>CM067846.1:165576098-167026932 GCA_034509565.1 Triticum monococcum | reverse complement strand
GTCGGTCAAATCGTCGATAGTGGCTACTAAGTGGGTGGTGGGTGGGCGGTGAATTTCTTCGTCATCCGCATCCCAATCCAGCCGGATATAGTTCGGCCAGGACTCTCCTGACAAGGAGAGAGACCTTAATGAGTTCAGTATGCCACTGAAGGGCGAGTGCTGAAAGATATCCGCGGAGGTAAACTCCATGATCGGCGCCCAGTCAGATTCGATAGGCACGGGTGCAGGTGGTTCGGAGTCCATGGCGGGGAAGAATCCGGTATTTCAGCGTCAAGGTGACCGTGAAGGGTAAGGTCGATACTCAGCTCGATCGCCGATGAGAGTGCGGCCTCCGTGGAGGGGTCTATCCACCCATCCATGGATGGCGCATCTGGCTCCGAATTGAGGGTCAGAGTGGTTGCCCGCGTGATCTCATGAACACAGTCCGATGGCAGAGCTAAATCATGCTCATCGTGACCCTGTGGCACATTAGGCAGGGGCTCGAATCCATCGAAGATCAAGTCTCCGCGGATATCGGCCGTGTAGTTTAAGCTTCCAAACCTGACCTGGTGGCCAGGGGCGTAACTCTCGATCTGCTCCAAATGGTCAAACGAGTTGGCCCGCAGTGCGAAGCCGCCGAACACAAAGATCTGTCCGGGGAGAAAAGTCTCACCCTGAACTGCATCGCTATCGATGATTGAAGGAGCCATCAAGCCTAATGATGACGACACAGAGGAACTCTCAATGAAAGCACCAATGTCGGTGTCAAAACCGGCGGATCTCGGGTAGGGGGTCCCGAACTATGCGTCTAAGGCGGATGGTAACAGGAGGCAGGGGACACGATGTTGAACCCAGGTTCGGGCCCTCTTGATGGAGGTAAAACCCTACGTCCTGCTTGATTTATTCTTGATAATATGAGTAGTACAAGAGTTGATCTACCACGAGATCAGAGAGGCTAAACCCTAGAAGCTAGCCTATGGTATGATTGTATGTTGTCCTACGGACTAAAACCCTCCGGTTTATATAGACACCGGAAGGGGCTAGGGTTACACAAGGTCGGTTACAAAGGAGGAGATATGCATATCCGTATTGCCTAACTTGCCTTCCATGCCAAGTAGAGTCCCATCCGGACACGGGATGAAGTCTTCCATCTCGTATCTTCATAGTCCAACAGTCCGACCAAAGGATATAGTCCGGCTGCCCGGAGACCCCCTAATCCAGGACTCCCTCAATGGTGATGATGTTGCTACCGACGCAGGGCTTCCCCTAAGCACCGCTACGATATGATCGAGGTGGATTATGGTGGAGGGGAGCACCGCACACGGCTAAGGGATCAATGATCAACTTGTGTGTCTTGGGGTGCCCCCCTGCCCCCGTATATAAAGGAGCAAGGGGGGAGGCCGGCCAACCCTTGTAGGGCACGCCAGGAGGAGGAGTCCTCCTCCTAGTAGGAGTAGGACTCCCCTTTCCTACTCCTACTACGAGGGGGAAAGGAAGGAGGAGAGGGAGAAGGAAGGAAAGGGGGGCCTTCCCCCTAGTCCAATTTGGTTTGGGCTTGGGGGGCTGCGCGCCCTGCCTTGTCCCGCCTCCTCTCTTCCACCACTTGGCCCATGCCCAATACTTCTTCCCCCGTATTCCCGTAACTCCCCGACACATCGAAAAAAAATACCCGAATCACTCGGAACCTTTCCGATGTCCGAATATAGTCATCCAATATATCGATCTTTATGTCTCGACCATTTCGAGACTCCTCATCATGTCCCCGATCTCATCCGGGACTTCGAACTACCTTCGGTACATCAAAACACATAAATTCATAATACCGATCGTCACCAAACGTTAAGCGTGCGGACCCTATGGGTTCGAGAACTATGTAGACATGACGGAGACACGTCTCCGGTCAATAACAAATAGCGGAACCTAGATGCTCATATTGGTTCATACATATTCTACGAAGATCTTTATCGGTCAAACTGCATAACAACATACGTTGTTCCCTTTGTCATCGGTATGTTACTTGCCTGAGATTCGATTGTCGATATCTCAATACCTAGTTCAATCTCGTTACCGGGAAGTCTCTTTACTCGTTCCGTAATGCATCATCCCGCAACTAGCTCATTAGTCACATTGCTTGCAAGGCTTATAGTGATGTGCATTACCGAGAGGGCCCAGAGATACCTCTCCGACAATCGGAGTGACAAATTCTAATCTCGATCTATGCCAACTCAACAAGTACCATCGGAGACACCTGTAGAGCACCTTTATAATCACCCAGTTAGTTGTGACGTTTGGTAGCACACAAAGTGTTCCTCCGGTATTCGGGAGTTGCATAATCTCATAGTCATAGGAACATGTATAAGTCATGAAGAAAGCAATAGCAACAAACTAAATGATCATCATGCTAAGCTAACGGATGGGCCAAGTCAATCACATCATTCTCTAATGATGTGATCCCGTTAATCAAATTACAACCCATGTCTATGGTTAGGAAACATAACCATCATTGATTCAACGAGCTAGTCAAGTAGAGGCAAACTAGTGACACTCTGTTTGTCTATGTATTCACACATATACTAAGTTTCTGGTTAATACAATTCCGTCATGAATAATAAAACATTTATCATGATATAAGGAAATATAAAAAACAACTTTATTATTGCCTCTAGGGCATATTTTCTTCACCCCACCCCCTAGGGTGCGCCACCTGTCCTTGTCGTCGCCTCATGGACCCATTGACTTGCCCCTGACGCCAAACACTCCTGTAAATCCCCAAAACTCTAGAACAAAACCTAGATTGGGAGTTCCACCGTCGTAAGCCTCTATAGCCACGAAATACCAATCTAGGCCCTCTCTGGCACCCTGCCGGAGGGGGCCAACATCACCGGAGGCCATGGAGGAGGATCTCGGAGAGGGCCATCATCGCCATGGAGGCCAAGGACCAGATGGGGAACCTCTCCCCATCTAGGGGAGAGGCCATGGAGGAGGAACCACAAGGGGGAGACTGATGTCTACTACACAACCTCATTCTTGTAGATGTTGTTCGGCCTCCAAGTGTAGAGGTTTGTAGGACAGTAACAAATTTCCCTCAAACGGATGACCTAAGGTTTATCAATCTGTGGGAGGCATAGGATGAAGATGATCTCTCTCAAACAACCCTGCAACCAAATAGCAAAGAGTTTCTTGTGTCCCCAACACACCCAATACAATGGTAAATTGTATAGGTGCACTAGTTCGGCGAAGAGATGGTGATACAAGTGCAATATGGATGGTAGATATAGGTTTTTGTAATCTGAAAAATATAAAAACAACAAGGTAACTAATGATAAAGTGAGCACAAACGGTATTGCAATGCTTCGAAACAAGGTCTAGGGTTCATACTTTCACTAGTGCAAGTTCTCTCAACAATAATAACATAATTGGATCATACAATCATCCCTCAACATGCAATAAAGACTCACTCCAAAGTCACTAATAGCGGAGAACAAATGAAGAGATTATTGTAGGGTACGAAACCACCTCAAAGTTATTCTTTCTGATCAATCCATTGGGCTATTCCTATAAGTGTCACAAACATCCCTAGAGTTCGTAGTAAAATAACACCTTAAAACACAAATCAACCAAAACCGTAATGTCACCTAGATACTACAATGTCACCTCAAGTATCCGTGGGTATGATTATACGATATGCATCACACAATCTCAGATTCATCTATTCAACCAACACAAAGAACTTCAAAGAGTGCCCCAAAGTTTCTATCGGAGAGTCAAGATGAAAATGTGTGCCAACCCCTATGCATAAGTTTACAAGGTCACCAAACCCGCAAGTTGATCACCAAAACATACATCAAGTAGATCGCGTGAATATCCCATTGTCACCACAGATAAGCACATGCAAGACATACATCAAGTGTTCTCAAATCCTTAAAGACTCAATCCGATAAGATAACTTCGAAGGGAAAACTCAATCCATTACAATAAGGTAAAGGGGGAGAAACATCATAAGATCCAACTATAATAGCAAAGCTCGCGGTACATCAAGATCGTGCCAAATCAAGAACACGAGAGAGAGAGAGAGATCAAACACATAGCTACTGGTACATACCCTCAGCCCCGAGGGTGAACTACTCCCTCCTCGTCATGGAGAGCGCCGGGATGATGAAGATGGCCACCGGTGATGGATCCCCCTCCGGCAGGGTGCCGGAATAGGGCCCCGATTGGTTTTTGGTGGCTATAGAGGCTTGCGGCGGCGGAACTCCTAATCTAGGTTATTTTATAGAGGTTTGGGGATTTATAGGAGAGGTTGGCATCAAGAACAAGCCAGGGGCCCCATAGGGAGTCCACGAGGCAGGGGGGCGCGCCCTCCACCTTCGTGGGCCCCACGGGACTCCCCTCTAGTAACTCTTCATTCCAGTATTTTTTTATTTTTTCCAGAAAAAATCTCCCTTGATTTTCAGCGCATTCCGAGAACTTTTATTTCTGCACAAAAACAACACCACGGTAGTTCTACTGAAAACAGCTCAGCTAGGGTTAGTTCTAACCAAATCATACCAAAATCATGTAAGAATATTATAAACATGGCATGAATACATCAAAAATTATAGATACGTTGGAGACGTATCAGCATCCCCAAGCTTAATTCCTGCTCATCCTCAAGTAGGTAAATGATAAAAACTAAATTTTTGATGTGGAATGCTACCTAACATATTTATCCATGTAATCTTCTCTATTGTGTCAAGAATATTCAGATCCATAAGATTCAAAACAAAAGTTTAATATTGACATAAAACAATAATACTTCAAGCATACTAACAAAGCAATCATGTCTTCTCAAAATAACATGGCCAAAGAAAGCTATCCCTACAAAATCATATAGTCTGGTTATGCTCTATCTTCATCACACAAAATATTTAAATCACGCACAACCCCGATGACAAGCCAAGCAATTGTTTCATACTTTTGATGTTCTCAAACTTTTCCAATCTTCACACAATACACGAGTGTGAGCCATGTACAAAGCACTATAGGTGGAATAGAATGGTGGTTTTGGAGAAGACAAAAAGGAGAAGATAGTCTCACATCAACTAGGCGTATCAACGGGCTATGGAGATGCCCATCAATATATATCAATGTGAGTGAGTAGGGATTGCCATGCAACATATGCACTAGAGCTATAAGTGTATGAAAGCTCAAAAAGAAACTAAGTGGGTGTGCATCCAACTTGCTTGCTCATGAAGACCTAGGGCATTTGAGGAAGCCCATCATTGGAATATACAAGCCAAGTTCTATAATGAAAATTCCCACTAGTATATGAAAGTGACAAAAGAGGAGACTCTCTATCATGAAGATCATGGTGCTACTTTGAAGCACAAGTGTGGAAAAAGGATAGTAACATTGTCTCTTCTCTCTTTTTCTCTCTTTTTCTCTCATTTTTTGTTTTTTTTGTTTTTAGGCCCCTCCATTTTTGCCTCTTTTTTTATTTGTTTATTTTTCGTCCGGAGTCTCATCCCTACTTGTGGGGGAATCATAGTCTTCATCATCCTTTCCTCACTGGGACAATGCTCTAATAGTGATGATCATCACACTTTTATTTACTTACAACTCAAGAATTACAACATGATACTTAGAACAAAATATGACTCTATAGGAATGCCTCCGGCGGTGTACCGGGATGTGCAGTGATTCAAGAGTGACATGTATGAAAGAATTATATACGGTGGCTTTGCCACAAATACGATATCAACTACATGATCATGCAAAGCAATATGACAATGATGGAGCGTGTCATAATAAACAGAACGGTGGAAAGTTGCATGGCAATATATCTCGGAATGGCTATGGAAATGCCATAATAGGTAGGTGCTACGTCTTGAGCTTGCGTTGGTTTTCCCCGAAGAGGAAGGGATGATGCAGCAGAGTAGCGTAAGTATTTCCCTCAGTTTTTGAGAACCAAGGTATCAATCCAGTAGGAGCCCACGCTCAAGTCCCTCGTACCTGCACAAAGCGATAGCTACTCGCAACCAACGCGATTAGGGGTTGTCATGCCCTTCATGGTCACTTACGAGAGTGAGATCTAATAGATATAATATTTTTGGTATTTTTGGTATAAAGATGCAAAGTAAAAAGTAAAGGCAAAGTAAAAAAGAAAAGCAAGATTAAAGTGATGGAGATTGATATGATGAGAATAGACCCGGGGGCCATAGGTTTCACTAGTGGCTTCTCTCAAGACCATAAGTATTCTACGGTGGGTGAACAAATTACTGTTGAGCAATTGATAGAATTGAGCATAGTTATGAGAATATCTAGGCATGATCATGTATATAGGCATCACGTCCATGACAAGTAGATCGAAACAATTCTGCATCTACTACTATTACTCCACTCATCGACCGCTATCCAGCATGCATCTAGAGTATTAAGTTAAAAACAGAGTAACGCCTTAAGCAAGATGACATGATGTAGAGAGATAAATTCATGCAATATGAAATAAACCCCATCTTGTTATCCTTGATGGCAACTATTCAATACGTTCCTTGCTGCCCCTTCTGTCACTCTGTAAGGACACCGCAAGATCGAACCCAAAGCTAAGCACTTCTCCCATGGCAAGAACTACCAATCTAGTTGGCCAAACCAAACGGATAATTCGAAGAGACTTGCAAAGATAACCAATAATACATAAAAGAATTCAGAGAAGATTCAAATATTATTCATAGATAGACTAGATAATAAACCCACAATTCATCGTCCTCAACAAACACACCACAAAAAGAAGATTACATCGAATAGATCTCCATAAGAGAGGGGGAGAACTTTGTATTGAGATTCAAAGAGAGAGAAGAAGCCATCTAGCTACTAACTATGGACACGAAGGTCTGAAGTAAACTACTCACACTTTGTCGGAGAGGCTCTTATGATGTAGAAGCCCTTCGTGATGACGGCCCTCTTCCGGCGGAGCTCCGGAACAGGCCCCAAGATGGGATATCGTGGATACAGAAAGTTGCAGAAGTGGAATTAGGTTTTTGGCTCCTGTTCTGATCGTTTGGGGGTACGTGTGTATATATAGGAGGAAGAAGTACGCTGGAGGAGCAACGAGGGGCCCACGAGGTAGGGGGCGCGCCCTAGTGGGGGCCCACCCTCGTGACCGCCTCTTTTTTTCCTTGGAGCAGGGTCCAAGTCTCCTGGATCACATTCGGTGAGAAAATCACGTTCCCGAAGATTTTATTCCGTTTGGACTTCGTTTGATATTCCGTTTATCCGAAACACTGAAATAGGCAAAAAAAAACAGCAATTCTGGGCTGGGCCTCCGGTTAATAGGTTAGTCCCAAAAATAATATAAAAGTGGAAAATAAAGCCCAATATAGTCCAAAACAGTAGATAATATAGCATGGAGCAATCAAAAATTATAGATACGTTGGAGACGTATCAGGCATCCCCAAGCTTAATTCCTGCTCGTCCTCGAGTAGGTAAATGATAAAAAGAGAATTTTTGATGCGGAGTGCTACTTGGCATAATTTCAATGCAAATCTTCTTAATTGTGGTATGAATATTCAGATTAGAAAGATTCAAGACAAAAGTTTATATTGACATAAAAAAATACTTCAAGTATACTAACAAAGCAATTATGTCTTCTCAAAATAATATGGCCAAAGAAAGTTATCCCTACAAAATCATATTGTCTGGCTATGCTCCATCTTCACCACACAAAGTATTTAAATCATGCACAACCCCGATGACAAGCCAAGAAATTGTTTCATACTCTAACTTTTTCAAAACTTTTTCAATCTTCACACAATACATGAGCGTGAGCCATGGATATAGCACTATAGGTGGAATAGAATGGTGGTTGTGGAGAAGACAAAAAGGAGAAGATGGTCTCACATCAACTAGGCATATCAACGGGCTATGGAGATGCCCATCAATAGATATCAATGTGAGTGAGTAGGGATTGCCATGCAACGGATGCACTAGAGCTATAAGTATATGAAAGCTCAAAAAGAGATGCACTAGAGCTATAAGTATATGAAAGCTCAAAAAGAGACTAAGTGGGTGTGCATCCAACTTGCTTGCTCACGAAGACCTAGGGCAGGAAGCCCATCATTGGAATATACAAGCCAAGTTCTATAATGTAAAATTCCCACTAGTATATGAAAGTGATAACATGAGAGACTCTCTACTATGAAGATCATGGTGCTACTTTGAAGCACAAGTGTGGTAAAAGGATAGTAACATTGTCCTTTCTCTCTTTTTCTCTCATTTTTTATTTGGGCCTTTTCCTTTTTATGGCCTCTTTTTATTTGGGCTTCTTCGGCCTCTTTTTTTTTAATTTTATTTTTCGTCCGGAGTCTCATCCCGACTTATGGGGGAATCATAGTCTCCATCATTCTTTCCTCACTGGGACAATGCTTTAATAATGATGATCATCACACTTTTATTTTTCTTATAACTCAACAATTACAACTCGATACTTAGAACAAAATATGACTCTATGTGACTGCATCCGGCGGTGTACCGGGATATGCAATATGACAATGATGGAGCGTGTCATGATGAACTAGATGGTGGAAAGTTGCATGGCAATATATCTCAGAATGGCTATGGAAATTCCATAATAGGTAGGTATGGTGTCTGTTTTGAGGAAGGTATATGGTAGGTGTATGATACCGGCGAAAGGTGTGCGGTATTAGAGAGGCTAGCAAAGGTGGAAGGGTGAGAGTGCGTATAATCCATGGACTCAACATTAGTCATAAAGAAATCATATACTTATTGCAAAAATCTACAAGTTATCAAAGCAAAGTATTACGCGCATGCTCCTAGGGGGATAGATTGGTAGGAAAAGACCATCGCTTGTCCCCGACGCTACTCATAAGGAAGACAATCAATAAACAAATCATGCTCCGACTTCATCACATAACGGTTCACCATACTTGCATGCTACGGGAATCACAAAGTTTAACACAAGTATTCTTTAAATTCATAACGACTCACCTAGCATGACTTTAATATTATCACCTCCAGATCTCAAAACAATTATCAAGCTTCAATCTTTTCTTAGTATTCAACACACTTAAAAGAAAGTTTCACAAATCTTGAATACCAAGCATATTATTATTAAGCAAATTACCATGCTATTTAAGAGACTCTCAAAATAATTTAAGTGAAGCATGAGAGATCAATAGTTTCTTTAAAACAAATCCACCACCGTTCTCTAAAAGATCTAAGTGAAGCACATAGAGCAAAATTATAATGCTCAAAAGATATAAGTGAAGCACATAGAGCAAAACTACTACGCTCAAAAGATATAAGTGAAGCACATAGAGTATTCTATCAAATTTAAATTCATGTATGGCTCTCTCAAAAGGTGTGTACAGCAAGGATGATTGTGGCATACTAAGACAGAAATACACAAATAATACAAGACGCTCCAAGCAAACCACATATCATGTTGGTGAATAAAAATATAGCTCCAAGTAAATTACCGATGGAAGTGGACAAAAGAGGGGATGCCTTCCGGGGCATCCCCAAGCTTTGACTTCTTGGTGTCCTTGGATTATCTTGGGGGTGCCAAGGGAATCCCCAAGCTTAGGCTCTTGCCACTCCTTGTTCCATGATCCATCAAAAGAATTCACCCAAAACTTGAAAACTTCACAACACAAAACTCAAAATAGAAAACTCGTGAGCTCCGTTAGCGAAAGAAAACAAAATATCACTTCAAGGTACTGTAATGAACTCATTCTTTATTTATATTGGTTTTAAACCTACTTTATTCCAACTTCTCTATGGATTATAAACTATTTTACTAGCCATAGATTCATCAAAATAAGCAAACAACACACGAAAAACAGAATCTGTCAAAAACAGAACAGTCTGTAGTAATTTGTAGCTAGCGCAATATCTGGAACCCCCAAAATTCTAAAATAAATTGCTGGACGTGGAGAATTTATCTATTAATCATATTCAAAAAGAATTAACTAAATAGCACTCTTCAAATAAAAATTACAGCAGTTCTCGTGAGCGCTAAAGTTTCTGTTTTTTACAGCAAGTTCAACAAGACTTTCCCCAAGTCTTCCCAACGGTTCTACTTGGCACGAACACTAATTAAACACAAAAAACACAACCAAAACAGAGGATAAATAATTTATTTATTACTAAACAGGAGCAAAAGGCAAGGAATAAAAATAAAATTGGGTTGCCTCCCAACAAGCGCTATCGTTTAACGCCCCTAGCTAGGCATAAAAGCGAGGATAGATCTAGGTATTGCCATCTTTGGTAGGCAATCCATAAGTGGCCCTCATGATAGTTTCATATGGTAATTTTATTTTCTTTCTTGGAAAGTGTTCCATGCCCTTTTTTAACGGAAATTGAAATCTAATATTCCCTTCCTTCATATCAATAATCGCACCAACCGTTCTAAGGAAAGGTCTACCAAGAATAATAGGGCAAGAAGGATTGCAATCTATATCAAGAACAATGAAATTTACGGGCACATAATTCCTATTTGCAACAATAAGAACATCATTAATCCTTCCCATAGGTTTCTCAATAGTGGAATCCGTAAGATGCAAGTTTAGAGAGCAATCATCAAAACTACGGAAATCTAGTAAATCACACAAACTCTTGGGAATAGTAGAGACACTAGCACCCAAATCACACAAAGCATAAAACTCATGATCTTTAATTTTAATTTTAATTTGAATAGTTGGTTCCCACTCATCATAGAGTTTTCTGGGGATAGAAACTTTCAACTCATGTTTTTCTTCATAAGATTGCATCAAGGCATCAACAATATGTTCGGTGAAGGCTTTATTTTGACTATAAGCATGTAGAGAATTTAGCACAGATTGCAACAAGGAAATACAATCAATTAAAGAGCAACTTTCATAATTAAATTCCTTGAAATCCAATATAGTGGGTTTAGCAACATCTAGATTTTTATTTCTTTCAATCCCACTTTCATCAATTTCATCATTAAGATCTAAATACTCCGAATTTTTAGAAAGCCTTCTAGGTAAAGGAAGATCATATTCAGTTTCATCAAGATTCATATTGCAAAACAAATATTTAATAGGGGACACATCAATTAATTCTAGATCTTCATCTTGATTTTCATAGGAATCCGGTTTAGCAGCCATCTTATTAACTAAGGTGGCTTGCATATCCGAAATTTCAACAATCATCTTTTCTAGACGAGCAATTTGGGATCTTATACCCTCAAATTCTTTAGACATATCATCAAGCTCTTTATTCATATAACTCATAAAACTTTTTTGTTCCTTAAGCTCGTTTCTAAAGAAATTATTATGCTCAAATTGCAAAACCATAAACTTCCTAACATTGGTTTCGATCTCCTCTAACCTTTGAAGGTGAAGATCACCAAATCTCGGTTGAGCCATTGCGACAAGCAAGCAATCTAACACACGAGCAAACAAAAAGCAAATGGACAAAAAGAGGCAAATAGAGAGGGATGATAGGGAGAGAGAGGGCGAATAAAACGGCAAGGGTGAATTGGGGGGGAGAGAAAACGAGAGGCAAATGGCAATAATGTAATGCGAGAGATAGGGATTGTGATGGGTACTTGGTATGTTGACTTTTTGCGTAGACTCCCCGGCAACGGCGCCAGAAATCCTTCTTGCTACGTCTTGAGCTTGCGTTGGTTTTCCCCGAAGAGGAAGGGATGATGCAGCAGAGTAGCGTAAGTATTTCCCTTAGTTTTTGACAACCAAGGTATCAATCCAGTAGGAGCCCACGGTCAAGTCCCTCGTACCTGCACAAAGCGATAGCTACTCGCAACCAACACGATTAGGGGTTGTCAAGCCCTTCACGGTCACTTACGAGAGTGAGATCTGATAGATATAATATTTTTTTTGGTATTTTTGGTATAAAGATGCAAAGTAAAAAGTAAAGGTAAAGTAAAAAAAGCAAAGCAAGATTAAAGTGATGGAGATTGATAGGATGAGAATAGACCCGGGGGCCATAGGTTTCACTAGTGGCTTCTCTCAAGAGCATAAGTATTCTACGGTGGGTGAACAAATTACTGTTAAGCAATTGACAGAATTGAGCATAATTATGAGAATATCTAGGCATGATCATGTATATAGGCATCACGTCCGTGACAAGTAGATCGAAATGATTCTGCATCTACTACTATTACTCCACTCATCGACCGCTATCCAGCATGCATCTAGAGTATTAAGTTAAAAATAGAGTAACACCTTAAGCAAGATGACATGATGTAGAGAGATAAATTCATGCAATATGAAATAAACCCCATCTTGTTATCCTCGATGGCAACGATACAATACGTGCTTTGCTGCCCCTTCTGTCACTGGGTAAGGACACCGCAAGATCAAACCCAAAGCTAAGCACTTCTCCCATGGCAAGAACTACCAATCTAGTTGGCCAAACCAAACGGATAATTCGAAGAGACTTGCAAAGATAACCAATCATACATAAAAGAATTCAGAGAAGATTTAAATATTATTCATAGATAGACTTTATCATAAACCCACAATTCATTGGTCTCAACAAACACACCGCAAAAAGAAGATTACATCGAATAGATATCCACAAGAGAGGGGGAGAACTTTGTATTGAGATTCAAAGAGTGAGAAGAAGCCATCTAGATACTAACTATGGACCCGAAGGTCTGAAGTAAACTACTCACACTTCATCGGAGAGGCTATGATGATGTAGAAGCCCTCCGTGATGACGGCCCTCTTCCGGCGGAGCTCCGGAACAGGCCCCAAGATGGGATCTCGTGGATAAAGAAAGTTGCGGCGGTGGAATTAGGTTTTTGGCTCCTGTTCTGATCGTTTGGGGGGTACATGTATATATAGGAGGAAGAAGTACGCCGGAGGAGCAACGAGGGGCCCACGAGGCAGGGGGGCACGCCCTAGGGGGGGCGCCCCCCACCCTCGTGACCGCCTCTTTTGTTCCTTGGAGCAGGGTCCAAGTCTCCTGGATCACGTTCGATGAGAAAATCACGTTCTCGAAGATTTTATTCCGTTTGGACTCCGTTCGATATTCTGTTTATCCGAAACAATGAAATAGGCAAAAAACAGCAATTCTGGGCTGGGCCTCCGGTTAATAGGTTAGTCCCAAAAATAATATAAAAGTGGAAAATAAAGCCCAATATAGTCCAAAACAGTAGATAATATAGCATGGAGCAATCAAAAATTATAGATATGTTGGAGATGTATCAGTAGGTTTGGTGGCTGCTTTGAGGAAGGTAAGGTGGGTTTATGGTACCGGCGAAAGTTGCACAACACAAGAGATGCTAGCAATGGTGGAAGGGTGAGAGTGCGTATAATCCATGGACTCAACATTAGTCATAAAGAACTCACATACTTATTGCAAAAATATATTAGTCATCGAAACGAAGTACTACGCGCATGCTCCTAGGGGGATAGATTGGTAGGAAAAGTCCATCGCTCGTCCCCGACCGCCATTCATAAGGAAGACAATCAAAAAAATAAATCATGCTCCGACTTCATCACATAACGGTTCACCATACGTGCATGCTACGGGAATCACAAACTTTAACACAAGTATTTATCAAATTCACAACTACTTACTAGCATGAGTCTAATATCACCATCTTTATATCTCAAAACCATCACAAGGAATCAAACTTCTCATAGTATTCAATGCATTTTATATGAAAGTTTTTATTATATCCCTCTTGGATGCCCATCATATTAGGACTAAATTTATAACCAAAGAAAATTACCATGCTGTTTAAGACTCTCAAAATAATATAAGTGAAGCATGAGAGTTCATCTATTTCTATAAAATAAAACAACCACCGTGCTCTAAAAAGATATAAGTGAATCACTAGAGCAAAATATCTATCTCAAAAGATATAAGTGAAGCACATAGAGTATTCTAATAAATTCCGATTCATGCGTGTCTCTCCCAAAAGATGTGTACAACAAGGATGATTGTGGCAAACTAAAAAATAAAAGACTCAAATCATACAAGACGCTCCAAGCAAAGCACATATCATGTGGTGAATAAAAATATAGCCTCAAGTAAAGTTACCGAGACGAAGACGAAAGAGGGGATGCCTTCCGGGGCATCCCCAAGCTTAGGCTTTTGGTTGTCCTTGAATTTTACCTTAGGGTGCCTTGGGAATCCCAAAGCTTAGGCTCTTGCCACTCCTTATTCCAAAATCCATCAAATCTTTACCCCAAAACTTGGAAACTTCACAACACAAAACTTCAACAGAAAATCTCATGAGCTCCCTTAGTATAAGAAAATAAACCACCACTTTAAGGTACTGTAATGAAATCATTATTTATTTATATCGGTGTTAAACATACAATATTCCAACTTCTCTATGGTTCATACCCCCCGATACTAGCCATAGATGCATCAAAATAAGCAAACAACACGCGAAAAATAGAATCTGTCAAAAACAGAACAATCTGTAGCAATCTGTAGGTTTCGAATACTTCTGTAACTCCAAAAATCCTGAGAAATTAGGTAGTCCTAGGAAATTTGTTTATTAATCCTCTGCAAAAAGAGTCAGTATTTTATCGCACTTCTGTTAAAACTGAAAACTAGTCTCCTGGGCGCAAAAGTTTCTGTTTTTCAGCAAGATCAAATCAACTATCACCGTAAGCCATCCCAAAGGTCTTACTTGGCACTTTATTGAAACAAAAGCTGTAAAACATGATTACTACAGTAGTATAATCATGTGAACACACAAAAACAGTAGGTATAAATGTTGGGTTGTCTCCCAACAAGCACTTTTCTTTAGTGCCTTTCTAGTTAGGCATGATGATTTCAATGATGATCATATAAAAGATAGGAATTGAAACATAATGGGAGCATCATGAAGAATATGACTAGCTGTGACGCCCTGAGACCGATGCGCCAGGTGTCTCCCAATTATTTGCCATCGTAGCCATGTCATTTGTCTGCGTGTTGCATTTTGCCATGTCATCATCCGCATTGCATCTGCATGTTTTCAAAACTTGCATCCGTCTGGGTTCCCCGTTCCTTCCGTTGTCCGTTCTAAGCCCAAACATAATTGCACGCATGATAACCCACAAGTATAGGGGATCGCAACAGCTTTCGAGGGTAGAGTATTCAACCCAAATTTATTGATCCGACACAAGGGGAGCCAAAGAATATTCTCAAGTATTAGCAGCTGAGTTGTCAATTCAACCACACCTGGAAACTTAGTATCTGCAGCAAAGTGTTTAGTAGCAAAGTAATATGATAGTGGTGGTAGCGGCAACAAAAGTAAAGACAGCAAAAGTAATGTTTTTGGTATTTTGTAGTGATTGTAACAGTAGCAGCGGGAAAAGTAAATAAGCGAGAACCAGTATATGGAAAACTCGTAGGCACCGGATCAGTGATAGATAATTATGCCGGATGCGGTTCATCATGTAACAGTCATAACATAGGGTGACACAGAACTAGCTCCAATTCATCAATGTAATGTAGGCATGTATTCCGTATATAGTCATATGTGCTTATGGAAAAGAACTTGCATGCCATCTTTTGTCCTACCCTCCCGTGGCAGCGGGGTCCTATTGGAAACTAAGGGATATTAAGGCCTCCTTTTAATAGAGAACCGGAACAAAGCATTAGCACATAGTGAATACATGAACTCCTCAAACTATGGTCATCACCGGGAGTGGTCCTGATTATTGTCACTTCGGGGTTGCCGGATCATAACACATAGTAGGTGACTATAGACTTGCAAGATAGGATCAAGAACTCACATATATTCATGAAAACATAATAGGTTCAGATCTGAAATCATGGCACTCGGGCCCTAGTGACAAGCATTAAGCATAGCAAAGTCATAGCAACATCAATCTCAGAACATAATGGATACTAGGGATCAAACCCTAACAAAACTAACTCGATTAAATGATAAATCCCATCCAACCCATCACCGTCTAGCAAGCCTACAATGGAATTACTCACACACGGCGGTGAGCATCATGAAATTGGTGATGGAGGATGGTTGATGATGACGACGGTGACGAACCCCCCTCTCCGGAGCCCCGAACGGACTCCAGATCAGCCCTCCCGAGAGGTTTTAGGGCTTGGCGGTGGCTTCGTATCGTAAAACGCGATGATTTCTTCTCTCTGATTTTTTTCTCATCGAAACTCAATATATGGAGGTGGAGTTGGAGTCGGAGACGCAACAGGGGGCCCATGAGGTAGGGGGGCGCGCCCTAGGGGGGGGGCACCCTCATGAGAAGGGTGTGGGCCCCCTGGTCTTCATCTTTGGCCAGGATTTTTTATTGTTTTTTCTAAGATGTTTCGTGGAGTTTCAGGTCATTCCGAGAATATTTGTTTTCTGCACATAAAACAACACCATGGTAATTTTGCTGAAAACAACGTCAGTCCGGGTTAGTTCCATTCAAATCATACAAGTTAGAGTCCAAAACAAGGGCAAAAGTGTTTGGAATAGTAGATACGACAGAGACGTATCAACTCCCCCAAGCTTAAACCCTTGCTTGTCCTCAAGCAATTCAGTTGACAAACTGAAAGAAAGAAAAACTTTTACAAACTCTGTTTGCTCTTGTTGTTGTAACCATGTCAAGCCAGCATTCAAGTTTTCAACATAGATCATAACTAACCACATTTGCAATAATTCTCAGGTCTCATCATTACTCATATCAATAGCATAATCAACTAGCAAGTCATAATAATAAATCTCGGATTACAACACTTTCTCAAGACAGTCATAATATGATATAACAAGATGGTATCTCGCTAGCCCTTTCTGAGACCGCAAAACATAAATGCAGAGCACCTTTAAAGATCAAGGACTGACTAGACATTGTAATTCATGGTAAAAGAGATCCAATCATAGTCATACCCAATATAAATTAACAGTGATGAATGCAAATGACGGTTGTGCTCTCCAGCTAGTGCTTTTTAATAAGAGGGTGATGACTCAACATAAAAGTAAATGGATAGGCCCTTCACAGAGGAAAGCAGGGATTCGTAGAGGTGCCAGAGCTCGGTTTTGAGATAGAGATAAATTGTATTTTGAGTGGTATACTTTCATTGTCAACGTAACAACTAAGAGATGGCGATATCTTCCATGCTAAACACATTATAGGCGGTTCCCAAACAGAATGGTAAAGTTTATACTCCCCCTCCACCAACAAGCATCAATCCATGGCTTTCTCAAAACAACGAGTGCCTCCAACATACATCAGGTCCCAGGGGGAGTTTTGTTTGCAATTAATTTTTATTTATTTGCATAAAGCATGGGACTGGGCATCCCGGTGACCAGCCATTTTCTCGTGAGTGAGGAGCAGAGTCCACTCCTCTTGAGAATAACCCGCCTAACACGGAAGATAAGGACAACCTTTGTTGATACATGAGCTATTCAAGCATACAAAACAGAATGTTTATTTGAAGGTTTAGAGTTTGGCACATACAAATTTACTTGGAACGGCAGGTAGATACCACATATAGGAAGGCATAGTGGACTCATCTGAAATAACTTTGGGGTTTAAGGGATTGGATGCTCAAGCAGTATTCCCGCTTAGTACAAGTGAAGGCTAGCAAAAGACTGGGAAGCGACCAACTAGAGAGCGACAATAGCCATGTACATGCATTAAAATTAATAAACGTTGGATGCAAGCATGAGTAGGATACAATCCACCATGAACATAAATATCGTGAAGGCTATGTTGATTTGTTTCAACTACATGCGTGAACATGTGCCAAGTCAAGTCACTTAAATCATTCAAAAGAGGATACCACCCCATCACACCACATCATAATCATCTCAATAGCATGTTGGCACACAAGGTAAATCATTATAGCTCATAGCTAACCAAGCATGGCACAAGCAACTCTGATAATTGTCATTGCAAACATGTTTATTCATAATAAGCTAAATCAAGAACGATGGGCTCATCATATTTACAAAAACAAAAGAGGTCAAGTTCATACCAACTTTTCTCATCTCAGTCAGTCCATCATATATCATCATAATTGCCTTTCACTTGCATGACCGAATGGTGTGAATAATAATAAGGGTGCACGTGCATTGGACTAAGCTGGAATCTGCGAGCATTCAATAAACAGGAGAAGACAAGGCAATATGGGTTCTTGGTTAAATCAACAATAATACATATAAGAGCCACTTCAACAATTTAATCATGGTCTTCTCCTACTGACCCCCAAAGAAAAGAAAAGAAATAAAACTATTTACACGGGAAAGCTCCCAACAAGCAAAAGAAGAACGGGAAATATTTTTGGGTTTTATTTTAATTATTACTACTACAGTAGAAAAATAAACTACTACTAATTTTTTTGGTTTTTCTTAAGGTTTAAGAAACACACAAGAAGAAAGCGGGAAAAGGAAAATAAACTAGCATGGATATTACAGTGAAAAAGTATGAGCACCGACATCTAGCAATGAGTGTGTGTGAACATAAATGTAATGTCAGTGAGAAATACGTACTCCCCCAAGCTTAGGCTTTTGGCCTAAGTTGGTCTATGGCCACGGCTGGCCTGGCGGATATCCATAATAATAGTTGTTGGGGTCGTACTGTGATGAGGAGGAATAGTTGGGATCATATTGTGATGAAGAAGAAGACTCTGACCGCCACTGGCTGACAGTCGTCTCTGGATCCCAAGAATAAACAGATTGTCGTGGAGGCTCATCTTGTGGCTCCTGTTCCGGGGTTGGTGCAGGGTTCCGGTAGGCATGAATAGCTGTCAACGGAACAAGGTACGTGCCTGCAGTCAAATCTAACAAAGAAGGAGCAGGCAAGGTAATAGTCTCAGGATGATGTCTATTAAAGAAAATTGATATTTAAGCTCCCCTGCCCTATTTTTAACAATAAAATTATGTGCCACCATACTTTTATGATCTAGATAAACACGGGGCAGCACCTTTTCTTCCTTCTCAGCATGCCTAATAGGTATGTTAAAATGTGCGGCTAGGCGTGTGGCATAGATGCCTCCAAAGATGGGGCCCTTAGTACGGTTCATATTTAACCGTCTAGCAATAATACCGCCCAAACTAAAAGTGTTATCACTGTATAAACCTTGGAGCAGAATAATTAAATCAGGGATACTAAGGTTTCCAGAATTTCCGCGACCAATTAAACAACGACTAGCAAATAATGCAAAGTAATGCAAAACAGGGAAATGTATGCTAGTGATTCGTGCGTCGGAAATCTTCCTGGTTTCTCCTACAGTGATATTATCAATAAACCCAGCCACATCATCATGATGTGGTTCTTCTATCTTGCCCTCAAAAGGGACAAAACAAATCCGACAGAAATCATAAAGTGACAAGTCCTTATGCTCATCATATAAATGAAACTCCACCGTAGGTGGTGAGTTCCTAGAATGAAAATGAAAGTTTTGCACAAATGTATTTGTGAGTAAGAGATACTGATTGCATTGGTCGTGGAGGAAAGCGGTGAGGCCTGCATTGTGAGCCAATTCACGAAAATCTTCATAGAAACCGGCTGCTCTCAAGAAATCATCAGAAGGCCATTCACACGCCCGAATCTCCTTGGTGCGTGGCAAATTATACTTAGGCTTCGGTGCCTTTTCCTTCGATCTTTGGCTCGATGCGCCCCTCAATAATCTCCTCATCATTTTTCTGAAACAATCTGAAATTTTTAGTAACTTCAAAATAAAAGTAAACCAAACTCAATAATATTGATAGCAACTACTCCTACAAGTGCCTAGAGCCTATATCAAGCATTAGAACTACTTGGAACCATATAAATTTGACATGCAAGCTCAAGAACATGGTACTTATGCAGAACAAATTCGCAAAGAATAAAGCACTAGAACAAAAACTAATTGGACCAATGGAGGAGTCACATACCAAGGAACAATCTCCCCAAGCAGTTTTGCGAGAGGTGCTTTGAGCAAGGAGATCGAAAATCACAGCAAAAGTGGCTGGAACTCGTGCTTAAGTTGGTTTTTCGGGTTTGTGTGAGATAGAGGAAGAAGATGAGTGCTGGGATAAGTGGAGGAGGGCCACCGTGGGCCCACGAGGCAGGGGGCGCCCCCTATAGGGGGGCACCCACCACCCTCGTGGCTTGGTGGCAGCTCCTCCCGCGGTAATTTTTGCACAGTAAATCCTCAAATATTCCCGAAAAAATCATATTAAATTGGCATGGCATTCTGAGGACTTTTATTTTCGGGATATTTTTATATTGCACAGATAAGTCAGGAAACAGACAGAAAATACTATTTTTTTAACTTTATTTAATATAAATAATAGAAAGTATAAAGAGGGTACAGAAGTTTGTGCTTCTAGTTTCATCCATCTCATGATCATCAAAAAGAAATCCTCACCCCTCTTATAGTGTTGCTAGTTGCAGGTGAAGTTGAAGTTTGTTCCATGTTGGAACATGGATATGTTGGGATATCACAATATCTCTTATTTTTAATTAATGCATCTATATACTTGGTAAAGGGTGGAAGGCTCAGCCTTATGCCTGGTGTTTTGTTCCACTCTTGCTGCCCTAGTTTCATCATACCGGTGTTATGTTCCTTGATTTTGCGTTCCTTACGTGGTTGGGGTTATGGGACCCCCTTGACAGTTTGCTTTGAATAAAACTCCTCCAGCAAGGCCCAACCTTGGTTTTACATTTGCCTAACAACCTATAACTTTCCCTTGGGTTTTCGCGAGCCTAAGGGTCATCTTTATTTAACCCCCGGGGCCAGTGCTTCTCTAAGTGTTGGTCCGAACTGAGTAGACTGCAGGGCCACCTCAGGGAAACTTGAGGGCTAGTTTTATTCGTAGGATGTCTCATCCGGTGTGCCCTGAGAATGAGATATGTGCAGCTCCTATCGGGATTTGTCGGCACATTCGGGCGGCCTTGCTGGTCTTGTTTTAGCATTGTCGAAATGTCTTGTAACTGGGATTCCTAGTCTGATCGGGTTGTTCCGGGAGAAGGAATATCCTTCGTTGATCGTGAGAGCTTGTGATGGGCTAAGTTGGGACACCCCTGCAGGGTATAAACTTTCGAGAGTCGTGCCCGCGGTTATGTGGCAGATGATAATTTTTTAATATCCGGTTGTAGAGAACTTGACACTTGACTTAATTAAAATGAATCAACCGCGTGTGTAGCCGTGATGGTCTCTTTTCGGCGGAGCCAGGAAGTGAACACGGTTTTGGGTTATGTTTGAATGTAAGTAGTTTCAGGATCACTTGTTGATCATTTCTAGCTTCACGACCGTCGCGTAGCTTCTCATCTTACTCTTATTTGCATATGTTAGCCACCATATTTGCTTAGCGCTTGCTGTAGCTCCACCTCATTACCTTATCCTGCCCATAAGCTTAAATAGTCATGATCTCGCGGGTGTGAGATTGCTGAGTCCTCGTGACTCACGGATATTGCCAAACAGTTGCAGGTGCTGATGATACCAGTGTAGGTGATGCTACCGAACTCAAGTGGTTGTTCTACGAGGACCTTGGTCGTTACTATGTTTTGTTTCCTGATGATCAGTAGTGGATCCCAGTTGGGACGATCGGGGATCTAGCATTTGGGGTTGTCTTCTTTTCTTTTGGTTCCATAGTCGGACCTTGATTGTACTCTGGATGATGTATGTTTAACTTGTTATTTGTGTGAAGTGGCAATTGTAAGCCAACTCTTTATCCCTTTCTTATTCAGTACATGGGATTGTGTGAAGATTACCCTATTGTGACAAAACCACCATGCGGTTATGCCTCTAAGTTGTGCCTCGACACGTGGGAGATATAGCCGCATCGTGGGAGTTACACTAGCACATTCAAGTCTAACCCACTTCCTATGCATAGGGGTTTTGTGAGCAAACAATTTATGGGAACAAGAATCAACTTGCATAGGAAGGTAAAGCAAGCATCACTTCAAGATTTTCAACATGTAGAGAGGAAACTTGATATTATTGCAACTCCTACAAGCATATATTCCTCCCTCATAATAATTTTCAGTAGCATCATGAATGAATTCAACAATATAACCATCACATAAAGCATTATTTTCATGATGCACAAGCATAGAAATTTTACTACTCTCCACATAAGCAAAATTCTTCTCATTCATAGTAGTGGGAGGAGCAAATTCAAAAAAATCACAATCATGGGATTGAAAATTAAAACCAAGATGACAAGTTTCATGGTTATAACTATTCTTTATAGCATACGTGTCATCACAATAATCATCATAGATAGGTGGCATGCTTTCATCATAATAAATTTGCTCATCAAAACTTGGGGGAGAGAAAATATCATCTTCATCAGACATAGCATCCCCAAGCTTGTGGCTTTGCATATCATTAGCATCATGGATATTCAAAGAATTCATACTAACAACATTGCAATCATGCTCATCATTCAAAGATTTAGTGCCAAACATTTTAATGCATTCTTCTTCTAACACTTTGGCACAATTATCGGAATCCTTATTTTCACGAAAGACATTAAAAAGATGAAGCATATGAGGCAACCTTAATTCCATTTTTTTGTAGTTTTCTTTTATAGACTAAACTAGTGATAAAACAAGAAACTAAAAGATTCGATTGCAAGATCTAAAGATATACCTTCAAGCGCTAACCTCCCCGGCAACGGCGCCAGAAAAGAGCTTGATGTCTACTACACAACCTTCTTCTTGTAGACGTTGTTGGGACTCCGAGTGCAGAGGTTTGTAGGACAGTAGCAAATTTCCCTCAAGTGGATGACCTAAGGTTTATCAATCCGTGGGAGGTGTAGGATGAAGATGGTCTCTCTCAAACAACCCTGCAACCAAATAGCAAAGAGTCTCTTGTGTCCCCATCACACCCAATACAATGGTAAATTGTATAGGTGCACTAGTTCGATGAAGAGATGGTGATACAAGTGCAATATGGATGGTAGATATACGTTTTTGTAATATGAAAATATAAAAACAGTAAGGTAATAATGATAAAAGTGAGCAGAAACGGTATTGCAATGCTTCGAAACAAGGCCTAGGGTTCATACTTCCACTAGTGCAAGTTCTCTCAACAATAATAACATAATTGGATCATACAACTATCCCTCAACATGCAACAAAGAGTCACTCCAAAGTCACTAATAGCGGAGAACAAATGAAGAGATTGTTGTAGGGTACGAAACAACCTCAAAGTTATTCTTTCCGATCAATCCATTGGGCTATTCCTATAAGCGTCACAAACAGCCCTAGAGTTCGTAGTAAAATAACACCTTAAGACACAAATCAACCAAAGCCCTAATGCCACCTAGATACTCCAATGTCACCTCAAGTATCCGTGGGTATGATTATACGATATGCTTCACACAATCTCAGATTCATCTATTCAACCAACACAAAAAACTTCAAAGAGTGCCCAAAGTTTCTACCGAAGAGTCAAGACAAAAACGTGTGCCAACTCCTATGCATAAGTTTACAAGGTCACCGAACCCGCAAGTTGATCACCAAAACATACATCAAGCAGATCGCGTGAATATCCCATTGTCACCACAGATAAGCACATGCAAGACATACATCAAGTGTTCTCAAATCCTTAAAGACTCAATCCGATAAGATAACTTCAAAGGGAAAACTGTATCCATTACAATAAGGTAGAGGGGAAGAAACATCATAAGATCCAACTATAATAGCAAAGCTCGCGGTACATCAAGATCGTGCCAAAGCAAGAACACGAGAGAGAGAGAGAGAGATCAAACACATAGCTACTGGTACATACCCTCAGCCCCGAGGGTGAACTACACCCTCCTCGTCATGGAGAGCACCGGGATGATGAAGATGGCCACCGGTGATGGATCCCCCTCCGGTAGGGTGACGGAACAGGGCCCCGATTGGTTTTTGGTGGCTACAGAGGCTTGCGGCGGCGGAACTCTTGATCTAGGTTATTTTCTGGAGGTTTGGGGATTTATAGGAGAGGTTGGCGTCAAGAACAAGTCAGGGGCCCCACAGGGAGTCCACGAGGCAGGGGGCGCGCCCCAGGGGGTGGGCGCACCCTCCACCCTCGTGGGGCCCACAAGACTCCCCTCCGGTAACTCTTCGTTCTAGTATTTTTTATATTTTCCAGAAAAAATCTCCGTTGATTTTTAGCGCATTCCGAGAACTTTTATTTCTGAACAAAAACAACACCATGGTAGTTCTGCTGAAAACAACGTCAGTCCGGGTTAGTTCTAACCAAATCATACCAAAATCATGTATGAATATTATAAACATGGCATGAATACGTAAAAAATTATAGATACGTTGGAGACGTATCAGAGACTCTCTCCCCCTCTCTTTCGGTGGCGTTGGAGTGCCACCCGGGGAATCATCGCCGCGGTGATCGTCTTCATCACCATCATCATCTCTTTTACGCGGCGCACTCTCCCGCACCCCGTTGTAATCCCCTACTTGAACATGGTGCTTTATGCCACATATTATGATCCAATGATGTGTTGCCATCCAATGATGTTTTGAGTAGATTTCTTTTGTCTTTGGGTTTATTTATGATCTAGATTGGTATGAGTTGTATGTTTTATTTCGGTGCTGCCCTATGGTGTCTTTCGTTCCGCGCACACATGAAGGATTCCCGCTGTAGGGTGTTGCAATTGATTCGCTTATAGTGGGTTTCTAGAGTTACAGAAGCTTAAACCCGAGTAAGGGGGTTGTTGCGTATGGGATAAATGGGACTTGATACTTTAATGCTATGGTTGGGTTTTACCTTAATGATCTTTAGTAGTTGCAGATGCTTTCTAGAGTTCCAATCATAAGTGCATATGATCCAAGAAGAGAAAGTATGTTAGCTTATGCCTCTCCCTCATATGAAATTGTAGTGACGACTATCGATCTTGTTAACAATTGCCTAGGACAATTCCGCACACCGATCCATCATTATTCCGCACTCGCTATTTATAATATATAGTTATATATTCTAACTTCACGATAACAACACCTACTTTTATATTTTAGCTCTTCGATATCATGCAAAGTTATCCTCTTCATACCCACAACGTTGTTTTATTTCTCGTTTCTAGGTGGAAGCAAATGTTCGGTGTACGCAGAGTCATATCAGTGGCAGATAGGACTTGAGAGAATATTGATCTTCCCGTTAGCTCCTTGTGGGTTCGACACTCCATACTTATCACTTCCACCTTTGGAAATTGCTACGATGATTCCTTGCACTTGGGGATTATCAATAATCACCCAGTTTTGTGACGTTTGATAGCACACAAGGTATTTCTCCGGTGTCCGGGAGTTGCATAATCTCATATTCGAAGGAATATGTATTTGACATGAAGAAAGCATTAACAATAAAACTGAACGATCATTATGCTAAGCTAACGGATGGGTCTTGTCCATCACATCATTCTCCTAATGATGTGATCCCCTTATCAAATGACAACTCATTTCCATGGTTAGGAAACCTTAACCATCTTTGATCAACGAGCTAGTCAAGTAGAGGCTCACTAGGGACACTGTGTTTGTATATGTATTCACACATGTATTTGGGTTTCCGATCAATACAATTCTAGCATGAATAATAAACATTTATCATGAATAAATAAATACAAAATAACACCTTTATTATTGCCTCTAGGGCATACACTCTTTGCCGCGACATGCCTCCTCTTCGAGTTGGGAGAGCCACAACACGACGGCGACTTGGTCCTTGGGCTCTGTTTTGTGGCGCCCGGTTCAGCAGCGTCGATGGGGACGGTGTCGTTGATGGGTACGATTGCGCTTGAGGTGCCAAATCGAAGTCGGCTGCTATGATGGGAGCCGACTGATCCTGTGTGACATTCCTCACGAGAGCTGCTGCGGGAGGAGGAAACACCGGCTGTTGTCGCTAGTGCATCGTGGGGGGAGTTTGCACTATTGGTGCACCGCATATGGGATGGGAGGTTCAACAAATAGGTTGCGTTGTTCCTCGCAACTGCAATGTCCCGCATAGGGTAGGAGATGTCCAGGTGAAAGACGATGATGAGGGAAAGGCGACAACTAGGGTTTAGGTGATGGGGACACGTCGCCACCGAGCTTTTATAGCCGGGGACGACATTGTGTTGATGCCGCATGATTCGTCTCCAACGTATCTACTCTTCCAAACACTTTTGCCCTTGTTTTGGACCCTAACTTGCATGATTTGAATGGAACTAACCCGGACTCTCGCTGTTTTCAGCAGAACTGCCATGGTGTTATTTTTGTGCGGAAATAAAAGTTCTCAGAATGACCTAAAAATCCACGGAGACACGTTTTGGAATTAATAAAAAAATATTGGCGAAAGAATCAGCATCAAGGGGCCCACACCCTGTCCACGAGGGTGCGGGGCGCGCCACCTGCCTCGTGGTCCCCCTGGGACTCCACCGACCTCAACTCCAACTCTATATATTCACTTTCGGGAAAAAATCTGAGAGAAGGATTCATCACGTTCTATGATACGGAGCCGCCGCAAAGCCCTAATCTTCCTCAGGAGGGCTGATCTAGAGTCCGTTCGGGGCTCCGGAGAGGGGAATCCGCCGCCATCGTCATCAACCATCCCCCATCACCAATTTCATGATGCTCACCGCCGTGCGTGAGTAATCTCATTGTAGGCTTGCTGGACGATGATGGGTTGGATGATATTTACCATGTAATCGAGTTAGTTTTGTTAGGGTTTGATCCCTAGTATCCATTATGTTCTAAGATTGATGTTGCTATGACTTTGCTATGCTGAATGCTTGTCATTAGGGCCCGAGTGCCATGATTTCAGATCTGAACCTATTATGTTTTCATGAATATATGTGAGTTCTTGATCCTATCTTGCAATTCAATAGTCACCTACTATGTGTTATGATCCTGAAACCCTGAAGTGACAATAATCGGGACCACTCCCGGTGATGACTGTAGTATGAGGAGTTCATGTATTCACTAAGTGTTAATGCTTTGGTCTGCTACTCTATTAAAAGGAGGCCTTAATATCCCTTAGTTTCCAATAGGACCCCACTGCACGGGAGGGTAGGACAAAATATGTCATGCAAGTTCTTTTCCATAAGCACGTATGACTACATTCAGAATACATGCCTACATTATATTGATGAACTGGAGCTAGTTCCGTGTCACCCTACGTTATAACTGTTGCATGATGAATCACATCCGACTTAATTATCCATCACTGATCCATTGCCTATGATCTTTTCACATATTGATCTTTGCTTAGTTACTTTTTCGTTGCCACTGTTATGATTGCTACAAAAACTACTACTGTTACTTTTGCCACCGTTATCGTTACTTCCATACTACTTTGCTACTAAATACTTTGCTCCAGATATTAAGTCTTTCAGGTGTGGTTGAACTAAAAAATCAACTGCTAATACTTGAGAATATTCTTTGGCTCCCCTTGTGTCGAATCAATAAATTTGGGTTGAATACTCTACCCTCGAAAACTGTTGCGATCCCCTATGCTTGCGGGTTATCAAGACTATTTTCTGGCGCTGTTGCCGGGGAGCACAGCTCTATTCTTTGAGTCACTTGGGATTTATATCTTTGATCACTATGAGGAACTTGAAAGATGAAAGAACCAAGATTTTTCCCTCAACTACGAGGGGAGGTAAGGAACTGCCATCTAGCTCTGCACTTGATTCACCTTCTGTTATGAGTAAATTTGCGACACGTACACCTGTTATTGACTCTGATATCTCTCATGTTATTGATGATGCCACTTCTTCTATGCATGATGCTTATGATGAAACTACTTCTATGCTTGATAATACCGTGCCATTAGGTGAATTTCTTGATGAACAACTTGCTAGGGTTAGAGAAATGAAATTATTGAAACATATAATATTGATGAAAGTGATGATGAAGATTCTCCTCCTAGATATGAATTGCCTAATGTACCTGAGGGTTATGTTATGGATGAAGAAACTGCTAGAGACCTTTTTGCTTGCAAAGATAGATATGATCTTAAGAAACTGTTAGCTAAGCTGAAAGAAAAGTCTTTGAATGCTAGAATGAAATATGACCCTGCTTTTGCTACTTCACCTATCTGTATTTCTGATAAGGATTATGATTTCTCTGTCGATCCCGAGTTAATTACTTTGGTTGAATCTGATCCTTTTTATGGCTATGAATCTGAAACTGTTGTGGCACATCTTACTAAATTGAATGATATAGCCACCCTATTCACTCATGAGGAAAAAAATCGTTACTATTATATTCTTAAGTTATTTCCGTTCTCATTAAAGGGTGATGCTAAGACATGGTTTAATTCTCTTGATCCTGGTTGTGTGCGTAGTCCCCAAGATATGATTTATTACTTGTCTGCTAAATATTTCCCCGCTCATAAGAAACAAGCTGCCTTAAGGGAAATATATAATTTTGTGCAAATTGAAGAAGAGAGTCTCCCACAAGCTTGGGGGAGGCTTTTCCGATTACTTAATGCTTTGCCTGATCATCCTCTCAAGAAAAATGAAATACTTGATATCTTTTATAATGGACTAACCGATGCTTCCACAGACCGCCTGGATAGTTGTGCTGGTTGTGTTTACAGGGAAAGAACTGTTGAGCAAGCTGAATTGCTATTGAATAA
Organism: Triticum monococcum; assembly: GCA_034509565.1. Lineage (NCBI taxonomy): Eukaryota > Viridiplantae > Streptophyta > Magnoliopsida > Poales > Poaceae > Triticum > Triticum monococcum. Next base: position 166,998,453 of record CM067846.1, on the reverse strand, counting down.
TATATTGAGTAATGATAATGATTAGACACTTCCTGAACCAACTCCTAAGCCAACTCTGAAGAAATGGGTATTCTATTTCTCAGACCTGAAGATATGCAGGAGGCAAAGAAATCTATGAAAGAAAAGGGTATTAAAGCTAAAGATGTTAAGAATTTACCACCTATTGAAGAAATACATGGTCTTAATAACCCGACATTGGTAGTAAAGGTAAATTCTCTATAGATTTGATGAAGGTGATATTCCTCGTAATAAGTCTGCTAGCCAATGCTTGGATGAGTTTGATAATTTCATTGTTAAACAAGAAAACTTCAATGCTTATGTTGGTAGACAATTGAAATGTAATGCTTATATGGTTGAACACTTGAGTGATTATATGTCTAGAGTTAAAGGTGACCTTAAACTTATTAGTAAACATGCTTCTATGGTTACCACTCAAGTAGAACAAGTGCTAAAAGCACAAGATGATTTGCTTAATGAATTAAATAATAAGAAAAATGATAATGCTGTTAGAGTTATGACTAGAGGGGGTAAAATGACTCAGGAACCTTTGTATCATAAGGGCCACCCTAAGAGAGCTAAGCAAGATTCTCAGAGAACTAATGTTGATGCACCTAGTCCTTCTAAGAAGAAGAAAAAGAAAAATGATAGGACTTTGCATGCTTCTAGTGAACCTGTTGTTGACACACCTGAGAATCCCAATGATATTTCTATTTCCGATGCTGAAACACAATCTGGTAATGAACATGAACCTAGTAATAATGATGATGTTCATGTTGATGCTCAACCTAGCAATAACAATGATGTAGAGATTGAACCTGTTGTTGATCTTGATAACCACAATCTAAGAATCAACGTTATCATAAGATAGACTTCGTTGCTAGGAAGAATAATAAAGAAAGAGAACCATGGGTTCAGAAACCCATGCCTTTTCCTCCTAAACCATCCAAGAAAAAGGATGATGAGGATTTTGAGCGCTTTGCTGAAATGATTAGGCCTATCTTTTTGCGTATGCGTTTGACTGATATGCTTAAAATGAATCCTTATGCTTAGTATATGAAAGATATTGTTACAAATAAAAGAAGGATACCGAAAGCTGAAATTTCCACCATGCTTACCAATTATACTTTTAAAGGTAGAATACCAAAGAAACTAGGAGATCCAGGAGCACCAACTGTACCATGCTCCATTAAAAGAAACTATGTTAAAACTGCTTTATGTGATCTTGGAGCCAGTGCTAGTTTTATGCCTCTCTATTTATATCGTAGACTTTATTTGAATAAGTTGACACCTACTAAAATATCTTTGCAAATGGCCAATAAATCAACTGCTATACCTGTCGGTATCTGTGAGGATGTGCCTGTTGTGGTTGCAAACGTTACTATTTCAACGGACTTTGTTATTCTTGATATTCCCAAGGACGATAGTATGTCGATTATCCTTGATAGACCCTTTTTGAATACTGCAAGGGCTGTTATTGATTGCAACAAAGGCAATGTCACTTTTCATGTTAATGGTAATGAGCATACGGTACACTTTCCAAGGAAACAACCTCAAGTCCACAATATCAATTCTATTGGAAAAATTTCAATGATTACTATTGGAGGTTTTGAATTCACTCTTCCTATTGTCAAGAAGAAATATGATATTCTTATTGTTGGGGACATGCATATCCCCGTTGAGGTAACCTAGTGTTATTAAAAAATTCTCCGGTTTCATGTTATTCAGAAAGAGTTTGTTAACAAGACTTGATCAGCCTTGTTAGTGGATTCCTTTTGATGAGCATGAGATGGATGAAGTTAGAAAGCACAACTCTCTATACCCTCCTTTTACTTTCTGTTCTTTAGATTAAATAAAGCAAAACTAGTATTCTCTGTCTATTTTCTGAATTATCCTTGCGATAAAAATACCCTGAAAATAAAAGTTCTCCAAATGTCCTGAAAATGAAATATGATTTTTTGTAGACTATTTAAGAATTTCTGGCACTGAGAACACACCAGGGGGGCCCACCATTTGGCCACGAGGGCACAGGGCGCGCCCACCCCCTGGGGCATGCCCCCTGCCTCGTGGGCCCCACGTGGACCCCCTCCACTTATTCCAACACCCACACACTTTGTCTTCCTCCAGAAAAAATCATCTCGTAGCTCAAACCTGTGTTCTAGCTCATCTTGCTGCTATTTTCGATCTCTTTGCTCAAAGCTCCATTCACAAAGCTGCTTTGGGGGATTGTTCTTCGGTACATGACTCCTCCAATGGTCCAATTAATTTTTGTTCTAGTGCTTTATTTATGCAAACTTTTGCTGCCTAGGTGACCATGTTCTTCAGCTTACATGTCAAATTTATATGGTCAAAAGTAGATTTAATGTATGATATAGCCTCTAGGCACTTGTGGGAGTAGTTGCTATCAATCTTGTTGAGTTTGGTTCACTTTTATTTTGAGTCACTAAAATTTCAGAAATTGTTCAGAGAAAGAAAATGATGAAGAGATTGTTGAGGGGCTCTTTGAGCCAAAGCTCGAAGGATAAGCAGAATGAGGAGAATAAAAAGCCCAAATACAATCTTCCTCGCACTGCGGAGGTTCGGCCGTGCGAATGGCCTTGTGATGCGTTCTTGAGAGCCGCCGGAATGTATGATGACTTTTATTACTTGGCTGAGAATGCAGGCCTCACCGACTTCCTCCATGACCATCATGAACAGTATCTCCTACTCACTAATATTTTTGTGCAATTTTGTTATTTTGATGCTAAGAAATCACCACCTTTAGTGGAGTTTCACTTATATGATGAGGTTAAGGAGGTGTCACTCCATGATTTTTGTCGGGTCTGCAAGATACCCTTTGTGGGCAGCATCGAGGAACCACATCGTAGTGATGTGGATGGATTAATTGATAAAATTGCTGTAGGGAAACGAGGAAAGTTTCCGATGCAAGAATTACTAGTATACATTTTCGTGTTCTATGTTACTTTGTGATATTTGCTAGTAGATGCTTAATTGGTCACGGGAACAGTGGAAATCTTAGTGCTCCTGATATTGTCATTTAGCGCCATGCTTTGTTTTGTGATACAACTTTCAGCTTAGGCGCTATTGGTGCTAAATGATTAAGTCCGAACCGTACAAAGGGCCCCATCTTCGGAGGCATCTTTGCTTCACTCCTTGCTAAACAGTTTGAGATACCTATTCGGCATTATGAGAAAGAGGAAACATTGCTGCCCCCTATTTTTCTACATTATAAGAGTACGGTAGCACATAATTTTATTGTTAAAAATAAGAAGAAGATGCTTAAGTATAATTTGATATTTGATAAAACTCACTGTGAGACTATTACCTTGCCTGCACCCTCTTTGTTTAACATACTTTCATGCACATACCTCATCTTACCCGAGGCCATTTATGCGTACTGGAGGCTGACACAAGTCCCAGAGCCTGAGCTTGAGCCACCACTTGATCCTTATCGACAGTCTGTTTATCAGTGGGATCTAGAGGAGATCGCCAACCAGTGGCACCCTGAGGACCCTCCTCAGTACACCGGTGAAAGTAGCTTCGATCCGTGGGAATAGACCAACTTAGGCCAAAAGCCTAAGTTTGGGGGAGTACGTATTTCTCACCAACATTACATTCATGTTCACACACTCATTCTAGTTGTCGGTGCTCATACTTTTTCATTGTATTATCCATGCTAATTTATTTTCTTTGCTAAGCCATCTTCTTGTGTGTTCGAAAAACCTTAAGGAAAACCAAAGAAATAGTTGTAGCTTTTAGCTAGTTTACTTTCCATGCCTGTAGCAGTAATAATTAAAAGAAAACCCAAAAAGATTTCTCATTCTTCTTTTTCTTGTTGGGAGCTTTCCCTTGTAAATAGTTTTACTTTTTTTCTTATTCTTTGGGGGTCAAGAGGAGAAGACCATGATGAAAATGTTGAGTGGCTCTCATATGCATAATTGTTGATTTAACCAAGAGCCCATATTACCTTATCTTCTCCCTTGTATTAAATGCTTGCAGATTTCAACTTAGTCCAATGCACGTGCACTATTATTATTATCCACAACGTTCGTTCGTGTGAGTGAAAGGCAATAACGACGATATATGATAGACTAATTGAGATGAGAGAAGCTGGTACGAACTCGACCTATCTTGTTTTTGTAAATATGATTAGTTCATAGTTCCTGATTCAGCCTATTAAGAAGGAAACATATTTGCAATGAAAATTAGAGATTATAGTTGCTCATGCCATGCTTAATTTGTTAGGAGTTTATAATAGTTTACCTTGCGTGCCAATGATACGTCGCCAACGTATCTATAATTTTTTATTGCTCCATGCTATATTATCTACTATTTTGGACATTATTGGGCTTTATTATCCACTTTTATATTATTTTTGGGACTAACCTATTAACCGGAGGCCCAGCCTAGAATTGCTATTTTTTGCCTGTTTTAGGGTTTCGAAGAAAAGGAATATCAAATGGAGTCCAAACAGAATGAAACCTTCGGGAACGTAATTTTCTCATGGAATACAACTCAGGAGACTTGGACCCTATGTCAAGACACGTAACAGGAGGCCACGAGGTAGGGAGGCGCGCCTACCCCCCCCACCCCCAGGCGCGCCCTCCACCCTCATGGGCCCCCTGTTGCTCCATCGACGTACTTCTTCCTCCTATATACACGTACCCCCAAACGATCAGATACGGAGCCAAAAACCTAATTCCACCGCCGCAACTTTCTGTATCCACGAGATCCCATCTTGGGGCCTGTTCCGGAGCTCCGATGGAGGGGGCATCGATCATGGAGGGCTTCTACATCAATACCATAGCCCTTCCGATGAAGTCTGAGTAGTTTACCTCAGACCTACGGGTCCATAGTTAGTAGCTAGATGGCTTCTTCTCTCCTTTTGGATCTCAATACAATGTTCTCCCCCTCTCTTGTGGAGAACTATTCGATGTAATCTTCTTTTTGCGTTGTGTTTGTTGAGATCGATGAATTGTGGGTTTAAGATCAAGTCTATGTATGAATAATATTTGACTCTTCTCTGAATTCTTTTATGTATGATTGGTTATCTTTGCAAGTCTCTTTGAACTATCAGTTTGGTTTGGCTTACTAGATTGATCTTTCTTGCAATGGGAGAAGTGCTTAGCTTTGGGTTCAATCTTGCGGTGTCCTTTCCCAGTGACAGTAAGGGCAGCAAGGCACGTATTGTATTGTTGCCATCGAGGATAACAAGATGGGGTTTTCTTCATATTGCATGAGTCTATCCCTCTACATCATGTCATCTTGCTTAAGGCGTTACTCTGTTTTCAACTTAATACTCTAGATGCATGCTGGATAGCGGTCGATGAGTGGAGTAATAGTAGTAGATGCAGGCAGGAGTCGGTCTACTTGTCTCGGACGTGATGCCTATATACATGATCATACCTACATATTCTCATAACTATTCTCAATTCTGTCAATTGCTTAACAGTAGTTTGTTCACCCACCGTAGAATACTTATGCCCTCGAGAGAAGCCACTAGTGAAACCTATGGCCCCCGGGTCTATCTTTATCATATCAATCTCCTACTACTTAGTTATTTACTTTGCCATTTACTTTGCCTTTATTTTACTTTGCATCTTTATCATAAAAATACCAAGAATATTATCTTATCATATCTATCATATCTCACTCTCGTAAGTGTCCCTATAGGGATTGACAACCCCTATTTGCGTTGGTTGCGAGGATTTATTTGTTTTGTGCAGGTGCGAGGGATTCGCGCGTAGCCTCCTACTGGATTGATACCTTGGTTCTCAAAAACCGAGGAAAATACTTATGCTACTTTGCTGCATCATCCCTTCCTCTTCAGGGAAAACCAACGCAGTGCTAAAAGAGGTAGCAAGAAGGATTTCTGGCGCCGTTGCCGGGGAGGTCTACGCAAAAGTCAACATACCAAGTACCCATCACATACCCTTATCCCCCGCATTACATTATTTGCCATTTGCCTCTCGTTTTCCTCTCCCCCACTTCACCCTTGCCGTTTTATTTGCCCCCCTCTCTCTATCCTCCCTCTATTTGCCTCTTTTTGCCCGCTTGCTTTTTGTTTGCTTGTGTGTTAGTTTGCTTGCTTGTCACGATGGCTCAAGATAATACTAAATTGTGTGACTTCACCAATACCAACAACAATGATTTTATTAGCACTCCAATTGCTCCTCTTACCGATGCTGAATCTTGTGAAATTAATGATGCTTTGCCGAATCTTGATAATGATGGGACTGAATATGATCCACCTTTACCTAGAAGGCGTTCCAAGAATTCTGAATCTTTTGATCTTGATGCTAAATTTGATAAAAGTGGGATTGAAGAAATTAAAACCCTAGATGTTGCTAAACCCACTATTATGGATTTCAAGGAATTTAACTATGAAAATTGCTCTTTGATTGATTGTATTCCCTTGTTGCAATCCGTGCTAAATTCTCCTCACGCTTATAGTCAAAATAAAGCGTTTACTAAACATATCGTTGATGCCTTGATGCAATCTTATGAAGAAAAACTTGAATTGGAAGTTTCTATCCCTAGAAAACTTTATGATGAGTGGGAACCAACTATTAAAATTAAAATTAAAGATCATGAATTCTATGCTTTATGTGATTTGGGTGCTAGTGTTTCCACGATTCCAAAGACTTTGTGTGATTTGTTAGGTTTCCGTGATTTTGATGATTGCTCTCTAAACTTGCACCTTGCGGATTCCACTATTAAGAAACCTATGGGAAGAATTAATGATGTTATTATTGTTGCAAATAGGAATTATGTGCCCGTAAATTTTATCGTTCTTGACATAGGTTGCAATCCTTCATGTCCTATTATTCTTGGTAGACCTTTCCTTAGAACGATTGGTGCAATTATTGATATGAAGGAAGGAAATATTAGATTCCAATTTCCATTAAGGAAAGGCATGGAACACTTTCCTAGAAATAAAATTAAATTACCTTATGAATCTATTATGAGAGCCACTTATGGATTGCCTACCAAAGATGGCAATACCTAGATCTATTCTTGCTTGTTATGCCTAGCTAGGGGCGTTAAACGATAGTGCTTGTTGGGAGGCAACCCAATTTTATTTTTTATTCCTTGCTTTTTGATCCTGTTTAGTAATAAATAAATTATCTAGCCTCTGTTTTGGTTGTGTTTTTTGTGTTTAATTAGTGTTTGTGCCAAGTAGAACCGTTGGGAAGACTTGGGGAAAGTCTTGTTGAACTTGCTGTAAAAAAACAGAAATTTTAGCGCTCACGAGAACTGCTGTCATTTTTATTTGGAAAGTGCTATTTAGTTAATTATTTTTGAAGATGATTAGTAGATAAATTCCTCACGTCCAGCAATTTATTTTAGAATTTTTGGGGTTCCAGATCTTGCGCTAGCTACAGATTACTACAGACTGTTCTGTTTTTGACAGATTCTGTTTTTCGTGTGTTGTTTGCTTATTTTGATGAATCTATGGCTAGTAAAATAGTTTATAAACCATAGATAAGTTATAATACATTAGGTATAACACCCATATAAATAAAGAATGATTTCGTTACAGTACCTTGAAGTGGTCTTTTGTTTTCTTTCGCTAACGGAGCTCACGAGATTTTCTACTTTAAGTTTTGTGTTGTGAAGTTTTCAAGTTTTGGGTAAAGATTTGATGGATTATGGAACAAGGAGTGGAAAGAGCCTAAGATTGGGGATTCCCATGGCACCCCCAATATAATCTAAGGACACCTAAAAGCCAAAGCTTGGGGATGCCCCGGAAGGCATCCCCTCTTTCGTCTACTTCTATCGGTAACTTTACTTGGAGCTATATTTTTATTTACCACATGATATGTGTTTTGCTTGGAGCGTCTTGTATGATTTGAGTCTTTGCTTGTCAGTTTACCACAATCATCCTTGCTGTACACACCTTTTGAGAGAGCCATATATGATTTGGAATTTGTTAGAATACTCTGTGTGCTTCGCTTATATCTTTTGAGTTATATAATTTTGCTCTAGTGCTTCACTTATATCTTTTAGAGCATGGTGGTGGATTTGTTTTATAGAAACTATTGATCTCTCATGCTTCACTTAGATTATTTTGAGAGTCTTAATAGCATGGTAATTTTCTTAAAATCCTAATATGCTTGGTATGCAAGATTAATAATAAAACTCTCTTATGAGTATGTTGAATACTATGAGAAGTTTGATACTTGATAATTGTTTTGAGATATGGAGATGGTGATATTAAAGTCATGCTAGTTGAGTAGTTGTGAATTTGAGAAATACTTGTGTTGAAGTTTGTGATTCCCGTAGCATGCACGTATGGTGAACCGTTATGTGATGAAGTCGGAGCATGATTTATTTATTTATTGTCTTCCTTATGAGTGGTGGTTGGGGACGAGCGATGGTCTTTTCCTACCAATCTATCCCCCTAGGAGCATGCACGTAATACTTTGCTTTGATAACTTGTAGATTTTTGCAATAAGTATATGAGTTCTTTATGACTAATGTTGAGTCCATGGATTATACGCACTCTCACCCTTCCACCTTTGCTAGCCTCTCTAATACCACACACCTTTTCGCCGGTATCATACACCCACCATATACCGTCCTCAAAACAGCCACCATACCTACCTATTATGGCATTTCCATATCCATTCCGAGATATATTGCCATGTAAATTTCCACCGTTCCGTTTATGAAACACTCCATCATTGTCATATTGCTTAGCATGATCATGTAGTTGACACGGTATTTGTGGCAAAGCTACCGTTCATAATTCATTCATACTTGTCACTCATGCATCATTGCATATCCTGGTACACCGTCGGAGGCATTCTCATAGAGTCATATTTTGTTCTAAGTATCGAGTTGTAATTGTTGAGTTGTAAGAAAAATAAAAGTGTGATGATCATCATTGTTAGAGCATTGTCCCAGTGAGGACAGGATGATGGAGACTATGATTACCCCACAAGTCGGGATGAGACTCTGGACGAAAATAAATAAAAGAGGCCAAAGAAGCCCAAATAAAAAAAAAGAGAAAGAAAAGAGGCCATAGAAAGAGAAATGGCCCAAATAAATAAAAAAAATGAGAGAAAAAGAGAGAAGGGACAATGTTACTATCCTTTTTACCACACTTGCGCTTCAAAGTAGCACCATGATCTTCATAGTAGAAAGTCTCTCATGTTATCACTTTCATATACTAGTGGGAATCTTACATTATAGAACTTGGCTTGTATATTCCAATGATGGGCTTCCTCAAATTGCCCTAGGTCTTCATGAGCAAGCAAGTTGGATGCACACCCACTTAGTTTCTTTTTAAGCTTTCATATACTTATAGCTCTAGTGCATCCGTTGCATGGCAATCCCTACTCACTCACATTGATATCTATTGATGGGCATCTCCATAGCCCGTTGATACGCCTAGTTGATGTGAGACTATCTTCTCCTTTTTGTCTTCTCCACAATGTCGGTGTACTAGAGTAGGGGTACCCTAGTATCCCGAACTTGTGCACGGGCAGTCACAGCGTCCCGCGGCAAGGCTTGCCGGGTGACCGCCAAGGTCCTCCGTGTTCCTTTGGAGCCATTCAAGAACGAAGTATCCAAGACCCCGGCAAGAGGAGCTTGCCGGGAAGGAGACAAGACCCCGGCAAGAGGAGCTTGCCGGGAAGGCCAACCAAGGCTTGGTGAGCGACAAGCTCCTGGACGCGACAAGACAACAACCGCGGCAAGGCGCTTGCCGCGGCAAGCCCCCACTCTGTACCTGCGCTCCCGCACATCCACCAACGTGTCGCTCTGGGACCCTTCCAGAGTGTACGTGGCGGGAAGCTGTGCAGCCAGAGGTACACGGTGGCAAGCGGCGCTGACAAGATCGCCATCATGGCAAGTAGTGGTGTCCCTGGCAGTCCCTTTCTGCACCGTCTAGGCGACGCAGACATGCATTTAATGCCTTTGTCCCCTGCCATCAGGGTTAGGTATGATACAACTGTAGTAGGCGGTGGTGCCAACCGCCACGCTTTTTCCATTTTTACCCTCATCTATGTTGCCACCTGTCGGTGACCCCTTTAACATATAAAAGGAGGCCCATGCGCAACGTAGAGGGGGGGACAATCATTCTCACGCTCGGTCTGGCTAGCTGCTAGTGTGTACTGTAGCAATCAGCGCTCCCGAGGAAGAAATCAATACAACCACAAAGCAGGAGTAGGGTTTTACGCATCCGTGCGGCCCGAACCTGGGTAAACTGATCGCGTTCTCGTGCGCTTCGCCTCGATCTGCTCTTCGTGCGCTCTCTGCCCCCTGCCGAACCGAAAGGGGCCTGGTCCGCCGTGGTCCCATAGGTGTCCGTGGGATCAGCACCCCCGACATCTTTGGCGCGCCAGGTAGGGGTGCGTCGAGGTTGTGTGAACCTGATCCGGCGTTTGCACGGGCTAAATCTTCATCGTCTTCATCGACATGCCGCCGAAGAAGAAGGCTTCGGAGGCGGCTGCTCCGTCCGCGCCAAGCCCACCATCGCCGGAGCGAACGGCTTGTGGGGTAGACGCCGGCGGAAGAACGGGCGGCGACGAGGGAGCTCACGGTGCTGCCAGGTCCAAGGACAAGGCTGCGCTGCACATCGGTGGCGCAGTCGGCTCCCACAATGACCGGGCGCACTCCAAGACCTCGGCGTCCGTACACACACCGCGCCCATCCCAGGAGGCGCGGGACTGGCAGCGTCATGATACCCACGTTACCATACGCTTGCTGGATCAAGATCGAGCTGGTGGATCTCGGAGCGCTCAAGATCAGCATGCGCGCCAACATGCTGGTGCGAGCGGGGCACGTTGCCTGTACGAGATACTGCTCCTTCTAACATGGTTAGAAGTCCGAGCATATCTCGCTCCTCGCACCATTCGTCGCCGCCGCCCACCACTCCAGCAGAAGCTTTGGCGCGAGCTCAACTGCTCCTAGACTACCCTCCAGCGGCAGACAAGATCGACGACTGGAGGGCCACCATTCAGAGCCTCATCGGCTTCGCCAACGGCGACAATCCACGGCAGCCGAGTACTTCGCTGCCGCGGCAAGTTAGCCAGGCGCAAGCCGGTGGCGACAAGACCGGTGGGGGTGCAACCACTATGCACTCTCCGCCCCGAAGGCCAAGATCGCCGACTCGTCGGATCCACCACGACAGCGACTCCACCGCGTCATCAGATCCGCGAGCTCGTCACGATCAGCGCCAAGTTCTTCACGAACGACAGCAAGAAGACGCTCGTACACGCATCGAGCGCCGATGAGAAGCACGACGTCAATCAGACCTGCGCGCTGGGCCCTCTGTCGACATGCATGCGCCAGGGGAACCAGGCGACTTGCCGTACGCGGTAGGTTGCCCTGCGTTTACCCGTGAGCTGCGGCAAGTCCAGTGGCCCAGCCAAAAGAATTTCAAGCCAGACGTACCAGAGAAGTACGACGGCAAGTCGCACCCGTTGGAGTTCCTCAGCATCTACACCATCGCGGTGCAAGCTGCCGGGGGGCGAGACGACAAGGTCCTTGCCAACTACTTCCCGCTGGTGCTCAAGCCCGACGTCAAGTCCTGGCACATGCACTTGCCGGACAACTCCATATCCTCTTGGGCAGATCTGTGCCACCAGTTTGTCGGCGCCTTTACAGGCGGCCACAAACCTCATGGCCAAGAGAGTGACCTTCACCTGCTCGCCCAGAAGGAAGGAGAGCCCCTGCGCAAGTATATTCAAAGATTCAGCTGTGTACAGCGCAACATCCCAGATATCCACCCTGCCGCGGTCATCAGTGTGTTCCATCAGAACGTGCGTAACCGCAGGATGCGGGAGGAGATGGCGATGTGCAGGATCAGAGATGTCAGTGAGCTCTATGCCTTGGCCGACAAGTGTGCACGTGCTGAGGAAGGGATGAAACTCCCTGGAGAGAATACTGCAGCAGGAGGATCTGACAGCGAGGATGCTGCCCCGGCAAAGAAAAACCGGCGGCGCAATAATAGGAAGAAGAAAGGCAAAGAGGTGCTAGTCGTTGAGCAGTCCGGCAATGAAGGTGGCGCCAAGAAAGCCAAAGTTGGTAGCTCCGGTAAGGAGATTGCCGCATGCACCAACTGCCAGGCTGTGGCGGCCGCCGACAAGCAAGACGGCACCGACAAGCAGTACTGCAAGATCCACCGCACCAAGGGCCATGACCTCCAGAGCTGCAAGAAGGTCGAGCAGCTTGTCCAGGAACAAAAAGCTGAGTACGAGCGGCGCAACAAGGAGAGGGCCCAAGGAGGCGCTGGAGAAGCCGGCAAGAAGCGCGCCGGCTGGGGAGGACGCCGCGGCAAGGCCAAGCAGCGGCAAGGAGACAGACCTCCCCGCGGCCGCGACAAGGATGAAGACGAAGACGACGATGAAGACATGGATGATGTCGAGACCAGTGAGCAGGAGTTCCAGAAAGGCACAGAAGTCTTGTGCATTGACGGCGGTGCTTCTCTGCATACTTCCCACCGCCAACTCAAACAGTGGGCGCGGGAAGTCAATGCGGCAGAACCACCTGTCGAATCGCGCAAACTTCTGAAATGGTCCAGCACGCCTATCATCTTTGACATTGAGGACCACCCTGATCACACAACTGTGGTCGAGTGCTTGCCGTTGTTGGTTTCGCCAACAATCCGCAACCTCAAGGTCACTAAGATGCTAGTTGACGGCGGGGCCGGCTTGAACCTGATCTCCTCCGCTGTACTCCAGAAACTCCAGATCCCTGACAGCGAGCTCGAAGAGACCGGTACATTCCAAGGAATCAACCCGAGAAGGAGCAAGCCGAAAGGGAAGGTCACATTGCCGGTAACATTTGGCAGCGAGATGAACTTCAGGACTAAGAGAGTCACTTTTGATGTTGCCGATTTTCCATTGCCTTACAATGGAATACTCGGCCATCCAGCACTCGCCAAGTTCATGGCAGCCTCTCACTACGCATACAACATGCTCAAGATGCCAGGCCCGATAAGCGTCATCTCTGTCCCTGGCGACAAGAAAGATGCTCTTATCTGTGCCGACAAGATCTACCGGGAAGCAGCAGCCGCAGCGGATCGCAAGACACTTGCCGCTGAAGCTCCCGGGGGGAAGAAGAAGACCAAGTCCGGCAAGAGTTCTAATGCCCACTCCGGCAAGCGCACCTCTTCGGAGTGCTGCGCTACCGTCGAGGAAGCACCATCAAGCTCCACCGGCAAGTGTAAGAAGGCAATGGCAGCTCCGCCAGAGACCAAGAAAATATCCGCCAAGGAGGACGACACTGGTGGTACCTTCACCATCAGTGCCACTCTTGACCCCAAATAGGAAAGCGCGCTCATTGCTTTCCTGCGGGCGAATGTCGACGTGTTTGCATGGCAACCGTCTGACATCCCCGGTGTTCCCAGGAAAGTAATTGAGCACCATCTTGCCGTTTGTCCTCATGCGCGGCCCGTCAAGCAGAAGGACAGGAAGCAAGCAGTGGAGCGCCAAGAATTCATAGCAGAAGAAATCATGAAATTGGAAGCACCAGGCCTTGTCAGAGGAGTGCTCCATCCCACGTGGTTGGCCAATCCTGTAGTCGTGCGCAAGGCAAACGGGAAATGGAGGCTTTGTATCGATTGCACCGATGTTAATAAAGCTTGTCCCAAAGAGCCATTTCCCTTGCCGCGCATTGACCAGATTGTTGACTCCACAGCCGGATGGGATTTGCTTTCATTTCTTGACGCATACTCAGGATACCATCAAATCTTCATGGCAGAAGAGGATGAGGAGAAAACCGCATTCATTACTCCATGTGGCACATACTGTTTCATACAGATGCCTTTTGGTTTAAAGAATGCTGGTTCAACATTTGCAAGAGTAGTCCATGTCGCTCTAGAACCACAGATACACAGAAATGTGGAAGCCTACATGGATGACATAGTGGTCAAGAGCAAGGATAGGGCAACTCTGATCCAAGATTTAGACGAGACCTTTGCAAATCTGCGCAAGATCAACCTCAATCTCAAACCCGAGAAGTGTGTGTTTGGAGTCCCCTCCGGCAAGCTTCTCGGGTTCTTTGTGTCTCAGCGGGGAATTGAAGCCAATCCCGACAAGATCAAGGCCATTGAGCAGATTGAAGCACCAAAGCGCGTCAAGGATGTACGAAAACTTGCCGGTTGCATGGCTGCTCTCAGCAGGTTTATCTCTCGGTCTGCTGAGCGCGCCCTACCGTTTTTCAAAATTTTGAAAAAGGCAGGTCCAATGAAATGGACTCCGGAAGCGGAGGCTGCGCTGCAGGACTTGAAGAGATACCTGTCCTCCACTCCAACACTTGTCGCACCTAAACCACAAGAGAAGTTGCTGCTGTACATAGCGGCAACCCATCAAGTGGTTAGTGCTGCGTTAGTGGCAGAGGGGGAGGCAGATGACGAGCCAGCAACCGCGGCAAGCGCATCTAGCGACAAGCAGGGGGCTTCCCCGACAGGCTCTGGTCCCGACAAGGATGGATCTGTGCAGGTGCATGAAGAGATGCAGAAGAGAATGGTGCAGCGCCCAGTTTACTTTGTCAGTTCCCTTCTGCAGGGGGCTAGGTCAAGGTACTCTGGTGTGCAGAAATTGCTTTTTGGCCTTCTCATGGCCTCGAGAAAGCTGCGCCATTACTTCCAAGCACATGAGATCACAGTTGTCACTCGCTTTCCGCTGAAGAGGATACTGCAGAATCCAGAGGCGACAGGCAGGATTGTCGAGTGGGCACTGGAACTGTCAAGCTTTGGCCTCAAGTTTGAGAGTACTTCAACTATCCAAAGCAGAGCATTGGCAGAATTCATAACAGAGTGGACGCCAACACCAGATGAAGAAATTCCAGAGACGAGCATCCCCGTCAAGGAAGCAAGTAAAGAGTGGCTCATGTACTTTGACGGTGCCTTCTCGCTGCAAGGCGCCGGTGCTGGCGTGCTGCTTGTCGCACCCACCGGAGAGCACCTCAAGTACGTAGTCTAGATGCACTTTCCCAAGGAGCAAGCAACAAACAATACTGCAGAGTATGAAGGCTTGCTTGCCGGTCTCAGGATCGCGGCAGACCTTGGGATTAAGAAGCTCATTGTCAGGGGTGACTCGCAGCTTGTCGTCCGCCAAGTAAACAAGAATTATCAAAGTACGTTAATGGAAGCCTACGTTGACGAAGTAAGAAAGCTAGAAGAGCACTTTGACGGCCTGCAAATGGAGCATGTTCCAAGAGCTCAGAACGACATTGCTGATGGTCTGTCAAAGTGCGCCGCACTTAAGTTACCTGTGGAACCAGGGATCTTTCTGCTGAAGCTAACTCGACCATCTATAACACCGTCAACTGGACAGAGCAAGAAGAGGAAGTTGATTTCTGGCGACTATTTTCCGGCAGAGCTTCCCGAAGCCGCCGCCAAGAAGGTCCCCAAGATCAACACCAAGAGTGCTGAGGAGCAGTCTGCTTCGGCAAGCCTTAGGGTTTGTTCCGTTGAAGAAGACGCTCCCGACAAGTCTTGCTCCGGCAAGCTTGCCGGGGAACGTCAAGCTCCGGCAGAGCCACAGGTTCTTGCCGTAGAAGCGGATGTTCCCGCAGCCGCAGATATGCCTTTAGTCCTTGTTGTCGAGCCACAAGCTCCAGCGTGGGCACAACAGATTGTCCATTTCCTTCAGACAGGAGAACTTCCCGAAGAGCAAGAAAAAGCGGAAAGAGTAGCCCGGCAGTCAAGTATGTACCCGTTTGTCGACAGCACACTGTACAGAAGAAGACTCAACGGTGTGAAATTGAAGTGTATTCACCGGGAAGACAAACAAAAGCTGTTGGCAGAGATACATGGAGGGATATGTGGTCACCACATTGGCGCAAGAGCACTTGTTGGCAAAGCATTCCGGCAAGGCTTCTTTTGGCCGATAGCCCTCCAGGATGCAACTGCACAAGTAACCAAGTGTGAAGCGTGCCAGTTCCATTCCAAGCAGATACACCAGCTAGCTCAAGCTCTCCAGACGATCCCTTTATCCTGGCCATTTTCTGTCTGGGGGCTCGATATCCTCGCCCCCTTTCCCCGAGCAGTTGGGGGCTTTGAGTACTTGTACGTTGCAATCGACAAGTTCACAAAGTGGCCGGAAGTGGAACCAGTGAGGAAGGTGACAACACAGTCAGCAGTCAAGTTCTTCAGGTCAATTGTTTGCCGTTTCGGGATCCCGAACAGGATAATTACTGACAACGGTACGCAATTTACGAGCCGCACCTTAATGCAGTACGTCCAAGATCTTGGCGCCAAGGTCTGCTTTGCTTCTGTTGCTCACCCAAGAAGCAACGGTCAAGCGTAGAGGGCAAATGCTGAAGTGCTGCGCGGGCTCAAGACCAGAACTTTCGACAGGCTGCACAAGTGCGGAAGAAACTGGATCGAGGAGCTGCCGGTGGTTCTTTGGTCGATCAGGACGACGCCAAATCGAGCCACTGGGCAGACACCTTTCGCTCTAGTCTATGGAGCAGAGGCAGTTCTCCCCACGGAACTCGTACATGGGTCGCCTCGAGTGCTCGCTTACGATGAGCTCCAGCAAGAGCAGCTGCGACAAGATGGCGCGCTGCTCCTTGAGGAAGACCGTCTTCAGGCTGCTGTGCGAGCCACTCGCTACCAGCAAACTTTGTGCCGCTACCATAGCCGCAAAGTTAACGCCAGAAGTCTCGAGGAAGGCGACCTTGTTCTTCGGCGCGTTCAGTCCGCCAAGAATTCCAACAAGTTGAGGCCAAAGTGGGAAGGCCCTTACCGGGTGAAACGAGTCACTAGGCCTGGCGCTGTCCGCCTTGAGACCGAAGATGGCGTACCAGTGAGCAACTCCTGGAATATTGAGCATCTTCGTAAGTTTTACCCGTAGGGCGCGGTTGCCGGAACCCATTCCGGCAACCACCTTTTGTACAAGTCTTGCCACTGTTGCATGTAATCCTTTGTACAAAGCCGGGCGCAGATCCCGTGCATAAAGATAGCCGGGCGCAGACCCCGTGCATAAAGATCATGTGCTCTGCACGCCTTGTCGGTTTCATGCTTTTCATTATTTGCATGTATTATTTGACACTTTGTGCAGCACCTAGCCCGGTAAGCAACAACGAGCCATAAGGCTCCATATCTTTTTCTCCTTTTTTTCTTTTCTCTTTCAAGGAAAAGAAGGTTCCCTTGCGCACAAGTTTGCCGGGGGGGGGGGGGGGGAAGGAGAAGATAATGGTATGGACCAGGCGTCGTTCAAGAAAGTTTCGCCTTGCCGGGAAGCAAACGACAGAAAAGATAAGTTGCCAAAGTTTGAGCAATTAAAATTTTAAAATTTTAAGTTATCTTCCTTGAACGACTGTACTTTGTATGGAAAACCTGTGCGCGGAGGAACCAACTCGTAGCTAGTTGCGCCCTTACTGTTGTTTCGAGTCCGCTCAACGACTTAAGTGAGCTGCGACTAGCTGCGACAAGGTTTCTTGCCGGCAGCGGCACCGCCAGTAGGCTGCTGATGTCCCACACTCAGTGCTCGCGGCCAAGGCGCCTGCGCCAGCAAGTTCCCTAAAAGCGTAGGGTAAAAACATACAAAAGAGGGAATCAAGTAGAGGAAATAACATTGCAATCATTGCGCAGAATAAAGTTATATTACAAGATAAGCTTGTCACGGCTCTAACAAATTGTTCTCATGACATGACCAGAAGCGACAAGAAAAGAAGAAAATGGGTGGCCTAGTCTACGCGATCGCCCTCGACCCTCTTGATCCCGCTCACCCTGTCCACAATGGGTGCGACAAGGGTCTTGAGCGCCTCCAGATCAGCATCCGGCGGCAAGGACCTGAGGACGTTGGTGAGGTTGAGTCCCGGATTGCGAAACGCCACCTTCATCAGCAACTTCTGAAGAGCTCCTGCGCAGATCTTGTGCGACTCGTCGGCAAGCTGCTTCGGGATCCCTTCCCGGAGTTGCCGGAGTGCCGTCGCCACGCCCTTGACGAACGAGGTGAGCTTGGCGCTGGGTTGGAGGTTCTCGTTAGAGGGATACCCGAGATCCCCCATTCCCAGCTGCGCCAGCTCCTTGTCGATGTTGGCGGCAACATCCACGAGCCCCTCCGTCCAGTGCTCCACATTCTCCCGGAATGTGCTCTGGGCGGCGGCAGCGCTCGCCAGCAGCGCCTTGCCGGCCTTGACTTGCTCCTTCAGGGCCGTCTCTTGCTCCTTGGCGCTGTCCAGTGTCTTGGCCATAGTGGCCAGCTTCGACTCAAGATCCGCATTGGAATCCTTGGCGGCGTCAAGCTCCTTGCCCTTCTCGACGAGATGGGCCTGCAGCTCCGAGTAGCTGTTGGCGTCCTTCTCTCGCTCAAGCTTGAGCGCGGCAAGCTCGTCGTCGCTCGCCTTGAGATCCGCCTCCAGCTGCACTACCTTCATCTCCAGCTCCTTCTTGGCGGACTCGGCAGCTGCGGCAGCGTCTTCTGCTTGTTTGAGGGCTTCGCCAACTGTTCGCTCACGCGCGGCAAGCTCCTCCTCGTGGCTGTCGAGGTGGACCTTCCGCTGCACCAGCTCGCCTTCTTGCACCGCCAACTTCTCAGCGGCAAGCCGCTGCTGCTCTTCGGCTTCGGCCTTCTCGAGAAGGAAGGCCTCCCGCTCCTCGGCAAGTCGCGCCCGCTCCACTACCAAAGATCGGAGAGCTTCCTGATTGGCACCCCGGAGCTCCTCCGCGCGCTTCTCGATGTCGACTCCCGCCTTCGCGACAAGCGCCTCGCAGGATTCCAGCTTGGCTTGCCGGGCGCGGTAGAGTGACACCAGCTTCCGCAGCAGCCGCTCCTCCTCAGGCTCGCCGCTGCTGCTGCTTGGCGCGTCGACCAGCGCCAGCCCGGCGGAGGCGAGCACTTCTCTGTCGAAGCTTTCTCCCTCGATCGGCGCCCTAGAGCTTGACGCCCAGAAGAGGTTGACGAAGATATTGTCGCCGGCCTTTAAGTAGACGCCAGGCTGGGGCTCGTCGGAGCCCGGCGTTGCGGCAGCGGCAGAGGGATCAGCGGTCGGTGCAGCGCCAGGCGCTCCTGCGGCCTCCGGGTCATTAGTACGATCGCCAGAACCCCGCCTGCTTCTGCAGCGGCAGCCCTGGCGGCCTCTTCGCCGGCGGGCTCATCGGTGCCTGCTGCTTCCTCGGCGGCAACGGCGTCGTCGGCGGCAACTTCGGTCTCCATCGGCTCCGCAGTAGATGGATCTGACAGCCGGAAAGGGGAGAAGAATCAAGCAAATATCCAAAAACAAGATCAGAAAAAAGAAGAACCCAAGGGAAGTTTGAAGCAAGAAGATTACCTGTGCCAGGATCTGCAGCCGTGGTCTCCGCCGCCGGGGGGCCGCTGGTGCTATCCCTTGCCGGAGAACCCTCCCTTGCTGGGGGCTCCTCCCTTGCCGGGGACCTCTCCCTTGCCGGAGGACTCTCCCTTGGCACTTTGGGGGCGGCCTCTGGGCTTTCTTGGTGGGGCTGCTCTGCTTCTGCACAAGTCGACCAGCTTCCGCAGCAGCCGCTCCTCCTCAGGCTCGCCGCTGCTGCTGCTTGGCGCGTCGACCAGCGCCAGCCCGGCGGAGGCGAGCACTTCTCTGTCGAAGCTTTCTCCCTCGATCGGCACCCTGGAGCTTGACGCCCAGAAGAGGTTGACGAAGATATTGTCGCCGGCCTTTAAGTAGACGCCAGGCTGGGGCTCGTCGGAGCCCGGCGTTGCGGCAGCGGTAGAGGGATCAGCGGTCGGTGCAGCGCCAGGCGCTCCTGCGGCCTCCGGGTCATTAGTACGATCGCCAGACCCCCGCCTGCTTCTGCAGCAGCAGCCCTGGCGGCCTCTTCGCCGGTGGGCTCGTCGGTGCCTGCTGCTTCCTCGGCGGCAACTTCGGTCTCCATCGGCTCCGCAGCAGATGGATCTGACAGCCGGAAAGGGGAGAAGAATCAAGCAAATATCCAAAAACAAGATCAGAAAAAAGAAGAACCCAAGGGAAGTTTGAAGCAAGAAGATTACCTGTGCCAGGATCTGCAGCCGTGGTCTCCGCCGTCGGGGGGCCGCTGGTGCTATCCCTTGCTGGAGAACCCTCCCTTGCTGGGGGCTCCTCCCTTGCCGGAGAGCTCTCCCTTGTCGAGGACCTCTCCCTTGCCGGAGGACTCTCCCTTGGCACTTCGGGGGCGGCCTCTGGGCTCTCTTGGTGGGGCTGCTCTGCTTCTGCACAAGTCGACAGACAGATATCAGCAAAGCAAAAATCTCCATGTGCGCCCAACAACGGGAAGCAAACAAGATACTGGGGCTGCCCTGGAGAACAGTCGTCTGGTCCGGCAAGATTGTTTCAGGCGCATCCCCTGCTGACGCGGTTGGTTCGTCCTCGATGACAATCACCGGGGCCTTGGCTCTCTTCGCCGCTCTCTGGGCCAGAGTCCTAAGAAGGAATGGGTTCAGATTGAAGCAAATGAGTTGCGAGACAAAAACAGCAAGAATTGGAGAACTGCAAATACAACAAGTGAATCTTACTCTTCTTCTCCTTCCTCGTCGGAGCTGAACGCGGAGAAGTCGAAATCCGGCTCACACCCGGGCGGGAAGGCGGTGGAGTAGGTTCCCTTGGCCGCTTGGCGGGAGCAGAAGCAGTGGTCCGGGAAGACCCTGCTCCAGTTACCGCAGCAGCGTGAGGCGCTCCCGCGGCAACAGTGCTTGCCGTGGTGGAGCGTGTCACGCGGCGCGGCGACTGTCGACTCACCTGCCGCCTTGCCACGTCCCCGACCTTGCGAAGACGCCTTCTTGGTGGAGATGGAGGCTCTGCTTGCGGCGTGCTGTCTGAAGATGAGGAGGAAGAGGAGTCGATCTCCAACGAGCCGCTCGTATCCTCGGTAGGCTCGCTCGGCTCGGCATCACGCCCGGCCAGCTCTTTCTTGCCGGCAGTCTCCCCTTGCCCGGCAACCTCCTTCTTGCCGGCAAGCTCTTTCTTGCCGGCAAGCTCCTCTCGCTCGGCACGGTTTGCCGCCACTGCTGCCTCTGCTTCCTCCATGGTGAATCCAGATTCGCCTGCCGCTGCGGCTGCCGCTGCCTCTTCCAGCTTGGAGGTGATGCGTTTAAACTCCACATCAGTGGTGTCGCGAGTAAGGCCATCCTTCTCGTCAGGGTGGATCGGCACTTCTACCAAATTGTCGAAGAATTCCTGCACGACCTCGTCTGCAGGCACTTGCCAAGTTGGCACAAGTCCATGCGAGTCGCACAGCGGCATCATCGCCCGGATGCGGTCAAGCGCAGAATTGTTGCACAGCGGGACGACGCCCTGCGGCAACCTAAAGACTTCTGGGTGATCAGGATCATACTTGAAGAGCTCCTGCAGCATTGCGTTGAGCTCCAAGACAGTGAAGTTGTAGTTGAGGCCCGGACGCAGCCTCATGATATCCGCCGCGTTCTTGAACTCCCAGGCGGGCCTCCTCCGCTCCTGCAGGGGGGCGATGCGGCGGCGAAGGAAATCTGCGCCAACGGCGCCTACAGTGAGTCCGGCAAGCCAGAGGCGTTGGATCCTGGTTACGGCAATCCTCAGCCTGTCATCTTCCAGGGCCACGTCACTCCAATCGCTGCCGCGTACTGCTGCTACTTGGCGTCGGGCGGTAAATGACTGCGGGTTCTCCTCGACAATCCAGCACCAATCTGCTCTCCACTCCTCCCACTTGTCGCGGAACTCCCCCTCCAAATAAGAATCCTTCTTACCGTCCCTTGAGATCCAGGCGATTCCGCCGGATAGAGGCTCTCCTCTCTCTACTCGGGGCATGAAAAAGTGGCGGAAAAGGGCTACGTTTGGGTGGACTCCGACAAAGTTTTTGCAAAGGTGTGCGAAAACTGCCATGGTCAGGACGGCATTGGGGGTGAAATCGAGAAGGCAGAGGCCGTAGGTGTTCATAATGTCACAGAAAAACTCCGAGAAGGGCGGGCAGAGCCCGCATTAGAAGAACACAGCGAAGAAGGGATATCCGTGCGGAGCCATTTTGTGAGTAGAGGCCGGGAGTACCTTCGTGCTCGGGTGCGCTCGCGTCTTCGTCGACCAGAAGAGGTAGTAGTACTCCCTCAACTCCTTCGCGGCAAGCTTGGGGGGGAAGATGGCCCGCTCCTTCCGCAGTGCTGCAAGCCGCTGCGCCTCGGTCGACTTCACGGCCTTGCCCTTGTCGGCTTTCGGAGCCATGGCGGAGGTGGTGGAGGAGGTCGACGGCGTTGGTGGTGCTGGTGGCGATGGGGGGGGGGGCAGGGCGCTGCTCTCTTGCTGCTTTGAGAAGACGGAGGCGGGGCGGAGGCTTCTGAGCTTGGAGTGGAAAGGGGGCGAGTGGGCGCACTACCCCTGCTTTCCCTGCTTATAAAGGAGGAGGGAGCGGACGTTCCGCCTTTCCTAATAAAGAAACAGCCCACGATCTCTCCCACGACGCCGCGTTCGACGCGTGCCGTGCGGGGAGGGCGCGGTGGATGCGGAGTGAGATACGGCATAACCCAGGACGCGCGTGCCCGTGCCCTGTTTTGGGCCTGGCCCAACAGCGCTCGGCATCGTGTATGGCCCAGGCCCGGGGGCTCCTGTCGGTGTACTAGAGTAGGGGTACCCTAGTATCCCGAACTTGTGCACGGGCAGTCACAGCGTCCCGCGGCAAGGCTTGCCGGGTGACCACCAAGGTCCTCCGTGTTCCTCTGGAGCCATTCAAGAACGAAGTATCCAAGACCCCGGCAAGAGGAGCTTGCCGGGAAGGCCAACCAAGGCTCAGTGAGCGACAAGCTCCCGGACGCGACAAGACAACAACCGCGGCAAGCCGCTTGCCGCGGAAAGCCCCCACTCTGTACCTGCGCTCCCGCACATCCACCAACGTGTCGCTCTGGGACCCTTCCAGAGCGTACGTGGCGGGAAGCTGTGCAGCCAGAGGTACACGGTGGCAAGCGGCGCTGACAAGATCGCCATCGTGGCAAGCAGTGGCGTCCCTGGCGGTCCCTTTCTGCACCGTCTAGACGACGCAAACAGGCATTTAATGCCTTTGTCCCCTGCCGTCAGGGTTAGGTATGATACAACTGTAGTAGGCGGTGGTGCCAACCGCCATGCTTTTTCCATTTTTACCCTCATCTATGTTGCCACCTGTCGGTGACCACTTTAACATATAAAAGGAGGCCCATGCGCAACGTAGAGGGGGGGACGATCATTCTCATGCTCGGTCTGGCTAGCTGCTGGTGTGTACTGTAGCAATCAGCGCTCCCGAGCAAGAAATCAATACAACCACAAAGCAGGAGTAGGGTTTTACGCATCCTGCGGCCAGAACCTGGGTAAACTGATTGCGTGCTCGTGCGCTTCGCCTCGATCTGCTCTTCGTGCGCTCTCCGCCCCCTGCCGAACCGAAAGGGGCCCGGTCCGCCGTGGTCCCATAGGTGTCCGTGGGATCAGCACCCCTAACACACAACCACCAGTCTATTCCACCTATAGTGCTATATCCATGGCTCACGCTCATGTATTGCGTGAAAATTGAAAAAGTTTTGAGAATGTCAAAAGTATGAAACAATTGCTTGGCTTGTCATCTGGGTTGTGCATGATTTAAATATTTTGTGTGGTGAAGATAGACCATAGCCAGACTATATGATTTTGTAGGGATAACTTTCTTTAGCCATGTTATTTTGAGAAGACATAATTGCTTTGTTAGTATGCTTGAAGTATTATTATTTTCTATGTCAATATGAACTTTTGTCTTGAATCTTTCGGATCCGAATATTCATACCACAATTAAGATGAATTACATTAAAATTATGCCAAGTAGCACTCCGCATCAAAAATTCTGTTTTTATCATTTACCTACTCGAGAACGAGCAGGAATTAAGCTTGGGGATGCTTGATACGTCTCCAACATGTCTATAATTTTTGATTGCTCCATGCTATATTATCTACTGTTTTGGACATTATTGGGCTTTATTATCCACTTTTATATTATTTTGGGACTAACCTATTAACCGGAGGCCCAGCCCAGAATTGCTGTTTTTGCCTGTTTTAGGGTTTCAAAGAAAAGTAATATCAAACGGACTCCAAATGGAATGAAACCTTCAGGAACGTGATTTTCTCATCGAATACAACTCAGGAGACTTGGACCCTACGTCAGGACACGTAACAAGAGGCCACGAGATAGGGGGCACGCCTACCCCCCCGGCACACCCTCCACCCTCGTGGGGCCCCTGTTGCTCCACCGACGTACTTCTTCCTCCTATATATACCCACGTACCCCCAAACGATCAGATATGGAGCCAAAAACCTAATTCCACCGCCACAACTTTCTGTATCCATGAGATCCCATCTTGGGGCCTGTTCCGGAGCTCCACCGGAGGGGGCATCGAGCACGGAGGGTTCTACATCAACACCATAGCCCTTCCGATGAAGTGTGAGTAGTTTACCTCATACCTACGGGTCCATAGTTAGTAGCTAGATGGCTTCTTCTCTCTTTTTGGATCTCAATACAATGTTCTCCCCCTCTCTTGTGGAGAACTATTCGATGTAATCTTCTTTTTGCGGTGTGTTTGTTGAGACCGATGAATTGTGGGTTTATGATCAAGTCTATCTATGAATAATATTTGAATCTTCAATGAATTCTTTTATGTATGATTGGTTATCTTCGCAAGTCTCTTCGAATTATCGGTTTGGTTTGGCCTACTAGATTGATCTTTCTTGCAATGGGAGAAGTGCTTAGCTTTGGGTTCAATCTTGCGGTGTCCTTTCGCGGTGACAGTAAGGGCAGCAAGGCACGTATTGTATTGTTGCCATCGAGGATAACAAGATGGGGTTTTCTTCATATTGCATGAGTCTATCCCTCTACATCATGTCATCTTGCTTAAGGCGTTACTCTGTTTTTAACTTAATACTCTAGATGCATGCTGGATAGCAGTCGATGAGTGGAGTAATAGTAGTAGATGCAGGCAGGAGTCGGTCTACTTGTCTTAGACGTGATGCCTATATACATGATCATACCTACATATTCTCATAACTATGCTCAATTCTGTCAATTGCTCAACAGTAATTTGTTCACCAACCGTAGAATACTTATGCTCTCGAGGGAAGCCACTAGTGAAACCAATGGCCGCCGGGTCTATCTTTATCATATCAATCTCCTACTACTTAGTTATTTACTTTGCCATTTAATTTGCCTTTATTTTACTTTGCATCTTTATCATAAAAATACCAAAAATATTATCTTATCATATCTATCAGATCTCACTCTCGTAAGTGGCCCTATAGGGATTGGCAACCCCTATTTGCGTTGGTTGCGGGGATTTATTTGTTTTGTGTAGGTGTGAGGGACTCGCGCGTAGCCTCCTACTGGATTGATACCTTGGTTTTCAAAAACTTCGGGAAATACTTACGCTACTTTGCTGCATCATCCCTTCCTCTTCGGGGAAAACCAACGTAGTGCTAAAAGAGGTAGCAGCCAACAGGCTATTAAAATGGTTGTGATGTGGTATGATATGGTGGTATCCTCCTTTGAACGATTTGAGTGGCTTGACTTGGCACATGTTCACGCATGTAGTTGAAACAAAATCAACATAGTCTCCACAATATTTATGTTCATGGTGATTTATATCATACTCATGCTTGCACTCATTGTTGATTAATCTTAATGCATGTTCATGACTGGTGTCACTCTCTAGTTGGTCGCTTCCCAGTCTCTTTCTAGCCTTCACTTGTAGTTGAAGGAAATATGCCCTAGAGGCAATAATAAAGTTATTATTTATTTCCTTATATCATGATAAATGTTTATTATTCATGCTAGAATTGTATTAACCGGAAACATAATACATGTGTGAATACATAGACAAACAGAGTGTCACTAGTATGCCTCTACTTGACTAGCTCGTTAATCAAAGATGGTTATGTTTCCTAACCATGGACAAAAGAGTTGTTATTTGATTAACGAGGTCACATCATTAGTTGAATGATCTGATTGATATGACCCATTCCATTAGCTTAGCACATGATCGTTTAGTATGTTGCTATTGCTTTCTTCATGACTCATACATGTTTCTATGACTATGAGATTATGCAACTCCCGTTTGCCGGAGGAACACTTTGGGTGCTACCAAACGTCACAACGTAACTGGGTGATTATAAAGGAGCATTACAGGTGTCTCCAAAGGTAGATGTTGGGTTGGCGTATTTCGAGATTAGGATTTGTCACTCCGATTGTCGGAGAGGTATCTCTGGGCCCTCTCGGTAATGCACATCACTTAAGCCTTGCAAGCATTGCAACTAATGAGTTAGTTGTGGGATGATGTATTACATAACGAGTAAAGAGACTTGCTGATAACGAGATATAACTAGGTATTGGATACCGACGATCGAATCTCGGGCAAGTAACATACCGATGACAAAGGGAACAACGTATGTTGTTATGCGGTCTGACCGATAAAGATCTTCGTAGAATATGTAGGAGCCAATATGGGCATCCAGGTCCCGCTATTGGTTATTGACCGGAGACGTGTCTCAGTCATGTCTACATTGTTCTCGAACCGTAGGGTCCGCACGCTTAAGGTTTCGATGACAGTTATTATGAGTTTATGCATTTTGATGTACCGAAGGTTGTTCGGAGTCCCGGATGTGATCACGGACATGACGAGGAGTCTCGAAATGGTCGAGACGTAAAGATTGATATATTGGAAGCCTATGTTTGGACACCGGAAGTGTTCCGGGTAAAATCGGGATTTTACCGGATTACCGGGAGGGTTACCGGAACCCCCCGGGAGCCAAATGGGCCAACATGGGCCTTAGTGGAAAGGTGAGAGGGCAGCCCACATAGGGCTGCGCCTCCCCCCTCTCCCTAGTCCTATTAGGACTAGGAGAGGGGCCGGCCACCTCTCTCTCTCTCTCCCCTTTAAGGATTCCTAGTTGGACTAGGATTGGAGGGGGGAGTCCTACTCCCGGTAGGAGTAGGACTCCTCCTGCGCCTCCCTCTCTTTGGCCGGCCAGCCTCCCTCCCTCCATCCTTTATATACGGGGGCAGGGGACACCCCAAGACACACAAGTTGATCCTTGAGATCGTTCCTTAGCCGTGTGCGGTGCCCCCTGCCACCAAATTCCACCTCGATCATACCGTTGCAGTGCTTAGGCGAAGCCCTGCGTCGGTAGTACATCAAGATCGTCACCACGCCGTCGTGCTGACGGAACTCTTCCTCGACGCTTTGCTGGATCGGAGCCCGAGGAACGTCATCGAGCTGAACGTGTGCTAAGAACTCGGAGGTGCCAGAGTAACGGTGCTTGGATCGGTCGGATCGGAAAGAAGACATATGACTACTTCCTCTATGTTGTGTGATCGCTTCCGCAGTCGGTCTGCGTTGGTACGTAGACTACACTCTCCCCCTCGTTGCTATGCATCACCATGATCTTGCGTGTGCGTAGGAAAATTTTCGAAATTACTACGTTCCCCAATAGTGGCATCCGAGCCTAGGTTTTATGGTTTGATGTTATTTGCACGAGTAGAACACAAGTGAGTTGTGGGCGATACAAGTCATACTACCTACCAGCATGTCATACTTTGGTTCGGCGGTATTGTTGGGTGAGACGATCCGGACCAACCTTACGCGTACTCTTACGCGAGACCGGTTCCCTCGACGTGCTTTGCACATAGATGGCTTGCGGAAGACTGTCTCTCCAACTTTAGTTGAACCAAGTGTGACTACGCCCGGTCCTTGAGAAGGTTAAAACGGAGTCTATTTGACGAACTATCGTTGTGGTTTTGATGCGTAGGTGAGATGAGTTCTTACTTAAAGCCCGTAGCAGCCACGTAAAACTTGCAACAACAAAGTAGAGGACGTCTAACTTGTTTTTGCAGGGCATGTTGTGATGTGATATGGTCAAGGAATGATGCTGATTTTATTGTATGAGATGATCATGTTTTGTAACCGAGTTATCGGCAACTGGCAGGAGCCATATGGTTGTCGCTTTATTGTATGCAATGCAATCGCGATGTAATGCTTTACTTTATTGCTAAGCGGTAGTGATAGTCGTGGAAGCATAAGATTGGCAAGACGACAACGATGCTACGATGGAGATCAAGGTGTCGCGCCGGTGATGATGGTGATCATGATGGTGCTTCGGAGATGGAGATCACAAAGCACAAGATGATGATGGCCATATCATATCACTTATATTGATTGCATGTGATGTTTATCCTTTTATGCATCTTATCTTGCTTTGATTGACGGTAGCATTATAAGATGATCTCTCACTAAATTATCAAGAAGTATTCTCCCTGAGTATGCACCATTGCAAAAGTTCTTCGTGCTGAGACACCACGTGATGATCGGGTGTGATAGGCTCTACGTTCAAATACAACGGGTGCAAAACAGTTGCACACGCGGAATACTCAGGTTATACTTGACGAGCCAAGCATATACAGATATGGCCTCGGAACACGGAGACCGAAAGGTCGAGCGTGAATCATATAGTAGATATGATCAACATAACGATGTTCACCATTGAAAACTACTCCATCTCACGTGATGATCGGTTATGGTTTAGTTGATTTGGATCACGTGATCACTTAGAGGATTAGAGGGATGTCTATCTAAGTGGGAGTTCTTAAGTAATATGATTAAATTGAACTTAAATTTATCATGAACTTAGTCCTGGTAGTATTTTGCAAATCATGTTGTAGATCAATAGCTCGCGTTGTTGCTTCCCTGTGTTTATTTTGATATGTTCCTAGAGAAAATTGTGTTGAAAGATGTTAGTAGCAATGATGCGGATTGGATCCGTGATCTGAGGTTTATCCTCATTGCTGCACAGAAGAATTATGTCCTTGATGCACCGCTAGGTGACAGACCTATTGCAGGAGCAGATGCAGACGTTATGAACGTTTGGCTAGCTCAATGTGATGACTACTTGATAGTTTAGTGCACCATACTTAATGGCTTAGAATCGGGACTTCAAAGACGTTTTGAACGTCATGGACCATATGAGATGTTCCAGGAGTTGAAGTTAATATTTCAAGCAAATACCCGAGTTGAGAGATATGAAGTCTCCAACAAGTTCTATAGCTAAAAGATGGAGGAGAATCGCTCAACTAGTGAGCATGTGCTTAGATTGTCTGGGTACTACAATCGCTTGAATCAAGTGGGAGTTAATCTTCCAGATAAGATAGTGATTGACAGAATTCTCTAGTCACCATCACCAAGTTAGTAGAACTTCGTGATGAACTATAATATGCAAGGGATAACGGAAACAACTCCCAAGCTCTTCGTGATGCTGAAATCAACGAAGGTAGAAATCAAGAAAAACATCAAGTGTTGATGGTTGACAAGACCACTAGTTTCAAGAAAAGGGCAAAGAGAAGCAGGGGAACTTCAAGAAGAACGGCAAGCAAGTTGCTGCTCAAGTGAAGAAGCCCAAGTCTGATCCTAAGCCTGAGACTAAGTGCTTCTACTGCAAAGGGACTGGTCACTGGAAGCAGAACTACCCCAAGTGATTGGCGGATAAGAAGGATGGCAAAGTGAACATAAGTATATTTGATATACATGTTATTGATGTGTACTTTACTGGTGTTTATAGCAAACCCTCAGTATTTGATACTAGTTCAGTTACTAAGATTAGTAACTCGAAATGGGAGTTGCAAAATAAACAGAGACTAGTTAAGGGTGAAGTGACGATGTGTGTTGGAAGTGGTTCCAAGATTGATATGATCATCATCGCACACTCCCTATACTTTCGGGATTAGTGTTGAACCTAAATAAGTGTTATTTGGTGTTTGCGTTGAGCATGAATATGATTTGATCATGTTTATTGTAATACAGTTATTCATTTAAGTAAAAGAATAAATTGTTGTTCTGTTTACATGAATAAAACCTTATATGGTTACACACCCAATGAAAATAGTTCATTGGATCTCGATCTTAGTGATACACATATTCATAATATTGAAACCAAAAGATGCGAAGTTAATAATGATAGTGCAACTTATTTGTGGCACTGCCGTTTAGGTCATATTGGTGTAAAGCGCATGAAGAAACTCCATGCTGATGGGCTTTTGGAATCACTTGATTATGAATCAGTTGATGCTTGCGAACCATGCCTCATGGGCAAGATGACTAAGACTGTTCTTCGGAACAATGGAGCGAGCAAAAGATTTGTTGGAAATCATACATACTGATGTATGTGATCCGATGAATATTGAGGCTCACGACAGGTATCATTATTTTCTGATCTTCACAGATGATTTGAGCAGATATGAGTATATCTACTTAATGAAACATAAGTCTGAAACATTTGAGAAATTCAAAGAATTTCAGAGTGAAGTGAAAAATCATCGTGACAAGAAAATAAAGTTTCTACGATCTGATCGCGGAGACAAATATTTGAGTTAAGAATTTGGTCTTCAATTAAAACAATGTGGAATAGTTTCACAAACTCATGCCACATGGAACACCACAGCATAATGGTGTGTCCGAACGTCATAACTGTACTTTATTGGATATAGTGCAATCTATGATGTATCTTACCGATCTACCACTATCGTTTTGGGGTTATGCATTAGAGACAGCTGCATTCACGTTAATAGGGCACCATCTAAATCCGTTGAGACGACACCGTGTGAACTATGGTTTGGCAAGAAACCAAAGTTGTCGTTTCTTAAAGTTTGGGGTTGCGATGCCTATATGAAAAGGTTTCATCCTGATAAGCTCAAAACTCAAATCGGAGAAGTGCATCTTCATAAGATATCCAAAGGAAACTATTGGATACACCTTCTATCACAGATCCGAAGGCAAGACTTTTGTTGATAAATTCGGAAACTTTCTGGAGAAGGAGTTTCTCTCGAAAGAAGTGAGTGGGAGGAAAGTAGAACTTGACGAGGTAACTGTACCTGCTCCCTTATTGGAAAGTAATACATCACAGAAAAATGTTTCTGTGACACCTACACCAGTTAGTGAGGAAGCTAATGATGATGATCATGAAACTTCAGAACAAGACACTACTGAACCTCGTAGATCAACTAGAGCAAGATTCGCGCCAGAGTGGTACGGTAATCCAGTTCTGGAAATCATGCTACTAGATCATGATGAACCTACGAACTATGAAGAAGCGATGGTGAGCCCAGATTCCGCAAAGTGGCTTGAAGCCATGAAATCTGAGATATGATCCATGTATGTAAACAAAGTATGGAATTTGGTTGACTTGCCCGATGATCGGCAAGCCATAGAAAATAAATGGATCTTCAAGAGGAAGATGGACGCTGATAGTAGTGTTACTATCTACAAAGCTAGAATTGTCGCAAAAGGTTTTCGACAAGTTCAAAGTGTTGACTACGATGAGAGTTTCTCACTCGTATCTATACTTAAGTCTATCCGAATCATGTTAGCAATTGCCGCATTTTATGAAATCTGGCAAATGGATAAACAAAACTGCATTCCTTAATGGATTTGCTAAAGAAGAGTTGTATACGATGCAACTAGAAGGTTTTGTCGATCCTAAAGGTGTTAACTAAATATGCAAGCTCCAGCGATCTATCTGTGGACTGGTGCAAACATCTCGGAGTTGGAATATACGCTTTGATGAGTTGATCAAAGCATATAGTTTTATACAGACTTGCGGTGAAGCCTGTATTTACGAGAAAGTGAGTGGGAGCACTACAGCATTTCTGATAAGAATATGTGAATGACATATTGTTGATCGGAAATAATGTAGAATTATTCTGTAAAGCATAAAAGGAGTGTTTGAAAGGAGTTTTTCAAAGAAAGACTTCGGTAAAGCTGCTTACATATTGAACTTCAAAGATCTATAGAGATAGATCAAGACGCTTGATAAGTTTTTCAATAAGTACATACCTTGACAAGATTTTGAAGTAGTTCAAAATGGAACAGTCAAAGAAAAAGTTTCTTGCCTGTGTTACAAGGTGTGAAGTTGAGTAAAGACTCAAAGCCCGACCACGGCAGAAGATAGAAAGAGAATGAAAGTCATTTCCTATGCCTCATTCATAGGTTCTATAAAGTATGCCATGCTGTGTACCAGATGTATTGTATACCCTGCACTGATTTGGCAAGGGAGTACAATAGTGATCTAGGAGTAGATCACTGGACAGCGGTCAGAATTATCCTTAGTGAAATAAGGATATGTTTCTCGATTATGGACGTGACAAAAAGGTTCGTCGTAAAGGGTTACGTCGATGCAAGTTTTTGACACTGATCCAGATGAATCTAAAGTCTCAATCTGGATACATATTGAAAGTGGGAGCAATTAGCTAGAGTAGCTCCATGCAGAGCATTATAGACATAGAATTTTGCAAAATACTTACGGATCTGAATGTGACAGACCCGTTGACTAAAATTATCTCACAAGCAAAACATGATCACACCTTAGTACTCTTTGGGTGTTAATCACATAGAGATGTGAACTAGATTACTGACTCTAGTAAACCCTTTGAGTGTTGGTCACATGACGATGTGAACTATGGGTGTTAATCACATGGTGATGTGAACTATTGCTGCTAAATCACATGGCAATGTGAACTAGATTATTGACTCTAGTGCAAGTGGGAGACTGAAGGAAATATGCCCTAGAGGCAATAATAAAGTTATTATTTATTTCCTTATATCATGATAAATGTTTATTATTCATGCTAGAATTGTATTAACCAGAAACATAATACATGTGTGAATACATAGACAAACAGAGTGTCACTAGTATGCCTCTACTTGACTAGCTCGTTAATCAAAGATGGTTATGTTTCCTAACCATGGACAAAAGAGTTGTTATTTGATTAACGAGGTCACATCATTAGTTGAATGATCTGATTGATATGACCCATTCCATTAGCTTAGCACACGATCGTTTAGTATGTTGCTATTGCTTTCTTCATGACTCATACATGTTCCTATGACTATGAGATTATGCAACTCCCGTTTGCCGGAGGAACACTTTGGGTGCTACCAAACGTCACAACGTAACTGGGTGATTATAAAGGAGCATTACAGGTGTCTCCAAAGGTAGATGTTGGGTTGGCGTATTTCGAGATTAGGATTTGTCACTCCGATTGTCGGAGAGGTATCTCTGGGCCCTCTCGATAATGCACATCACTTAAGCCTTGCAAGCATTGCAACTAATGAGTTAGTTGTGGCATGATGTATTACAGAACGAGTAAAGAGACTTGCCGATAACGAGATTGAACTAGGTATTGGATACCGACGATCGAATCTCGGGCAAGTAACATACCGATGACAAAGGGAACAACGTATGTTGTTATGCGGTCTGACCGATAAAGATCTTCGTAGAATATGTAGGAGCCAATATGGGCATCCAGGTCCCGCTATTGGTTATTGACCGGAGACGTGTCTCAGTCATGTCTACATTGTTCTCGAACCGTAGGGTCCGCACGCTTAAGGTTTCGATGACAGTTATTATGAGTTTATGCATTTTGATGTACCGAAGGTTGTTCGGAGTCCCGGATGTGATCACGGACATGACGAGGAGTCTCGAAATGGTCGATACGTAAAGATTGATATATTGGAAGCCTATGTTTGGACACCGGAAGTGTTCCGGGTAAAATCGGGATTTTACCGGATTACCGGGAGGGTTACCGGAACCCCCGGGAGCCAAATGGGCCAACATGGGCCTTAGTGGAAAGGTGAGAGGGCAGCCCACATAGGGCTGCGCCTCCCCCCCTCTCCCTAGTCCTATTAGGACTAGGAGAGGGGCCGGCCACCTCTCTCTCTCTCCCCTTTAAGGATTCCTAGTTGGACTAGGATTGGAGGGGGGAGTCCTACTCCCGGTAGGAGTAGGACTCCTCCTGCGCCTCCCTCTCTTTGGCCGGCCAGCCTCCCTCCCTCCATCCTTTATATACGGGGGCAGGGGACACCCCAAGACACACAAGTTGATCCTTGAGATCGTTCCTTAGCCGTGTGCGGTGCCCCCTGCCACCAAATTCCACCTCGATCATACCGTTGCAGTGCTTAGGCGAAGCCCTGTGTCGGTAGTACATCAAGATCGTCACCACGCCGTCGTGCTGACGGAACTCTTCCTCGACGCTTTGCTGGATCGGAGCCCGAGGAACGTCATCGAGCTGAACGTGTGCTAAGAACTCGGAGGTGCCGGAGTAACGGTGCTTGGATCGGTCGGATCGGAAAGAAGACGTACGACTACTTCCTCTATGTTGTGTGATCGCTTCCGCAGTCGGTCTGCGTTGGTACGTAGACTACACTCTCCCCCTCGTTGCTATGCATCACCATGATCTTGCGTGTGCGTAGGAAAATTTTCGAAATTACTACGTTCCCCAACAGTACTAAGCGGGAATACTGCTTGTGCATCCATTTCCATAAACCCCAAAGTTATTCCATATGAGTCCACCATACCTTCTTATATGCGGTATTTACTTGTCGTTCCAAGTAAATTTGTATGTGCCAAACTCTAAACCTTCAAATGAAATTCCGTTTTGTATGCTCGAATAGCTCATGTATCAACTAGGGTCGTATATATCTTCCATGCTAGGTGGGTTATTCTCACGATGAGTGGACTCCGCTTATCATTCACGAGAAAATGCCCGGTAACCGGGATGCCCAGTCCCATGCTCAAATCAAAATAATTGCAAACAAAACTCCCCCAGGATTTTTGTTAGTTGGGGGCACCCGTTGTTTCGGACAAGCCATGGATTGATGTTTGTTGGTGGCGGGGGAGTATAAACTTTACCATTCTGTTTGGGAACCGCCTATAATGTGTGTAGCATGGAAGATATCGAGATCTCTTGGTTGTTATGGTGACAATGAAAGTATGCCACTCAAAATATTATTTATCTCTGTTTCAAAACTTGAGCTTTGGCACCTCTGCAAATCCCTGCCTCCCTCTGTGAAGGGCCTATCTATTTACTTTTATGTTGAGTCATCATCCTCTTATTAAAAAGACCAGTTGTAGAGCACCGTTGTCATTCGCATGCATTGCTATTAATTTACATTGAGTATGAATGTGACTAGATCTCTTTTACCATGAGTTACAATGTCTAGTCAGTCCTTGATCTTCAGGGGTGCTCTGCATTTATGTTTTGCAGTCTCAGAAAGAGCTAGCGGGATACCATCTTGTTATATCATGTTATGATTGTTTTGAGAAAGTGTTGTCATCCGATATTTATTATTATTGCTCACTAGTTGATTATGCCATTGATATGAGTGAACATGTGACCTAAATGTTATTGTGAATATGGTTAGTTCATAATCTTTGCCAAAAACTTGAATGCTGGCTTTACATATTTGCAACAATAAGATCAAACAGAGTTTGTAAAAGTTTCTCTTTATCACTTTCAGTTTGTCGACTGAATTGCTTGAGGACAAGCAAAGGTTTAAGCTTGGGGGACTTGATACATCTCCAACGTATCTACTTTTCCAAACACTTTTGCCCTTGTTTTGGACTCTAACTTGCATGATTTGAATGGAACTAACCTGGACTGACGCTGTTTTCAGCAGAACTGCCAAGGTGTTATTTTTGTGCAAAAATAAAAGTTCTCGGAATGACCTAAAAATCCATGGTGATAAAAAATACTGGCGAAAGAATCAGCATCAGGGGGCCCACACCCTGTCCACGAGGGTGCAGGGCATGCTCCCCTGCCTCGTGGCCCCCCTGACTCCACCGACCGCAACTCCAACTCTATATATTCACTTTCAGGGAGAAAAAAATCAGAGAGAAGGATTCATCATGTTTTACGATACGGAGCCGCCGCCAAGCCCTAATCTTCCTCGGGAGGGTTGATCTGGAGTCCGTTCGGGGCTCCGGAAAGGGGATCCATCGCCATCGTCATCATCAACCATCCTCCATCACCAATTTCATGATGCTCACCGCCGTGCGTGAGTAATCTCATCGTAGGCTTGCTGGATGGTCATGGGTTGGATGAGATTTACCATGTAATTGAGTTAGTTTTGTTAGGGTTTGATCCCTAGTATCCATTATGTTCTAAGATTGATGTTGCTATGGCTTTGCTATGCTTAATGCTTGTCACTAGGGCCCGAGTGCCATGATTTCAGATCTGAACGTATTATGTTTTCATGAATATATGTGAGTTCTTGATCCTATCTTGCAAGTCAATAGTCACCAACTATGTGTTATGATCTGGCAACCCTGAAGTGACAATAATCGGGACCACACCCGGTGATGACCGTAGTCTGAGGAGTTCATGTATTCACTAAGTGTTTATGCTTTGGGCCGGTACTCTATTAAAAGGAGGCCTTAATATACCTTAGTTTCCAATAGGACCCCGCTGCCACGGGAGGGTAGGACAAAAGATGTCATGCAAGTTCTTTTCCATAAGCATGTATGAATATATTCAGAATACATGCCTACATTACATTGATGAACTGGAGCTAGTTTTGTGTCACCTATGCTATAACTATTGCATGATGAATTGCATCCGACATAATTATCCATCATTGATCCATTGCCTACGAGCTTTTCAAATATTCATCTTTGCTTAGTTACTTTTCCGTTGCCACTATTACGATTGCTACAAAAACTACTATTGTTAGTTTTGCCACCATTACCGTTACTTCCATACTGCTTTGCTACTAGATACTTTGCTGTAGATATTAAGTCTTTCAGGTGTGGTTGAATTGACAACTCAACTGCTAATACTTGAGAATATTCTTTGGCTCCCCTTGTGTCGAATCAATAAATTTAGGTTGAATAATCTACCCTCGAAAACTGTTGCGATCCCCTACACTTGTGGGTTATCACCACATGGTGGCCATATAAATGATCACCTCGGTAATCTGAGTGATTGTGTTGGTCATTAACGGACGGGTGATTAGCGGTCAATTTACCCTGCTTGCCGGTGAATATTTGTGTGTGACGCCGCGTGTACACGTGAAACACTATTTAAATCAAGGTTGTGATACAAGGAGGAAGGCACTGGAACTTTTCTCCTACGCCAGCGTTTGAATTTGAAGTGAGCTCCAAACAGAATCTCGACAGTTTCTAAATATGGAGGCTACACGTACGCTTGTTTTGGAGCGAGCTTCTTAAATTATGCAGATCCAAATGAACATGACGACTCTGTTAGAGTGCCATTTTAAAAAGAAAAAGGAACATCATAGTAATAATGAAAGTGCGTTATATCGACTAGAAGGGGGGTGAATAGGCGATTTTTACAAATTCCTCGCTGAGGAAATTCAAGGTGAGGAATTTCCTAAGTCACGAACGTCAAGAAGCGGAATAAATACTCAGATGCAAATGTAACAGAGTAGTAGCACAGTCATCATGGTGAAATGAAAACAAACACAGAGTACAAGTAGCATCTAAACAGGATAAGCAGGCTGAAGACAAAGTGACCGAAGAATTAGGATCGAGGAAATTGAGAAAGTCTTTAGTCAAAGTCTTCAAACAGTAACGATTAAGTACTTCAATACATGAATGAGGAAATGAAAGGGTTGAGGAAATAGAACGAGTAGCTTGGTGAAGGCGATGATTTGGTTGACCAGTTCCAACTGCTGTGACAATCGTACGTCTAGTTGGAGCGGATAGGTATTTAAACCTGAGGACACACAGTCCCGGACACACAGTCCTCACCGTATTCTCCTTGAGCTAAGGTCACACAGACCTCACCCAATCACTTGTGGGAAGTTTTTAGGTGACTTCCAAACCTTCATAGGCTTGGACACTCGGTGATCCACAATTTCCTCTTGGATGCTCTAGACCATGACGCCTAACCGTCTGGAGGATGCACAGTCCTGAAAGGTAACAAGTGTCGGTTCCACACAGGAACAATCTCTTCAGTGATGCTCAATCACTTTGGGTTTGTAGGTGTTTGGGTTTGGGTTTTCCTCAATTGATGATTTTTGCTCAATGTCCTCGGAGGATGGGATGCTCTCAATGATAAGTGTCAGTTTCTCGTGGAGAAGTGATACGCCTCGAGCATATCTATAATTTTTGATTGTTCCATGCTATTATATTATCTGTTTTGGATGTTAATGGTCTTTATTTTGCACTTTTATATTATTTTGGGACTAACCTATTAACCTAAGGCCTAGTGCAAATTGCTATTATTTTTGCCTATTTCAGTGTTTCACAGAAAAGGAATATCAAACGGAGTCCAAACGGAATGAAACCTTCGGGAGCATGATTTTTGGAACAAACGTGATCCAGAGGACTTTGAGTGGACGTCAAGCAACCAACGAGGAGGCCACATGGCAGGGGGAGGGCCTACCCCCTGACCGCGCCCTCCCCCTCGTGGGCTCCTCGTGGCTCAACCGACCTACTTCTTCCTCCTATATATGTTCACATACCCCGAAAACATCCAGGAGCACCACGAAACCCAATTTCCACCACCGTAACCTTCTGTACCCAAGAGATCCCATCTTGGGGCCTTTTCCGGAGCTCTGCCGGAGGGGGCATTGATCACGGAGGGCATCTACATCAACTCCATGGCCCCTTCGATGATGTGTGAGTAGGTTATTTCGGACCTTCGGGTCCATAGCTAGTAGTTATATGGCTTCTTCTCTCTCTTTGGATCTCAATACAAAGTTCTCCTCGATCTTCTTGGAGATCTATTCGATGTAACTCTTTTTGCGGTGTGTTTGTCGAGATCCGATGAATTGTGGGTTTATGATCAAGTCTATCTATGAACAATATTTGATTCTTCTCTAAAATCTTTTATGCATGATTGGTTATCTTTGCAAGTCTCTTCGAATTATCAGTTTGGTTTGGCCTACTAGATTGATCTTTCTTGCAATGGGAGAAGTGCTTAGCTTTGTGTTCAATTTTGCGGTGCTTGATCCCAGTGACAGAAAGGGAAATGACATGTATTGTATTGTTGCCATCGAGGATAAAAAGATGGGGTTTATACCATATTGCTTGAGTTTATCCCTCTACATCATGTCATCTTACCTAAGGCGTTACTCTGTTCTTATGAACTTAATACTCTAGATGCATACTGGATAGCGGTCGATGTGTGGAGTAATAGTAGTAGATGCAGGCAGGAGTCGGTCTACTTGTCACGGATGTGATGCCTATATATATGATCATGCCTAGATATTCTCATAATTATTCGCTTTTCTACCAATTGCTCGACAGTAATTCGTTCACCCACCGTAATACTTATGCTATCTTGAGAGAAGCCACTAGTGAAATCTATGGCCCCAAGGTCTATTATCCATATAAGTTTCCAATCTATTTTATTTTGCAATCTTTACTTTCAATCTATATCATAAAAATACCAAAAATATTTATCTTATCATTATTATCTCTATCAGATCTCACTCTCGTAAGTGACCGTGAAGGGATTGACAACCCCTTTATCGCGTTGGTTGCGAGGTTCTTATTTGTTTGTGTAGGTACGAGGGACTTGCGTGTGGCCTCCTACTAGATTGATACCTTGGTTCTCAAAAACTGAGGGAAATACTTACGCTACTTTGCTGCATCACCCTTTCCTCTTCAAGGAAAAACCAACGCAGTGCTCAAGAGGTAGCAAGAAGGATTTCTGGCGCCGTTGCCGGGGAGTCTACGCACAAGTCAAGACATACCAAGTACCCATCACAAACTCTTATCCATCGCATTACATTATTTGCCATTTGCCTCTCATTTTCCTCTCCCCCACTTCACCCTTGTCGTTTTATTCGCCCACTTTTTCCGTTCCCCTTTTCTTTTCCAGTTTGCCTCCTTTTCTTGTTTCTTGTTTGCTTGTGTGTTGGATTGCTTGCTCGTAATGATGGCTCAAGATAATACTAAGTTGTGTGAATTTTCCAATACCAATAATAATGATTTTATTAGCACTCCGATTGCTCCTCTTACCGATGCTGAATCTTTTGAAATTAATGCCGCCTTGCTGAATCTTGTCATGAAAGATCTGTTTTCCGGCCTTCCTAGTGAAGATGCCGCTACCCATCTAAACAACTTTGTTAATTTGTGTGATATGAAAAAGAAGAAAGATGTGGATAATGATATTGTTAAACTGAAGCTATTCCCGTTTTCTCTTAGAGATCTTGCTAAAACTTGGTTTTTGTCTTTGCCTAAAAATAGTATTGATTCATGGAATAAGTGCAAAGATGCTTTTATCTCTAACTATTTTCCTGCCGCTAAGATCATCACTCTTAGAAACGATATTATGAATTTTAAGCACCTTGATCATGAACATGTTGCACAAGCTTGGGAGAGGATGAAATTAATGATACATAATTCCCTACACATGGTTTGAATCTTTGGATGATGATACAAAAATTTATGCCAGATTGAATTTTGCTTCTAGAAATCTTTTAGATTCGGCCGCGGGAGGCACTTTTATGGAAATCACTTTAGGAGAAGCTACTAAACTCCTAGATAATATTATGGTTAATTATTCTCAATGGCATACTGAAAGATCTACTAATAAAAAGGTGCATGCTATAGAAGAAATCAATGTTTTGTGTGGAAAGATGGTGTCACATCCCTAGTTCTGGTATGACCTAGGCTAGCCCTTCATGTTTGCATCATGTTTAAATTTTAGTTAAACTTGAGATAGGGGATAATAAACCCTAGCAGCAAATGAAATTCAACCAGGTTCAAACTTAAATCTTTTCAAAGACCCCAAAATGCCCTTTGAAAATGTTCATGATTTATCATAAAGGTGAAAACCCCTGCCAAAAAGGATGAGCATATTTCTTGGCCATTTATGGATTTTTGAATTAATTCATATTGTATTTGAGTTGGAGCAAATATATGTTATAAATATATTTAATGCTTCAATAATTCTGTTATTTTGTGAGGGGCTTTAGAATATTCCTTTCAGTCCCTGTAAAAATTATCAGAAGAGACAAAAATGATTTAGTGCTTGAACTAAATCAAAACAAATTGAAACAAATAGAAAACAATAACTAAAATAGAAAACAGAAAGGAGAGAGAAAGGTTTTACCTGGCGCTTACCCACAGCCCCGAGGCCCAGCACTGTGCAGCCCACCTGGCCTGGCCCTGTGCCAACCCAGCCCACCTGCCCGCCCTCCCATGTCGTCTTCCTCCCGCCAGGAGGACGCGCGCGTGGCCGCCGCGCGCGAGCACGTGCTCGGCCTGTGCTAGCCCAGCCCACCTGCCCCCCTCCCATGTCGTCTTCCTCCCGCCAGGAGGACGCGCGCGTGGCCGCCGCGCGCGAGCACGCGCTCGGCCAGCTCCTGCTTGCCGCTGCTGCTGGAGGCCGCTGCGAGCGCCATGCGACCCCCCGGACCGCTCTCACTTTCCCCTCCTAATCAATCCGCTCCTCTGCTCCCTCCCCCTCGCTCTTTCTCTCACTGCCGAGCGGCTGCCGTCGCCGCAACACACCACCGACGCGCTCCCTGCCGTCCCCTTGCCCCTCCGACGAGTCCACGAGCATATCCGCGACTCCCTCGTCCTCTCCACCGAGGCACGCGACGCCGGACACTCTGCATCGCCGCCGCCATCGCCGTCTTCTACCTTCGGCTGCGCAGATCTCCAGGGACCTCACGCTGCTCTCAACGCGCCCCAGCCTCGTCATGCCTCTGCTGTCCCCGTGGTGAGCTGCTGCACCCTTCCCCGCTCTTCCTTTCGCCTTTCCCGAGCCGTAGCCTGTGCCCGCACGCCACCGAACTCCGGCTGCAGACGCGAGCTCTGCTCCGGTGCCCCCGCAGCCTCCTACCAGCTCCGCTGGATGCGGACGACGACGGGCTACGCCCCGGTGGTCTTCGTGCATCCAGACGCCGCTCGTAGCGTAAGTCGGGCGAGTCGCCGCCGCCGTTTTGGTCGTCGCCGGCCAAACTCCGGTGACTGCTGACGTGGCCTCTAGTTAGGCACTAATTACCCCTAGAGACACTGACAGTGGGCCCCAGCGCCACTAATCTAAATTAGATTAGGAATAACTCCTCTGTTAACTAACTGAGTCACTGACGTGTGGACCCCACATGTCAGGTTTGACCTGGTCGGCTCCGTTGACCTGCTGACGCAGGCAGGACGCAATGCTGATGCAATATTTCATTTTCTGGTTTAAAATTATTCAGGAAATTCCAGAAAATGTTCAAAACTTCTAAAAATCATAGAAAATAATCTATAACTCAGAATGAAATAATTTATATATGAAAAATAATCAGAACAATTCAAGGAATCTGTTTATGGCATTTTCATGCATGTTTGAACAATGTTTGTCCTCTGTTTTGGACAAAACAAATAAATGGCATTTAACTAATCATATATGGAGTTTGAATTTGAATCTTGTATTCAAACCAACTTCATTTAATTGTGTTACTAGTTGCATTAGCTCATACAACATCACATACTCATGCCATGTTCATGCATCATAATGTTGCATATGCTTGTGTTTGATTTCCGACACCGTTCCTTCTCGATAGGTCCTGCTCCGGAAAGTGTTCGAGAGTACCTATCAGTGGAGCAGTGCCCCCTGTTGATCTACCAGGCAAGCAATCCCCCTTGTTCATTCTGATACAATCCTACTCTCTCGCTCCTGCTCTCATTTATTGCATTAGGACAACAATGATTCAACTGCAACTTTATGCTGTGGTAGTTGAACCCATTCCTCTGCATGACCTCTCATTGCCACAGTAATAGTTAAAACCCACTAGCATGTGTAGGAGTTGATTGAGCCATGTTGTGTTCTTTCCATGCCATGCCATGCCTGCTATTGCTTAGAGTTGTGTCAGGTCTGATTCATCGGGAATGAATTGGAGTGGTACGATATGTTCTGGTGCTGAGAGTTAAGCGTGTGAACACGATTTGGTAAAGGTAGCTGTGAGAGGCCATGTAGGAGTACATGGTGGGCTGTCTCACTGGAACCGTCCTTAAGCACTGAGTTCCGTGTATATTGTCTAATGACTAGCTACTACCACACATTGGAATGCTTAAGTGCCCCTCTCGACTTATTAGCCAACTTGATCTCTGTCCAGGAGTCGCAAATAGTTTCTGGTGTTTGTAGGTAGTGTTAGTAGTCTACCAAGTGGCACCCGACCAGGTGGGCTTGGGACAGACTAGGCACAAGTGGCACGGTGTACCAAGCGCAGATCCATCCGGCGAGGTGGGCTTGGGATCCCTGCACATATCATTTGGGGCCATGAGCGACACCCCGGCCGGATCTCCTTGCGGATGGAACCCGAATAGGCGATAAACCTGGATTAGAGTCTTGTGTGGTTAGTCAGGTCGTGGCCGACACCCTCGCCAGGCTTCCGCTTGAAGGTTGCCGAGGTACATGACGTGTACATGGTGATAAGTGGTGAGAGCGTGTGTGAAGAAGTACACCCCTGCAGGGTTATCATGATCTATTCGAATAGCCGTGTCCTCGGTTGTGGACTTCTTGGATGCTTACGTGGTACATAGACAACTTAAAGTGGATACTCTAAAATGCTCAAGACAAGTGTGAGTGCTATGGATGGCCTTCTCGTCAGGAGACGAGGATGAACCCATAGTAGTGTATTGATGTGGTGCTTAGTGGACTCGTGTGCGCTGCCTCATCTCAAAGAAGTTTCTCGTTGTCGTAGAACAGGATAGCCACTGAGTCAAAGCTGGCTTGCTGCAACTAAACCCCACTTCACCTTCTTGATACAAATGCATGTATGATAGGATCTGATGTAAGTCTTGCTGAGTACCTTTGTACTCACGTTTGCTTTATTTATGTTTTGCAGATGAGACATCTGTCTCACTAGTAGTACCCCTTGGACTTCGACGAGTAGCTTGTACCTCAGCTACGATCTTGGTCCCTTAGTAGGGACTTGTGGATAGTCAGGCTCCTCGGTCCTTTTCTTTTGTAGTTGTCTGTAGTC
Source organism: Triticum monococcum (assembly GCA_034509565.1). NCBI lineage: Eukaryota > Viridiplantae > Streptophyta > Magnoliopsida > Poales > Poaceae > Triticum > Triticum monococcum. Next base: position 166,954,822 of record CM067846.1, on the reverse strand, counting down.
AGACATGTAATGCTTCCGTTGCTTGTATGCTCTGAATGATGGGTCATGTGACCCCTGTTTGTATTTAATGCTATGTGGCTCTTCTGAGCCTTTATCTATATGAGTTTGCGTTATGTTGTGATGCCTTGTTGTACAACACATACTTGCATGTTATGAGTACGTGTGACGTGTACTGCTATGTGTGGGATCCGACAATCTAGTTGTTTATCCTTGGCAGCCTCTCTTATGGGGAAATGTAGTTTAGTGCTTCCTTGAGCCATAGTAGTCCTGCTAGCCCAGCACTACTGCTCAGAACACTTGACTGGCCGGCATGTGTTCCACTTCGTTCCTATGTCTGTCCCTTCGGGGAAATGTCACGCGGTGACTTCCGGAGTCCTGCCTAGCCTGCTACAGCCCGGGTTCCCCGGAGTCCTGTTAGCCCAGTGCTACAGCCCGGATTCATATGCTGTTGACCGACATGCTCGATGTGATTCATGTATGCCTGTCCCCATAGGTTAGCACCGCTTTGGGTTCACGACTAGCCATGTCGGCCCGGGTTCTCTGTCATATGGATGCTAGCGATACTATCATATACATGAGCCAAAAGGCGCAAACGGTCCCGGGCCATGGTAAGGCGACACCCATGGGTATACCGTGCGTGAGGCCGCAAAGTGATATGAGGTGTTACAGGCTAGATCGGTGTGACTTAGAATCGGGGTCTCGACAGCTTTGGTATCAGAGCCTGACTGCCTGTAGGATTTCCAAGCCAACCTGGTCGAAGTTGAGTCTAGAAATTCTTTAGTTATGTAGGGGAATTGATTGTGGAAGGGAACGTAAGGCTCTTTTTACTCCTTATACCTCATGCCTTCTGAGCTGAGTCATCCTATCTTTCCTACGGGGTTAAGGAGCTAGGCTTCCTCTTCTGTCTATCAGGATCATGTGTTACTACTCCGTAGTTTCTTGGGATTGGTGGATCTGAGTCATATCCCAGTTCGAGTATCTCCGGTGTAGCCTATTTAGTAATATTTTTGAACCTTGAGTGATGATGTTGAGGTTGGTGCTACCCGTCTTTGCAGAATGTTTCATTTTGAGCATTCTACCGCCATTATGCTGCCGAAATTGTTCTAAGAGTTTGAGAGATAATAAATTCTTGTGCTACCCTCTGCAACCTATAGTTGATGCTGAATCCATCCTTGTCTTCCTTGGTTTCGTTCTTCAGGATGTTGCCGGTTAACCGAAGTTCTATTGCTCATAGCCGGAACCACAGAGATGGTAGCGATGAGGATCCTCCCGATCAGTCTTCGTTGGCAGAGTTCATGCTAGAGATGGAGAGGAACAAGCGTGAGTCTAACCGCTTGCTAGCAAGTATTGAGGAGAACACCTCCCAGCAGCACAAAGAGTTTGTGTCCATTCATGACTTCATTGGCCTGAAACCACCTACCTTCCATCATTCCATTGAACCACTTGATGCAGATGACTGGCTCTGTAGTATCACACACAAGCTACGTTCTGCGAACGTAGCTGAAGGTGACAAGGTCACCTATGCTGCTTATCACCTGGAAGGTCCTGCTAGTATTTGGTGGCAGAACTATGAGGCTATGCTTCCAGCTGGCCAGATACCCACCTGGAGAGATTTCATTGAGGCTTTTCGCGAGCATCACATCCCTCAGGCTCTCATTGACCGCAAGAGAGAAGAGTTTTGTAGTTTCACCCAGAGTAAGATGGCTGTTGATGCTTATAGTAGAGAATTTGAGAACCTTGCCCGCTATGCTACAGAAGAAGTGTCCACAGATGCCAAGAAGTAGGCTAGGTTCCGGAAGGGTCTCAACCCCAAGTTGCATCGTGATCTCCACTTGCATCATTGCAATACATTCCACGCTCTTGTGAACAAGGCCATTAATGCAGAGACAACTCAACTCACCTACGAGGAATCTCGTAAGCACACCCGTGATTTGGGTTCTTCCTCCGGTTCTAGTTCTCAGAAGCGCCGGATTTGGGTTCCGAACTCTGCTCTTCCACCCGGTTATACACCAAAGCCTTCTTGTGTGGCACCTCACCCAGTTCAACCATATGCTACACCCATGCCTATTGGTAGACCACTTGTCAATGCGGGTCCTTGTCCTACCTCCAAGATTTGTTACAAGTGCAGAGAGCCAGGCCACATTGCCCGTATTTGCACTCAGACCCGTGTTGCTCCACCCCAGCCCGAGAAGTCTGTTCGCCGTGGTAGTAAGCCTTCACACCAGATGATCAGTGCCAAGTCAGCTCCCACTGAACTTGGACGTGTGCATCACGTCTCAGCTAAAGACGCTCATGATGATCCAGATGTCGTTCTTGGTACACTCCTTGTCAACTGTCACACATCTTCGGTTCTATTCGATATCGGGGCATCTCACTCCTTCATTTCCGAAAGTTATGCCCGTTTGCACGACATGTCATTTTGTGATATGCCCTCCCCACTACTCATTCAAACTCCTGGATCCAAGTGGCAAACTTCTAGGATAAGTTATGGCAATGAAATACATGTTGACAGACTTGTATTTCTAGCTTCCTTGATATCCCTCAAGTCTTCAGATATTAACATCATCTTGGGTATGGACTGGATGAAATCTCATTATGCCAAGATTGACTGTTACACCAGGTCTGTTCAGCTCACACACGCCTCTGGCAAGATAGTCACTGTCTCCACCAAAATTGCAAGGCGTCAACTATATTCTCTAAATGCCAGCCCTCTTCCTGACCTTGAAGAAATCCCGGTAGTCCGCGACTTTCCAGATGTCTTTCCAGAGGAACTGCCAGGTATTCCACCTGACAGAGATGTAGAGTTTGTTATAGATCTTATCCCCGGAACCGCCCCAATTTCTAGGAGACCTTACAAGATGGCACCCTTAGAGCTAGCCGAGCTTAAGAAACAACTCGATGAATCCTTGCAAAAGGGTTTCATCCGTCCTAGTTCTTCTCCCTGGGCTTGCCCCGTCCTCTTCGTCAAGAAGATGGATGGTATGGACCGAATGGTTGTAGATTATCGTCCTGTTAATTTGGTCACGATAAAGAACAAGTATCCGCTCCCCAGGATCAACGATCTGTATGATCAGCTCGCTGGATCCTTAGTCTTCTCCAAGATGGATTTGAGGTTAGGCTACCACCAAATCAAGATCAGAAATGGGGATATTCCTAAGAAGGCTTTTGTCACTCGTTATGGTCAATACGAGTACACCGTCATGTCCTTTGGTCTAACCAACGCTCCAGCTACTTTCTCTCGCTTGAACTCGATCTTCATGGAGTACTTAGATAAGTTCGTCGTGGTTTACCTCGATGATATCCTTATTTACTCGAAGAACGAGGAAGAGCATGCCGAACATCTTAGACTTGTGTTAGAAAAACTCAGAGAGCACCGCCTTTATGCCAAGTTCTCCAAGTGCGAATTTTGGTTGCCAGAAGTGACCTATCTCGGCCACGTAATCTCTGGTAAGGGCATTGCTGTCAATCCCAAAAGAGTTCATGCTGTTCTTGATTGGACTCCACCTGAAATGATTAAGCAAGTTAGGAGTTTCCTTGGCCTAGCCAGTTATTGTCGCCGCTTCGTTGAGAACTTCTCCAAAGTGGCCAAACCTCTCACGGAACTTCTCAAGAAAGATAAAAAGTTTGAGTGGTCCCCACAGTGTGAGCACAGTTTTCAGGAACTGAAAAGACGTCTGACTTCTACTCCCATACTTGTGCCACCAGAGTTCACTAAGGACTTTGTTATCTATTGTGATGCCTCACGACAGGGACTAGGTTGCATTCTTATGCAAGATTGCCATGTGATTGCCTATGCATCTCGACAGTTGCATCCACATGAGGAGAATTATCCTACACATGATCTAGAGCTTGCAGCCGTAGTCTATGCACTTAAGACATGGCGACATTACCTTCTCGGTAAACATTGCGAGATTTACACCGACCACCAGAGTCTCAAGTATATCTTCACCCAACCAGATTTGAACCTTAGGCAAAGACGTTGGTTGGAGTTGATCTCAGATTATGACTTAGGGATTACCTACACCCCAGGCAAGGGGAATGTCATGGCTGATGCACTAAGTCGTAAGTCCTATTGCAACAATCTCATGTTGCAACAGGGCCAGCCATTTCTCCATGAGGAATTATCTAAGCTTAACCTTCACATTGCTCCTCACGGATTCTTTTCTACCTTGGTGGCGAAACCTACCCATGAGGATCAGATCATTACTGATCAGAAGTTTGATAGGGGTGTTATCCGCATCAAGAGAAACATTAAGAAGGGAGTTGGTGGTTGTTTCTCTATGGATGATCGAGGTGTTGTTTTCTTTGAGAATCGCTTGGTGATTCCCAAGAATCAACATCTGTGACAACTGATTCTTAAGGAGGCACATGAATCCCCTCTCACGATTCATCCCGGTAGTACTAAGATGTATCAGGACCTAAGCTAGAGGTTCTGGTGGACTAGGATGAAGAGAGAAATTGTTCAGTTCATTGCTAACTGTGACGTTTGTCGTCGCGTTAAGGCAGAGCATCAAAGGCCTGCTGGCACCCTTCAACCTTTAGCTATTCCTAAGTGGAAATGGGATAAAGTTGGTATGGACTTCATCACCGGCTTTCCCAGGACAAAGAGAGGGAATAATGCTATCTTCGTAGTCATTGATCGTCTTTCCAAAGTGGCTCACTTCCTACCCGTTCGAGAGAGTATCACTGCTAGTTAGCTCGCTGACTTATATATTTCTCGAATAGTATCACTTCATGGTGTTCCACTAGAGATCATTTCAGACCGTGGTACTATTTTCACCTCTCATTTCTGGGAGAGTTTCCAAACTGCCATGGGCACCCATCTTTCCTTCAGTACCGCTTTCCACCCTCAATCAAGTGGTCAGGTGGAAAGGGTCAACCAAATTCTCGAAGACATGCTTAGATCTTGTGTTATCTCCTTCGGTATGGATTGGGAGAAGTGTCTTCCCTTCACCGAGTTTGCTTATAACAATAGCTACCAGTCCAGCCTCAAGAAATCTCCTTTTGAGGTTCTGTATGGACGAAGATGTCGAACACCTCTGAACTGGTCAGAAACCGGTGAAAGACAATTCTTTGGACCGGACATGATTCAGGAGGCAGAAGAGCAAGTTTGCATCATTCGTGAGAACTTGAAAACAGCCCAATCTCGTCAAAAGAGCCAGTATGACCGTAGTCATAAAGAAGTGGCTTATGAAATTGGCGACACGGCTTACCTTCGGGTTACCCCTTTGAAGGGTACCCATCATTTCGGTATCAAGGGAAAGTTGGCTCCTCGCTACATTGGTCCTTTTTGCATTCTCGCTAAACAAGGAGAGGTTGCCTACCAGTTGGAACTACCCCCACATCTTTCTCGAGTTCATGATGTCTTCCACGTCTCTCAACTCGGGCGTTGCTTCTCGGATCCCATCCGTGGAGTGGACCACGAAACGCTTGATCTCCAAGATAACCTCACTTATCAAGAGTACCCCGTTCGCATTCTCGATCAAGCAGAGCGTGTCACTCGACGTCATAACAACAAGTTTCTCAAGGTTCAGTGGTCTCATCACTCCGAGAGAGAAGCTACCTGGGAGCGTGCAAATCATCTTCGACTGGAGTACCCCACTTTCTTCCCGACGACTCCTGAATCTCGGGACGAGATTCTTTCGAGTGGGGGTGAGTTGTCACATCCCTAGTTCTGGTATGACCTAGGCTAGCCCTTCATGTTTGCATCATGTTTAAATTTCAGTTAAACTTGAAATAGGGGATAATAAACCCTAGCAGCAAATGAAATTCAACCAGGTTCAAACTTAAATCTTTTCAAAGACCCCAAAATGCCCTTTGAAAATGTTCATGATTTATGATAAAGGTGAAAACCCCTGCCAAAAATGATGAGCATATTTCTTGGCCATTTATGGATTTTTGAATTAATTCATATTGTATTTGAGTTGGAGCAAATATATGTTATAAATATATTTAATGCTTCAATAATTCTGTTATTTTGTGAGGGGCTTTAGAATATTCCTTCCAGTCCCTACAAAAATTAACAGAAGAAACAAAAATGATTTAGTGCTTGAACTAAATCAAAACAAATTTAAACAAATAGAAAACAGTAACTAAAATAGAAAACAGAAAGGAGAGAGAAAGGTTTTACCTGGCGCTTACCCACAGCCCCGAGGCCCAGCACTGTGTAGCCCACCTGGCCTGGCCCTGTGCCAGCCCAGCCCACCTGCCCCCCTCCCCTGTCGTCTTCCTCCCGCCAGGAGGACGCGCGCGTGGCCGCTGCGCGCGAGCACGCACTCGGCCAGCTCCTGCTTGCCGCTGCTGCTGGAGGCCGCTGCGAGCGCCACGCGACCCCCCAGAACGCTCTCACTTTCCCCTCTGAATCGATCCGCTCCTCTACTCCCTCCCCCTCGCTCTTTCTCTCACCGCCGAGCGGCTGCCGTCGCCGCAACTCACCGCCGACGCGCTCCCCGCCGTCCCCTCGCCCCTCCAACGAGTCCACGAGCATCTCCACAACTCCCTCGTCCTCTCCACCGAGTCACGCGACGCCGGACGCTCTGCATCGCCGCCGCCATCGCCGTCTTCTACCTTCGGCTGCGCAGATCTCCGGTGACCTCACGCTGCTCTTGACGCGCCCCCAGCCTCGTCCCCGCCTCTGCTGTCCTCGTGGTGAGCTGCTGCACCCTTCCCCGCTCTTCCTTTCGCCTTTCCCGAGCCGTAACCTGCGCCCGCACGCCACCGAACTCCGGCTGCCGCCGCGAGCTCTGCTCCGGCAAGCTCCGGCGCCCCTGCAGCCTCCTACCAGCTCCGCTGGATGCAGACGACGATGGGCTACGCCCCGGTGGTCTTCGCGCGTCCAGACGCCGCTCGTAGCGCAAGTCCGGCGAGTCGCCGTTTTGGTGGTCGTCGGCCGAACTCCGGCGACTGCTGACGTGGCCTCTAGTTAGGCACTAATTACCCCTAGAGACACTGACAGTGGGCCCCAGCGCCACTAATCTAAATTAGATTAGGAATAACTCCTTTGTTAACTAACTGAGTCACTAACATGTGGACCCCACACGTCAGGTTTGACCTGGTCGGCTCCGTTGACCTGCTGACGCAGGCAGGACGCAATGCTGACGCAATATTTCATTTTCTGGTTTAAAATTAATCAGGAAATTCCAGAAAATGTTCAAAACTTCTAAAAATCATAGAAAATAATCTATAACTCAGAATGAAATAATTTACATATGAAAAATAATCAGAAAAATTCAAGGAGTCTGTTTATGGCATTTTCATGCATGTTTGAACAACGTTTGTCCTCTGTTTTGGACAAAACAAATAAATGGCATTTAACTAATCATATATGGAGTTTGAATTTGAATCTTGTATTCAAACCAACTTCATTTAATTGTGTTGCTAGTTGCATTAGCTCATACAACATCACATACTCATGCCATATTCATGCATCATAATGTTGCATCAGCTTGTGTTTGATTTCCGACACCGTTCCTTCTCGATAGGTCCTGCTCTGGAAAGTGTTCGAGAGTACCTATCAGTGGAGCAGTGCCCCCCTGTTGATCTACCAGGAAAGAAAACCCCCTTGTTCATTCCGATACAATCCTACTCTCTCGCTCCTGCTCTCATTTATTGCATTAGGACAACAACGATTCAACTGCTACTTTATGATGCGGTAGTTGAACCCATTCCTCTGCATGACCTGTCATTGCCACAGCAAATAGTTAAAACCCACTAGCTTGTGTAGGAGTTGATTGAGCCATGTTGTGTTCTTGCCATGCCATGCCTGCTATTGCTTAGAGTTGTGTCAGGTCTGATTCATCGGGAATGAATTGGAGTGGTACGATATGTTCTGGTGCTGAGAGTTAAGCGTGTGAACACGATTTAGTAAAGGTAGCGGTGAGAGGCCATGTGGGAGTACATGGTTAGTTGTCTCACTGGAACTGTCCTTAAGCACTGAGTTCCGTGTATGTTGTCCAATGAATAGCTACTACCACACATTGGAATGCTTAAGTGCCCCTCTTGACTTATTAGCCAACTTGATCTCTGTCCAGGAGTCGCAAATAGTTTCTGGTGTTTGTAGGTAGTGTTAGTAGTCTACCAAGTGTCACCTGGCTAGGTGGGCTTGGGACAGAATAGGCACAAGTGGCACGGTGTACCAAGCGCAGATCCATCCGGCGAGGTGGGCTTGGGAACCCTGCACATATCGTTTGGGGCCATGAGCGACACCCCGGTCGGATCTCCTTGCGGATGGAACCCGAATAGGCGATAAACCTGGATTAGAGTCTTGTGTGGTTCGTTAGGTCGTGGCCGACACCCTCACCAGGATTCCGCTTGAAGGTTGCCGAGGTACATGACGTGTACATGGTGATAAGTTGTGAGAGAGTGTGTGAAGAAGTACACTCCTGCAGGGTTATCATGATCTATTCGAATAGCCGTGTCCTCGGTTATGGACTTCTTGGATGCTTACGTGGTACATAGACAACTTAAAGTGGATACTCTAAAATGCTCAAGACAAGTGTGAGTGCTATGGATGGCCTTCTCGTCAGGAGGCGAGGATGAATCCATAGTAGTGTATTGATGTGGTGCTTAGTGGACTCGTGTGCGCTGTCTCATCTCAAAGAAGTTTCTCGTTGTCGTAGAACAGGATAGCCACTGAGTCAAAGCTGGCTTGCTGCAACTAAACCCCACTTCACCTTCTTGATACAAATGCTTGTATGATAGGATCTGATGTAAGTCTTGCTGAGTACCTTTGTACTCACGTTTGCTTTATTTATGTTTTGCAGATGAGACATCTGTCTCACTAGTAGTACCCCTTGGACTTCGACGAGTAGCTTGTACCTCAGCTACGATCTTGGTCCCTTGGTAGGGACTTGTGGATAGTCAGGCTCCTTGGTCCTTTTCTTTTGTAGTTGTCTGTACTCAGACATGTAATGCTTCCGTTGCTTGTATGCTCTGAATGATGGGTCATGTGACCCCTGTTTGTATTTAATGCTATGTGGCTCTTCTGAGCCTTTATCTATATGAGTTTGCGTTATGTTGTGATGCCTTGTTGTACAACACATACTTGCATGTTATGCGTACGTGTGACATGTACTGCTATGTGTGGGATCCGACAATCTAGTTGTTTATCCTTGGCAGCCTCTCTTATGGGGAAATGTAGTTTAGTGCTTCCTTGAGCCATAGTAGTCCTGTTAGCCCAGCACTACTGCTCAGAACACTTGACTGGCCGGCATGTGTTCCACTTCGTTCCTATGTCTGTCCCTTCGGGGAAATGTCACGCGGTGACTTCTGGAGTCCTACCTAGCCTGCTACAGCCCGGGTTCCCTGGAGTCCTGTTAGCCCAGTGCTACAGCCCGGATTCATATGCTGTTGACCGACATGCTCGATGTGATTTATGTATGCCTGTCCCCATAGGTTAGCACCGCTTTGGGTTCACGACTAGCCATGTCGGCCCGGGTTCTCTGTCATATGGATGCTAGCGATACTATCATATACGTGAGCCAAAAGGCGGAAACGGTCCCGGGCCATGGTAAGGCGACACCCGTGGGAATACCGTGCGTGAGGCCGCAAATTGATATGAGGTGTTACAGGCTAGATCGGTGTGACTTAGAATGGGGGTCCCGACAGATGGATGAACTTATGAAATTGTTTGCTAATAAAAGTGTTTCTTCTGATTCTAATGATATGCCTTTGTCTACTTTGATTGAGAATAATAATGAATCTATGGATGTGAATTTTGTTGGTAGGAACAATTTTGGCAATAACGCGTATAGAGGTAATTTTAATCCTAGGCCGTTTCCTAGTAATTCCTCTAATAACTATGGTAATTCCTACAACAATTCTTATGGAAATTATAATAAGATGCCCTCTGATTTTGAATCTAATATTAAAGAATTTATTAGTTCGCAAAAGAGTTTCAATGCTTTGATTGAAGAAAAATTGTCTAAGATTGATGAGTTGGCTAGGAACGTGGATAGAATTTCTCTTGATGTTGATTCTTTAAAACTTAGATCTATTCCACCTAAGCATGATATCAATGAGTCTCTCAAAGCTATGAGAATTTCCATTGACGAGTGCAAAGAAAGAACAGCTAGGATGCGTACTAAAAAGATTGCTTTGTGAAAGCGTGTCCTTCTAGTTTCCATGATAATAAATATGAAGATCTAAAAGTTATTGATGTGTCCCCTATTAATTATTTGTTTTGCAATATGAATCTTGATAATGATGGGAATGGAGATGAGTCAACTTTAGTTAGAAGGCGTCCTAATGATTCAGAGTTTTTAGATCTTGATGCAAAAATTGATAAAAGTGGGATTGGAGAGGTCAAAACTTTAAATAGCAATGAACCCACTATCTTGGATTTGAAGGAATTTAATTATGATAATTGTTCTTTAATAGATTGTATTTCCTTGTTGCAATCCGTGCTAAATTCTCCGCATGCTTATAGCCAAAATAAAGCTCTTACTAAACATATCATTGATGCTTTAATGCAATCTTATGAAGAAAGGCTTGAATTGGAAGTTTCTATCCCTAGAAAACTTCATGATGAGTGGGAACCTACTATAAAAATTAAGATTAAATATCATGAATGCTTTGCTTTATGTGATTTGGGTGCTAGTGTTTCCATGATTCCTAAAGCTTTGTGTGATTTGCTAGGTTTCCGTGAATTTGATGATTGTTCTTTGAACTTGCATCTTGCGGATTCCACCATTAAGAAACCTATGGGAAGAATTAGTGATGTTATTATTGTTGCAAATAGGAATTATGTGCCTGTAGATTTCATTGTTCTTGATATAGATTGCAATCCTACATGTCCTATTATTCTTGGTAGACCTTTCCTTAGAATGATTGGTGCAATTATTGATATGAAGGAAGGGAATATTAGATTCCAATTTCCTTTAAGGAAGGGCATGGAACACTTTCCTAGAAATAAAATTCAATTACCTTATGAATCTATTATGAGATCTGCTTATGGATTGCATACCAAAGATGATAATACCTAGATCTATCCTTGCTTTTATGCCTAGCTAGGGGCGTTAAACAATAGCGCTTGTTGGGAGGCAACCCAATTTTATTTTTGTTTATTGCTTTTTGATTATGTTTAGTAATAAATAATTCATCTATCCTCTGTTTAGATGTGGTTTTATGATTTTAATTAGTGTTTGTGCCAAGTAGAACCTTTGGGAAGACTTGGCGAAAGTCTTTGTGATCTTGCTGTTGAAAACGGAAACTTTAGCGCTCATGAGAATTGCTGCCATTTTTTTTACTGGAGAGTGCTATTTAGTTAATTCTTTTTGAAGATGATTAATAGATAAATTCCTCACGTCCAGAAATTTATTTTAGAATTTTTGGGGTTCCAGAAGTATTCGAAACCTACAGATTACTACAGACTCTTCTGTTTTTGACAGATTCTGTTTTCATGTGTTGTTTGCTTATTTTGATGAATCTATGCCTATTAATAGAGTTTATGAACCATACAAAAGTTGGAATACATTAGATTTAATACAAATATAAATAAAGAATGATTTCATTACAGTACCTTGAAGTGGTGGTTTGTTTTCTTTTACTGACGGAGCTCACGAAGATTTTATTTTAAGTTTTGTGTTGTGAAGTTTTCAAGTTTGGGTAAAGATTTGATGGATTATGGAACAAGGAGTGGCAAGAGCCTAAGATTGGGGATGACCAAGGCACCCCAAGGTAAAATTCAAGGACAACCAAAAGCCTAAGCTTGGGGATGCCCCGGAAGGCATCCCCTCTTTCGTCTTCGTCCATCGGTAACTTTACTTAGAGCTATATTTTTATTCGCCACATGATATGTCTTTTTCTTGGAGCGTCTTGTATGATTTGAGTATTTGCTTTTTATATTACCACAATAACCCTTGCTGTACACACCTTTTGGGAGATACACACATGAATTGGAATTTATTAGAATACTCTATGTGCTTCGCTTATATCTTTTGAGTTGGATAATTTTTGCTCTAGTGCTTCGCTTATATCTTTTAGAGCACGGCGGTGGTTTTATTTTGTAGAAATAATTGATCTCCCATGCCTCACTTATATCATTTTGAGAGTCCTTTAGAACAGCATGGTAATTCACTTTGGTTATAAATTTTAAATGCTAAGAGAAGTTGGATGCTTGATAGGTTGTTTTGAGATATAAAGGTGGTAATATTAGAGGTGTGCTAGTTGAGTAATTGTGAAATTGATGAATACTTGTGTTGAAATTGGCAAGTCCCGTAGCATGCACGTATGGTAAATGTTATGTGACAAATTTGAAGCATGGGGTGTTCTTTGATTGCTTTCCTTATGAGTGGCGGTCGGGGACGAGCGATGGTCTTTTCCTACCATTCTATCCCCCTAGGAGCATGCGCGTAGTGCTTGGTTTTGATGACTTGTAGATTTTTGCAATAAGTATGTGAGTTCTTTATGACTAATGCTGAGTCCATGGATTATATGCACTCTCACCCTTCCATCATTGCTAGCCTCTTTGGTACCGTGCATTGCCCTTTCTCACCTTGAGAGTTAGTGCAAACTTTGCCGGTGCATCCAAACCCCGTGATATGATATGCTCTATCACACATAAGCCTCCTTATATCTTCCTCAAAACAGCCACCATACCTACCTATTATGGCATTTCCATAGCCATTCCGAGATATATTGCCATGCAACTTTCCACCCTTCCATTTATTATGACATGCATCATCATTGCCATATTGCTTTGCATGATCATGTAGTTAACATCGTATTTGTGGCAAAGCCACCATGCTTAATTTTTCATACATTTCACTCTTGATTCATCGCAATCCCAGTACACCGCCGGAGGCATTCACATAGAGTCATATTTTGTTCTAAGTATCGAGTTGTAATTCTTGAGTTGTAAGTAAATAAAAGGGTGATGATCATCATGAGAGCATTGTCCCATGTGAGGAAAGGATGATGGAGACTACAATTCCCCCACAAGTCAGGATGAGACTCCGGACGGAAAGTAAATAAAAAAAGAGGCCATAAAAAGGCCCAAATAAAAAAAGAGAGAAAAAGAGAGAAGGGACAATGTTACTAACCTTTTTCCACACTTGTGCTTCAAAGTAGCACCATGATCTTCATGATAGAGCGTCTCTTATTTTGTCACTTTCATATACTAGTGGGAATTTTTCATTATAGAACTTGGCTTGTATATTCCAATGATGGGCTTCCTCAAATGCCCTAGGTCTTCGTGAGCAAGCAAGTTGGATGCACACCCACTTAGTTTCTTTGATGAGCTTTCATATATTTATAGCTCTAGTGCATCTATTGCATGGCAATCCCTACTCCTTACATTAACATCAATCGGTGGGCATCTCCATGGCCCATTGATTAGCCGCGTCAATGTGAGACTTTCTCCATTTTTGTCTTCTCACACAACCTCAATCATCGTATTCTATTCCACCCATAGTGCTATGTCCATGGCTCGCGCTCATATATTGCGTAAAAGTTGAACGAGTTTGAAAAGGCTAAGTATGAAACAATTGCTTGGCTTGTCATCGGGGTTGTGCATGATGGGAGCATTTTGTGTGACGAAAATGAAGCATGGCCAAACTATATGACTTTGTAGGCATAAGTTTTCTTTGGCTATGGTATTTTGATAAGACATAATTGCTTGATTACCATATGTGGAGTATTACTATTTTTATGTCAACAATAAACTTTTATCTTGAATCTTTCGGATCTAAAAATTCATGCCGCAATAGAGAAAAATACATTGAAGAATATTCTAGAAAGCATTCCACATCAAAAATTCTGTTTTTATCATTTACCTACTCGAGGACGAGCAGGAATTAAGCTTGGGGATGCTGATACGTCTCCAACGTATCTATAATTTTTGATTGTTCCATGCTATTATATTATCTGTTTTGGATGTTAATGGGCTTTATTTTACACTTTTATATTATTTTTGGGACTAACCTATTAACCCAAGGCCTAGTGCAAATTGCTGTTTTTTTGCCTATTTCAGTGTTTCGCAGAAAAGGAATATCGAACGGAGTCCAAACGGAATGAAACCTTCGGGAGCATGATTTTTGGAACAAACGTGATCCAGAGGACTTGGAGTGGACGTCAAGCAACCAACGAGGAGGCCATGAGGCAGGGGGTGCGTCTACCCCCTGGGCGTGCCCTCCCCCCTCGTGGGCCCCTCATGGCTCAACCGACCTACTTCTTCCTCCTATATATGTTCACATACCCCGAAAACATCCAGGAGCACCACGAAACCTTATTTCCACTGCCGCAACCTTCTGTACCCAAGAGATCCCATCTTGGGGACTTTTCCGAAGCTCCGCCGGAGGGGGCATTGATCACGGAGGGCCTCTACATCAACTCTATGGCCCCTCCGATGATGTGTGAGTAGTTTACTTCAGACCTTCGGGTCCATAGCTAGTAGTTATATGGCTTCTTCTCTCTCTTTGGATATCAATACAAAGTTCTCCTCGATCTTCTTGGAGATCTATTTGACGTAACTCTTTTTGCGGTGTGTTTGTCGAGATTCGATGAATTGTGGGTTTGTGATCAAGTCTATCTATGAACAATATTTGATTCTTCTCTGCAATCTTTTATGCATGATTGGTTATCTTTGCAAGTCTCTTCGAATTATCAGTTTGGTTTGGACTACTAGATTGATCTTTCTTGCAATGGGACAAGTGCTTAGCTTTGGGTTCCATCTTGCGGTGCTCGATCCGAGTGACAGAAAGGGAAACAACACGTATTGTATTGTTGCTATCGTGGATAAAAAGATGGGGTTTATATCATATTGCTTGAGTTTATCCCTCTACATCATGTCATCTTACCTAAGGCGTTACTCTGTTCTTATGAACTTAATACTCTAGATGCATGCTAGATATCGGTCAATGTGTGGAGTAATGGTAGTAGATGCAGGCAGGAGTCGGTCTACTTGTCACAGACGTGATGCCTATATACATGATCATGCCTAGATATTCTCATAATTATTCGCTTTTCTATCAATTGCTCGACAGTAATTCAATCACCCACCATAATACTTATGCTATCTTGAGATAAGCCACTTGTGAAACCTATGGCCCCGAGTCTATTCTCCATCATATAAGTTTCCAATCTATTTTATTTTGCAATCTTTACTTTCAATCCATATCATAAAAATACCAAAAATATTTATCTTATCATTATTATCTCTATCAGATCTCACTCTCGTAAGTGACCGTGAAGGGATTGGCAACCCCTTTATCGCGTTGGTTGCGAGGTTCTTATTTGTTTATGTAGGTACGAGGGACTTGCGTGCGGCCTCCTACTGCATTGATACCTTGGTTCTCAAAAACTGAGGGGAATACTTACGCTACTTTGCTGCATCATCCTTTCCTCTTCAAGGGAAAACCAATGCAGTGCTCAAGGGGTAGGAAGCAGCCAACCAACTAGTGGTAGTAGGGGGCGGCCATTTATAGCCTAGGGAGCAGCCCGACATGATAAGACTTAAATTCCCTTTAATGATATGACCGTTAGGTGGGTAGATATTTTGGGACAGCTGGCGTGTAGCACAACAATGGTCGGATATTTGAGTATCAAATTCCTCAGGGCTATGATGTTCCTCACTTGTAGACAATCCGCACTGGCGAATTCCTAACTCCTTAGTCAGAACAAATTCCTCAGAGACCAGAAGATCTTTGTCTCTGTCACTGAAGAAATTGACTGAACTGTATGAGATTTCCAATGGCTTCACTCGAAAGGATTGGGTAGGTTTAGGATTTTGAGATGATCATCACTTGGAAACTTTTCCTTAGTTTTACCTCGACCCCCTTTAACAAGACGGTGGTACCCATGACTCAAGAAAGAGAAAATGAAACTACAAAAACAAAAGTCTTCACGCTTCATATTCCTCACATGAATATCAAGTCTTCACGGTCACACCAATTTCTTCACTCCCAAAGTCTTCAAGAAAACCAAAGTCTTCAACTGAAGACATTCATTTTTAGGGCTCAACTTTCATCGTAAATATCAAACTCCTCATAGACTTATAGACCTGTGTACACTAAAAACTCATTAGTCCCTTAACCTATAAATCTTCAATACACCAAAATCACTAAGGGGCACTAGATGCACTTACAGTCTCCCCCTTTTCGGTGATTGATGGCAATGTAGGTTAAGTTTTCAACGGGGATAAACATATGAAGTGTAGATACTTATATTGAGGAATTTTTATTGCAAGATATAGAAGAACTCCCCCTGAAGATGTGCATATATGAGGAATTTGCTTTGAATAGAAAATGCACATTGTAGAGTAGAATCATGGAGATCTCCGCTTATATCTTGTAATTCATACACACATTTAACATACGATATGAAGAATTTGAAATGCTTGATGACATACGGTGTTTGATGAAATTCAACATGCGTGCATTAACGAACTTGAGGGAATAGCATGCAGAAAACAGAGCAAGAGTATAAGACCACCATAGGACTTAAGTTTACAACTCGATCAACAAACACTTCAGAAGAGCAAGAGTTGTAACTTAACAAAAAAACACCCATATATAGAGACCCACTTGAAGACTAACTCAAATTTCTCCCCCTTTGTCATTGAATGACCAAAAGGGAAGAAAAAAGAGGACTAATGCCCCTGAAGAAAGTCATCATGATGTCGAAGGAGGAGCGCCAGTGTTGTTGGGGTTGTCTGTTGGAGTAGGGCCTGTCGCGGTGTCGTTCAAATCTTCAGCTTCATCCATCTCGCGTGATGAATAATATGAACTGGCAACCAGGTGGGGAACTTTGACCTTCTTGAATTTCTTCGAAGGTGGTTGAGACCAGTCAAAGTCCTGTTGGAAGCCCATCTGCTTGAGATCTTCATCACCGTAGAGGTGAGACAATACGGCCCAAGTGCGGCCATAAACTTCATGCAAGTAGTAATGGTTCTTCTTCACAGTGTTTTGCGCAATCGTCATATCCTGAAGAATCGAACCAAACTGATGCTTGACCCACTTGTGGTTGCGATCGACCTTCTGATGAAGACCGATGAGAAGCTCATGATCAGTCATCACACGCGGAGCAGTGGCTTGAGGATATTGCTTTGAAGCACTTGCGGCGGTATCATGTGTGGCAGAGTCATCATTGGTGGAATATGGTGCAGATTTAGGAAACTGTCCATCCAATGGACGAGTTCCTTCATTAATGACAGCAGCCTTGCCCTTCGCATCAGCTGAGGAAATAGTCCTTTTGAGGACTTCAATAGGCGGCAAGTAGCTGAGATGATTTTGACAGTCAGCCTGATAGTTGATTGAAGACCTTGATCTGATGAATCTCATAACCTAGGGAGCATAAGGCTTCAACTCAAATGGTGACAGAGCTACATTGGCCAAAGTCCTCATGAAGAAATTGTGGTAGTCGATAGGAATACCATGGATGATATTGAACAACAGATTCTTTATGATGCCAACAACTTCTTCGTCATCAGAGTTGTGGCCCTTGATTGGACTTAGGGTTTTGGTCAATATTATGTAGATCGTCCGTGGCACATAGAGCAATTTCTTCACTAGGAACATGGTCTGGAGCTTGGCCTGGCTTCAAAGGCTTCATCAGCACTTGCATCAGATGATTTGAAAGTTTAGGTTCATCATAGATGCGCACTGCACCTTCAGTGGGAGGACTGACTGGAATGGCATGAAGCAATTCAGAGGCCTGTGCTTTGTAGTGAGTGTTTTCAGTCATCCAGTCCAATACCCATGAATTCACATCTTCAACGTTTTCGATGATGTACAGCATGGCGAAGAATTGAAGAATGAGTTCTTCATTCCAATCGCATATGTCGGTGCAGAAGTTGAGCAGCCCAGAGTCATGAAGAACATTGAGGACTAGGGTGAAGCACATAAGAGACTCCATATCCACATGAGGAATTTGCTCATGGTCAAAGATCTTGTCCTTATCAAACAGCAACGAGGAATAGAAGTTCATCTGGCTAGCCGTCCAAAGACGCTTGCGATGAAGTCGAGCAGAGTCATAAGGATTGTAGTCAGTGAAGAAATGATGCCCAGCAAAGAATTCAACATCCTTGAACTTATGCTTCTTGGTGTGAGGATTATGTGGCTTGGGTTGAAGATTTGCAGTTGATGTCTTCACAGCCTCTTGATGTATAGCCTCTGGAGCCACTGGCTGAGGAATTTCAGGAGCAGTTTCATCAGCTGCAGCCATCGCCTCCATTTCTTCAGCACTAGTGGCTAGAACTTCTTCTGGAACAGAAGGAAGTGAAGCTTGACACCCTTCAATGCCCGTATGAATTTCTTCAGTTTGGACAGGGGACTGAGGAATTTGTTGCAGAGGGGTGAAAAGTGGTGAATTGGGGTGATGACTTTCTCGGTAATCATCATTCATAATCGGAGTTGTAGACCCAATATCCACATCCTTATCTTCTTCATCAATTTCTTCAACGCCAGCCTCTTCAGCTATGAACTAAGGCATGGGCGATGATACCGGAGGAGTTGAAGGGATGTTATCCACTTCAATCTCTTCATCCAACTGCTTTGACATAGCAGCAGATGGATTTTCTTCATCTGATTCACTAGGAATCACATATTCCTGACCAAAAGGAATAATCTCCTTTGATGGCATGCTTGATATTGGAACAACATCTATGGGGTTTGCATAAGAGCTCGTCAAAGTCTTCACTTTCTTCGCAGCTGAAGACTCTGAGAATGCAGATGCTTTCCTTTTCTTCATTGTTGCCTTCTCTACAACCTTGGTCTTCTTTGCTTCTGATGCAGAAGGAAGGTTGGTACTTGTCATGTGAGGTGACTTGGCAGGAGGAGCAGATGAAAGAGGTTCAGTTTCTTCAGGCGCAACACTAGAGGTTGCCCTGGCAGTTTCTTTAGTGGCTGGAATTTCTTTAGCAGCCCTGGTACTCTTAGAATCATCAATAGCCTGGTTGTCATCAGCTGTGCTTGGATGTTTTTCAGTAGCTGAGCAAATGCTTTAGCCTGAGGTATTTCATGTTGCGATGAGGCTGCAACATTTGGAGTGAAGGTCTTGGTCAGCTTGACAAATCTGACTTTGGCTCCCATCCAATCAGCATAGTATCTATCAAATTCATCGCTGAGACCCTTGATCTCTGTTTGCAGAGCAACAAGTTCACCAGGTGATAGCTTCAGAACATTGTTCTTCAGAATGCGCTCTTTCTTGTACTGAGCTTTCTTCACTTTCCTCCCTTGTTCAAATTTCCATTTTCCTCATCAATGAAGGTCGTCAACAAATGACTTTGGCCAGGTGTGAGATTCAGCTCAGGCAAAGGAGTATTGGGGTCCTTGTGCCAAAGATCAATGAAGTCAAGGATCAACTTTGGATCCACCATCAGTGGCACATTGCTGCCTTTGGCTCTAGCGGCCCTTTGTTGCCTGTCTCTCATGATTTCGGCCAATTCTTCATCATCAGCTTCGTCTTCACTAGACGGTACTTGAAAGGCGACCTGCTACTTGTGAGGACTTGCCCTTGTGCCTTGTTCAGCATCGTCATTTTTAGTAATGTTGGGCCAGTTGAGGACTGCGGAGGAGCTAAAGAACTTGCAGATGCTCATGAAGCAATTGATATCCCAGTGGTCCTTTGGCAAGAGGCGAGATGCGCAGGTGGCGAGGACTTTGCAGCAGTTGCTGAGGATTTAGTGAAGGAAATATGCCCTAGAGGCAATAATAAAGTTATTATTTATTTCCTTATTTCATGATAAATGTTTATTATTCATGCTAGAATTGTATTAACCAGAAACATAATACATGTGTGAATACATAGACAAACATAGTGTCACTAGTATGCCTCTACTTGACTAGCTCGTTAATCAAAGATGGTTATGTTTCCTAGCCATAGACATGAGTTGTCATTTGATTAACGGGATCACATCATTAGGAGATTGATGTGATTGGCTTGACACATTCCGTTAGCTTAGCACTTGATCGTTTAGTATGTTGCTATTGCTTCCTTCATGACTTATACATGTTCCTATGACTATGAGGTTATGCAACTCCCATTTACCGGAGGAACACTTTGTGTGCTACCAAACGTCACAACGTAACTGGGTGATTATAAAGATGCTCTACAGGTGTCTCCAAAGGTACTTGTTGGGCTAGCGTATTTCGAGATTAGGATTTGTCACTCCGATTGTCGGAGAGGTATCTTTGGGCCCAGTCGGTAATGCACATCACTATAAGCCTTGAAAGCATTGTAACTAATGAGTTAGTTACAAGATGATGTGTTACAGAACGAGTAAAGAGACTTGCCAGTAACGAGATTGAACTAGGTACTGAGATACCGACGATCGAATCTCGGGCAAGTAACAGACCAATGACAAAGGGAACAATGTATGTTGTTATGCGGTTTGACCGATAAAGATCTTCATAGAATATGTAGGAGCCAATAAGAGCATCCAGGTTCCGCTATTGGTTATTGACCGGAGATGTGTCTCGGTCATGTCTACATAGTTCTCGAACCCGTAGGGTCCGCACGCTTAAAGTCCCGGTGACGATTTGTATTATGAGTTATGTGATTTGATGTACCTAAGGTCGTTCGGAATCCTGGATGAGATCAGGGACATGATGAGGAGTCTCGAAATGATTGACACGTAAAGATCGATATATTGGTCGACTATATTCGAACATCAGAAAGGTTCCGAGTGATTCGGGTATTTTTCGGAGTACCGGGGAGTTACGGGGGGGAAGTAGTATTGGGCCTTAATGGGCCTTAGTGGGAAGGAGAGGCAGCAGCCAGGAGGTGGCGCGCGCCCCTCCCAAGCCCAGTCCGAATTGGATAAAGGTTTGGGGCGCGGCCCCCCTCTCCCTTCCTTCTCCACTCCCCTCCTTTCCCCCCTTCTCCTAGTTGGACTAGGAAAGGAGGAAACCTACTCCTACTAGGAGTAGGAATCCTACTCCCTCGGCGCGCCCCTCCTAGGGCCGGCGTCCTCCACCCTTGCTCCTTTATATACGGGGGCAGGGGGCACCCCAAGACACACAAGTTGATCTGTTGATCTCTCCCAGCCCTGTGCGGTGCCCCCCTCCACCATAATCCACCTCGATCATATCGTAGCGGTGCTTAGGCGAAGCCCTGCGTCGGTAGCATCATCATGACCGTCATCACGCGGTCGTGCCGACGGAACTCTCCCTCGAAGCTCTGCTGGATCGGAGTTCGTGGGACGTCATCGAGCTGAACGTGTGCTGAACTTGAAGGTGCCATACGTTCGGTACTTGGATCGGTCGGATCGTGAAGCCGTACGACTACATCAACCGCGTTATGCTAATGCTTCTGCTTTCGGTCTACGAGGGTACGTGGACACACACTACCCTCTCGTTGCTATGCATCACCATGATCCTCTGTGTGCGTAGGAAATTTTTGAAATTACTACGTTCCCCAACAGTGGCATCCGAGCCTGGTTTTATGCGTAGATGTTATTTGCACGAGTAGAACACAAGTGAGTTGTGGGCGATATAAGTCATACTACTTACCAGCATGTCATACTTTGGTTCGGCGATATTGTTGGATGAAGGGACCCGGACCGACATTACGCATACGCTTACACGAGACTGGTTCTACCGACGTGCTTTGCACACAGGTGGCTGGCGGGTGTCAGTTTCTACAACTTTAGTTGAACCGAGTGTGACTACGCCCGGTCCTTGAGAAGGTCAAAACAACACTAACTTGACGAACTATCGTTGTGGTTTTTATGCGTAGGTAAGAACGGTTCTTGCTCAGCCCGTAGCAGCCACGTAAAACTTGCAACAACAAAGTAGAGGACGTCTAACTTGTTTTTGCAGGGCATGTTGTGATGTGATATGGTCAAGACGTGATGATATATAAGTTGTTGTATGATATGATCATGTTTTGTTGAAGTTATCGGCAACTGGCAGAAGCCTTATGGTTGTCTCTTTATTGCATAAGATGCAAGCACCAAATAATTGCTTTACTTTATCGCTATGCGATAGTAATAGTTGCAAGAGCAATAGTTGGCGAGACGACCATGTGATCACACATTGATATAGATCAAGATGATGGAGATCATGGTGTCATGCCGGCGACGATAGAGATCATGATGGTACTTTGGAAATGGAGATCAAAGGCGCAAGATGATCATGGCCATATCATGTCACATATTTTGATTGCATGTGATGTTTATCTTTTATACATCTTATTTTGCTTAGTACGACGGTAGCATTATAAGATGGTCTCTCACTAAATTTTAAGATAAAAGTGTTCTCCCTGAGTATGCACCATTGCCAAAGTTCGTCATGCCCAGACACCACGTGATGATCGGGTGTGATAAGCTCTACGTCCATCTACACCGGGTGCAAGCCAGTTTTACACACGCAGAATACTCAGGTTAAACTTGATGAGCCTAGCATATGCAGATATGGCCTCGGAACACTGAGACCGAAAGGTCAAGCGTGAATCATATAGTAGATATGATCAACATAGTGATGTTCACCATTGAAAACTACTCCATTTCACGTGATGATCGGTTATGGTTTAGTTGATTTGGATCACGTGATCACTTAGATGATTAGAGGGTTGTCTATCTAAGTGGGAGTTCTTAAGTAATATGATTAATTGAACTTTAATTTATCATGAACTTAGTCCTGGTAGTATTAGCATATCTATGTTGAAGATTTATAGCTCCCGTTTAGCTCCTCTGTTTTATTTTTGATATGTTCCTATAGAAAACTAAGTTGAAAAATGTTAGTAGCAATGATGTGGATTGGATCCGAGATCTGAGGATTATCCTCATTGCTGCACAGAAGAATTATGTCCTTAATGCACCGCTAGGTGACAGACCTATTGCAGGAGTAGATGCAGACGTCATGAACGTTTGGCTAGCTCAATATGATGACTACTTGATAGTTTAGTGCACCATGCTTAATGGCTTAGAATCGGGACTTCAAAGACATTTTGAACGTCATGGATCATATGAGATGTTCGAGGAGTTGAAGTTAATATTTCAAGCAAATACCCGAGTTGAGAGATATGAAGTCCCCAAAAAGTTCTATAGCTAAAAGATGGAGGAGAATAGCTCAAGCAGTGAGCATGTGTTCAGATTGTCTGGGTACTACAGTCGCTTGAATCAAGTGGGAGTTAATCTTCTAGATAAAATAGTGATTGATAGGATTCTCTAGTCACCATCACCAAGTTAGTAGAACTTCGTGATGAACTATAGTATGCAAGGGATGACGAAAACGATTCCCGAGCTTTTCATGATGATGAAATCGATGAAGGTAGAAATCAAGAAAGAGCATCAAGTGTTGATGATTAACAAGACCACTAGTTTCAAGAAAAGGGCAAAGGGAAAGAAAGGGAACTTCAAGAAGAACGGCAAGCAAGTTGCTGCTCAAGTGAAGAAACCCAAGTCTGGATCTAAGCCTGAGACTAAGTGCTTCTACTGCAAAGGGACTGGTCACTAGAAGCAGAACTGCCCCAAGTATTTGGCGGATAAGAAGGATGGCAAAGTGAACAATGCTATATTTGATATACATGTTATTGATGTCTACTTTACTAGTGTTTATAGCAACCCCTCGGTATTTGATATTGCTTCAGTTGCTAAGAGTAGTAACTCGAAACGGGAGTTGCATAATGAATAGAGACTAGTTAAGGGTGAAGTGATGATGTGTGTTGGAAGTGGTTCCAAGATTGATATGATCATCATCATACACTCCCTATACTTTCGGGATTAGTGTTAAACCTAAATAAATGTTATTTGGTGTTTGCGTTGAGCATGAATATGATTTGATCATGTTTATTGCAAAACGGTTATTCATTTAAGTTAGAGAATAATTGTTGTTCTGTTTACATGAATAAAACCTTCTATGGTCATACAACCAATGAAAATGGTTCGTTGGATCTTGATCATAATGATACACATATTCATAATATTGAAGCCAAAAGATGCAAAGTTAATAATGATTGTACAACTTATTTGTGGCACTGCCGTTTAGGTCATATTGGTGTAAATCGCATGAAGAAAATCCATGCTGATGGGCTTTTGAAATCACTTGATTATGACTCAGTTGATGCTTGCGAACCATGCCTCATGGGCAAAGATGACTAAGACTCCGTTCTCCAAAACAATGGAGCGAGCAACTGACTTATTGGATATAATACATACTGATGTATGAGGTCTGATGAGTGTTGAGGCTCGCGGCGGGTATCGTTATTTCCGACCTTCACAGATGATTTGAGCAGATATGGGTATATCTACTTGATGAAACATAAGTCTGAAACATTTGAAAAGTTCAAAGAATTTCAGAGTGAAGTGGAAAATCATTGTAACAAGAAAATAAAGTTTCTACGATCTGATCGCAGAGGTGAATATTTGAGTTACGAGTTTGGCCTTCAATTAAAACAATGTGGAATAGTTTCACAAACTCATGCCAACTAGAATACCACAACATAATGGTGTGTCCAAACGTCATAACCGTACTTTATTTGATATAGTGCAATCTATGATGTCTCTTACCGATTTACCACTATCGTTTTGGGGTTATACATTAGAGACAACTGCATTCACATTAAAAAGGGCACCATCTAAATCCGTTGAGATGACACCGTATGAATTGTGGTTTAGCAAGAAACATAAGCTGTCGTTTCTTAAAGTTTGGGGTTGCGATGCTTATGTGAAAAAGTTTCATCTTGATAAGCTCAAACCCAAGTCGGAGAAGTGTGTCTTCATAGGATACCCAAAAGTAACTATTGGGTACACCTTCTATCACAGATCCGAAGGCAAGATATTTGTTGCTGAGAATGGATCCTTTCTAGAGAAGGAGTTTCTCTCGAAAGAAGTGAGTGGGAGGAAAGTAGAACTTGATGAGGTAACTATACCTGCTCCCTTACTGGAAAGTAGTTCATCACAGAAATCTGTTTCTGTGACTCCTACACCAAGTAGTGAGGAAGCTAATGATGATGATCATGTAACTTCAGGTCAAGTCACTACCGAACCTCGTAGGTCAACCAGAGCAAGATCCACACCAGAGTGGTACGGTAATCCTGTTTTGGAGGTCATGTTAATTGATCATGACGAACCTACGAACTATGAGGAAGCGATGATGAGCCCAGATTCCGCAAAATGGCTTGAGGCCATGAAATCTGAGATGGGATCCATGTATGAGAACAAAGTGTGGCTTTGGTTGACTTACCCGATGATCGGCAAGCCATAAAAATAAATGGATCTTCAAGAGGAAGACGGACGCTAATAGTAGTGTTACTATCTACAAAGCTCGACTTGTTGCGAAAGGTTTTCGACAAGTTCAAGGAGGTGCCTACGATGAGACCTTCTCACCCGTAGTGATGCTTAAGTCCGTCCGAATCATGTTAGCTATTGCCATGTTTTATGATTATGAAATTTGGCAAATGGATGTAAAGCCTGGATTCCTGAATGGATTTCTGGAAGAAGATATGTATATGATGCAACCAGAAGGTTTTGTCGATCCTAAAGGTGCTAACAAAATGTGCAAGCTCTAGCGATCCATCTATGGACTGGTGCAAGCATCTCAGAGTTGGAATATATGCTTTGATGAGTTGATCAAAGCATATAGTTTTATACAGACTTGTGGTGAAGCCTGTACAACATTTCTGATAAATATATGTGATTGACATATTGTTGATCAGAAATAATGTAGAATTTTCTGGAAAGCATAAAGGAGTATTTGAAAGGAGTTTTTTCAAATAAAGACCTCGGTGAAGCTACTTACATATTGAGCATCAAGATCTATAGAGATAGATCAAGACGCTTGATAAGTTTTTTCAATGAGTACATACCTTGACAAGATTTCGAAGTAGTTCAAAATGGAACAGTCAAAGAAAGAGTTCTTACCTGTGTTACAAGGTGTGAAATTGAGTAAGACTCAAAGCCCGACCACAGCAAAAGATAAAAAGAGAATGAAAGTCATTCCCTATGCCTCGGCCATAGTTTCTATAAGGTGTGTACCAGATCTATTGTATGCCCTACACTGGGTTTAGCAAGGGAGTACAATAGTGATCTAGGAGTAGATCACTTGACAACGGTCAAAATTATCCTTAGTGGAATAAGGATATGTTTCTCGATTATGGAGGTGACAAAAGGTTCGTCGTAAAGGGTTACGTCGATGCAAATTTTGACACTGATCCGGATGACTCTAAGTCTCAATCTGGATACATTTTGAAAGTGGGAACAATTAGCTAGAGTAGCTCCGTGCAGAGCATTGTTGACATAGAAATTTGCAAAATACATACGGATCTGAATGTGGCAGACCTGTAGACTAAACTTCTCTCACAAGAAAAACATGATCACACCTTAGTACTCTTTCGGTGTTAATCACATAGCGATGTGAACTAGATTATTGAGTCTAGTAAAGCCTTTGGGTGTTGGTCACATGATGATGTGAACTATGGGTGTTAATCACATGGTGATGTGAACTATTGGTGTTAAATCACATGGCGATGTGAACTAGATTATTGACTCTAGTGCAAGTGGGAGACTGAAGGAAATATGCCCTAGAGGCAATAATAAAGTTATTATTTATTTCCTTATTTTAAATGTTTATTATTCATGCTAGAATTGTATTAACCGGAAACATAATACATGTGTGAATACATAGACAAACATAGTGTCACTAGTATGCCTGTACTTGACTAGCTCGTTAATCAAAGATGGTTATGTTTCCTAGCCATAGACATGAGTTGTCATTTGATTAACGGGATCACATCATTAGGAGAATGATGTGATTGACTTGACCCATTCCGTTAGCTTAGCACTTGATCGTTTAGTATGTTTCTATTGCTTTATTCATGACTTATACATGTTCCTATGACTATGAGATTATGCAACTCCCGTTTACCGGAGGAACACTTTGTGTGCTACCAAACGTCACAACGTAACTGGGTGATTATAAAGGTGCTCTAAAGGTGTCTCCGAAGGTACTTGTTGGGTTGGCGTATTTCGAGATTAGGATTTGTCACTCCGATTGTCGGAGAGGTATCTTTGGGCCCACTCGGTAATGCACATCACTATAAGCCTTGCAAGCATTGTAACTAATAAGTTAGTTACATGATGATGTGTTACGGAACAAGTAAAGATACTTGCCAGTAACAAGATTGAACTAGGTATTGAGATACCAACGATCGAATCTCGGGCAAGTAACATACCAATGACAAAGGGAACAACATATGTTGTTATGCGGTTTGACCGATAAAGATCTTCGTAGAATATGTAGGAGCCAATAAGAGCATCCAGGTTCTACTATTGGTTATTGACTAGAGACGTGTCTCGGTCATGTCTACATAGTTCTCGAACCCGTAGGGTCCGCACGCTTAAAGTTTCGGTGACGATTTGTATTATGAGTTATGTGATTTGATGTACCGAAGGTAGTTTGGAGTCCCGGATGAGATCGGGGACATGACGAGGAGTCTCGAAATGGTCGAGACATAAAGATCGATATATTGGACGACTATATTCGGATATCAGAAAGGTTCCGAGTGATTCGGGTATTTTTCAGAGTACCCGGGAGTTACGGGAATACGAAGAAGTAGTATTGGGCCTTAATGGGCCTTAGTGGGAAGGGGAGGCAGCAGCCAGGAGGTGGCGCGCGCCCCTCCCAAGCCCAGTCCGAATTGGACAAAGGGTTTGGGGCGCGGCCCCCCTCTCCCTTCCTTCTCCACTCCCCTCCTTTCCCCCTTCTCCTAGTTGGACTAGGAAAGGAGGAAACCTACTCCTACTAGGAGTAGGAATCCTACTCCCTTGGCGCGCCCCTCCTAGGGCCGGCCTCCTCCTCCCTTGCTCCTTTATATACGGGGGCAGGGGCACCCCAAGACACATAAGTTGATCTATTGATCTCTCCCAGCCGTGTGCGGTGCGCCCTCCACCATAATCCACCTCGATCATGTCATAGCGGTGCTTAGGCAACGCCCTGCGTTGGTAGCACCATCATCATCGTCATCACGCAGTCGTGCTGACGGAACTCTCTCTCGAAGCTCTGCTGGATCGGAGTTCGTGGGACGTCATCGAGTTGAACGTGCGCTGAACTTGGAGGTGCCGTACGTTCGGTACTTGGATCGGTCGGATCATGAAGACGTACGACTACATCAACCGCGTTGTGCTAACGCTTCCGCTTTCGGTCTACGAGGGTACGTGGACACACTCTCTCCTCTCATTGTTATGCATCACCATGATCATGTGTGTGCGTAGGAAATTTTTGAAATTACTATGTTCCCCAACATTTAGCAGTGGGGACTGGAGATGCTTTTGAAGAACTAGCTTGAGGAACAGGCCGTGAGGGATTTGAAGCGCTTGGCCATGAGGGCATTGCAGCCGAGGAAACTGGCTTGTGAGCAGGCTTCTTTGGCATAGCCTTCTTAGGCTAGCTAGCAGAGGCCTCAGCAATGGCAGCAACAGAATCTTCATTGAATTTCTTCACTGCTTCTTTGACCATCTTGTCCAGTTTAGCTTGCCGCTTGGCCCATTCTTTTGGAAAGTCCTCACCACGCTTGATGCTAGTGGGATCAGCTTCTTGGCCTGGTGCCAATGGAGGTCTTGTGCATGGAGGGTGTACGGCGAATTTCTTCATGTACTTAGGAGTCACATATCTGTACTCCCTCCATTCTTGTGCCCATCTCCTCTCTATCCTCTAAATGGGCACTTTGCGCTCATTCTTCTTCACCTTGCCATGAATTGCTTCATCAGGAGTGTAGTACCCTGCATAGATATCATCAGGGATCTCGAAAGCAGTATTCACTTCTGGTCTCTTGCCTCCCTTCTGAGGTCTTTTGCCATCAGCCATTTTCTTCAACTGAGAATTTTGAACAATCGAATTCTCTGACGAGGTATGCAATTTGTCTTCAAGGAACGCTGCAAATGAGTTAAGTTGATAAGAACCTAGAGATTCAGCAGCGGACATGTGTACCTATGGACAGAGTATAGGTGCGAAGAATTTGGAGAGGTCATATGTGTTCTTAGAAGTTTTTCAAAAGTAACAAGTTCGAGGAATTTGACTAGGGGTGTCTTGAGGAATTTCACTAAGCGTTCTTTGACTTAGGTTCCAGAGTTGTGTAGATTGAAAATCCACATAATTGAGGAATCTTGAGGAAAAACGTTTCTTAGAGAAACAGATCAAGAACTAATGCAATTGTGATACTTAAGGATGTGGAAGTTGAAGAATAAACACCTTTTGAAGATTTTGTGGAAATCATCAGAATCAACAAGGGTAGTAAAAATAGATTTTATTTACCCTTGACGAAGAACACGACGAACTGAGAGAAGAAGTTGAGAAGCTCGTCCGTTCAGATCTTCCACGCCCTAACTTGGCGGCGGAAGACAACTACGGCGGCGGCGGAGTGAAGATTTCCGCGGCCGGCACGAGTACGACAGCGATGAGGTTGAGGCAGTGAAGCTCTTCCTCACCGGCGATGATGGATGTAGTGGCGACGCTAGGTCAGAGAGCTCGAGCGAGGAGAGTGAGATCGAGCGGGGTAAATGCGGTCAGAGGAGGGTGAGTGGTCTATATAGCCGAGGTGAAAAACCGTTCGTCCGAGGAAAATGGACGAACATGCCCCTGACCCTTCTCATCCTAGCGACATGTGTCACCCACGTAATGTGAAGTGGAGATCATGTTAGATCATGGGTGAATAGAATAATCTCATCGTGGGATGCGGAATGGTTTGAGCAGCAAAAGCCGAAAATTGAGATATGAAAATTTTAATGTTTCGTTTGCAAAGTCTTCAGCTGACAAGGACACAGTGAAGATTTTGAACGGGTTTCAAATAGAACGCACATGAAGAATTTGTGAACAGATTAGGTTGAGTTTAGCATAGAGGGGGAAGGGTCCGATCACATTCACTTAGCAGAAAAGTCAACTTGAAGAAATAACAATAAGTGATGCTGTAGTGGACTTGAAAACTCATATATATAGTCAATGATGGACATAGTCGAAAAGAGTGAAGACTTTGCAAAGTTGAAGAATTTGAACAACTGAGGAATTTCAAAAATGGAGAAAAACTCAAATTGAAGATTTTCAACTTTTCTTGGTGGTGCGACCCACCGTATAAGAATGATGATTGCAGATACCGCATACAATTGTCGTAGGGCTCTGAGAATCAAATTCTTCGTTAAGTTCTTCACACTTAAAGGGTTAGTCTTCATTGATTGAAGAAAAATGTTACTTCGTGTGTTGCACATCTAAGTCATCAATTTGCATAAGTGTTAGGATGTGTGTCCTTTTCAAAGAACATTCAGAGATTCAAAGATATTTAGCTCACACTGTAACTTGCTAAATCTCTTCTCATCCAAGGGCTTTGTGAAGATATAGGCTAGCTGTTCTTCAGTCTTCACATGCTGAATAGAGATGTCGCCCTTCAACACATGATCACGAAGAAAATGATGATGAATCTATTGGGGAACGTAGTAATTTCAAAAAAATTCCAACGCACACGCCAGATCATGGTGATGCATAGCAACGAGAGAGGAGAGTATTGTCCATGTACCCTCGTAGACCATAAGCGGAAGCGTTATGAGAACACAGTTGATGTAGTCGTACGTCTTCACGATCCAACCGATCCAAGTACCGAACGTATGACATCTCCGAGTTCAGCACAAGTTCAGCTCGATGACGTCCCACGAACTCCAATCCAGCAGAGCTTCACGGGAGAGTTCCGTCAGCATGACGGGGTGATGATGGTGATGATGTTGCTACCGACGCAGGGCTTCGCCTAAGCACTGCTATGATATGATCGAGGTGGATTATGGTGGACGGGGGCACCGCACACGACTAAGGGATTAATGATCAACTTGTCTGTCTATGGGGTGCCCCCTGGCCACGTATATAAAGGAGTGGAGGAGGGGGGACGGCCAGCCCTCCTATGGCGCACCCTGGGGAGTCCTACTCCCACCGGGAGTAGGATTCCCCCCTTCCATGTACTAGGAGTACGAGAGAAGAAAAGGGAAAAGAGAAGAGAAGGAAGGAGGGGGCGCTGCCCCTCCCCCTAGTCAAATTCGGACTAGGCCTTGGGGGGCGCACAACCTCAACTCTCTATGTCCCCTAAAGCCCAATAAGCCCATATACTCCCCGGCGAATTCCCGTAACTCTCCGGTACTCCAAAAAATACCCGAATCACTCGGAACCTTTCCGATGTCCGAATATAATCGTCTAATATATCGATATGTACTTCTTGACCATTTCAAGACTCCTCGTCATGTCCCCGATCTCATCCGGGACACCGAACTACCTTCGGTACATCAAAACACATAAACTCATAATATCGATCATCACCGAATGTTAAGCATGCAGACCCTATGGGTTCGAGAACTATGTAGACATGACAGAGACTCATCTCTGGTCAATAACCAATAGTGGAACCTGGATGCTCATATTGGTTCCTACATATTCTACGGAGATCTTTATCGGTCAAACCGCATAACAACATACGTTGTTCCCTTTGTCATCAGTATGTTACTTGCCCGAGATTCGATCGTCGGTATCTCAATACCTAGCTCAATCTCGTTACCGACAAGTCTCTTTACTTGTTCCGTAATACATCATCCCGCAACTAACTCATTAGTTACAATGCTTGCATGGCTTATAGTGATGTGCATTACTGAGAGGGCCCAGAGATACCTCTCCGACAATCGGAGTGACAAATCCTAATCTTGATATATGCCAACTCAACAACTACCATCAGAGACACCTGTAGAGCACCATTATAATCACCCAATTACGTTGTGACGTTTGGTAGCACACAAAGTGTTCCTCTGGTATTCAGGAGTTTCATAATATCATAGTCATAGGAACATGTATAAGTCATGAAGAAAGCAATATCAACAAAGTAAACAATCATTGTGCTAAAAACTAACAGATTGGTCAAGTCAATCACATCATTCCCTAATGATGTGATCCGGTTAATCAAATGACAATTCATGTCTATGGCTAGGAAACTTAACCATCTTTGATTCAACGAGCTAGTCAAGTAGAGGCATACTAGTGACACTTTGTTTGTCTATGTATTCACACATCTACTAAGTTTCTGGTTAATACAATTCTAGCATGAATAATAAACATTTATCATTATATAAGGAAACATAAATAACAACTTTATTATTGCCTCTAGGGCATATTTCCTTCAGTCTCCCACTTGCACTAGAGTCAATAATCTAGTTCAGATCTTTATGTGATTAGTTCACATCTCCATGTGACTAATACCCAAAGGGTTTACTAGAGTCAGTAATCTAGTTCACATCGCTATGTGATTAATACCCAAAGAGTGATCATGTTTTGCTTGTGAGAGAAGTTTAGCCTACGGGTCTGCAACATTCAGATCCGTATGTATTTCGCAAATTTCTATGTCTACAATGCTCTATACGGACCTACTCTAGCTAATTGCTCCCACTTTCAATATGTATCCAGATTGATACTTACAGTCATCTACATCGATGTAAAAAGCTTGCATGGACGTAAATCTTTACGACGAACTCTTTTATCACCTCCATAACCGATAGATATTTCCTTAGTCCTCTAAGGATAATTTTGACCACTGTCCAATGATCTACTCCTAGATCACTATTGTACTCCCTTGCCAGAAAGATGCTAAGGTATACAATAGGACTGGTAAACAGCATAGCATACTTTATAGAACCTATGACTGAGGCATAGGGAATGACTTTTCATTCTCTTTCTATTTTCTGCTATGGTCGGGTTTTGAGTTTTTACTCAACTTCACACCTTGCAACACAGGCAAGAACTCCTTCTTTGACTGTTCCATTTTGAACTACTTCAAAATCTTGTCAAGGTATGTACTCATTGAAAAAAACTTATCAAGCGTCTTGATCTATCTCTATAGATCTTGATGCTTAATGTGTAAGCAGCTTCATCGAGGTCTTTCTTTGAAAAAACTCTTTTCAAACACTCCTTTATGCTTTCCAGAAAATTCTACATTATTTCCGATCAACAATATGTCATTCACATATACTTATCAGAAATGTTGTAGTGATCCCACTCACTTTCTTGTAAATACAGGCTTCATCGCAAGTCTGTATAAAACTATATGCTTCGATCACTTTATCAAAGCATATATTCCAACTCCGAGATGCTTGCACCAGTCCATAGATGGATCACTGGAGCTTGCTCACTTTGTTAGCACCTTTATGATTGAGAAACCCTTCTGGTTGCATCATATACAACTCTTCTTGTAAGAAATCCATGAAGGAATACAGTTTTGACATCCATTTGCCAGATTTCATAAAATGCGGCAACTGCTAACATGATTCACACAGACTTTTAAGCATCGATACGAGTGAGAAAATCTCATCATAGTCAACACCATGAACTTGTCAAAAACATTTTGCAACTATTCGATCTTTGTAGATAGTAACACTACTATCAGCGTCCGTCTTCCTCTTGAAGATCCATTTATTCTTCGTGACTCACCGATCATCGGGCAAGTCAATTGAAGTCCATACTTTGTTCTCATACATGGATCCCATCTCAGATTTCATGGCCTCAAGCCATTTCGCGGAATCTAGGCTCATCATCGCTTCCTCATAGTTTGTAGGTTCGTCATGGTCAAGTAACATGACATTCAGAACAAGGTTACCGTACCAATCTGGTGTGGATCTCACTCTGGTTGACCTACAAGGTTTGGTAGTAACTTGATCTGAAGTTACACGATCATCATCATTAACTTCCTCACTAATTGGTGTAGGAGTCACAGGAATAGATTTATGTGATGAACTACTTTCCAATAAGGGAGCAGGCACAATTACCTCAACAAGTTCTACATTCCTCCCACTCACTTCTTTCGAGAGAAACTCCTTCTCTAGAAAGGATCCACTTTTAGCAACAAAGATCTTGCCTTTGGATCTGTGACAGAAGGTGTACCCAACAGTTTCCTTTGGGTATTATATGAAGACACATTTCTCCGATTTGGGTTCGAGCTTATCAGGTTGAAACTTTTTCACATAAGCATCGCAACCCCAAACTTTAAGAAACGACAACTTTGGTTTCTTGCCAAACCACAGTTCATATGGCGTTGTCTCAACGGATTTAGATGGTGCCCTATTTCACATGAATGCAGCTGTCTCTAATGTATAACCCCAAAATGATACTGGTAAATCGGTAAGAGACATCATAGATTGCACCATATCTAATAAAGTACGGTTACGATGTTCGGACACACCATTACGCTGTGGTGTTCCAGGTGGCGTGAGTTGCGAAACTATTCCGCATTGTTTCAAATGAAGACCAAACTTGTAACTCAAATATTCTCATCCACGATCAGATCGTAGAAACTTTATTTTCTTGTTACGATGATTTTCCACTTCACTCTAAAATTATTTAAACTTTTCAAATGTTTCAGATTTATGTTTAATCAAGAAGATATACCCATATTTTACTCAAATCATTTGTGAAGGTCAGAAAATAACAATACCTGCCGTGAGCCTCCACACTCATCGGACTGCATACATCAGTATGTATTATTTCCAACAAGTTTGTTGATCGCTCCATTGTTCCGAAGAACAGAGTCTTAGTCATCTTGCTGATGAGGCACGGTTCGCAAGCATCAACTGATTCATAATCAAGTGATTCCAAAAGCCCATCAACATGCATTTTCTTCATGCGCTTTACACCAATATGACCTAAACGGTAGTGCCACAAATAAGTTGCACTATCATTATTAACTTTGCATCTTTTGGCTTCAATATTATGTGTATCACTATGATCAAGATTCAATAAACCATTCACTTTGGGTGTACGACCATTGAAGGTTTTATTCATGTAAACAGAACAACAATTATTCTCTGACTTTAAATGAATAACCGTATTGCAATAAACATGATCAAATCATATTCATGCTTAACGCAAACACAAAATAACATTTATTTAGGTTCAACACTAATCCCGAAAGTATAGGGAGTGTGCGATGATGATCATATCAATCTTGGAACCACTTCCAACACACATTGTCACTTCACCCTTAAATAGTCTCTATTCATTCTGCAACTCCTGTTTCGAGTTACTAATCTTTAGCAACTGAACTAGTATCAAATACTAATGGTTTGCTATAAACACTAGTAAAGTACACATCAATAACATGTATATCAAATATAACTTTGTTCACTTTGCCATCCTTCTTATCCGCCAAATACTTGGGGTAGTTCAGCTTCCAGTGACTAGTCCCTTTGAAGTAGAAGCACTTAGTCTCAGGCTTAGGTCTAGACTTGGGATTCTTCACTTGAGAAGCTTCCTTGCCATTCTTCTTGAAGTTCCCCTTCTTCCATTTGCCATTTTCTTGAAACTAGTGGTCTTGTCAACCATCAACACTTGATGCTTTTCTTGATTTGTAGCTTCATCGATTTCAACATCACGAAGAGCTTGGGAATCATTTCTGTTATCTCTTGCATATTATAGTTCATCATGAAGTTTCAGTAACTTGGTGATAGTGACTAGAGAATGTTGTCAATCACTATCTTATCTGGAAGATTAACTCCCACTTGATTCAAGTGATTGTAGTACTGAGACATTCTGAGTACATGCTCACTAGCTCAGCTATTCTCCTCCATCTTGTAGGCAAAGTGCTTGTCAAAGGTCTCATACCTTTTGACATTGGCATGAGTCTGAAATACTAATTTCAACTCTTGGAATATCTCATATGCTCCATGGCGTTCAAAACGTCTTTGAAGCCCCGATTCTAAGCCGTAAAGCATGGTGCACTAAACTATCAAGTAGTCATCATATCAAGCTTTGTCAAACATTCATAACGTGTGCATATGCTCCTGCAATAGGTCTGTCACCTAGTGGTGCATCAAGGACATAAATTTTTTGTGCAGCAATGAGGATAATCCTCAGATCACCGATCCAATCTGCATCATTGCTACTGACATTTTCAACTTAGTTTTTCTCTAGGAACATATCAAAAATAAACGGGGACCTACATCGCGAGCTATTGATATACAACATAGATATGCAAATACTATCAGGACTAAGTTCATGATAAATTAAAGTTCAATTAATCATATTACTTAAGAACTCCCATTTAGATAGGCAGCCCTCTAGTCTTCTAAATGATCACGTGATCCAAATCAACTAAACCATGTCCGATCATCACGAGACATGGAGTAGTTTTCAATGGTGAACATCACTATGTTGATAATATATACTATATGATTCATGCTCGACCTTTCGTTCTCGGTGTTCCGAGGCCATATCTTCATATGCTAGGTTCGTCAAGTTTAACCCAAGTATTTCTGCGTGTGCAAAACTGGCTTGCACCCGTTGTATATGAATGTAGAGCTTATCACAACCGATCATCACGTGGTGTCTCAGCACGACGAACTTTGGCAACGGTGCATACTCAGGGAGAACACTTATACTTTGAAATTTAGTGAGAGATCATCTTATAATGCTACCGCCGAACTAAGCAAAATAAGATGCATAAAGGATTAACATGACATGCAATCAATATAAGTGATATGATATGGCCATCATCATCTTGTGCCTTTGATCTCCATGTCCAAAGCACCGTCATGGTCACCATCGTCACCAGCTTGACACCTTGATCTCCATCGAAGCATCGTTGTCGTCTCGCCAACTATTGCCTCTATGACTATCGCTACCGCTTAGTGATATAGTAAAGAAATTACATGGCGATTGCATTTCATACAATAAAGTGACAACCATATGGCTCCTGCCAGTTGCCGATAACTGTGTTAAAAAACATGATCATCTCATACAATAAAATTTAGCACCATGTCTTGACCATATCACATCACAACATTCCCTACAAAAACAAGTTAGACGTCCTCTACTTTGTTGTTGCAACTTTTACGTGGCTGCTATGGGTTGAGCTAGAACCGTCTTACCTACGCATCAAAAACCACAACACAGTATAGTGATTGCTTTTTGATCTTCAGAAAGAACCCTATTCATTGAATCTGATTCAACTAAAGCTGGAGAAATAGACACCCACTAGCCACCTGTGTGCGAAGCACGCCGGTAGAACCAGTCTCGCGTAAGCGTACGCGTAATGTCGGTCTGGGCCGCTTCATCCAACAATGCCGCTGAATCAAGAATCAACTAGTGACGGCAAGCAATATGTATATACCCATGCCCCCAACACCTTTGTGTTCTACTCGTGCATATAACATCTACGCATAAACCTGGCTCGGATGCCACTATTGGGGAACGTAGTAATTTCAAAAAAATTCCTATGCACACGCAAGATCATGGTGATGCATAGCAACAAGAGAGGAGAGTATCGTCCACGTACCCTCGTAGCCCATAAGCAGAAGCATTATGAGAACGCGGTTGATGTAGTCGTACGTATTCACGATCCGACCAATCCCTCGATGACGCCCCACGAACTCCGATCCAGCAGAGCTTCACGAGAGAGTTCCAGCAGCATGACGGCGTGATGACGGTGATGATGTTGCTACCGACGCAGGCCTTCGCCTAAGCACCGCTACGATATGATCGAGGTGGATTATGGTGGAGGGGGGTACCGCACACGGTTAAGGGATCAATGATCAACTTGTGTGTCTATGGGTGCCCCCTGGCCACGTATATAAAGGAGTGGAGGAGGGGGAGGGCCGGCCCTCCTATGGCGCGCCCTAGGGAGTCCTACTCCCACCGGGAGTAGGATTCCCCCCTTCCATGTAGTAGGAGTAGGAGAGAAGGAAAGGGAAAAGAGAAGAGAAGGAAGGAGGGGGCGCTGCCCCTTCCCCTAGTCAAATTCAGACTAGGCCTTGGGGGCACGCAACCTCCTCTCTCTCTTTCCCCTAAAGCCCAATAAGGCCCATATACTCCCCGGCGAATTCCCGTAACTCTCCGGTACTCCGAAAAATACCCGAATCACACGAAACCTTTCCGATGTCCGAATATAGTCGTCCAATATATCTATCTTTACATCTCGACCATTTCAAGACTCCTCGTCATGTCCCCGATCTCATCCGGGACTCCGAACTACCTTTGGTACATCAAAACACATAAACTCATAATATCGATCATCATCGAATGTTAAGCGTGCGGACCCTATGGGTTCAAGAACTATGTAGACATGATTGAGACTCATCTCCGGTCAATAACCAATAGCAGAACCTGGATGCTCATATTGGGTCCTACATATTCTACGAAGATCTTTATCGGTCAAACCGCATAACAGCATACGTTATTCCCTTTGTCATCGGTATGTTACTTGCCCGAGATTTGATCGTCGGTATCTCAATAAGCTCAATCTCGTTACCGGCAAGTCTCTTTACTTGTTCCGTAATACATCATCCCGCAACTAACTCATTAGTTACAATGCTTGCAAGGCTTATAGTGATGTGCATTACCGAGAGGGCCCAGAGATACCTCTTCGACAATCAGAGTGACAAATCCTAATCTTGATCTATGTCAACTCAACAAGTACCATCGGAGACACCTCTAGAGCACCTTTATAATCACCCAGTTACGTTGTGACGTTTGGTAGCACACAAAGTGTTCCTCCGGTATTCGGGAGTTGCATAATCTCATAGTCATAGGAACATGTATAAGTCATGAAGAAAGCAATAGCAACAAACTAAACTATTATCGTGCTAAGCTAACAGATGGGTCAAGTAAATTACATCATTCCCTAATGATGTGATCCCGTTAATCAAATGAAAACTCATGTATATGGCTAGGAAACTTAACCATCTTTGATTCAACGAGCTAGTCAAGTAGAGGCATACTAGTGACACTTTGTTTGTCTATGTATTCACACCTGTACTAAGTTTCCTGTTAATACAATTCTAGCATGAATAATAAAGATTTATCATGATATAAGGAAATATAAATAACAACTTTATTATTGCCTCTAGGGCATATTTCCTTCAGAATCTGGATGTGCTTTGTCTTCGAGTGCTGAACTGGGTTATGAGCAATCTTGATGGCACTCTCATTGTCACAGAAGAGTGGCACATTCTTCACATTGATACCGTAGTCCTTAGGGTTTGCTTCATCCATAGAAATTGAGCACAACATGAACCAGTAGCAATGTACTCAGGTTCAGCAGTAGAGAGTGATACACAGTTCTGCTTCTTCGAGGACCAACATATCAAAGATCGTCCGAGGAAATGGCATGTGCCTGATGTTGACTTGTGATCCACACGATCACCAGCATAGTCAGAGTCAAAATATCCAATGAGATCAAAAGCCGAGCCCTTGGGATACCATAATCCAAGTGTAGGAGTGTGAGCTAGATATCGAAGAATATGCTTCACAACCTTATGGTGTGATTCCTTCGGTGTAGCTTGAAAATGGGCACACATGCAAACACTAAGCATAATATCTGGCCTAGATGCACATAGATAGAATAAGGAGCCAATCATGGAGTGGTATACCTTTTTATCGAAATCTATACTATTTTCATCAGTGCATAGATGGCCATTTGTGGGCATAGGGATTTTGACGCCTTTGCAATCTTTAATGCCGAATTTCCTCAACACATCCTTGAGGTATTTCTCTTGAGATATGAAGATGTCGTTGCGCTGTTGATGAATTTGAAGACCTAAGAAGAATTTCAATTCTTCCATCATAGACATTTGATATTCCTCACTCATCATATAGGCAAATTTGTCACTATAATGTTGGTTAGTACATCCAAAGATAATATCATCAACATATATTTGGCACACATATAATTCATCATCGTAGGTTTTGGTGAAAAGAGTTGGGTCAAGTGAATCGGGTTTGAAGCCTTTCTTCATGAGGAATTCCTTCAAAGTATCATACCACTCCCGAGGGGCCTGCTTGAGGCCATAGAGGGCCTTATTGATTTTGAAGACTTTGTTAGGAAGCTTTGGATCTTCAAAACCTGGGGGTTGAGCAACATATACTTCTTCCTCAAGCTTACCATTGAGGAATGCACTTTTGAAAGGGATCGAGAAGAGGTGTCTAGAGGGGGGGTAGACACTTAGCAAAGAAAAGTGGTAGTTTTTAACCTTTTTAGGTTGAGGTAGAGTATTAGCACATGTTTAAACATTCACAATACATATCAAGCAAGCATGACAAGAGTATATGGGCAGCGGAAAGTAAAGCAGACAACTTTGCAAGAATGTAAAGGGATGGGATTGGAGTTTGCAAACGCAATTGGAGGCATGAAGATTTTTGGTGTGGTTCCAATAGATGCTGCTATTGTACATCCACGTTGATGGAGACTTCAACCCATGAAGGGTAACGGTTGCGTGAGTCCATGGAGGACTCCACCCACGAAGGGTCCATGAAGAAGCAACCTTGTCTATCCCACCATGGCCATCGCCCACGAAGGACTTGCCTCACTAGGGTAGATCTTCATGAAGTAGGCGATCTCCTTGCCCGTACAAACTCCTTGGTTCAACTCCACAATCTTGACGGAGGCTCCCAAGTGACACCTAACCAACCCAGGAGACACCACTCTCCAAAAGGTAATAGACGGTGTGTTGATGATGAACTCCTTGCTCTTGTGCTTCAAATGATAGTCTCCCCAACACTCAACTCTCTCTCATAGGACTGGATATGGTGAAAAGATGATTTGAGTGCAAAGCAACTTGGGGAGGTCTAGAGATCAAGATTTATGTGGTTGGAATGGAATATCTTGACCTCAACACAAGCGTAGGTGGTTCTCTCTCAGAAAATGTATGATGGAAGTGTAGGCATGTTTTGATGGCTCTCTTCACGAATGAAGAGTGGGTGGAGGGGTATATATAGTCTCCACACAAAATCTAACTATTACACACAATTTGTCAAACTCGGTGGGACCGAATCAGAAAACTCGGTCGGACCAATTTAGTTCATAATGTGACTGTTAGACCGATGTGCTAGGGTTAGGGTAAAGCCTCATCTTGGTTTGACCGATTACACAAACTCGGTGGGACCAATTTGGGTAATAAGTGAAACAGAGAGTTGGCCAAGCAAACTCGGTGAGACCGTTTGCATATTTTGGTGGGACCGAAATTATTGTAATAGGCAACAGAGAGTTTGCAAGCCCAGCTCGGTGAGACCGAGATCCCATCAGTAAAACCGAATTGGTTAGGGTTTCTGGCAGTGGCTATGTCAACAGAACTCGGTGGCGCCGGATAGAAAGTTTCGGTAGGGTCGAGTTTGTCTTTTGGTTTGGGACAAATGTGGATGTGAGAAAGTGGTTGAGGGCTTTGGAGCATATCACTAAGCACTTTGAGAAAGCAAGCCATTAAGCAACACCTCATTCCCTTTTAGTAGTATTGGCTTTCCTATGGACTCAATGTGATCTTGGATCACTAAAATAGAAACTATAGAGTCTAGAGCTTTGAGCTTGAGCCAATCCTTTGTCCTCATCATCTTGAAGGGGTTCCACATCCTCTAGTCCATGCCACTCCATTGTTGAACTTATCTGAAACATACTAGATGAAAACATTAGTCCAACAAGAGATATGTTGACATTGATTACCATAATCACACAGGGAGAACTTGTGCTTTCAATCTCCCCCTTTTTGGTAATTGATGACAACATACATCAAAGCTTTAGATTAAGATATGAAGATTAACAAGTAAAGCTTTGGAAGGACATGTAACATGCATAGGCTCCCCCTGCATGTATGCAAACATGTAAATATGGAATATAGGAGCATGTGAATGCATAAGCATGACAGAGTAAGCCATGAGTTACATGTATCTTCGCTATATGCATCAGAGCAAATGGTGTGAGTATGGGAAATGTACCTTCATGCTCATGAGTCCTTCTTGCAAATAGTATGTTCATCAGCAATAAATCCTCGTGCACATGAGCGTGATTGATCGATTGTAAGTACAGTGGGGTTTTCACGCCCAAAATGCGGATGTGGTGTTCTCCACAGGGACTAGGCGATCAGCGGCTACGCTCGGCTAAAGCTAGGTAACATGATATTGCGTGACGAAGACAGGAAATAAACCTAACTCTAACAACGATCATCAACAAAGGAAATGACAAAGAAGCAAAGGGAGGTTCAGATTATCTTCAACAATCTCTTTGGTATTTTCGTAATGCTTGAGAAATTAAAACACTAACATAGACAAACATCAATGACAAAAGGGAATCAACAGGACATGAAAATATATAACCATCAAACATATAATAGTGGGAATAAGTGAGAATATATGACAATTGAACACACACACACACACGCACACATTTATATATCACAGGTACATAGTTGATACAAGGACTATAAAATGTAGCAAGTTTCTACAGCAAGTAGTACATAGGTGATCAATTTAACTAGTGAGCACAAACACATAACAGTACTAGTTTCACATCGAGCTACAAATAAGCAAGAACAACAACGTGTCTCTGGACTGAACATATCGCATCATCACACAATCATAGTACACCAAAATTACTTGAGAATGTAGAGAAACAGAGTGAAGTAAAGGAACATCAGCAGTGAGAGTCCAGAGTTCAGAACAGCAACAAGTTCAGAACAGCAGCAGATCATTTTCTTCATAAAGGAACAGCAGCAAGAAAAGGGGACAGCAGTAGCGTGGGGATGGACAGAGGGGCAACAGCAGTACGGGATTCAGAGAAGCAGCAGTAGTAGGGGCATGAGAGGGGAAGCAGCAGCGTGGTGAGGGTTCAGAGATGTCAACAGCAAGGTTAGGAGAAGGAGAAGTGCAGCGGCAAGGTAAGGAGAAGGAGAAGTGCAGCAACGAGGTAAGGAGAAGGAGAAGTGCAACAACGAGGTAAGGAGAAGGAGAAGATCAACAACGAGGTAAGGGAAGAGCAGCGAGCAGTAGGGAGGTCAACGTAGTGGGAGTCGCACGGGGCATCAGACGCCTCGTCTAGTCGGGCGCGCGAGCGTGGGGTTGAGGCGTGGTGGAGGCGCGGTGGCGCTGGAGGTTGGAGATGGATGGTGCAGGGTGGTTGGAGATGGTGGCGCTGGTGGATGCGTTGGTGTATGGGTGGATGGAGATGCAGTGGCGCGCTGCCACACCGGCCTAACCGCGGCGGCGGCCCGAGATGGAGAAGGAGGTGTGAGGGAGAGAGATGTGTGCCAGGCCCTATCCAAAATTGAGGCATGCTAGGGATTTTGATCCTCTCCTCAGATCTCCACTTTTGCACTTCGGCCCTTCTACTTCTCTGCCTACTTCACAAGTTGATCCCTCCACTCTTTTTTTCTTGCCCTTGAAGCTTTAATATTCATCACACTCAAGTCCCTCTTCCTTCTCTTCTTTTATATGCTCATCTCGATTGCCACATGGATAGAAACTTGTAGTTTATAGGGCCTTTGCGCACTTTGCTGCAAAATAGACAATTCACTAGTCAACATTCCCTTTTATGGTTATCATTCAAATATTCAACAATTCTTAGCAGGAATGGATGGATATATCTCAGTTAATGGTATATTTGAGCATCATATTATGTATATGAAATATGCTTATCAAGTTCCCCCACACTTAAATCTTTGCTTGTCCTCAAGCAAAGGAATATGACAAGAGCAAGATTGTGAACAGTGAGCTGACTAGAGAATGCCAAGTGAAGTAGATCTCCAAACAAAGCATGCTTTGAACTTTGCTAGTGAAAATCAATGGTTAAGAGTGCTACAAAGCAGTAGGATACTAGTAAGCACGGTCATTTTAAACTTTTACAATGATAAAAGAGGATCAACAAGTTTAAGTGATGACTGTGCCAAATGGTTCCTAAAGAGAGCATGATCCTGAGAACAAAATGAAATAGAATTAAATCTTGTGATCAAATCACTTATTTATAGAGATATAACATTGTGGCTGAACCACTTATTGAATTTGAAAGAAACACACATATTATTTTATTAGTCTCACTGAAGGAACATACCACTGATCCCGAGAACATGGTATACACCTGGATCAACCAATTATTATTAAAAAAATTGTTTGTCTCCCCAAAGGAACATACCACCGATCCAGAGAACATGGTATACACCTGGTTCGACAATTACATATATATTTATTAATTACTACCCAAGCTAACCCGATTTCACATGCCACCGATCCAGGGAACATGACATGCCACTGTAGGTAGTCAAACTTATTATTCATTATAAGATATAATTTTTTTGAACAAAAACAAGAATCATCACTCAACCATGTCTGGTTCACATGCTACCGATCCAGGGAGCATAGCATGCTAGTCCATAGTGATAAAGTGATTGCTCCGAATGGGAACACACTTGGCACAAATACATCATCTAAACATAGTGATCTAGGTGTATCAAGGCAAATGCAGAAAATGATTAAGTTTACTAGTCCACTAGGGATTTGAGCACTCAAAACTAATAGTTCTCACTAATTTCAGCAAGGCAATCATTGTATATATCACTAGTTTACAAGGCATTCAGAAATCAGTTCACATATTCACATCAAGCACCATATGTCAAAGGTAAAATTCAGTGAGACAACATTTAAGAAATGGCTCAAGCAACCCAAATATCAAATGATTTCAGCATGTATCAATGGATGATATATTAAGATTGGGGTCATGAAACAGCTCACCGGGCTTTGATGTGGCACTCGCTCGACACCCTCTAAACTGCAGCTCTTCTGTTTTGCTTCTCTATCCTCATGTCTGCTCCATCTTCACTCTTCTTCGTGTGTGCCCATTGCTTCTCCTCATCACCATGCCGTGAATCCACCAGGATCCCATGGGATGTCATCTCGAACTTGGTCAGCTCGCAATGAATGGTATACATGCGTAAACCTGAAAGAAAACTCAACAAACAAGCCAATACAAGTGATAGGGACAATGCCCTCATCAAGAGTATCC
Organism: Triticum monococcum; assembly: GCA_034509565.1. NCBI lineage: Eukaryota > Viridiplantae > Streptophyta > Magnoliopsida > Poales > Poaceae > Triticum > Triticum monococcum. Next base: position 166,910,128 of record CM067846.1, on the reverse strand, counting down.
TATCACATAAGCATATCTATTGAGCATATGATAAATAGATATCATCAACAAATCGCATGGTGCATAGGCAGTATCCATGATATGGCATATCTTGTTGAGAAAGTTGCGATCATGCCTGAGATAGTTAGGAAGAAGCTTCAGGACTACCTCAATTGAAGATACCAAGTGAGGTGTGGTAGTATAAATTTCCATCGGACTCGTGTCAACAAGTGAAATAATAGAGCTTGGCTCCTTGACATCTGAATCCACCTCACCATAATCAACCATGAAGCTCCCCATCTCAGGCTCAAGTGTTGAGGAATCAATGCGGCTAACATCATCGAAGGTGAACTTTTCCATATCTGGCTCTAGCAGCACATGATCAATATCAACTAAAGATGTCTCCTTAATATCAAAAGTAACTAACTGTAGCTCTGGTTCATCCACAGAAGAATCATCACAATGCAAAACTGAATCTCGGATGCTAGTATCCATATGATCTGAAATGTGTGAATCAACTAGGATGGTGTCATCATCATCAAAGATAATCCATGAAAGCTCAATCTTGTCACATGGAGAAACTGGTTCCGGCTTTTGTGTAAGAGATTCTTGCTGAGATGAAGTGATTTGTTGCAAGCAAGCAACTGGGCCAGAGGTGGGCTTCTCATTGTACCACTGAAGTTGGTGGAAGGCTATGTTCTCAATCAGCAGAAAAGCATCATCAAGTGTCTTGTTTGTAATAGCTCCACCCGCTGCCATATCGACGTAAGCTCGAGTGTCCAAAGTCAATCCTCCATAGAATATCTGTAGCTCTAACCACCTCTCGAGCCCATGATTAGGACATCTCCTGAATAAGGCTTTGTACCTCTCCCAAGCATCATACAAACTCTCGCCTTCACGCTGGACGAAGTTGAAGATCTCATCTCGGATCGCGGACTACTTGTGTAGTGGGAAATATTTATCCAAGAATGCTTGTGATATCTCATTCCAACTGTATGATCTTGATGGCAAGGATCGATACCAAGCACGAGCATCATCTCGGAGAGAGAATGTGAACAGCATGCACTTGATAACATCTTGAGGAACTCCATGGTACTTTACTGTATCTGAATACTCCATGACTCGGAGCAACTTCTCATAAGGGTCTTCAGTAGGCAATCCTCCAAACTAATGTTGTTGAACCAAAGCAATAATACCAGGCTTTAGCTCAAAATTTTCCACCTCAAAAGACGGCCAAAGTGGCCCTGTGAAATAGCATTGGTTACTTGGCATCCAAACATCACGAAGCATCGCCATATCTCAACCAAGTGTAATTATCAATCAGCCTGTAAATAGTTCAGATTTCCTACGCACGCTCATAAATAGTAAACACTAGTCAAAAGGTTAGTATCCTAATAAGCTGAGGCAACAATGGGAAAAGTACAAAAGAAACACTAAAAATGAAATACACGACGAATTAAACAAGGAACTAAAGTAAACCTAGTCTATAGCCTAACATAATCGCTCGACGCTGGTCCCCGGCAATGGCGCCAAAATGATCGATTGTATGTACAGTGGGGTTTTCATGCCCAAACTGCGGATGTCGTGTTCTCCATAGGGACTAGGTGATCAACGGCTATGCTCGGCTAAAGCTAGGTAACATGATATTGCGTGACGAAGACAGGAAATAAACCTAAATCTAACAAGGATCATCAACAAAGGAAATGACAAAGAAGCAAAGGGAGGTTCAGATTATCTTCAACAATCTTTTTGGTATTGTTGTAATGCTTGGTAAATTAAAACACTAACATAGACAAACATCAATGACAAAAGGGAATCAACAGGACATGAAAATATATAACCATCAAACATATAACGGTGGGAAGAAGTGAGAATATATGACAATCGAACACACACACACACACATTTATATATCACAGGTACATAACTGATACAAGGACTATAAAATGTAGCAAGTTTCTACAGCAAGTAGTACATAGGTGATCAATTTAACTATTGAGCACAAACACATAACAGTACTAGTTTCACATCGAGCTACAAATAAGCAAGAACAACAAGGTGTCTCTGGACTGAACATATCGCATCATCACACAATCATAGTACACCAAAATTACTTGAGAATGTGGAGAAATAGAGTGAAGGAAAGGAACAGTAGCAGTGAGAGTCCAGAGTTCAGAACAGCAGCATGTCGTTTTCTTCATAAAGGAACAACATCAAGAAAAGGGGACATCAGCAGCATGGGGATGGAGAGAGGAGCAGCAGCAGTACGGGATTCAGAGAAGGAGCAGTAGCAGGGGCGTGAGAGGGGAAGCAGAAGCGTGCTGAGGGTTCAGAGATGCACAATAGCAAGGTTAGGAGAAGGAGAAGTGCAGCGGCAAGGTAAGGAGAAGGAGAAGTCCAGCAACGAGGTAAGGAGAAGTGCAACAACGAGGTAAGGAGAAGGAGAAGATCAACAACGAGGTAAGGGAAGAGCAGCGAGTAGTAGGGAGGTCGACATAGTGGGAGTCGCACGGGGCATCGGACGCCTCGTCTAGTCGGGCGCGCGGGCGTGGGGTTGAGGCATGGTGGAGGCGCGGTGGCGCTGGAGGTTGGAGATGGATGGTGCAGGGTGGTTGGAGATGGTGGCGCTAGTGGATGCGTTGGTGTATGGCTGGATGGAGATGCAGTGGTGCGCTGCCACGCCGGCCTGACCGCGGCAGCGGCCCGAGATGGAGAAGGAGGTGTGAAGGAGAGAGATGTGTGCCAGGCCCTATCCAAAATTGAGGCGTGCTAGGGATTTTGATCCTCTCCTCAGATCTGCACTTTTGCACTTCGGCCCTTCTACTTCTCTGCCTACTTCACAAGTTGATCCCTCCACTCTTTCTTTCTTGCCCTTGAAGCTTTAATATTCACCACACTCAAGTCCCTCTTCCTTCTCTTCTTTCATATGCTCATCTCGATTGCCACATGGATAGAAACTTGTAGTTTATAGTGCCTTTGCGCACTTTGCTGCAAAATAGACAATTCACTAGTCAACATTCCCTTTTATGATTATCATTCAAATATTCAACAATTGTTAGCAAGAATGGATGGATATATATCAGTTAATGGTATATTTGAGCATCAAATTATGTATATGAAATATGCTTACCAGTGATGCATATATTACCTTGTGGTCTTGGGCTGGCTTCGAAAGAGATGAACCTGGGTAAACAAGGTTAGATAACACGGAGACATCTACTAAGCATAGCAGAACAGCAAACCACAAGAGTACCAAGATCAGGATGACATGTAGAGGGTGAATACTAGGTACTCAATTGTATATAGACATGTCCCAAAAAGGTAAATATATGCAATGAATTCAATGATTTCCTTCCCTGGCAGTCTTTCTCCCTCTGAATCTTGTATTGGATAATGAGAGAACATAGGGAAGCAAAATCAGAGCAAAACAGATCATAAAGATAAACATAAAATAGACATGTCTTTCCCCTCTTAAAGACATGTGACTTCTCTCCTCTTGAACACCAAGCATCTGGGGCCTTTGATGTGATTACCTCTCTCTCCCTTTTCTCTCTCTCTCTCTCTCTCTCTCCCTTTGAAGAGAATAAGCTTTGATGTGATCTCTCTCCCCTTTGACATCAATTTCCAAGAAGGGATCTTCTCGAGTGTGAGTCAAAATAGGTTTGGTCCTTGAGTCACAGAGCAAAGCAGCTTATAGATTGTGATGCTGGTAGAGGACAAGAATCATCGAGTGGAGCTGGAACAAAAGTGTAGGAACAAGTGGCAAATTGTCTTCTCTGCAGTGAAATCAGTGATACCGAGTTGTAGTCTTTGGTGGTACCGAATTGGTCCGGTTTAACCAAAAACAACATATCGGTATGACCGAGTTCAACACTGAGAGAACACTTGTCACCTCAGCTCACTAGGCAAATAAGATCTCTCAAGGATTTACAAGGAATTAACTGAAGGATTTGCAATGAATATGATAGAAGAAGGGGAATAAATATGCAAAGGACAAATGCAAAAACTCAGAGAAACACTAGAGAACTTCATCTAGAAATGGGTGGTGACAAAGTCACCCATGTTAGAGTATATTGACTAAGGAGTCAAGTGAGAACACTTGATCATAAGTCATACTCATCGTTTAAGCTCAAAATGGGGTTACCATTTTTCGTTTAAGCATTTGATGTATTCACATCTTGTTGAGCTGCTTTGACCCATACCTTGGGGTAAAGCTTCTCTAAGATGGAATGGCATACCTTGGGTGGTGGTGCTGATCTTCTTCATGTAGTTGAACTTGTGTGGGTTGCTCAAGGTTGATGTAGCTCATCAAGAGTTGGGAGCACCACTTGGAAGTGAGTTCATCTACCTACATGGGTTAGTTTTGCAAGGAAGACCACTTGTGTATCTGAAAAATTTGATACCAAATGAAATTTGATATATAGAATTTGTCAAAGGATATGTTGTAGCGACCCGACCTCAAATGGTCAAGTCTCTGTGCTTCAGTGTCATCCCTGGATCGGTAATGTTGACACACACAGTACTCGAGGATTTATAACAAAGTAGCAATCACACACTTATTACATCGAATGTCTCAAAAGAGAACTTATTATAATAAATATGGCTTAAGGCCATCTAATACGATAACAACGGAAGGCTTGGAAGATAAAGTGAATCCATCAACTCCAACGGCATAGCTGAGCTGCACGGCAACGACATAACGAACCTTACTCCTCGTCTGGAAAGTCTGCAACATAATACGTTGCAGCCCGAAAACGGGTCAGCACATGGAATATGCTGGCAAAATAACATAGTAGAGCAAGAACATAATAATGCTATCACCACATGCATATTTGGCTGGTGGGAAACTCAATGGTTATAGTTTTTGCGAAAAGCCAATTTTTTCCTACAACAAAGGAATAAATTAATTTAACTATCATGGTAGTTGAAACACCATTGAGAAGGTTCCTCCAACTCAATCCCAATTTAAGTGATTATCAACCCAACAATATTAATTTAGAGTGATGAGATACTTAGGATACTCAAAGTACTAGATACTCAAGATGTCCATAACCAGGGACACAGCTAACCATGATTAGTTTATACACTCTGCAGAGGTTTGCGCACTTTTCCCCACAAGACTCAATCTCCTCTGTTGGATTTCTCGCACTACATGGTGTTTGAGAAACGAATGACCGAGACACAGTCTTTCAGAAGCATTAACTCCTTACTCCGGGAAGACCATACCAACCTACATCCCTCTACCTGTTGATCCACCTCTTTGGGAGCTTCACGTGACTTACTCAACTATGCTAGAGCCCATAATAGCTTGTGACTGCACACGGAAGTTTCTAGCATGAAAATATCTCAGTTCCCTTTGAGCCTGGGTGGCGGACCTTAGGATTATCACACGGGTACTCCGGGATATCCTAGGACAACACTGGATTCCCCAGGTGCCCAAAAAATAATCCACCCAGATGTGTATTTAAGTTGCCACCTTAAGTTGAACCATTAATTAATAATCTCACATCTGTCATGGATCCACTCGCCCAAACCAAGTCTACGAGCATAGCATAGCAATATAAGCATTACGTAGAAGTAACTCCCAAGGGTTTGATAATAATAGGGCAATAGGTTCTACCTCATTGACTACTTCCCAACCCACAATTTAGTCACATCCTAATCATGCAATGTTTGAGGATTGGAGCTAATGCATAAAAACTGGGTATGGAAGGAGTATGATCAATGTGTTACTTGCCTTGCTGATGATCCGCAAAACCTGGGGACTCGTAGTAGCACGCTTCGCACTCCGGGTGTTCTATCGCAAACAAACAATAGCATACATAAGCAATCAAGCAAGGAAACATGGGTAAATCTCAAATAAGAAGATCTAACCAGAAAGTTCAACTTAAGAACTCCGGTTTGCGAAAAGAATCAAATCAAATGGAGCAACAAAACTAAAACTGCGAAAGAAACAAGATCCATTTACTAATCTGGACTAAGGTCAAATTTTACAGTACCAAAACCTTGTTCAAGTTGATTAAACAGAAAGAGGGTTTCGAGACGAAGATTTAGGCACTTGAATCGCCTGATTCCGATAAACGAGCGAAAAGATAAACTGAAACGAAAATCGGATCAGAAATCGCGATTGAAAAATAATCGCGGAAAAATCCGAGAAAAAGAAAACTGACGAACAGGCTAACGAACGAACATTCGTTATCTGCGGCTAACCAGCGAAAGCCGTTTGTTAAAACGAACTAAAAAATCAACTATGGTTTCTAAAAAAATGGATCGTTTTTTTAAAACCGAACAGCGGCGAGGCGTATACCTCCAGCGAGGCTCCGGTGTGGCGGGGCTGCGGCGGCGGGGTGCGCGGGCGGTGGCAGGGTGGCAAAGGCTTCCCTGTGGATCAAACTCCACTGCTTCTGTCAGGAAGTATCCCGGATACTCTTCTCTTTTCTTGGTGCAATAGTGTGAAAAATGTCCTTCTTCTCCACATGAATAACAGGCATTGGAGTAAAATCTATTGAGGCTTTCTCCATCAGGGTCTTCAACACTTTCCTTAATCACATGTTCTTTCATAAGTTCTCGGAGGGCTTCTGTCATTCCTTCTTCCTGCTTCTGAATAGTCTGTTGCACTGTGGGGTAAATGTGACACTGAGCTGGGTAATGGGTGGTTCCTTCACACAAGAAACAAGTCACCTGACTAGTTGGGTATTCCTCAGTTGGGTGTTTCTCCTCACAATGAGGGCATCCATCCTTGTGTTTCTCCTGGGTGTGTCCTATTTCTCCGCAAATCTTGCAGGCACAAGGTTTATTTCTTGGGGTATCATGGTGCTTCCGGATAAGACGAGATCTTGTCAGAGTCTTCTTGAATTCTTCCCAAGTCCTTGTTCCATTCCATGCCTGTATAGCTTGATGCATCTGCCACCATGTTGCAGCATTTCCTTCAATGTACTGAATAGCGTACGATACTTCATTCTTCCTTGAAACCAAATTGCTCCCGAAGTGATTCTCCATGTTCTGAATCCATAGCTTTGCCTCCGGCTGGGTTTTCGGTCCAGAGAATACTAGTCCAACTTCATTCATCATCTACTAGGTCCCAGGGTTTTAGGGTGAGATAAGGAGAGGTGGGGAGGAATACACACAAGACAAATAATAGTTTTGAAGAAATGAGTTTTATTTTGTGGCTTTCAGAAAAACATCAAACAAATGACAGCTCACAAATCGCTGCATCTAACGTAAGTATATAACATGGGTTTGGTCTTCTAAAGGTCAAATAATTCTTCAGATTCTTCAAGTCTTCGGAGTCTTCAACTGTTGTAGCTTTAACTCTTCTAATGCATGGTGAAATTCTCTTTACTCCGAATTGGTCATCGGTTGTCCGATATCTTGTCCTTCTTGGAGCGGCTTTAGTTGATCCTCCGTGTGCTCAAAAGGGAAAGGGGTATATTCTAACTATTTGAAGTAAGAGAGGTTATTTGATAAAATCAGAAAAGATGAGAAGTAATAGATTCTTTTGAAAATAAAGTTTTAGAGATTTCCTGTCCTAGGGCTTTCTGATTTCTAGGGTCACGTCCTACAGTCACGAAAACCTTTGGCCTTTCCTTCGCTCATTCTCTATTTTATCTCGGCAATCTCCTTGTCATCCTTCTGGGCTTCTCGAATCTTTCCTAACAATGTAGACTGAACCTCCATTGTTGCAACCAAACCTCTAGGAACAATCTCCAATCGAAGTTCCCTGAGATCCTTTGCTAACTCCTTTGGCAATCCCGTGCTTACTAGGGTGTTGGCATAACTCTTCCGACTCAAAGCGTCTGCTACGACATTGGCCTTGCCTGGATGATAGTGAAGCTTCATGTCATAATCCTTTATAAGCTCCAACCATCTCCTCTGCCCAAGGTTCAGCTCCTTCTGTGTGAAAATGTACTTCAAACTCTTATGATTCGTGTACACATCACAACAATTTCCAATAACCTAATGTCTCCAGGTCTTCAACGCATGCACTACGTCTGTCAACTCCAAATCATGCGTGGCATAATTCAATTCGTGCGGTTTTAGTTTTCGTGAGGCATACGAAACAACTCTTCAGTCCCGCATAAGCACACTTCCAAGTCCTGGGCAAGAGGCATCGCAATACACTTGGAACTCCTTACGTATATTCGGTAGAATCAACACTGGGGTTGTAGTCAAACATTTCTTTAACTCCTGAAAACTCGTCTCACAATCTTCCGTCCATTTAAGTTTGGTATCCTTCTTCAATAACTCCGTCATTGGCTTCGCAATCTTTGAAAAATTCTCAATGAATCTCCGATAGTATCCCGCGAGACCAAGAAAACTGCGGATCTCGCTAACTGAAGTAGGTGCCAACCATTCAGTTACTGACTGAACCTTGGTGGGATCTACTTCTATACCTTCTCCTGATATAACATGTCCAAGGAATCCGACTTCCTTCAACCAAAACTCGCATTTGCTGAACTTGGCATACAACTGATGTTCCCTGAGTTTCTCGAGAACTAAACGCAAATGCTCTTCGTGCTCCTCCTTGTTCTTTGAGTATACCATTATATCATCAATGAACACCACAACAAACTTATCCAAATATTCCATGAACACCTTGTTCATCATGCTCATGAAGTAGGCAGGGTCGTTAGTCAGTCCAAACGACATGACCGTATATTCATACAACCCGTACCATGTGGTGAATGCTGTCTTTGGTATATCCTTCTCTCGAATCTTCAGCTGGTGATATCCAGATCGCAGATCGATCTTTGAAAACACCTTAGCTCCTTTCAGCTGGTCAAACAAATCATTGATCATCGGCAGTGGGTATTTGTTCTTGATTGTCACTTCATTTAACACACGATAATGAGACTTATCCTTCTTCTCAACCAGAAGCACTGGGGCTCCCCATGGTGATGAACTCCGTCGAATGTAACCTTTTTCCAATAACTCCTTGATCTGCTTCTTAATCTCCTCCAGATCATTAGCGGGCATCCGGTATGGTCTCTTGGATATAGGCCCGGTGCCTAGCAACAGTTCTATCAAAAACTCAATGTCTCGATCCGGTGGCATGCCTGGTAACTCCTCTGGAAAAACATCTGGGTAATCCTTCACTACAGGCACTTCCTCCCGAACAACTCCCGTGAGGGTATTCACTTGGCTACTACTAGGCGCATGCCTAGATACATACTTAATCCTTTTTCCCTCAGGGGTGGTGAGACAAATTGACTTACTAACAAAGTCAATGCTTCCTCCATACTTTGACATCCAGTTCATGCCTAATATCACATCCAATCCTTATGACTCCAAGATTATTAGGTCGGACGGAAAGACATGGCTACCAATGATTAAGGGTATCTGGTCGCACCATCGACTAGCCATATACTCTGCTCTAGGTGAACTCACTAATAGAGGGGTCCTAAGGGTTTGGGTTGGTACTTTAAACTTATCCACGAACTCCCTTGATATGTAGGAATGCGATGCACCAGTATCGAAAAGAACAAGGGCGGTAAAAGACTTAATCAAAAACTTACCAATAACCGTGTCTGGCTGCTCTTCAACCTCCTCCACGTTAACGTGGTTCACTTGTCCTTTGTTGAATGGATTGGGCTTCTTTCCAGCACTCCCATTGCCGTTTCCATTCTTCGTTTCTGGGCACTCCGTGGCATAGTGTCCAGTCTTCCCGCACTTGAAACAAGTAACATGGCTTAGGTCTCTCTTGGCGGGTGTGGCTGGATTGGAACGGTTCTGATTGTTGCTTGCTCCATTCCCATTCCCATTCCTTGGGCCAGTATGATTATGGGTACTTCCTCCATTGTGGGTGTGGCCTCCATGGTTATGGACAAGCCCTCCCGAGTTTGGGGTTAGGCGAGGCTTCTGCTGAGCTCCTGAATTATACCTTCCTTGTCCATACTTCCTCTTACAACTCTCTATCTGCTCCTGCTTCCCTTCAATCATAAGAGCCTTATCTACCAACTCCTGGTAGTTGTTGAATGTTGCCACCATCAACTGCATGCTCATCTCATCGTTCAACCCTTCCATAAACTTCTCCTGCTTCGCGGCATCCGTGGCCACATCGTCAGGGGCATAGCGAGATAACTTGCTAAACTCATCCGCGTACTGAGCCACAGTACGGTTCCCCTGGCGTAAGTTGTGAAACTCACGCTTCTTCATACTCATAGCTCTAGTTGAGACATGGGTTGTACGGAAAGCTTGCTGAAACTGGTCCCATGTAACAGTGGCTATAGGGTAGGTGAAAGTGTAATTCTCCCACCATGAGGCTGCTGGTCCATCCAACTAATGTGCGGCAAAACGCACCTTCTCAGCATCTGTACATCCTGTAGTGGTTAACTCCCTTCCAATCCTGCGGAGCCAATCATCTGCCACTATCGGCTCGGTGCTACTAGAAAACACCAGCGGCTACAACCTCAAAAAGCGGGCTAAGTTGTCAACTGGTGGTGGTGGCGGTGGGTTGTTGTTGTTGTTGCCTTGATTCTGAACTAACAACTACATCAGGGTATTCTCCTGCTGGATCAACTGAGTGAGCTCTGATGGGAAAGTAAATCCGGGGTCACGTCTCGGAGGCATATGATGGGTTTAGAGGGGAGAGATTAGAATAGAATGAGGTCTAATGAGAAAACACTACCCATATGCACATGAGACAAACACAATCGTTTCACTCAATCAATCAAGCAAGGGCATACAATCGATCTAACTATCGTTACAGAAGTGCTCGGACTGTACTATATACATGGTGGAATACTACTATTGATGTGGTGGTCTACTAAAAATATTCCTCGGTTGAAGACTCCATGATGTCAGCTCCAGCTTCATCTTTATAGTCATCACCGCTATCGTCGGGGTCCGAGTCGGTGTCGTCGATGATGATGTAGTCCTCCGGACGAATCTCCTTGGGTTCTTCGTATTCTCCTCCTGCTGCGGGGTCTCCCATGAATACTCCTTGCTTCCCTTTCCAGATCGTCATTCTTCTCCACTAGTACGACGATTTCCTCCTCATAATCTTCATGTGTAGCCTTAAGTTCTTCCTCCAGTTCCGTGATCCTTGTCATTGCCTTCTTCAGATCTATCATGCTTCCACACATCTGGTTCTCCTGGCGACGAATGTGCTGGTTTAACTCCTGGATAAAAGCGGTGATTGATCTATCTTTCCTAGTACTGATCATCTCCCATTGCTCGTCTCGGCGCCCACAAATCTGATAGATAGTATCCTTAAGCTCTTTATGATAAATTTCTCCAATGCGTCCCATGGTGATGTGAGCTGCCATACTCTTTCCTAGACACCAGGTTGGTGCATCAAAGGAAAACTCTATGGGTTTGGTGACTGGCGCGAATGTCCTTCCTGGAACTTGAACTTAAATCATCCATCGCTCCTCTTCTGGTAAAGTGGCATTGCAAGTCCCAGTGAAGCTTGGTATTCCGATGTTCAGGTACCTAGTGACTTCCTTCAAGTGTCGTCTAAAAGGTGCTTCTTCATCCGGTTGCGCAAACTTGTTCCTTGCGTCCGCCATCCTAAAGAGTAGAAAATGGAGAGGAGTCAGAAATGAGAAGAGAGTGGTGATCTAGGGCTTTAGCTTAGTGGTCGTGTCCTACAATCAGCGTGTGCTCTGATACCATCTCATAGCGACCCAACCTCAAACGGTCAAGTCTCTGTGCTTCAGTGTCATCCCTGGATCGGTAATGCTGACACACACAGTACTCGAGGATTTATAACAGAGTAGCAATCACACACTTATTACATCGAATGTCTCAAAAGAGAACTTATTACAATAAATATGGCTTAAGGCCATCTAATACGATAACAGCGGAAGGCTTGGAAGATAAAGTGAGTCCATCAACTCCAACGGCATGGCTGAGCTGCACGGCAATGACCTAACGAACCTTACTCCTCGTCTGAAAAGTCTGCAACATAATACGTTGCAGCCTGAAAACGGGTCAGCACATGGAATATGTTGGCAAAATAACACAGTAGAGCAAGAACAGAATAATGCTATCACCACATGCATATTTGGCTGGTGGAAGCTCTATGGTTATAGTTTTTGCGAAAAGCCAATTTTTTCCTACAACAAAGGAATAAATTTAATTTAACTATCATGGTAGTTGAAACATCATTAAGAAGGTTCCTCCAACTCAATCCCAATTTAAGTGATTATCAACCCAACAATATTAATTTAGAGTGATGAGATACTTAGGATACTCCAAGTACTAGATACTCAAGATGTCCATAACTGGGGACACGGCTAACCATGATTAGTTCATACACTCTGCAGAGGTTTGCGCACTTTTCCGACAAGACTGGATCTCCTCCGTTTGATTTCTCACACTACATGGTGTTTGAGAAACGTATGACCGAGACACAGTCTTTCAGAAGCATTAACTCCTTACTCCGGGCAGACCATACCAACCTACATCCCTCTACCTACTGATCCACCTCTTCGGGAGCTTCACGCGACTTACTCAACTATGCTAGAGCCCATAATAGCTTGTGGCTGCACACGGAAGTTTCTAGCATGAAAATATCTCAGTTCCCTTTGAGCCTGGGTGGCGGACCTTAGGATTATCACACGGGTACTCCGGGATATCCTAGGACAACACTGGATTCCCCAGGTGCCCAACAACCAATCCACCCAGATGTGTATTTAAGTTGCCACCTTAAGTTGAACCATTAATTAATAATCACACATCTGTCACGGATCCACTCGCCCAAACCACATCTACGAGCATAGCATAGCAATATAAGCATTATGTAGAAGTAACTCCCAAGGGTTTGATAATAACAAGGCAATAGGTTCTACCTCATCGACTACTTCCCAACCCATAATTTAATCACATCCTAATCATGCAATGTTTGAGGATTCGAGCTAATGCATAAAAACTGGGTATGGAAGGAGTATGAGCAATGTGTTACTTGCCTTGTTGATGATTCGCAAAACCTAGGGACTCGTAGTAGCACGCTTCGCACTCCGGGTGTTCTATCGCAAACAAACAATAGCATACATAAGCAATCAAGCAAGGAAACATGGGCAAATCTCACATAAGAAGATCTAACCAGAAAGTTCAACTTAAGAACTTCGGTTTGCGAAAAGAATCAAATCAAACGGAGCAATGAAACTCAAACTTCGAAAGAAACAAGATCCGTTTACTAATCTGGACTAAGGTCAAATTTTACAGTACCAAAACCTTGTTCAAGTTGATTAAACAGAAAGAGGGTTTTGAGACGAAGATCTAGGCGCTTGAATCGCCTGATTTCGATAAACAAGCAAAAAGATAAACGGAAACGAAAATCGGATCAGAAATCGCGATTGAAAAATAATCGCGGAAAAATCCGAGAAAAAGAAAACTGACGAACAGGCAAATGAACGAACGTTCGTTATCTGCGGCTAATGAGCGAAAACCATTTGTTAAAACGAACGTACGGACGAACGTCCGTTATATAAACTAAACCGAGAAAACCGGTGAACCGATCTAAAAAAACGAACTAGGGTTTCTAAAAAACTGGATCGGTTTTAAAAAACGAACGGCAGTGAGGCATGTACCTCCGGCGAGGTAGGGCGGCTCCGGTGAGGCGGGGCGGCTCCGGTGCGGCGGGGCTGCAGCGGCGGGGTGCGCGGGCGGCGGCAGCGCGGCAAAGGTGGTGGCGGTGCTGCAGAGGCGGCGGCGCGGCGGCAAAGGCGGTGGCGCGGCGCGGCAAGGGCAGCGGCGGGGTTGGTTGTCGGGGGGGGGGGCATCTGGTGGCGGGTATTTAAGGAGAGGGGGGCTGCTTGGGGGAGGGGGCAAGCGGCACGGGAGGCGGAGTCCCGGCCGGACTCGGCCAGCGGCGACGGCGGCGCTCATGCGGTCTCCTGGAGGGAGACGGCGGCGCGGGCTAGCGGGCCGGCTCGGCTGGGCTTCGGCCCAGTTGGGCGCTAAGTTTTTTTAATAATTATGCCGGAACTTAAATAAATCCTAGAAAATAAAATAAAAATCTAAAAATACCAAAACAAATTTTCACCGTCTAAATAAAATATTTAGAACGAGATGAACATTTTCTTGGCCCTAAAATGCAACTTTGAAAAAGTGCAATTTTTCTAATTCAAATAAAATAGCAATAAACTCCGGATAAAATCAGATATTTGATTTAATATTTTCCTCCAATATTTCAATTATTTTGGAGAAGTCATATTATCTCCTCTCATATATTTTAATATGAAATATTTTTGGAGATAAAAATAATTATCACATGCTCAAAAATGCCACTAAACATCATTATTGTGATTTCAAATCTCTTTTACCATGTTATAATGCCATAAATACCTATGAACCAACATGCCAGCTCTCCCTCTATCTCACTACAATAAAGTATGGGGCCCACTTGATCCCAACAGCGTTCTTATTTTCCTGTAAAATTATTTGCTTGGTTACTCCTGAAAAGTGGGGCCACACATATCATTGTGAGATAGAGAGAACTGACATGTGGGTCTAGGCTTATTTTTCTCATAGAACATGGTCAACGGGTTTGACGTAAAAATAACAATGTCTAATGGCATTTTTGAGCAAACATCTAACAGAACGATGGCATTTTTGAGATATCTAATGGCATTTTTGAGCAAGCATCTCACGGATTGATGGCATTTTTGAGCAGTTGTAATTTCTAATGGCAAAACTGAGTAGTGGGACACAACTAGTGGCATAAATGATAAAAACCCAAATAATTAAAACCGAAATCCTCGTTTCAATATTTGATAGAATTCAAATATGAAAACAAAGAAATCCCCAACTCTCTCCAAGGGTCCTTGAGTTGCTTAGGATTCCAAGGATCGAGAAACGAAATGCAATAAAAACGTGATATGCATGAATGATCTATGTATAACATTCCAAATTGAAAATTTGGGATGTTACATATGTTGAAGGGTTTCATGCTTCCTTGTGTTCAACCACCATTGTATAGAAACTTGGTGATGTAGAGATTGCTCAAGATGTGAGTGAGTTGCAATGTCATAGATTTAGATTTATCCAAGTACCTACAAGGGTTATATAGCATGCAAGGGTACAAATATATCCAAGACATATGATTATCATCATAAGAGAAGAGTCAAGGATTAGTCATAGGCTCATGCCTTGCATGTATCCAAATGGAGTTCCTACTCCAAGTTTGAAGCATCAATGATGTTCAATTCACCTCTCAAACGGTAAAAGACTTTCTCATCAAGTGGTTTGGTGAATATATCCGCTAATTGCTTATCGGTACGAACATGTTTAAGATCAATGTCCCCTTTAGCAACATGATCTCGAATGAAATGATGACGAACTTCAATAGGCTTAGTTCGAGAATGTTGCACGGGATTGTGAGCAATCTAAATAGCACTCTTGTTGTCACAAAGCAATGGAACATGTTTCACATTGATCCCATAATCTTTAAGAGTTTGGGTCATCCAAATTAATTGAGCACAACATGAACCGGCGGCAATGTATTCCGCTTTGGCGGTGGATAAGGATACTGTCGTGGAATTGTCACGGCAGATGTCCTAGTGTGAGGACTTAGTCGTGAGGTATTTGTGGTAGCTTGAGAGGGGTTGATCGGGATGAGAGACGCAGGGCGGATCAACGCACAAGACAAGGATTTAGACAGCTTCGGGCCTCGGGAAACATCATCCGGTAATAGCCCTACATGCTGTTTGTGGCTACATCTCATTATGCTCATGAGAGAGCCGCCGCATAAGCCGGCCCCCCTTTGTGTCTAGCCCTAGATATTGTTTGTTGCCTCTCCCTCTTGGGGTGCCCTGCCCCTCCTTATATAAGTTGAAGGGGTGGGTTACATGTGGAGTCCTATTAGGATTAGGACTAGTCTATTACAAGTGGAATCCTAGTCTGCCCCCTTAAGGGAAAACTCCTTATGCCTTTCCTCGTAAACCGGCCCACCATAACATGAGCCGGTCTTCTGGGCCTTTGGCCTAGTCTTCTATCTGACCCGCCATTAGGGCCATTCGTGAGTCGCCAGGCTCGTGAGTCGCCACTCCGGCGGGTTACCAATGAAAACGCCAAGCCCGGCCGGGTCATACTTCCGGCCGGGTCATACCGCGAGGTATATCCCCGACAGATACCGAGTTTTATTTCTTGGAGGATCAAGACACAAGAGATATACCAAGAAATTTACAAGTACCCAAAGTGGACTTTCTATCAACCTTGTCTCTGGCATAGTCTGAATCGGAATAGCCAACAAGATCAAAGGAGGACCTCTTAGGATACCCTTTGGTGTATGTATTAAGTATCTCACTATCCTTTTCACAACCTTAAGATGACATTCTTTGGGGGCCGCTTGGTATCATGCACACATGCACACACTTAGCATAATATCGGGACGGGAGGCACATAGATATAATAATGAACCAATCATAGAGAGATAAAAAATTTGATCAACCGGTTTGCCATCCTTGGTCAAGTCAAGATGTCCACTAGTAGGCATGGGAGTTTTCATACCTTTGCATTCTTGCATATTGAACTTCTTGAATGAGTCCTTGGTGTACTTTGTTTGAGAAACAAAGGTACCTTCCTTAGTTTGCTTGATTTGCAAACCAAGAAAGAACTTGAGTTCACTCATCATAGACACCTCAAACTTCTTCGACATTAGCTTTCCAAACTTTTCACTTCGACTTGAGTGTGGACTTTGGAGATGAGACGTGCTTTGTTGCAAACAACTTGACCATCTTCGTCTTGCTTGTTGCAAAACACCCATTTGGTACAATGATGTTGTGGTTGTTGTCGGGCTTTTCGACCAATGTCCACACTTTTCGACGAAAGTACCCAACTTGGGGTTTGTTACTGGTGAGAAGCTCATATGTCGTCTTGCCGAGAAGCTTGTGAAGATACAAGTGATTTGTTGCATGACAAGCTGTCTCAACCGCTTCCGCCCAAAAGTGTTTTGGAGTCTTGTACTCATCAATCATCGTTCTCTCCATCTCAATAAGGGTTCGGTTCTTCCTCTCAACAACTCCATTTTGTTGAGGCGTGTACGTAGCCGAGAACTCATGTGAAATCCCTTCTTCGTCAAGAAAGGTATCCACATTTGTGTTCTTGAACCGCGTTCCGTTGTTGCCATGAACCTTCTTGATCTTCACTTCCAATTGATTTTGGGCCTTCCTAGCGAAGTTCTTGAAGATCTTTTGGACCTGCGATTTATCATCAATAAAGAACACCCACGTAAATCTTGAAAAATCATCAACTATAACTAGACCAAATGAGTTACCACCGAGACTCTTGTAGGCATTGGGACCAAAGAGATCCATATGAAGTAGCTCGAGCGGTCTTCTCGTGGTCATAATGTTCTTCACGGGGTGACTTCCTCCAACTTGTTTTCTTGCTTGACAAGTGTAAGTGCATCTAGTGCCACCCCTAGTTGGTTTTGGAGTATTGACGACAAACCTAGTTGAGGGACTAATGTGTTTGTGAGAATTGCAGGATAACACAGGTAGAAGTCCCTCATTGATTCGGTTTAGTTACCAGAGATGACCCCTAAAAATGTACGAAGACATTGAAGATAATGGTGGTTCACGAAGACATTCATGTCGAAGACAATGACATATGAAGACTCCCCATGAAGCCTTTGGAACTCGAAGACTTAGATCCTTCGTAGTTTTATTTTATTCATGTTGTGTCATAGGAACCACCGTACTGTTAAGTGGGGTCCAAGAGAACCAGTCAGGATGACTGAAGTGATGCCTAATCCAAATCCTATGTCTTCGAGTGAAGAAAATGAGAGAAAATCTTGTCCAGAGTCAGACAAGTCAGCTTTACTTGCAGCCCAAGTAAAGTTGCCGTGAGAGTTCAAAACCCGACCGTTAGTACACGTGTCAGTTCCTTAGTGACCCAGGGTCATTTCGGACAAATCAGGTCAGGGTTGCCAAGCGGCTATAAATAGTCCACCCCTACAACCATAAACGGTTGGCTGCTCAGATTTCAGTGCACGACTTTTGTCGTTTGAGAGCAACCCACCTCGAAGCCTTTGAGAGAAAATCCTTAGTGAGGAGAAAAGCCCTAACCACCCAGAGCAAGAGTAATTGGGCATCACTTAATTCTTCTTGTCTGAGTGATCTGAAGACTTATTACACTTGAGGACTGTGCATCCTCCAGACGGTTAGGCGCCGCGTTCTGAGCATCCAAGAGGAATTGTGGATTGCCGGTGAACGAAGTCTGTGAAGGTTTGGGAGTCTACCTTGAAGACTTACCAGAGTGATTGGGCGGGGTCTGTGTGACCTTAGCTCAAGGAGAAAACGGTGAGGACTGGGTGTCCTGAGCTGCGTGTTCAGGACTGGGTGTCCGGGACTGTGTGTCCTTTGGTTTAAATACCTAGCCGCTCCAACCAGACGTACAGTTGTCACAGGAACTGGAACTGGTCCAACATATCATTGTCTTCAACGTGTCACTGGTTTCATCTTCGCCTCCCTTTACTTACCAGTACACATTGTGAAGCTATTGCATGCTTGCTTTATCTTCTGTCTTCACAACTTGACTGTATGATCTGTTTGGCTTCATAACTTCTTCCAACCTGATCCTCATTACACTGAAGCTATTTGTCACTGTGCTTTCACTATATTGTATACTTGACTATGGCTTGCATTGTGTAATCTACCTTCCGCCGCATAGTGATAGGCTTGTTCACTCTGTTTGTCTTCATAACTTCCACGTTTTGAAGACTTTCATAAAAATCGCCTATTCACCCCCCCTCTAGTCGATATAACGCACTTTCAATTGGTATCAGAGCAAGGTGCTCCCTTGTTCTGTGTGATTCGGTTTAACCACCTGGAGTTTTAGCTATGTCGACTGCAGGGATAATTAAAGTCTCCGTTGCGTGCCCCGTCTTCGATGGAACTGAATATCCCTACTGGAAGAATAAGATGCGCATGCATCTTGAAGCCATTGACGTCGACCTATGGTATGTCGTCGAAAACGGCGTTCCCAAGGCTGGAGAAGGT
Organism: Triticum monococcum; assembly: GCA_034509565.1. Lineage (NCBI taxonomy): Eukaryota > Viridiplantae > Streptophyta > Magnoliopsida > Poales > Poaceae > Triticum > Triticum monococcum. The sequence goes on along the minus strand of CM067846.1, from coordinate 166,891,202 downwards.
GTCACTGCGGCTGATGTCAAGAAGTTCACTCAACTAGACTCCACTGCCAAGCATATTATCTGTGGTCATCTGACCAAGGGACAGTACGGCCGTGTGAGTGCCTTGAAGACATCCAAGCTGGTTTGGGACTGGCTCTCCAAGGTCAATGAAGGCATCTCAACCCAGAGAGATCAGAGAATCAGTGTTCTTCGCAATCTCTTCAACCGCTTCAAGCAAAATGACAATGAGAATGTCCAGCACACATTTGACCGGCTCACTGACATCACAAATGAGCTTCAAGCCCTCGGCGCCACTGAGATCACCAAACATGAAATCGTCAAGACGCTGCTAAGATCACTTGACAGTTCATTTGACATCCTAGCCCTGATGATTCAAGAACGTCCAGATTTCAAGACACTCGATCCGTCTGACATACTTGAGAGGCTCAACACACATGAGTTTCAGCTTTCTGAGAAAAGAGATATCTACGGTCCAAACTATGGGCGAACTCGTGCCTTGAAGGCAAAAGCTGTGTCCTCATCTGAAGAAGAATCTGACAGCAGTACTGATGATCCTGAAGACATTGGAAGGGAACTTGCAATGCTAGTGAAGAAGTTCCAGAAATTCACCAAGAAGAAAGGCTTCAGAAAGTCTTCACGATCAAGCTCAAGGAATGATGAAGCTTCTGCGCATGACTACAAGAAGAAAACATGTCACAAGTGCAAGAAAACTAGACACTTCATCTCTGAGTGTCCACAGTGGGACAATGAGAACAGAAAGAAGAAGAAGAGCAAGGAATATGACTCTGACGATAAGAAGACGAAGAAATACTCAAAGTCTTCGTCCAAGCCTTCCTCAAAGTCTTCATCACACAAGAAGAGATCATCTGGCAAGGCTCGTGCGTTTGTTGGCAAGGAAATGGATTTAGAGGAGGAGTCCGCTTCTGAGGAGGCAGAGGTGGAGTCTGAGGAGGAGTCTGATTCAGGCATTGCGAGTCTGGCTACAGCCTACGTCACCAAGTCCATCTTCAACACTGAAGACAATGACTCCATCACCATCACCGATGCAAATGACAAGGACGACTCTACTCCTACCTACTGCTTCATGGCATGTGGTGCCAAGGTAAACACACGCACTACTCACTATCAAACATCTAGTGACGATGACTCTGATTGTGATTCAAAACCCATTTACAAAACACTTGCTAAAATTGCAACTGAACAACAAAAGGCCATGGAACATATTCAAAAACTATTAGATAGAAGCGATGATCTGTTGGGTGCTGAAATGACTCGTTCTGAATCCTTAATTGAAGACATAAAAAATCTTCATGTTAAGTATCAGGAACTCGAAGGTCGTCTTGAGACTCTCTCAACTACCCATGAAAAGCTTTCCTATGATTATCTTCAAAAGAAGCAAGATCTTGAGAAGTTGAGAGCGGATCATGAAGATCTTCAAAAGGAAAACGAGTCACTTCGAGCCGAACAGATCAGTTCTGCTCAGGAAGGATTTGAACCACCATGCCTTAAATGCATTGAGCGTGATAATGCTATTTCTGTTGCTGAATGTTCCACTGCTACTGCTGTTGCAATATCTTCAACTATTGAAGTGGTAACTAACCCCTCTGCTGAGGATACCACTGCTATTGCTGATGAAAATGCTAGGTTGAAGACATTGCTTGAAACAGGGATGTACAAAAGTCTCAAAGGACATCAGACATCATGTGATGTCCTCAAGAAGCAGATTCTGAACCGAAACCCTAGGAAAGAGGGTGTTGGGTTCGTGAGGAAAATTAATGCAGATGGCTCTTACTGGAAACCTGAGCAGTACCCCAAAACCACATGGGTTGCTGCAAAGGAATCCTCATCAGATCCATCCAATCTATCTGGCTTCACTTGTGCTAATCCAATTATCATTGATGAATCCTTTGATGCAAACTATAAACTGTTTAGGAATCAGAATGGTGAAGTATTTGCCAGGTACATTGGTACTAACTGCAGGAATGGACCGCCTATGAAGAAGATCTGGGTTCCAAAATCGTGTCTTGAGAATCTTCCTGTGAATGTCCTCACGACACCTCACATGAAGAAGACAAACCTCAAACCAAAGGCTTCATATGGTCCAAAGGCTTCATACAGGCAGAGGACTCATCTGAGTCGCACCAACACAAATGTTTGCAGGGAAACCATGCTCAGGCATATGAGAGCGGTTCTTCAAACCGTCATTCTCATATGACCAAAAACCATTCTGCCTATTCTTATGAGTACTATTGCCCACCTGCTAGACTGTTTCCTAGGGCTCCAAAGCCAAAATTCTCAGATGTTGCACTTAGACTTATTGCTTCTAAGCCACCCTTGAAGATGTGGGTGGTTAAGAAAGCTTAACTCTCTTTTGCAGGGAAAGGTCTCCAGCACAAAACCAAAATCTTCTGATGGTATTGCTGGGGACCTCAAAAATCTTGTGGGGCGCAAGATCAAATGCCCGAATGGCATCACTATGTATTTCATACCTGAATCGCATGCTACTCTCCCTACTTGTCCTAACCTGGATCTAAGTTTTCATAATCCATTGGTTCGTCAAATGTTTTTGCTTCACAACACTCTTCGTGAAGCCTATCCCCCTAACTGCACTGTAGGGTACGACACCAGTGACTTCAGAGTCTTCAGAATGGATTATTGACAGTGGGTGTACAAATCACATGACTGGCAAAAGAAGTCTCTTTATGGACTCAACCTTACGTCCATCTGACAAGAGCCACATCACATTCGCTGACACTGGTAAAAGTAAGGTACTGGGTCTAGGTAGAGTTGCAATCTCAAAGGATCAACACATGGATAAAGTCATGTTTGTTGAATCCCTTGGCTTCAACTTAATGTCTGTCTCAATGCTTTGCGATTTAAACATGATTGTAATCTTTGGAAAATATCGTTGTCTGGTACTAATGGAATCTGACAAGTCTCTAGTGTTTGAAGGGTATCGAAAAGATGATTTATACGTGGTAGACTTCTCAGCAGGGCCACAGCTTGCAGTTTGTCTTCTCGCAAAGGCTTCAGAATGCTGGCTTTGGCATCGAAGACTTGGGCATGCTGGCATGAGGAACCTCCACACCCTTGCGAAGAAGAAGCATGTCATAGGCATCGAGGGCGTCAAGTTCAAGAAAGATCACTTATGCGGTGCCTGTGAAGCTGGGAAGATGACAAGGGCAAAACATCCTTCGAAGACAATCATGACCACTACTCAACCCTTCGAACTGCTTCACATGGATCTCTTCGGTCCCACTCACTACTCAACTTTCTCCACTACTGCTTGCCTCTATGGCTTCGTCATTGTTGATGATTACTCTAGATATACTTGGGTGCACATAATCCTTTACAAGACTGAAGTGCAGGATGTCTTCAGACGCTTCGCAAATCGGGCAATGAACAATTATGGCGCCAAGATAAAGCACATCAGAAGTGACAATGGCACAGAATTCAAGAACACCGGCCTTGACACATATCTTGATACATTGGGCATCACTCATGAATTTTCAGCTCCATACATGCCACAACAGAATGGCATCGTCGAACGCAAGAACAGAACACTCATTGAGATGGCCAGAACAATGTTAGATGAGTACAAGATACCAAGAAAATTCTGGACTGAAGCCATTGACACTGCATGCCATACTATCAACCGTGTATATCTTCACAAGCTGCTGAACAAGACACCTTATGAACTTCTGACTGGCAAGAAGCCAAATGTAAGTTACTTCAGAGTATTTGGATCAAGATGCTGGATCAAGGACCCTCACCACACCTCAAAATTTGCTCCAAAAGCACATGAGGGCTTCATGCTTGGATATGGAAAGGATTCGCACTCCTACAGAGTCTTCAATCTCTTTCACTACAAAGTGGTTGAAACAGTGGATGTGCGGTTCGATGAGACCAATGGGTCACAAAGAGAGCAACTACCAGATGTGCTAGATGAAGTTCTAGCCAGTGAATCAATCAAGCTAATTGGAACTGGAGAAATTATACCTTCTGAGGCTCGTCCTGAAGAAGAACTTATCATCTCAGCACCTGATCCACATGAAGACAATGCTTAGCCTGAAGACATTCCTCCCCATGACAACGTAGATCAGCAAGAGCAAAGTCTTCGACCCCTACATCCTCGTGTTGCCAATGAAGTGCAGATTGACAGAATAATTGATAGCATCAATGCACCTGGTCCACTGACTCGTTCAAGGGCAACTCAACTGGCAAACTTCTACGGACACTTCGCATTCGTTTCAATCACAGAACCCAAGAAAATTGATGAAGCCTTTATGGAACCTGAATGGATTCAAGCTATGCAAGAAGAGCTTCAACAATTTGAGCTGAACAATGTATGGGAGTTGGTTAAGCGTCCTGATCCACGGAAGCATAATATAATAGGCACCAAATGGATATACCGCAACAAGCAAGATGAGCATGGCCAAGTCGTCAGAAACAAGGCTCGTCTCGTTGCTCAAGGATATACTCAAGTGGAAGGCATTGACTTCGATGAAACATTTGCTCCTGTTGCAAGACTTGAAGCCATCCGTATACTGCTGGTCTATGCAAATCATCACAACATAATCCTGTATCAAATGGATGTAAAAAGTGCCTTCCTCAATGGCAAAATTGAAGAAGAAGTGTATGTTGCACAACCACCTGGGTTTGAAGATCCAAAACATCCTGACATGGTGTACAAGCTCAAAAAGGCACTATATGGCCTCAAACAAGCCCCTCGGGCCTGGTATGATACACTCAAATACTTCCTGAAGAGCAAAGGCTTCATACCTGGTTCCCTGGATCCCACTCTCTTCACAAAGACATATGATGGTGAACTATTTGTGTGCCAAATATACGTGGATGACATTATCTTCGGCTGCACAAATCAGAAGTACAGTGAGGAGTTCGGATATATGATGCAAGAGCAATATCAGATGTCTATGATGGGGGAGCTGAAATTCTTCCTCGGTCTTCAGATATGGCAACAACGCAATGGCATCTTCATATCTCAAGAGAAATATCTCAAAGACTGCCTGAAGAAGTTCGGTATGCAAGACTGCAAAGGCTTCACAACACCAATGCCAGCCAAACATCATCTGGGTCCTGACGACAATGGTAAAGAGTTCGATCAAAAGGTATACCACTCCATGATTGGTTCTTTGCTTTATTTATGTGCATCTAGGCCAGATATTATGCTTAGTGTTTGCATGTGTGCTCGGTTTCAAGCGGCACCAAAGGAGTCGCATCACTTAGCCGTGAAGCGAATTCTTCGATATTTGGCTCACACCCCAACTCTAGGGTTATGGTATCCAAAGGGCTCAGAGTTTGATCTGGTTGGATTTTCGGACGCTGATTACGCTGGGGACAAGGTTGATCGGAAGTCCACATCAGGCACATGTCACTTTCTGGGCCGATCACTTGTCTGTTGGTCTTCAAAGAAGCAGAACTGTGTATCTCTCTCCACTGCTGAATCGGAATACATTGCTGCTGGATCCTGCTGCGCTCAGCTTCTATGGATGAAGCAAACCCTCAAGGATTATGGCATCTATTTGAAGCAAGTGCCACTTTAATGCGACAACGAAAGCGCCATCAAGATCGCCAACAACCCAGTTCAGCACTCGAAGACAAAGCACATTGAAATTCGTCATCATTTTCTCAGAGATCATGTTGCAAAGGAAGACATTGATATCATACACGTCAACACTGAAGAGCAATTGGTAGATATCTTCACAAAGCCCTTGGATGAGAAGAGATTTTGCAAGTTACGGTGTGAGCTAAATATCTTGGAATCCTCAAATGTCCTGTGATCGGGCACACATCCTAATACTTATGCATAATGATGACTTAGATGTGCAACACACGAAGTAACGTATATCTTCAATCAATGAAGACATACATTCTAAGTGTGAATACATTAACGTGGAATTTGACCTCGGAGCGCCACGATAATTGTGCGCCATGTCTGGGTCCAATACTTCCTATACGGTGGGTAGCGCCACCACCAAATTTTTCTGCTTGAAGTGTTTCACTCATGGCATTACATTTGCTATGTCTTCACATTTGGTTTGGCTTCAATCTCAACATGTCTTCATGATTATCTTCACTATGTTGATTATATATGTACTGGTGTTCTGTCCTCTACAGCATTCACTTATAGCTATGTCTTCTTGTTTGAATCTTTTGAACTAAGTGAATGTGATCGGACCCTAACCTCTCCATGCTTCCTACCTCAAACTCTATCTCTCCAAGTCATATGCATTCTATTGAAACTGTCGAATGTCTTCACTTCATCCTTGTCAGAAGAAGACACAGAGACAAACTTTAAAACAGCTTTCAATGTTTTTTTCATCAACAAGAATTCCGGAGAAGTAGGAACGACTCCCGACAAACCAGGCGTGCGTGGGGTGAAACTGCCCCCGCAATTCCGCATGCTAGCCACGTACTGATCAGATGCGAATCGCCAGGGGCACCTGAGTAATAGCGCAGTGCCGCCCATATCCCTATAAATACACGTTTCACTGCGGTCATTATCTCTTCTTCCACCCTCGCACAAACCCTAGCGCCACCGCTAACTCTCAACGACGCCGGCGACGAAGTGCTTCACTGCCGCGACCTCTCCGACGCTGTTCTCACGCCGACAGCGGACATCAGTCTCTCTGCCGTCGCCCTAGGTGTCTTCCGTCGCCAAGTTAGGGCACAGAGGATCGAACTGCTCGGCCTCAACTCTCACCTCGTCTAGCAGTTCCAAGTCTGGTAAATAACAAGCCTTTTTACAGCCTCCTTTGATCCTATAGCTCCATCACCTTCTGCCAAAAGAGGTTTCCATTCACACAAGTTTCATCCCTCTCATCTGTATCTCATAACTTGCCTAGTATATTCACTTGTTCTTCATGAAGTAGTTAGATTCCTCACTTGTACTGATCTATGGGTTCGTACAAATCTGGAACCAACTTCTTTTCTATAAAGTGAATGTCTTCGCATGATGAGGTCAATATCTTCTAAACTGATTTATCTTCAAAATCTTCTGAGAATGCATATGACCTCTTCCCCTTCCCTCGCACCTTAATGCTGTCACAGGTACATGTCCGTGGGAGAATCTTTTGGTTCTCATAGTCTGCATTCATTTGCAGAGTTCCTACAGCGTCACATCAATTCACCCGAAGCAAGTTCCTGTTGGTCAAGCAAAAGGAAGCCTTTGAAGCCTTTGAATCTCTTGAAGCCTTCCAAGTTAAGCTTCATGGCAACCGAAAAACAATCAAGGAAGGGAGGCAGACAGAGACGTGGTGACACATCTAAAGATCTGCCTGAAGATTTGGCAGAAATGTACCAAACTGATCCTGAAGAGAGCTATGGTCAGCGCAAGACACGAATCCAATGGATTCGAAGATATGGGGCAGAGCAGTGGTTCCATTACCACTTCGTCACCAAGGAATATGCAGAGAAGTACGCCCTCAAGAGGCCATGGGTCTTGTACAAAAATCTCGTACCCTGAACCAGAGACGAAGCCATTGCTCAAGGCTTCTTTCCATGCATGGTCAGGGGACAACAGCCAGCTGACGCACATCCTTCATCCCTTCTCTGGTGTCGCGATGACACTCTGTTCAAGCGCAACTTCCAATTTGCTCGGAACTCTGCGAAGCAAAACAAGAAGGAGTTTGGGTTGGACTTCAACCCTGGTCCCTCCAAACCAAGGGCAGATGGCACACGCGACGCAAATCCCAATGTTATCGGGCCGTATGCCAATCTCGAAGGCCTCATCACTCGCATTCTAGTCCAAGGGACTGCAGTGAACGACCCTCCAGCAGACACTGAGTCTGATGACGCTCCTGCTGCCCCGGAGCCGAAGCAGATGAAGAAGAAGCCAAAAGCTTCCAAGCCAGCCGCTTCTCCCAAGATCTACAGAGCGAAGCCATTGGCCACTGCACCTCCTGAAGCAAGTGTGCAGTCTGAAGACTTATCACGAGTCTCCAAGCCTCAAGCAGCCAAGATGCCACAGCCACACACTAGCAAAGAGCTCACTGCCGCTGCCGTTCTTCGCTGCGAGGCCATTGATCTGTCTAGTGACGACGATCTTGCCGATGACGCTCTTGAGCAGCTAATCAAGAGCAAGGAGGAGGCTGAAATCTTCAACAATCTGCCTCTGTTCGATGCAGCAATCATCCACAACTTCATTGATGAGTGGTTTGATACACCCAACATCAGCTTCGATGATCTGCAGCTGCCCATTGGCCTCAGCGTAGCCTTCCAAGGAGCTATTGCTTCAGAACTCGCAATTGCCCAGCGCATAGTGGAACTGAAGCAGAAGATAGACTTTGAAAAGGCTCATTTCAAGCAGAACATGGCCACGCTCAGTGTCCAAGAAGTCAAAGACTTTAAAGTCATGCTGCACGAGTTGAAGGAAAACTTTATGCAGAAACGTGCAGAGGCTCAGGGTTCACGCGAGCGCATGAAGAATTTGGCTGATCTCTGTGTGCAGGCCTACAATGAGGCTGAGAAGCGAAAGGCACTTGGGCGTCCCGGCATCGACCCCAGGATGGCCGCTAAGAAAAAGAAGAAGCCCACTGTGGCTGAACAAGAGGCCCCACGACAAGAAGCTGTTCCGATTGTCTTCCCCACTGCCAAGCCTGGCTCGAAGCCAAAGCACCGCTCCACCGCTCCAGAGCTTAAGAAGACAAGGACAGCCGAAGCCGAAGGAAGGAAGAGGAAACACCCTGAAGCCTCTCCTTCAGACCCCACCATCAAGAAGCGCAAGACCAAGAAGTCTTGGGCTGCTCCCACAGAGCCCTTGATAGTCGAACCCCTCTCCGTTCGCTTTCCTCATGAAGATCGTCGGCTGACCGTGCATGAGCCTGCTCTCACAGAGGCTCCGCATGCTGAAGACATTCCAGCAGCCGACCCCAACGCTGCTGAAGACATTGGTCTCCAAGACAATGTGCAAGGTGATGCAGTCCTTCCTCAGCTCGAAACGAGTGAAATGATCAGCATTGGTCGTCCCTTGACGCCAATCACCCAAGAGGCATCATGGGCAGATCGCCCACAGGAGGAAGAGGATGAGCCCCAGCACACTGCAACTCCACCAGCGTCGCCTGCATACCGTAGGCTTCGCAAAGGGCCAAGGGCTCAGACTGCTGACGACATTCCGGCTGCATCAGCCGAAGAACATGCAGAAGAGCACGAAGAAGTTCTCAAGGAGAACGTACCTGAATCCATCCCTCTCACTACACGTGATGAGGCTGACACCACTGTGGCTGCCACACCCAATACTGAAGCATTTGTTGAGCCCGACCAACCTACAGCTTCAAGAGATACTGAAGCTACTGCCTCTGACCCTTCTGTGCCTGAGTCTGCTGCCGGTCCACAGTTCAACTATCATGTTGTGCACAGGCCCCAGGTACAGAAGCCAATCCCACGACTGCCAAGGTTCCCAGGTCCTGCCACCGCTCCTGGCTCCTTCAATTTCAATAGCTTCAGGGCAGATAACACCTTTTTCAACCGCTCCAAGAACCCTTACTCAAGGGAAAGGATTGTGTCAGATAGGTTCTGGAGCTACCCACAGCGCAGCTACTACTCTTGCGTCCTCTACAACCAAGGCCGTATCTTTCCACATCAGCGCCTTGAAGTTGAAGCTTTTGCTGGTCTGCCTGGTCTGGAAGAAGCCCTGGCCTGCTTCAAGCAAGTTGGCCTGCTGCCGTTTGTCACGGATGAAGAGCACTGGAATGAAGAGCTTCTGCTCCAGTTCTATGCCACATTGCACATCAAGGGCTACAACAGAGATCCAAAGACTTGGGTCCTGGAGTGGATGATCGGCAACGTCCATCATGAAGCCAATGCATTTGATATCATTGAGCTCACCGGCCTACCCACTCCAGGCGAACTCTTCGAAGAAGGCTGCCAACTCCATGCTGACGCAGTTGAGAGCATATTTCAGCGACCTGAGCCAAATATGAGTCAGATGCTCTCAATGATGAAGCCTTTGCCTTCTGACGCACCTTACCCAACGGAGTTCTTCGTTGAAGACTTAGAGTACCTGCCTAGAACTATCTATCACATCGTCAGGCGGACACTATGGCCCATTAAGGGGCACTCTCGATATGCCAAGGTTGAAGGTGCCATGAAGACTCTCATCTTCTGCATCCTGCATGGCAAATGCTTCAATGCCCAGGATCTCTTCATACGTCAACTTGCAGTGTCTGGCTCAGATCTCTTTGGTCTGAAGATTTATGCTCCATGGGTTATGAGGCTCATCAAGCTCCACTCTGCAATATCCTATCAACCCTCAGCCCGCAACCACAGAATCTTCTTACCTGATGTGGACACCTCTGCTGAAGCAATTTATCCTGAGCCTGCCAAACAGCCATTAAGTCTTCAGAATGCAGAACACCAAAGCTTCACTCAGCATGATGAAGGTGTTGAAGCCATTTCCAGAGTCTATCCAATGGCTGGCACCACACGTGCCCCTGCATCAACTGAAGCCACTGACAGCACAGCTGCGCAGAGACCCAAGAAACGCGCTCGTACACTCACTGACCGTGAACTTCTTGTGGCTCTGCACCAAAAGCAAGATAGGCATCACGACTGGCTCAAAAGGCAGATGCGCAGTATCATGCAAGACGTCAATCACATCAGGAATCTAGCCACCAAGAATGCCTTTGTCGCACATGAAACCTGTCGACGCACTTGGAAAGGCCTCACAATGATGTGCACTGAAGCTGAACTACAAGAGGATGGCTTCAAAGAGAGATTCAAGTTTGACTCCACACCCCCCAGAAGAGCTGTGTTGCCTGGAACTCCGTCGCTTGAAGAATCAGAGTTCTCTTCCTCTGCTGCCACAGTGACGGGAAAAATCATTGAGGAAGAAGACGACGCTACATCACCACCACCTTCTTCAGCGCGCGTCGTCACTGCGCCAAGCTCGCCAGCTCCACCAAATGCCTCAACCGACCCTGCTGCGCCTGGGAACGCATAGAAAACTCTATGTCTTCAAACCTTTTTGGTCATCACTGACAAAAGGGGGAGAAGCATATGATGTTTATAGTCTTCAAGCGGGTCAATAAAAAGGGCGGGTGCTTTATTATATTTTTCTTCGTGCTTACAACTCTCGTTTTGCTATATTTGGTTCTTTGAGTTGTAACACTTAAACTTGATGGTCGTCTGCTACTATGTTTGCCACTGTGTTTTTGCGAAGATAAATTCCGCATGTACGACGATAATTTCCGCACTTATATCATTTCGCAGACGTCCATTTTCCATTATGCATACCATTATCTTCTTATATCTTTACATGCATGATGGATTGTCGTCATGAGTTGAAGTGGATTCCCACAAATACAACCTGCTATGTGCATTCTCGCTCCAGAAGCAAATCACTTATATGCACATCCTCAGGGGGAGCCCTTGCAACTTATGAAGACAATTCCTTTACAATTTCACAAATTATATTCCCCGTTGAAAACTTCAACTAGTTTGTCATCAATCACCAAAAAGGGGGAGATTGTAAGTGCATCTAGTGCCACCCCTAGTTGGTTTTGGAGTATTGACGACAAACCTAGTTGAGGGACTAATGTGTTTGTGAGAATTGCAGGATAACACAGGTAGAAGTCCCTCATTGATTCGGTTTAGTTACCAGAGATGACCCCTAAAAATGTACGAAGACATTGAAGATGATGGTGGTTCATGAAGACATTCATGTCGAAGACAATGACATATGAAGACTCCCCATGAAGCCTTTGGAACTCGAAGACTTAGATCCTTCGTAGTTTTATTTTATTCATGTTGTGTCATAGGAACCACCGTACTATTAAGTGGGGTCCAAGAGAACCAGTCAGGATGACTGAAGTGATGCCTAATCCAAATCCTATGTCTTCGAGTGAAGACAATGAGAGAAAATCTTGTCCAGAGTCAGACAAGTCAGCTTTACTTGCAGCCCAAGTAAAGTTGCCGTGAGAGTTCAAAACCCGACCGTTAGTACACGTGTCAGTTCCTTAGTGACCCAGGGTCATTTCGGACAAATCAGGTCAGGGTTGCCAAGCGGCTATAAATAGTCCACCCCTACAACCATAAACGGTTGGCTGCTCAGATTTCAGTGCACGGCTTTTGTCGTTTGAGAGCAACCCACCTCGAAGCCTTTGAGAGAAAATCCTTAGTGAGGAGAAAAGCCCTAACCACCCAGAGCCAGAGTAATTGGGCATCACTTAAGTCTTCTTGTCTGAGTGATCTGAAGACTTATTACACTTGAGGACTGTGCATCCTCCAGACGGTTAGGCGTCGCGTTCTGAGCATCCAAGAGGAATTGTGGATTGCCGGTGAACGAAGTCTGTGAAGGTTTGGGAGTCTACCTTGAAGACTTACCAGAGTGATTGGGCGGGGTCTGTGTGACCTTAGCTCAAGGAGAAAACGGTGAGGACTGGGTGTCCTGAGCTGCGTGTTCAGGACTGGGTGTCCGGGACTGTGTGTCCTTTGGTTTAAATACCTAGCCACTCCAACCAGACGTACAGTTGTCACAACAACTGGAACTGGTCCAACATATCATTGTCTTCAACGTGTCACTGGTTTCATCTTCGCCTCCCTTTACTTACCAGTACACATTGTGAAGCTATTGCATGCTTGCTTTATCTTCTGTCTTCACAACTTGACTGTATGATCTGTTTGGCTTCATAACTTCTTCCAACCTGATCCTCATTACACAGAAGCTATTTGTCACTGTGCTTTCACTATATTGTATACTTGACTATGGCTTGCATTGTGTAATCTACCTTCCGCTGCATAGTGATAGGCTTGTTCACTCTGTTTGTCTTCATAACTTCCACGTTTTGAAGACTTTCATAAAAATCGCCTATTCACCCCCCCTCTAGTCGATATAACGCACTTTCAACAAGCACTACAAAGTCTATCCTTGTCAAATATAACATCTTTTAATCCAAGGATATGATCACCTTTAATAAGCTCATCAAGATTTCACATGCCCGCATATCCAAACCTTCAATGCCACAACCAACCTTTCGAGGATTTAGCAATTAGGCAAGTTCTAGGTTGAGCCTTTCTAGTGAAATCAACAATATATAGATCACCTCTATGTGTACCAGTAAAGACCATTTTACGATTATCTCTATGAAACACTTGGTAATCTACTTCAATAAATAGGACGTTGAAACCAAAGTCAGCAAGTCTAGATACGGAAAGTAAATTGTAGCCAAGAGATTCAACGAGCATAACATTTTGTATAGAGCTATCATGTGAGATGGCCACCTTACCAAGGCCAACCTCCTTACCCTTTCAGTTATCACCAAAAGTGACATACTTTCGAGGGCCGTCGTTTTCAGCAAGCTCACGAAACATATCTTTGTCTCCGGTCATATGATCGGTACACTGATACATCTCCAATGTATCTATAATTTTTGATTGTTCCATGCTATTATATATATTATGTTTTGGATGTTTAATGGGCTTATTTATATACTTTTATATTGTTTTTGGGACTAACCTATTAACCGGATGCCCAACCCAAATTGCTGTTTTTTGCCTATTTTAGTGTTCCGCAGAAAAAGAATATCATACGAAGTCCAAACGGAATGAAACCTTCGGGAGCGTGATTTTTGGAACAAACATGATCCAGTGGACTTGGAGTGGATGTCAAGCAATCAACGAGGAGGCCATGAGGTAGGGGGCGCGCCCTCAACCCTCGTGGGCCCCTCGTGGCTCCACCGACCTACTTCTTCCTCCTATATATATACCTGCGTACCCCCAAACCATAGAGGAGCACCACGAAAACCTAATTCCACCGCCGCAACCTTTTGTACCCATGAGATCCCATCTTGGGGCCTTTTACAGCGCTCCACCGGAGGGGGTATTGATCACGGAGGGCTTCTACATCAACACCATAGCCTCTCCGATGATGTGTGAATAGTTTACCTCAGACCTTCGGGTCCATAGTTATTAGCTAGATGGCTTCTTCTCTCTCTTTGGATCTCAATACAAAGTTCTCCTCGATTCTCTTGGAGATCTATTCGATGTAATCTTCTTTTGCGGTGTGTTTGTCGAGATCCGATGAATTTTGGGTTTATGATCAAGATTATCTATGAACAATATTTGAATCTTCTTTGAATTCTTTTAATTGGTTATCTTTGCAAGTCTCTTTGAATTATCAGTTTGGTTTGGCCTACTAGATTGATCTTTCTTGCAATGGGAGAAGTGCTTAGCTTTGGGTTCAATCTTGCGGTGCTCGATCCCTGTGACAGTAGGGGAAACGACACGTATTGTATTGTTGCCATTGAGGATAAAAAGATGGGGTTTATATCATATTGCATGAGTTTATCCCTCTACATCATGTCATCTTGCTTAAAGCGTTACTCTGTTCTTATGAACTTAATACTCTAGATGCATGCTGGAGAGCAGTCTATGTGTGGAGTAATAGTAGTACATGCAGGCAGGAGTCGGTCTACTTGTCACAGACGTGATGCCTATATACATGATCATACCTAGATATTCTCATAACTATGCTCAATTCTATCAATTGCTCGACAATAATTTGTTTACCCACCGTAATACTTATGCTATCTTGAGAGAATCCACTAGTGAAACCTATGCCCCCGGGTCTATTTTCCATCATATTAATCTCCCGTCAACAAGCTATTTGTTGCGTCGTTTATTTTGCTTTCTTTACTTTTAGTCTTTATCATAAAAATACCAAAAATATTATCTTATCTTCTCTATCATATCTCACTTTTGCAAGTGACCATGAAGGGATTGACAACCCCTTTATCGCCTTGGTTGCAAGGTTCTTATTTGTTTGTGTAGGTGCAAGGGACTTGAGCGTGGCCTCCTACTGGATTGATACCTTGGTTCTCAAAAACTAAGGGAAATACTTACGCTACTTTGCAGCATCACCCTTTCCTCTTGAAGGGAAAACCAACGCAGTGCTCGAGAGGTAGCAAGAAGGATTTCTAGCGCCGTTGCCGGGGAGTCTACGCACAAGTCAAGACATACCAAGTACCCATCACAAACTCTTATCCCTCGCATTACATTATTTGCCATTTGCCTCTCGTTTTCCTCTCCCCAACTTCACCCTTGCCGTTTTATTCGCCCTCCTTTTCCGTTCGCCTTCTTCCCGTGTGTATCTTTCTTTGTGTTTCCATGTGACTTCTATTTTCTTACATCTTTGCTTGCTAAAAATCTATTGTTATGGATCCACTTAAAGTGTTCTCCTTGGATTATATTCGATCCTTATGCGCTCGTGCTGAAACCCCAACTAGCCTAGTTGATGGGAGATCTTTAGATGAGCATTATCGGTCTCAAAACCGGCGGATCTCGGGTAGGGGATCCCGAACTGTGCGTCTAAGGCGGATGGTAACAGGAGGCAGGGGATACGATGTTTTACCCAGGTTCGGGCCCTCTTGATGGAGGTAAAACCCTACGTCTTGCTTGATTATTCTTGATAATATGTGTAGTACAAGAGTTGATCTACCACGAGATCAGAGAGGCTAAACCCTAGAAGCTAGCCTATGGTACGATTGTATGTTTTCCTACGGACTAAAACCCTCTAGTTTATATAGACACCGGAGGGGGCTAGGGTTACACAAGGTCGGTTACAAAGGAGGAGATATACATATCCGTATTTCCTAGCTTGCCTTCCACGCCAAGTAGAGTCCCATCCGGACACGGGACGAAGTCTTCAATCTTGTATCTTCATAGTCCAACAGTCCAGCCAAAGGATATAATCCGGCTGTCCGGATAGCCCCTAATCCAGGACTCCCTCAGTAGCCCCTGAACCAGGCTTCAATGACGATGAGTCCGGCGCGCAGTGTTGTCTTTGGCATTGCAAGGCGGGTTCCTCCTCCGAATACACCACGGAAGAGTTTGAATACAAGGATAGTGTCTGACCCTGCAAAATAAGTTCCACATACCACCGTAGAGAGAATAATATTACCACAAATCTGATCTGCTGACACGTTTTGGCAGCATGACATCACGCCACGGCCCGGTAATTATTTGAACCATTTTTCTTTAACCAGCCCCGCACATAACGCGAGGCGGTTTCTTTACACGTCTTGTCAAAGCAGAGATCGTGTTCCCCTTATTATAGGATTCTCTTCAATACGGACATGGGTAACCCAACCGCGCCATCAATTACGGCGCTTGGGGGATAAGCGAGTTTTACCAGGCTAGTGGGGGCGCATAGTTTAGTCCGCCATTATAAAGGGATAAGATCTCACCTTTTTCTACCCATGCCTTCTTCCTCCTTGTTCATCCATTCTTGCGCACTCGAGCTCCAGCGCCCAAGTCCGCATCCTTCTCCTCAACTCTCTCCAAACATGTCCGGAGCGGGAGGCAAGTGGATGGCCTCCTCCATCACGGAGGGACACATCAAAAAGCTACATGGAGCCGGATACTTAGCCGCGGATATCGCGCACCGGCTGCCAGCCGTGGGGCAGGTCGTCCCTACCCCGGAACCTCACGAAAGGGTGGTTTTCCTCCCCCACTTCGTCCGCGGACTGGGGTTTCCCCTCCATCCATTCGTCCGCGGCCTCATGTTCTATTATGGGCTGGACTTTGATGATCTGGCCCCAAATTTCATCCTCAACATCTCGGCGTCCATCGTCGTGTGCGAGGCTTTCCTCCGCATTTGGCCCCACTTCGGCCTGTGGCTGAAGACCTTCAATATCAAGCCGAAGGTGGTGGGCGGCCAACAAGCGGAATGCGGTGGAGCCATGGTGGGAAAAATGCCCAATGTTATATGGCTTGAGGGCTTCTTCGTGGAGACCATAAAGGGGTGGCAATCAAGGTGGTTCTACATCACCGAGTCGCACGACACCAACTGGGTGGCGGCCCCCGAGTTTTGATCCGGAATCCCCACGCGGCTCACTTCCTGGAAGGAGAAGGGCATGTCCTGGAGCTCATCGGTGGAGCTGGATGGACTCCAGAAGTGTATCCGGAACATGACAAGCAAGAAACTTAAGCTTGTCAACCTAGTCCAGGTCATGCTCTTCTGCCGGATCCTCCCGTGTCAACAACGGGCTTTCAACTTATGGGAGTTCCACCCGGCCCAGCACCAGACTCTACGCGAGATCTTCGACACGATGCATAAGGACGTCTGGAAGGTGCTGTTCAAGGGCGCCGAGGTCCCTCCTTCTCTTACCGAGGACCGCGGGCTAAGCGCGAAGCGTCCAGCGAATCCGGTAAGTTCTGTACATCTGGTAGGGTATTTATTTCCCATAGCTTAACCATGTGCGGGGTCTGAGCTCCCATGCCTTTGACAGGACTGGGTGGAGACATCCGAGCAGATTAACTGTCTGGCCCCTTTGCCCGAAGACCCTGCGGACGCTCTCCTGACGGAGATGCGGACTCTGTCTCCTTATGATGTGCCGGAGAAGACCAATAAGAAGGCCAAGGGAACCCGAAAGAGTTCCCGGTGCCATGTGGTATCGGACTCATCGTCCGATAACTCCGAGACGCACTCCTCCCATGAAAACGAGGAGAAGGAAGATGAAGACTCTCCCCGTCCAGTCGGGGGAGACAAGAAAAGGAAGGCCACCCCAACCGGGGAGGCCGAAGTGTCCAAGAAGGGAAGGACTCTCCTTCCGGACTGTTCCACAACCGCCGCCGATGGCGAAGACGAGTGGCAGCTCAGGGCTGGCGAAGTCGTAAGTATTCGGATACCAGAGTAACTCATAGCATACTTTTATTGCACTGCTTCCCCTAACGTCGAATATGATCATGCAGTCCGCCCCGAGCCTGTATCGACGTATCTTCGTCGAGCGGTTCCTTGGACTCGTCGGATATGGATAGCGATCCGCTTCCATCTGCCTCCTCTCCTCGCCCTACGGACAATGCCGAGGTATTGTCTCAAGGGGCACCGAGCCGAGGTGAGACAGTCCCGGAGGCGCCTCAAGGCGACCTTCCGGACTCCAGGAGCAAAGGGAGCAAGGCTCCTAGGGGCTCCAAGTTCGACCCGCAGTCGGACACCGCGTCGGAACCTCCAGTGGTTCCGGACTCGGGCAGGCGGCCCCCTTCCAAGAGGGGCAAGCCGTCTGTGTCGGTGACCTCTGTCCATCCAGAGGCGCCGGACGAACTGCTAGGAGCGCTTCCATCGACGAAGAGCACCGCACTATTATGAGTGCGGTGATCAAGAAGGTTCAGTCCGCCAAGAGCGGACTGACTGAAGCCTGTACCAGCCTTCTAACAAGATTTGAGGTAAGTATTTAAAATATAGGAAAAATATTACCGCATAGACAGTATCCCCTGATGCTCTGTTTGGTGTTCACAAAGAAAAGCCGAATAGAGGATCAAATAATATTTGCAGGAGACTAATATAAGTATGTCTGTATGCGTATGCAGGCTTTGCTGCTGACCTCTGCCGCACTCACTGCGGAGGTCACCGCACTGAAGAAGGACTTCGAGCGGTCCGAGAAGGAGCTCAGCTTTGCCAAGAGGCAGCTCGAGGAGAACAAAGGTAAGTAATACCTTGTCTATATAAAAAAGAAAATGTGGTTGCGAACTGAGAGGATCATCATCAATGTGCCAGGGGCCATGGCCGAAGTGGCGACCCTGAAGCAAGCGTTGTCCGAGGCCGAAAACAAAGCGGCCAAGGACCGCACCGAGCGGGAAAAACAAGAGGCACGGGTGGGCGAGGTGCAGCAAGAGCTCCAGGCTCTCGTGAAGAAGCACGAGGCTTTGGAGCTTGACTCGAAGACGCGAGAGTCCGAGCTTGCCGCGGCCCTTGAGAGCACAAAGCATGCCAAGGCTGAAGCCCAAAAGGCCCTCCAGGAAATTGAGGCGATGAGGAAGATAGAGGCGGTAAGGCATTCAATATGCAAAGCAAGCATGTGAAAGTAAATTACTAGTTACTTACCCGAGTTCGGAGATCTCCAGGAGCATTCGCAGATTTGCCCCGCAGCCTGTCGGATGCTGCGAAATATTACCAGGCCGAGGAGGGAAGCTCGACGGAGAAGCTGTTCTAGTCTTAGTATACTGGGACCGAACATCCGATGCCTATGAGAGACCAGCTGAAGTAACTGGTCGAGCTGCATAAGGCGGCCGAACAGGCCATGATGGGCCTTATGGTCTGGATGTGGCCTGGTGACTCCCTTCCCAATAGCTACTTCAGCCTGGTGAGGCGGCTTGTGGATGCCTGCCCACGGCTGGAGGCCATAAATCGGTCCGTCTGCATCGAAGGTGCACGCCGGGCCTTTGCCTGTGCGAAGGTGCACTGGGCCAAGATGGATGCCGAGAAGCTGGTGAAGGAGGGACCGCCGCAGGGCAAGGAGCATCGCCACCCTGAGATGTATTATGAGGGTGTCCTGAAGGGTGCCCGTCTTGTGGTCGACGAGTGTGCGAAGGATGTAATTTTTGAATAAACTTGCTCGGGTGATCCTGTATTATGAAAACTTGTTCATATGCGCTATGTAACGCTTGTTTGAATTTGAAATATTACCTTCTATGCGGCTGTTTATCAAATCTGAGAGATGGCCAGTCGTCGGCTTCTGCCCCCATTCCACGAGTGCTGGGGTGTTCGGGATAAACCTGAGCACTCTTTTTCCCATTGTTGGGTCCTTCGAGGGAGGTGCTCAGCACAACGAACAATGCAACCGGACTATAATGCTTTATCACTCTCACTTAGCCTTAGAAGTCTACAATTTTAAATTTTGGCAAAGCCCCTAGTATTCGGAAGGCCGAGTTCAGGGCGCTATACATGCCTTAAGCCGGACAAAGCCGACTCCTCGCTCTAAGCGGCATAAGTCTTTAGGGACTCGAGACCTCTCGAACAGCGACCAGCTCTCGCCTTATCATGACAGTCAGTTTTAGCTTTCTCTATTGAGGTGCTTAGCCCAGCTGAACCGGGGCACAATCGTAGTAGGTCTCCCAGTGCTACCTTAGCCAATATAGCAGAACGTAAGGTACCAAAACGTGGGAGCCAGGCAAACCCAACTATTGACCGAAGACATGATTCGGAGCTGATGCATATAATGCTATAAGTTCGGGGTGTCGCACTGTCGAAAGTGTTCGGACTTCTCACGCCGTATTATGGGGTATGCTTAAGCCCCTGACGTATTGGCCGTACCAGAGTGTACGGGTGCTGAATGTCATGAATGAACACACACACACACACACACACACACACACACACACACACACACATATATATATATATATATAAAGAAGAATAGAGAATGCGGTAATAGTCTAGCGCTATGCATTGTTTATTCAAAAAGGTGCGTCGAAGTAGAATGATATAAGTAGTGCGATAAGCAAAAAGTAGGACTATTGGACATGTCCCCTCCAAGGGCAAGCTGAGGAATGGTATTTAAAGCAGGTATTTCACTCGTTATCGGAGACCACCTGGGAGTTCCGTGGTGTGATGTGGCTTTTTGCCTCCTTGGTTGTTGCATCGTGTGTCCGACAATCATATTGCCGGACGGGGTTTCCAGAGATTAAAGTCCTGACAGAGAGAAAAGTAACAAAGCGGGAAGCCCCTAGTGCGGTTGAGCCGCGTCTTGGGGCGTGTTGTAGTCGTGCCCCCCTCCCCACATGTGCCCATGGTATTTCCAATGCGTAATTATGTACGCGTGGCACGGATTTTGCCATTTGGCTGGGACTAGGGCGGGGGCCGCATTGCTATGCGAGCTCAGAACGTGCCAGGCGGTCTTGTTGCCGATTACTCCGGGCGTGCTTGAAGGTGTCCGGGTCTTTAATCGCCGAACTGGTGGATTGCCTTAAGAGGCTGCTTTGCGCTTCTGCTGCGAGGGCCGCAGTGTGCTCCTCCGTGCGGAGAGAGCGCTCTGTGTTTCCATTGACTATGATGACCCCTCGAGGTCCTGACATCTTGAGCTTGAGATATGCATAGTGCGGTACCACGTTGAATCTCGCAAATGCAGTTCACCTGAGCAGTGCATGATAGCCGCTGCGGAACGGGACTATATCGAAGATTAACTCCTCGCTTCGAAAGTTATCCGGGGATCCGAAGACCACTTCCAGTGTGACTGAGCCTATGCAATGGGCCTCTACACCTGGTATGACGCCTTTAAAGGTCGTTTTTGTGGGTTTGATCCTTGAGGGGTCTATACCCATTTTGCGCACTGTGTCCTGATAAAGCAGGTTCAGGCTGCTGCCGCCGTCCATAAGGACTCGAGTGAGGTGAAATCCGTCGATGATTGGGTCTAGGACAAGTGCGGCGAATCCGCCATGATGGATACTAGTGGGATGGTTCCTGCGATCGAAGGTGATCGGACAGGAGGACCATGGGTTGAACTTTGGGGCGACTGGCTCCAACGCGTATACATCCCTTAACGCACGCTTCTGCTCCCTCTTAGGGATGTGGGTTGCGTATATCATGTTCACCGTCTGCACTTGTGGGGGGAACCTCTTCTGCCCTCCGGAGTTCGGCTGCCGGGGCTCCTCCTCGTCATCGTTATGTAGCCCCTTATCTTTGTCTTTGGCGCTTAACTTGCCGGCCTGCTTGAACACCCAACATTCCCTGTTGGTGTGGTTGGCTGGCTTGTCGGGGGTGCCATGTATTTGGCACGAGCGATCGAGTATATGGTCCAAACTGGACGGGCCCGGAGTGCTTCTTTTGAATGGCTTTTTCCGCTCACCAGGTTTAGAGCCTCTGAATCCGGCATTGACTGCCGTATCCTCGGTATTGTCGCTATTGACGCAACGCTTATGTTTGTTGCGACGTGACCTGCCATTACTATCCTTGGTATCTGAAGTACCGCGGTTCTTTGATGTATTATTGCTGCGAGCCAGCCAGCTGTCTTCTCCTGCGCAAAAGCGAGTCATAAGTGTCGTGAGGGCTGCCATGGATTTTGGCTTTTCCTGGCCAAGGTGCCGGGCGAGCCACTCATCACGGATGTTGTGCTTGAAAGCTGCTAGGGCCTCTGCATCCGGACAGTCAATGATTTGATTTTTCTTTGTCAGGAACCGTGTCCAGAATTGCCTGGCCGATTCTTCTGGCTGCTGAATTATATGGCTCAAGTCATCGGCATCTGGTGGTCGCACATAAGTGCCCTGGAATTTGTCGAGGGATGCGGCTTCCAAATCTTCCCAACAGCCAATGGATTCTGCTGGCAGGCTGTTGAGCCAATGCCGAGCTGGTCCTTTGAGTTTGAGTGGGAGGTATTTGATGGCGTGTAGATCGTCACTGCGGGCCATGTGGATGTGTAGGAGGAAGTCCTCGATCCATACCGCAGGATCTGTTGTGTCGTTGTATGATTCTATATTGATGGGTTTGAAACCCTCTGGTATTTGGTGATCCATTACTTCGTCTGTGAAGCATAGGGGGTGTGCGGCGCCTCTGTACTGGGCTATGTCGCGACGCAGCTCAAATGAGTCTTGTCCGCTGTGTTCGGCCCGGCCGGAATTACTTTTACTGTATCCGGCGTTACGGTTATCGTTCCGCGTGGTGGCACACCCTCGTGATCCGTAGATTGATCTTGCGTGTTTTGCTTTGTCCTCCAATACGTCTCGCAGGTCTAGCGTGTTTCCTCGTGCCTTGACATTTTTATTTGAGTGGCATCGGGGTGCGAGCCGAGCTTTTGGCTGAAATGCCTCTCTGTCGTGGCCACGAGGTGGCCGATCAGCCACGTCATACGCTGGAGATGTAGGTTTCAATGCTTCCTCCCGTAGTGGGGTTAGCAACCTACGCTTTGGGTAACTCTTGGACGGGCATTCGAGTTCATATTCCTCGGCCGCAAGGACATCAGTCCATCTGTCAGCTAGCAAATCTTGATCAGCTTGAAGCTGCTGCTGCTTTTTCTTAAGGCTATTTGCCGTGGCTATAAGCCAGTGCTTGAAGCGCTCTTGCTCGACGGGATCCTCAGGCACGACAAATTCGTCATCGTCGAGGATTGCGTCGTCTTCGGAGGGAGGCATGTAATTATCATCCTCCGCCTCTCCATCTGCCGCTCTCTCGGGAGGGCTGGCTTCTCCATCGTCCTGCTCTAAATCTTGCCGGAGGGGATTGTTGTCGTCTTCGGCACTGTCCGGAGTGCTATTATCTCCTATGCCGTTGTCACCACTTTTGCTTTGGCGAGACTTAGTGCGGCTCGACTGACGTCGGCTCTTGGGTTGTTTCTTGGAGGGGTCATCCTCCGCTGTCTCGTCGCCATTGCCTTCTTTGGGTGTGTCCACCATGTACATATCATATGATGAGGTGGCTGTCCAGTGCCCTGTGGGCAGTGGTTCCTCTACGTCTCCTGCATCGTCATCCATACCGTCGATGTCTTCGGAGTCGAAGTCGAGCATGTCGGTTAAATTGTCGACAGTGGCTACTAAGTGGGTGGTTGGTGGGCGGCGAATTTCTTCGTCATCCGCATCCCAATCCTGCCGAACATAGTTCGGCCAGGACTCTCCTGACAGGGAGAGAGACCTTAATGAGTTCAGTATGTCGCCGAAGGGCGAGTGCTGAAAGATATCCACGGAGGTGAACTCCATGATCGGCGCCCAGTCGGATTCGATAGGCACGGGTGTCGGTGTCAAAACCGGTGGATCTCGGGTAGGGGGTCCCGAACTGTGCATCTAGGCCGGATGGTAACAGGAGGCAAGGGACACGAAGTTTTACCCAGGTTCGGGCCCTCTTCATGGACGTAAAACCCTACGTCCCGCTTGATTAATATTGATGAGATGGGTAATACAAGAGTAGATCTACCACGAGATCGGAGAGGCTAAACCCTAGAAGCTAGCCTATGGTATGATTGTTGTTCTGTATGTTCTATTGACTAGCCTGGCCCTGGTTTATATAATGCACCAGAGGCCTAGGTTAACAAGAGTCCTAGCCGAATACGCCGGTGGGGAGAAGTCCTTGTCTTGATCGCCAAGTCTTGTGGAATCTTCCTTGTATGTGGCAGTTGTCTGAACTGGCCCATGAGTATACGGCCATGGGGGTCCTCGGCCCAATCTATCAGATCGGGAGATGACGTGTTGAGTACCCCCTAGTCCAGGACACCGTCAGTAGACCCCTGAACCGGTCATCAAGTTAGCGACGCTCCTCGATTCTTCCAAACTATTCTTCATCTTCGGTCGTCGGTCTCATCTTCGATCTTGAGGATCGCCGAAATGCATTCGACGAGTTTCTACGCCAGGTATCCGAGGAGCCCCTTTAAGTTTCCAGCCTTTATCAATGCCTTATTATTTTTATGCCACACACTGGGTTTGAAGTTGTTCCCGGGAGGTAGTGCCCTCTTGCGTCCGAGCTCTAACGTTGGACTGTATTCGAGGTATCTTTTGCAGCCGAGCACCAATGTCGGACCGCTTCCCAGCTCTTACGCCAGAATGTATCCGAGCTCCAACGCCGGACTATGTATCCGAGCTCCAACGCTGGACTGTATCCGAGCTCCAATGCCGGACTATATCCGAGGTGTCATATCACCTTGGTTCAAAAAAGTTTGAAGGAGTTTAGCCGAGCTTAATGCCGGAAATGCCCTCTATGGAGCCAGCCACTAGCGCCCGAGCTTTATGCCGAACTGCTTCCGAGGTGGTGCACCACCCCGAATGTGGGCCGATTTTTGTGAATATTTTTTATTGGTGCAATTTATTCTCTGCCGAGATATATACCCAGTAGCCCTCAAGGTGTGTATCGGTCTAAAACCCGAGATGCACCTGAATAATGGCGTAAGACCGCTGATCCTAGTAGACGCTGAGACTCGGGTTGATTTGCAAAATCGGCCTGAGGACCAAGTCCAAGCTCGGCAGAATACTTCGGGACACTAAAAGCGGCGTGCTCAGTCCTCGAGACTCAGGTTGGGTGCGGCCGACCAACCTGAGGATCAAAATCTCCTCGGAAACTATATTGCACATAAAATTTTCTGCATTGGACAAGCAATGCAGTAGCCCCCGAGACACTGGTCGGGTGGCAACACCAGATCAGGGGATCGATGTGCCCCTTTAATATTTGTAAATAATAAACCCGAAGCCCAGTAGCCCCCGAGCCTTAATGCGGGCACGGGTGGCCGAATTAAGGATCAATATCCATAGTAAAATCACAAATTATGTGTAATGACTCTATGTATCCAAGTACTTTACGTCATTAATGCTCAGATCCGCATTGTACAAAACTTTGTTGACCGACCATCGGCTTCCACCTCCTCGGCCAGTAGCCGAGGAGTGTTTGTCCTACTTTATAAAACCTTTACGAGGGCAAAGATTTACAACAAACAAGGCAATCTCGCCATACGGTTTTATAAACAAAGGTACCGAGAGAGTTATATTATTGTTTAACAGAAGAAATGTCTTCCAAAGAAAATAGTCCCACTATCGGTTACTTTCTTTGGGTTGTCATGCTAAGCATGATCATTAAACCTCGGCTCTAATGTAAGAGCAAAATATTGAGGATTTAGTTTGGGAGGCCAGTTAATAGCCCTCGGTAGTGTTCGGCGACAGTCGGGGTCAAGCCGTAAACACTTCGGCCAATATTATGAACGGCCCGTCATTTAACATAGTCATCGGATCGCTGACCAGTTTACGCTTATTGTGATAGTCAGTTTTCGGCTTTCTCCACTGAGGTGCTTAACCATGTGAGCTGGAAGCACAATCGCAGTGGTTCTCCCTTTGCACGCCTAGCCGAACAAAACGGAACGTAGGAAGCAAGTGCAGGAGCCGGGCAACCCAACTATTGACCGAAGACACAATTCGAAACCGATGCATATATAGCAATATCCGAGAATGTTTTTGCCGAATCCCTAAAGGTGTCCGGCATTGCACTGTGAGACTAATGCCGGAAAAGCACAAATAGTTTAAAAGTGCCAAAAAGCTTGGAAAACCAAGAAACGTCGGTAAAAACATGACATCCGAACAAGATCAAGTGTTCGGTGCCAATCCGAAAATTGGTCTTAAAAAAAAGAAGTGCTTCTGTCGTGCTTTAACATGATACATCCTATCTCAAGACTTCGAGCGGGTCAGCCTACGGCTTCAACCTCCTATCCCGAGGGTGGAGTACTTCTCATTAGGCCAGTTTAGCAAGCTAAACTCTAGCGGCTTTGAGAGAGAAATTAGGCTCCCCGGCTAGTAACCGCACACTCACGTCGAAAAAAGGAGTGATAAATAATAATAATAAAACTTTGCAACGACTAAGAAGAAGAACACTTATTATAAAACGGCTCAAATAAACTTAAGAGCCCCCAAGTGACTTGGGTAGAAGAATGATTGCATGTACCGAAGTACTTATATCATATCTAAGTTCAACCGAACTTTAGACGCGTCTTAACCGACCGTCGGCTTCTCCCTCTTCGGTCAAGGACCGAAAAGTGTTATGTACTCCATCGGTCAAGAATATCGACAGTGTTTCCAATAACCAGGCAATCAGGCCATAAGGCTGTAACAGACAAAGCGCGCTCAGGGAACTTATGCTATATTACTGCGAAGTGTAAGAAGCATCTTTGAAGAAAATAGTACCCCCACCGATACCTTTATTTGGTGCTCATTGTTATTATGAGACTTGTGCAATAGAGTTTTTGTACTCATGAGTTCCGTTGTGTGCCGACCATCATTGAAAACTATAAGAGCGCTAGCTTTCGGCTTCACCTAGTCTGAGGTCCGGCTCGGGTGACCCGATCGTGACAATCGCAGAGGTGCTCCTTTACTCCCTAGCCGAACAATCGGGAACGTGGGGGTAAACACTGGAGCGAGGCAACCCAGCTTGCAAATCGCTTAAGTGAACATGGTGCATATTGTGGCGTAATACATGAACAAGGAACGAAGCCGTACAAGTATAATCATATGCAACAGGAAGAGCTTCATAAAGGAAGCCCCCAAGTAAATGGGGTATTTGAATTTATGCATCACAAACAAAGTTTGGACAAGGAAATTTTTTACAAGAAACTTTTTTCCAAAAAAGTAAAATGCTTGGTCGAACCGAACACAAGTTAGAAATTAAAGCTTTGAGCATGAAAGCGACTTAGCTGGTTAATGTGTTCGGTATTGATGACGCGGTCCGAGCTTGATGCGGGGCAAGGTTCCATCCCCCAAGCCGGTCCCGAGGTGGCGGAGCGGAGAGCTCAACACGCCGAAGTGGTGAGATAGCACGGTCAATGCAGACCGGCAGAGTGACGCCGAAGTCCCCGGATCATTTTCCTGTGCACAAAAAATAGTGCAGACCGGAGATAATGATAATTAAAAAAATGTTGCATAATAAATAATTTATGCAAAGTGAGGAATAGAAGAAATATGGCCTGGCACCAAAGTCAATGTCGATGCAGGGCGTCGGCGTGATGTAGTAAAGGCGTGGCATAGCCTGAATTCACAGGTCGGTCCGAGCTCCGGATGCGGCGTTCGCCGGACTATGTACGGAAACTGATCGAACCACCACGGGACTGTTGTTAATGCGGTCACCATTTGATAGACCTGTGTACATATCATGGACAAACCAGAGTAATAATTCCTTAGGAAAAATGAACTCAAACAAGCAAAAAATACTAGGATTGATAGCACCTGGTTTATTTGTTGTAGCAATCCGAAGAAAGGTGATTCCCAAAATTGGGACTCGATCCGCACACCCATTGCCTGAATGGCGATAAAGCGACGGTATGGCGATGCTGGCAAAGGTTGGCTCGCCGAGGCAAAGTCCTCGGTCCAGCTAACATGACGGAGCTGGTCGGCTAGTGACGCCGAAGTCTCCGGAGTAGGTTGATGAAGAGATGGCGAAGCCCCCGGTCCAGCTGAGATGTCGAAGCCTCGATGTTAGCCGATGAGTCGAAGTAGGTCGGCGTGACGGACACCAGCTTGAAGAAGCAATAGTGCGGCCCTGCCGATGCAGGTCGTGACGTGGTCGATCCCGGCTTGATGAAGTGACCGTGCGGCGATGCCGGTATGCCCGCTCCGTGTAATCCGTGGGGTGGCGATGTTGGTGATAATTTATCCTTCGCGATGCCGAACTCTTGTTCGGCTTGCCAAGATGATGATCCGAAGAAATTGAGCTTGGCTCAATAAAGTGACAGCGTGTCTAGCGCAGGTCGGCAGCCGTAGAGCAACGTTATCAGGCTGGTTTGACACCAGCGTGATGGTGAAGATCATATTGAAAAAGACTTCAAAATTAGCGGGACGCGTTTGGGAACAAAACACAATACCCCATACAAAACTTCCGTCAAAAAGGATGTCCGAAATCCCGTTCATAAAAAAGATGAATTCGGGTCGGATACGTTCTCGCGCAGAAAACATATCCAAAAAGTGATGCATTAATCGGAAGGTTCCTAGAGTTTGGACGGTCGGATCGAGCTGAAATTTTGAGGGGTGGTAGATATAGTAATTCCGCAGCCGATCAACGGCTGGATCTTCCAAAGGACGTCCGAGCTAGAAGCTGGACATCACGCCCTAAACTCGTCCAGATTCCCGTCTAGATTTGATAGGGCTCCGGTATATTATAGATTGCCGGAGATTCCTCCATCGGAACACGACGAAATTTTGCATGGTCTCTGAAGACTCAATTCCACACAATTCCACCAAAGGGATCGTCAAAGCGATGCTCTAAGAGGTGGTGGCAGCGGATACAATTTCGCTATTTGTAAAAACAGCACGGTCGCTTGAGGGCAATGTTGACGTTGAGCCCCCGAGCTCCATAGATGATTCCTCCGTGATCTTGATAGAGATCGGAGTTGACGTTTGATGAAGGCCCTCGTCTGAACATGGTGATCCAAACATGGGGCGCAATTCTTGGTCAAACCAAGGTGACCAGTCGAACTGGTGACGAAGACGCCGAAGTCGCAGTTGATCTACAGGCGAGTCATCGATCCTTTTGCCGATCACACAGCGGAACTCTCAATGAAAGCACCAATGTCGGTGTCAAAACTGGCGGATCTCGGGTAGGAGGTCCTGAACTGTGCGTCTAGGCCGGATGGTAACATGAGGCAAGGGACACGAAGTTTTACCCAGGTTCGGGCCCTCTTGATGGAGGTAAAACCCTACGTCCTGCTTGATTAATATTGATGAGATGGGTAATACAAGAGTAGATCTACCACGAGATTGGAAAGGCTAAACCCTAGAAGCTAGCCTATGGTATGATTGTTGTTCTGTATGTTCTATCGACTAGCCTGGCCCTGGTTTCTATAATGCACCAGAGGCCTAGGTTAACAAGAGTCCTAGCCGAATACGCCGGTGGGGAGAAGTCCTTGTCTTGATCTCTAAGTCTTGTGGAATCTTCCTTGTATGCGGCAGCTGTCCGAACTGGCCCATGAGTATACAGCCACGGGGGTCCTCGGCCCAATCTATCAGATCAGGAGATGACGTGTTGAGTATCCCCTAGTCCAGGACACCGTCAACGGGCGCAGGCGGTTTGGAGTCCGTGGCCGGGGAAGAATCCGGCAGTTTGGCGTCACGGCTCCCGTGAAGGGTAAGGTCGATATCCGGCTCGATCACCGCTGAGAATACGGCCTCTGTGGCGGGGTCTATCCACCCATCCATGGATGGCGTAATTGGCTCCGAATTGAGGGTGAGCGGTCGCCGGTGCGGTCTCCTAAACACTGTCCGATGGTAGACCTAAATCATGCTCATCGTGACCGTGCAGTGCACTCGGCAAGGGCTTGAATCCGTCGAAGATCAAGTCTCCGCAGATGTCGGCCGTGTAGTTTAAGCAACCAAACCTGACCTGATGGCTAGGGGCGTAACTCTCAATCTGCTCCAGATGGCCAAGCGAGTTGGCCCGCAGTGCGAAGCCGCCAAATACAAAGATATGTCCGGGGAGAAAAGTCGCACCCTAGACTACATTGCTATTGATGATCGAAGGAGTCATCAAGCCTAATGATGACGACACGGAGGAACTCTCAATGAAAGCACCAATGTCGGTGTCAAAACCGGCGGATCTCGGGTAGGGGGTCCCGAACTGTGCGTCTAAGGCGGAAGGTAACAGGAGGCAGGGGACACGATGTTTTACCCAGGTTCGGACCCTCTTGATGGAGGTAAAACCCTACGTCCTGCTTGATTATTCTTGATAATATGTGTAGTACAAGAGATGATCTACCATGAGATCAGAGAGGCTAAACCCTAGAAGCTAGCCTATGGTATGATTGTATGTTTTCCTACGAACTAAAACCCTCCGGTTTATATAGACACCAGAGGGGGCTAGGGTTACACAAGGTCGGTTACAAAGGAGGAGATATACATATCTATATTGCCTAGCTTGCCTTCCATGCCAAGTAGAGTCCCATCCGGACACGGAACGAAGTCTTCAATCTTGCATCTTCATAGTCCAACAGTCCGGCCAAAGGATATAATCCGGCTGTCCGGATACCCCCTAATCCAGGACTCCCTCAAGCATGATCATTTCGTGCATCACCGTTTGTCTGAAAAAGGGATACTCTTATGGGATCAAATAAACAGATTGCTATGTTATGCTTGGAATCTTTGTGAAATTTGTGATCTGACTTGTTGCTCTAAAAACCCTAAAAAACACCTCCCCTACCTATGTGAGTTTAATGATAATGAAATCTTATCTTCTTATGCAAATGGTGTTTATAGTTACTATGATATCGAACAAATTGAAGAATTTGTTGCTTTTAAGGGTGCTTATGAAGTTGCTTCTTTGATTGAAAAGTATGATATTACTCTCTACGAATCTGAAAATCTTGACATACTTAAATACTTCCATGAAAACTATGCTCATAATGCCTATGTCAATGAATTTGTTGAAAGAATGACCACTGCTTCGGAAGAAAATAATGATATGCGTGAATCTATAGATAATTATGATTCCGATGATTTGATTGAAATATCCCTTGATGAACATGATGCTTGCTATTCTTGTGGCCATGATGCCAATATTTATGAAGATGGATTTGCTATAGTTACTTATGTTAAACATGAGATCGTTGCTATTGCACCCATACTTGATAGTTCCTTCGATGAAAAGCACGATTGCAATGATGTTATCATAAATTCTCTTAATGACAATTGTGTTAATGATATGCAAAACCTTAAGCTTGGGGATGCTAGTTTTGCTATGACTACTATTTGTTGCAATGATCATGATTGGGGTGATTCTTCTTACGAACTGGAAAATTTATTTAAGCCCCATGATAAATATGAGATTGATAATGGTGTTTGCAATATTAATAAAAGTGGGTTTGGAGAGGTCATGACTTTAATTAATGTTAATCCCACTATTTTGAAAGAGTGTCAACTTTGCATACATGTGGATCGTATTAAGAATATGTTTTGTGATAGCTATATTGTTGAATTTGATTATTATCTTACATGTAATTATTATGAGAGAGGAAAATATGGTGGTAGAAATTTTCATGTTACTAAATTACCTCTCATTATGTTGAGATTGCTATTGTTTCTTTCCGCTTCATTGCATATGCTAGTTTTTGCTTGCCTTGATAATTTGTTTGCCTATAAGATGCCTATGAATAGGAAGTATGTTAGACTTAGATGTGTTCGTCGCGTGTTTTATGATGCTCTCTTTGTGCTTCAATTCTTGTCTTTCATGTGAGCATCGTTGAAATCTTATGCCTAGCTATAAGGCTTGAAAATCTCTTGTTGGGAGACAACCCAATATTTTTCCTTTCTGTTTAGTAATAAATAATTCATCTAGACTCTGTTTAGATATGGTTTTATGCGTTTAATTAGTGTTTGTGCCAAGTAGAACCTTTGGGAAGACTTGGGGAAAGTCTTTGCGATCTCGCGAGAATTGCTGCCATTTTTATTGGAGAGTGCTATTTAGTTAATTCTTTTTGCATATGATTAATAGATAAACTCCTCACGTCCAGAAATTTATTTTAGAATTTTTGGGGTTCCAGAAGTATTCAAAACCTACATATTACTATAGACTGTTCTGTTTTTGACAGAACCTGTTTTTGGTGTGTTGTTTGCTTTTTTTGATGAATCTATGGCTAGTAATAGAGTTTATGAACCATAGAAAAGTTGGAATATAGTAGGTTTAACACCAATATAAATAAAGAATGAGTTCATTACAGTACCTTGAAGTGGTGGTTTGTTTTCTTTTACTAACGAAACTGATGAGATTTTCTTTTAAGTTTTGTGTTGTGAAGTTTTCAAGTTTTGGGTAAAGATTTGATGCATTATGGAACAAGGATTGGCAAGATCCTAAGCTTGGGGATGTACAAGGCACCCCAAGGTAAAATCCAAGGACAACCAAAACCTTAAGCTTGGGGATGCCCCGGAAGGCATCCCCTCTTTCGTCTTCGTCTATCGGTAACTTTACTTGGGACTATATTTTTATTCACCACATGATATGTGTTTTGATTGAAGCGTCTTGTATGATTTGAGTTTTTGCGTTTTAGTTTATCACTATCATCCTCGCTGTACATACCTTTTGATAGAGACACACATGTTTGGAATTTGTTAGAATACTCTATGTGCTTCACTTATATCTTTTGAGCTATATAGTTTTTGCTCTAGTGCTTCACTTATATCTTTTAGAGCATGATGGTGGTTTTATTTTATAGAAATTATTGATCTCTCATGCTTCACTTATATTATTCTGAGAGTCTTAACCATTATGGTAATTTGCTTTAATTATGAAATTAATCTAAAGGTGATAGGCATCTAAGATGAGCATAATAAAAACTTCCATATTGAGTTCATTGAATATCATGAGAAGTTTGATACTTGATAAGTGTTTTGAGATATAAAAGTGGTAATATTATAGTGTTCTAGTTGAGTAATTGTGAAATTGAGAAATGCTTGTGTTAAGGTTGCAAGTTCCGTAGCATGCACGTATGGTAAAAGTTGTATGACAATTTTAACACATAAGGTGTTCTTTTATTGCTTTCCTTATGAGTGGCAGTCGGGGACGAGCGATGGTCTTTTCCTACCAATCTATCCCTCTAGGGGCATGCGTAGTAGTACTTTGCTTCAAGGGCTGATAAACTTTTGCAATAAGTATACGAGTTCTGTAACAACCCAGATTTTCAATTTGGAATGTTATACATTAGATCATCATTGCATATCATATTTTATTTTGCTTTTGGTTTGATCCTAGAAATTTCTACGCAACTCAAGGACTCACGGAGAGAGTTGGGAAATTCATTATTTTCATATTTGAGTTTTCTCAAATTTTGAGAATAGGATCATTTGATCTTAATTATTTTATCATCAATTATTTCTATTACAAAAATATGAGAGAGGGGATAAAATGACTTTCCCAAAATAAAGAAATATTGAGGATTTAATAATAAAATCAAATAAGATTTTATTTCGGAGTTTTTCGTTATTTTATTTGAATTTAGGAAAAATGTGTGTTTTTCAAAATTGCATTTAGGACCAAAATAAATGTTCACCTTGTGCGGCTTGATTTTAGAAGTCCGGGAAAATTTATTTCGGAATTTTTGGAGTCCGTTTAGTATTTCTTTTTATTTTTCTTCTGCGCATAATTATTAAAAAAATGCGCACCGACCTAACCGGGCCGTGTCCGCCTGGGACTCTGTCCCGGCGGGCTTTAAAAGCCGGGGCAGCCCAGCCCCGAGCCAAACCCTAGCCGCCGCCCTCGAACCCCGCGTCGCCGCCGCCCGCGCCGCCCGCCGGCCGCCAGCGCCGCCGCCGCC
Source organism: Triticum monococcum (assembly GCA_034509565.1). Classification (NCBI taxonomy): domain Eukaryota; kingdom Viridiplantae; phylum Streptophyta; class Magnoliopsida; order Poales; family Poaceae; genus Triticum; species Triticum monococcum. The sequence continues at coordinate 166,857,727 of CM067846.1, read as the reverse complement.
GCCTCGCCGACCTGCCGCCCGAGGTCGCCACGAAATCCGTGCCACCATTTTTTTCGAAAAACCGTCGGTTTTTCGTCGGTTTTTTTTGTGTCGGTTTTTTTAAATAGATCGGTTTTATCGATTTATTTAATTAGCGAGCGTTCGTCTGTTCGTTCGTTCTAGCGAACGTTCATCGTTTTTCTTTTTCTCGGATTAAATCCGCGATTTTTCTGATCGCGATTTCTGATCCAATTTTCGTTTTAGCATAACTTTTCGCTCGTTTATCGGAATCAGGCGATTCAAGCGCCTAGAGTTTCGTCTCGAAACCCTCTATCCGTTTAACCAACTTAAACAAGTTTTTGCTACTGTAAAATTTGACTTAGATCCAGATTAGTAGAACGAAGTTGTTTTCTTTCGCCGTTTGACTTTCGTTGCTTCGTTCGATTTGATTCTTTTTGCAAACCGGAGTTGGTTTCGCGGATCATCAGCAAGGCAAGTAACACTTTGATCATACCTTTTCTACTACCCAGTTTTATTGCATTAGTTCAATCCTCAAATATTGCATGATTAGGATCTAATTAAATTATGGGATGGGAAGTAGATGAGGTAGTACCTATCACCTGTTATATTATCAAACCCTTGGGAGTTACTTCTATGTTTGCCTATTATGCCATGCTATGCTAGTAGACGTGGATTGGGTGAGTGATATCCATGACAGATGTGAGTTTGTTAATTAATGGTTTATCTAAGGTGGCAACTTAAACACACATCTGGGTGGATTGAGGTACCTGGGTATTCCAGGATTGCCTTTTTTTATGGACCGCCACCCAGGCTCAAACGAATCATGAGATTATTCATACTAGAAACTTCCGTGTGCAGCCACAAGCTATTATGGGCTCTAGCATTGTTGATTAAGTCGTGTGAACTCTTACAGGGTAGACTAGCAGATGTAGGGGATGTAGGTGCTACGGTCTACCCGATCGTAAGGTGCTAGCGCTTCTGAAAGACTATGTCTCGGTCATCCGTCTTCTCAAACACCATGTAGTGCGAGAAATCAAACGGAGGCGATCGAGTCTTGTGGGGAAAAGTGCGCAAACCTCTGCAGAGTGTATTAAACTAATCATGATTAGCCGTGTCCCCGGTTATGGACATCTTGAGTATCTAGTACCTGGATTATCATGTGAATCTCAACATGTTACTCTAAATTAATTTTGTTGGGTTTTGATAATGATGATGTTTAATTGGGATTGAGGATGCTGTCAACCATTCTCAATGTTTAACAACTACCATGATAGTTAAATAATTTTTTCCTTTGTAGTAGGGAAAAATTGGCTTTATGCAAAACTGTAACCATAGAGCTTTCCACCAGCCAAATATGCATATAGTATAGCTGTTTCATTCCATTACTCTCTATGTGTTACTTTGCCAGCATATTCCATGTGCTGACCCATTTCGGGCTGCAACGTTAATGTTGCAGACTTTTCAGACGACGATTAAGGAGTTTTTAGGTCATGGTTCTATACTCAGTGGTGCCGTTGGAGTTGATGGACTCACTTATCTTCCAAGCCTTCCGCTGTTATCGTTATTGGATGGCCTTAAGCCATATTTATTGTAATAAGTTCTCTATTGAGACACTCGATGTAATAAGTGTGTGAGTGCTACTCTGTTATAAATCCTCCGAGTACTGTGTGGTGTCAGCATTACTGATCCAGGGATGACACCTGAGCACAGAAATCAGACTATTTGAGGTCTGGTCGCTACAAGTTCTTTATGACTAATGTGAGTCCATGCATTATACGCACTCTCAACCTTCCACAATTTTCTAGCCTCTACGATACCGTGCATTGCCCTTTCTCGCCTTGAGAGTTGGTGCAAACTTCGCTGGTGCATCCAAACCTGTGATATGATACGCTCTATCACACATAAAACTCCTTATATCTTCCTCAAAACAGCCACCATACCTACCTATCATGGCATTTCCATAGCCATTCTGAGATATATTGACATGCAACTTTCCATCGTTCCATTTATTATGACATGCTCCATCATTGTCATATTGCTTTGCATAATCATGTAGTTGACATCGTATTTGTGGCAAAGCCACCATTCATAATTTTTCATACATGTCACTCTTGATTCATTGCATATCCCGGTACACCGCTGGAGGCATTCACATAGAGTCATATTTTGTTCTAAGTATTGAGTTGTAATTCTTGAGTTGTAAGTAATAAAAGTGTGATGATCATCATTATTAGAGCATTGTCCCATGTGAGGAAAGGATGATGGAGACTATGATTCCCCCACAAGTCGGGATGAGATTCCGAACTAAATAAAAAAAGAGGCCAAAGAAAAAAAGAGAAGGCCCAAGAAAAAAAAGAAAAAAATGAGAGAAAGAGAGAGAAGGGACAATGTTACTATCCTTTTTCCACACTTGTGCTTCAAAGTAGCACCGTGATCTTCATGATAGAGAGTCTCCTATGTTGTCACTTTCATATACTAGTGGGAATTTTTCATTATAGAACTTGGCTTGTATATTCCAATGATGGGATTCCTCAAAATGCCCTAGGTCTTCGTGAGCAAGCAAGTTGGATGCACACCCACTTGGTTTCTTTTGTTGAGCTTTCATACATTTATAGCTCTAGTGCATCCGTTGCATGGCAATCGCTACTCCTCTCATTGACATCAATTGATGGGCTTCTCCATAGCCTATTGATTAGCCGCGTCAATGTGAGACTTTCTACCTTTTTGTCTTCTCATAACCCCCATCATTATACTTTATTCCACCCATAGTGCTATATCCATGGCTTGCGCTCATGTATTGCGTAAGGGTTGAAAAGGTTGAAGCGCGTTAAAAAGTATGAACCAATTGCTCGGCTTGTCATTGGGGTTATGCATGATGAGAACGTTTTGTGTGACGAAATTGAAACATAGCCTAACTATGTGATTTTGTAGGGATAAGCTTTCTTTGGCTATGTTATTTTGATAAGACATAATTGCTTGGTTAGCATGTTTGAAGTATTATTGTTTTTATGTCAACATTAAACTTTTATCTTGAATCTTTCGGATCTAAATATTCATGCCACAATAAAAAGAATTACATTGAAAATTATGCTAAGAAGCATTCCACATCAAAAATTCTGTTTTTGTCATTTACCTACTCGAGGACGAGCAGGAATTAAGCTTGGGGATGCTTGATACGTCTCCAATGTATCTATAATTTTTGATTGTTCCATACTATTATATATTCTGTTTTGGATGTTTAATGGGCTTATTTATACACTTTTATATTATTTTTGGGACTAACCTATTAACTGGAGGCCCAGCCCAAATTGCTGTTTTTTGCCTATTTCAGTGTTTCGCAGAAAAAGAATATCAAACGGAGTCCAAATGGAATGAAACATTCGGGAGCATTATTTTTGGAACAAACGTGATCCAGAGGACTTGGAGTGGACGTCAAGGAATAAACGAGGAGGCCACGAGGCAGGGGGCGCGCATACCCCCTGGGCGCGCCCTCCACCCTTGTGGACCCCTCGTGGCCCCACCGACCTACTTCTTCCTCCTATATATACCTATGTACCCCCAAACCATCGAGGAGCACCACGAAAACCTAATTCCACCGCTGCAACCTTCTGTATCCGTGAGATCCCATCTTGGGGCCTTTTCCGGTGCTCCGTCGGAGGGGGCATTGATCACGGAGGTCTTCTACATCAACACCATAGCCTCTCCGATGATGTGTGAGTAGTTTACCTCAGACCTTCGGGTCCATAGTTATTAGCTAGATGGCTTCTTCTCTCTCTTTGGATCTCAATACAAAGTTCTCCTCGATTCTGTTGGAGATCTATTCGATGTAATCTTCTTTTGCGGTGTGTTTGTCGAGATCCGATGAATTGTGGGTTTATGATCAAGATTATCTATGAACAATATTTGAATCTTCTCTGAATTATTTTATGTATGATTGGTTATCTTTGCAACTCTCTTCGAATTATCAGTTTGATTTGGTCTACTAGATTGATCTTTCTTGCAATGGGAGAAGTGCTTAGCTTTGGGTTTAATCTTGCGGTGCTCGATCCGAGTGACAGAATGGGAAACGACACATATTGTATTGTATTGTTGCCATCGAGGATAAAAAGATGGGGTTTATATCATATTGCATGAGTTTATCCCTCTACATCATGTCATCTTGCTTAAAGCATTACTCCGTTCTTATGAACTTAATACTCTAGATGCATGCTGGATAGCGGTCGATGTGTGGAGTAATAGTAGTAGATGCAGGCAGGAGTCGGTCTACTTGTCATGGACGTGATGCCTATATACATGATCATACCTGGATATTCTCCTAACTATGCTCAATTCTATCAATTGCTCAACAGTAATTTGTTTACCCACCGTAATACTTATGCTATCTTGAGAGAACCCACTAGTGAAACCTATGGCCCTCGGGTCTATTTTCCATCATATTAATCTCCCGTCAACAAGCTATTCCTTGCGCTGTTTATTTTGCTTTCTTTACTTTTAGTCTTTATCATAAAAATACCAAAAATATTATCTTATCTTCTCTATTAGATCTCAGTTTTGCAAGTGGTCATGAAGGGATTGAAAACCCCTTTATCACGTTGGTTGCAAGGTTCTTGTTTTTTTGTAGGTGCAAGGGACTTGAGCGTGGCCTCCTACTGGATTGGTACCTTGGTTCTCAAAAACTGAGGGAAATACTTACGATACTTTGCTGCATCACCCTTTCCTCTTCAAGGGAAAACCAACGCAGTGCTCGAGAGGTAGCATACACCCACTATCAAGAACCCATTTCTTTCCTCCAGTCATGTAGCCGCGAAGATTCACCATAAGACCAAAGTGTCTCATTGCATCATCAAGATCATAGTCACTATCATCATCCTCATCATAGTATCCATGTTCAACGTCGTCTTGTGACGGATCAATTCCTAGAGAGGGCAATTCATTAGATAAATGATCATCACAATAGTCATCTTTATGAATTCTAATGGCTCCGAAGATGATATTGCTAATGATTCCAACATCTCCTTTGGCGCTCGTAAGATTAGTAAGCTTAGATAGACCATCACCAAATTTTGGATCATTGGAACTCATCTTACTCAAGACAATAGACTTATGAAGAATCTCGTCTAAGATTTCAAGGAATAGTTTGGAAATCGTTCCTCAAGGAATCTCCATATGGTGTAGGCACAATCAAGAGCAGGCAAGCTAGCAAGCAGGTTTCTAGGCAAACCACTAGTGATTAAATTGACAGTTCTAAGATTACGGATCATGTCAATGTACTCATCAAGGGTAGGATGCAAAGGATCAACATGAGGTGCACAAGGGCTAGTAATGTACTTGTTCAAATGATATTCATTGAAAATCTCAAGCATCTCAATTTTCCACTCGTGAAAGTACTCTCCATCAAGAATAGGCACTCTACGTCTAAGACTCCCCAACATAGACTCATCCATCTTCCTCCAATGGTGATTAAACCAAAGCAATGGAGACCAAAACTCTGATACCAATTGAAAGGGATCGAGAAGAGGTGTCTAGAGGGCGGGGGGAATAGACACTTAGCAAAAAAAAAGTGGCAGTTTTTATCTTTTTCAGGTTGAGGTAGAGTATTAGCACATGTTTGAACATTCACCATACATATCAAGCAAGCATGACAAGAGTATATGGGCAGCGGAAAGTAAAGCATGCAACTTTGCAAGAATGTAAAGGGATGGGATTGGAGTTTGCAAACGCAATTGGAGACAAGGAGATTTTTGGCGTGGTTCCGATAGGTGGTGCTATCGTACATCCATGTTGATGGAGACTTCAACCCACGAAGGGTAACGGTTGCACAAGTCCACAGAGGGCTCCAGCCACGAAGGGTCCACGAAGAAGCAACCTTGTCTATCCCACCATGGTCATCGCCCACGAAGGACTTGCCTCACTAGGGTAGATCTTCATGAAGTAGGCGATCTCCTTGCCCATACAAACTCCTTGGTTCAACTCCACAATCTTGACGGAGGCTCTCAAGTGACACCTAACCAATCTAGGAGACACCACTCTCCAAAAGGTAATAGCCGGTGTGTTGATGATGAACTCCTTGCTCTTGTGCTTCAAATGATAGTCTCCCCAACACTAAACTCTCTCTCATAGGATTGGATTTGGTGGAAAGATGATTTGAGTGGAAAGCAACTTGGGGAGGGATAGAGATCAAGATTTATGTGGTTGGAATGGAATATCTTGACCTCAACACAAGTGTAGGTGGTTCTCTCTCAGAAAATATATGATGTAAGTGTAGGCATGTTATGATGGCTCTCTTCACGAATGAAGAGTGGGTGGAGGGGTATATATAGCCTCCACACAAAATCTAACCGTTACACACAATTTGCCAAACTCGGTTGGACCGATTCAGTTCATAATGTGACCGTTAGGCATTTCGATGGGACCGACATGATCAACTCGGTGGGACCGATGTGCTAGGGTTAGGATAAAGCCTCATCTTGGTTTGACCGATTACACAAACTCGGTGGGACCGATTTGGGTAATAAGTGAAACAGAGAGTTGGCCAAGCAAACTCGGTGAGACCAATTGCATATTTCGATGGGACCGAAATTATTGTAATAGGCAACAGAGAGTTTGCAAGCCCATCTCGGTGAGACCGAGATCCCATCGGTAAAACCGAATTGGTTAGGGTTTCTGGCAGTGGCTATGTCAAGAGAACTCGGTGGCGCCAGATAGAAAGTTTCGGTAGGGCCGAGTTTGTCTTTTGGTTTGGGACAAATGTGGATGTGAGAAAGTGGTTGAGGGCTTTGGAGCATATCACTAAGCACTTTGAGCAAGCAAGCCATTAAGCAACACCTCATCCCCTTTTAATAGTATTCGCTTTCCTATGGACTCAATGTGATCTTGGATCACTAAAATAGAAACTGTAGAGTCCAGAGCTTTGAGCTTGAGCCAATCCTTTGTCCTCATCATCTTGAAGGGGTTCCACAACCTCTAGTCCATGCCACTCCATTGTTGAACTTATCTGAAACATACTAGATGAAAACATTAGTCCAACAAGAGATATTTTGACATTGATTACCAAAATCACCCAGGGAGCATTTGTGCTTTCAACTTTTCACATCCATTTGATATAAGATGATATTATGATGGTTAGCATAAGCAAGCAATATGCAAATAGCCTCAAGTCTAGAAACAGGTGCAAAAGTTTCATCGAAATCAATTCCTTCAACCTGTGTGTAGCCTTGAGCTACAAGATGAGCTTTATTCCTCAGGACAAGGCCATTTTCATCTTGCTTGTTGTGGTAGATACATTTGGTACCGATGATATTGTGCTTGCGTGCGTCTGGGCGCTTGAAAAGTTCCCAGACATTGTTGAGCTCAAATTGATGTAATTCCTCTTGCATCATTTGAATCCACTCAGGCTCCAGAAATGCCTCATCTACTTTGGTGGGCTATGTGATAGAGACAAAAGCAAAGTGCCCACAAAAGTTAGACAAATGAGAAGCCCTTGAGCGTGTGAGAGGACCTGCTGCTTTGATGTCGTTGATGATTTTCTCAATATGCACTTCATTTGCAACGCGAGGATGAGCGGGTTGATGATGTTGAGTGGGCTCAACATTTTCTTCAGAGCCATTTTCCTCAGGTGCACCAGCATGATGTTCTTCACGTTCTAGAATGACTTCTTCAGCATATTCTTCGGTAGGTATGACATCCTCAGTAGCCTTGAACTTAATGGATTCCTTAGGTGACATTTCATCTAGCACATGAGGTAGGTGCACTCTTTGCAAGCCATTAGTTTCATCAAACCACACATCTACAGTTTCAACAACCTTGCGGTGTACGATATTGAAGGCTCTGTAGGTGTGTGAGTCCTTTCCATAACCATGCATAAAACCTTCATGTGCTTTCGGTACAAATTTAGAATTGTGATGAGGATCTCTAATCCAACATTTAGCACCAAATACTTTGAAATAACTCACATTTGGTTTCTTATCAGTGAGGAGTTCATATGAGGTCTTTTTGAAGAATTTGTGAAGATATACCCTGTTGATGATGTGGCACGCAGTATCAATTGCCTCAGGCCAGAAGTGAGGAGGCGTCTTGTATTCATCAAGCATAGTGCGAGCCATCTCAACAAGAGTCATGTTCTTGAGCTCCACGACGCCATTCTGCTGAGGAGTATAAGGAGCAGATAATTCGTGAGTAATACCAAGTTCATCAAGATAGTCATCAAGACCAGTATTCTTGAACTCGGTCCCATTGTCACTTCTAATGTGCTTGATCTTCACATCAAAGTTTGTTGAAGCCCTCGAGGAAAATTGTTTGAAGACTTCCTGCACTTCAGTTTTGTAAGTGATGATATGCACCCATGTGTAACGAGAATAGTCATCAACAATAACAAAGCCATATAAAGATGCATCATTAGTGAATGTGGCATAATGAGTAGGGCCGAAGAGATCCATGTGAAGCAATTCAAATGGACGAGTGATAGTCATGATAGTCTTTGAGGGATGCTTGGACTTGGTCATCTTTCCAGCTTCACAAGCTCCACACAGATGGTCCTTGAGGAATTTGACACCCTCGATGCCAATGACATGCTTCTTCTTCGTGAGTGTGTGCAAGTTCCTCATGCCAGCATGACCTAGTTGTCGATGCCATAACCAGTCTTCTGAAGCTTTTGCCAGTAGACACATGGCAGGTTGTGGTCCTGTAGAGAAATCAACAATATACAAATCTCCTCTCCTAAAGCCTTCGAAGAATTTGGAATTTTCAGCTTCCATGATCACAACACAATGATACTTGCCAAAGACAACAACCATATCAAGATCACAAAGCATTGAGACAGACATGAGGTTGAATCCTAAGGACTCGACAACCATGACTTTGTCCATGTGTCGATCCTTTGAGATTGCAAACCTACCTAGACACAATACCCTGCTTTTGCCTTTGTCAGCGTAGGTGATATGCTTCAGATGCAATGGGGATAAAGTAGTGTCCATCAATAGGTTCATGTCACCGATCATGTGATTTGTACATCCATTGTCGAGGACCCACTTAGTAGCTTTGGGTTGATCATCCTGCAGATGAATTAGTGCATCTTACGAACTCATATGCTTCATCGAAGAAGAATATGGCATCAAATTCATCAGATTGAATTTCATCAAGCAATACAATAGATATAGCAGCATGAGGATGTGAGAAATGAATATTCATTTCTTCATGATTAGCTTGCGTCCTTTCAAGCATATTCAGGTCCCCAGCAAATTCTTTGGACGTTTAAGTTCGTCTGTAGACCTGACCCTGCATAAGAGATTAGTTCTTTTTCTTCACCACCCACATCTGGAGGGGTGGCCAAGAGTTCATCATTTTGCGAGCTCCATAAGAGAAAGGTGGCATAGAAGCCAGTCCACTTTGTTTCACAGAAGAGGGGTTATAGTAAGCATATGAATAAGCAGAGAAATTCTTCGAGGACTTATGAACATAATGATTTGAAGAATAATGCACATATTCATAGCCCTTAGGCTTTCCCTGCGAAACAGAAGTGTTAGCACTATGATGTTCATATGAGGATCTGGATCCATATGAGTAATTTGATCCACGCGAGGAATTTGGTCCATATGAGGACTTGGATCCATATGAAGAATTTGATCAGGGGTTCCTATTCTTCTTAGGTGGTGTCATGATGACATTCACCTGAAGACTTTCAAGGAACCTTTTGGGAACCCATATTTTCTTCATAGGGGGGCCGTTCTTGCAGTTAGTTCAAACATATCTAGCAAATACTTCACCATTCCGATTTTTGAACAGTTTATAGTTGGAGTCAAATGACTCATCAGAAGAATATGAAGATTCACATGTAAAGCCAGATAAAGTGGATGGATCTACGGGAGGTCCTTTTGCAGCAACCCATGAGGTTTTGGGATAATGCTCAGGTTTCCACTAGGTCCCATCAGCATTGAGTTTCCTCTCAAAGGCAATACCCTATTTCCTAGGGTTCCTATTGAGGATATGCTTTTTAAGCACATCACAAAGAGCCTGATGCCCTTTGAGGCTTTTGTAAATGCCTGTCACATACAATTCCTTCAACCCTGCATTGTCAGTGATACTAGTGGTATCCTCAGATGAGGAATTTGTGATAACAGATACAGTTGAAGAATTTGCAGCAATAGAAGCATTTGAACTTTCAGGTGAAGAATTAACAGATTCACGTTCAATGCATTTCAAACATGGTGTAATGAATTTAACCTGAGCAGAACTGATCTGTTGAGCAAGCAATGAATCACGTTCCTCTTGAAGATCTTCATAACTCACCCTTAGCTTCTCAAGATCTTGCTTTCTTTGAAGAAATTCACAAGAAAGCTTCTCATGATCAGCTAAGAGAGTTTTATGATGACTCTGAAGGTTGTCAAACTTAGTCTGAAGTCTCTGAAGATTTTCAGTCAAAGTTTGAGTTCAATCCATTTCTTCACCTAACATATCATCGCTTTCATCTAGCATGTTTTGAACCTTTTCCAAAGCTTTTTGTTGTTTAGTGGCAATATAAGCAAGCTTGGTATAGCTGGGTCCAAATCCATCACCCGATTCATCATCACTAGACTCAGATGAGAAACATTCGTTACCTTGGCACCTTTTGCCATGAGGCACGGTACAAAGGATGATGGTTCAGGATCAAAAGTCATCATTTCGAGCGGTTCCTTGAAATCCTCAAACCAGGGATCATGACGAGTTTGATGACCTTCGTAGACGTCAGAGAGTCGGTCCTAGATAAGCTTCGCATGGCAGAGATGCATAATGTTCCTGAACTAGTTTCGGGATAAGTAGGAGCATATGATGTCCTTCGCCATGATGTCAAGTCGAGTGTACTTGTGAATATCATTAGCCTCCGCCATCTTGCAAAGATCGGTAACACCAATCTCAGTGACGGTCCACAGCTCGCTGTTCATTGCCATGAGACGCTTCTTCATCATGGCCTTCCACTTCGGATAATCATGACCGTCAAAGATGGGGCATGTCACTTTCTTCATTCCCGCGGTGGACATAACTAAAACTCCATGTGGTTAAACCAAAATCACACAAAATAAGGGAGTACCATTCTCTGATACCAATTGAAAGTGCGTTATATCAACTAGAGGGGGGTGAATAGGCAATTTTTACAAATTTGTCATTGAGGAAATTCAAGGTGAGGAATTTCCTAAGTCACGAACGACAAGCAGCGGAATAAATACTCAGATGCAAGCGTAACAGAGTAGTAACACAGTCATCATGATGAAATGAAAACAAGCACAGAGTACAAGTAGCGTGTAAACATGATAAGCAGACTGAAGATAAAGTGACTGAAGAATTAGGATTGAGGAAATTGAGAAAGTCTTCAGTTAAAGTCTTCAAATAGTAACAATCAAGTACTTCAATACATGAATAAGGAAATGAAAGGGTTGAGGAAATAGAACCAGTAGCTTGGTGAAGACGATAATTTGGTAGACTAGTTCCAACTGTTGTGACTGTCGTACGTCTGGTCGGAGCGGCTAGGTATTTAAACCTGAGGACACACATTTCCGGACACATAGTCCTCACTGTATTCTCCTTGAGCTAAGGTCACACAGACCTCGCCCAATCACTCGTGGTAAGTCTTCAGGTGACTTCCAAACCTTCACAGACTCGGTCACTCGGCGATTCACAATTTCCTCTTGGATGCCCTAGACCATGATGCCTAACCATCTGGAGGATGCACAATCCTCAAAGGTAACAAGCGTCGGTTCCACACAGGAACAATCTCTTCAGTGATGCTCAATCACTTTGGGTTTGTAGGTGTTTGGGTTTGAGTTTTCCTCACTTGATGATTTTCGCTCAAAGTCGTCGGAGGATGGGATGCTCTCCATGACAAGTGTCAGTTTCTCGTGGAGCAGCCAACCAACTAGTGGTTGTAGGGGCGGCTATTTATAGCCTAGGGAGCAGCCCGACATGATAAGACATAAATGTGCTTTAATGATATGACCGTTAGGTGGGTAGATATTTTGGGACAGCTGGCTCGTAGCACAGCAACGGTCGGATATTTGAGTATCAAATTCCTTAGGGCTATCATGTTCCTCACTTGTAGGCAATTCGCACTGGCGAATTCCTAACTTCTCAGTCAGAACAAATTTCTCAAAGACCAGAAGATCTTCGTCTCTGTCATTGAAGAAATTGACTGAACTGTATGAGATTTCCAATGGCTTCACTCAAAAGGATTGGGTAGGTGTAGGATTTTGAGATGAGCATCACTTGGAAACTTTTCCTTAGTTTTACCTCGACCCCCTTTAATAGTACGGTGTTTGAGGAAATGAAACTACGAAAAGAAAAGACTTCACGGTTCATATTTCTCGCATGAATATCAAGTCTTCACGGCCACATCAATTTCTTCACTTTCAAAGTCTTCAAGAAAACCAAAGTCTTCAACTGAAGACACTCATTTTTAGGGATCGACTTTCATTGTAAATATCAAATTCCTCATAGACTTATAGACCTGTGTACACTCACAAACTCATTAGTCCCTTAACCTATAAGTCTTCAATACACCAAAATCACTAAGGGGCACTAGATGCACTTACAAACAATTATAATGATGATTAGGTCAATATGGTGGTTCTCAGCTAGAGCTGCTCTTAGCTCATTGGGTTGTGCGGTTGATCTCATTAAGTCGCAATAAGCAACAAATAGGACCCACCGTGGTGATGGGCTAACACAGAGAAAGGGAGAGAGAACTTTTGGTTCTATAGATTCTGGAAGGAATTTACTCAAAAACTAATTTTGAATTTTTTGGAGCTGGTTTTCAGAATACGCAAAGCTTGCATATCTTTCATTGATCGAAAAAGTTGAAGTGAGAATACAGAGGGGGTACATTGCATGACACAACCAAAAATGGTGTAAACATGGTGCCCGAAGCATAGAGACATGGGATGTTCAGCCCAAACAGGAGCTACAACACAATGCTAAACTACCCAGTCCAACAGAAACAACCCTAACCAAAACAATGCCCCAACACTCGGAATCTAGTACCAGACACAACACAAGCAAGCAATACGACGCCTTCATGAAGTGGAACGACGTTGTGGCGCCGCCATGCATCCCTCGATCCGAGGAACTGGACCTGGGGTTTCCCTCGATGCTCGGGAGGGTCTTGAAGAATAGGCCATGGCAGGGTTTCCATCAAGCAGGGATTTCACCCTGTACAATGTCCGAACAATCCCAAAATCATTGGGACTGGATCCAAATACGGGAACATGTCGTAGCTAGGGCCGTCATCGCTGGAAGGGGAGTATGCCACCGAAGCATGAGGATTGGACTTGGCGGGGGAGGGGTGAGGCAAGGGGTGGCATGTCGACGAGCCAGGGTCCGTTGAACGCGAACCTGGATCAACGAAGCTTGAGCCGCCAAAACACCGGCGAACCCAGTAAGCCGAAAAAGAGCGCAGCTTCTAGAGCGTTGGGGTCACAGCCGCTACGGGAGGAACGTCGGCGAGCTGGACCCTCGAAAACGCAAGTTCCAAGCCAACCGAGATCGTAACATCGACGATGAGCTCCACCATGTGATGAAGGCCCCCACGTCAAAGCCGAGAAAATCCACATCAGCACCAAGCAGAATGGCTGCAGGCCTGCGTGGATCCAGAAATGAAGCCACCTACAACACCAACGACGAAGCACCCATCAGAGAGAGGCGCGTCGTGCATGGCCACAGCCGGCCCGTGCATACGCAACGAAGAAGGGGGCGCCCCACGCACGGCCAGCTCGCCACGTCTACCCTCGCAGAATCCCTCCAGATCCGTTGAGCTCGTGCTTATAGCCAAGGAGAAGATACCGCCTCGGATAGGAGAGCCGTCTGCAGAGGGGTTGCGGCGCCGCGTGAAGAGGAGCTCCGCCACGGAACCGCCCCGCGCCGACAGGAGGCCAGACCCTGCCTGATGACACCGCAGGAGGTAGGAACACCCTGCCGCCACCCTCCTTGGGCACGCACGGACTATGCCAGCGTCCCCTTCGGCGGCGGCGATGCTAGGGAGGCGGATCTGGGGCGCGGCCAGCGGCGCTGTGTGTGTGTGGGGGGGGGGGAGGGGGGCATTTTTTGGGGCTATTACATAAACCTCTCAAAGTCTTAAAAAAAGGCTTCATAATGTATGAGGATATGATTCTCAACACCGTGCAAAGAAGGGCACCCGTGTAAGGTTGCAACGACCGAACGTTTGTTTTCTTTTCTTCACGTGCAGCACCGAATAGTTGATGGTTTAGGTGCCGAATTCCTGGACTTTTGTATCGATTGATTGGGGTAGTTGGTCGCCTGGGCGTCGTTGTCTCGCCCTCTTCGGCGGTTCTGCGCCCCCAGTTTCCCCATTTCTTCTGGTCCAAACACTGTACTCGTTTACCGGCAAGATGTCTCTCCAACAAGTGCCCAACAAACGAGCATAGCTAGAACGGTAGGAGCATATGGGCGTCAGCACTACTGTTCCATCGAAACCGAACCCAAATCCAGAAATTATCAGCTAAAGTAGTAGAAGAAGCAACGGATCGCACATGGATCGATGATTATTCAAGGAACAGATAAAACACTCCATGTTCTTGCAGATTATTCACATCACATGATGTGCAGCTATCAGTAGTAATATGCACAAACAGAGAAGAAAGAAGAACGAGTAGGCATGCGCAGGCCTGGCGAGAGCCCCGATCGATGCTCCTCCTTACTGCTGTAAGTGCGTCCATGCTGTATGTACATGTGGAGCGCGCTCGGCGCCTGCACGGTCGGCGGTGATCACGAGAGGTAAGTACCGCAGACGCCGGCGCCGGCGCGGCAGCCGCCGCAGGCGCAGCCCCTGCCGCCCACGAACACCGGCCCGTTCCCGCGGGAGCCGGAGCGCCGCCGCCGCTTCCCTTCTCCTTCCCCGTCGCCGCTGCCGACGGCAGAGGAGGCCGCCAAGATGACCAGGGACAGCACCGACATGCACAGGATGATGACGCAGAACACCACGTCCGCGCCGCCGACCACCGCGGCGTCGTGGGTCTCGATGACCACGCTAGCCATGGCGGTCCTCCTCGTCTTCCTCCTCCCTGGCGATGATTCTTGCGTGCTTTGCTACCCCTGGAGGCTGGAGCGCGCACACAGTCGTGGCGAGAGCGGGGTATGTGAAATGAACAGGAGCTTCGCTTATACGTAGGCGAAGAGGCGGAGCGATGCTTATCTAAAATTCTAGCGTGTGTTTCGTAGGGTGCATTGAGGATGTATAAGGGCAAAAGTTCTCAATCCGACTCACTTTTGCTTGTTTGGTAGAGTGTATGGGCTCATCTGAGCTATGCTCATCTGATGTATACAAGTGTCCTCAGCCATGCTCATTTCATGCACCTCAGACAGGGTGCATCGAGGCAGCTATGCTGGCCCTGACACTCGTCCCCACCGACCAGACGACGTCCAGATATGTTTATTTTTTTAAAAAGAATCAGAATTTCAAAATTTGTTTAATTTTCGAAAAACCTTAGAATTTCAGAAAAAATGAAAAGTTTGAATTTCAAAATTGTTTAAATTTTCAAAAAAAATCATAATTTCAAAATTTGTTTGAATTTTCAATAAATATTTGAAATTTCAATTTTTCTAAAAAATTGTAAATGTTCGGAATTTCAAAAGGAAATCAAAATTTGTTTGAATTTTGAAAAAATAGAATTTATTTTTTTTATAAAATTTTCAAATTTTGTTTAAATTTTCAAAAAAACTCGTAATTTCAAATATGTTCAAATTAAAAAAAGAATTTCAAAATTTATTTTAATTTTCCAAAAAAGTTTAGAATATCAAATTTTATTTAAATTTTCAAAATATGTTTAAATTTGTGTTGAGATTTTTTCGATTTTGTTCATCATTCAAAAAATATATTCAGAATTCGAAATTGTTCAGCATATCTAAACACATGCAGGCTACCAAACAAAATCTCAGCTCAGCATGTCTCAATGCATACATCACTACCAAACAACAGCAACTGCATGGACTCAGCATGTCTACACTCAGCATGTATGACATGAGAACAACTAGGCTAGGTCCATACATGCTACCAAACACACCCTAAATGGAGAGGAATTGCGACCTCTGCAGCTGCAATAATGGCATATGGGACTCCGGCCTCTCGTCGGATGATTGACGACGTCGCCTGATTTTGTTCCCTAATGACGATACTTTTCTTGGAGCACTAAAGGTACCTCCAACGCACCTCAAAATTTCCGCGTCTGTCGCGAATCAACCTGTGGTTGAGTTGGTTAGATGGACAGTGGTATTCCCAACCCACGAGGATTCAAATTCTGGTGCTCGCATTATTTCTGGATTTATTTCAAGATTTCCGGCGATGCGCTTTTAGTGGGAGGAGACGTTCCCGTCGACGACGAGGCGCCTACGGTGACTTCGTAAATCTCAAGATGATATGCCGGCTCAGTCTCTCGGAGGTGCTCATAGGGGTAGGGTGTGCGTGTGTGCGTTTATAGGGGTGAGTGTATGCGCGTGTATATAAGCGTTTGTGTCTGTATTGATGCTAAAAAAAAATTCCGCGTCTGTCCAGACCGTGGTGACGAACGCAAGTCATCCAACCTTGTCTCGTATTTGTTTGTGGATCAGTTGAAATATCTGTTTTTTTGTAAACAGAAAGAAAAACAGGGGCAAAGCAAAAAAAAAGAGCGGTGATGCTACCTACCGACAACATCTTACCCAATCAGCTAATGCCACCTGGCGCCATATATTGTCTTTTCTTTAATTTAAGAAAATATTGATATTTCAGCAGCGGACCCATTCTACTTCACATGCAGGATGACATTAATGCGCCGAACTACTATATCTCTTCTCCTACACAATATAAATCAAACATCTTTTTGACCTTGACTAATTAAAACATTTATATCTTTTAAACCATATATTTGTTTTAGAATTTTTATTTATATTTGAACTCATTGTATCAAAACCTTTAAAATAAGATCAATCTTGGATATTTTTCAACCACATTTAAATATGAATGCACAGTTCACATTCGCAAAATTAGTTTCACAGATACATTATAATTCAACTTTTCTGTAGTTACTATTTCACATTTGTGAAAATCCATGATCTGTAATTTCACTCGATTGAAATCTGTTCAATAACATGATTTGAATTAGTTTCACAAGTTGACATTTTAGTTTCATATTTTTGTTCAGTTTCAGAATCTACATTTCACTTTTCATTTGTTTGTTTTACAAAAAAAACATCTATTTCTTACACATTTTAATAACATTTGTCACTCTTTTAAAATAAATTGTTACACATTTTTTAGGAAATTGTTGCACATTTCTAAAAAAATCAGTTTCTCAAGTTGACATTTTAGTTTTGTATTATTTTTTAGTTCAAAATATACATTTCACTTTCCACTAGCTTATTTCGCAAAAATCACACCTATTTCACTTCTACATTTTTTTAAATATCATGTTTCACTATTCTGAAATAAATTGTTACACATTTTCAAATAATCAGTTTCACAAGTTTACATTTCAGTTTCATATTGTTATTCATTTTCACTAACTAAATTTTACTTTCCAGTGGGTTGTTTCACAAAAATCACATCTATTCCAATTACACATTTTTGAAATAATATATTTCACTCTTTTGAAATAAAGTGTTACAATTTTTTAATACTCATTTTCAAAGTTGACATTTCAGTTTCATATTTGGGTTAAATAGGTTTCAAGTTGGTCTCACATATTTCTACTAAAATAGGTTTTTTTCATATTTTTCTAATGAAATAGGTTTGTTTCACATATGGAATGTGAAATGTTGAAAATTAAAAATGTTCAAAATGTATGCAAGATTGGTCCAGTGCTAAAGGTCTTGGAGTCAGGAGTTGAAATATATAAATTATTTAAAAAATGAACTTGTGGTTCAATAGATATGGACGATTTAATTTAGCCAAGATGGAATAAATGGTTGGATTTATTATGTGAGAGAAGGGAGAGAGAGTGGAATGGGGATGTGGCTCTCACGAGAGAGAGACAGAGAGAAAAAGATAATGATGGGCTAGATATTTACTCGGTTGTGGGGTCCACTTGTTGTATTGGTCAGGGTATTCGTTTCGTATATCAAAAAACGAGGAGAAAAGGCTTACCCGCGCGCGGATCTTAAAGCATACAACGAATGATGGATTCCTCGCCGCTAGGTATCGTTAACTCTCAAAACGAATTTGCGAAACCAGGGGGCTTAACAGGACTTCGTACACCCACCATGTAGGACTTGATACCCTCGGTGAAAGGATCGATATGGTTGACTAGAGGGGGCTGAATAGGCAACTACCAATTTTTTGCTTTTATTCACAAATTAGGTTTAGCAACAAATAGGTTGTCTAGATGTGCAACTAGGTGAGCAACCTATATGATGCTAACAACATTAACAACAAGTGCAAGCAAAGGATACAACACAACAATAGCTTGAACAAAGTAAAGGAAGGAGATAACCACAAGTGGAGGCGGTGGAGATGAGGACGTGTTACCGAAGTTCCTTCCCTTTGAGGGGAAGTATGTCTCCATTGGAGCGGTGTGGAGGCACAATGCCTCCCAAGAAGCCACTAGGCCCACCGTATTCTCCTCACGCCCTCAAACAATGCGAGATGTCGTGATTCCACTAGTGGTGCCCTTGAAGGCGGCGACCGGACCTTTACAAACAAGGTTGGGGCAATCTTGACAACTTGATTGGAGGCTCCCAACGATACCACAGAGCTTCACCATAATGGATTGTGGCTCCGAGCTGACCTCAACCATCTAGAGTGCTCAAACACCCAAGAGTAAAAAGATCTGCAAGGGATTAGTGCGGGGGGATCAAATTTCTCTTGGTGGAAGTGTAGATCCGGGACTTCTCAACCAAACCCTAGAAAATCAACAAGTTTGACCGGCTAGGGAGAGAGATCGGGCGAAAATGAGCTTTGGAGCAACAATGGAGTTTGGGGGAGGAAGAGGTGGGTCTTCTTGCGGAAGAAGACCCCCTTTCATAGTGGGGGCGGGGGGGGGGGGCAAATCCAACCGTTATGCATCTCATAGCCTGCAGACGAGCGGTACTACCGATCTTGGAGCAGTACTACCGTTCTACGAGCGGTACTACCGCTCTTTACAAGATGCACAGGAGAAAGAAGAACACGGGAGATAACAGAGGAACGGGCGGTGGTATCCGCGGTAGTAGGGGCGGTACTACTGCCTATAAGAGACACTACCGCCTCCACTACCGCTGCTAGAACCGCCCATTTTCTAGGGACAAACGCGTAGCACGGTAGTAACTCGGAGGTTATTGTAGGGTACGAAACCACCTCAAAGTTATTCTTCTGATCGATCTATTGGGCTATTCCTATAAGTGTCACAAACAACCCTAGAGTTCGTACTAAAATAACACCTTAAGACATACATCACCCAAAACCCTAATGTCACCTAGATACTCCAATGTCACCACAAGTATCTGCATGTTTGATCATACGTTATGCATCACACAATCTCAGATTCATCTGTTCAAACCAACACAAGGAACTTCAAAGAGTGCCCCAGAGTTTCTACCGGAGAGTCAAGACAAAAACGTGTGCCAACCCCTATGCATAAGTTCACAAGGTCACAGAACCCACAAGTTGATCACCAAAACATACATCAAGTAGATCACGTGAATATCCCATTGTCACCACAGATAAGCGCATGCAAGACATACATCAAGTGTTCTCAAATCCTTAAAGACTCAATCCGATAAGATAACTTCAAAGGGAAAACTCAACCCATTACAAGAAGGTAGAGGGGAGAAACATCATAAGATCCAACTATAATAGCCAAGCTCGCGGTACATCAAGATCGTGCCAAATCAAGAACATGAGATAGATAGATAGAGAGAGAGAGAGAGAGAGAGAGAGATCAAACACATAGCTACTGGTACATACCCTCAGCCCCGAGGGTGAACTACTCCCTCCTCGTCATGGAGAATGCCGGGATGATGAAGATGGCCACCGGTGATGATTCCCGCCTCCGGCAGGGTGGCGGAACAGGGTCCCAATTGGGTTTTGGTGGCTACAGAGGCTTGCGGCGGCGGAACTCCGGATCTAGGTTTCTTTTGGGGGGTTTCTGTATTTATAGGAATTTTTTGTGTCGGTTTCACGTCGGGGGGGTCCACGAGTCAACGACAAGGGTGGAGCACCCTCCGGGGGGTAGGGCGCGCCCTCCACCCTTATGCTTGGCTCGGGACTTTTCTGGCCCAACTCTCTTGCTTCGGGGGCTTCTTCTGGTCCATAAAAAATCACCATAAATTTTTAGCTCGTTTGGAATTCGTTTGATATTCCTTTTTTGTAACAATAAAAAACAAGGGAAAAATAGAAACTGGCACTGGGCTCTAGGTTAATAGGTTAGTCCCAAAAATTATATAAAATAGCATATAAATGCAAATAAAACATCCAAGATGGATAATATAATAGCTTGGAACAATAAAAAATTATAGATACGTTGGAGATGTATCAAGCATCCCCAAGCTTAATTCCTGCTCGTCCTCCAGTAGGTATATGATAAAAATTGAATTTTTGATGTGGAATGCTACCTAACATACTTATCCATGTAATTTTCTTTATTGTGGCATGAAATTTCAGATCCATAAGATTCAAAATAAAAGTTTAATATTGACATAAAAACAATAATATTTTAAGCATACTAAAAATGCAATTATGTCTTCTCAAAATGACATGGCCAAAGAAAGGTATCCCTATAAAACCATATAGTCTAGCTATGCTCCATCTTCATCACACAAAATATTCAAATCATGCACAACCCCGATGACAAGCCACACAATTGTTTCATACTTTTGGTGTTCTCAAACCTTTTCAACTTTCACGCAATACATGAGCGTGAGCCATGGACATAACACTATAGGTGGAGTAGAAGGTGGTTGTGGAGAAGACAAGAAGAAGGAGATAGTCTCACATGAACTAGGCGTATCAACGGGCTATGGAGATGACCATCAATAGATATCAATGTGAGTAAGTAGGGATTGTCATGCAACGGATGCACTAGAGCTATAAGTTTATGAAAGCTCAAAAAGAAACTAAGTGGGTGTGCATCCAACTTGCTTGCTCACGAAGACCTGGGGCAATTTGAGGAAGCCCGTCGTTGGAATATACAAGCCAAGTTCTATAATGAGAAGTTCCCACTAGTATATGAAAGTGACAACATAAAGACTCTCTATCATGAAGATCATGGTGCTATTTTGAAGCACAAGTGTGGTAAAAGGATAGTAGCATTGCCCGTTCTCTTTTTCTCTCATTTGTTTTTTGTTTTTTTGGGCCTTCTCTTTTTTTGGCCTTTCCTCTTTTTTTATTACCTAACATGGGACAATGCTCTAATAATGAAGTTCATCGCACTTTTATTTACTTTACAACTCAAGAATTACAACTCGATACTTAGAACAAAATATGACTCTATATAAATGCCTCCGGAGGTGTACTGGGATGTGCAATGAATCAAGAGTGACATGTATGAAAGAATCATGAACAGTGGCTTTGCCACAAATACGATGTCAACTACATGATCGTGCAAAGAAATATGACAATGATGAAGCGTGTCATAATAAACGGGATGGTGGAAAGTTGCATGGCAATATATCTCGAAATGGCTATGGAAATGCCATAATAGGTAGGTATGGTGGCTATTTTGAGGAAGGTATATGGTGGGTGTATGGTACCAGCGAAATTTGCACGGCACAAGAGAGGCTAGCAATGGTGGAAGGGTGAGAGTGCGTATAATCCATGGACTCAACATTAGTCATAAAGAACTCACATACTTATTGCAAAAATCTATTAGTCATCGAAACAAAGTACTACGAGCATGCTCCTAGGGGGATGGATTGGTAGGAAAAGACCATCGCTCGTCCCCGACCGCCACTCATAAGGAAGACAATCAAAAAATATTTCATGCTCCAACTTGGTTACATAACGGTTCACCATACGTGCATGCTACAGGTCTCACAAACCTTAACACAAGTATTTCTCAAATTCACAACTACTCACTAGCATGACTCTCATATCACCATCTTCATATCTCAAAACAATCATAAGGAATCAAACTTCTCATAGTATTCAATGCACTTTATATGAATTTTTTTATTATATCCCTCTTGGATGCCTCATATTAGGACTAGATTTATAACCAAAGCAAATTACCATGTTGTTTAGAGACTCTCAAAATAATATTGGTGAAGCACGAGAGTTCATCAATTTCTATAAAATAAAACTACCGCCGTGCTCTAAAAAGATATAAGTGAAGCACTAGAGCAAATGACAAACTACTCCAAAAGATATAAGTGAAGCAAAATGAGTAGTTGAATAATTATGTAACTATGTGAAGACTCCTTCTCATAAATAAAATTTCAGATCTTAAGTACTTTATTCAAACAGAAAGCAAAACAAAATAAAATGACATTTGCAAGGATATCACATATCATGTGAAGAAGCAAAAACTTAGGTTCAATCAAAACTGACCGATCATTGTTGAAGAAGAAAGGTGGGATGCCAACCGGGGCATCCCCAAGCTTAGATGCTTGAGACTTATTGGAATATTAAATAGGGATGCATTGGGCATCCCCAAGCTTGAGCTTTTGTGTCTCCTTAATTCTTTCATATCGTGGTTTTCCTAATTCTTAAAAACTTCATCCACACAAAACTCAACAAGAACTCGTGAGATAAGTTAGTATAAATCCATGCTAAACCTTATCATTCTCTACTGTATAAAATCACTAAAATTATAATTTGACATTGCATACTAAATGCCTCTGCATATTTAACACTCCTATTCTCAAATAGAATCATTAAACAAGCAAACATATGCAAACAATGCAATCATAACAGCAATCTGTCCAAACAGGATAGTCCGTAAAGAATGCAAGAGGAATCATACTTCTTTAACTCCAAAAATTCTGAAAACTTACCACACTGTAGATAATTTGTTGTTACTTATTGTGTAAAAATTCCAAGATTTTATAATGTTCACACTATTCACCAATATTCAAAACATAACAGCAAACTTTCTGTTTTTAAAACAACAACATATAGACTTGCAAAATAAGCATGGTAAAGGCTATACTTGACCTTTTTATTGAACTAAAAGATGAAAAACATTACTCTAAATACCATCAAGAAAATCCTAATAAAATAAGATGACGCTCCAAGCAAACACATATCATGTGGTGAATAAAAATATAGCTCCAAGTAAGGTTACCGATGAACAAAGATGAAAGAGGGGATGTCTTCCGGGGCATCCTCAAGCTTAGGCTCTTGGTTTGTGACGCCCCCGATTTGATCGTACACTAATCATACACGCAAACGTGTACGATCAAGATCAGGGACTCATGGGAAGATATCACAACACTACTCTACAAATAAAATAAGTCATACAAGCATCATATTACAAGCCAGGGGCCTCGAGGGCTCGAATACAAGAGCTCGATCATAGATGAGTCAGCGAAAGCAACAACATCTGAGTACAGACATAAGGTAAACGAGATTGCCTTAAGAAGGCTAGCACAAACTGGGATACAGATCGAAAGAGGCGCAGGCCTCCTGCCTGGGATCCTCCTAAACTACTCCTGGTCGTTGTCAGCGGGCAGCACGTAGTAGTAGGCACCTCTGGTGTAGTAGGAGTCGTCATCGACGGTGGCGTCCGGCTCCTGGGCTCCAACATCTGGTTGCGACAACCAGGTAGAAGGGATAGAGGGAAAAGAGGGAGAAAGCAACCGTGAGTACTCATCCAAAGTACGCGCAAGCAAGGAGCTATACTACAAATGCATGGGTAACAAATGGAATAAGGGTATCATATGTGTACTGAACTGCAGAATGCCAGAATAAGAGGGGGATAACTAATCCTGTCTAAGACTACGCTTCTGGAAGCCTTCGTCTTGCAACATGTAGAAGAGAGTAGACTGAAATCCTCCGAATAGCATCGTATAGCATAATCCTACCCGATGATCCTCTCCTCGTCGCCCTGTGAGAGAGCGATCACTGGTTGTATCTGGCACTTGGAAGGGTGTGTTTTATTAAGTATCCGGTTCTAGTTGTCATAAGGTCAAGGTACAACTCCGGGTCGTCCTTTTACCGAGGGACACGGCTATTCGAATAGATAAACTTCCCTGCAGGGGTGCACCACATACCCCAACACATTCGATCCCATTTGGCCGGACACACTTTTCTGGGTCATGCCCGGCCTCGGAAGATCAACACGTCGCAGCCCTACCTAGGCACAACAAAGAGGTCAGCACGCCGGTCTAAATCCTATGGCGCAGGGGTCTGGGCCCATCGCCCTTTGCACACCTGCACGTTGCGAACGCGGCCGGAAGCAGAACTAGCCCCCTTAATACAAGAGCAGGCTTACGGTCCAATCCGGCGCGCGCCACTCAGTTGCTGACGTCACGAAGGCTTCGGCTGATACCACGACGTCGGGATACCCATAACTACTCCCGCGTAGATGGTTAGTGCGTATAGACCAAATGGCCAGACTCAGATCAAATACCCAGATCTCGTTAAGCGTGTTAAGTATCCGCGAACGCCGAACAGGGCCAGGCCCACCTCTCTCCTAGGTGGTCGGAAGCTGCCCTGTCGCTCCGCCACAAAGTAACAGTCGGGGGCCGTCGGGAACCCAGGCCCACCACTACCTGGATGGAACCACCTGCCCCTTCAGCCCCCATCTCCGAACAGTATCACCGGTAATGTAATAGTGTAAAGTATATAGTATATGCCCGTGATCACCTCCCGAAGTGATCACGGCCCAGTAGTATAGCATGGCAGACGGACAAGAGTGTAGGGCCACTGATGGAACACTAGCATCCTATACTAAGCAGTAGGATAGCAGGTAATGGTAACAACAGTAGTAGCAAGGACAGGCTATGCATCAGGATAGGAATAACGGAAAGTAGTAACATGCTACACTACTCTAATGCAAGCAGTATAGAGAAGAGTAGGCGATATCTGGTGATCAAAGGGGGGCTTGCCTGGTTGCTCAAACAAGAAGGAGGGTCGTCGTCGACGTAGTCGATCACAGGGGCATCAGCGGCCGTCTCAGGGTCTACCAGAAAAGTAACGGAGGGGGAACACAATAAATAACAGAGCAATCAAAGCATAACATGACAAACGTGGTGCTAGAGGTGATCTAACGCAGGGATAGGTGATACCGGCGAAGGGGGGAAACATCCGGGAAAGTATTCTCGGTGTTTCGCGTTTTTGGGCAGAGGAGCCAGAGAGGGAAAGTTGCGTGTTCGACAGGTTAGGGGGGTGTGGCGGACGAACGAGTTGCGTATCCGTAATCGTCTCGTCGTTCTGAGCAACTTTCATGTACAAAGTTTTTTCATCCGAGCTACGGTTTATTTTATATTAGTTTTAAAAGATTTAAATCATTTTTAGGATTTATTTAATTAATTTAATCAACATTATCCAGAATAGTGTCTGCTGACGTCATCATGACGTCAGCATGACGTCAGTAGTTGACTTGGTCAACCTGATAGGTGGGTCCCGTTCGTCATACTCTGTTTTAATTAACTAACAGTTAATTAGGTTAATTAGTGATTAGGTTAATCTAATTATAATTAATTAACTTAATTAATTCCTTAATTGATTAATTATTATTATTATTATTATATATTTTTTAATTCTTTTCTTCTTTTTTTAATTAAAACGTTCTATGGGGTGGGGCCCCCGTGTCATTGGGCCAGGGGCCTTTAGTGGGCACGGGGACAGGCGGGTGCGGGCGCTAGCGCCCAACCCGTGTGCGAACAGAGGCGCGCGCCGGCGCGAGCGCTAGCGAGCAGGGGCCGCGGGCGGGGCCGATGAGGATGGCGGAGCGCGACGAGTGAAGAGGCCGGCCGCCAGGGCGGTTTGTGGCGCTGGAGCGGTGGCGAGGCGCCTGCAACAGGGGGCTTTGGCGGCGACAGTGGCCGGTGACGGCGAGCATGGGGCGCAGCTAGGAGACGAGGGAGGATCCGCGGGCGACCAGCGTCGAGGGGCAGAGGCATGGCCACGCGCGGAGTGCGTGCGCGGCCGACGCGATCGGGGCACCCGGCGGGGTGGAGCAGAGGGCGCGCGGCGCGGGCATCTGCGGTGAAGGGGCTGCCGGCGGGCGCCTATGCGCGGTGGCGCACCAGCAGCAGGAGGGACGGTGCCGCGGCAACGACAGCTAAAGCAGCAGCGACACAGCAGTCGAGCGAGTCAGGGGAGAGGCGCCGCGTGCGCTGCAGCAAGGCGGGCGAAGTTGGGCGCGAGCGGGGAGCCAGGGTGAGCGCGAGCGCGGGGGGAGGAAAGGAGAGGGGAAGCTCACAAGGGGGCGTAGGGATCTGGCAGTGGGCTCGGGAAGGAGTTGAGGTCGCGTCCGGCGAGGCGGAGACGAGGACGACTGGCGGCGACGGAGTAGCACCGGGCGGCGTCTGCGAGGTGGAGGGGGGCGTCGGGCTCGTTGCCCCCTTCCCGATCCGGATCGGGTCGGGAAAAGGATGGAGAGGGAAGGCGAGCCAGAGACGGGCGGCGGGGAGGAGGCCCGGCGAGGAGCGTCGGGGGCACGAGGGCGTGGTCGCCCCGATCCCCATCTGGATCGGGGGAGGGGGGAACGAGAGCGAGTGGTGCGGGGGGGAGTGCGTGGTGGTAGTGGGTTAGGGTTTCGGGGACGGGGGGGGGGGATAAGGGGAGTGGGGTGCCGGTTAGGCCTTTTGGGCTGGTGGCCTGCTGGCTAGGTGGGCCTTTCGGCCAAGGGGGAGGGGGTTTCTTCCTTTTTCTCTTTTGTTTAAGTTTTTGTTTTTATTTATTTTTTGTTTATTAGTTTTCTAATTTTATTTTGGTATTATTTTTGCTTTGTAAATCACAAAACAAATTCCTAAATTAGTGTCTCAACATCTCCCACTGCCACAAAAAGTTTTACCCAAAAATAAAATAGGTTAGTATTTTATAAAATACAAAAGACGTTTAGTTAATTGTTTCAACTACTGTTTTAGTCATTTCAGAGTATTTAATCATTTTATAAAAGTGTGGTTTCTTCGCTATAATCACCTATGCATTATCTGGCACAAACTTAACATTTCACTTTTAATATTTGAAAACTTTCATTGTTTGCGTTGATTTTGAACTTGAATTTTGGATCGGTTTTTGAACTAACTCGAGATTAACTACAGTGACAGAGGTGACAT
Source organism: Triticum monococcum (assembly GCA_034509565.1). Lineage (NCBI taxonomy): Eukaryota > Viridiplantae > Streptophyta > Magnoliopsida > Poales > Poaceae > Triticum > Triticum monococcum. Next base: position 166,830,574 of record CM067846.1, on the reverse strand, counting down.
GGCACCATTAGCAGAGGATTACTGTAGCTTAATTATTCGGGCGTCACAATTCTCCTCCACTACAAGAAATCTCGTCACGAGATTTAAGAGGGGAGTAAGGGGGAAGTTCTGGTTACGATATTCTAACAGATCTTCTCGAAGAAGTTAATCCCTTTCGTTGATGTCTTCAATTCTTTATTCCAATGCATCATGATAAACTTGTCATCATTTCTTCGGGAACTCCACCGTACTTACAAAAGGATAAGGGGCAGCTCAGCTACGACAGAATGCTTTTGAGGGAAACAATTTGGGGTTAACCCAAGAATGAGCGTAAGATTATCTCTCGAGTTGAAGATATAAAATACTTCGAGAGTACGATACGAAGGTACAATGAGAGGGTCCAAGCGTATAGATAGCTGCTCAAAGTCTGAACCAGGGTGAGAAAGGGGTTCAGAGTGGCGAGGGTAAGCATTGTGTCTGATACCAGAATAGAGCACTAGGAAGGTGGCCCATGAATTAAATACGAAGCCAAGCATGGAGAATAACCATTAGAAACAGGGTTGTACAGGAGAGTCAGGTTTCGATCCTGGGAACTGTGGGTTATGGGCCTACCATGTGGTTAAAAGTAGGAAGGGCGGAGACGTCTTGCGTGATCATGCAAGCAAGGCATGTCAGGGGGTAGCCTGTTGATTATGTCGGCAACAACGTCGATACCAAGGGCGAGGGACGAAGAGAACCATTTTCCTGCTTGTTGAACGAGGCGGACCATTAGGCAAAGTTCTCGTCCATCGGTGGATACCGGAATGTCATCAACAATAGTAACAGGTTCTTACTGACAGAGTAGTACACCGAGGTGCTTACAAAAGCAGTGACTTATTACTGCTTAGATCATATAAACCTCAAGAAGGTTAAACAAAACAATGGAAAGGAAAATGTGATTATCAGATTAACAGAACAATGGAAAGGAAAATGTGTTTAAACACACATTTCAAGGGTATATCCCTTCCAAGGACAAGCGGAGCATGATATCCATGACAGGATAGAAAGTAGAAACCGTTTAGGTAAGGGGAGAGGAATTTGATGACAATACCCATACAGCGGTGTTTGGATAATTGATCAGGAAATATTTAGCATTGGTCTTGAAATGTTCTTGTCAAAAATCGGAGTACCACAGACATGCTTCGAGATAGCATTGACATGGTCTTCAATCAAAGGTCAGACTCTGGATACACGAAGGGATTCATCATTAAGCCAAGGAGAGGATGAGGAGGTGGCTGATGGACTCAGCAATAATTCAACGAGGTATCCAAAAGATGGATTTCCACAGTTATGTGAAGAAGGAGATACATTTGTTGGATCAGATGATATAATGTTGTATGCTCTAGGAAAACATACCTAGTTAAACATTGGTTGAAATGTGTACCCAAAATATGGGCTGGGTGGCACGATCAATGTTCGAATGATGATTCAATAAGCCATGGACATAGAATGAAACTATAGACCAATAACTTCAAAGCAATAGGGTTGCTAGAAGTTTAGAATTTACACATCACAGACCATTTGTCGATATTCCGGTTAGAAACAACACGGGGACCAAGAAACGAATGGTGATGTTAATAAGTATCACTATACCAAGAATTCTTGAGAGGTGGAGTAATCCTCACAACATCCTTGACATAGAAGATGGTAATACTCCATGGTAGAACATATCATAAGTCGGGTAGCAAGGAACTCAAGGTACAACACAAAACAGGAACAAGTTTTGTGTTGGAGGGAATGCAATAAAGTTGTCGATGATAACCCAAATCATCGAGGGCAAAGGATGCTATTTCTCGTCAAGAATTCGATTGATATCCTGGAAACACTCAGAATGTTGATGATGATCAGGACACATTTCTCGAGAGGTTTCATGAAGATGTAATCAACCAGCGACGACATCACACCAAGGGAATGGTGGAGCAAAAGGTTACTGGAACCATAGGTACGACACAAACTCGAAATCAAGTTTGTTGTTCAAGGAGAATTGATATGACAAGGAAGATCGACGCATGATTTGCTCATCATCGAAAAGTGTGCTCCGGGAAAAAGAACCAGGTAGCACAGTTAAAATTTAGCACGATAAGGATGTATCCAATCAGGCTAGGAATGACTTCAAGGATTATTAAACTCATAAGCAACGAAAATTACTTAGAGTTATTGTATCAGAGTGCGGAATCAATTCACTTATCGATGTTCTCGGTTGACGACAACCCAGAACTCGTGGAGTGACTCTGATAGGGAAAGGTATTACTCCAGCACAAGTTCATAAGATGTAGTGCAATGGCAAGATATCCTCGAGATACCAGGGCATAATACTCGAAGGCATATCAAATGAAAGGTTGAAGTGGGTGTATTGATATATAGAAGACAAGCGCTTTAACTTGTCTGAGAAATGGAATCGAAGGAAGAAATTATGGTCGGAACCACAATCATAAATGATCGAATCACGGATACCAGATGAACTTCTAAGAAGGGGGTAATTATTTTTACGAGCAGCTTCCATGATAAGTTCTACATCGTGTCCATGGGCATGAACGCAAAGTTCAAGGTCGACTCCCACTTCTTTAATGCATAACCTTTCATTCACTTCTCATCTTCGAAGAAGTTGTAGTGTTGAAATTTTATCTGGCGAAGCAACAGAAGAGTAGGTCTCGTGGAAACTTTCGAGTTCACACATATAAAGGAAGGCATCGGATCAACCCGTTAGGGTATCGTGGAAACATATACCACAATCTTCAAGAGTAGATATCACCAGCTCGAAAGCGGAGCATGGTTGGCAAAAGGAGAGGATACAATTTACCAAAGGCATTATGTATCGGAGAAAGAACTCACAAGGTGATTAATTATGAAGGACACTGTCGGACAATAATCCAACAGTGGATATGGCGATCCACAATGGAGCTGATGTGAGTATCGATACCCAGTCAGAGGAAGAAAGAATGCAAATGCATTGGTTTATAGGACATCTGAATAATACAACATTTAAATAGCAAAGGAATTATGATTTTTAAATCAAGGGATCAGGAGCAACGCTCTGATCAAGGATGGATAAGTTGAATAGACTCAGGGGGTACCATCGATGGCAATCTGATTGGCCGAGAACTAGCTCATGATCGAAAGACGTCTGAGCGGAAAGATAATTTATAAGGATCAACTGATGATTGTGTGCATTCGCACACATATAGAATCAACGGACTTAAATGATAGAGACAAAGGATGCCAATAAGATTACTAGACTTATGGGATTAACCAAAATGTAGGCAAGCAAGAATTTCAAGAGCAATAGGCTCCTGAGGATTTTTGGAAGATCGAATGATATTTCGAAGATTGATGTCATACTTGAATCAACTTGAGATGAGTGGATACTCGGTAAGTGTGAGAAATTATCCGTAGGGATATTCATGTGTCAAGAACTGCAAGGCAGTAAGCTCAAAGGATTATCGAAACAACGACGAGTGTTTCGGGGTATCTTGTAATAACAAGACCAACTGGGGATGAATGTAAGAATAACAACTGTAAGTAGTTATCCTTAAGGGTTTACGGTGGAAGGGGAATTGCAAGAGGGATGGCACAAAGTATCGAGGGAACATCCGAGAGTATTGTCAGAATCTTCCGTTGAAGCAGTCGATCATCTGTATTAAAGGGCTCTCCGCCAGGAAGTGGTAACGAGAACCTAGAGTTAGATTTTAGCAAAATCATTTAACCCGAATAGAAGAGAGATCAGAGTCCCAGAGTATAGGTCGAGGAATAAAAGATCCTAATACCACCCAGATGGCGACGTGGGACCGTAAGGCACACAACCATGTTAGTAAAAAGTTTTGTAATGTCTAGACTCAACTTCGGCCAAGGAGTTGGAAAGGGTGATTCCTACAGGCAGTCGGCTCTGATACCAACTTGTGACGCCCCCGATTTGATCGTACACTAATCATACACGCAAACGTGTACGATCAAGATCAGGGACTCACGGGAAGATATCACAACACAACTCTACAAATAAAATAAGTCATACAAGCATCATATTACAAGCCAGGGGCCTCGAGGGCTCGAATACAAGAGCTCGATCATAGACGAGTCAGCGAAAGCAACAACATCTGAGTACAGACATAAGGTAAACGAGATTGCCTTAAGAAGGCTAGCACAAACTGGGATACAGATCGAAAGAGGCGCAGGCCTCCTGCCTGGGATCCTCCTAAACTACTCCTGGTCGTCGTCAGCGGGCAGCACGTAGTAGTAGGCACCTCCGGTGTAGTAGGAGTCGTCATCGATGGTGGCGTCCGGCTCCTGGGCTCCAACATCTAGTTGCGACAACCAGGTAGAAGGGATAGAGGGAAAAGAGGGAGAAAGCAACCGTGAGTACTCATCCAAAGTATGCGCAAGCAAGGAGCTATACTACAAATGCATGGGTAACAAATGGAATAAGGGTATCATATGTGTACTGAACTGCAGAATGCCAGAATAAGAGGGGGATAACTAATCCTGTCGAAGACTACGCTTCTGGAAGCCTTCGTCTTGCGGCATGTAGAAGAGAGTAGACTGAAATCCTCCGAGTAGCATCGTATAGCATAATCCTACCCGATGATCCTCTCCTCGTCGCCATGTGAGAGAGCGATCACCGGTTGTATCTGGCACCTGGAAGGGTGTGTTTTATTAAGTATCCGGTTCTAGTTGTCATTAGGTCAAGGTACAACTCCGGGTCGTCCTTTTACCGAGGGACACGGCTATTCGAATAGATAAACTTCCCTGCAGGGGTGCACCACATACCCCAACACCCTCGATCCCATTTGGCCAGACACACTTTTCTAGGTCATGCCCGGCCTCGGAAGATCAACACGTCGCAGCCCTACCTAGGCACAACAGAGAGGTCAGCACGCCGGTCTAAATCCCATGGCGCAGGGGTCTGGGCCCATCGCCCTTTGCACACCTGCATGTTGCGAACGCGGCCGGAAGTAGAACTTGCCCCCTTAATACAAGAGCAGGCTTACGGTCCAATCCGGCGCGCGCCACTCAGTCGCTGACGTCACGAAGGCTTCGGCTGATATCACGACGTCGGGATACCCATAACTACTCCTGCGTAGATGGTTAGTGTGTATAGACCAAATGGCCAGACTCAGATCAAATACCCAGATCTCGTTAAGCGTGTTAAGTATCCGCGAACGCCGAACAGGGCCAGGCCCACCTCTCTCCTAGGTGGTCGGAACCTGCCCTGTCGCTCCACCACAAAGTAACAATCGAGGGCCGTCAGGAACCCAGGCCCACCACTACCTGGATGGAACCACCTGCCCCTTCAGCCCCCATCTCCGAACAGTATCACCGGTAATGTAATAGTGTAAAGTATATAGTATATGCCCGTGATCACCTCCCGAAGTGATCACGGCCCAGTAGTATAGCATGGCAGACGGACAAGAGTGTAGGGCCACTGATGGAACACTAGCATCCTATACTAAGCAGTAGGATAGCAGGTAATGGTAACAACAGTAGTAGCAAGGACAGGCTATGCATCAGGATAGGAATAACGGAAAGCAGTAACATGCTACACTACTCTAATGCAAGCAGTATAGAGAAGAGTAGGCGATATCTGGTGATCAAAGGGGGGCTTGCCTGGTTGCTCAGACAAGAAGGAGGGTCGTCATCGACGTAGTCGATCACAGGGGCATCAGCGGCAGTCTCGGGGTCTACCAGAAAAGTAACGGAGGGGGAACACAATAAATTACAGAGCAATCAAAGCATAACATGACAAATGTGGTGCTAGAGGTGATCTAACGCAGGGATAGGTGATACCGGCGAAGGGGGGAAACATCCGGGAAAGTATTCCCGGTGTTTCGCGTTTTCGGGCAGAGGAGCCGGAGAGGGAAAGATGCGTGTTCGACAGGTTAGGGGGGTGTGGCGGACGAACGGGTTGCGTATCCGTAATCGTCTCGTCGTTCTGAGCAACTTTCATGTACAAAGTTTTTTCATCCGAGCTATGGTTTATTTTATATTAGTTTTAAAAGATTTAAATCATTTTTAGGATTTATTTAATTAATTTAATCAACATTATCCAGAATAGTGTCTGCTGACGTCATCATGACGTCAGCATGACGTCAGTAGTTGACTTGGTCAACCTGACAGGTGGGTCCCGTTCGTCATACTCTGTTTTAATTAACTAACAGTTAATTAGGTTAATTAGTGATTAGGTTAATCTAATTATAATTAATTAACTTAATTAATTCCTTAATTGATTAATTAATTAATTATTATTATTATTATATATATATTTTAATTCTTTTCTTCTTTTTTTAATTAAAACGTTGTGTGGGGTGGGGCCCCCTGTCATTGGGCCAGGGGCCTTTAGTGGGCACGGGGACAGGCGGTGCGGGCGCTAGCGCCCAGCCTGTGTGCGAACAGAGGCGCGCGCCGGCGCGAGCGCTAGCGAGCAGGGGCCGCGGGCGGGGCCGATGAGGATGGCGGAGCGCGACGAGTGAAGAGGCCGGCCGCCAGGGCGGTTTGTGGCGCTGGAGCGGTGGCGAGGCTTCTGCAACAGGGGGCTTTGGCGGCGACAGTGGTCGGTGACGGCGAGCATGGGGCGCAGCTAGGAGACGAGGGAGGATCCGCGGGCGACCAGCGTCGAGGGGCAGAGGCATGGCCACACGCGGCGTGCGTGCGCGGCCGACGCGGTCGGGGCACCCGGCGGGGTGGAGCAGAGGGCGCGCGGCGTGGGCATCTGCGGTGAAGGGGCTGCCGGCGGGCGCCTATGCGCCGTGGCGCACCAGCAGCAGGAGGGACGGTGCCGCGGCAACGGCAGCTAAAGCAGCAGCGACACAACAGTCGAGCGAGTCAGGGGAGAGGCGCCGCGTGCGCTGCGGCAAGGCGGGCGAAGTTGGGCGCGAGCGGGGAGCCAGGGTGAGCGCGAGCGCGGGGGGAGGAAAGGAGAGGGGGAGCTCACAAGGGGGCGTAGGGATCTGGCAGTGGGCTCGGGAAGGAGTTGAGGTCGCGTCCGGCGAGGCGGAGACGAGGACGACTGGCGGCGACGGAGTAGCACCGGGCGGCGTCTGCGAGGTGGAGGGGGGCGTCGGGCTCGTTGCCCCCTTCCCGATCCGAATCGGGTCGGGAAAAGGATGGAGAGGGAAGGCGAGCCAGAGACGGGCGGCGGGGAGGAGGCCCGGCGAGGAGCGTCGGGGGCACGGGGGCGCGGTCGCCCCGATCCCCATCTGGATCGGGGGAGGGGGGAACGAGAGCGAGTGGTGCGGGGGGGAGTGCGTGGTGGTAGTGGGTTAGGGTTTCGGGGACGGGGGGGGGATAAGGGGAGTGGGGTGCCGGTTAGGCCTTTTGGGCTGGTGGCCTGCTGGCTAGGTGGGCCTTTCGGCCCAGGGGGAGGGGGATTTCTTCCTTTTTCTCTTTTGTTTAAGTTTTTGTTTTTATTTATTTTTTGTTTATTAGTTTTCTAATTTTATTTTGGTATTATTTTTGCTTTGGAAATCACAAAACAAATTCCTAAATTATTGTCTCAACATCTCCCACTGCCACAAAAAGTTTTACCCAAAAATAAAATAGGTTAGTATTTTATAAAATACAAAAGACGTTTAGTTAATTGTTTCAACTACTGTTTTAGTCATTTCAGAGTATTTAATCATTTTATAAAAGTGTGGTTTCTTCGCTATAATCACCTATGCATTATCTGGCACAAACTTAACATTTTACTTTTAATATTTGAAAACTTTCATTGTTTGCGTTGATTTTGAACTTGAATTTTGGATCGGTTTTTGAACTAACTCGAGATTAACTACAGTGACAGAGGTGACATGGCACCATTAGCAGAGGATTACTGTAGCTTAATTATCCGGGTGTCACATGGTTGTCCTTGAATATTACCTTGGGGTGCCATGGGAATCCCCAAGCTTAGGCTCTTGCCACTCCTTATTCCGTAGTCCATCTAAACATTACCCAAAATTTGAAAACTTAACAACACAAAACTCAACAGAAAACTTGTAAGCTCCGTTAGTATAATAAAGCAAATCACCACTTAGGTATTGTCAATACAAGATTCAGAATTTTCTCACATGATGCCTACTATACCCTATCATTTCTACAATTTATATTAAGCAATATAAGCCATAGAAACTAGAAAACAAGAAAACTATGCATCGAAAACAGAATCTGTCAAAAACAGAATAGTCTGTAGTAATCTGTAACTCTCAAATACTTCTGTAACTCCAAAAATTCTGAAAAGTAAGGAAAACCTGAGGAATTTTTTATTAATATTCTACAAAAATAGTCAGTATTTATCACGCTTCCGTTAAAAACAATAATTATATTACTGAGCGCAAAAGTTTCTGTTTTTTCAGCAAGATCAAATCAACTATCACCCAAACTATCCCAAAGGCTTTACTTGGCACTTTATTGAAACAAAAGCTATAAAACATGATTAGTATAGTAGCTTAATCATGTTAACATGCAAAAACAGTAGGGGTAAATATTGGGTTGTCTCCCAATAAGCGATTTTCTTTAATTCCTTTCTAGCTAGGCATGATGATTTCAATGATGCTCACATAAAGGATAATAATTGAAACATAACGGGAGCATTATTAAGCATATTACTAGCACCTTTAAGACTAACCCACTTCCTATGCATAGGGATTTTCTGAGCAAACAACTTATGGGAGCAAGAATCAACTTGCATGGGAAGGTAAAACAAGCATAACTTTAAGATTTTTTCAACATATAGAGACGAAACTTGATATTATCACAATATGTAAAAGCATATTTCCTCTCTCATAATAATTTTCAGTAGCATCATGAATGAATTCAACAATATAATTATCACATAAATCATTCGTTTCATGATCTACAAGCATAGAAATTTTATTACTCTCCACATAAGCAAATATATTCTCATCAATAGTAGTGGGAGCAAACTCAACGCAATAACTATCATGTGAGGCATAATCCAATTGAAAATTAAAATCATGATGACACGTTTCATGATTATCATTATTCTTTATAGCATACTTGTCGACACAATAATCATCATATATAGAAACTTTGTTCTCATAATCAAATGAAACCTCTTCCGAAATAGCGAATTCATCACCAAATAAAGTCATGACCTCTCCAAAACCACTACCATCAATATTATACTCCCTCCGTCTGCAAATACTTGTCAGAAAAATGAGTAAAAGTGAATGTATCTATAACTAAAATTGAAGGAAATATGCCCTAGAGGCAATAATAAAGTTATTATTTATTTCCTTATTTCATGATAAATGTTTATTATTCATGCTAGAATTGTATTAATCGGAAACATAATACATGTGTGAATACATAGACAAACAGAGTGTCACTAGTATGCCTCTACTTGACCAGCTCGTTAATCAAAGATGGTTATGTTTCCTAACCATAGACATGAGTTGTCATTTGATAAACGGGATCACATCATTAGGAGAATGATGTGATTGACTTGACCCATTCCGTTAGCTTAGCACTTGATCGTTTTAGTTTACTGCTATTACTTTCTTCATGACTTATACATGTTCCTATGACTATGAGATTATACAACTCCCGATTACCGGAGGAACACTTTATGTGCTACCAAACGTCACAACGCAACTAGGTGATTATAAAGGTGCTCTACAGGTGTCTCCAATGGTACTTGTTGAGTTGGCATAGATCGAGATTAGGATTTGTCACTCCGATTGTCAGAGAGGTATCTCTGGGCCCTCTCGATAATGCACATCACTATAACCCTTGCAAGCAATGTAACTAATGAGTTAGTTGCGGGATGATGCATTATGAAATGAGTAAAGATACTTGCCAGTAACGAGATTGAACCAGGTATTGAGATACCGACGATCGAATCTCGGGCAAGTAACATACCGATGACAAAGGGAACAACGTATGTTGTTATGTGGTTCGACCGATAAAAATCTTCGTAGAATATGTAGGAGCCATGGGCATCCATGTTCCGCTATTGGTTATTGACCAGAAAAGTGTCTCGGTCATGTCTACATAGTTCTCGAACCCGTAGGGTCCGCACGCTTAACGTTCGTTGACGATATAGTATTTATGAGTTATGTATGTTGGTAACCAAATGTTGTTAGGAGTTCCGGATAAGATCATGGACATGACGAGGAACTCCGAAATGGTCCAGAGATAAAGTTTGATATATGTGATAATAGTGTTTGTCTCCGGAAGGGTTCCGTAATTCACCGGAAGGGGTTCCGGATGTTTCCCAAAATGTTTGGGTACGAGAACACTTTATTTGGGCGAAAGGGGGAAAGCCCACAAGGTTTTTGGAAAGCGCAAAAGGAAGTTTTGCGTAGTCCAGGGGCCAGACGCCAGGGTCCGTGGTGTCTAGCCCTAGAGTCCGAGAAGGACTCTTACCTTTCGGGTGAAACCAACTTTGTGGAGGATTTTACTCCAAGTTTCGACCCCAAGGCTCAACATATAAATAGAGGGGTAGGGCTAGCACCCAAGACACATCAAGAAACACCAAGCCGTGTGCCGGCAACCCCGTCCCCTCTAGTTTATCCTCCGTAATAGTTTTCGTAGTGCTTAGGCGAGGCCCCGCGGAGATTGTTCTTCACCAACACCGTCACCACACCGTCGTGCTAACGGAACTCATCTATTACTTCGCCCCTCTTGCTGGATCAAGAAGGCGAGGACGTCATCGAGCTGAATGTGTGCTGAAAGCGGAGGTGCCGTACGTTTGGTACTTGATCGGGACGGATCGTGAAGGTGTACGACTACATCAACTGCGTTGATAAACACTTCTGCTTTCGTTCTACGAGGGTACATAGACATACTCTCCCCTCTCATTGTTATGCATCACCATGATCTTGCGTGTGTGTAGGATTTTTTTTGAAATTACTACGTTCCCCAACAGTGGCATCCGAGCCAGGTTTATGCGTAGATGTTATATGCACGAGTAGAACACAAGTGAGTTGTGGGCGATACAAGTCATACTGCTTACCAGCATGTCATACTTTGGTTCGGCGGTATTGTTGGATGAAGCGGCCCGGACCGACATTACACGTATGCTTCCGCGAGACTGGTTCTACTGATGTGCTTTGCACACAGATGGATGGCGGGCGTCAGTTTCTCCAACTTTAGTTGAACCGAGTGTGACTACGCCCGATCCTTGTTGAAGGTTAAAACAACTTTAACTTGACGAAATATCGTTGTGGTTTTGATGCGTAGGTAAGAAAGGTTCTTGCTCAGCCCATAGCAGCCACATAAAACTTTCAACAACAAAGTAGAGGACGTCTAACTTGTTTTTGCAGGGCATGTTGTGATGTGATATGGTCAAAGCATGATGCTATATTTTATTGTATGAGATGATCATGTTTTGTAACGGAGTTATCGGCAACTGCCAGGAGCCATATGGTTGTCGCTTTATTGTATGCAATGCAATCGCCCTGTAATTGCTTTACTTTATCACTAAACGGTTGCGATAGTCGTAGAAGCAATAGTTGGCGAGACGACAACGATGCTATGATGGAGATCAAGGTGTTGCGCCAGTGACGATGGTGATCATGATGGTGCTTTGGAGATGGAGATCAAAGGCACAAGATGATGATGGCCATATCATATCACTTATATTGATTGCATGTGATGTTTATCCTTTATGCATCTTATTCTGCTTGATTGACAGTAGCATTATAAGATGATTGTCGGTGTCAAAACCGGCGGATCTTGGGTAGGGGGTCCCGAACCGTGCGTCTAGGATCGATGGTAACAGGAGACAGGGGACAAAATGTTTTACCCAGGTTCGGGCCCTCTCTATGGAGGTAATACCCTACGTCTTGCTTGATTGATCTTGATGAATATGAGTATTACAAGAGTTGATCTACCATGAGATCGTAATGACTAAACCCTAAAGGTCTAGTCTGGCTATGATTATGAGGATTTGGCCTATCTACGGACCTAGTCCTCCCGTTTATATAGACACGGGAGGGATCTAGGGTTACACAAGGTCAGTTACAAAGAAAGGAATTTTCATAGTTGGTTGCCAAGCTTGCCTTCCATGCCAAAGGAGAGTCCTATCCGGACACGGGCGCATTCTTCGGTCTTCGTATCTTCACAGCCCATGAGTCGGGCCCATGGCTAACAGGCCGGACGCCTGAGGACCCCTTAGTCCAGGACTCCCTCAGTAGCCCCCGAACCAGTCTTCAATGAAGAGGTTTTCGGCGCATACATTGCCTTCGGCATTGCAAGGCGGTTTCCTCCACTGGTGACTTACAAGTAGTGTGTTCGGCCTTCCATTTAATATTGTACCCCTCGGCTTCTGCGCATCAACAACTTCAGCTTCCACGTGTCGAGCGAATGCGAGAGGTTAGGGTATTTTTGCACATACCACCCTAACCGTACTAGAAAGGGGCCTATTTAAAGAGAATAGATCTCAGATCCCCTCCAAATCTCACGGAAGAAACCCTTAGAGCTTGTGGAGCCAAACCACCCCAACATGGCTAGCGCTCCCAGCTCTTCCTCTCGTCCCCACAACTCCGAAAAGGGGGATTGGGAGAGATGTTTAGGTTCTCACAGTCAGCTGGTGAAGCTGCAAACACAGGGCTTTCTTTCCCCCGCGGATTTGGTCCCCGTACGAGCAGGGATGACGTCCTTCAAGGGCGGGGCTCAAGTGGAGAACTTCCCCAATCCATCCAGGGGAGAACGAGTATGCTTCGTCCCCTTCTTCTTAAGAGGTGTCGGATTTCCGATTCGTCCCTTCCTCCGAGGTCTGCTGGAGTATTATGGCCTCCAACTGCACAGTCTCACTCCCGCCTCTATCCTTCATATTGCGGGTTATGTCGCTCTATGCGAGCTATTCCTGGGCTGCGAGGCCCATTTCGATTTATGGAGAAGATTGTTCTGCCTCGTCCCTCGTAATCAAGGTGGGTCAATTTTTGAAGTGGGAGGAGCCGAAGTATGGCGTATCGCCGGGATCGGATGCCTGTCCGGCACGCCAAAGAAAGCTTCCGAAGAGTGGCCTTCCGAATGGTTTTACATCGACGACGTCGCTCTTCCCGACCCCGTCCGTATGGGCCTCCCCGAGTTTTCAAGTGCTCCGTTGAAGAAACGCCATAGCTGGCATCCTCAAAGCCTCGAGGAAGAGGATAGTGCAGAGATCAGCCTGCTGCTGGGCAAGATTAAGATGCTTGCCCAGTCCGAATTGTCAATAGTCAAGGTAATGACAATCTCCATAATGCGGGGGGTCCAGCCACTCCAATGCAAAGGGCTGCCCATGTGGCATTATAACGGGGAAGACGACGCCTCACGCTACGGTCGGAAGGGCCCAAAGACCCCGCCCGCTCTGGCCAAAATATTGGCCGAACTATATAAAGGGGAGGAGGAGTTCACCCGTCTCCAATATTGAGACGGATTTTCCATGTATAATCCTCCTAGCTGGGTAACCTCTAACTCCACTATTTTACTCTTGTCCCTGAATCGTTCTTGACAGGCAGTATCATATCCACTTATAACAGGAATGGCGAAAGGCTGTCGAGGGGATCCGCGACCCTGCCCCTCAGCCGAAGAATCGCAACCGGGATCTTGACCCCGGATATGAGGAAGGTCCGGACATATTTGCTCAAGGATGGAATATTCTATCAGATGAGTTATGACGGTACAGATGTACCCATCATCGCCGATTACCCCGATCTCCTTCCTGCCTCGCATGTAAGTAATCCGGAGATACCTTGTCCAAGAGAGTTTTCTCATTCCTCCTCACCCACCGCACTGTCCTGTGCTCAAAAGGGGAGGTGTTCGGCGCGCCATGCTGCCCCGGGGGCATCTCCAAAGAGAGAGAAGCCCCCACACCGGGCGAGCCTTCGAAGAGGAGGGAAAACGAAGATATGGCCGAGCCTTCATCAAAGAGGTATGGATTTGCCAATATGCACCTTGGCAGTCACATCCAACTGTGACCTTTCCGTTTACCCTGTATCAGGAAAAAGGTGTGACGGACTATATTCGGGGGTCCGGCTGGTCATACCTCCCGCAGCCAGGATCTAGATCCTGCCGTAAAGACGGGGGCTGATGTGGGGGTGACGCCGGACTGTCCTCCAGTCGAGGACTCGGATGATGTATCCGTCACCAACTCGGAACTGGAGAGCGCCATGAATCATCGGCGCCACAGGGTGATGTCTGCTACACAACCTTCTTCTTGCAGACGTTGTTGGGCCTCCAAGTGCAGAGGTTTGTAGGACAACAACAAATTTCCCTCAAGTGGATGACCTAAGGTTTATCAATTCGTGGGAGGCGTAGGATGAAGATGGTCTCTCTCAAGCAACCCTGCAACCAAATAACAAAGAGTCTCTTGTGTCCCCAACACACCCAATACAATGGTAAATTGTAGAGGTGCACTAGTTCGGCGAAGAGATGGTAATACAAGTGCAATATGGATGGTAGATATAGGTTTTTGTAATCTGAAAATATGAAAACAGCGAGGTAACTAATGATAAAAGTGAGCACAAACGGTATTGCAATGTGTTGAAACAAGGCCTAGGGTTCATACTTTCACTAGTGCAAGTTCTCTCAACAATAATAACATAATTGGATCATATAACTATCCCTCAACATGCAACAAAGAGTCACTCCAAAGTCACTAATAGCAGAGAACAACGAAGAGATTATGATAGGGTACGGAACCACCTCAAAGTTATCCTTTCTGATCGATCTATTCAAGAGTCCGTAGTAAAATAACATGAAATTATTCCTTCTGTTCAATCTATCATAGAGCTCGTACTAGAATAACACCTTAAGACACAAATCAACCAAAACCCTAATGTCACCTAGATACTCCAATGTCACCTCAAGTATCCGTGGGTATGATTATACAATATGCATCACACAATCTCAGATTCATCTATTCAACCAACACAAAGAACTTCAAAGAGTGTCCCAAAGTTTCTACTAGAGAGTCAAGACGAAAACGTGTGCCAACCCCTATGCATAAGTTCACGAGGTCACGGAACTCGCAACTTGATCACCAAAACATATATCAAGTGGATCACGTGATATCCCATTGTCACCACAGATAAGCACATGCAAGACATACATCAAGTGTTCTCAAATCCTTAAGACTCAATCCGATAAGATAACTTCAAAGGGAAAACTCAATTCATCACAAGAGAGTAGAGGGGGAGAAACATCATAACATCCAACTATAATAGCAAAGCTCGCGATACATCAAGATCGTATCACCTCAAGAACACGACAGAGAGAGAGAGAGATCAAACACATAGCTACTGGTACATACCCTCAGCCCCATGGGAGAACTACTCCCTCCTCGTCATGGAGAGCACCGGGATGATGAAGATGGCCACCGGAGAGGGATTCCCCCTCCGGCAGGGTGCCAGAATGGGTCTAGATTGGTTTTCAGTGGCTATGGAGGCTTCTGGTGGCGGAACTCCTGATCTATTCTCGTCTCTGGTGTTATTAGGGTATATTGATATATATAGGAGAAAGAAGTCTGTCAGGGGAGCCATGAAGGGCCCACGAGGGTGGGGGCGCGCCCAGGTGGCAGGCACACCTCCTTGCCTCGTGGCCACCTCGAAGCTTCCTTGACTTCAACTCCAAGTCTCCTAGATCACGTTCGTTCCAAAAATCATGCTCCCGAAGGTTTCATTCCGTTTGGACTCCGTTTGATATTCCTTTTCCTCGAAACACTGAAACAAGGAAAAAACAGAAACTGGCACTAGGCTCTGGGTTAATAGGTTAGTCCCAAAAATAATATAAAAGTGTATAATAAAGCCCATAAACATCCAAAACAGATAATATAATAGCATGGAACAATCAAAAATTATACATACATTGGAGACGTATCAGCATCCCCAAGCTTAATTCCTGCTCATCCTCGAGTAGGTAAATGATAAAAACAGAATTTTTCATGTGGAATGCTACCTAACATATTTATCATGTAGTTCTCTTTATTGTGGAAAGAATATTCAGATCCATAAGATTCAAGACAAAAGTTTAATATTGACATAAAAACAATAATACTTCAAGCATACTAACAAAGCAATCATGTCTTCTCAAAATAACATGGCCAAAGAAAGCTATCCCTACAAAATCATATAGTCTGGCTATGCTCTATCTTCACCACACAAAATAGTTAAATCATGCACAACCCCGATGACAAGCCAAGCATTTGTTTCATACTTTTGATGTTCTCAAACTTTTTCAATCTTCACGCAATATATGAGCGTGAGCCATGGATATAGCACTATATGTGGAATAGAAGGGTGCTTGTGGAGAAGACAAAAAAAGGAGAAGATAGTCTCACATCATCTAGGCATATCAACGGGCTATGGAGATGCCCATCAATAGATATCAATGTGAGTGAGTAGGGATTGCCATGCAACGGATGCACTAGAGCTATAAGTATATGAAAGCTCAACAAAAGAAACTAAGTGGGTGTGCATCCAACTCTCTTGCTCATGACGACCTAGGGCATTGTGAGGAAGCCCATCATTGGAATATACAAGCCAAGTTCTATAATGTAAAATTCCCACTAGTATATGAAAGTGACAACATAGGAGACTCTCTATCATGAAGATCATGGTGCTACTTTGAAGCACAAGTGTGGTAAAAGGATAGTAGCATTGCCCCTTCTCTCTTTTTCTCTCATTTTTTGATATTTTTTTGGCCTTCTCCTTTTTTATGGCCTTTCTCTTATTTATTTTTTATTTTTTCGTCTGAAGTCTCATCCCGACTTGTGGGGGAATCATAGTCTCCATCATCCTTTCCTCACTTCGGACAATGCTCTAATAATGATGATCGTCACACTTTATTTACTAACAACTCAAGAACTACAACTCAATACTTAGAACAAAATATGACTCTATGTGAATGCCTCCGGCGGTGTACCGGGATATGCAATGAATCAAGCGTGACATGTATGAAAGAATTATGAACGGTGGCTTTGCCACAAATACGATGTCAACTACATGATCACGCAAAACAATTATGACAATGATGAAGTGTGTCATAGTAAACGAAACGGTGGTAAGTTGCATGGAAATATATCTCGGAATGGCTATGGAAATTCCATGATAGGTAGGTATGGTGGCTGTTTTGAGGAAGGTATATGGTGGTGTATGATACCGGCGAAAAGTGCGCAGTATTAAAGAGTCTAGCAATGGTGGAAGGATGAGAGTGCGTATAATCCATGGACTCAACATTAATCATAGAGAACTCATATACTTGTTGCAAAAATCTACAAGTTATCAAAGCAAAGTATTACGTGCATGCTCCTAGGGGGATAGATTGGTATGAAAAGACCATCGCTCGTCCCCGACCGCCACTCATAAGGAAGACAATCAATAAATAAATCATGCTCCAACTTCATCACATAACGGTTCACCATACGTGCATGCTACGGGAATCACAAACTTTAACACAAGTATTTATAAAATTCACAACTACTCAATTAGCATGACTCTAATATCACCATCTTCATATCTCAAAACAATCATAAGGAATCAAACTTCTCATAGTATTCAATGCACTTTATATGAAAGTTTTTATTATATCCCTCTTGGATGCCCATCATATTAGGACTAGTTTCATAACCAAAGAAAATTACCATGCTGTTTAGGACTCTCAAAATAATATAAGTGACGCATGAGAGTTCATCTATTTCTATAAAATAAAACCACCACCGTGCTCTAAAAAGATATAAGTGAAGCACTAGAGCAACAACAAACTACTCCGAAAGATATAAGTGAATATCAATGAGTAGTCGAATAATTATGCAACTATATGAAGACTCTCTAACATTTAAGAATTTCATATCTTGTTATTTTATTCAAACATCAAGCAAAACAAAAGAAAATAAAATGACGCTCCAAGCAAAACACATATCATGTGGTGAATAAAAATATAGCTCCAAGTAAAGTTACCCATGAACGAAGACGAAAGAGGGCATGCCTTCTGGGGCATCCCCAAGATTAGGCTTTTTGTTGTCCTTGAATATTACCTTGGGGTGCCTTGGGAATCCACAATTTTAGGCTCTTGTCACTCCTTATTCCATAGTCCATCGAATCTTTACCCAAAACTTGAAAACTTCACAACACAAAACTTAATAGGAAACACGTAAGCTCCGTTAGTATAAGAAAATGAATCACCACTTAGGTACTCCTGTGAACTCATTCTAAATTCATATTGGTGCAATATCTAATATATTCTAACTTTTCTATGGTTCATACCCTCTGATACTACTCATAGATTCATCAAAATAAGCAAACAACACATAGAAAACAGAATCTGTCAAGAACAGAACAGTCTGTAGTAATCTAGGTCAAACGTATACTTCGGGAACCCCAAAAATTCTAAAATAAATTTATGGACGTGAGGAATTCATCTATTAATCATCTGCAAAAATAATTAACTAAATATCACACTCCAGTACAAGATGGCAGCAATTCTCGTGAGCACTAAAGTTTCTGTTTTTTACAGCAAGATAGCAAAGACTTTGCCCAAGTCTTCCCAAAGGTTATACTTGGCACAAACACTAATTAAAAGCATAAAACCACATCTAAACAGATGCTAGATGAATTATTTATTACTAAACAGGAGCAAAAGCAAGGAAAAAAAATAAAGTTGGTTGCCTGCCAACAAGCGCTATCGTTTAACGCCCCTAGCTAGGCATGATGATTTCAATGATGCTCACATAAAGGATAAGAATTGAAACATAAAGAGAGCATCATGAATAATATAACTAGCATATTTAAGCCTAATCCACTTCCAATGCATAGGGATTTTGTGAGCAAACAAATTGTGGGAACAAGAATCAACTTGCATAGGAAGGTAAAACAAGCAAATCATCAAGATTTTCAACACATAGAGAGGAAACTTGATATTATTGCAATTCCTACAAGCATATGTTCCTCCCTCATAATAATTCTCAGTAGCACCATGAATGAATTCAACAATATAACTATCACATAAAGCATTCTTTTCATGATCTACAAGCATAGAAATTTTATTACTCTCCACATAAGCAAAATTCTTCTCGTTCGGAATAGTAGTGGGAGCAAACTCAACAAAATAACTATCATGTGAGGCATAATCCAATTGAAAGTTAAAATCAAGATGACAAGTTTCATGGTTATCATTGTTCTTTATAGCATACATGTCATCACAATAATCATCATAAATAGCAACTTTTTTCTCATAATCAATTGGAACCTCTTCCAAAATAGTGGAATCATTACTAAATAAAGTCATGACCTCTCCAAATCCACTTTTATAATTATAATCATCATAAATAGGAGGCATGCTTTCATCATAATAAATTTTCTCATCAAAACTTGGGGGACAAAAAATATCATCTTCATCAAACATAGCATCCCCAAGCTTGTGGCTTTGCATATCATTAGCATCATGGATATTCAAGGAATTCATACTAACAACATTGCAATCATGCTCATCATTCAAAGATTTAATGGCAAACATTTTATAGACTTCTTCTTCTAGCACTTGAGCACAATTTTCCTTTCCATCATTCTCATGAAAGATATTAAAAAGATGAAGCATGTGAGGCAAACTCAATTCCATTTTTTGGTAGTTTTCTTTTATAAACTAAACTAGTGATAAAACAAGAAACTAAAAGATTCGATTGCAAGATCTAAAGATATACCTTCAAGCGCTAACCTCCCCGGCAACGGCGCCAGAAAAGAGCTTGATGTGTACTACACATCCTTCTTCTTGTAGACGTTGTTGGGCCTCCAAGTGCAGAGGTTTGTAGGACAGCAGTAATTTTCCCCCAAGTGGATGACCTAAGGTTTATCAATCCATGGGAGGCGTAGGATGAAGATGGTCTCTCTCAAGCAACCTTGCAACCAAATAACAAAGAGTCTCTTGTGTCCCCAACACACCCAATACAATGGTAAATTGTATAGGTGCACTAGTTCGGCGAAGAGATGGTAATACAAGTGCAATATGGATGGTAGATATTGGTTTTTGTAATCTGAAAATATAAAAACAGCAAGGTAACTAATGGTAAAAGTGAGCACAAACGGTATTGCAATGTGTTGAAACAAGGCTAGGGTTCATACTTTCACTAGTGCAAGTTCTCTCAACAATAATAACATAATTGGATCATATAACTATCCCTCAACATGCAACAAAGAGTCACTCCAAAGTCACTAATAGCGGAGAAAACGAAGAGATTATGGTAGGGTACGAAACCACCTCAAAGTTATCCTTTCTGATCGATCTATTCAAGAGTCCGTAGTAAAATAACACGAAGCTATTCTTTCCGTTGAATCTATCATAGAGTTCATACCGGAATAACACCTTAAGACACAAATCAACCAAAACCCTATTGTCACCTAGATACTCCAATGTCACCTCAAGTATCCGTGGGTATGATTATACAATATGCATCACACAATCTCAGATTCATCTATTCAACCAACACAAAGAACTTCAAAGAGTTCCCCAAAGTTTCTACCGGAGAGTCAAGACAAAAACGTGTGCCAACCCCTATGTATAAGTTCACGAGGTCACGGAACTCGCAAGTTGATCACCAAAACATACATCAAGTGGATCACGTGATATCCCATTGTCACCACACATAAGCACATGCAAGACATACATCAAGTGTTCTCAAATCCTTAAAGACTCAATCCGATAAGATAACTTCAAAGGTAAAACTCAATTCATCACAAGAGAGTAGAGGGGGAGAAACATCATAACATCCAACTATAATAGAAAAGCTCGCGATACATCAAGATCGTATCACCTCAAGAACATGAGAGAGAGAGAGATCAAACACATAGCTACTCGTACATACCCTCAGCCCCGAGGGAGAACTACTCCCTCCTTGTCATGGAGAGCACCGGGATGATGAAGATGGACACCGAAGAGGGATTCCCCCTCCGGTAGGGTGCCAGAACGGGTCTAGATTGGTTTTCGGTGGTTACGGAGGATTCTGGCAGCGGAACTCCCGATCTATTCTCGTCTCTGATGTTTTTAGGATATATATAGGCGAAAGAAGTCGGCCAGGGGAGCCACAAGGGGCCCATGAGGGTGCCTCCCTGCCTTGTGGCCACCTCGAAGCTTCCTTGACTTCAACTCCAAGTCTCCTGGATCACGTTCGTTCCAAAAATCACGCTCCCGAAGGTTTCATTTCGTTTGGACTCCGTTTGATATTCCTTTTCTGCGAAACACTGAAACAAGGGGAAAAACAGAAACTGGCACTAGGCTCTGGGTTAATAGGTTAGTCCCAAAAATAATATAAAAGTGTATAATGAAGTCCATAAACATCCAAAAT
Organism: Triticum monococcum; assembly: GCA_034509565.1. Taxonomy (NCBI): domain Eukaryota; kingdom Viridiplantae; phylum Streptophyta; class Magnoliopsida; order Poales; family Poaceae; genus Triticum; species Triticum monococcum. Next base: position 166,809,309 of record CM067846.1, on the reverse strand, counting down.
AGATAATATAATAGAATGGAACAATAAAAAATTATAGATACGTTGGAGACGTATCACAGGGCCATTTTACAAGACCCCGGTTTTTCAGAAGAGGCATTTAACGCCTTCATCTCGGCTAATGCATATATCCGAGCTGCTCGAGATGGGCTTAACAGAGCCACAAAGCAGCATTTAAAAGATGTGCGGGTAAGTTTACTTTGTCCGAATAGGATAACCATATGCTAGTAGCCCCCGAGACTTGAAGCAGTTGGTACAAATGATTTAAGGGTCGTTGTATAACCAGGTTCTTACGGAGAAGAGTGACCTACTAGCCCAAGAGCTGGAAAAGTGCCAGACACAGCTAACTGCTGCTAACGCCGAACTGGAAAAGCTCAAGAAGGCGTCCTCTGGTAATATTTCCCTCCATCGAGAAACAATGATTATATGTCAGCTGTGCTAATACTGCTGCTTGTCTTATAACAGGGTCGGCGGACCAACTGGAAGAGAAACTGAAGGCTACTCAAACAGACGAGAAAGAGGTGAAAAGACTGCATGTCGCAGGCGAGCGCATTTTGACCTGAGTTAGAGAGGAGAAAAACAAACTCCAGGATTCCAACATCCAGCTGGGCGAGGAACTGAAAGATGTGCGGGCCCAACTGGCCGACTCCGTGAAGGAGAATAAAAGGCTCTGAGGCGGCATATTCAGTATGTGGCCAGACTTACCTTATAATAGTTCGAAGATGAAAGGTACTGACAAAGTTATGTTTGCAGGTATGCTGACAGACCATCCCGAAGAGGAGGTGTCCGGATCGTCGGATGATCTGCTGCAGGGGCTATCACAAATGCACGAGCAAGCTCGGTAGGAAATGCAGAGTGTTGCTAAGGCCTTATGGCCATCCGCCTCCCCTCTGGGAAGTATGGAGGAGCTTGTAGAGCTATTCAGGGGAGCGCGGCGACGTATCCGATTATGGAAGATATCGGTCTGCCGGGAGGGTGCGCGAGAGGTCTGGGCCATGGTGAAAACATGGTATACCAAGCTTGATCTGAATCACATTGCCTGGGTCGGACCTTTAGGGTCAGATGGGAAAGAAGTGCCCGTTAATTTGGTATATGACCAAGTAGCAGCAGCTTCCAAATATTCCCAACAGGATTGTAAGTTAGATAGCCTGTTGGATGGTATAGAGGAGGAAATTTATGAGTCTCAGTGACTATGTACTTTCCTTGACATATGTAAATTCTAGCTGAATTGTAAAACGATTGTCATGGCAGACCTTTTCGCTTCAACCTCAGGACCCGAAGGTGCAGAGTGTTTCTGAATACCCATGCGGCCGAATAGACCAGAGAATGCATGGAAACCAGGCGTAGGGGTCATAGTTGCTTGAACAGACAAGTTGTATTCGGCTAGTTATGTTATATTACATTAAAGTTGTAAGAAACATCTTCTAGAGAGAATAGTTCCGTTATGGGTTCCTTTCCCTGGGTGTGCATGTGTTGCAGTGTATGTCTGAATTGTGATTGAAAAAATCGCAGTATATATATATATATATATATCTTTTGGGGGTTCGCAATGGAGTGAATGCAAAAAACATTAATCCACCGATCGAATATTCCCTTAAGAACGCTAGCTTTCGGCTTCACCCAGTCTGAGGTACACATCTGGATGACCTGACAGTAACAATCGCAGAGGTGCTCCCTTTATGCCCTAGCCGAACTAATGGGAATGTAGGGCATAAGCACAGGAGCCAGGCAACCCAGCTTGGCCAAAACTTAAGTCATATCGATGCATATAATGGCGAAGAAAAGGTACATATGGGAAAAATGCATATGTGATGAGCTTGATGCTCGGATAATAATAGCAAGCTTCTGTACAAGAAGTCCCCAGGTATAGTAGACGTACATATTTGAAAGCATATGTGTGCATCAGGGGTGCGCGGTCTAACCTCACGAAAGCTTTAAGGCTATAGAGAAAAAAGAAAAGAGAAAGAAAGACGAAAAAAATGTATTATGGAAACAGCAGGGAGAAGGGGACGAACAAAGAGTTCGACGCTTAGGCGTAGAATCTTTGGAGTCTGGCCGCGTTCCATGGGTTCGGCTCGAGGCGATTATCTGACGCATCACACAGGCGGTACGCTCCTTCGGTGAGAACCTCGTAAATGATGAAGGGACCCTCCCATTTGGGCTTGAGTTTGTCATTTTTCTTCTCCGGCAAGCGTAGAACAAGTTCGCCAACGTTATAAGTCTTGGCCCGTACTTCTCTGCTTTGATATCTGTGGGCCTTTTGTTGATAAAATGCAGAACGGGCTCTTGCAACGTCACGCTCCTCCTCCAGGACGTCTAGGCTATCCTGCCGATCGAGCTCGGTTTCTCTCTCTTCGTACATGCGCACCCGAGGTGAGTCATGTATAATGTCGCGGGGTAGCACAGCCTCTGTGTCGTACACCATGAAAATAGGTGTGTATCCGGTAGTGCGATTGGGTGTGGTCCGCAGCCCCCAGAGTACGGAGTCAAGCTCCTCAACCCAGTGTGTGTCTGATTCCTTCAGAGAACGCACTAGTCTGGGCTTGATGCCGCTCAAAATAAGACCATTGGCTCGTTCAACTTGACCGTTTGTTTGTGGATGATAGACAGAGGCGTAATCGAGTTTAATGCCCAGATTAGCACACCAGGTTTTCACCTCATCGGCTGTGAAATTGGAGCCGTTATCGGTGATAATGCTATGTGGAACGCCATAACGGTGTACAATACCAGATATGAATTCTATCACCGGCCCGGACTCGGCCGTTTTAACTGGTTTGGCCTCTATCCACTTAGTGAATTTATCCACCATAAACAGCAGATATTTTTTCTTATGGCTTCCTCCTTTAAGAGGTCCAACCATATCTAGTCCCCAGACCGCAAAAGGCCAAGTGATGGGGATTGTTTGTAGGGCGGTGGGGGCATATGGCTTTGGTTAGCGAAGAGTTGGCATCTGACGCAATGTTGGACAAGGTCCTGTGCATCTGCTCGGACCGTCGGCCAATAAAACCCTGTATGGAAGGCCTTACTAACAAGGGCCCGAGCTGCGGCATGGTGCCCGCCGAGACCGGCATGAATCTAAGCCCGGAGCTGCCGCCCCTCCTCCTCGAAGATACATCTTTGAAGGACTCCGGTAGCGCTTTTCTTATATAGCTCTCCGTCGTGAACCTTGTAGGCCTTCGAACGCCGGACAATGCGGCGGGCCTCATTATGATCCTCAGGAAGTTCCTTCCTATTAAGGTAGGCCAGGAGGGGTTCGGTCCATGGGGCAATGACTGCCATAATGAGATGGGCCAACGGTGTTATTTCAGTGGTCGAGCCTCCGATGATGTTAGTGGGTTCGGAATCTGGGGTTGTGTTCGGATCCGGACTGGTGTTACTGCTCTCCCCTGCCACACTACGGATGGCTTAGAAAGCCTTTCCAGAAAGATATTCGGTGGGACGGGGTCGCGCTTGGCGCCGATACGAGAAAGAACGTCCACCGCTTGATTACTTTCTCGGGCCACGTGATGGAACTCGAGCCCCTCGAACCGAGCCGAAAATTTTAGGATGACATTACGATAAGTTGCCATCTTCGGATCTTTGGCATCGAAGTCCCCATTTATTTGAGATATTGCAAGGTTTGAGTCCCCGCGCACTTCTAGGTGCTGTATGCCCATGGAGACAGCCATCCGGAGACCATGCAATAAGGCCTCGTATTTGGTTGCGTTGTTGGAGTCTGTGTATAGTATTTGGAGTATGTATTGAATGACGTCTCCAATGGGGGACGTTAAAACGACGCCTGATGTCTACTACACAACCTTCTTCTTGTAGACGTTGTTGGGCCTCCAAGTGCAGAGGTTTGTAGGACAGTAGCAAATTTCCCTCAAGTGGATCACCTAAGGTTTATCAATCCGTAGGAGGCGTAGGATGAAGATGGTCTCTCTCAAGCAACCCAGCAACCAAATAACAAAGAGTCTCTTGTGTCCCCAACACACCCAATACAATGGTAAATTGTATAGGTGCACTAGTTCGGGAAGAGATGGTGATACAAGTGGTATATGGATGGTAGATAAAGGTTTTTGTAATATGAAAATATAAAAACAGCAAGGTAACAAATGATAAAGTGAGCGTAAACGGTATTGCAATGCGTTGAAACAAGGCCTAGGGTTCATACTTTCGCTAGTGCAATTTCCCTCAACAATAATAACATAATTGGATCATATAACTATCCCTCAACATGCAACAAAGAGTCACTCCAAAGTTACTAATAGCGGAGAAAAAACGAAGAGATTATGGCAGGGTACGAAACCACCTCAAAGTTATTCTTTCTGATCGATCTATTCAAGAGTCCGTAGTAAAATAACATGAAGATATTCTTTCCGCTCAATCTATCCTAGAGTTCGTACTAGAATACCACCTTAAGACACAAATCAATCAAAACCCTAATGTCACCTAGATACTCCAATGTTACCTCAAGTATCCGTGGGTATGATTATACGATATGCATCACACAATCTCATATTCATCTATTCAAACCAACACAAAGTACTTCAAAGAGCGCCCCAAAGATTCTACCGGAGAGTCAAGACGAAACGTGTGCCAACCCCTATGCATAGATTCCCAAGGTCACAAAACCCGCAAGTTGATCACCAAAACATACATCAAGTGGATCAATAGAATACCCCATTGTCACCACGGGTATCCCACGCAAGACATACATCAAGTGTTCTCAAATCCTTAAAGACTCAATCCGATAAGATAAATTCAAAGGGAAAACTCAATCCATTACAAGAGAGTAGAGGGGGAGAAACATCATAAGATCACTACTGGAATCAGCTAATTTGCCATCTGCCAGCTCTTTGCCATCTGCTTGCTGACGACAAAGCAGCTCTTTGCCATCAGCTACCAAAAAGCAGATGGCAAAGAAACAGCAGACGGCAAAGAAGCTCTTTGCCGTCCGCCAGTTCTTTGCCGTCTGCTGGCAGACGGCAAAGAATCTTTGCCGTCAGTTTGCAGACGGCAAAGAGAGAGGTGGCCCCCACCCCCCACCCGTTTGGAAAAAACTTAACGGCCCACCTCTTTGCCGTCTGCCAGCAGACGGCAAAGAGGCAAAAGGGCGGACGGCAAAGAAAGGCGGACGGCAAAGAGCTGGTTTATCTAACGGCCCGTACCCCCCCCCCCCCCCCCGCCTGTCTCTGTTCTCTCCTCGCCCCCCCGCCCCTCTCTGTTCTCTATACCCCACCGCCGCCGCCGCCGCCCGCCGCGCGCCGCCACCTCTCGCCCCCGCCGCCCCGGCCCCCCGCCGCCCCACTGCCCCGGCCCCCCGGTGCCCCGGCCTCCCGCCGCCCCGGCGCCCCGCCGCCCCGCGCCCCACCGCCCCTGGCCCGCCCCCCCCGCCGCCCCAGGCCGTGCCCCGGCCACCTCCTCCACCGCCCGCCCCCTCCTCCATCGGCCCGGCCCCGGGTGAGCCTCCCTCCTTTTTCCTGTTTTTTTTCCTTTTTAGTTTTAGTTTAGATTTAGTTTTAGTTTTAGTTTTAGTTTTAGGTTTAGATTTAGTTTTGCCCTTTTTTTGTTTTATTAGTTTTAGGTTTATGTTTAGTTTAGATTTAGTTTTAGTTTTAGTTTTAGTTTTAATTTTAGTTTTAGGTTTAGTTTAGTTTGAGGAAAGAAGAAGAAGAAGAGAAAAAGAGGAGAGGAGGAGAAGAAGAAGAGGTAAAAGGAAAGGAAGAAGAAGAAGAGGAGGAGAAGAAAAAAGAAGAAGAGGAAGAAGAAGAAGAAAAAAGAGGAGAGGAGGAGAAGAAGAAGAGGAAAAAGGAAAGGAGGAAGAAGAAGAAGAAGGAAAAAAAGGAAGAAAAGGAAGCATAGGAAGAAGAAGAAAAGGAAAGAAGAGGAAAAAACCCCGACCCGACACGACACCCCGACCCCGACCCGGCACCCCGACACGACACCCTGACCCCTAGACCCCGACACCCCGACCCCGACCCCGACCCCAACCCCGAGCCTGACCCGACACCCCGACCGCGACACCGACACGGCACCCCGGCCCCGACCCGGCACCCCGACCCGACCCCGAGACCCTGACCCCGACACCGACACGACACCCCGACACCGACACCCTGACACCACACCCACCCTTACCCCGACACCGACACGGCACCCCGACACCGACCCGGCACCCCGACCAGACACCCCGACCCCGAGACCCCAACCCCGAGCCTGACCCGACACCCCGACCCCGAGACCCCGACCCCGACCCGGCACCCAACCCGACACCCCGACCCCGAGACCCCGACCACGGGCCTGACCCGACACCCCGACCCCGACACTGACACGGCACCCCGACCCCGACCCGACACCCCGACCCCAAGACCCCGACCCCGACCCCGACCCCGACACCCCGACCCCGAGCCTGACCCGACACCCCGACCCCGACACCGACACGGCACCCCGACCCCGACCCGATACCCCGACCCCGACCCCGACCCCGACACGGCACCCCGACACCGACAGGACACCCCGACCACCGACACCTCCCGAAAAGATGTTCTTTGGCCTTCCAGAGGCCGACGGGGTCATATATTTGTGAATTATTAGTTAGGTCATATATTTTTCGATTTTGTTATGAAAAACATCATATATAATTGTGTTGATCGTGTAGTTTTAAATGTGCAATTGTTTCATCGCTGCGAGGTTTGGTGTTCGACGACCTCGCCGTGCGTTTGACGAGCTCTGCCCCTTCGTTCATGGGTGAGCACAAATGACAAGTCCTCCTCCCCCATTAATTATTTGATCTATTCCGATGAAATTTGATAGCTAGCTATATATGTGTCTTGAATCATCAGTATGCGTAACCAATATGTGTCTCCCGTTCGAAAGCGTCATAGTTATAAATATGCATGCATTTGCATATTTATAACCTTGATTCTTTCAAATTGTCCAACGCTATCCATGGACAGCCCGAGTATGTGTAGATTGGGTTCGTTTTCCCATATGCTTTGCTCCGGATCCGACGCATATATTTCGTCAGTGCCTCCCCTGTTGTTCTCCGGGTACACATCCTCTCTGTTTATTGCAGAGACGTGTATCAGGAGAACAGCGGGGAGGTGCTGCCGAAATTTTGCGTCGGATCCGGAGCATAGCATGGGAAAATAAACCCAATCTACACATACACGGGTGGGATTAGGACCTATCATTACCTATTAGAGTGTAGGTTGCATGGACGTAATAAAATTGACAAAGTAGATCAACTGATGAATATATACATGGTGAATTACATATATAATTGTTGTGTGTCTAGTAGCTCTGAAAGTCAAGATGAGTGACCGTGCTTGGATGTATACCGGTCACACTGGTCAGAACAAATGGAGCACTAAATGGTTCACAAAAACTAAGGGGTTTGTGCAAGCCGCATTTGCAAATGGCCAAAAGAAAACCTGGTGCCCCTGTTTCTGGTGCGGCAATTGGGAAAAGAAGACAGAGGCTGAAATGGGCAAACACCTGCAGAAGAGTGGTTTTACGCCCGATTATACGGTGTGGACATTTCATGGTGAGTCTGCTCAACGTGACCGAGCTGAGGTGGATCGTCGTCGCACCGACGAGCATGGTACCGGGATGGAAAACATGGTGCAAGGCTATGATGATGCTCGGGATTCAGACGAGGAGATGGAGGAATCTGCAAAGGCCTTCAATGAAATGTTGGAGTCTTCGAAATGTCCGCTCCACTAGCACACTGAGCTTTGTCAGTTGGATGCCATCTCACAAGTAATGGCTCTGAAGGCTCAGTTCAACTTGGGCAGAGAATGCTATGACGCAATTATGATAGTATTTGGACGCTTTCCACCCAAAGGCCATGTAATGCCTGCAAACCTGTACCAGTCGGACAAAATCCTCTGTGCACTGAAGATGCCCTATGAGAAGATACATGCCTGTGAGAAAGGATGTGCCTTATTTAGGCTTGACTATGCGGACTTGAACTATTGTCCCATTTGCAAGTCTTCCAGGTATATTGTGGTAGACAACGGTATGGGTGAGAAGACACAGACCAAAATCCCCATTAGTGTTCTTCGGTATATGCCAATCGTACCAAGACTTCAACGTCTTTTCATGGTCGAAGAGACGGCCAGACAGATGACATGGCACAAAACAGGCAAAAGAACCGAACTAGATGCAGATGGGAATCTGATGATGGTACACACATCGGATGGTGTTGCGTGGAAAAAGTTTGATGAATTACATGCTGACAAAGCGGCAGATCCGAGGCATCCTCGAGTCGGCATCAGCACGGATGGGTTCCGTGTGTTTGGTATGACGGCAGCCCAATACAGTTGTTGGCCCGTATTTGTCTTTCCACTCAATCTCCCCCCCGGACAGATTATGCAAAGAAAGAACATTTTCCTGACGTTGATAATTCCAGGACCCAACTATCCGGGCAAAAATATGAATGTGTACATGCAGCCGCTTAAGGACGAATTGCAAGAAGCTTGGGATAATGGGTTCAAGACATACGACGCCTTTAGCAAACGGAACTTCATAATGCGTGTCTGGTACATGTACTCGACACATGACTTGTCGGCGTATGCGCTATTCGTTGGCTGGTGTGTGCATGGAAGGTTCCCATGCCCCACATGCAAGGGAGCTCTTGAGTTTCGTTGGCTTCAGGCCGGTCGCAAGTTTTCTTGCTTCGACATGCATAGACAGTTCCTGGATCCTCGCCATAAGTTCAGGAAAGACAAGAAGAACTTCATCAGGGGTAGAGTTGTCAAAAACTCTGCACCACCTCCATTGACAGGCCAACAGACCCTGGATCAGTTAAACGCTCTCGAGCCAGATCCACAACGTCCAGGGTACTTCAAGGGGTATAATACTAAGCACGCGTGGACTCACAAAACATGCTTATGGGATCTGCCTTACTTCAAAGACCTCCTTTGCCCACACAACATCGACGTGATGCACACTGAGAAGAATATCGCCGAGGCACTTTTTGGTACATTGTTCGGCATAGATGGGAAGTCAAAGGATAATACTAAGGCTAGAGTCGATCTAGAGGCGCTATGTGATAGGCCGTTACAAAACATGAAAGAACCGAAAGGAAAGCAGAACTGGACGAAGCCAAAGGCATGGTTCAATCTTGGAAGGCCAGCTATGAGGGAAATTCTCTTGTGGGTGCAACAGCAGTTGATGTTCCCCGATGGGTATGCAGCGAATCTAAAGAGGGGAGCAAATCTTGATAAACTGAAGATATTTGGTCTCAAGAGTCATCATTGGCACATATGGATTGAGCGGGTAATGCCGGTGATGTTGCATGGCTTCATCCCTGAGGATGAATGGCTAGTACTGGCAGAACTCAGCTATTTCTTCCGTGTTCTTTGTGCGAAAGAACTATCGCCTGGCGTGCTAGAAGAAATGGAAGAGTTGGCGCCGGAGTTGATCTGCAAGTTAGAGAAGATCTTTCCACCGGGCTTCTTTAATCCAATGCAACATTTGATTTTGCATCTCCCGACCGAGGCAAGATTGGGGGGGCCGTGCAAAATCGTTGGTGCTACCCAACTGAGAGGATGCAGAAGACGCTTCGAGAAAAATGTAAAAATAAACGTAGAATTGAAGCATCGATGGCTGAGGCATTCATCACAGAGGAGGCGGCAAACTTCGTAACAGCGCACTACGAAGCCAAAAATCGTCATTTGCATAATCCGAAGCCTCGATACAATGCTGACGAGCCTAAAAAGGGTGGATCCAACCTCAGCCTATTCAAAGGGAATCTCGCACCAGCTAGTGTTTCACATCCAGTATCTTTGGATAACGAAGAATGGCGGACCATTTCGTTGTATATCTTCAACAACCTGATAGAAGTGCGGCCGTACATCGAGTAAGTTCTCGGTACATTGTTTTGCAACTTCTATTTCCTTTGAACTACTCTTATTCCTAGATATGTCATACAGTCGATACGTCACCATATTCTCGTATGGAGCGGAGATCCAAAAGGATTCCGTCGAAGAGTATGAGCTTCTCGCAAAGCAAGGAGGTGGCTATCCCGGTTTCATCTCTTGGTTCAAACAAACGGTAATTTCTATTAGACAATTTCATTTCATTCGCTAATTTGTGCATAATGCAACAATCCTTTCATATTAAACTTGTAGGCTAATTCAGAGTCTATGGACGCCGAATTGAGACAAGTCGCTAATGGATTTGACTATAAGGTCCGTTCATTTGACAAGTACGACATCAACGGGTATCGCTTTCGTACCTATGGCAAAGAGCTATCTATGGCCGACCGAAAGTCAACAAATTGTTGTGTATCTGCTATCGGCGAAGGAGGTACCGAGTATTATGGGAGAGTTGAAGCAATTTATGAACTTCTGTTCTATGGTGAAAACCCACCGAATGTCGTAGTCTTCAAATGTTATTGGTTTCAGCTGAAGGAGACTAGAAGGACTCATGAACATGTAGGGCTAGTTGAAATAAACCAAAGCACTCATTTAGATGTTCCTGATGTCTATATTATGGCTCAACAGGCGACCCAAGTATTCTATCTACCATGGGCCTGCCAAACTAATCCAAATCTGAAAGGTTGGGATGTCGTTTATGAAGTGCCGCCACGTGCTAGACTTTCTCCCCCAAAGGAAGAGGATTATGAACCTCACATTAACCCAGACACATATGAAGGAGAATTCTTCCAAGAGACACGTCTTTCCAAAAAGCGTTTCAAGAACCGCTATACTTCACCCCAAAACATTGAAGTAGACAGCGACAATGAATCCGACATCACCCCAGAGGAGGAACAAGAAGAGCCGGAACAAGAAGAGGTTACTGCTGCGGATGACCTGTCAATGCTTGACCGATTACGCCAAGGTGGCCTTGCACATGTTGATGCCACTGAACCCTATGAGCCCGTCATTGATTATAGTGATGATGATGATTATGCATTTATTGATGATACTGATCGAGATTATTAGTAGTGTCAGGTATTACATTTTTTTATGTTGTACTTGATGATGATACACTTAAGTGATACACATATTATTATTCATGTCGGTCTTTTTTTATGTTGTACTAATTTCGTTTACTGTTTGTCATGGCAGGTGTTGAAAGATGGTGGGCGCTGGTCGGGAGCGTGTTCTGAGGTCTTCCATTCCAGACGCACCTCTCCGCTGAGCGTTGCTGGACAGTATGGCCACACCGCCGGGCCCTTCTTCGTCGACCGCGGTGCCCAGCAGGGGACGAGGTAGGAAGAGAGGAGGTGGGGCATGTGGTCGTGGGAGAGGAGGTAGGGTGACTGCTACGGCGCCTTCCTCGCCGCCACCCCCAGCTGTTTCACCCGAGCACGTGACTGCTAGGGTGGACTCGTCCGAGGAGGAGGCTACACGGACTCCGGTCCATGAGCCTCGGGTCCACGGGTCTTGGGCCCACGAGCCTCGGGTCGACTGGCCTTCGGCCCACGAGAGTTCGGCCCACGTGACCCCGGAGGAGCACACGTCCGGATGGGGTACCTGGCCGGATCAGCCCGAGGAGCCGAGTGGCCATGCTGATGATGGCCGGGAGCCGACTGATCTTGAGGAGGAGGGGGCACCGTCTACCAGCGTGGTGCTACACGGCTCCCGTCCATGCCGGTGACCCGCGAGCAGAGGTGGTTGATTTTCCCTGATGGGGAGAGGTACGTAAGTGCATTTAATATTTTTGTACCTTGTGCATTCACGTTTTTTCAAATAACTAATGCGTTGGCCTTATCATGCTACAGGGGTTGGGACCACCATCATAGTGTCCGCCGGCCCAACTCCGTCCTTGGAGTTCTTTGCCGGCAAAACTTCCCGGGGTTTGTCACGTTGCCTGGTGAGGGTCGGCTTCCAGAGCTTGGATTGAGCTGGGAGCACTACGTGGCTGCCCCGCCCCCGCCGGATGAGATTATCGACGGTGTCGTGTGCGACACGAGGGCAGACATGGTGATCAGAAAGTTCTGGGTAATTTCTCCTTTACACATTTAAAAGTCTTCAACTAGCTAGTTATTAATTGTACTAATCAATATTGTCTCATTTTCTTGCAGACATTCTACAGGTGTGAGGAGGGATACGAGGAGGACGCGGCACATGTTATCGAGAACGTCTGCAAGCGCCTACTCCAGAACTTACGGCACGAGGCTCGGGTGCAGGCTGTTCGAGACTACTACGCCTTGCGTGGTATAAAGAAGACCAAGCCGGCGTGTCACGATAAGTTCCTGAGTAAGGAGCAGTACATGAAGGTAATTCTTAAGGCCTTCTCTACTTAAGTTCCTTCATTTAGTATTCTTAGCCGTCGCGCTCAAGTTTCTATTTGCTAACTTAGGCGCCTCCGAGATGGTGTGCGGATCGGATGGATTGTTGGGAGGTGTTGGTCGATGAGTGGTGCTCAAAACAATGGCTAGCCCTCCACAAAGAGGCCAAGGACAAACGTGCCCAAATGGAAGGTGTGCCACACCATCAAGGCAGCTCCAACTTATATCAGTTCGGGCGCAACTGGGTATGTGGTTTGCTTCATGATTCATGCAATTCATTCATCATGCTAGCTTGAGCCCTTTAATTACTAATTTTCATTGTTTCTCTCTTTCAGGCACGCTACAATAAGGCGGATAAGGTGCCAGAGGTGTACGACCTGTATGCCATGGCCCACACTGCCTCTTTCAAGAAAGTCAAGGCTTTCTCTCAGTCTGACCTCGATGATGCAAACAACTTCACCAACATCTCCTCCCACAACAAGCTCGTGAGATATAGAGATGAGGGTAAGGCGAGGAAAGGGGAGGACTTTAACCCGAGCCAGGGTCCCATTGATCCAGAGCTGTTGATGATATCTGGTGGCGGGAGGTCCCATGGCTCCACAGCCATTGGAGATGGACTTATCCGTTGTCCTAGCACTCTCCCGGAGATCAAGGCGCGCCAGTCGAGCTCTGCTCCTGAGATAAGGCCTCGTGAACGGCCAGTGCAACTCGCCATCAAGGTTAGTGATACGTACTCAGTTATCTTTCTCCATTACATTGTGTGCGCTTCCATCAATGATTACAAATAGTCATGTGAGTGGTGTTGCAGGCTGCTATATAGAGTGAGAGAGATAGAACAGAGAAACTTCTGGCGGAGGCAGCGGAGAGGCAGCGGGAGTTGGAGGAGAGGACGGCAAAGATGATGGAGGAGGAGAGGGCACGGAATGACATGCAGGCAAGGGCCATGTACGAGCTCCTTGTGGTAAGTTTCTTCTGCAGATTAGCCAAAACATTCATGTAGTGTTTGTCTCATTACTAACTAGTATGACTGAGTCGTCAAAACCAAATGTGCAGTCTGTGTGCGAGAAGACAGGTCAGACCGCTCCACCGATGCCAGTGATTGCTCCTGGGACCACGGTGAGTTTTATTTGAATGGACATTACTTGCTAGTCTTAACATTTGAGTGTCATCATGCTAACAAGAAATTGGAAATGATCTTTGGTGCAGCGTAACTCCAGACAAGCATCGCACAATCCTTCTCCAGCTACCGACACGAGCCACCCCGCTCCTACACCTCCTGGATCTTGGTAAGTTTATCTAGTGTTTTGCTTAACACATGCATAAAGACCTAGACTTAGCTTTATTTCCTCCAATGCTTACCATAATGACCTAGACTTAGCTTCTTCACCTCCAAAATGACTTAATAAGCTTACTGACCTCCAAAACCATCCATTTTACCTAAGTTAGCTCTAAAACGATCTGTACTTAGCTTACTTATGTCAACAATTGCATAATTAGCTTAGTTAGCTCATAGACGATCCATTTTACCTAAGTTAGCTCTAAAATGACCCATTTTACCTAGGTTAGCTTATAAATGATCCAGTTCATCCAAGTTAGGTCAAAAATGACCCATTTTACCTAGATTAGCTCCTAAATGATCCATTTTACCTACGTTAGCTTTAAAATGACCCATTTCACCTAGGTTAACTCCAAAATGACCCATCTTACCTAGGTTATCTCATAAACGATCCATTTCAACTAATTTAGCTCATAAACGATCCATTTCACCAAGTTAGCTAAAAAACGATCCATTTCACCTAAATTAGCTCTTAAATGATCCATTTCACCTAAGTTAGCTCAAAAAGATCCATTTCAACTAAATTAGCTCATAAATGATCCATTTCACCTAAGTTAGCTAAAAAACGATCCATTTCAACTAAGTTAGCTCATAAATGATCCACTTCACCTAAGTTAGCTAAAAAATGATCCATTTCACCTTAGTTACCTCAAAAACAATCCATTTGACCTTAGTTAGCTCATAAACGACCCATTTCAACTAAGTTAGCTCATAAATGATCCATTTCACCTTAGCTAGCTCATAAACGACCCATTTCAACTTAGTTAACTCATATATGATCCATTTCACGTAAGTTAGCTAATAAATGACATACTCTTCTTGTTCTAGTCTTCTTCTTGTTCTACTCTTCTTGTTCTAGTCTTCTTCTTGTTCTACTCTTCTTCTTGTTCTACTCTTTTTGTTCTAACTTTCTTATTTTTCATTTTGCAGATTTCATTCACTTGACGAAAGCTTGCATAGATGGAGTGCTCCTTATCCCTTTCTCTGTTTCTTTTGTATCGTTGAACTATGCATGTATCGTTGGATGCCTCTATGTTGAACTTGTTATGTATGATGGAACTATGCATGTAATATATATGGTTGGATGATGAAGTTATGTGTTGGATATCTTATATGTTTGCTGTGTAATGGCCTTTTGAAATATATCTATATATGTCATATATATATATATTTGTGATGAAAATTATTGGATTTAATAAAAAACAGATAAAAGAGCCAATATGCAGGCTCTTTGCCGTCTGCCACCGACGGCAACCTGCTCTTTGCCGTCTGCCGCGGACGACAAAGAAGCCACGTGGCATCCAGCTGTGCTTCCTTGGAGCTGACCCATTTGGTCAGTTTGCCTACAGTGGCAGACGGCAAAGACTTTGCCATCAGTGGCAGATGGCAAAGAACCTGCCATGTAGTGATGTGTAGATGACATCATACGGCTGACGGCAAAGACACTAGAAATTTTGCCGTCAGCGGCGGACGGCAAAGGCCTGCCGTTAGCCACTTAACGGACTGACAGCGCAATTATTGCCGTCCGCCGCGCTCTCTTTGCCGTCCGTCGCAGACAGCAAAGACTTTGCCATCAGTAGCAGACGACAAAGAAACTGTTTACCGGAGCCTACGTTGCCGGAGCCTTTTGCCGTCCGCGGCTGACGGCAAAGCTCTTTGCCGTCCGCCGTTCATGGCTTTGCCGTCCGCCGTGGCGGACGGCAAAGTAGCTGATTCCTGTAGTGGATCCAACTATAATAGCAAAGCTCGCGATACATCAAGATCGTATCACCTCAAGAACACGAGAGAGAGAGATCAAACACATAGCTACTGGTACATACCCTCAGCCCCGAGGGAGAACTACTCCCTCCTCGTCATGGAGAACACCGGGATGATGAAGATGGCCACTGGAGAGGGATTCCCCCCCTCCGACAGGGCCGGAACGGGTCTAGATTGGTTTTCGGTGGCTACGGAGGCTTCTGGCAGCGGAACTCCCGATCTATTGTGCCCCCCGAAGTTTTTAGGGTATATGGGTATATATGGGAGGAAGAAGTACATCAGTGGACCTCCTGGCTGTCCACGAGGCAGGGGGCGCGCCCAGGGCCTCGTGGGCAGCCCGAGACTCTCCTGGTGCATCTCCGATACTCCGTGGGCTTCTTCTGGTCCAAAAATAAGTTCCGTGAAGTTTCAGGTCAATTGGACTCCATTTGATTTTCCTTTTCTGCGATACTCTAAAACAAGGGAAAAACAGAAACTGGCACTGGGCTCTAGGTCAATAGGTTAGTCCCAAAAATAATATAAAAGTGTATAATAAAGCCCATAAACATCCAAAATAGATAATATAATAGCATGGAACAATCAAAAATTATAGATACGTTGGAGACGTATCAGCATCCCCAAGCTTAATTCCTGCTCGTCCTTGAGTAGGTAAATGATAAAAAAAGAATTTTTGATGTGGAATGCTACCTAACATATTTCCCTAAGTAATTCTTCTTTATTGTGGCAAGAATATTCAGATCCATAAGATTAAAGACAAAAGTTTAATATTCACATAGAAATAATAATACTTCAAGCATACTAACTAAGCAATTATGTCTCTTCAAAATAACACTGCCAAAGAAAGTTATCCCTACAAAATCATATAGTCTGGCTATGCTCCATCTTCACCACACAACGTATTTAAATCATGCACAACCCCGATGACAAGCCAAGCAATTGTTTCATACTTTTTATATTCTCAAACTTTTTCAATCTTCACGCAATATATGAGTGTGAGCCATGGATATAACACTATAGGTGGAACAGAATGGTGGTTGTGGGGAAGACAAAAGGGAGGAGATAGTCTCACACCAACTAAGCGTATCAATGGGCTATGGAGATGCCCATCAATAGATATCAATGTGAGTGAGTAGGGATTGCCATGCAACGGATGCACTAGAGCTATAAGTGTATGAAATCTCAAAAAGAAACTAAGTGGGTGTGCATCCAACTTGCTTGCTCACGAAGACCTAGGGCATTTGTGGAAGCCCATTGTTGGAATATACAAGCCAAGTTCTATAATGAAAATTTCCCCACTAGTATATGAAAGTGACAAAACAAGAGACTCTCTATCATAAATATCATGGTGCTACTTTGAAGCACAAGTGTGGAAAAAAGGATAGTAGCATTGTCCCTATTATTATTATTATTATTATTTGGTCTTTCTTTTTTTATTTGGCCTTTTTTTGCCTTTCTCTTTTTTTGGCCTATCTTTATTTGGGACAATGCTCTATTAATGATGATCATCACACTTTTATTTACTTACAAGTCAACAATTACAACTCGACACTTAGAACAAAATATGACTCTATATGAATGCCTCCAGCAGTGTACCGGGATGTGCAATGACTCATGAGTGACATGTATGAAAGAATTATGAACGGTGGCTTTGCCACAAATACGATGTCAACTATATGATCATGCATAGCAATATGACAATGATGGAGCGTGTCATAATAAACGGAACGGTGGAAAGTTGCATGGCAATATATCTCGGAATGGCTAGGGAAAGGCCATAATAGGTAGGTATGGTGGTTGTTTTGAGGAAGGTATATGGTGGGTTTATGGTACCGGTGAAAGTTGCGTGGTACTAGAGAGGCTAGCAGTGGTGGAAGGGTGAGAGTGCGTATAATCCATGGACTCAACATTATTCATAAAGAACTCACATACTTATTGCAAAAATCTATTAGTTATCGAAATAAAGTACTACGCACATGCTCTTAGGGGTATAGATTTGTAGGAAAAGACCATCGCTCGTCCCCGACCGCCACTCATAAGGAAGACAATCAATAAATAAATCATGCTCCGACTTCTTAACATAACGGTTCACCATACGTGCATGCTACGGGAATCACAAACTTCAACACAAGCATTTCTCAAATTCACAACTACTCAACTAGCACGACTCTAATATCACCATCTCCATATCTCAAAATAATTATCAAGTATCAAACTTCTCTTAGTATTCAATGCACTTTATATGAAAGTTTTTATTATCCCTCTTGGATGCCCATCATATTAGGACTAGTTTCATAACCAAAGCAAACTACCATGATGTTCTAAAAACTCTCAAAATGGTATAAGTGAAGCATGCGAGTTCATTAATTTCTAGAAAATAAAACCACCACCGTGCTCTAAAAAGATATAAGTGAAGCACTAGAGCAACAACAAACTACTCCAAAAGATATAAGTGAAGATCAATGAGTAGTCGAATAATTATGCAACTATATGAAGACTCTCTAACATTTAAGAATTTCAGATCTTGGTATTTTATTCAAGAAGCAAGCAAAACAAAATAAAATAAAATAACGCTCCAAGCAAAACACATATCATGTGGTTAATAAAAATATAGCTCCACGTAAAGTTACCAATGAATGAAGATGAAAGAGGGGATGCCTTCTGGGGCATCCCCAAGCTTAGGCTTTTGGTTGTCGTTGAATATTACCTTGGGGTGCCTTGGGCATCCCCAAGATTAGGCTCTTGCCACTTCTTATTCCATAGTCCATCGAATCTTTACCCAAAACTTGAAAACTTCACAACACAAAACTTAACAGAAAACTCGTAAGTTCCGTTAGCGAAAGAAAACAAAACACCACTTCAAGGTACTGTAATTAACTAATTCTTTATTTATATTGGTGTTAAACATACTTTATTCCAACTTCTCTATGGTTTATAAAATCTTTTACTAGCCATAGATTCATCAAAATAAGCAAACAACACATGAAAAACAGAATCTGTCAAAAACAGAACAGTCTGTAGTAATCTGTAACTAACGCAAACTTCTGGAACCCCAAAAATTCTAAAATAAATTTCTGGACGTGAAGAATTTATATTAATCATCTGCAAAAAGAATTAACTAAATAGCGCTCTCCAATAAAAAATGGCAGCAATTCTCGTGAGCGCTAAAGTTTCTGTTTTTTACAGCAAGATCGCAAAGACTTTCCCCAAGTCTTCCCAATGGTTCTACTTGGCACAGACACTAATTAAAACATAAAAACTCAATCATAACAGAGGCTAGATAAATTATTTATTACTAAACAGGAGCAAAAAGCAAGGAACAAAAATAAAGTTGGGTTGCCTCCCAACAAGCGCTATCGTTTAACGCCCCTAGCTAGGCATGATGATTTCAATGATGCTCACATAAAAGATAAGAATTGAAACATAAAGAGAGCATCATAAAGAATAGTACTAGAACATTTAATCCTAACCCACTTCCTATGCATAGGGATTTTGTGAGCAAACAACTTATGGGAACGAGAATCAACTTGCATAGGAGGGTAAAGCAAGCAAAACTTCAAAATTTTAAGCACATAGAGAGGAAACTTGATATTATTGCAATTCCTACAAGCATATGTTCCTCCCTCATAATAATTTTCAGTAGCATAATGAATAAATTCAACAATATAACTAGAACCTAAAGCATTCTTTTCATGATCATATGAGGTATAATCCAATTGAAAACTAAAATCATGATGACAAGTCTCATGGATATCATTATTCTTTATAGCATACAAGTCATCACAATAATCATCATATATAGCAACTTTGTTCTCATAATCAATTGGAACCTCTTCCAAAATAGTGGATTCATCATAAACTAGAGTCATGACCTCTCCAAATTCGCTTTCATCAATATAATCATCATAAATAGGAGGCGCGCTTTCATCATAATAAATTTGCTCATCAAAACTTGGGGGACAAAAAATATCATCTTCATCAAACATAGCTTCCCCAAGCTTGTTGCTTTGCATATCATTAGCATCATGGATATTCAAGGGATAAATACTAACAACATTGCAATCATGCTCATCATTCAAATATTCAGTGCCAAACATTCTAATGCATTCTTCTTCTAACACTTTGGCACAATTTTCCTTTCCATCATACTCACGAAAGATATTAAAAAGATGAAGCGTATGAGGCAAACTTAATTCCATTTTTTTTGTAATTTTCTTTTATAAACTAAACTAGTGATAAAACAAGAAGCTAAAAGACTCGATTGCAAGATCTGAAGATATACCTTCAAGCGCTAACCTCCCCGGCACCGGTGCCAAAAAAGAGCTTGATGTCTACTACACAACCTTCTTCTTGTAGACGTTGTTGGGCCTCCAAGTGCAGAGGTTTGTAGGACAGTAGCAAATTTCCATCAAGTGGATGACCTAAGGTTTATCAATCCGTAGGAGGAGTAGGATGAAGATGGTCTCTCTCAAGCAACCCTACAACCAAATAACAAAGAGTCTCTTGTGTCCCCAACACACCCAATACAATGGTAAATTGTATAGGTGCACTAGTTCGGCAAAGAGATGGTGATACAAGTGGTATATTTATGGTAGATAAAGGTTTTTGTAATCGGAAAATATAAAAACAGCAAGGTAACTAATGATAAAAGTGAGCGTAAATGGTATTGCAATGTGTTGAAACAAGGCCTAGTGTTCATACTTTTACTAGTGCAATTTCCCCCAACAATAATAACATAATTGGATCATATAACTATCCCTCAACATGCAACAAAGAGTCACTCCAAAGTTACTAATAGCGGAGAACAAACGAAGAGATTATGGTAGGGTACGAAACCACCTCAAAGTTATTCTTTCTGATCAATCTATTCAAGAGTCCGTAGTAAAATAACATGAAGCTATTCTTTCCGCTCAATCTATCCTAGAGTTTGTACTAGAATAACACCTTAAGACACAAATCAATCAAAACCCTAATATCACCTAGATACTCCAATGTCACCTCAAGTATCTGTGGGTATGATTATACGATATGCATCACACAATCTCAGATTCATCTATTCAAACCAACACAAAGT
This sequence comes from Triticum monococcum, assembly GCA_034509565.1. Classification (NCBI taxonomy): domain Eukaryota; kingdom Viridiplantae; phylum Streptophyta; class Magnoliopsida; order Poales; family Poaceae; genus Triticum; species Triticum monococcum. The sequence goes on along the minus strand of CM067846.1, from coordinate 166,788,924 downwards.
ACTTAAAAGAGTGCCCCAAAGATTCTACCAGAGAGTCAAGACGAAAACGTGTGCCAACCCTATAGATTCCCAAGGTCTGGAAACCCGCAAGTTGATCACCAAAACATACATCAAGTGGATCAATAGAATACGCCATTGTCACCACGAGTATCCCACGCAAGACATACATCAAGTGTTCTCAAATCCTTAAAGACTCAATCCGATAAGATAACTTCAAAGGGAAAACTCAATACATTACAAGAGAGTAGAGGGGGAGAAACATCATAAGATCCAACTATAATAGCAAAGCTCGCGATACATCAATATCGTATCACCTCAAGAACACGAGAGAGAGAGAGAGAGATCAAACACATAGCTACTGGTACATACCCTCAGACCCGAGGGATAACAACTCCCTCCTCGTCATGGAGAGCACCGAGATGATGAAGATGGCCACCGGAGAGGGATTCCCCCCCTCCGGCAGGGTGCCGGAATGGGTCTAGATTGGTTTTCGGTGGCTACAGAGGCTTCTGGCGGCAGAACTCCCGATCTATTGTGCTCCCCAAAGTTTTTAGGGTATATGGATATATATGGGAGGAAGAAGTACGTTGGTGGACCTCCGGGCTGTCCACGAGGCAGGGGGCGTGCCCAGGGGGGTGGGCGCGTCCCCCACCCTCGTGGGAAGCCCGGGACTCTCTTGGTGCATCTTCAATACTCTGTGGGCTTCTTCTGGTCCAAAAATAAGTTTCATGAAGTTTCAAGTCAATTGGACTCTGTTTGATTTTCCTTTTCCGTGATACTCTAAAACAAGGAAAAACAGAAACTGGCTCTGGGCTCTGGGTTAATAGGTTAGTCCCAAAAATAATATAAAAGTGTATAATAAAGCCCATAAACATCCAAAACAGATAATATAATAGCATGGAACAATCAAAAATTATAGATACGTTGGAGACGTATCAATGCCCGCTCCTAGCCCTGCCAGCATTTTGGAACCATCGAAATACATAACCCAATTGGAATATGTGCCGTAATCTTTAGGGAGTTCGGCCTCTGTCCATTCGGCAACAAAGTCAGCCAGTACTTGGGATTTAATAGCTCGACGTGGTTTGTATGTAATATCAAATGGAAGGAGCTCAATGGCCCATTTGGCAATCCGGCCCGCGGCATCGTAGTCTTTTATTATGTCATTGAGTGGTACTTCGGAAGCCACTGTGATCGAACACTCCTGGAAGTAGTGTCGTAGCTTTCGGGATTCCATGAAGATCGCGTATGCTATCTTTTGATAATGGGGGTTCCGGGATTTGCATGGTGTAAGGACAGTGGATACGTAGTATACTGGCTTCTAAAGCGGGAATTTGTGTCCGTCCTGTTCTCATTCAACGAAGAGCACGGCGCTCACCACTTGATGTGTTGCCGATATGTATAGCAACATGGATTCGCCGATGTTTGGCGCGGCTAGGATTGGGTTGCTCGCCAGGAGTGTTTTTATTTCTTATAGTCCGGCTGTTGCCGCGTCCGTCCACTCGAAGTGGTCGGTTCGCCATAGAAGGCGATAGAGTGGCAGTGCCTTTTCTCCCAATCTAGAGATAAAGCGGCTCAAAGCTGCCATGCAACCCGCGAGTTTCTAGACTTTTTAAGCTCTGTTGGCATAGCCAACTATGACAGAGCTCGGATTTTGGGTGGATTTGCTTCAATTCCTCTATTGGAGACGATGAAGCCCAACAGCTTTCCTGCGGGGACGCCAAAAACACACTTTTCCGGATTGAGCTTAATGTCATATGCGCGGAGGTTGTCAAATGTGAGGCGTAGGTCGTCTATTAGTGTTTCGATGTGCCTTGTCTTGATTACGACGTTGTCCACATAGGCTTCAACTGTCTTTCCGATCTGTTTCTCCAGGCATGTTTGGATCATGCGTTGGTTGGTGGCGCCGACATTTTTGAGCCTGAAGGGCATGGTGTTGAAGCAGAATGGCCCGTATGGGGTGATGAATGCTGTTGCAGCTTGGTCGGACTCCTTCATTTTGATTTGATGGTATCTGGAATATGCTTCAAGGAAACACAGTGAGTCGTGTCCTGTGGTAGCATCAATGATTTGATCAATGGGGGCAGGGGGACGGGATCCTTAGGGCAAGCCTTATTGAGGTCTTTAAAATCGACGCACATGCGCCAAGATTTATCCTTCTTTGGTACCATCACCAGGTTAGCTAGCCAGTCCGGATGTTCTATTTCTCTAATGAATCCGGCCTCGATTAGCTTGGCTAGCTCCTCTCCCATGGCTTGATGTTTGGGTTCGGAAAAGCGCCGCAGTGTTTGCTTGACCGGTTTGTATCCCTTTAATATGTTGAGGCTGTGTTTGGCCAGTTTGCGCGGGATTCCTGGCATGTCAGAAGGGTGCCAGGCGAATATATCCCAGTTTTTGCGAAGAAAATCCCTTAGTGTGGCGTCGACCGTTGGGTCTAGTTGTGCCCCAATAGATGCAGTCTTTTTGGGGTCCGTTGGATGGACCTGGAATTTGACTATTTCTTCCGCTGGCTTGATGGAGGTGGATTTGGGGCGTTTGTCTAAGATCACATCATCCCTGTCCACCGTGGAGCGCAGTGCGGTTAATTTTTCGGCTGCGAGGGCTTCAGATAATGCCTCAAGGGCCAGGGATGCGGTTTTATTTTCGGCGTGGAGTGCTATGTCCGGATCACTGGCGAGAGTGATTATGCCTTTGGGCCCGGGCATCTTAAGCTTCATGTACCCGTAATGAGGTACAACTTGGAAGCGCGTCAATGCCTCTCGCCCCAAGAGCGTGTGATATCCGCTATTGAAAGGGGCCACTTGGAAGGTTATTTCTTTGGACCGATAATTCTCCGGCGTGCCGAATACCACGCCGAGTGTTATTTTTCCCGCACACCGCGCCTCCCGACTAAGAATGATTTCTCAGAAGGTCGTGCTACTTTCCTCAATGCGGCTCCTGTCTACTTCCATTTTGTGGAGTGTATCTTCGTAGATGAGGTTTAGTCCGCTGCCGCCATCCATGAGAACCTTGGTGAGCCAGAAGCCGTCCACGATTGGACTGAGGACCAAGGCGGCTGGTGCTCGGACTGTCCTGTATTTTTGTTTGTCACCGGTAGTAAAAGTTATAGCCGTGTCGTTCCAAGGGTTTGTTGCTGCTATTTGACAGACTTCGGCGAGTCCGCGTTGTGCTCTTTTGCGCCTATTGTTCGAGGCGAATGTCTCGAAGACCGTCAGTACTTTGGGGTCGTCGTCTTCTGGGGGGTGTTGTTCTGGGGTGTTCTTGGTGAGGATGTACTCACCGCTCTTGGCCACTTGCCGGAGTATCCAACATGCTCTAAGGCTATGTGTTGGTATGTTATCTGGTGTTGCATGTATTTTGCATGGCCCATCGAGCCATCCTTCCAGAATGGTTCCGCGCCTCGTACTGGACTTATATTTCTTTACTATTGGATCGGGCGTGTTGCAAGGGTGCGCCCTTTTCGCCTGAATGAGGGATTGAGTGGGAACCAGTGGTTCCCAACGGGCTGCCTGAGTTTTCCAGGCGCTTTCCATTATGTTGTACTTTTGTACGATAGTTGCCAAGTCAGCAAACTATAGTATGCGACGGCGGTTGATGGCGTTGAGGATTCCTTCGCCCGTGCAATTCTTGCGGAACACTGAGATCGCTTCCTCGTCACGGCAATCTTTAATCTTGTCTTTGACAAGAAGGAATCTGGCCCTGAAGTGGTGGACCGTTTCCCAAGACTGCCATTCTATGCTCATGAGAGCGCTTATATTTGGGTGGGTGGGCGGATTTAAATCTGAACCCTGACCAAATTTTGGATCCGGAGTCTGAAGGAATTCTGAACTTAACAGATCGGGCTCCGAGATATCCACTGATTTGTTAGGCATGTCTTCCGATTCTATGTTCGAAGGGTGGGATGCATCTCCTGGCAGGTGGGTGTCCGGCTCTTCAAAGCCGGAGATCCGGACATAGTCCGTCTTTAGTATGGAGGAAGAGTTGTTGTCTCGCTCCTCGACTATCGCTATCTGGTGGGTGATCGATGGAGATTTGATTTCTCTCTGATCGGGTTTAAGCCCAATTCGATCATAGTCTGTGGCGACCCCCGGGGCAGTGATGCGACCTAGGAGCTCATTTAAAGATGAAAGCTCCCCTGGATCCATCTGCTTGGAGTGTTAGAAGTCGACATGAAGGGGATTTTTGATGACTCGGGAGGTCATCGTCGGCTTAACAACCGAACGGGCGGTCATGGTAAAGCCGTCCAGCCAGAGGGTTTGGCCTGGGGCCAGTGCTCCTCCGGCGGTGATATTGTCCTTGAGAACAAGGCAAGCCATCGATCCTATCGTCGACGTCACAGTGGAACTCTCAATGAAAGCACCAATGTCGGTGTCAAAACCGGCGGATCTCGGGTAGGGGGTCCCGAACTGTGCGTCTAGGATCGATGGTAACAGGAGACAGGGGACACAATGTTTTACCCAGGTTCGGGCCCTCTCTATGGAGGTAATACCCTACGTCCTTCTTGATTGATCTTGATGAATATGAGTATTACAAGAGTTGATCTACCACGAGATCATAATGACTAAACCCTAAAGGTCTAGTCTGGCTATGATTATGAGGATTCGGCTTATCTACGGACCTAGTCCTCCGGTTTATATGGACACGAGAGGGATCTAGGGTTACACAAGGTCGGTTACAAAGAAAGGAATCTTCATAGTTGGTCACCAAGCTTACCTTCCACGCCAAGGAGAGTCCTATCTGGACACGGGCGTAGTCTTCGGTCTTCGTATCTTCACAGCCCATCAGTCCGGCCCATGGCTAATAGGCCGGATGCATGAGGACCCCTTAGTCTAGGACTCCTTCAATGATCTCTCACTAAATTTCAAGGTACAAGTGTTCTCCCTGAGTATGCACCGTTGCCAAAGTTCGTTGTGCCGAGACACCACGTGATGATCGGGTGTGATAAGCTCTACGTTCACATACAACGGGTGTAAGCCAGTTTTGCACATGCAGAAATACTCGGGTTAAACTTGGCGAGCCTAGCATATGCAGATATGGCCTCAGAACACTAAGACCGAAAGGTCGAGCGTGAATCATATAGTAGATATGATCAACATAGTGATGTTCACCATTGAAAGCTACTCCATTTCACGTGATGATCAGTCATGGTTTAGTTGATTTGGATCACGTAATCACTTAGATGATTAGAGGGATGTCTATCTAAGTGGGAGTTCTTAAATATGATTAATTGAACTTTAATTTATCATGAACTTAGTACCTGATAGTATTTTGCTTGTCTATGTTGTTGTGGATAGATTGCCCGTGTTGTTGTTCCGTTGAATTTTAATGTGTTCCTTGAGAAAGCAAAGTTGAAAGATGATGGTAGCAATTACACGGATTGGGTCCATAACTTGAGGATTATTCTCATTGCTGAACAAAATAATTACATCCTAGAAGCACCGCTAGGTGCCAAACCCGCTGCAGGAGCAATGCCAGATGTTATGAACGTCTGGCAAAGCAAAGCTAATGACTACTCGATAGTTCAATGTGCCATGCTTTACGGCTTAGAACCGGGACTTCAACGACGTTTTGAACGTCATGGAGCATATGAGATGTTCCAGGAGTTGAAGTCAATATTTCAAGCACATGCCTGAATTGAGAGATATGAAGTCTGCAATAAGTTCTACAACTGCAAGATGGAGGAGAATAGTTCTATCAGTGAACATATACTCAGAATGTCTGGGTACCATAACCACTTGACTCAACTGGGAGTTAATCTTCCTGTTGATAGTGTCATTGACAGAGTTCTTCAATCACTGCCACCAAGCTACAAGAGCTTCGTGATGAACTACAATATGCAAGGGATGGATAAGACGATTCCCGAGCTCTTCGCAATGCTAAAAGTTACGGAGGTAGAAATCAAGAAGGAGCATCAAGTGTTGATGGTCAACAAGACCACCATCCTCAAGAAAAAAGGTAAAGGGAAGAAGAAAGGGATCTTCAAGAACACCAACAAACAAGTTGCTGCTCAAGAGAAGAAACCCAAGTCTGGACCTAAGCCTGAGACTGAGTGCTTCTACTGCAAAGGGATTGGTCACTGGAAGCGGAACTGCCCCAAGTATTTGGCGGATAAGAAGGATGGCAAGGTGAACAAAGGTATATGTGATATACATGTTATTTATGTGTACCTTACTAAAGCTCGCAGTAGCACCTGGGTATTTGATACTGGTTCTGTTTCTAATATTTGCAACTCGAAACAGGGATTACGGATTAAGCGAAGATTGGCTAAGGACGAGGTGATGATGCGCATGGGAAATGGTTCCAAAGTCGATGTGATCGTCGTCAGCACGCTACCTCTACATCTACCTTCGGGATTAGTTTTAGACCTGAGTAATTGTTATTTGGTGCCAGCGTTGAGCATGAACATTACATCTGGATCTTGTTTGATGTGAGACGGTTATTCATTTAAATATGAGAATACTGGTTGTTCTATTTATATGAGTAATATCTTTTATGGTCATGCACCCTTGAAGAGTGGTCTATTTTTTAATGAATCTCGATAGTAGTGATACACATATCCATAATGTTGAAGCCAAAAGATGTAGAGTTGATAATGATAGTGCAACTTATTTGTGGCACTGCCGTTTAGGTCATATTGGTGTAAAGCACATGAAGAAACTCCATTCTGATGGACTTTTGGAATCACTTGATTATGAATCACTTGGTACTTGCGAACCATGCCTCATGGGCAAGATGACTAAAACGCCGTGCTCCGGAACTATGGAGCAAGCAACAAATTTCTTGGAAATCATACATACTGATGTATGTGGTCCGATGAATGTTGAGGCTCGTGGCGGGTATCGTTATTTTCTCACCTTCACAGATGATTTGAGCAGATATGGGTATATCTACTTGATGAAATATAAGTCTAAAACATATGAAAAGTTCAAAGAATTTCAGAGTGAAGTGGAAAATCATCATAACAAGAAAATAAAGTTTCTACAATCTGATCGTGGAGGAGAATAGTTGAGTTACGAGTTTGGTCTTCATTTGAAACAATTGTGGAATAGTTTCGCAACTCATGCCACCCGGAACACCACAACGTAATGGTGTGTCCGAACGTCGTAATCGTACTTTACTAGATATGGTGCGATCTATGATGTCTCTTACTAATTTACTGCTATCATTTTGGGGTTATGCTTTAGAGACAGCTGCATTCACATTAAATAGGGCACCATCTAAATCCGTTGAGGCGACGCCTTGTGAACTATGGTTTGGCTAGAAACCAAAGTTGTCGTTTCTGAAAGTTTGGGGCTGTGATGCTTATGTGAAAAAGCTTCAACCTTATAAACTCGAACCCAAATCGGAGAAATGTGTCTTCAAAGGATACCCAAAGGAGACTGTTGGGTACACCTTCTAACACAGATCCAAAGGCAAGACATTTGTTGCTAAGAATGGATCCTTTCTAGAGAGGGAGTTTCTCTCGAAAGAAGTGTGTTGGAGGAAAGTAGAACTTGATGAGGTAACTGTACCTGCTCCCTTATTGGAAAGTAGTCCATCACAGAAACTGGTTCCTGTGACACCTACACCAATTAGTGAAGAAGCCAATGATGATCATGAAACTTCAGATCAAGTTACTACCGAACCTTGTAGATCAACCAGAGTAAGATCCGCACCAGAGTGGTACGATAATCATGTTCTAGAAGTCATGTTACTTGACCATGATGAACCTACGAACTATGAGGAAGCGATGATGAGCCCAGATTCCGCAAAATGGCCCGAGGCCATGAAATCTGAGATGGGATCCATGTATGATACCAAATTGTGGGCTTTGGTTGACTTTCCCGATGATCGGCAAGCCATCGAGAATAAATGGATCTTCAAGAAGAAGACTGACGCTGACGGTAACGTTACTATCTACAAAGCTCGACTTGTTGCAAAAGGTTTTCGACAAGTTCAAGGAGTTGACTACGATGAGACCTTGTCACCCGTAGCGATGCTTAAGTCCGTCCAAATCATGTTAGCAATTGCCGCATTTTATGATTATGAAATTTGGCAAATGGATGTAAAGACTGCATTCCTGAATGGATTTCTGGAAGAACAGTTGTATATGATACAAACTGAAGGTTTTATTTATCCAAAGGGTGCTAACAAAGTGTGCAAGCTCTAGCGATCCATTTATGGACTGGTGCAAGCCTCTCGGAGTTGGAATAAACGTTTTGATAGTGTGATAAAAGCATATGGTTTTATACAGACTTTTGGAGAAGCCTGCATTTACAAGAAACTGAGTGGGAGCTCTGTAGCATTTCTAATATTATATGTGGATGACATATTGTTGATTGGAAATGATATAGAATTTCTGGATGGCATAAAAGGATACTTGAATAAGAGTTTTCCAATGAAAGACCTCGGTGAAGCTACTTATATATTGGGCATCAAGATCTATAGAGATAGATCAAAACGCTTAATTGGACTTTCACAAAGCACATACCTTGATAAAGTTTTGAAGAAGTTCAAAATGGATCAAGCTAAGAAAGGGTTCTTGCCTGTGTTACAAGGTGTGAAGTTGAGTAAGACTCAATGCCCGACCACTACAGAAGATAGAGAGAAAATGAAAAATGTTCCCTATGCTTTAGCCATAGGCTCTATCATGTATGCAATGCTATGTACTAGACCTAATATGTGCCTTGCTATTAATTTAGCAGGGAGGTACCCAAGTAATCCAGGAGTGGATCACTTGAAAGCGGTCAAGAACATCCTGAAATACCTGAAAAGTACTAAGGATATGTTTCTCGTTTATGGAGGTGACAAAGAGCTCGTCGTAAATGGTTACATCGATGCAAGCTTTGACACTGATCTGGACGATTCTAAATCACAAACCGGATACGTGTTTACATTGAACGACGGAGCTGTCATTCGGAGTAGTTCTAAACAAAGCGTCGTGGCGGGATCTACGTGTGAAGCGGAGTATATAGCTGCTTCGGAAGCAGCAAATGAAGGAGTCTAGATGAAGGAGTTCATATCCGATCTAGGTGTCATACCTAGTGCATCGGGTCTAATGAAAATCTTTTGTGACAATTGTGGTGCAATTGCCTTGGCAAAGGAATCCAAATTTCACAAGAGAACCAAACACATCAAGAGACGCTTCAATTCCATCTGCGATCAAGTCCAGGTGGGAGACATAGACATTTGCAAGATACATATGGATCTGAATGTTGCAGACCTGTTGACTAAGCCTCTCTCACGAGCAAAACATGATCAACACCAAGGCTCCATGGGTGTTAGAATCATTACTGTGTAATCTAGATTACTGACTCTAGTGCAAGTGGGAGACTGAAGGAAATATGCCTTAGAGGCAATAATAAAGTTAATATTTATTTCCTTATTTCATGATAAATGTTTATTATTCATGCTAGAATTGTATTAACCAGAAACATAATACATGTGTGAATACATATACAAACAGAGTGTCACTAGTATGCCTCTACTTGACTAGCTCGTTAATCAAAGATGGTTATGTTTCCTAACCATAGACATGAGTTGTCATTTGATAAACGGGATCACATCATTAGGAGAATGATGTGATTGACTTGGCCCATTCCGTTAGCTTAGCACTTGATCATTTTAGTTTACTGCTATTGCTTTCTGCATGACTTGTACATGTTCCTATGACTATGAGATTATGCAACTCCCAATTACCGAGGAACACTTTGTGTGCTACCAAACATCACAACATAACTAGGTGATTATAAAGGTGCTCTACAGGTGTCTCCGATGGTAATTGTTGAGTTGGCATAGATCGAGATTAGGATTTGTCACTCCGATTGTCGGAGAGGTATCTCTGGGCCCTCTCGGTAATGCACATCACTATAAGCCTTTCAAGAAATATAACTAATGAGTTAGTTGTGGGATGATGCATTACAGAATGAGTAAAGAGACTTGTTGGTAACAAGATTGAACTAGGTATTGAGATACCAACGATCGAATCTCGGGCAAGTAACATACCGATGACAAAGGGAACAACGTATTTTGTTATGCGGTTCGACCGATAAAAATCTTTGTAGAATATATAGGAGCCTATATGGGCATCTAGGTTCCGTTATTGGTTATTGACGAGAGAAGTGTCTCGGTCATGTCTACATAGTTCTTGAACCCGTAGGGTCCGCACGCTTAATGTTCGTTGACGATATAATATTTATGAGTTATGTATGTTGGTAACCGAATGTTGTTCAGAGTTTCGGATAAGATCACGGACATGATGAGGAACTCTGGAATGGTCCGGAGATAAAGTTTGATATATGGGATAATAGTGTTTGGTCTCCGGAAGGGTTCTGGAATTCACCAGAAGGGCTTCCGAATGTTTCCCGAATTGTTTGGATACGAGAACACTTTATTTGGGCCAAAGGGGAGAGCCCACAAGGTTTTTGGAAAGCGCAAAAGGAAGTTTTGTGGAGTCCAGGGGCCAGATGCCAGGGTCCCTGGCGTCTGGGTCCAGACGTCGGGAACCCTGGTGTCTGGCCCTGGAGTCCGAGAAGGACTCTTACCTTTCGGGTGAAACCGACTTTGTGGAGGCTTTTACTCCAAGTTTCGACCCCAAGGCTCAACATATAAATAGATGGGTAGGGCTAGCACCTAAGACACATCAAGAAACACCAAGCCGTGTGCCGGCAACCCCGTCCCCTCTAGTTTATCCTCTGTAATAGTTTTTGTAGTGCTTAGGAGAAGCCCTGCGGAGATTGTTCTTCACCAACACCATCACCACGCCGTCGTGCTGTCGGAACTCATCTATTACTTCGCCCCTCTTGCTGGATCAAGAAGGCGAGGACGTCATCGAGCTGAACATGTGCTGAACACGGAGGTGCCGTCTGTTCGGTACTTGATAGGGACGGATCGTGAAGGTGTACGACTACATCAACCGCGTTGATAAACGCTTGCGCTTTCGGTCTATGAGGGTACGTAGACATACTCTCCCCTCTCATTGCTATGCATCACCGTGATCTTGCGAGTGTGTAGGATTTTTTTGAAATTACTATGTTCCCCAACAAAAATATGTCTAGACACATCCATTTCTCCGACAAGTATTTCCGGATGGAATGAGTAAGATTTAACACCCTCCAAAATAGTGGGATCATTACTTCCTAAAGTTGACACTCTTCCAAACCCACTTTCATCATTATAATCATCATAAATAGGAGGCATGCTTCCATCATAATAAATATTCTCATCAAAACTTGGGGGACTATAAATATCATCTTCATCAAACATAACATCCCCAAGCTTGTGGCATTGCATATCATTAGAATCATGGATATTCAAAGAATTCATACTAACAACATTCCAATCATGCTCATCATTCAAAAATTTAGTGCCAAACATTTTAATGCATTCTTCTTCTAACACTTTGGCACAATTATCGGAATCCTTATTTTCATGAAAGACATTAAAAAGATGAAGCATATGAGGCAACCTCAATTCCCTTTTTTGTAGTTTTCTTTTATAGAGTAAACTAGTGATAAAACAAGAAACTAAAAGATTCGATTGCAAGATCTAAAGATATACCTTCAAGCACTAACCTCCCCAGCAACGGCGCCAGAAAAGAGCTTCGTTGACGGGATGTGAGTTCCGCTTACCTAGCCTCCCCGGCAACAACACTAGAAAAGATCTTGATGTCTACTATGCAACCTTCTTCTTGTAGACTCGTGTTGGGCCTCCAAGCGCAGAGTTTTGTAGGACAGTAGCAAATTTCCCTCAAGTGGATGACCTAAGGTTTATCAATCCGTGGGAGGCGTAGGATGAAGATAGTCTCTCTCAAACAACCCTGCATCCAAATAACAAAGAGTCTCTTGTGTCCCCAACACACCAAATACAATGGTAAATTGTATAGGTGCACTAGTTCGGCGAAGGGATGGTGATACAAGTGCAATATAGATGGTAGATATAGGTTTTTGTAATATGAAAATATAAAAAACAGCAAGGTAGTAAGTGGTAAAAGTGAGTGAAAATGATATTGCAATGCTAGGAAACAAGTCCTAGGGTTCATACTTTCACTACAGCAAGTTCTCTCAACAATGATAACATAATTATATCATATAACAATCCCTCAACGTGCAACAAAAAGTCACTCCAAAGTCACTAATAGCGAAGAATAAAAGAAGAGATTATTGTAGGGTACGAAACCGCCTCAAAGTTATTCTTTCTGATCGATCTATTGGGATATTCCTATAAGTGTCACAAACAACCCTAGAGTTCGTACTAAAATAACACCTTAAGACATACATCAACCAAAACCCTAATGTCACCTAGATACTCCAATGTCACCACAAGTATCCGCGAGTTTGATTATACGATATGCATCACACAATCTCAGATTCATCTATTCAAACAAACACAAAGAACTTCAAAGAGTGCCCCAATATTTCTACCGGAGAGTCAAGAAGAAAACGTGTGCCAACCCCTATGCATAACTTCACAAGGTCACAAAACCCGCAAGTTGATCACCAAAACATACATCAAGTAGATCACATGAATATCCCATTGTCACCACAGATAAGCACATGCAAGACATACATCAAGTGTTCTCAAATCCTTAAATACTCAATCCAATAAGATAACTTCAAAGGGAAAACTCAATCCATTACAAGAAGGCAAAGGGGGAGAAACATCATAAGATCCAACTATAATAGCAAAGCTCGCAGTACATCAAGATCATGCCAAATCAAGAACACGAGAGAGAGAGAGAGAGAGAGAGAGAGAGAGAGATCAAACACATAGCTACTGGTACATACCCTCAGCCCCGAGGGTGAACTACTCGCACTACAGGAATCAAGAACTTTTTTGTCTGCCATGGTGGACGGCAAAGGCCTTTGCCGTCCGCCAGTAGACGACAAAAGGTCCGGCTGAATGAGCTATGATAAAGGCATCTTTACTGTCTGCTGGAGGATGTCAAAGATGAAATGGTCTTTGCTGTCCGCCAGCAGACGGCAAAGGACCTGGACAACAGACGTGTCAGCTACAGGCCGTTAGTGGGTTAACAACATGCTTTGCCGTCTGCTGACAGATGACAAAGACCTTTGAATATTTGTCGTCGGCTAGCATACAACAAAGACCTTTGCATATTTGCCGCCTACCAGCCAATGGCAGATCGTTCCATGTGGCAGCACCTGGGGGGGGGGGGGGGGCTGGCCTATTTGATTTCTTTGATGTCCGCTGGCTGATGGTGAAGATGCAATGGTCTTGGCCATCTGCTAGCAGACGACAAATCATCCAAATAGCCAGCCTATTACCCCAGGTTGCACAGGTAGCTGACACGTGGCATGTTTGCCATCGGATGGCTAATGGCAACGCTCTTTGCCGTCTGCCATCAGATGGCAACGAGCCTGTATAGCCCATGTTTTTCCTATTTTTTCTTAAATTCATTCAGTTTCACAGATATATATATACACACATGTGAAAATACTTTCGACAAGCATACCAACACATATACATACCAAATCATATCACTGCCATATGGATATGATCATCCAACACATATACATAGCAAATCAAAAGTCCATATGCATCATATATAGCTAGCCAACATATCCAACAACAAGCATACAATGGTTTCATCCATACATACATATATAGGTAGCTAGTTTCACATTGTTCATCCTACAAAATCAAAACAAGAAGGAAGCATAAAGAGAAGAGTATACTCCATCAACGCAAGCTTTCTCATATAAAGCGAATCTGCAAATTGGGAAAGAAGAAAGTTAGAAGAAGAAGAAGACTAGTTAGAAGAAGAAGAAAATGCTAAGTGTAGGTCATTTTAGAGCTAAGCTAGGTAAATAGGTCATTTTGGAGCTTAGTAAGGTTATTATGTCATTTAAGAGGAAAATAAGCTAAGTCTATATCATTTTGGAGGTAACAAAGATTATCATGCCATTTTTTACCTAAGTATGCTAAGTATGTCATAAATGAACTGAAGAAGCTAAGTATAGCTCATTTTTTGTCTAACTTAGGTAATTACGCCATTTAGGAGGAAAATAAGCTAAGTATCCATTTGTAAAGCAAAACACTAGAGAAAACTTACCCCATCACAACAAATGTGATGAAGATCGCAACTAAGGTAACAATTGATCCAACGACATAATGATACAAAGCCTCATTATCAATGGCATATTTTCTAATATTCTTAAGCTTCAGGCGCATTGCATCCATCTTCAAGTGCATTGCATTCATCTTTATCTTGTGATCATCAACGACATCGGCAACATACAAATCCAATGTCATCTTCTCTTCTTCAATTCTTTTAATTTTTTCTTTCAAATACTCATTTTCTTTTTCAACTAAATTAAACTTCTCGACAAGAGGGTCGGTTTTAAGTTGCGGTTCACATACCTCCTATAGATTAAAATATCTCTATGTCAACTTGATGGCCATAATTGTCATAAATGCGAAATGCAACACATAGTTATGAAAGAGAATTTACCACATCTAAATCATAAAGTGAGCGAGGGCCGACGGGGACTGACATCAAGACCATGGCACTATGTATAAGAAACAATCATACAAAGTAAGAAAATTATACATACCAACTATATAAATCATACAATCATACAAGTAACTATATAAATCAAGTACAACATAAAAAATTGAATACCTAATAATAATCTGGATCGTCGAGTTCAATAAATGCTCCGGGATCAATAAATGCATCATCATCACCACTATCGCTAATGACGTGATCATCATCATTATTAATAAATGCATGATCATGCAGACAACCACCTTTATTTAATTGGTCAAGCATTGACAGGTCATCCGCAGCAGTAACCTCTTCTAGTTCAGGCTCTTCTTGTTCCGGCTCAGGTGAAGTCGGGTTCACTATCGCAGTCTACTTCAATGTTCTAGGGTGAATGAAGTAGAGCGGTTCTTGAAATGTTTTTTGGAAAGACGTGTTTCTTGGAAGAATTCTCCTTCATATGTGTCTGGGTTAATGTGAGGTTCATAATCCTCTTCATTTGGTGGTGGTGGTCTAACACGTGGCGAGACTTCATAAACGACATCCCAACCATTGAGATTTGGATCACTTTGACAGGCCCACAGTAGATAGAAAACTTGGGTTGCCTGTTGAGCCATAATATAGACATCGGGAACATCCAAATGGGTGCCTCGTTTGATTTCCACTAACCCTAAGTGTTCATGAGTCCTTCTAGCCTCCTTTGGCTGGAACCAATAACATTTGAAGACTACGACATTTGGTGGGTTTGCACCATAGAATTGAAGTTCATAAATTGCTTCAACTCTTCCATAATACTCGGCATCTCCTTCACCGATAGCAGAGACACAACAATTTGTAGACTTTCGGTCGGTCATAGATAGCTCTTTGCCATAGGTACGAAAGCGGTACCCGTTGATGTCGTATTTGTCAAATGAGCGGACCTTAAAGTCAAAACCATTAGCGACTTGTCTCAATTCGGCGTCCATTAACTCTGAATTAGCCTACAAGTTTAATACTAAAGGGATTGTTGCATTAGACACAAATTAGACGAAGAAATGAAATGGTCTAATGGAAATTACCATTTGTTTGAACCAATAGATGAAACCGGGATAGCCGCCTCCATGCTTTGCCAAAAGCTCATACCCTTCGACGGAATCCTTTTAGATCACCGCTCCATACGAGAATTTGGCGACATATCGACTGTATCAAATTTATCCGGGAATAAGAGCAATTCAAAGGAATTAGAAGTTGCGAAACAATGTACCGAGAACTTACTCGATGTACGGCCGAACTTCTGTTAGGTTGGTGAAGGTATACAACGAAATGATCTACCATTCTTCGAAATCCAATGTTAAGGAATTAGAAGAACCAACTGGTGCAGGATCCCCTTTGAATAGGTTGAGGTTGAATCCACCCTTTTAGGGTTGTCAGCATTGTACGGAGGCTTCGGATTATGCAAATGATGACTTTTGGCTTCGTAGTGTAATGTCACAAAGTTTGCTGCCTCCTTAGTAATGAATGCCTCGGCCATCGATGCTTCAAATCTACGTTTATTTTTACTTTTTTCTCGTATCGTCTTCTGCATCCTCTCAGTGGCGTAGCACCAACAATTTTGCACGCCCCTCCAATCTTGCCTCGGTTGGGAGATGCAAAATCAAGTGCTGCATTAGATTAAAGAAGCCTGACGGAAAGATCTTCTCTAACTTGTAGATCAACTCCGGCGCCAACTCTTCCATTCCTTCTAGCAGGCCATGCGATAGTTCTTTCACACAAAGAACACAGAAGAAATATCTCAGCTCTGCTAGTACTAGCCATTCATCCTCAGGGATGAAGCCATGCAACATCACCGGCATTACCCGCTCAATCCATATGTGCCAATCATGACTCTTGAGACCAAATATCTTCAATTTATCAAGACTCGCTCCCCTCTTTAGATTCGCTGCATACCCATCAGAGAACATCAACGGTTGTTGCACCCACAAGATAATTTCCCTCATAGCTGGCCTTTCAAGATTGAACCATGCCTTTGGCTTCATCCAGTTCTGCTTTCCTTTCGGTTCTTTCATGTTTTGTAACAGCCTATCAAATAGCGCCTCCAGATCGAATTTAGCCTTAGTATTGTCCTTTGACTTCCCATCTATTCCGAACAATGTACCAAAAAGTGCCTGGGCGCTATTCTTCTCAATGTGCATCACGTCGATGTTGTGTGGGCAAAGGAGGTCTTTGAAGTAAGGCAGATCCCACAAGCATGTCTTGTGAGTCCAGGCGTGTTTCGAATTATACCCCTTGAAATACCCTGGACACTCTGGATCTGGCTCGAGAGCCTTTAACTGATCTAGGGTCTCTTGGCCTATCAACGCAGGTGGTGTAGAGTTTTTGATAACTCTACGTCTGATGAAGTTCTTCTTGTCTTTCCTGAACTTATGGCGAGGATCCAGGAACTGTCTATGCATGTCGAAGCAAGAAAACTTGCGATCGTCCTGAAGCCAACAAAACTCAAGAGCTCCCTAGCATGTGGGGCACGGGAACCTTCCATGCACACACCAGCCAACAAATAGCGCATACGCCAGCAAGTCATGGGTCGAATACATGTACCAGACACGCATTATGAAGTTCCGTTTGCTAAAGGCGGCGTATGTCTTGAACCCATTATCCTAGGCTTCTTGCAATTCGTCCTTCAGTGGCTGCATGTACACATTCATATTCTTCCCCGAATAGTTGGGCCCTGGAATTGTCAACGTCAGGAAAATGTTCTTTCTTTGCATAATCTGTCCGGGGGGAGATTGAGTGGAAAGACAAATACGAGCCAACAACTGTACTGGGCTGCCGTCAGACCAAACACACTGAACCCATCCGTGCTGATGCCGACTCAAGGATGCCTCGGATCTGCTGCTTTGTCATCATGTAATGCATCGAAGCTCTTCCATGCTTCACCGTCCGATGTGTGCACCATCATCAGCTTCCCATCTGCATCTAGTTTGGGTTCTTTTGCCCGTTTTGTGCTATGTCATCTGTCTAGCCGTCTCTTCGACCATGAAAAGACGTTGAAGTCTTGGTACGATTGGCATATACCGAAGAACATTTACGGGGATTTTGGTCTGCGTCTTCTTACCCATACCGTTGTCTACCACAACATAGCTGGATGACTTGCAAATGGAATAATAGTTCAAGTCCTCATACTGAAGCCTAAATCAGGCACATCCTTTCTCACATGCATGTATCTTCTCATAGGGCATCTTAAGAGCACGGAGGATTTTGTCTGACTGGTACAGGTTTACAGGTAGTACATGGCCTTTGGGTAGAAAACGTCCAAATACTGTCATCATTACGTCGTAGCATGCTCTGCCTAAGTTGAATTGAGCCTTCAGAGCCATTATTTGTGAGATCGCATCCAGCTGACAAAGCTCAGTGTGCTCATAGAGAGGACGTTTTGAAGACTCCGACATTTCATTAAGGCGTTTGCAGTTTCCTCCATCTCATCATCCAAGTCCCAAGCATCATCGAAGTATTGCACCATGTCTTGCATCCCGGTACCATGCTCGTCGGTGCAATGATGAAGCACCTTAGCTCTGGCACGTTGGGCAGACTCACCATGAAATGTCCACACTGTATAATCTGGCATAAAACCCCACTTCTACAGGTGTTTGCCCTTTTCATCCTTTGTCCTCTTGTGCCAATTGTTGCACCCGGCACAGGGGCACCATGTTGTCCTTTGGCCATTTGCAAATGTGGCTCTCAGAAACCCCTTGGTTTTTGTTAACCATTCAATTGTCATGTCTTTCTAACTAGTGTGACCGGTGTACATCCACGCACGATCAGTCATCTTGCCTAGCTACTGGATACATAAGATATATATATATAATATTATATTATATATATATCAGCATGTATATATTCATCAGTTAATGGAGTTTGTCACTTTTATTACGTCCATGCAACCTAGACGCTAATAGGTAAAGATAGGTCCTAATCCCACCCGAGTATGTGTAGATTGGGTTCGTTTTCCCATGCTCTGCTCCGGATCCAACGCAAAATTTTGGCAGCACCTCCCCGCTGTTCTTCTGATACACGTCTCGGCAATAAGCAAAGAGGGTGTGTACCCGGAGAACAACAGGGAGGCACTGACGAACCCAATCTACACATACTCAGGCTGTCCATGGATAACGTTGGACAATTCAAAAAGAATCATGGTTATAAATATGCAAATGCATGCATATTTATAGATGTAACCCTTTCGAACGGGAGACACATAGTGGTCACGCATACTGATGGTTGAAGACACCTATAGCTAGCAAGTTTCATCGGCACGAACACCAGAACAGAGAAAATGAAGGGGGGAGGAGGAGATGTCATTTGTGCTCACCCACAAACGCAGGGGCAGAGCTCGTCAAACACTAGACCCTTGCAGCAACGAAAAAACTGCACATTTGAATTAAAAGATGAGTAACATAGTGATTTTGTTTTTTCCATCGACCTAACTAAATATTTACAACAGGACGAGCGGGTTAGGGGGTTCCTTGGTGTCGACGGAACCCTAAATAGCAAGTATCATCGGGACGAGATACATGTGGCGCTCGGCATTGAACACTAGATCCACATCCCACAATGAAGCCGGCGCCCGACGTCCCGCAACAATAGTTCTGGTGGCCAATGATGGTCGAGCACCTTGGCGAATTTGTCTGGCAGCCTTTGCGATGAGGAATAAAGCCAAGTTTTGAAATTTCAAACAACCGAACCGACTTTAGTCAGTTTGGGTGTTTCAAGTTTCAACACTTGCCTTTTAATCGTCATCGCAGAGGCTGCCAGACAAATTCACAATGGTGTTCGACCACCATCGACGCCGAGAACTATTGCTGTCGAACGCCGAACGTCGGTGTCACTTGTCGGACGTGGATGTAGTATTCGACACCGACGGCCACATGTATCTTGCACCGATGATACTTGCTATTTATGGTTCCAGCGACAACGTGGAACCCCCTAACCCGCTCGACCCGGTTTTGTCAGTGATGCACCCCTAATCTTCTTCTTGCTCCTCCTCCTCCTCCTCCTCCTCATCTTCTTCCTCCTTTTCTTCTTCTTCTTCTTCTTCTTCTTCTTCTTCTTCTCCTTCTTCTTCTTCTTCTTCTTCTTCTTCTTATTTTTCATCTTTCTTCTCTCTTCTTAACCTAAACTAAACCTAATAAACATAACCTAAACTAAATCTAAACCTAAAAAAAAGAAACAAAACCTAAACTAAACCAAGCCTAAATTAAACTAAACCTAATTAAACAAAATCTAAAAAAATAAAAAATAAAAAAAGAGGGATGTCTCACCTTCAGGCGCGACAGGGGGTATCGGATGGAGGAGGGGGGCAGGGCGGGGCACCGGGACGGCCAGGGCGGCGGGGCAGGGCGTCGGGTCAGCCAGGGCGGCTCGGGGCGGTGGGGTGGGGCAGCGGGGTGGGCCCGCCGGGGCGGAGGGGCGTTGTCGGTGTCAAAACCGGCGGATCTCGGGTAGGGGGTCTCGAACTGTGCGTCTAAGGCGGACGGTAACAGAAGGCAGGGGACACGATATTTACCCAGGTTCGGGCCCTCTTGATGGAGGTAATACCCTACGTCATGCTTGATTGTTCTTGATGTTATGAGTATTACAAGAGTTGATCTATCACGAGATCGTAGAGGCTAAACCCTAGAAGCTAGCCTATGGTCTGATTGTATGTTGTCCTACGGACTAAACTCCCCGGTTTATATAGACACTAGAGGGGCTAGGGTTACACAAGGTCGGTTACAAGGGAGGAGATCTACATATCCGTATTGCCTAGCTTGCCTTCCATGCCAAGGAGAGTCCCATCCGGACACGGGATGAAGTCTTCAATCTTGTATATTCATAGTCCAACAGTCCGGCCAAAGGATATAGTCCGGCTGTCCGGAGACCCCGTAATCCAGGACTCCCTCAGTAGCCCTGAACGAGCCTTCAATGACGATGAGTCCGGCACGCAGTATTGTCTTCGGCATTGCAAGGCGGGTTCTTCTCCAAATCCCGAGTATCTGCTAAGTAGTGTCCGGCTCCCATAAATGTTGGACTTCTTGGCTTCTGCGCCCAATAAGGGCTATCTTCCACGTGTCAAGCGAATGTGAGGAGCCAGGGCGTTTTCACATTCGCCCCCTGTCGGTGTCAAAACCGGTGGATCTCAGGTAGGGGGTCCCGAACTGTGCGTCTAGGCGGATGGTAACAGGAGGCAGGGGACAGGATGTTTTACCCAGGTTCGGGCCCTCTACCCGAGATCCGCCAGTTTTGACACCGAAATTGGTGCTTTCATTGAGAGTTCTTCGTCGCCGGCTCGACTAGTCACCTTGGCTCGAACAAGGACCATGCTCCATCTCCGATCGTCATGTTCAGATGAGAGCCTCCATCAACATCAACTCCGGTCTCTATCAAGATCATGGAGAAATCATCCATGGAGCTCGGGGGCTCAACGTCAATATTGCCCTCGTGCTACCGTGCTGTTTTTCCGAACAGCGAACTTGTATCCGTTGCCACCACCTCTTAGAGCATCGCTTTGACGACCCTTTTGGTGGAATTGTGCGTAATTGAGTCTACAACAACCATGCAAAATTTCGTCAAGTTCTGATGGATGAATCTCCGGCAATCTACGATATACCGGAGCCCTGTCAAATCTGGACAGGAATCTAGACGAGCTTATGGCGTGGTGTCCAGCTTCTAGCTCGGACGTCTTTTGGAAGATCCAACCATTGATCGGCTGCGGAATTCCCATATCTACCGCCCCTCAAAATTTCAGCTCGAGCCGACAGTCCAAACTCCGGTAACCTTCCGATTAATGCATCACTTTTCAGATCTGTTTTCTGCGCGAATACGAATCCGGCCCGAGTTCATGTTTGTTCATGAACGGGATATCGGACACCCCTTTTGAAGGAATTTTTTAGGGTATTGCGCGTTTTTTAAAAATGTACCCATAAAATTTTAAGCCTCCCCTGAGGTCATCTTCATCATCACGCTGGTGTCAAACCAGTCCGGCAATATTGCTCCAAGGCTGCCGACCTGCGCTAGACATGTCATCACTTTGTTGAGCCGAGCTCAACTTCTTCGGATTATCATCTCGGCAAGCTGAACAAGAGTCCGGCATCACGAAGGATAAATCATCACCAACATTGCCGCCCCACGGATTACACGGAGCGGGCGTACCGGCATCGCCGCACGGTCACTTCATCAAGCCGGCATCGACCACGTCACGACCTGCACCGGCAGGGCTGCACTATTGCCTCTTCAAGCTGGTGTCCATCACGCCGACCTACTTTGACTCATCGGGTGACATCGAGGCTTCGACATCTCAGCTGGACCGGGGGCTTCGCCATCTCTTCATCAACCTACTCCGGAGACTTCAGCATCACTAGCCGACCAGCTCCGTCACATTAGCCGGACCGAGGACTTCGGCGCCAGGCCATATTTCTTTTATTACTCACTTTGCATAAATTATTTATCATGCAACGATTTTTTAATTATTATTGTTACTATTATCTCCGGTTTGCACTATTTTTTGTGCATAGGAAAATGATCCGGGTTGGGAAGTATCGTCAACTCGGCGTACTGACATACCACGTCACGTCGGCTGGACGGGGGGCTTCGTCAACACTTCATTACCCCATGCCAGGGACTTCGACATCACTCTACCGGCCCGCATTGACCGTGCTATGCCACCACTTCGGAGTGCCGAGCTCTGTTGCTCTGCCACCTTGGGACCGGCTTGGGGGATGGAACCTTGTCCCGCATCAAGCTCGGGCCGCGTCATCAACACCGAACACATTAACCAGCTAAGTTGCCTTCATGCTCAAAATTTAAATTTTTAACTTGTGTTTGGTTCGACCAATCATTATACCTTTTCGAAAAAAAGTTGCTTGTAGAGAATCTCCTTGTCAAAACTTTTTTTGTGACACACAAATTCAAATACCCCATTTACTTGGGGTCTCCCTTGATGGAGCTTTTCCTCTTGCATATGATTATACTTGTATGGCTTTGTTCCTTGTTCGTGTATTACGCCACAATATGCACCATATTGACCTAAGCGATTTGCAAGTTGGGTTGCCTGGCTCCTGTGCTTACCCCTACGTTCCCGATTGTTCGGCTAGGGAGTAAAGGGAGCACCTCTGCGATTGTCACGACTGGGTCATCCGAGCTCTGACCTCAGACTGGGTGAAACCGAAAGCTAGCGCTCTTATTGTTTTCAATCATGGTCGTCACACAACGGAACTCATGAGCACAAAAAATCTATTGCACAAGTCTCATAGTAATAATGAGCACCGAAGAAAGGTATTGGTGGGGGTACTATTTTCTTCGAAGGTGCTTCTTACACTTCGTCTGTAATATAGCATAAGTTCCCTGAGTGCGCTTTGTCTGTTACAGCCTGATGGCCCAGTTGCCTGGTTATCGGAAACACTGTCGATATTCTCGATAGGTGGAGTACATAACACCTTTCGGTCCTTGACCGAAGAGGGAGAAACCGACGGTCGGTTAAGACACGTTTAAAGTTTGGGTGAACAAAGATATGATATTGTTGGAAATATGCCCTAGAGGCAATACTAAAATGGTTATTATTATATTTCTTTGTTCATGATAATTGTCTATTGTTCATGCTATAATTGTGTTATCCGGAAATCGTAATACATGTGTGAATACATAGACCACAACACGTCCCTAGTGAGCCTCTAGTTGACTAGCTCGTTGATCAAAAGATAGTCATGGTTTCCTGACTATGGACATTGGATGTCATTCATAACGGGATCACATCATTAGGAGAATGATGTGATGGACAAGACCCAATCCTAAGCATAGCTCAAAGATCGTGTAGTTCGTTTGCTGTAGCTTTTCTGAATGTCAAGTATCATTTCCTTAGACCATGAGATTGTGCAACTCCCGGACACCGTAGGAGTGCCTTGGGTGTGCCAAATGTCACAACGTAACTAGGTGACTATAAAGGTACATTACAGGTATCTCTGAAAGTGTCTGTTGGGTTGGCACGAATCGAGACTAGGATTTGTCACTCCATATGACGGGGAGGTATCTCTGGGCCCACTTGGTAATGCATCATCATAATGAGCTCAATGTGATCAAGTGGTTGATCACGGGATCATGCATTTCGGTACGAGTAAAGTGACTTGCCGGTAACGAGACTGAACAAGGTACTGGGATACCGACGATCGAGTCTCGGGCAAGTAACATGATTGACAAAGGGAATTGTATACGGATTGATTGAATCCTCGACATCGTGGTTCATCCGATGAGATCATCGAGGAGCATGTGGGAGCCAACATGGGTATCCAGATCCCGCTATTGGTTTTTGACCGGAGAGTCGTCTCGGTCATGACTGCATGTCTCCCGAACCTGTAGGGTCTACGCACTTAAGGTTCGGTGACGCTAGGGTTATTAGGAAGACTTATATGTGATTACCGAATGTTGTTCGGAGTCCCGGATGAGATCCCGGACGTCAGGAGGAGTTCCGGAATAGTCCGGAGGTGATGATTTATATGTAGGAAGTTGTCATACGGTCCCCGGAAAGGTTCAGGGGCATATCGGTATTGTACCGGGGCCACTGAAGGGGTTCCAGGGGTCCACCGGGAGGGGCCACCTCTCTCGGAGGGCCTAATGGGCTATAGAGGAAAGGGAACCAGCCCTACATGGATTGCCACATCCCCCCTTGGGCCCATGCGCCTAGGGTTGGGGGGGAAACCCTAAAGGGGGCGCCCCCCTTGCTTGGGGGGCAAGCCCCCTCCCCTTGGTCGCCGCCCCCCTCTAGATCTCATCTAGAGGGGGCCGGCCCCCTTTCCTCCTTCCCCTATAAATAGAGGGGCAAGGGGAGGGCTGCACACAACATCCAAGGCGAAGCCCCTCCCCTCCCCAACACCTCTCCTCCTCCGTAAGAGCTTGGCGAAGCCCTGCCGGAGTACTGCGGCTTCACCACCACCACGCCGTCATGCTGCCGTTGGAGCCCTCTTCCTCAACCTCTCCCTCCTCCTTGCTGGATCAAGGCGCGGGAGACGTCCTCGCTCTGTACGTGTGTTGAACGCGGAGGTGCCGTCCATTCGGTGCTAGGATCTTCGGTGATTTGGATCACGACGAGTACGACTCCATCAACCTCGTTCTCTTGAACGCTTACGCTCGTGATCTACAAGGGTATGTAGATGCACTCCTCTCTCCCTCGTTGCTAGATGACTCCATAGATAGATCTTGGTGATGCGTAGAAAATTTTAAAATTCTGCTACGTTCCCCAATAGTGGCATCATGAGCTAGGTCTATGCGTAGTTTCTATGCACGAGTAGAACACAAAGTAGTTGTGGGCATCGATATTGTCAATTTGCTTGGCGTTACTAGTCTTATCTTGATTCGGCGGCATTGTGGGATGAAGTGGCCCGGACCGACCTTACACGTACGCTTACGTGAGACTGGTTCCACCGACTGACATGCACTAGTTGCATAAGGTGGCTGGCGGGTGTCTGTCTCTCCCACTTTAGTCGGATCGGATTCGATGAACAGGGTCCTTATGAAGGGTAAATAGAAATTGGCAATTCATGTTGTGGTTTTGGCGTAGGTAAGAAACGTTTTGGCTAGAATCCTATAGCAGCCACGTAAAAACTTGCAACAACAATTAGAGGACGTCTAACTTGTTTTTGCAGCAAGTGTTTTGTGATGTGATATGGCCAAAGGATGTGATGAATGATATATGTGATGTATGAGATGATCATGTTCTTGTAATAGGAATCACGACTTGCATGTCGATGAGTATGACAACCGGCATGAGCCATAGGAGTTGTCTTTATTTATTTATGACATGCGTGTCAACATAAACGTCATGTAATTACTTTACTTTATTGCTAAAGCGTTAGCCATAGTAGTAGAAGTAATAGATGACGAGACAACTTCAAGAACACACGATGATGGAGATCATGGTGTCATGCCGGTGACAACGATGATCATGGAGCCCCGAAGATGGAGATCAAAAGGAGAAAATGATATTGGCCATATCATGTCATTGATTGCATGTGATGTTTATCATGTTTTACATCTTATTTGCTTAGAATGACGGTAGCTTAAATAAGATGATCCCTCGTAATAATTTCAAGAAAGTGTTCCCCCTAACTGTGCACCGTTGCGAAGGTTCGTTGTTTCGAAGCACCACGTGATGATCAGGTGTGATAGATTCTAACATACGAATACAACGGGTGTAAGCCAGATTTACACACGCAATACACTTAGGTTGACTTGACGAGCTTAGCATCTACAGACATGGCCTCGGAACACAGAAGACCGAAAGGTCGAGCATGAGTCGTATAGAAGATACGATCAACATGAAGATGATTCACCGATGTTGACTAGTCCGTCTCACGTGATGATCAGACACGGCCTAGTTAACTCGGATCATGTTATACTTAGATGACTGGAGGGATGTCTATCTGAGTGGGAGTTCACTGAATAATTTGATTAGATGAACTTAATTATCATGAACTTAGTCTAAAATCTTTACAATATGTCTTGTAGATCAAATGGCCCATGTTGTCCTCAACTTCAACGCGTTCCTAGAGAAAACCAAGCTGAAAGACGATGGCAGCAACTATACGGGCTGGGTCCGGAACTTGAGGATCATCCTCATAGCTTCAAATAAATATTATGTCTTAGAAGCACCGCTAGGTGACGCACCCGTCCCACAGAACCAAGATGTTATGAACGCTTGGCAGTCACGTGCTGATGATTACTCCCTCGTTCAGTGCGGCATGCTTTACAGCTTAGAACCGGGGCTCCAAAAGCGTTTTGAGAGACATGGAGCATATGAGATGTTCGAAGAGCTGAAAATGGTTTTTCAAGCTCATGCCTGGGTCGAGAGATATGAAGTCTCCAACAAGTTCTTCAGCTGTAAGATGGAGGAAAATAGTTCTGTCAGTGAGCACATACTCAAAATGTCTGGGTTGCATAACCGCTTGACTCAGCTGGGAGTTAATCTCCCGGATGACGCGGTCATTGACAGAATCCTTCAGTCGCTTCCACCGAGCTACAAGAGCATGCAGGGGATGGAAAAGACCATTCCTGAGGTATATTCATTGCTGAAATCAGCAGAGGTAGAAGTCAAAAAGTAACATCAAGTGTTGATTGTGAATAAAACCACTAAGTTCAAGAAAGGCAAGGGTAAGAAGAACTTCAAGAAGGACGGCAAGGGAGTTGCCGCGCCCGGTAAGCAAGCTGCCGGGAAGAAGCCAAAGAATGGACCCAAGCCCGAGACTGAGTGTTTTTATTGCAAGGGAAGTGGTCACTGGAAGCGGAACTGCCCCAAATACTTAGCGGACAAGAAGGCCGGCAACACGAAAGGTATATGTGATATACATGTAATTGATGTGTACCTTACCAGTACTCGTAGTAGCTCATGGGTATTTGATACCGGTGCGGTTGATCACATTTGTAACTCAAAGCAGGAGCTGCGGAATAAGCGGAGACTGGCGAAGGACAAGGTGACGATGCGCGTCGGGAATGGTTCCAAGGTCGATGTGATCGCCATCGGCACGCTACCTCTACATTCACCTACGGGATTAGTTTTAAACCTCAATAATTGTTATTTAGTGCCAGCTTTGAGCATGAACATTGTATCAGGATCTCGTTTAACTCGAGATGGCTGCTCATTTAAATCCGAGAATAATGGTTGTTCTATTTATATGAGAGATATGTTTTATGGTCATGCTCCGATGGTGAATGGTTTATTCTTAATGAATCTCGAGCGTAATGCTACACATATTCATAGTGTGAATACCAAAAGATGTAAGGTTGATAATGATAGTCCCACATACTTGTGGCACTTCCGCCTTGGTCACATAGGTGTCAAACGCATGAAGAAGCTCCATGCAGATGGACTTTTAGAGTCTCTTGATTACGAATCATTTGACACGTGCGAACCATGCCTCATGGGTAAAATGACCAAGACTCCGTTCTCAGGAACAATGGAGCGAGCAACCAACTTATTGGAAATCATACATACTGATGTGTGCGGTCCAATGAGTGTTGAGGCTCGCGGTGGCCATCGTTATGTTCTCACCCTCACTGATGACTTGAGTAGATATGGGTATGTCTACTTAATGAAACACAAGTCTGAGACCTTTGAAAAGTTCAAGGAATTTCAGAGTGAGGTTGAGAATCAACGTGATAGGAAAATCAAGTTCGTGCGATCAGATCATGGGGGAGAATACTTGAGTCACGAATTTGGCACACACTTAAGAAAATGTGGAATAGTTTCACAACTCACGCCGCCTGGAACACCTCAGCGTAATGGTGTGTCTGAATGTCATAATCGCACTCTATTAGGTATGGTGCGATCTATGATGTCTCTTACCGATTTACCGCTGTCATTTTGGGGCTATGCTTTAGAGACTGCCGCATTCAGTTTAAATAGGGCTCCATCAAAATCCGTTGAGATGACACCGTATGAATTATGGTTTGGGAAGAAACCTAAGCTGTCGTTTCTAAAAGTTTGGGGATGCGATGCTTATGTCAAGAAACTTCAACCTGAAAAGCTCAAACCCAAGTCGGAAAAATGCGTCTTCATAGGATACCCTAAAGAAACTGTTGGGTATACCTTCTACCTCAGATCCGAAGGCAAGATCTTTGTTGCCAAGAATGGGTCCTTTCTAGAGAAAGAGTTTCTCTCGAAAGAAATAAGTGGGAGGAAGGTAGAACTTGATGAAGTATTACCTCTTGAACCGGTAAGTGGCGCAGCTCAAGAAAATGTTCCTGAGGTGCCTGCACCAACTAGAGAAGAAGTTGATGATGATGATCATGAAACTTC
This sequence comes from Triticum monococcum, assembly GCA_034509565.1. Classification (NCBI taxonomy): domain Eukaryota; kingdom Viridiplantae; phylum Streptophyta; class Magnoliopsida; order Poales; family Poaceae; genus Triticum; species Triticum monococcum. Next base: position 166,760,650 of record CM067846.1, on the reverse strand, counting down.
AGATCAAGTTGCTACTGAACTTCGTAGGTCCACAAGGACACATTCCGCACCAGAGTGGTACGGCAACCCTGTCTTGGAAATCATGTTGTTAGACAATGGTGAACCTTCGAACTATGAAGAAGCGATGGCGGGCCCGGATTCCGACATATGGCTGGAAGCCATGAAATCCGAGATAGGATCCATGTATGAAAACGAAGTATGGACTTTGACTGACTTGCCCATTGATCAGCGAGCCATAGAAAATAAATGGAACTTTAAGAAGAAGACAGACGCGGATGGTAATGTGACCATCTATAAAGCTCGGCTTATCGCTAAGGGTTATCGACAAGTTCAAGGGGTTGACTACGATGAGACTTTCTCACCCGTAGCGAAGCTGAAGTCCGTCCGAATCATGTTAGCAATTGCCGCATTCTATGATTATGGGATATGGCAAATGGACGTCAAAACGGCATTCCTTAATGGTTTCCTTAAGGAAGAATTGTATATGATGCAGCCAGAAGGTTTTGTCGATCCTAAGAATGCTGACAAGGTGTGCAAGCTCAAACGCTCGATTTATGGGCTGGTGCAAGTATCTCGGAGTTGGAACATTCGTTTTGATGAGATGATCAAAGCGTTTGGGTTTATGCAGACTTATGGAGAAGCCTGCATTTACAAGAAAGTGAGTGGGAGCTCTGTAGCATTTCTCATATTGTATGTGGATGACATACTGTTGATGGGAAATGATATAGAATTCTTGGAAAGCATAAAGGCCTACTTGAACAAGTGTTTTTCAATGAAGGACCTTGGACAGGCTGCTTATATATTAGGCATCAAGATCTATAGAGATAGATCGAGACGCCTCATTGGTCTTTCACAGAGTATGTACCTTGACAAGATATTGAAGAAGTTCAAAATGGATCAGTCAAAGAAGGGGTTCTTGCCTGTATTGCAAGGTATGAGATTGAGCACGGCTCAATGCCCGACCACGGCAGAAGATAGAGAAAAGATGAGTGACGTCCCCTATGCCTCGGCCATAGGGTCTATCATGTATGCTATGCTGTGTACCACACCTGATGTAAACCTTTCTGTAAGTTTGGTAGGAAGGTACCAAAGTAATCCCGGCATGGAACACTGGACAGCGGTCAAGAATATCCCGAAGTACCTGAAAAGGACTAAGGAAATGTTTCTCGTTTATGGAGGTGACGAAGAGCTCGTCGTAAAGGGTTACGTTGATGCTAGCTTCGACACAGATCTGGATGACTCTAAGTCACAAACCGGATACGTGTATATTTTGAATGGTGGGGCAGTAAGCTGGTGCAGTTGCAAGCAAAGCGTTGTGGCGGGATCTACATGTGAAGCGGAGTACATGGCAGCCTGGGAGGCAGCACAAGAAGCAGTCTGGGTGAAGGAGTTCATTACCGACCTAGGAGTCATACCCAATGCGTCGGGCCCGATGACTCTCTTCTGTGACAACACTGGAGCTATTGCCCTTGCCAAGGAGCCCAGGTTTCACAGGAAGACCAGGCATATCAAGCGTCGCTTCAACTCCATTCGTGAAAGTGTTCAAAATGGAGACGTAGAGATTTGTAAAGTACATACGGACCTGAATGTAGCAGATCCGTTGACTAAACCTCTCCCTAGAGCAAAACATGATCAACACCAGAATTGCATGGGTGTTCGATTCATCACAATGTAACTAGAATATTGACTCTAGTGCAAGTGGGAGACTGTTGGAAATATGCCCTAGAGGCAATAATAAAATGGTTATTATTATATTTCTTTGTTCATGATAATTGTCTATTGTTCATGCTATAATTGTGTTATCCGGAAATCGTAATACATGTGTGAATACATAGATCACAACACGTCCCTAGTGAGCCTCTAGTTGACTAGCTTGTTGATCAAAAGATAGTCATGGTTTCCTGACTATGGACATTGGATGTCATTGATAACGGGATCACATCATTAGGAGAATGATGTGATGGACAAGACCCAATCCTAAGCATAGCTCAAAGATCGTGTAGTTCGTTTGCTGTAGCTTTTCTGAATGTCAAGTATCATTTCCTTAGACCATGAGATTGTGCAACTCTCGGACACCGTAGGAGTGCCTTGGGTGTGCCAAACATCACAACTTAACTGGGTGACTATAAAGGTACATTACAGGTATCTCTGAAAGTGTCTGTTGGGTTGGCACGAATCGAGACTGGGATTTGTCACTCTGTATGACGGAGAGGTATCTCTGGGCCCACTCAGTAATGCATCATCGTAATGAGCTCAATGTGATCAAGTGGTTGATCACGGGATCATGCATTACGGTATGAGTAAAGTGACTTGCCGGTAACGAGACTAAACAAGGTATTGGGATACCGACGATCGAGTCTTGGGCAAGTAACGTATCGATTGACAAAGGGAATTGTATACGGATTGATTGAATCCTCGACATCATGGTTCATCCGATGAGATCATCGAGGAGCATGTGGGAGCCAACATGGGTATCCAGATCCCGCTGTTGGTTATTGACCAGAGAGTCGTCTCGGTCATGACTGCATGTCTCCCGAACCCGTAGGGTCTACACACTTAAGGTTCGGTAACGCTAGGGTTGTTAGGAAGACTTGTATGTGATTACCGAATGTTGTTCGGAGTCCCGGATGAGATCCCGGATGTCACGAGGAGTTCCGGAATGGTCCGGAGGCGAAGATTTATATGTAGGAAGTTGTCATACGGTCCCCGGAAAGGTTCGGGGGCATATCGGTATTGTACCGGGGCCACCGGAGGCGTTCCGGGGGTCCACCGGGAGGGGCCACCTCTCTCGGAGGGCCTAATGGGCTGTAGAGGAAAGGGAACCAGCCCTACATGGGCTGGCCGCATCCCCCCTTGGGCCCATGCGCCTAGGGTTGGGGGGAAACCCTAAAGGGGGCGCCCCCCTTGCTTGGGGCGCAAGCCCCCTCCCCTTGGTCGTCGCCCCCCTCTAGATCTCATCTTGAGGGGGCCGGCCCCCTTTCCTCCTTCCCCTATAAATAGAGGGGCAAGGGGAGGGCTGCACACAACATCCAAGGCGCAGCCCCTCCCCTCCCCAACACCTCTCCTCCTCCGTAAGAGCTTGGCGAAGCCCTGCCGGAGTACTGCAGCTTCACCACCACCACGCCGTCGTGCTGCTGTTGGAGCCCTCTTCCTCAACCTCTCCCTCCTCCTTGCTGGATCAAGGCGTGGGAGACATCCTCACTCCGTACGTGTGTTGAACACGGAGGTGCCGTCCATTCGGCGCTAGGATCTTCGGTGATTTGGATCACGACGAGTACGACTCCATCAACCTCGTTCTCTTGAACGCTTCCGCTCGTTATCTACAAGGGTATGTAGATGCACTCCTCTCTCCCTCGTTGCTAGATGACTCCATAGATAGATCTTGGTGATGCATAGAAAATTTTAAAATTCTGCTACGTTCCCCAACAGATAGTAGTACTACGGTACATACAATCATTATACATAAAATTCTTTTACCCAGGTCACTTGGGGGCTCTTAAATTTATATGAGCCGTTTTATAATAAGTGTTCTTCTTCTTGGTTGTTGCAAAGTTTTTATTACTATTATTATTCATCACTCCTTTTTTCGACACGAGTGTGTGTTCACTAGCCGGGGAGCCTAATTTCTCTCTCAAAGCCGCTAGAGTTTAGTTTGCTAAACTGGCCTAATGAGAAGTACTCCGCCTTCGAGATAGGAGGTTGAAGTTGTAGGCTGACCCGCTTGAAGTCTTGAGATAGGATGTGACATGTTAAAGCATGATAGAAGCACTCTTTTTTTCCTAAGGCCAATTTTCGGATTGGCACCGAACACTTGATCTTGTTCGGACGTCAAGTTTTTACTGACGTTTTTTGGTTTTCCAAGCTTATGACACTTTTAAACTATTTGTGTGTTTTCAGCACAAGTCTCGCAGTGCAACATGGGACACCTTTAGAGATTCGGCAAAAACAGTCTTGGATATTGCTATATATGCATCGGTTTCGAATTGTGTCTTCGGTCAATAGTTGGGTTGCCCGGCTCCTGCACTTGCTTCCTACGTTCCGCTTTGTTCGGCTAGGCGTGGAAAGGGAGAACCACTGCGATTGTGCTTCCATCTCACATGGTTAAGCACCTCAGTGGAGAAAGCCGAAAACTGACTGTCACAACAAGCATAAACTGGTCAGTGATCCGATGACTGTGTTAAATGATGGGCCATTCATAACAATGGCCGAAGTGTTTACGGCTTGACCTCAACTGTCGCCGAACACTACCGGGGGCTATTAACTGGCCTCCCAAACTAAATCCTTGATATTTTGCTCTTACATTAGAGCTGAGGTTTCATGATCATGCTTAGCATGACAACCCAAAGAAAGGAACCGATAGTGGGACTATTTTCTTTGGAAGACATTTCTTATGTTAAATAGTAATATAACATATCTCTATGCATACCTTTGTTTATAAAACCGTATGGCCAGATTTCCTTGTTTGTCTTGCCCTCATAAAGGCTTTATAAAGTAGGACAAACACTCCTCGGCTACTGGCTGAGGAGGTGGAAGCCGATGGTCGGTCAACAAAGTTTTGTACAATGCGGATTCAAGCATTAATGACGTAAAGTACTTGGATACATAGAGTCATTACACATAAATTGTGATTTTACTATGGATATCGATCCTTAATTCGGCCACCCGTGCCCACGGGCTCGGGGGCTACTTGGCTTTGGGCTTATTATTTACGAATATTAAAGGGGCACATCGATCCCCTGATCTTGTGTCGCCACCCGACCAGTGTCTCGGGGGCTACTGCATTGCCTTTCCAATGCAGAAAATTTTAAGTGCAATATAGTTTCCGAAGAGATTATGATCCTCAGGTTGGTCGGCCGCACCCAACCTGAGTCTCGAGGACTGAGCACTCCACTTTTTGTATCCCGAAGTATTCTGCTGAGCTAGGACTTGATCCTCAAGCCGATTTTGCAAATCAACCTGAGTCTCAACGGCTACTGGGATCAGTGGTCTAACATCATCCTTCAAGTGCATCTCGGGTTTTAAACTGATACACACGTTGAGGGTTACTGGCTATATATCTCGGCAGAGAATAAATTGCACCAATCAAAAATATTGATAAAAAATTGGCCCACAGTCGGGGTGGTGCACCACCTCGGAAGCAGTCCGTCATAAAGCTCGGGCGCTAGTGGCTGGCTCCATAGAGGGCATTTCCAGCATTAAGCTCGGCTAAACTCCTTCAACTTTTTTGGACCAAGATGATCTATGACATCTTGGATATAGTCCGACATTGGAGCTTGGACACAGTCCGATGTTGGAGCTCGGATACATTCTGGTGTTGGAGCTCGGATACATTTCGGCGTTGGAGCTCGGAAGTAGTCCGACATTGGTGCTCGGCTGCAAAAGATATCTCGAATGCAGTCCGACGTTAGAGCTCGGACGCAAGAGGACACTACCTCCCGGGAACAACTTCAGACCCGAGGTGTGGCATAAAAATAACAAGGCATTAATAAAGGCCGGAAACTTAAAGGGGATCCTCGGATACCCGACGTATAAACTTGTCGAAAGCATTTTTGGCGATCCTCAAGATCGAAGATGAGAAGATTTGTTGAACCAGTTTTCATGACCGACAACCGAAGATGAAGAACAGTTCAGAAGAATCGAGGAGCGTCCCTAACTTGAAGACCGGTTCAGGGGGCTACTGACGGTGTCCTAGACTAGGGGGTACTCACCACGTCGTCTCTCGATCTGTTAGATTGGGCCGAGGACCCCCATGGCCGTATACTCATGGGCCAGTTTGGACAGCTGCCGCATACATGGAAGATTCCACAAGACTTGGTGATCAAGACAAGGACTCCTCCCCACTGGCGTATTCGGCTAGGACTCTTGTTATCCTAGGCCTTTGGTGCATTATATAAACTGAGGCCAGGCTAGTCAATAGATAACATACAATCATACCATAGGCTAGCTTCTAGGGTTTAGCCTCTCAAATCTCATGGTAGATCAACTCTTGTAATACCCATATCATCAAGAATAAATCGAGCAGGACGTAGGGTTTTACCTCCATCAAGAGGGCCCGAACCTGGGTAAAACATTGTGTCCCCTGCCTCCTGTTACCATCCGCCTAGACGCGCAGTTCGGGACCCCCTACCCGAGATCCGCCGGTTTTGACACCGACACCCCCCTAGCTCGGTAAATAAATCATCTATTAAAGGGATGGGGATTCTTGGATCCAATCCACACCATCCTCCCACGGCGAGAATCCAACGAAGCGCGCTCGGAAAAATCCATTCCATCATGGTCGGCCATCGCAGCTCCTCCTCCCACTCCTGTAGCCCTAAGCCTGGTGATTGGGAGAAGTGTTCCGTCCCGCACAGCCGATTAGTAGAGTTGCAGACCCAGGGATTTCTCTCTCCAGCGTATATGGTCCCCGTCCGAGCCGGGCTCGCCACCTATAATGGTGGGGAGCAAGCGGAGAGCCTCCCCAATCCCTCCAAGGGGAGCGGGTATGCCTTGTCCCTTACTTACTAAGGGGACTTGGATTTCCAATCCATCCTTTCCTCCGCGGACTCCTGGAGTTTTATGGCCTCTAGTTGCATAATTTCACCCCTGCTTCCATATTACACATCGCCGGTTATGTTGCCATTTGTGAGCTGTTTCTAGGCTGCGAGGCTCATTTCGAGCTGTGGAAGAGGCTATTCTGCCTTGTGCCCCATACAAAGGAGGAGCGGTCAATTTATCAATTGGGCGGAGCCGAAATATGGTGCATCGCCAAGACCGGATACCTGTCCAGTACCCCGAAGAAGACGTCCGAAGACTGGCCTTCGGAGTGGTTTTACATGGAGGACGTCCCTCTTCTAGACCCTGTCGGAGGGGTCTTCCCGAGTTCAACAATGCTCCTCTAAAGAAACGCCGAAGTTGGCGCCCACAGAGCCCCCAGGAGCAAGACAACGGAGAAGTCCTTTACCTGATGGACCGGATTAAAGTGCTGGCTTAGGATTGACAATAATCGAGGTTATCTCAATATGCATAATGCGGGGGGTGCAACCGCTTCAATATCGAGGGCACCCCCTATGGTGTTTTAACGGGGAAGATGATGCCACCCGCTGCGGGCGTAAGGGACCAGACTCCGCTGCTGCTTTAGCAAAAATTCTGTCTGAGTTGTTCAAGGGAGAGGAAGAGGAGTTCATCCTTATTAAGCCGCGGGATGGATTGTCCATGTACAACCCTCCAAGCTAGGTGAACTGTTACTCTTTACTCCCAACCTTCCTGCATTATTTGTTGTAAATTCCCACCTTACCGTTCCACGACAGGAACTGCAAAATGCTGTAAGGGAGGTCAACAACCCACCTCCACAACCGGAGGACTCTGACCGGGCCCTTGATCCCAGACTCGAAGAGGATCCAGACATATTTGTGGAGCTGATAGACAGGAAATTCTATCAATTGAGCTGCGGTGACGCCATGGTGGCCATAACGGCCGACTATCCAGGACTACTCCCTGCATCGCATGTAAGAAAAGACTGGAGTCCTGACTTTCAAAAAGGATCCCCTTTTACGCACTTCACCTACCGTACACATATGGTGTTTTACAAGGAAGACCTTCGGGATGCCATGCCGAACCCGCAGCGACTCGCCAACAAGGGGCACCAAAGCCGGGTAGGCCAAAAAGGAAGGCGGTCAGGACGGAGATGCCGGCGCAGAGGTATGACACAAAACCTCGCTCTGTGGTTGTCGTCTTTCTTAAAATATAATGAAGTCCATGTTTCCTAGTAGAAAATGCTCGCCGGACTATATCCGGAGAGGCTGCCGATCACGCCTCCACCAGTCGGGCTCCAGGGCCCGACATAGAGGCGGAAGCTAATACGGGGTAGACGCCGAATGCTCCTCCTATAGAGGATGCGAACAGACTATCCGCTACAAATTCCGAAGTGGAGAGCGCCATGAATCACAGGCGTCGGCGGGCCATACTCCGTGACGCTTGTTTCTCCCAAGAGGCATTTGATGCCTTCAACTCAGGAGACGCGTACATCCGTGCTGCTCAGAATGGTCTAGCCCGAGCCACGGACCAGTATGTAAGGGATATACAGGTAAGAAAATCTGACAATTATATGTATCAGTAGCCCCTGAGACTTGAAACAGTTGACACAACTGATTTAAGGATCATTATTTGTGCAGGCTCTTAAAGAGAAGAATTCCCTCCTGTCTCAAGAGCTGGAAGAGTGCAAGGCCCAGCTAGGGGCCGCTGTTGTCGCGTTGAAGGAGTCCGAGAAGGGCCTCTCTAGTAAAACTTGTTTTCATTTCAAAGAATACATGTACCAGGTAGTATACAACATGCATGCAGATCTAACAATAGATGTTGTAGATGACCCCGGAGTGAATCCGGAGGCCATGGCGGTGAATGCAGCATGTGCTGATCGACAGCTAAATGCTGGTGTCGGCGTTCTGGGAACGGGGGTCCCCAGACTTGCCTGCCTGCGGCCTACGGCATGGCTCAAGTGAGGGCCCAGCGCGGCCCATCTTCATCAACACGAGGCTCAAGACCCTCGCGAGGGGCCAAGTCTCGCGAGGCGGACGACGCGGCGCATCCTCAGGCACAGCCTCGTCAGGCTGGCTCGCGAGGAGGTGGAGAGTTCAAGGCGGGGTACCTCGCGACGTGCCCATGACGCAAGCCATGACGACACGGGGCACCAGGCGGGTGCCAGCGCGCACAACGTCCCTTTTTCCTCTTTGGTGCAAAGGGGGCAAGCGTATCCGCGGAGTACCGAGGAATCAGGCAAAGGTTGCCACTTCGGTGCAACGAGACCAAGACCAGGAGGACTACGAGATGGAGGTCACCACGGAGCCCAGCGCGGCGTCATCACCAGAGCCTTTGGCAGGCGAAGACTGCTTTTGTCAGGATAGATGTACTCGCTGTCCCCCTTCAAATTAGCCCGCCATTGTTGGATCCCTTCCCGCTCAATATTTGGGGAGAGGACCAGGGCCTCTATAAATAGGACTAGCCACCCACATAGCAAGGGGGTAGGTTCGTTCGGTTCGCAAGTAGAGAGAGAGAGAGAGGGTGACTGAACTCTTCATAGCAGTTCATCACCACAGCCAAGAACAGACCCTCGCGAGGCTGTTCTTCCTTGTATTGTTCATCCACACCAGCCCCATGAGGCAATCCATCCACCACACACTAGAGTAGGGTATTACACCACACCGGTGGCCCGAACCAGTATAAATCTTGTGTCTTTCGTGCAGCTCTTTTGGTAGTTTAGATCCCATCGAGACGGAGAGGTTGAAGGCGAGATTTCCGCGCGCACCCCAGTGTTTGAACCTTAAGGGTCTGCCGGAACCTTAAGAGCTAGTGAAAGCTTGTGAGGCCTGCCAATTCCATGCCAAGCAAATCCATCAGCCGGCCGGAGGCCTGCAGACTATACCCCTTTCATGGCCATTTGCAGTCTGGGGGCTGGACATCCTGGGCCCGTTTCCTCGAGCGCCAGGGGGCTACCGCTACCTCTACGTCGCCGTGGACAAGTTCACCAAGTGGGCTGAAGTGGAGGCCGTCCGCACCATCCCCGCGGGCTCCGCGGTCAAGTTCATCAGGGGCATCGTGAGCCGGTTCGGGGTGCCGAACCACATCATCACAGACAACGGTTCACAGTTCACCAGTAACCTCTTCAAAACATACCGTTCTAACCTTGGAACGCAGATATGCTACGCTTCAGTGGCGCACCCTCGAAGCAACGGCCAGGCCAAACGAGCCAACGCAGAGGTCCTGAGAGGCCTCAAGACCAGGACGTTCAAGAAGAAGCTGGAGGCCTGGGGCCGAGGTTGGTACGACGAGCTTCAATCCGTGCTGTGGTCCATCCGCACCACCGTGACCAAGCCGACTGGAGAGACCCCATTCTTCCTGGTCTATGGAGCAGAGGCAGTCCTCCCTCACGAGGTCAGACGTCGCTCCGCGCGGGTCCTGGCGTTCGACGAGGCGCAGCAGGACGCCATGTGGGGGACAGACCTTGTGTTGGGGGAGGAACGACGACGGGAAGCCGCACTGCGGGCGGCGAGGTATGAGCAAGCGCTGCGGTGATACCACTGCCACAACGTCCGCCCCAGGACCCTTAAGGTAGGAGACCTCATGCTCAGGCAGGTCCTCTCCAGGGAGGGATTGCACAAGCTCTCTCCCATGTGGGAGGGCCCGTTCAAGGTTGTTCATGTTTCCAGGCCCGGCTCCGCGTGCTTGGAGACTTAGGAGGGAGTGCCGGTCCAGAACGCGTGGAACATCCAGCACCTCCGTAGGTTCTACCCCTAAGAAAGGCCCGGAGCTTGTGAAGCAAGGCGAGTGCCTGTGAAGATCATCTCTTTTGGAAAGGCCCAGAGCCTGTGAAGATCATCTCTTTCGGAAAGGCCCGGAGCCTGTGAAGCAAGGCGAGTGCCTGTGAAGATCATCTCTTTCGGAAAGGCCCGAAGCCTGTGAAGCAAGGTGAGTGCCTGTGAAGATCATCTCTTTCGGAAAGGCCCGGAGCCTGTGAAGCAAGGCTAGTGCCTGTGAAGATCATCTCTTTTGGAAAGGCCCGGAGCCTGTGAAGCAAGGCGAGTGCCTGTGAAGATCATCTCTTTTGGAAAGGCCCGGAGCCTGTGAAGCAAGGCGAGTGCCTGTGAAGCCCTCGCGCTCAAGGAAAAGGCCCAGAGCCTGTGAAGCTCGCCGCCCCGTGACACTCTCACGTAATAATGAGTGGGGCTGTACACGCCCCGGAGTCTCAGGAGCGCCGGCCTCAGGCCCTGGGGCTCCCTCCCATGCCCAGTGGCAGCACTTAGCTCCGCGCTAGTGAGAAGACGTCGAAGAATAGATTAGGTGCCAGACGCAGCTTTTCCATTTGCTTTCCGCAGTTGATGTGTTCGTTTGCATTTGGAGTCTTATTGGAGTTATCGCTGTTGCTGATTTATGGTTCGTCGATTTTCGCCCCTCGCTTTGGTTTCTCTCATGAACAACCTCGCGAGGGATGGCGCTCAGACGCCCTCGCGAGGGTTTCTGCCCTAGCCACAGGAGGGTTTCACGGCCCTGGTGCATTACAGGAGCACCCCTCCTAGTCCGTGCCCCTCGGGTACCACGACGCGCACACAGGGCTTGGGTCGGTCGCCCCACTCCCCAGCAGGGGTCGAAAGCTATCTACGCACAGGCGGGAAATCAGGGAGTACAAAATGAGATCAAGGTAATAGCGGAAGCGGCAACATTTCCCAACACGCCCCAAGGGGGCTCCATGCATCTGTTCTGTTTTACACAAGGAACAAAAGAGAAAGGAAAAAGACAAGCCTGGCGCCGCCCCTCCCGCATCGGCCCACGGCGGCGACATGGGCTGCCTCAGGGCCTCAGGCGGACTCCCTCACGCGCTTCACCGGGGCACGACGGCGGGCGGACGAACCACCACCTCCTAGGCAAACCCGACGGCACGGGGAAGGACTGCTGCCACCACTGGAGGAGTCGCTTGAGGAAGAGCTGACGAAGCTGGGGGAGTCGCTGACGCCGCCGCCCGCTCGGGCACTATCTCCCCCATCACCATCGGAGCGGGGCCCGCGGATGCGGTCATCGTCCTTAGGGCAGCACCCCGCGGGGCGACCATCTTCCCCAAACACCCTCACATAGAGGGTGGCATCGCCATCGAACCTGAAGTGCAGAGTGCACCGACGCTCCAGGCCGCGAGCGCGGGCGAACGCCTGCCAGCCGCGAGTGAAGGCCAAGCCCCCACTGGTGGAGACCTCCAGCGCGACCCACGAGGACCTGCTGCAGCAGCCCTCCGCCTGGAGCCAAAGGCCGCCAGGAGCGCCGGCCGGGAGGTCGCCAAGGAGGAAGCGAGGGAGCGGGAGCCGGGCGCGAGCCGGCTCCGCCGACCAAACGATGAATTCCGGCGGCGCCTGCACAGCGCGAAAGCACGGCCTGGGGGAACGCGCAACCCAGGCGCACCCTCCGGCTGCGGCGGCTTGCCCGCCGCCGTGCTGGGAGCCCCCCCCATGGACGCGCAACCCAGCCGCCCCGGCAGCTTCCAGCGGCCACCGGGTGCTTCCGAGGGCGTCCGCGACCACGCTTGGGTGGGGGAGAGGCAGGACCGTCCTGGAGGGCCTTCCCCTTCTCTGCGGCCGAGTACCTCCTCGATGGAGCCATCACACCAAGACGGAGCAAGAACTGAGGCGAAGGAGAGAGCAAGAAGAGATGGGCTGGACGAACACGCGCGGCGCCGTACTTATAGCCGGCGAAGGCCAACCGCCGGTCTCCACGATCACAGGTAATAATAACACGTCCTGCATGCAGGGACTTGTCCAACTCGCACGATCACCAAGGCGTCGTGGGGAAGCGGAGGCCCCACGTCCAATCAACCGCCACACGACGCCCAAGGCCGCAGGCTGATAGGGCCCACGGTGCTTCGCCCTTGCCCTTTCGCCTCTCGGCACGGCCCAGTCCATGCGCGCCTTAGGCCCGGGGGCTACTGTCGGCGTTCTGGGAACGGGGGTCCCCAGACTTGCCTGCCTGCGGCCTGCGGCGTGGCTCAAGTGAGGGCCCAGGGCGGCCCATCTTCATCAACACGAGGCTCAAGACCCTCGCGAGGGGCCAAGCCTCGCGAGGCGGACGACGCGGCGCATCCTCAGGCACAACCTCGTCAGGCAGGCTCGCGAGGAGGCGGAGAGTTCAAGGTGGGGTACCTCGCGAGGTGCCCATGACGCAAGCCATGACGACATGGGGCACCAGGTGGGTGCCAGCGCGCGCAGCGTCCCTTTTTCCTCTTTGGTTCAAAGGGGGCAAGCGTATCCACGGAGTACCGAGGCATCAGGCAAAGGTTGCCACTTCGATGCAACAAGACCAAGACCAGGAGGACTACGAGACGGAGGTCACCACGGAGCCCAGCGCGGCGTCATCACCAGAGCCTTTGGCAGGCGAAGACTGCTTTTGTCAGGATAGATGTACTCACTGTCCCCCTTCAAATTAGCCCGCCATTGTTGGATCCCTTCCCGCTCAATATTTGGGGAGAGGACCAGGGCCTCTATAAATAGGACTAGCCACCCGCATAGCAAGGGGGTCAGTTCGTTCGGTTCGCAAGTAGAGAGAGAGAGAGAGGGTGACTGAACTCTTCATAGCAGTTCATCACCACAGCCAAGAACAGACCCTCGCGAGGCTGTTCTTCCTTGTATTGTTCATCCACACCAGCCCCATGAGGCAATCCATCCACCACACACTGGAGTAGGGTATTACACCACACCGGTGGCCCGAACCAGTATAAATCTTGTGTCTTTCGTGCAGCTCTTTTGGTAGTTTAGATCCCATCGAGACGGAGAGGTTGAAGGTGAGATTTCCGCGCGCACTCCAGTGTTCGAACCTTAAGGGTCTCCCAGAACCCGAAATCCGACAGCTGGCGAGCGCGTGCTTACGCGAGTCAGGCAGGAGAAAAATGATCTCCAAGATGCCAATATCCGGCTAGGCGTGGAACTGAAAGATGTCCGAGCCCAGCTTGTGGACTCCGTGAAGGAGAATAAGCGGCTTCAGCGCGACATTTTTAGTAAGTGCTTGAACGAACTTTTTAAAGGAGTTCGGTGAAGAAGCCGGCTAATAGAGTTATGTCTGCAGGTATGCTGACGGGTCGTCCCGCGGAGGAGATGCCTGGGTCTTCGGGTGATCTTCTACCAGAGCTCTCACAACTGCATGAGCAAGTTTGGCAGGTGATGCAGGGTATTGCCCAAGCCTTGTGGCCATCCGCATCCCCGCCAGGAGGCATGGGGGAGCTTATAGAGAAGCTCAAGGGAGCGCGGTGGCGCTTCCGATTATGGAAGATATCGGCCTGCCAACAAGGTGCAAGGGAAGCCTGGGCTATGGTGAAGACGCGATATACCAAAGCTGACCCAAACCATATGGCCGAGGTCGGACCTGTGGGGCCCGATGGGAAAGAGAACCCCGTTAGTTTAGTGTATGACCGAGTAGAATTAGCCGCAAAGTATTCCCAACAGGATTGTAGGCTAGACAGCCTACTGGATGGTATAGAAAAAGAATTTAATTAGTCATAGCGACTGTCGGTGTCAAAACCGGCGGATCTCGGTTAGGGGGTCCCGAACTGTGCGTCTAGGCGGATGGTAACAGGAGACAAGGGACACGATGTTTTTACCCAGGTTCGGGCCCTCTCGATGGAGGTAAAACCCTATTCCTGCTTGATTAATATTGATGATATGGGTAGTACAAGAGTAGATCTACCATGAGATCAAGGAGGCTAAACCCTAGAAGCTAGCCTATGGTATGATGGTTGTTCGTCCTACGGACTAAAACCCTCCGGTTTATAGACACCGGAGAGGGCTAGGGTTACCGACAGTCAGTTACAATGGTAGGAGATCTACATATCCGTATCGCCAAGCTTGCCTTCCACGCCAAGGAAAGTCCCTTCTGGACATGGGACGAAGTCTTCAATCTTGTATCTTCATAGTCCAGGAGTCCAGCCGAAGGTATAGTCTGGCTATCCGGACACCCCCTAATCCAGGACTCCCTCAGTAGCCCCAAAACCAGGCTTCAATGATGACGAGTCCGGCGCGTAGATTGTCTTCGGCATTGCAAGGCGGGTTCCTCCTCCAAGTACTTCATAGAAGATTTTGAACACAAAGGTAGTGTCCGGCTCTGCAAAATAAGTCTCCACATATTGCCATAGAGAGAATAATATTTACACAAATCTAATCTGCTGACGTATTCTGTAGCGTGACATCACACCACGGCCAAGTCTGTATTTGAATCGTTTTACTGTCCCACCTTAGCGCGTTTAGCGAGGTGGTTTCCTTGCCACGTCTTGTCAAAGCAGAGATCGTGTCCCCTTATTTCGGGATTCTCATCAATACGGGCGTGGGTAACCCAACCGTGCCATTGATTACGGCGCTTGGGAGATAAGTGAGTTTTACCAGGCTGGTGGGGACGCATAGTCGTGTCCGCCCATATAAGGGGATAAGGATCCACCTTTTCATCCACGCCTTCTTCCTCCTTTGCCTATCCATTTCCGCACACTCGAGCTCAGCGCCCAAGTCCGCACACCCCACCTCAACCTTCTCCAGCCATGTCCGGAGCGGGAGGCAAGTGGATGGTCTCCTCCGTCACAGAGGGACACATCAAAAAACTAAGGAAGGCCGGATACTTGTCTAATGACATTGCGCACAGGCTTCCCCGAAGAGGGGCAGCTCATCCCCACCCCTAGGCCCCATGAGAGGGTGGTGTTCCTCCCCCATTTCCTCCGCGGACTGGGCTTCCCTCTCCACCCATTTGTCCAGGGGCTCATGTTCTACTATGGCCTGGATTTCCATGATCTGGCCCCAAACTTTGTCCTCAACATCTCAGCGTTTATCGTCGTGTGCGAGGCTTTCCTCTGCATCCGCCCCCATTTCGGCCTATGGCTCAAGACTTTCAACGTCAAGCCGAAGGTGGTGCGCGGCACCCAGGCGGAGTGCGGAGGCGCCATGGTGGGTAAGATGCCCAACGTCCTATGGCTCGAGGGCTCCTTCGTGGAGACCCTAAAGGGATAGCAATCGGGGTGGTTTTACATCACCGAGCCGCAAGACCCTGAATGGGTCACAGCCCCCGAGTTCCGATCCGGACCCCCTACGCGGCTCACCACCTGGAAAGAGACGGGCCTGTCGTGGGGTAAAAAAAGGAGAGCTGACCGGACTCCAAACATGCGTCCAAACCCTGGTGGACAAGAAGCTCAAACTTCAACGTAGTCCAGGTTATGCTCATCCGCCGGATCCTCCCGTGTCAACAACGGGCTTTCAACCTGTGGGAGTTCGACCCGGCAGCACCGAACTCTGAGCAGGCTCTTCGACACGACGTACGAAGATGCCTGGAAGGTGCTTTTCAAGGGCGCCGAGGCCCCCGCATCCGCTACCGAGGATCGCGAATTCAGCACGTAGCGTCACACTAGTGCGGTAAACTATTTCTTACCTTTTACAGGGTATTAGTTTTTCATAGTTTGACTCCATGCGGGATCTAAGCTCCCTTACCCTTGAAAGGATTGGCAGGAGACATCCGGACAGATCAACTGTCCGGCTCCTTTGCCCGAAGGCCCAGCGGACGCTCGCTTGGCGAAGCTGCTGGTTGCGGCACCCTATGTGGTAACGGAGAAGAAGGCCGAGAAGAAGGCCACGGGGACTCGAAAGAGTGCCCGGCGCCTGGAGGTGTTGGATTCATCATCCGACGACTCCAAGACGCACTCCTCCCGTGAAGACGTGGAGGAGGAAGAAGAGACCTCTCCCCCTCCAGCGAGGGAGGGAAGAAAAGGAAGGTCGCCCCAACTGGGGAGGCCGAAGGGTCCAAGAAGGGGAAGAACCTTCCTCCGGACTACTCCACCAACACCGACGACGGCGAAGAGGAGTGGCCGCACAGGGCCAAGCCCCTGGCGAGATCGTAAGTATTCGGACACTAGAGCAATTCATAGTGTTCCTTTCTTGCACAGCTCCTCCTTACGCCGAATATGACTATGCAGTCCGCCCAAGGCCAGGCTCGATGAGTCGTCGAGCGGCTCCCTAGATTCGTCGAATGTGAATTCGCTTCCGACGGCTACCTCCCCCCACCCTACAGACGACGCCGAGGTGGCGTCCCAACAGGTTCCAAGCCAGGAGGAGGTGGTCCTGGAGGCGCCGCAAGGTGACCTCCCGGACTTCAGGCGTAAAGGGGATAGAACCCCCAAGGGCTCCAAGTCCGGCCTTGAGCCGGAGACCGCGCCGGAACCTTCAACGGTTCCAGACTCTGGTAGGAAGCCTCCTTCCAAGAGGAGCAAGCCTACCGAGCCGGTGTCCTCCGTCCAACTGGAGGCACCAGACAATTTGCTGGAGGTGCTTACCGGTGCCTCCATCGACGAGGAGCACCACACTACTATGAGTGCGGTGATCCAGAAGGTTCAGTCCGCCAAGAGCGCACTGATTGAAGCCTGTGCCAGCCTTCTAACATGCTTTGAGGTAAGTAAAGAATATGTAAAAATATTAACGCATAGAAAGTAGCCCCTGATGCTCTGTTCGGTGTTTGGAAAGAAAAGCCGAATAGAGGATTTAATAACATTCGCAGGAGTCTAACATAATCAAGTCAATATGTGTATGCAGGCTTCACTGCTGGCCTCTGCCACACTGACTGCGGAGGTGGATACACTGAAGCAAAACCTCGCGCGGTTCGAGAACAAGCTCGGCCATGCCAAGAGGCAACTCGAGGAGAAGGAAGGTAAGTAATACCTTGCACAAGTATATAGAGAAGATGTGGTTGCAAAAAATGACGGGATCAATGTGCTATTATAGAGGCCACGACCGAGGTGGCAACCCTTAAGAAAGCGATGTCCGAGGCCGAAAACAGAGTGGTCGCGGAGCGCACACAGAGAGGGAAGCAGGAGGCGCGGGTGGAGGAGGTGTAGAAAGAGCTCCAGGCTCTCGTGAAAAAACACGAGAGTTTGGAGCTTGACTCAAAGACGCAAGCATCCAAGCTTGCGGCAGCCCTCATAAGCGCGAAGTCTGCCAAGGCCGAAGCCCAAAAAGCCCTCCAAGAAATTGAAGCTATGAAGAAGATAGCGGTGGGTAAGGCATTCATTATCCAAAGCAAGCACGTTAAAGTGAATTACTTGTTACTTACCTGAGTCCGGAGCTCTCCAGGAGCATTCGCAGATTTGCCCCGCAGTGCATCTGATGCCGCCGCCTACTATCGAGCTAAGGAGGGGAGCTCGATGGAGAAGGTGTTCTGGTCTCAGTATGCTGAGGCCGGACACCTGGTGCCTTTGAGCGACCAGCTGAAGCAAATGGTCGAGCTCCACAAGGTGGTCGAAGAGGCCATAAACGGCCTCATAGTTCGGCTTTGGCCTGGAGAGGCTCTGCCTGGTAGCTACTTCGGGCTCGTGAGGCGGCTGGTGGATGCATGTCCATGGCTTGAAGTAATCAAGCGCTCCGTCTGCATCGAAGGTTCCCGTAGGGCGCTTGCCCGTGCTAAAGTGCACTGGGGCAAGATGGATGCAGAGAAGCTGGTGAAGGACGGGCCGCCGCCAGGCAAGGAGCATCGCGTCCCGGAAGCGTATTATGAGGGCGTCCTGAAGGGTGCCCGCCTTATAGTGGATGAATGCTCCAAAGATGTAATTTTTGAGTAAAGTCGCATTTGTGATCCTGTACGCTGAAAAGTTGTTCATATGCGCTAAGCAATGCTTTTGAATTTAAAATATTACCTTCTGTGCGGCCGTTTATCAAATTTGAGAGATGGCGAGTCATCGGCTTCTGCCCCCATGCCACGAGTGCTGGGGTGTTCGGGATAAACATGAGCACTCTTTTTCCCATTCTTGGGTCCTTCGAGGGAGGCGCTCAACACAACGAACAAGGCAATCAGACTATAATGCTTGAACACTCTCACTTAGCCATAGAATTCTATAATTTTAAATTTCGGCGAAGCCCCTAGCGTTTGGAAGACCGAGTTCGGGGCGCTATCCACACCTAGGCCAGACAAAGCCGACTCCTCGCTCTAAGCAACATAAGTCTTTAGGGACTTGAAAACCTCTCGAACAGCGACCAGCTCTCGCCTCATCATGACGGTCAGTTTTAGCTTTCTCTACTGAGGTGCTTAGCCCAGCTCAACTGGGGCACAATTGCAGTAGTTCTCCTAGTGCTACCTTAGCCGATATAACGGAACATAAGGTACCAAAACATAGGAGCCGGGCAAACCCAACTATTGACCAAAGACATGATTCGGAGCCGATGCATATAATGCTATAAGTTCAGGGTGCCGCACTTGTGAAAGTGTTTGGACTTCTCACACCGTATTGTAGGGTACTTAAGCCCCTGGCGTATCGACCGTACCAAAGTGTACGGGTGCAACATGTCATTAATGAACATATATTCGTAAAAAAGAGTAATGCAATAATAGACGGAATCTGTGCATTGTTTATTTAAAAAAGTTGCGATCAAAGCAGAACGATACAAATAGTGCAATAAGCAAAAGATGGGACTATTTAACATGTCCTTTCAAGGGGCGAGCTGCGGAATGGTATGTGAAACAGGTATACTGCTCGTTATAGAGACCACCTTAGAGTTCCATAGTGCGGCGTAGCTTTCTGCTTCCCTGGTTGTATCATTTGTGCGGCAATTTTTACTGCCGGACAAGCCTTCCGAAGAATGGAGTCCTTAAAATAAGAGAAAATTAAGAAATCGGCAGCCCCTAGTGTGGTTTAAGCCGCATTTCGGGTGTGCCGTGATGGTGCCCCTCCCCCTGTGCCCATGGGATTTCCCGAGCATAGTTATGTACGTGCAACACTGGTTTCACAAGTTCGCGAGGGCTGGGGTTGGGGCTGCATTGCTATGCTTGCTCGGAACGTGCCAGGCGGTCTTGTTGTAGGTTATTCCGGGCGCGCTTGACGGTGTCCAAACGTTTAATGGCCGGACTGGAGATTTGCCTTGAGAGGCTGCTTTGTACTTCCGCTGCGATAGCCGCCGTATGCTCATCCGTTCAAAGAGAGCATTTGGTGTTTCCGTTGACCGTGATGACTCCTCGAGGGCCTGACAACTTGAGCTTGAGGTATGCGTAGTGTGGCACTGCATTGAACTTGGCAAATGCGGTTCGCCCGAGCAGTGCTTGATAGCCACTGCGGAACGGGACTATGTCGAAGATTAACTCCTCGCTTTGGAAATTATCTGGAGATCCGAAGACCACTTCAAGTGTAACTGATCCTGTACAGTTGGCCTTCTACACCTGGTATGACGCCTTTAAAGGTCATTTTAGTGGGTTTAATCCTCAAGGGATCGATGCCCATTTTCCGCACTGTATCCTAGTAAAGCAGGTTCAGGCTGCTGCCGCCGTCCATAAGGACTCTGGTGAGGTGAAATCCGTCAATAATTGGGTCTAGAACCAATGCAGCGAATCCGCCATGATGGATGCTAGTGGGGTGGTCCCTTCAATCAAAAGTGATCGGGCAGGAAGACCATGGGTTGAACTTTGGGGCGACTGGCTCCATCGCATATACGTCCCTTAGCGCACACTTCCGCTCCCTCTTGGGGACATGGGTTGTGTATATCATGTTCACCGTACGCACTTGTGGGGGAAAACCTTTCTGTCCACTGTTGTTCGGCGGCCGGGGCTCCTCCTTGTCATCGCTATGCAGCCCCTTGCCTTTGCTTTCGGCATTTAACTTGCCTGCCTGCTTGAACACCCAACAATCCTTGTTGGTGTGACTGGCTGGTTTTTCGGGGGTGCCATGTTTCTGGCATGAGCGGTCGAGTATTTGGTCAAAACTGGACGGGCCCGAAGTATTTCTTTTGAATGGCTTTTTCCGCTGACCGGGTTTAGAGCCTCTGAATCCAGCATTAACTACCGTATCCTCAGTATTGTCGCCGTTAATGCGGCACTTTTGCTTGTTGCGACGCGACCTACCACTGCTGTCCTTAGTATCCGAATTACCAGGGCTCTTAGTCATGTTATTGCTGTGAGCTAGCCAGCTCTCTTCTCCCGCGCAAAACCGGGTCATAAGTGTGGTGAGGGCTGCCATTGAAAGCACCAATGTTAGTGTCAAAACCGGCGGATCTCGGGTAGGGGGTCCCGAACTATGCGTCTAGGCGGATGGTAACAGGAGACAAGGGACACGATGTTTTTACCCAGGTTCGGGCCCTCTCGATGGAGGTAAAACCCTACTCCTGCTTGATTAATATTGATGATATGGGTAGTACAAGAGTAGATCTACCATGAGATCAAGGAGGCTAAACCCTAGAAGCTAGCCTATGGTATGATGGTTGTTCGTCCTACGGACTAAAATCCTCCGGTTTATATAGACACCGGAGAGGGCTAGGGTTACACAGAGTCGGTTACAATGGTAGGAGATATACATATCCGTATCGCCAAGCTTGCCTTCCACACCAAGGAAAGTCCCTTCCGGACACGGGACGAAGTCTTCAATCTTGTATCTTCATAGTCCAGGAGTCCGGCCGAAGGTATAGTCCGGCTATCCGGACACCCCCTAATCCAGGACTCCCTCAGCGACTGTGTACTTCAAGTGACATATGTAATGTCCTAGCCGGATTGTAAATCATTTGTCATGGCGGACCTTTTTGCTTCGACCTCTGGACCCGAGAGTCCGGAGTGTATCCGAATACCCACTCGGTTATGTAAAAACTGGGGTATGCATGGAGACCAGGCGTAGGGGTCATAAGTGCTTGAACAGACAAGTACCCAACTAGCTATGTTATATTACATGGGTAGTAAGAAACATCTTCCAGGGAGAATAGTTTCATTAAGGGTTCCTTTCCCTGGGTATGCATGCCCTAATGTGCATGTCCAAACTATGAAAATATACGCGGGCTATAAACATCTGGGGGCGTGTTTCAAATTAAATAAAAGTCATCTTTTATTCATCGACCGAATATTCCCTTAAGAACGCTAGCTTTCGGCTTCACCCAGTCTGAGGTACACATCCGACTGACCCGACAGTAACAATCGTAGAGGTGCTCCCCTTATGCCCTAGCCGAATTAATGGGTATGCAGGGCATAAATACAAGAGCCAACCAACCCATCTTGGCCAAAACTTAAGTCATATCAATGCATATAATGGTGAAAAAAGGTACATGCGGAAGAATAACACATGTGTGGGACACAAAGCCCAGAAAAATAGTTGGATTAAGCTTATGTATAAGAAGCCCCCAGGTATAATGAGCGCGGTTAGCGCGGCAAGATTGTGTAACCAAGACACAAGTTTAGCCTTTTAGGGCCTTAATGAGAAATAAAAAGAGAGAAAGAGAGAAAAGACAAATATGCAAAAAAATTGACGGAGGAAAGGAGAGGAACATAGAGTCCGACGCTAGGCGTAGAATCTTTGGAGTCTGGCTGCGTTCCATGGGTTTGGCTCGAGTCGATTATCCGATGCATCCCGCAGACGGTACGCTCCACCGGTCAGAACCTGGTCGATAATGAATGGACCTTCCCATTTGGGCTTGAGCTTCTTCTTTTTCTTCTCCAGCAGGCGTAGAACTAGTTCGCCAACGTTTTAGGTTTTGGCCCGTACTTCTCTGATTTGATACCTTCGAGCCTGTTGCTAACAGAATGCGGAACGGGCCTTTGCCACGTCGCGCTCCTCCTCCAGGGCGTCCAAACTGTCCTGCCGATTGAGCTCGGCCTCTTTTTCTTCGTACATGCGCACTAGATGTGAGTCATGAATTATGTCGCAAGGCAGAACCGCCTCTGCGCCGTACACCATAAAGAACGGTTTGTATTCGGTAGTGCGATTCGGCATGGTCCGCGGCCCCCATAGTACGGAGTCAAGCTCCTCTACCCAGTGCGTGTTTGATTCCTTTAAGGACCGCACTAGTTTGGGTTTAATGCCGCTCATTATAAGACCATTTACTCGCTCGACTTGACCGTTAGTTTGCGGGTGATAGACAGAAGCATAATCGAGCTTGATGCCCATATTGCTGCACCAAAGTTTCACCTCGTCGGCTGTAAAATTCGTGTCGTTGTCAGTGATGATGCTGTGGAGGATGCCATAATGGTGTACAACCCCAGATATGAAGTCTATCACCGGTCCGCATTCAGCCGTTTTGACGGGTTTGGCTTCTATCCATTTGGTGAATTTATCCACCGTGACAAGTAAGTATTTTTTCTTATGGGTTCCCCCTTTAAGGGGTCTGACCATATCAAGCCCCCAGACCGCGAAGGGCCAAGTAATGGGGATTGTATGGAGAGAGGTAGGCAGCATATGGCTTTGGTTTGCAAAAAGCTGGCAACCGACGCAATGTTGGACCAGATGCTGCGCATCTGCCCGGGCCATCGGCCAATAAAAACCTGTACAGAAGGCCTTGCTTACAAGGGCCAAGGCTGCGGCATGGTGGCCGCCGAGTCCGGCATGGATTTCTGCCAAAAGCTTCCGCCCTTCCTCTTCGGAGATGCACCTTTGAAGGACTCCGGTAGTGCTTTTCTTATAAAGCTCTCCCTCGTGGACCTTGTAGGATTTAGATCGCCGCACTATGCAGCGTGCCTCATTTTGGTCCTCGGGTAGTTCCTGCCTGGTTAGGTAGGCCAGGAATGGTTCTGTCCACGGGGCGATGACGGCCATTATTACATGGGCTAAAGGTGTTATTTCGATGGCAGAGCCTCCGATTGTGTTAGATTGTTCGGGATCTGGTGTAGTGGCTGGAACCGGACTATTATTGCCGGTGTCCCCTTCCCATACCATGGATGGCTTAAACAATTTTTCCAGGAAGATGTTAGGTGGGACAGGGTCGCGCTTAGCGCCGATACGGGCAAGGATATCCGCCGCTTGATTATTTTCCCGAGCCACATGGTGGAATTCAAGCCCCTCGAACCGAGCTGACATTTTGAGGACGGCATTGTGATATGCTACCATTTTCAGATCCTTGGCATCGAAGTCTCCATTTATTTGGGATATTGCGAGGTTTGAATCCCCACACACCTCCAGGTGTTGAATTCCCATGGAAACCGCCATCCGGAGACTGTGTAATAGGGCCTCATATTCGGCTGTGTTATTGGAGTCTGTGTATAGTATTTGGAGTACGTATTGAACTGTATCTCCAGTGGGGGACGTCACGACGACGCCAGCCCCCAGACCAGCTAGCATTTTAGAGTCGTCGAAGTGCATGATCCAATTGGAGTACGCGCCGTACTCTTTAGGGAGTTCGGCTTATGTCCATTCGGCGATGTACTCGGCCAGTACTTGCGACTTAATGGCTCACCGTGGTTTATATGTTATGTCGAACGGGAGGAGCTCGATAGCCCATTTGGCAATCTGGCCCGTGGCATCGCGGTTGTTTATTATGTCGTTAAGTGGTACTTCGGAGGCCACCGTAACTGAACACTCTTGAAAGTAGTGTCGTAATTTCCAGGATGCCATGAATACCGTGTATGCTATCTTTTGATAATGTGGGTACCGCGATTTGCATGGAGTGAGGACAGTCGATACATAATATACCGGCTTTTTGAAGAGGGAATTTATGTTCGTCTGTCTCTCGTTCGATGACGAGTACTGCGCTTACAACTTGGTGAGTTGCTGCTATATATAATAGCATTGGTTTGCCGACATTTGGTGCGGCCAAGATTGGGTTGGTGGCCAGGATGGCTTTTATTTCTTCCAATCCGGTCGTGGCTGCGTCTATCCATTCGAAGTGTTTGGTGCACCGAAGAAGGCGATAAAGGGGGAGTGCCTTTTCTCCTAATCGGGAGATGAAGCGGCTTAAGGCCGCCACACATCCAGTTAACTTCTGGATTTGCTTGAGGTCAGTTGGGATAGCCAACTGCGACAGAGCCCGGATCTTAGCCGGATTTGCTTCAATTTCTTTGCTGGAGATGATAAAGCCCAGGAGCTTTCCAGCGAGTATGCCGAAAACACATTTTTCCGGATTGTGCTTAATGTCGTATGTTCAGAGATTGTCGAATGTGAGCCTCAAGTCATCCATTAAGGAGTCGACATGTCTGGTTTTAACGACCACATCGTCGATGTATGCCTCCACTGTTTTGCCAATCTTCTTTTCTAGACATGTCTGAATCATGCGCTGATACGTTGCGCCGGTGTTTTTGAGCCCGAAGGGCATTGTGTTAAAACAGAAGGGGCCGTATGGAGTGATGAATGCTGTTGCGGCTTGATCGGACTCCGCCATCTGAATTTGGTGGTAACCGGAGTATGTGTCGAGGAAGCACAATGAGTCGTGTCCTACGGTAGCGTCGATAATTTGATCGATGCGAGGGAGGGGGAAGGGATCCTTTCGGCACGCCTTATTAAGGTCCTTGAAGTCGACGCATAGGCGCCAGGATTTGTCCTTCTTTGGCACCATCACCAGGTTTGCTAGCTATTCCGGATGCTTTATTTCTCTAATGAATCCGGCCTCCAGTAGCTTGGCTAGCTCCACTCCCATGGTTTGTCGCTTAGGTTCGGAGAAACGCCGAAGATTCTGCTTGACCGGCTTGAATCCTTTTAGAATGTTAAGGCTATGCTCGGCCAGCCTGCGTGGGATTCCTGGCATGTCTGATGGATGCCAGGCGAATATGTCCCAATTCTCGCACAGGAACTCCCGTAGTGCGGCGTCTATGGCGGGGTTTAATTATGCCCTGATGGATGCTGTTTTTGTGGGGTCCATTGGATGGACTTGGAATTTGACTATTTCATCCGCTGGTTTAAAGGAGGTGGACTTGGATCTATTGTCTAGTATCACGTCATCCTTGTCCACTATGGAGCGCAGCGCGGTTAACTCCTCCGCCACAAGGGCTTCGGATAGTGCCTCGAGGGCCAGTGCGGCTGTTTTGTTCTCGGTGCGGAGTGCTATGTCCGGATCACTAGCTAGAGTGATGATTCCATTGGGTCCGGGAATTTTTAGCTTCATGTACCTGTAATGGGGTATGGCTTGAAAAATCGTGAATGCCTCCCGCCCTAGAAGGGCGTGGTATCCACTACTGAACGGGGCCACTTGGAATGTGATTTCTTCGGACCTGTAATTCTCTGGAGTGCCGAATACCACATCTAGTGTGATTTTCCCAGCGCAACGTGCCTCCCGACTAGGGATAATTCCTCGGAAGGCCGTGCTTCTTTGCTCAATACGGTTGCTGTCTCGTTCCATTTTTTGAAGAGTCTCCTCATAAATGAGGTTTAGTCCACCGCCGCCGTCCATGAGAACTTTAGTGAGCCGAAAGTCGTCCACAATTGGACTGAGGACCAAAGCGGCTGGTGCTCGGGTTGTTCGGAATTTAGGTTCGTCACTGGCATTGAAGGTGATAGCCGTGTCGCTCCATGGATTTATTGTTGCCACGTGACAGACTTCGACAAGGCTGCGGAGTGCTCGCTTACGCCTATTATTTGAGGCGAAGGTCTCGAAGACTGTCAATACTGTATTGTTATCCACGGGAAGGTACTATGGGGTTTTTTGTATGAGGAGATCCTCACCGCTCTTGGCCACCTGCCGGAGTACCCAACATTCTCTAAGGCTATGTGTTGGTATGGTATATGTTGTACTATGAATTTTGCAGGGCCCGTTAAGCCATCCTTCCAATACGGTTCCACGCCCTGTAGTGGGCTTTTGCTTCTTTGTAACTTAGTCGGGCGACTTATGAGAGTGCACCCTTTTAGTTCGGACTGGGGGTTGTGTCAGAGCCGGATTATCCCAAAATTTTGTTTGGGTTTTCCAGGCGCTTTCCATCGCACAGTACTTTCGTACTATGGCCGCCAAGTCAGCGAATTGTGCTATGTCATGGCGAATTATGGCGTTGAGGATTCCCTTGTCCGTGCAATTGTTGCAAAAGAACAAAATTGCGTCTTCCTCGCGATAGTCCTTGACCTTGTTCATTACAAGGAGGAATCTGGCCCAATAGTGATGTACTGTCTCTTGGGGCGCTTGCCTAATGTGGGAAAGATCGTTTGTATCTGGGTGGGTGGGTGGATTTAAGTCCTGACCTTGACCCAATCTGAGACCCTAGGGCAGGGGAGTTTCCGATCTTGGAAGTTCGGGCTCCGGGATGTTGCCCCGTAGGTTCGGTATGCAGCCTGATTCTAGGTTCAGGGTTAGGGTGATGTCCTCCGGTGAGCGGGTATCCGGCTCGGAGAGCTCGGGAATCCGGACATAGTTCGTCCTTAGGATAGTGGGAGAATCGCCGCATTGCTCCTCCACCACCGCTATCTGATGGGTGACCGGCAGAGAGTTAATCTCCCTTTGGTCGGGTTTAAGCCCGATCCGATCGTAGTCCGTAGCGACTCCCAGAGCGGCGATGCGATCCAAGAGCTCGTTCAAAGTGGAGAGCTCAATCGGATCCATCTTCTCGGCGAATTTCGAGCCGATGTGGAGGCTATTTTCGATGACCCGAGAAGTCATCGTTGGCGCAACGGCCGAGCGGGCGGTCATGACGAAGCCGCCTAGTCGGAGAGTTTGGCCTACATCCAGGGCTCCCCCAGAGGTGATGTTGTCCTTGACAACGAGACAAGCCATCCCCCCTTATGATGACGACACAGTGGAACTCTCAATGAAAGCACCAATGTCGGTGTCAAAACCGGCGGATCTCAGGTCGGGGGTCCCGAACTGTGCGTCTAAGGCGGACGATAATAGGAGGCAAGGGACACGATGTTTACCCAGGTTCGGCCCCTCTTGATGGAGGTAATACCCTATGTCCTGCTTGATTGTTCTTGATGTTATGAGTATTACAAGAGTTGATCTACCACGAGATCGTAGAGGCTAAACCCTAGAAGCTAGCCTATGGTCTGATTGTATGTTGTCCAACGGACTAGACCCTCCGGTTTATATAGACACCAGAGGGGGCTAGGGTTACACAAGGTCGGTTACAAGGGAGGAGATCTACATATCCATATTGCCTAGCTTGCCTTCCACGCCAAGGAGAGTCCCATCTGGACACAGGACGAAGTCTTCAATCTTGTATCTTCATAGTCCAACAGTCCAGCCAAAGGATATAGTCCGGTTGTCCGGAGACCCCCTAATCCAGGACTCCTTCAGGCGGGGCGGGGCGGCGAGGTGGGGCGGCGGAGCGACGGGAGCAGCTCGGGCACGGGGCAGCGGCGCGGGTGTGACGAGGGAAGGAGAGAGAGAGCCGTGGGGATGCCAGCTATTTAGTTTAGGTCACGGCTCTTTGTCGTCTGCTAGCGGACGACAAAGAGCCTAACTAATGGACGTTAGTTGGCCGCTTTCTTTGCCGTCAGCTAGCCGACGGCAAAGATTCTTTTCCGTCCACTAGCTAACAGCAAAGGAAGTGGCCCTTAGGAGGCCCTCGCTGGTACGCCACCCTCCCTCTTTGCCATCCGCTAGTGGACGACAAAGCTTCTATGCTGTCCGCTAGCAGACGACAAAGAACTGGCTGACGGCAAACACCATCTTTGCTGTCAGCTTTCTATGTGCAAGGGTAAGGGTGGAGCACCCTCCCGAGGGGTAGGGCGCGCCCTCCACCCTTGTGGTTGGCTCGGGACTCTTCTGGCCCAAGTCTTTTGCTTCGGGGGCTTCTTTTGGTCCATAAAAAATCACTGTAAATTTTCAGCTCGTTTGGACTTCGTTTGATATTCCTTTTCTGTAAAACTCAAAAACAAGGAAAAACAGAAACTGGCACTGGGCTCTAGGTTAATAGGTTAGTTCCAAAAATTATATAAAATAGCATAGAAATGCATATAAAACATTCAAGATGGATAATATAATAGCATGGAACAATCAAAAATTATAGATACCATGAAGACGTATCAGGAGGCACCACTTTAGAACCCGACACGACGAATTGAGGTCCCAGCCTCGAGTGGTAGTGTGAACAGTGGTTACAGCGGTACTACCGCCTATAGGCGGTACTACCGCTTGTGGCTCTTCTCCCCTACTCCGGTGCAAACGAGGGACAACCCCAAGGAAACGGAAGGGGACGATGGGTGCAAGAAGAGTGTACGTGTTGATTCCACCCAAACCTTTCTGATGGGGAACCCCTCTTGATAGTACGGTTTTCCCTACGACTCAAGTCCACCAGAAAAGAAATGCGGGAAAGAAAACCGTCTTCTCTTGAAACTCCAAGGGGCACGAATCGTGTTGTGCCATATGCTTGATAGTCTGAAAAGCTCAATGCACACGATTAGTCTGCAAACATGTTGTCATCAATCACCAAAACCACTTAGGGAGAAATATGCCCTAACAATCTCCCTTTTTGGTGGGTTGATGACAACGTGGGATTTGTACAAAGGATATAGCAATAAGAGGTGTGCAGCCCCACAATCTACAAAATATAGACGGGCTCCTCCTAGATGTGTGCACTATTTTAGATATGCTTTTGGAATGAAAAATGCACACATATAGGATCCACACTCCCCCTATATTTTATAGACCATGCCATACTACCATAAACATAGTAAGATGTAATCATGCAAGAAATAGCAGGAGAGCATATGAATAAATGAATAAAAGCATAAACATAGGATGTGTCTCACACATAATAACTAAACATAAAGTACTAGACATAAATAGAGAGAGATAAGGTAGTTCATATGTATCAAACCATATGGTCTTGAACACAAGGGACGCACATAAACCAAAGCAAATGAATTCAAGAGAGGAAAGTAACTGAAAATGGAGAAACACACTCAACACACGATATACAGCAAATCCCTACACTCTCTCCCCCTTTGGCATCGAGACACCAAAAGGGTAGAGAGGACACCTAAACACGACGGTGGTAGCAACACTCCAGGACATCACCAATCATGCTCCTCCTCCTCCTCAGACTCTAGTACAGCAGCTGAAGGGCCTCCAGTGCCATCATCAGAATCAGTCCACGGACAGTGCACATGGATCCAAGCCTCCTTGTCAGTGATCATGTCCTCAGAGCCATCGAAAACGGTGAGGCCAACCTATCTCATAACGGACTTGTCACGACAATGGGCCTTCTGTTGGGGAACGCAGTAATTTCAAAAAAATCCTACGCACATGCAAGATCATGGTGATGCATAGCAACAAGAGGGGAGAGTATCGTCTACATACCCTTGTAGACCATAAGCGGAAGCGTTATGACAACGCGGTTGATATAGTCGTACGTCTTCATGATTGACCGATCCTAGTACCGAACGTACGACACCTCCACGATTTGCACACGTTCAGCTCGGTGACGTCCTGCGAACTCACGATCTAGTAGAGCTTTGTGGGAGAGTTTCGTCTGCACGACAGCGTGATGACGGTGATGATGTTGCTATCGGAACGGGGCTTCGCCTAAGCACCGCTACGATATAGCTGAGGTGGATTATGGTGGAGGGGGGCACCGCACACGGCTAAAAGATCAACTAATCAACTTGTGTGTCCATAGGGTGCCCCCCTCCCTCGTATATAAAGGAGTGGAGGAGGGGGATAGCCGGCCCTCTCTATGGTGCGCCCTGGGGGAGTCCTAGTCCCTCTGGGAGTAGGATTCCCCCCTTTCCTAGTAGAAGTAGGAGCCCTTCCAAGTAGGAGTAGGAGAGGAAGGAAGGAGGAGAGAGGAAGGAAGGAAAGGGGGCCCGACCCTCTTCCCAATTCGGATTGGGCTTGGGGCGCGCCTCCCTCTTTTCCCTTCCCTCTCCTCTATTCCACTAAGGCCCAATAAGGCCCATATACTCCCCGGGGGGTTCCGGTAACCTCCCAGTACTCCGGAAAAATGCCCAAACCACTCAGAACCATTCCGATGTCCAAATATAGGCTTCCAATATATTGATATTTATGTCTCGACCATTTCGAGACTCCTTGTTATGTCCATGCTCAAATCCGGGACTGAACGTTACTGATCGTCACTGAACGTTAAGCGTGCGGACCCTACGGGTTCAAAACTATGTAGACATGACCGAGACGCGTCTCCGGTCAATAACCAATAGCGGAACCTGGATGCTCATATTGGTTCCTACATATTCTACGAAGATCTTTATCGTTCAAACCGCATAACAGTATACGTTGTTCCCTTTGTCATCGGTATGTTACTTGCACGAGATTCGATCGTCGGTATCTCAATACCTAGTTCAATCTCGTTACCCGCAAGTCTATTTACTCGTTCCATAATGCAACATCCCGTAACTAACTCATTAGTCACATTGCTTGCAAGGCTTATAGTGATGTGCATTACTGAGAGGGCCCAGAGATACATCTCTGGCAATCGGAGTGACAAATCCTAATCTCAATTCATGCGAACTCAACAAACACCATCGGAGACACCTGTAGAGCACCTTTATAATCACCCAGTTACGTTGTGACGTTTGGTAGCACACAAAGTGTTCCTCCGGTATTCGGGAGTTGCATGATCTCATAGTCATAGGAACATGTATAGTTATGGAGAAAGCAAAAGCAACAAACTAAACGATCATCGTGCTAAGCTAACGGATGATGGGTCAAGTCAATCACATCATTCTCTAATGATGTGATCCCATTAATCAATTGACAACTCATGTCTATGGTTAGGAAACATAACCATCATTGATTCAATGGGCTAATCAAGTAGAGGAAAACTAGTGACACTTTGTTTGTCTATATATTCACACATGTACTAAGTTTCCAGTTAATACAATTCTAACATGAATAATAAACATTTATCATGATATAAGGAAATATAAATAACAACTTTATTATTGCCTCTAGAGCATATTTCCTTCACCTTGTTCTCAGCAACGTGAGCCTTATACTGACCCTTGGCCTGGAGGCAGAACATCTTCTTCATATTATGTTTGAGCTTCTTAGCCCAAGATGGCTCCTCAGCAGGCTCATAGTCCCGCTCATCATCATCATCATCATCATCATCATCATCATACTGCACTTATGGGGCAGGAGCTGTCATTCCCTACTTCTCCTCCTGCCTCAACTAAACAACATCATGATACACTAGGTCTCCAGTGAGAAGCTCCTCGTCAAGAAATGTAGAAGCCCATGTCTCCTCAATGAGCCACATCGGGTAAGGGCCATAAATGATGTAGTTGCGCTCTAAGATTGCACAATGAAGCTCCAATCACATGACATGAGAAACATCCAACACCTCTGGAGAGCCTTGATCCTTCTGGCAAAAGAGAAGAAGATCCACCAGATGGGAATGCACCATATCCTGATTGCCAACACAAGGGAATAGAGTGTTCCTGAAGATCCTATGCATGATATCCAGAAAGGGCCAAAGCTCGTACGAGACATGTCCAATATCAGGCACCTTCCTAGTAGAGAACTGCCACATAGCCTCCTTGTGAGTAGCATTGGCCTCCCGGTGGGGGCGAACCCCAATTGGGGTTTGGGCGCCCTTATCCTCATATGACAGCAACTCCATAAAGGTCTTCCACAAAGCAGACAGACGTCGACCATTGGTCATCCAAGAGAGGGTCCTATACTCATCATGCCCAAAGTGAACTATGGCATAGAATTGGGCCACAAGCTCCACATCAAAATCCTTGTTGAAAGAGATGGTCCTCTTGATATCCAGCTCCTCGCACCTCTAAAGAGCAGCCCCAAAGTATGGCAAGTCCCTCTCCCGCTACGGGTTCACCTCTAAAGATCAACAGACTTCACCTTCACATACAGATTCTTCTTGGTCTTCAACACATCATGGAAGATGGATTGCTGAAATCAGTTCCAAAACATGCGATGAACAAGCGTCAGATCCTGAGGCTCCCGCTACGGGTTGCTACGGGCCGTACCAAACTCCAGAGAAGACATCTGATGAGCGCCCTTGGGCCCCTTGTTCTTGGTTGCAATCACTTTAACACACTGTTTCGGCTGCTGTGACAGACTGGTTTTTGCCCTCCTTTATTTGCCTGATTTTCAGTGGATTGATTTTGATATTTGGAGTTTTTGAACCCTTTCATATGGACTTAAACACTTGGGTACACCTTGGCTTTCACCCAAGTGTCCCATTTCCCTCTCTAACCATCATTCCCCCTCTAGTTCATCTCAAAATAATATTTGGAATATTTTTCCTTAATGAAAACTATTCATTTCCCCCTCTTAAACCCTAGCTAGATCAATGTGCTCCAAAGCAACCCCAATTTTTCTTGCCCACCAAAATCTGAGAAAATTCACAAATATTCTTGAAACCCTAGGGCACCTTCGTGAGCAAAAACATTGCATGACTTTTTGGAATATTTTTGCTACATAAAATACTTTCTGTTCTGGATAGAAATGGTAGTTTCTACAGCAACTACTATTTTACTTGCTCCTTTGGGACTGATTTTTCTTGTGCAACATCACCTGAGTAGATGATTTCTACCCTCCAAAACTCAGCTCCCAACTCCCAGCCGTTTGACCACAGTAAGCTCTCAAATTTACTGATCAAAAAGTTACTAGGCTTGTGAAATCTTTTCTATTGCATCTGGATCGAAACCAAAGCGTGGTAACATTTAAAACTACCACGAACAACATGCTAGACATGAAGTTTGGGCTTAGGTTGGCATGAGGTTAGAGTTCACGCGGTGACCGCGTTCGTCTAGGCGTGCTGGCATGCGGACGACGAGCTCTGCAATGCGCCCGAGTCTCTGTTGATCGCGTGCTCGCTTTGCCGCCTTCCTAAGCGTGCCAAACCTCTCCACCTTCTTCGTCTTAGCCCCATTAACTCACCCCTGGCATGCACCGATGCCGGAGCTCGCCGCAGCGAGCACGGGCACGGCCCGTCCAACGAAACAGTGCGGTGCGCACTGTGCTCATCGTCACCCTAGTGCCCCTGTGCTCGTCCCCGTTCGCCCACGGTCCCCGCTTGAGATCCGTCTCCTTCTCCCTCTCTCACTGACGCCGCTCGTTGCCGGGTGCCGTGTCCAGGAGTCCACCGGCGGAGCCCGAACCCCCTCGACGCTCGGCTATAAATAGAGCCCCCCAAGCCTCCTCGAGCATCATCCACCACTCCCACACACTCCACAACCTAGTAGAGGACCATAGCCCGGCCGGGCAGGCCGCGGGCCGCCGTCCCCGAGCTCGAGCTTGTCAGTGATCCCCTCAGGTCATCTCCATAGCTCCGGCCCCTCCCAGGCCTGGCAACCCTTCCAGTGCCTCCGCCACTCTGCGGTGGTGCCGGTCCACCCGGTTGGAGCCCCTGGAGTCGCCTCTACTCGCCGTTGTCTTCGTCTCCGGCGAGCTCTGCTTCCTGTCTCCGCTAGAGAGGAAGATTCTGACGCCGTCCGACCACCCCTAGCCACTCTGCGGGTACGGGCAGGTGCGCCTCAGTCTCCTCTCTCGATCCCTCCCTCTTGTTTTGGCCAAGGAGCCCTCGTCGCCGGTGTTTGCTCCGGCGAAGCCGCGCCGCCCCCTGTATTGTTTCCTCTCTCCCCCTCATATGACTAGCGGGGCCCGCTAGTCAGTCACTTAGTACGCGCGTGAAGCGGTATGAGTGGTGGTGCCCCGAGGCTTTACGCCTTCGACGTCACCCCCCCTCCAGTCTGTTTATTTAAATTCAAATTCATATTTATCCAGAGAGCTTCAAATAGCTATAACTTTTCAACCATAAGTCCAATTGAATTGATTCATTTTGCTTTGTGTTCTTTGCAAAGCAATCTAGTAGCTCGCCAAAAATGGGATTTTTCCCTGCTGCCTAGATTTTCTAGTGAATTTCAGAAGGGTTCTTGATGTTTTCTTTTTGTGTTTGTAATTGTTTTAAGAGCAGTGAGGCTTGTCTTGAGGATCACCAGGAGGCTTGTGACCCTCATCTCCATTAAGGCAAGCCACAACAACATTTTCATGGTGCCATTGCAATATTTGTGATTTTCCTACTTGAATGAATGATTTAATCCATGCATATAGATCATTATTGTGTTATTTACATTCTGTTAAGTGCTTGTTTAAGTTAATATACTTGTGTTACAGAAAGTTTAGAGCCAATTAAGTTGATAAAGAGACTAGAATTAATTTTTGCTATGAAAGAAATAATATGGTTATGGATATAAGTAATTAATGGAAGTTATTTTTCTTGCATGAGAAAAATGATAAAACTTGTTAGAAAAGATTCTGTTTAACGTGAGGTTTAATATTGACCAGAGAAGTATCAAGAGTTGTTGATGGTTATGCTTACTGTGGACATAGTTGACTCAGTCTTTTCTGTTAATATGTGATGCATATGTTATTGTTGCACTTCATGGCATACTATGAACCGGTTATTTTCAATTTAAGTTGAACCTGATAATAATACAACTTGAATATATCGTTGACCGGGTCATGCTGCCACTGAATCGAATTTTCCCAGTGCAACCACATTTGCCTGTATGGGAAGGCCTTTATTCGGTCCGTTGTCATGCCTCTGTTTGGTGCCTCCAACTAGGGAAGGTTATGGGCGTGCGGTACCCTGGCCCGGTAAGCAGACATAACCTTGTGTGCCCGTTGTTGAGATTTTTGGTACCGGTCCCTGTGAGGGACATTTTGGCCACGACGGTGGTCGTTGTGTCTTTGGTAGACACACGGCCACCCAGGACTAGCCCAGTTGGGAGTGGGTCGGAGTGGCCAAGAGAGTGTCATGGCAATGGAGTGGTTTCATCAGAATTCCGTTGGTCCACCCGAATGGGAGTACGTTGCCATGGATTTCGTGGTGTGGGTACAGTGCGCTACCTCTGCAGAGTGTATTAATCTATCGATAGCCGAGTCCACCATTACGGACACGCTCGAAAGTAGGTCACACCATGGGTCAACATTTAATAAAACTGGCACACTAAGTTATGAACTCTGCACTGTTGAGGATGGCAGGAAGGCCATCGAGTTGGACAGGACCAGGTGTTGGTCGTGGTTGTGATCGCCGGAAGGATCATGTTTTAGACCTAGTATGGGTCGTGGTTGTGATCGCCGGAAGGATCATTGTTTTAGACCTAGTATGGGTCGAGGTTGTGATCGCCGGAAGGATCACAAGATATTCATGGTTAAGATTTTAAGGTTGGTACGATGGTGATCCAGGAAGTTATCACCGTTGGTAAGAGGGATTTTTCCTCACAAGAATAAGGTCACAACATGTGGAATATATTGTTGCATTATTAATTATTGGTTAAATATCATGATATTGTTTGTCATTATGTTTATGTCAGTTGTGAGCTTGCAAGTACATTCAATGTACTGACCTGGCATGTCATGCCAGATTTCAGGAAAGTCTTGTTGGAGAGGAGTGTTGTCCGAGTCTAGATCATGTCCACATCGGTGTCCCTGTGCTATGGAGCTTCCGCTATGACGTTGTTCTGCTGTCGTGCAGTTGTTATAATCGAGGCCATTATGTTCACTAAATAATGTACATATTGTTCAGCCACACGGTGTGTGCCGCTTGGCCTTGCTACCTTGATCCGCTAGCATCAATAAAGCGGTTGTTTTCTGTACCAAGATGTTGTGTGTTGCTAGAAGACATGGTCTCTGGGCTGCCAATGCATGGTAAACCAGTTGCTCTGAGACGGGGTGCCACAACGCTTGGTATGAGAGTCGCGCTGACTGTAGGCCACGCTAGACTACGACGTGTTGACTGGATGGTAGATACGAGTTTACGTTGAGTGCCGGTAGCATTGGTAGCTGGTTGTTGCATTGCATATACTTGTCTTATTTTTATGCTAACCTACTAATGGTTGTGAGTGTAGATGGCTCCGGTGCCGTATCCGTGCCAGTTGCAGCTGATGCCTTACACGTCACCGCATCTTCTTTGTAACATGTGGCGTCGGCTGTACCCACTCGGTGACGATCCAGTTTACCGTGTGTACTAGGAGCGTCTAGCTGACTCAGTGTATGAGTATCACGCAGTGGTTACTCTGCGCACCAGTTCCGACTCCAGAGCTTACACTCATACCTCTCAGAGCGGTTACGCTTCTACCGCTTCCCAGGCTGTCCAGTTTGCTGCATTCGAGGTCCTTGTTGAGCTTCGTTACAACGAGGTCCGGATGCAGAACCAGCCAGGTTTCTACTACTATCCTTCTCTCCACGACAATGGTCGTGTCCGCTTCCCTATCATTGATCCGGAGTCCGATAGTGTTGCTAGCCATCTTGCTTGTTACATCACCGCTAACTATCTTATGATCCATGAGCTGGCTCGAGAGCTGACTTGTGCCCGTACTACTTTAGCATCTACTCTAGTCTCTACTAGATCTGCCACTACTCCATCCTCCCTGGGATTTACTCCTTATATTCCAGTCAGTTCTAGTTCCCCTGTTTAACCAATTACTCCTCCGAGTAGCTCGGGCGCCTCGACCGTGAATCCTCTCAGTGCTCCTGCTGAGTGGGTTTCACTCCTCACTACACCTGTAGCCCCGATGCTTCACCCTGCACCTGTGTAACACCCTCGATGCGACTATATCTCCCACGTGTCGAGGCATGACTTAGAGGCATAATCGCATTGAAGGCAATGTCGCAAGTGAGGTAATCTTCACACAACCCATGTAATATAAGAGGGGAAAAAGATACATAGTTGGCTTACAATCGCCACTTCACATAATTACATGAATAAAGCATTACATCAACCAAATACACTCATGGTCCGATTACGGAACCAAAATAAAAGAACCCCAAATGCGACAAAGGTCCACGATCGACCCCAACTGGGCTCCACTACTGATCAACTAGAACGAAACAACACAAAGGACAAGATCTTCATCGAGCTCCTCCTTAGCTTGGTTGCGTCATCTGCACGGACTCATCGGCACCTGCAAGCTAGTTTTGGAAGTATCTGTGAGCCACGGGGACTCAGCAATCTCGCACCCTCGCGATCAAGACTATTTAAGCTTATGGGTAAGGTAAAGGTATGAGGTGGAGCTGCCACAAGCGTCTAGCATATATGGTGGCTAACCTATTCGCAAAAGAGAGCGAGAAGAGAAGGCAAAGCACGGTCGACAAAAGTATGATCAAGAAGTGATCCTGGACTACCTACGTCAAGCATAACTCCAACAACCGTGTTCACTTCCCGGACTCCGCCGGAAAGAGACCATCACGGTTACACACGCGGTTGACTCATTTTAATTAAGGTCGACTTCAGGTTTTCTACAACCGGACGTTAACAAATTCCCATCTGCCCATAACTGTGCGCACGGCTTTCGAAAGATCAAATCCCTGCAGGGTGTCCCAACTTAGCCCATGACAAGCTCTCATGGTCAACGAAGGAATAGACCTCCACCCAAGGCGTTCCGATCAGACTCGGTATCCCGGTACAACAAGACATTTCGACAGGGTAAAACTAAACCAGCAACACCGCCCGAATGTGCCGACAAATCCCGATAGGAGCTGCACATATCTCTTTCTCAGGGCACACTCAGATGAGCTCTCCATACAACTAAAACCAAACCTCGAGTTTCCCCGAGGGGGCGCTGCACAGGACTCTAGTTTGGACCAACACTCAGACGAGCACTGGCCCGGGGGGGTAAAATAACGATGACCCTCAGGAGCGCGACTCCCAAGGGAAAAGAAAAGGCTATGTGGCGAATGGTAAAACCAATGTTGGGCATTGCTGGAGAAGCTTTACTTAAGGCGAACTGTCAAGGGGTTCCCATTATAGCCCAACCGCGTAAGGGACGCAAAATCCTGGAACATAACACCGATATGACGGAAACTAGGGCGGC
The DNA here is from genome assembly GCA_034509565.1 of Triticum monococcum. Lineage (NCBI taxonomy): Eukaryota > Viridiplantae > Streptophyta > Magnoliopsida > Poales > Poaceae > Triticum > Triticum monococcum. Next base: position 166,722,732 of record CM067846.1, on the reverse strand, counting down.
AAGAGTGGAACAAAACACCAGGCAAAAGGCCGAGCCTTCCACCCTTTACCAAGTATATAGATGCATTAATTAAATAAGATATATTGTGATATCCCAACAAGTAAACATGTTCCAACAAGGAACGAGCTCCATGTTCCAACAAGGAACAAACTTCGATCTTCACCTGCAACTAACAACGCTATAAGAGGGGCTGAGCAAAGCGGTAACATAGCCAATCAACGGTTTGCTAGGACAATGGTGGGTTAGAGGCTGAACATGGCAATTTGGGAGGCTGACAAGCAAGTGGTAGGCATCGTAGCAATGGCATAGCAAAAGAGCGAGCAAACTAGCATAGCAAAGATAGTAGTGATTTTGAGGGTGTGATCATCTTGCCTGAAATCCCGCAAGGAAGAAGAACGAGTCCATGAAGAAGACAAATGGACGTAGATGAACGGGTCCTCACAAACTCGACGTTACCGGAATCAACCCGAGGAAGCAATCACCAGAAAAGAAGCACACAACATAGTAAACAACCAACACATCAACATGGCATGATGCACAAACGAGAATGATGCATGTCCGGTTAAAAGAGGCATGGCATGGCAAAGTGCACAAACAATCCTACACATTAAGTGGAGCACAATATGCATCGGGATGCATATTGACAAAACACCACATCAATTATTTAGTTCTCTCTCGGTTATGTACCCAACAATATTAAATGTTGATTAACATGGCAAGAGGGTGAAGCAAATTAAAACTACCTATCTAGTCAAGGTTAATGAGGCCGGGAACAACAAACAACAAATCCGGAAACTCCTCATGTGCATATATTAGGTTAGGTCCTGTTCTGCCCTAAACATTATTTTAGAGTTGTTAAACATGCAAAGCAATGTCACCATGATAAACTAGGCAAAATTCTGCCCCATTTACATATAAAGTTTATTTAATTCGGAGTTACGGTTAATTAGTTATGAATTAAATCATTTTTACATGGCATAGGAGCAAAATTAAGAAAACAACATTTTAAATATTTTAACATGGCAAGAAAGTGGCATATTATTCATCTACACATAATTTTAAGCAAGTTTCATATATAAATTATCTTAATCCGATGCACGGTTAATTAGTTATTAAATGCATGAAGTATAGGGGGTTTTCTGTAAATCTATAAATCTCTGGACAATTGGACAAATCACTCTGCGGAAAAAAATGTGACATGGGCCGAATCTGGCCGGCCCAAAAGTGCACAGGGATAGGGCTGCCTCACCAGGCCTCATGGGCCGCCTTGTGGAGAGGCTGGGGGCAGCTGTGGAGGCAGGCTGGGCCTACTGGATCTGGTCCACGCGTGGAGGGTATGGGCCTCGGAGGACCACGCGGTGGCTGGGCTCGTCCCGCTCCTCGATCCCACCTGGATCGAGCGAGCCAGGGGCGGCGCTGGAGCGTACAGACGGCGAGCGGCGCTGCAACTGCTCGAGGCGACGCATGGGTTCGGTTCAGGCGAAGCGGAGGCATGCCATGAAGCGGATCCGAAGGAGACAGGCTGGAGTTTGGCCGGATCCAGCAGCTGTGGTGACGAACGGGCGGTGCCATGGCGGTAGAGGTCATTTGTGGTGGCGCAAGGTCGAGGCCAAGGCTGGCTCCTTTCGGTCCCTGCGAGAAGAAGTAGAGGAAGAGCGAGATGAGAAGATGGGGACGAAAACCAGAGCGAAGAAGGACAACGGAGAGGGCGAGGGAGTCCTGGCCTGGTACTGCTACTTGCGGTAGCGCGCAGAAGCACAGGAGGAGGGCGATGGGGTCAACATGGAGGCGGCTCGGGCAGGGGAGCGCACGGGAGCTGCGGGCGTCTAAATCGGGCACGAGGAGGACGACGAACGGGGGCGCGGGGTTGGTCAGGCGGGGCTGATGCAGGGAGCGGCGGCCCGAGGTGGAAGAGAAGGCGGGGCGCGGCTGGTTGGGGCCTCGGGCCCAAGTGCGACGAGGAGGAGGCAGGGAGCAGGGGGATCGAGCAGAGGAGCTCGGTGGGGTTGGATCGAGAAGGCATGGGAGTGGATCTGGTTGGCTTGGCACTGAAAAACAAAGAGAGGAAAGGATCCCGAGAGGGAGAGGGTAGGTAGGTGGCGGCGGGCAGGAGGTTGGATGGGACATCCCCTAGGTTTTAGGGTTTTGTCTCAAATTAGACTAGGGGTTCTATATATATATGGAAAGAGGGGAGTTTGGATCATCCGATCGAAATCCGACGGACGAGAATAAATAGGCTCGGGAGTCCAAATAAGAAAACGGTGATGTTTTGTAGATGTTTGGGGATGTTCCGGACACAGCGGTGACGACAGCCCGGGTCGGGTCCGGGACAGTTTTCGGACGCGCACTCAAGGGGGGTTTGATGCACTGAGCAGAGAGGGTTCCGGACATTGCGATCGCATCGGCAACTCCGGAAGCGAAGAGGGGAAGGAGGATGGACTAGGTGGGCTGTGCAGACGGTCTCGAGCTGAGAGGAGAGAAGAGAGGGACGCCCGGCGACTGTTTCCGGAGACCGAAAACGTCCGACGTTATACCGGCTACTATTGCCGCTATATTTATCCGTTGGGCGTCAAACGAACTCCGATTGCGATGAAACTTGACAGGCGGTCTGTCTACACTATAATAAGACCACACGTCAAATCTCATCCCATTCCGAGAACATTTTCGGGCCACTTATAAAATAATATTTCGGACATGCCTCGGGCGCGTGCAAGTGTGGTTGGGCTCAGAACGGACAACGGAGAGAACTCGGAGAACCCGGACGAATGCAGGTTTTGAAAAACATGATGATGCAATGCACATGATGACATGATGAAATGCAACACGCAAGCAAATGACACGGCAACGACAACGAATAACTGCACGACACCTGGCACATCGGTCTCGGGGCGTTACAACCTACCCCTAAGGGAGAGCCCTCGAGGCAACGTCGCCATGTTACCTTTAACCCGGAGGTCTCAGTTAACCACGTCAGTTCAGGATCCGAGTCAGGAGAGGACCCCGCAGCACCAGCAGAGCAGTAGAGCCTATCAGTATTTGAAGTCATCCGGATGATGTACGAGTGTAGTTGTATGAGTCATGAGGTTTCGTTTCATGTATGAGGGTAGTTGAACCTGGCATGTTATGTATCTTTCATGTATGAGTCTATGTATATTTATGTTGGAACTCTATTTCTTTCGCCGTGTTTCATTCGTCATTTCGGTTTTTCTCAGGCTTTTGTTGCTGGTTGCTACCTCTTGAGCACTGCGTTGGTTTCCCCGAAGAGGAAGGGATGATGCAGCAAAGTAGCATAAGTATTTCCCTGAGTTTTTGAGCATCAAGGTATCAATCCAGTAGGAGGCTATGCACGAGTCCCTCACACCTGCACAAAACAAATAAATCCTCTCAACCAACGCGATAAGGGGTTGTCAATCCCTACGCGGCCACTTACGAGAGTGAGATCAGATAGATATGATAAGATAATATTCTTGGTATTTTTTGTGATAAAGATGCAAATTAAAATAAAAGAAAAGTAAAAAAGGAAAGGAAATAACTAAGTAGTAGGAGATTAATATGATGAAGATAGACCTGGGGGCCATAGGTTTCACTAATGGCTTCTCTCGAGAGCATAAGTATTCTACGGTGGGTGAACAAATTACTGTTGAGCAATTGACAGAATTGAGCATAGTTATGAGAATATCTAGGCATGATCATGTATATAGGCATCACGTCCGAGACAAGTAGACCGACTCCTGCCTGCATCTACTACTATTACTCCACTCATCAACCGCTATCCAGCATGCATCTAGAGTATTAAGTTAATGAAAACAGAGTAACGCCTTAAGCAAGATGACATGATGGAGAGGGATAAACTCATGCAATATGATGAAAACCCCATCTTGTTATCCTCGATGGCAATAATACAATACGTGCCTTGCTGCCTCTACTGTCACTGGGAAAGGACACCGCAAGATTGAACCAAAGCTAAGCACTTCTCCCATTGCAAGAAAGATCAATCTAGTAGGCCAAACCAAACTGATAATTCGAAGAGACTTGCAAAGATAACCAATCATACATAAAAGAATTCAGAGAAGATTCAAATATTGTTCATAGATAGACTTGATCATAAACCCACAATTCATCGGTCTCAACAAACACACCGCAAAAAGAAGATTACATCAAATAGTTCTCCACAAGAGAGGGGGAGAACATTGTATTGAGATCCAAAAGGAGAGAAGAAGCCAACTAGCTAATAACTATGGACCCATAGGTCTGAGGTGAACTACTCACACTTCATCGGAGGGGCTATGGTGTTGATGTAGAAGGCCTCCGTGATCGATGCCCCCTCCGACAGAGCTCCGGAACAGGCACCGATATGGGATCTCGTGGATACAGAAAGTTGCGGTGGTGGAATTAGGGTTTTTGCTCCGTATCTGATCGTTTGGGGGTACGTAGGTATATATAGGAGGAAGGAGTACGTCGGTGGAGCAACAGGGGTCCCACGAAGGTGGAGGGTGCGCCGGGGGGGGGGGGTAGGCGCGCCCCCTACCTCGTGGCCTCCTCTCTTGTGTCTTGACGTAGGGTCCAAGTCTCCTGGATCTTGTTCATTGACAAAATCACATTCCCGAAGGTTTCATTCCGTTTGGACTCTGTTTGATATGCCTTTTCTTTGAAACCCTAAACAGGCAAAAAACAACAATTCTGGGTTGGGCCTCCGGTTAATAGGTTAGTCCCAAAAATAATATAAAAGTGGATAATAAAGCCCAATAATGTCCAAAATAGTAGATAATATAGCATGGAGCAATCAAAATTTATAGATACGCTGGAGACGTATCAAGCATCCCCTAGCTTAATTCCTGCTCGTCCTCGAGTAGGTAAATGATAAAAACAGAATTTTTGATGCGGAGTGCTACTTGGCATAATTTTAATTTAATTCTTCTTAATTGTGGTATGAATATTCAGATTCGAAAGATTCAAGACAAAAGTTTATATTGACATAAAAATAATAATACTTCAAGCATACTAACAAAGCAATTATGTCTTCTCAAAATAACATGGCCAAAGAAAGTTCATCCCTACAAAATCATATAGTTTAGTCATGCTCCACTTTCGTCACACAATAATGCTCTCATCATGCACAACCCCGATGACAAGCCAAGCAATTGTTTCATACTTTAGTAATCTCAAACCTATAAACTTTCACGCAATATATGAGCGCGAGCCATGGACATAGCACTATGGGTGGAATAGAATATAATGAGGGGGTTATGTGGAGAAGACAAAAAAGGAGAACGTCTCACATCAACGAGGCTAATCAATGGGCTATGGAGATGCCCACTGATTGATGTTAATGCAAGGAGTAGGGATTGCCATGCAACGGATGCACTAGAGCTATAAATGTATGAAAGCTCAACAAAAGAAACTAAGTGGGTGTGCATCCAACTTGCTTGCTCACGAAGACCTAGGGCACTTGAGGAGGCCCATTGTTGGAATATACAAGCCAAGTTCTATAATGAAATTTCCCACTAGTATATGAAAGTGACAAAACAAGAGACTCTCTATCATGAAGATTATGGTGCTACTTTGAAGCACAAGTGTGGCAAAGGATAGTAACATTGTCCCTTCTCTCTTTTTCTCTCATTTTTTATTTGGCCTTTCTCTTTTTTATATGGCCTTTCTCTTTTCTTTTTCTTTTTTAATTCCTCACTTGGGACAATGCTCTAGAAAATGTTGATCATCACACTTCTATTTATTTACAACTCAATGATTGCAACTCGATACTAGAACAAAGTATGACTCTATATGAATGCCTCCGGTGGTGTACCGGGATATGCAATGGACCAAGAGTGACATGTATGAAAGAATTATGAACGGTGGCTTTGCAATATGACAATAATGAATGTGTCATGATAAACGGAATGGTGGAAAGTTGCATGACAATATATCTCGGAATGGCTATGGAAATGCCATAATAGGTAGGTATGGTGGCTGTTTTAAGGAAGATATAAGGAGGTTTATGTGTGAAAGAGCATATCATATCACGGGGTTTGGATGCACCGGCGAAGTTTGCGCCAACTCTCAATGTGAGAAAGGGCAATGCACGGTACCGAAGAGGCTAGCAAGGATGGAAGGGTGAGAGTGCGTATAATCCATGGACTCAACATTAGTCATAAAGAACTCACACACTTATTGAAAAAATATACAAGTCATCAAAAACCTAGGCACTACATGCATGCTCCTAGGGGATAGATTGGTAGGAAAAGACCATCGCTCGTCCCCGACCGCCACTCATAAGGAGGACAATCAAATAACACCTCATGTTTCAAATTTGTTCCATAACGTTTACCATACGTGCATGCTATGGGACTTGCAAACTTCAACACAAGCATTTCTCAATTTCACAACTACTCAACTAGCACGACTTTGATATTATTACCTCCATATCTCAAAACAATCATCAAGCATCAAACTTCTCTTAGTATTCAAAACACTCATAAGAAAATTTTACTAATCTTGAATACCTAGAATAATAGGATTTTAAGTAAATTACCATGCTATTTAAGACTCTCAAAATAATCTAAGTGAAGCATGAGAGATCAATAGTTTCTATAAAACAAATCCACCACCGTGCTCTAAAAGATATAAGTGAAGTACTAGAGCAAAAATGTATGACTCAAAAGATATAAGCGAAGCACATAGAGTATTCTAACAAATTCCAAATCATGTATGGCTCCCTAAAAAGGTGTGTACAGAAAGGATGATTGTGGAAAACTAAAAAGTAAAGAATCAAATCATACATGACGCTCCAAGCAAAACACATATCATGTGGCGAATAGAAATATAGCTCCAAGTAAAGTTACCAATAGAAGTAGACGAAAGAGGGGATGCCTTCTGGGGCATCCCCAAGCTTTGGCTTTTAGGTGTACTTAGATTATCTTGGGGGTGCCATGGGCATCCCCAAGCTTAGGCTCTTGCCACTCCTTGTTCCATAATCCATCAAATCTTTACCCAAAACTTGAAAACTTCACAACACAAAACTCAAAGTAGAAAATCTCATGAGCTCCGTTAGCAAAAGAAAACAAAAGACCACTTCAAGGTACTTTAATGAACTCATTCTTTATTTATATTGGTGTTAAACCTACTGTATTCCAACTTCTCTATGGTTTATAAACTATTTTACTAGCCATAGATTCATCAAAATAAGCAAACAACACACGAAAAATAGAATCTGTTAAAAACAGAACAGTCTGTAGTAATCTGTAGCTAGCGCAAGATCTGGAACCCCAAATATTCTAAAATAAATTGTTGGACGTGAGGAATTTATCTATTAATCATCTTCAAAAATAATTACCTAAATAGCGCTTTCCAAATAAAAATGGCAGCAGTTCTCGTGAGCGCTAAAGTTTCTGTTTTTTACAGCAAGTGTAATAAGACTTTCCCCAAGTCTTCCCGATGGTTCTACTTGGCACAAACACTAATTAAACACAAAAAACACAACCAAAACAGAGGCTAGATAATTTTATTTATTACTAAACAGGATCAAAAAGCAAGGAATAAAAATAAAATTGGGTTGCCTCAAAACAAGGGCTATTGTTTAACGCCCCTAGCTAGGCATAATATTTCATTGATGCTCACATGAAAGACAAGAATTGAAGCACAAAGAGAGCATCATAGAACACGTGATAAACACATCTATGTCTAACATACTTCCTATGAATAGGCATCTTATAGGCAAACAAATTATCAAGGAAAGAAAAAACTAGCATATGCAAGAAAGCGGAAAGAAACAATAGCAATCTCAACATAATGAGAGGTAATCTAGTAACATGAAAATTTCTACAACCATATTTTCCTCTCTCATAATAATTAAATGTAGGATCATAAGCAAATTCAATTATATAGCTATCACAAAACATATTCTTAACAAGATCCACATGTATGCAAAGTTGACACTCTTCCAAAATAGTATGATTAACATTAACTAAAGTCATGACCTCTCCAAACTCACTTTTATCAAAAACTTCATAAGATTGAACATTCTCCAAATATGTGGGATCTAAAGTTGAAATTCTTCCAAATCCACTTTCAATAATATTGCAAACACTATTATCAATCTCATATTCATCATGGGGCTTAAATAAATTTTCAAGACCAAAAGAAGAATCACCCCAGTCATGATCATTGCAACAAATAGTAGTCATAGCAAAACTAGCATCCCCAAGCTTAGGGTTTTGCATATCATTAACACAACTGACATTAAGAGAATTTATAATAACATCATTGAAATCATGCTTTTCATCAAAGTAACTATTAAGTATGGGTGCAATAGCAACGATCTCATGTTTAACATAAGGAACTATAGCAAATTCATCTTCATAAATATTGGCATCATGGCCACAAGAATAGCAAGCATCATGTTCATCAAGGGATATTTCAATCAAGTCATCAGAATCATAATTATCTATAGATTCATGCATATCATTATTTTCTTCCGAAGCAACAGTCATTCCTTCAATCAATTCTTTGACATAGACATTATGAGCATAGTTTTCATAGCAATATTTAAGTATGTCAAAATTTTCAGATTCGTAGAGAGTAATATCATATTTTTCAATCAAAGAAGCAACTTCATAAGCACCCTTAAAAGCAACACATTTTTCAATTTGTTCGATATCGTAGTAACTATACACACCCTTTGCATCAGAAGATAAGATTTCAATATCATTAAACTCACATAGGTAGGGGAGGTGTTTTTTAGGGTTCTTAGAGCAACAAGTAAAATCACAAATTTCACAAAGATTCCAAGCATAACACAGCAATATATTTATTTGATTCCATAAGAGTCTCCCTTCTTCAGACAAACGGTGACGCACAAAATGAGCATGCTCATCTAAAGATTTCCCATCAACTAGGCTAGTTGGGGTATCAGCACGAGCGCATAAGGATCAAAGATGATCTAAGTAGAACACTTTAAGTGGATCCATATCAATAGATTTTTAGCAAGCAAATAGAAGGCACATGGAAACACAAACAAGGATACATATGGGAAGAAGGCAAACAAAAGAATAGGCAAATAGGGAAAGAGAAGAAGGACGGAGAGAGAGGGCAAATAAAACGGCAAGGGTGAAGTGGGGGAGAGGAAAACGAGAGGCATATTGCAAATAATTTAATGCGGGAGATAAGGGTTTGTGATGGGTACTTGGTATGTTGACTTTTGCGTAGACCTCCCCGGCAACGGCGCCAGAAATCCTTCTTGCTACCTCTTGAGCACTGTGTTGGTTTTCCCCGAAGAGGAAGGGATGATGCAGCAAAGTAGCGTAAGTATTTCCCTCAGTTTTTGAGAACCAAGGTATCAATCCAGTAGGAGGCTACGCGCGAGTCCCTCGCACCTACACAAAACAAATAAATCCTCGCAACCAATGCGATAAGGGGTTGTCAATCCCTACAGGCCACTTACGAGAGTGAGATCTGATAGATATGATAAGATAATATTTTTGGTATTTTTTGTGATAAAGATGCAAAGTAAAATAAAATCAAAGTAAAAAGCAAAGGAAATAACTAAGTAGTAGGAGATTAATATGATGAAGATAGACCCGGGGGCCATAGGTTTCACTAGTGGCTTCTCTCGAGAGCATAAGTATTCTACGGTGGGTGAACAAATTACTATTGAGCAATTGATAGAATTGAGCATAGTTATGAGAATATCTAGGCATGATCATGTATATAGGCATCATGTCCGAGACAAGTAGACCAACTCCTGCCTGCATCTACTACTATTACTCCACTCATCGACCGCTATCCAGCATGCATCTAGAGTATTAAGTTAATGAAAACAGAGTAACGCCTTAAGCAAGAAGACATGATGTAGAGGGATAAACTCATGCAATATGATGAAAACCCCATCTTGTTATCCTCGATGGCAACAATACAATACGTGCTTTGCTGCCCCTACTGTCACTGGGAAAGGACACCGCAAGATTGAACCCGAAGCTAAGCACTTCTCCCATTGCAAGAAAGATCAATCTAGTAGGCCAAACCAAACTGATAATTCGAAGAGACTTGCAAAGATAACCAATCATACATAAAAGAATTCAGAGAAGATTCAAATATTGTTCATAGATAGACTTGATCTTAAACCCACAATTCATTGGTCTCAACAAACACACCGCAAAAAGAAGATTACATCGAATAGGCTCCACAAGAGAGGGGGAGAACATTGTATTGAGATCCAAAAAGAGAGAAGAAGCCATCTAGCTAATAACTATGGACCCGTAGGTCTGAGGTGAACTACTCACACATCATCGGAGGGGCTATGGTGTTGATGTAGAAGCCCTCCGTGATCGATGCCCCCTCTGGCGGAGCTCCGGAACAGGCCCCAAGATGGGATCTCATGGATACAGAAAGTTGCGGCGGTGGAATTAGGGTTTTTGCTCCGTATCTGATCGTTTGGGGGTACGTAGGTATATATATAGGAGGAAGGAGTACGTCGGTGGAGCAACAGGGGGCCCACGAAGGTGGAGTGCGCGCCTGGGGGGGTAGGCGCGCCCCCCTACCTCGTGGCCTCCTCTCTTGTGTCTTGACGTAGGGTCCAAGTCTCCTGGGTCTTGTTTGTTGAGAAAATCACGTTCTCGAAGGTTTCATTCCGTTCGGACTTCGTTTGGTATTCCTTTTCTTCGAAACCCTAAAACAGTGTGCAAGCTATGGTTGGGCAGAATGGGAATCAGAACGGTCATCCCTCAAAGCTGTCAGATTTTCAAAGGACCAAGCCTCCCAGTTTCAGCCAGGTTATTGACCCCTTGGAAGCAGACGATTGGCTGCGAACCATTGAGAGGAAACTTGAGATTGCTCGTACTGAAGATGGTGTTAAAGTTCCATTTGCAACTCATTATCTTGAGGGCGTTGCTGCCATATGGTGGGAAAATATAAAAGCCATGTGGCCTTCTGATGAGGAAATCACCTGGTCAAAATTCACGGATCAGTTCCGGAAATATCATATCCCTACTGGAATTATGAAGACTAAGTAGCAAGAATTTTTCACGCTCATCCAAGGAAATCAGTCTGTGGGTGAATATTTGCAAAAATTCAATCGTTTTTCACGTTACTCCCTTCTTGAAGTGGCCACTGAAGAAAGAAAGATTGACATATTTCTTGGTGGATTAAACCCACAACTCCAGTGTACTCTCAGCATGTTTGATTTCCCAAATTTTCAAACTCTAGTGAACAAAGCTTTCATTGCGGAAAGGGAGCACAAGCTCGTGTCAGACAACAGGCCTGTCAATAATGATCACAAGCGCAAGTTTGAGCCAAAGAAGGATGGGCAACCCGTGCAAAAGGCTCGTACCTAGTAGCAGACTCGGGTGGAATACAAGCCCAATTGGCAACAGAATGTTAACAAGACCACCACCCAGGTCAAGAATGTCGTGCCCACCCCAGTGCATGAGGAGCGCCAGCGCATGAATGCTTGCTTCAGTTGTGGGCAAACCGGACATTATGCCACACAGCGAATGCTCTATTCAGGCCACAAGTAAACTTTATGGAATCATGCCTGGACCAGCACCACATCAGTGGGCACGTTCATCACCTCTCCGCAGATGAAGCCCAAGAAAACCCCGAAGTCGTCATTGGTATGTTTCCTGTTAACAACATACCTACAATAATTTTATTTGACTCTAGGGCTTCCCACTCTTTTATCTCTCGGAGTTTTGTTGCCCAACACAAATTTCCTAGTTCGCTTTTGGGCAAGAATATGCTGGTACAAACCCTGGGATCCTTAATCAAGAGCAATCTGGTCTGCCATAATCTGGAAATCAATATCAACGAAGTCTGCTTTTCAACTTCTTTGATAATTATTGAGTCTGCTAAACTAGACGTTATCTTGGGTATGAATTGGCTGACTCAATACCAAGATGCATAAATTGCGCGACCCGAGAAGTCACTTTGACTAGTCAAAAGGGGCAGACTACCAAATGCTATGCTGGTAGAAGCATACCCAAGAAAGAAATGGCCTTCACCGTTTTGGCTGAATTGGAATTAATTCCTGTGGTCAGTGAGTTTCGTGATGTATTTCCAGAAGAGCTACCAGGCATGCCACCAGATCAAGAGCTTGAGTTCGCAATAGATCTTGTGCCCGGAACCGCACCATTATACAAGAAGTATTACCGGATGCCCTCATCAGAATTAGTGGAACTAAAGAAACAGCTTGATGAATTTCTCCAGAAAGGATATATCCGTCCCAGCTCTTCACCATGGGGATCACCTGCTATGTTCGTGGACAAAAAGGATGGCAGCCTCCGCATGTGTGTGTATTACCGTTAGCTAAACGATGTCACCATCAAAAATAAATATCCGCTGCCAAGGATTGATGACTTGTTTGATCAACTCAGTGGGGCCAAAGTATTCTCCAAGGTTGATTTACGGACTGGATATCATCAGCTCAAGATTAAAAAGGAGGATATTCCTAAGACCGCCTTTACCACTCGGTACGATCTTTATGAATATATAGTTATGTCCTTTGGTCTCACCAACGCCCCTACTTTCTTCATGCATATGATGAACAAGGTATTCTTGGACTTCCTTGATAAGTCATGGTAGTCTTCATCAATGACATACTTATTTACTCAAGGAGTGAAGAAGATCACAAGGAACACCTCCAGGCAGTGTTACAACGACTCCGCGACCATCAGCTATACGCCAAATTCAGTAAATGCGAATTTTGGCTCAAGCAGGTTGGATTCCTTGGACGTGTGTTATACGCCGAAGGTATAGCTGTGGAGCCAAGCAAAGTAAAGGATGTGCTCGATTGGTTGCCACCCACAACCGTATCACAGATCCGGAGTTTTCTTGGATTAGCCGGGTATTACCATCATTTCATTGACGGGTTTTCCAAGATTGCTAAACCCATGATGGAGCTGCTCAAAAAGGATAATAAGTTTGAATGGACTGAGGACTGTGAGAAAAGTTTTAATAAGCTAAAGACACGGCTGACGACCGCACCAGTGTTAACCCTTCCAGATATCTACTGCGGTTTTGATGTGTACTGCGACGCCTCCAGACAAGGACTTGGATGCGTGCTTATGCAAGACAGCGAGGTGGTGGCCTATGCATCACGACAGCTACGATCCCACGAGGGAAATTATCCCACTCATGATCTGGAATTAGTAGCGGTGGTTCATGCTCTAAAAATTTGGAGACACTATCTCATCGAGAAGAGGTGCCAAATTTTTACCGATCACAAAAGTCTCAAGTATATATTTACTCAGCCAGATTTAAATCTCCGTCAATGAAGGTGGCTTGAGTTAGTCAAGGATTATGATCTTGGAATAAATTACCACCCGGGTAAGGCCAACGTGGTCGCCGATGCATTCAGTCGAAAGCCTGTCAGCCTGAGTGTCATATTGGAATCCTTGCCTCCTAAACTTCAACAGGAGATTTCTCAGCTCAACCTAGGCATAGTTGATGCTGGCCTTACTAATATTTTGGAAGTCGCTCCCACCCTTGAAGAAGAGATCCGCAAGGCACAGCCAGATGACACCGTTCTGCAGAAACGTGCCAAGAATATGGTAGCAGGGCAGACTGCAGATTTCTCAAAGGATCAATTTGGTACTCTCCGATTCCGTGGAAGAATTTGTGTACCAAATCAGGCGGATATAAAGCGGAAAATCATGTCGGAAGCAGATGAATCTTCGTATTCTATCCACCCTGGAGGTACGAAAATGTATGAAGATCTACGACAAGTATTTTGGTGGGATGGGATGAAGAAAGACATTGCTTATTTTGTAGCCTGTTGCGACATATGCAACAAGGTAAAGGCAGACCATCAGAAGCCAGCCGGACTTCTCCAACCCCTGCCAGTCTCACAATGGAAATGGGATGATGTTTGCATGGATTTCATCACAGGACTACCTAAAACTCTGCGAGGCAATGATGCAATCTGGGTCATAGTGGACACCTTAACCAAGGTTGCTCACTTTATCCCGATTAGAACCACATATCGAGCGGATCAACTTGCACAGCTGTATGTATCCAGAATAGCCAGTCTGCATGGAGTACCCCGAACCATCACTTCTGACCGAGGTTCAATTTTTACCTCCGCTTTTTGGTCACGCCTCCATCAAGCCTTGGGGACAGCCCTGAAATACAGTACTGCTTATCATCCCCAGACCGATGGATAGACAGAGTGGGTGAACCAAATACTTTAAGATATGTTGCGAGCTTGTGCTTTGGCCCAAGGATCTAAATGGGAAGACTGTCTGCCATATGCCGAGTTCTCTTATAACAATAGCTTCCAGACCAGCCTAAAAATGTCACCATATGAGGCTTTGTATGGCCGTAAGTGCCACACTCCATTAAATTGGTCTCAAACCGGAGATAGCTATATCTTCGGAACAAATCTCATGATGGAAGCTGAGAAACAAGTTAAGGAAATCGGAGACAGATTGCAGTTGGCCAAATCCCGACAGAAGAGTTACTATGATGCAAAGCACCGACAGATCAGTTTTGAACCTCGAGAACAAGTATACCTCCGAATCACACCTATGAAAGGAGTCAAGAGATTTCAGACTCGTGGAAAGTTGGCACCCAGATTTATTGGTCCATTTCCAGTTATGTCACGAGTGGGTACTGTTGCATATCAGTTAGAACTACCCCTTGAATTGTCAGACGTGCACAGCGTGTTTCACGTTTCACAGTTGAGGCGATGCATATCACCGCCTGAGATAAAGACTGCTATGACTGAGGTAGAGTTGGCAAAGGACTTAACATGTGAAGAGAGGCCGGTTAAAATTTTGGATCATATGGAAAGGGTCACTCGCAGCAAAGTAAGAAAGTTCTACAAGGTTTAGTGGGAGCATCACACAGAGTCAGAATCCACGTGGGAACGGGAAGAGTTTCTCAAGACACATTATCTAGAATGGTTTTCCCAAGCAAGCGAATCTCGAGGACGAGATTCATTCTAAGTGGGGGAGGTTTGTGACAGCCTGGTTTTTGCCCTCCTTTATTTGCGTGATTTTCAGTGGATTGATTTTGATATTTGGAGTTTTTGAATCCTTTCATATGGACTTAAACACTTGGGTACCCCTTGGCTTTCACCCAAGTGTCCCATTTCCCTCTCTAACCATCATTCCCCCTCTAGTTCATCTCAAAATAATATTTGGAATATTTTTCCTTAATGAAAAATATTCATTTCCCTCTCTTAAATCCTAGCTAGATCAATGTGCTCCAAAGCAACCCCAATTTTTCTTGCCCAAAAAAATCTGAGAAAATTCACAAATATTCTTGAAACCCTAGGGAACCTTCCTAAGCAAAAATATTGCATGACTTTTTGGAATATTTCTTCTATAGAAAATACTTTCTGTTTTGGACAGAAATGGTAGTTTCTACAGCAACTACCATTTTACTTGCTCCTTTGGGGCTCATTTTTCTTGTGCATCATCACCTTAGTAGATGATTGCTACCCTCCAAAACTCAGCTCCCAACTCCCAGCCATTTGACCACAGTAAGCTCTAAAGTTACTGATCAGAAACTTACTAGGCTTGTGAAATCCTTTCTACTGCGTCTGGATCCAAACCAAAGCGTGGTAACATTTAAAACTACCACGAACAACATGACAGACATGAAGTTTGGGCTTAGGTCGGCATGAGGTCAGAGTTCACGCGGTGACCGCGTTCGTCCAGGCGTGCTGGCATGGGGCCGACGCGCTCTGCGACGTGCCCGGGCCTCTGTTGATCGCGTGCTTGCTTCCCTGCCTGCCTAAGTGTGCCAAACCTCGCCACCATCTTCGTATTAGCCCCATTAACTCTCCCCTGGCACTCGCCGACGCCATAGCTCGCCGCAGCGAGCACGGGCACGGTCCGGCCAATGAAACAGTGCGGTGCGCATTGTGCTCGTCGTCACCCCAGTGCCCCTACGCTTGTCCCCGTTCGCCCATAGTCCCCCCGTGAGCTCCGTCTCCTTCTACCTCTCTCACTAATGCCGCTCATGCCGGGCGCCGTGTCCAGGTGTCCACCGGCGGAGCCCAAACCCCCTCGATGCTCGGCTATAAATAGAGCCCTCCCCCAGCCTCCTCGAGCATCATCCACCACTCCCACACACTCCACAACCTAGTAGAGGACTGTAGACCGGTCGGGCAGGCCGCGGGCCGCCGTCCCCGAGCTCGAGCTCGCCGGCGATCCCCTCGGGTCGTCCCCGTATCTCCGGCCCCTCCCAGGCCTAGGCAACCCTTCCAGGGCCTCCGCCACTCTGCGGTGTTGCCGTTCCGCCCGGTTGGAGCCCTAGATTCGCCTCTGCTCGCCGTCGTCTTCGTCTCCGGCGAGCTCTGCTTCCTGTCTCTGCTAGAGAGGAAGATTTTGACACCGTCCGACCACCCCTAGCCACTCTACGGGTACAGGCAGGTGCTCCTCAGTCTCCTCTCTTGATCCCTCCCTCTCGTTTTGGCCAAGGAGCCCTCGTCGCCGGCGTTTGCTCCGGCGAAGCCGCGCCGCCCCCTGTCTCATTTCCCCTCTCCCCCTCATCTGACTAGCGGGGCACGCTAGCTAGCCACTCAGTACGTGCGTGCAGCTGTACGAGTGGTGGCGCCCCGAGGCTTTACGCCTTCAACGTCACCCCCCTCCAGTCTGTTTATTTAAATTCAAAATCATATTTATCCAGAGAGCTTCAAACAACTATAACTTTTCAACCATAAGTATGAATGAATTGATTATTTTTGCATTGTGTTCTTTGCAAAGAAATCTAGCAGCTCACCAAAAATGGGATTTTTCCCTGCTGCCTAGATTTTCTGGTGAATTTCAGAAGGGTTCTTAATGTTTTCTTTTTGTGTTTGTAATTGTTTTCAGAGTAGTGAGGCTTGTCTTGAGGATCACCAGGAGGCTTGTGACCCTCATCTGCATTAAGGCAAGCCACATCAACATTTTCATGGTGCCATTGCAATATTTGTGATTTTCCTACTTGAATGAATGATTTAATCTATGCATATAGATCATTATTGTGTTATTTATATTCTGTTAAGTGCTAGTTCAAGTTAATATGCTTGTGTTACAGAAAGTTTAGAGCCAACTAAGTTGATAAAGAGACTGGAATTAATTTTTGATATGAAAGAAATAATATGGTTATGGATATAAGTAATCAACTGAAGTTATTTTTCTTGCATGAGAAAAATGATAAAACTTATTAGAAAAGATTCTTTTTTATGTGAGGTTTAATATTGACCAGAGAAGCGCCAAGAGTTGTTGATGGTTATGCTTAGTGTGGATATAGTTGACTCAATCTTTTCCGTTAATATGTGATGCGTATGTTATTGTTGCACTTCATGGCATACTATGACACCAGTTATTTTCAATTTAAGTTGAACCTGATAATAATACAACTTGAATATATCGTTGACCGGGTCATGCTGCCACTGAATCGAGTTTTCCTAGTGCAACCACATTTGGCTGTATGGGAAGGCCTTTATTCGGTCCATTGTCATGCCTCTGGTCGGTGCCTCCAACTACGGAAGGTTATTGTCGTGCGGTACCCTGGCCCGGTAAGCAAACATAACCTTGTGTGCCCATTGTTGACATTTTTGGTACCGGTCCCCGTGAGGGACGTTTTGGCCACGAAAGTGGTCGTTGTGTCTTTGGTAGACACAGGGCCACCCAGGACTAGCCTAGTTGGGAGTGGGTCAGAGTGGCCGAGAGAGTATCATGGCAATAGAGTGGTTTCATCAGAATGCCGTTGGTCCACCCAAATGGGAGTACGATGCCATGGGTTTCGTGGTGTGGGTACAGTGCGCTACCTCTGCAGAGTGTATTAATCTATCGATAGCCGAGTCCACGGTTACGGACACGCTGAAAAGTAGGTCACACCATGGGTCAACATTTAATAAAACTTGCACACTAAGTTATGAACTCTGCACTGTTGAGGATGGCGGGAAGGCCATCGGGTCGGACAGGACCAAGTGTTGGTCGTGGTTGTGATCGTCGGAAGGATCATTGTTTTAGACCTAGTAAGGGTCGTGGTTGTGATCGCCGGAAGGATCATTGTTTTAGACCTAGTATGGGTCGAGGTTGTGATCGCCAGAAGGATCATGAGATATTCATGGTTAAGATTGTGAGGTTGGTATGATGGTGATCCAGGAAGTGATCGCCGTTGGTAAGAGGGATTTTTCCTCACAAGAATATAGTCACAGCATGTGGAATATATTGTTGCATTATTAATTATTGGTTAAATATCATGATATTGTTTGTCATTATGTTTATGTCTGTTGTGCGCTTGCAAGTACATTCAGTGTACTGACCTGGTGTGTCATGCCAGATTTCAGGAAAGTCTTGTTGGAGAGGAGTGTTGTCCGAGTCTAGACCGTGTCCACATCGGTGTCCCTGTGCTATGGAGCTTCCGCTACAACGTTGTTCCGATGCCGCATAGTTGTTATGTCGAGGCCTTTATGTTCACTAAATAATGTACATATTGTTCAGCCACACCGTGTGTGCCGCTTGGCCTCGCTACCTGTTGTAATGTAAACCTTGATCCGCTAGCATCAATAAAGTGGTTGTTTTCTATACCAAGATGTTGTGTGTTGCCAGAAGACATGGTCTCGGCTGGCAATGCATGGTAAACCGGTTGCTCTGAGCCGGGGTGCCACAGCTGCTCACTAGAGCCATGTGCAGGCACAGAGCCACTCTCTCGCACGGTGCTGCCCACTAACACATCGACAGAGCGGTAGTGCTTGGAGCCAACAGTACGGGCGGGGTTCTTGCGACGAGATTGATGCCCAGAGCTACTACCACCTGGAACACACACACACACACACACACACACACACACACACACACACACACAAGAACACGAAGAAGACAAATTGCATAAGCCAAGAGAAAAAGATAACACAAGAGTGAAGATGGAACGAACAAAATCCAAAGTTGGGATCTCTGAGCGCTAGTACCGCGCTTCCCAACGGTACTACCGCCTACAAGCGGTAGTACCGCTCGAGGCAAATGTCAAGGGGCTGACTACTTCCACGGGGAGATCCGGTAGTACCGGAGATGCCAAATTCAAATATTCGCTGTTAAATCTTCAATCTACCTACTCTAGCAGTCTTCTACATCCTACTCAAGCCCCGATTTGGCCAAAATCAAAGAATGCAACAGATATTGCCCTAAGCCTGGATCTAAAAACTAGAACCAACAAGGAGAAGAATGGGGGCAATACCGACATCGGACGGATCGATTCCATCGGACGGAAACACGTAAGACGGCCCGGAGGCGGTGGACCAGCGGCAGCCCTCCGCTACCTGTTTGTCGCCTGAGAGAGAGAGGAGAGAGGGGCGAGTGAATGGGTAATGGGAGAGAAACCTCCCCTTGCCCCGATACATAACCCCTGCTCCAACTCCCCGCACGGTAGTAATGTGGGTCAGGGCAGTGACCGCTAATAAGCGGTAGTATCGCGCTGGCTCAGTGGTAGTACCTCTCAGTAAAAAACAGGTAGGAGTACAAAGGGAAAAGGCTTATGCTCACGGGAAAAACCATGAAAAACATGAGAGGGACACAACGAAGAACAACAACAGCAGGAAGAGATACCTCAAGCATAAAAGCAAGGGACAACAAAACCACACAAGAAGTGTCTCAAACCCACACAAAAGACCTCAAGAGCAACCAACAACTGTTGATCACGAGGAGAGGGCGGTGGCCGAAGCCACCTATGTTTGAGTTAAAAGGTATGGCACCGCGAAGATTTTAACCTTGGGTCCATGACCAAAACTCATCTTTGAAGCACAAGGACCATCCAAAAAAGGCTAATGTGAAAGACTTGGTCGATTTATTCATAATGGGGGGAGGGAAAGTTCATTGAGAGAACAACACTCCCCCTATGTCCATGCCTACATCTAGAACAAGATATAATGACGACTGCGGTGGGGTGTGCTTACACTCAAGCCACATTGCTCGAATCAATGATATTTAGCTCATGCCTTAACTCGTGAAATCTTGCTTCATCTAGAGGCTTGGTGAATATATCCGCTATAGCTAGTTGCTCTTGAGTGTTGATGTAGATGATATCAATATCTCCCCACTTGATGTGATCTTCGATGAAGTGATGACGGATCTCAATATGCTTGGTCTTGCTATGTTGCACTGGATTGAGTGAAATCTTGATAGCACTTTCATTGTCACATAGAAGAGGCACTTTATCACAAGTGACACCATAATCCTTCAAAGTTTGCCTCATCCATAGCAATTGTGCACAACAACTTGTGGCGGCTACATACTCGGCCTCAGTGGAAGATAGAGACACACAATTTTGCTTCTTCAAAGACCAACTCACCAAAGAGCGACCAAGGAATTGGCACCCTCCGGAAGTTGACTTCCTCTCCACACAATCTCTCGCCCAATCCGAGTCCGAATAGCCCATGAGATCAAAGCTCGCTCCTTTGGGGTACCATAAGCCAAAGTTTGGGGTATGATCCAAATATCAAAAGATTCGCTTGATGGCCACATAGTGGCTTTCCTTAGGTGCGGCTTGAAACCATGTACAAATTCCCACACTCAACATGATATCCGGTCTAGATGCACAAAGGTAAAGCAAGGATCCAATCATGGAGCGATATACCTTTCGATCCACCGCTCTACCATTGGGATCACTGTCAAGCATGCATTTGGTGGGCATTGGAAAGTTGACGGGCTTGACATCTTCTAGCTTGAATCTCTTGAGCATGCCTTGGATATACTTGGCTTGGTTGATGAAGGTTCCTTCTCTCCTTTGCTTGACTTCGAACCCAAGAAAGAACTTCAACTCCCCCAGCATAGACATCTCAAACTTCTCGATCATTACTGCGGCAAACTCATCATTGAAAGATTTGTTAGGAGAACCAAAAATAATATCATCAACATATAGTTGGCATATGAAAAAATCCCCTTTGACCCTCTTAGTAAAAAGAGTGGGATCGATTTTCCCCATTTCAAACCCACGATCTTGTAACAACTCGGTAAGGTGCTCATACCACGCACGTGGGGCTTGTTTAAGGCCATCGAGCGCCTTCTTGAGTTTGTATACTTGATTGGGGAGCTTGGGATCCTCGAATCCTGGAGGTTGTTTGACATACACCAACTCATTCAAAGGACCATTGAGGAAAGCACTTTTCACATCCATTGTTGCAACTTAAAATCATGATGAGAAGCATATGCAAGCAACATGTGAATAGATTCTAGATGTGCAACGGGGGAAAAGGTTTCACCGTAGTCGATACCCTCGACTTGGGAGTAGCCTTGTGCCACCAATCTTGCCTTGTTCCGAACAACCACACCATTCACATCTTGCTTGTTCTTGAAGATCCACTTGGTCCCAATGACATTGTGTTCCTTCGATGGCCTTGGCAATAATTCCCAAACTTGGTTGCACTTGAAGTTGTTGAGTTCTTCATGCATGGCATCAAGCCAATCCTCATCATCGAGTGCCTCATGTACCTTTTGGGGTTCAACACATGAAACAAACGTGTGGTGCTCACAAAAGTTTGACAATTTTTTACGAGTAGTTACCCCTTTTCTCAAGCTTCCAAGAACACTCTCCATGACATGTTGTTGACGCTCGAGCTTGGAAGCCACCTTGGCGGCCCGACGCCCCAAAAGTTCCTCGATGGGCATTTGAGGATCATCTTGGTTATCTTGAGCACCATCTTGAGCTTGCTCTTGACCTTGAGCTTGCTCTTTATCTTGAGCGAGCTCGGAGGCATGACCTTGATCTTGGGCATCATTTGGTGCATCACCATATCCATGGGGTTGATCTTGCCCTTGATCTTGCTCATTGGTTTGAGGGCCTTCACTTTGTTCTTCGGAAGCGAGTGGGTCTAGCGTAGGTGATGGCGCCACTTGAGTAGAGTGTTGTCCTTCTCCTTCGGCCACAAGGGGTACCTCAATGGGGAGTATTTGACTCCCCATTCTTCTTATGGCTTGGGCAGGAATTTCATCACTTACATCACAAAGACCACTTTGCTCCACTTGGGATTCGTTATTTTCATCAAACTCCACATTACACATCTCCTCAATGAGTCCGGTGGACGTGTGTCGGGGAACGTAGTAGCTTCAAAAAAATTCCTACGCACATGCAAGATCATGGTGATGCATAGCAACGAGAGGCGAGAGTGTTGTCCATGTACCCTCATAGACCGAAAGCGGAAGAGTTAGCACAACGTGGTTGATGTAGTCGTGCGTCTTCACGATCTGACCGATCAAGTACCGAACCTACGGCACCTCCGAGTCCAGCACACGTTCAGCGCGATGACGTCCCTCGAACTCCGATCCAGCCGAGTGTTGAGGGAGAGTTCTGTCAGCATGATGGCGTGGTGACGATGATGATGTTCTACCGACACAGGGCTTCGCCTAAGCACCGCTGCAGTATTATCGAGGTGGACTATGGTGGAGGGGGCACCGCACATGGCTAAAAGATCAAACGATCAATTCTTGTGTCTCTAGGGTGCCCCCTGCCCCTGTATATAAAGGAGCAAAGGGGGTGCGGCCGGCCAGGGGAGAGGGCGCGCCAGAAGGAGTCCTACTCCCATCGGGAGTAGGACTCCCCCCCTTTTCTAGTTGGATTAGGACTTGGGAGGGGAAAGAGGAAGGAGAGAGGAAGGAAGGGGGGCGCCGCCCCCCTCTCCTTGTCCTTTTCGGACTAGGGGGAGGAGCGCACGGCCCTGCCCTGGCCGCCTCTCCTCTTATTCGTAAAGGCCCACTAAGGCCCATTAACCTCCCGGGGGGTTCCGGTAACCTCCCGGTACTCCGGTAAAATCCCGATTTCACCTGGAACACTTCCGATGTCCAAACATAGGCTTCCAATATATCAATCTTCATGTCTCGACCATTTCGAGACTCCTCGTCATGTCCGTGATCATATCCGGGACTCCAAACAACCTTCGGTACATCAAAACATATAAACTCATAATATAACTGTCATCGAAACGTTAAGCGTGCGGACCCTATGGGTTCGAGAACTATGTAGACATGACCGAGACACATCTCCGATCAATAACCAATAGCAGAACCTGGATGCTCATATTGGTTCCCACATATTCTATGAAGATCTTTATCGATCATACCTGTGATGCCCCGAGTCCGATGCGCCAGTTGTCTTCCAGTTATTCGTCGGCATTGCCATGTCATTTTTCTGCGTGTTGCATTTCATCATGTCATCATGTGCATTGCATCATCATGTTTTCCAAACTTGCATCCGTCCCGGCCTCCTCGTTCTCTCCGTTGTCCGTTCTGAGCCCAAGTACACTTGCACGCGCCCGCGGCACGTTCGAAATATTATTTTATAAGTGGCCGCAAAATGTTCTCGGAATGGGTTGAAAGTTGGCGTGTGGTGTTGTTATGTTGTTAGTAGGTCGTCCGCCAAGTTTCATCGTATTCGGAGTTCGTTTGATGCCCCAACGATTAACTGTAGCGGCAGTATAGCCAGTCTAACGTCGGACATTTTCGGGCTCCGGAAAACAGTTGCCGGGCTACACTCCTCTCCTCTCATCTCAGCCCAACCTCTCTTCACAGCCCACTAGACCACCTATCTAACCCCCTCCGCTCCGGGTCGTCTGATCGAGATCGAACGGCTCCGAAACGGACTAAAACCCCCAACCCTAGCTCCTCCTGCCTTATATAGACCCCCTCCATGCCATTTTGGGCCTTCTCCTTCCTCCTCCTCGAAATCCGCGCCCCCAATCATCAGCCAGCCGCCTCCCACCTCCTCTGCCTCGTTTTCCGCGCCGGCCAAGTCCTCCGCCGCCACTTGTCGCGCCTCCATTAGCCCCGCCGCCACCTGACCACGCCCTCCACCAATCTTACGCGGCCACGTCGCCTCCCCGCGTCCCACATCGCCCAGCGCCGCCAGGCCCATGTCAGGCCCACCCGGGCCCCGATCTGGGCTCTGAGGCCCGCGCTGTGCCGCCCTGCTCCCCGAGCTCTAGATCGGGAGAGGGAGTTCCCGATCCGAGCTCCTCCGTCGCCAACAGCGCCCCGCCCCCGTCACCTCGTCGTACGGTCGCCGGAGACCTCGTCACCGGCAAGCCTCGCTGGAGGACCTCCCAGGCCGGATCCCGCCGGCCTGCTCCTCTTTCCCTGGCCATCTTCCTTCTCCTCCCTCCTTCGGCCTCTCCCTCTAATTTCTCCCTCTCTCTCACAGGCGCCCGCCGCCACTGCCCAGGGAGCTCGTCGTTGGCCCCGTCTTCGCCAGATCCGGTCGGGATCCGCCGGATCCGGGGCCCCGCGACCTGTTCCCGTCGTCTCTAGCTTCGCCGAACCCCACCATCGCCAGAGTTTTGTCACGCCGCCGCCGTCTTCTTCGCAGAGCCAGGGATGAGTGCGCCCGCTCGCGTTGACTCCCGCGTGGGTCGGATTCCTCTCCGCCGGCCCAGCCGCTCCCTTGTGCCACGCAAGGCCCAGCGCCGCTGGCCTCCTCTACCAAGCCGGGCCGAGGCCCATGGTGAGGCCACCCCAGCGCCCGTCCTTTTTTTCCTTTGTGGGGCTTCCTGTCCAGATTCGGCCCATGTTACGTTTTTTTTCCATTCTGCGTTTTTCTGAATTATCCTGAGACTGCAGTTTTACAGAAAAGGCCCTCATGTTCATGTATATAATAACTCACAATTGGTGCATCAGAATTAAATAAATTATATATGAAAAATGCTTAGAATTTCATCTAGTTTCATAATATGTCATTTTCATCCATGTTCAAAATGTTTAAAATGATGTTTGTTTAAATTTGCTCCTATGTCATGCTAAAATAATTTATTTCATAACTAATTAACCGTAGCTCCGAATCTAACAAACTTTATATGTAAATGGGGTAGAATTTTTGCCTAGTTTAACATGGTGGCCTTACTTTGCATGTTTAATAACTCTAAAATTGTGTTTAGGGCAGATCAGTACCAAACCTAATATATGCATATGAGGAGTTTCCGGACTTGTTTTGTTGTTCCGGCCTCATTTAAACTTGCCTAGATAGATAGTTTCATTATGCTTCATCTCTTGCCATGTTTATCAACATTTAATATTGTTGGGTACATAAACGAGATCGAACTAAATAACTTGTTATGGTGTTTCATCAATATGCAACTCGTTGCATATTGAGCTCCACTTAATTTGTAGGATTGTTTGTGCACTTTTCCATGCCATGTATATGTAAACCGGACATGCATCATACTTGATTGTGCATCATGACATGTTTATGTGATGGTTTTGTAATATGTTGTGTGCTTTCTTTTCTGGTGTTTGCTTCTTCGGGTTGGTTCCGATAACGTTGTGTTCTGAGGATTTGTTCGACTACGTCCGTTTGTCTTCTTCATGGACTCGTTCTTCTTCCTTGCGGGATTCCAGGCAAGATGATCATACCCTCGAAATCACTAATATCTTTGCTTCGCTAGTTGCTCGATGTTTTGCTATGCCTATGCTGCGATACCTACCACTTGCTTATCATGCCTCCCATATTGATGAACCAAGCCTCTAACCCACCTTGTCCTAGCAAACCGTTGTTTGGCTATGTTACCGCTTTGCTCAGCCCCTCTTATAGCGTTGTTAGTTGCAGGTGAAGATTGAAGTTTTGTTCCTTGTTGGAACATGGAGATGTTGCTCTTTGTTGGAACATGTTTACTTGTTGGGATATCACAATATATCTTATTTAATTAATGCATCTATATACTTGGTAAAGGGTGGAAGGCTCGGCCTTATGCCTGGTGTTTTGTTCCACTCTTGCCGCCCTAGTTTCCGTCATATCGGTGTTATGTTCCCGGATTTTGCGTTCCTTACGCGGTTGGGCTAATATGGGAACCCCTTGACAGTTCGCCTTAAGTAAAGCTTCTCCAGCAATGCCCAACATTGGTTTTACGATTTGCCACCTAGCCTTTTATTTTCCCTTGGGGGTCGCATGCCCAAGGGTCATCATTATTTTTAACCCCCCCTGGGCCAGTGCTCCTTTGAGTGTTGGTCCAAACTAGAGCCCTGTGCAGCGCCCCCTCGGGGAAACTCGAGGTTTGGTTTTAGTTGTACGGATTGCTCATCTGAGTGTGCCCTGAGAACGAGATATGTGCAGCTCCTATCGGAATTTGTCGGCACATTCGGGCGGTGTTGCTGGTTTAGTTTTACCCTGTCGAAATGTCTTGTTGTACCGGGATACCGAGTCTGATTGGAAAGTCTCGGGAGGAGGTCTATTCCTTTATTGACCATGAGAGCTTGTGATGGGCTAAGTTGGGACACCCCTGCAGGGATTTGAACTTTTGAAAGCCGTGCCCGCGGTTATGGGCAGATGAGAATTTGTTAATGTTTGGTTGTAGAAAACCTGAAGTTGACCTTAATTAAAATGCATCAACCGCGTGTGTAACCATGATGGTCTCTTTCCAGCGGAGTCCGGGAAGTGAACACGGTGTTGGAGTTATGCTTGACATAGGTTGTTCTAGGATCACTTCTTGATCATAGTTTCTCGATCGTGCTTTTCCTTCTCTTCTCGCTCTCATTTGCGTATGTTAGCCACCATATACGCTAGTCGCTTGCTGCAGCTCCACCTCATACCTTTTACCTTACCCATAAGCTTAAATAGTCTTGATTGCGAGGGTGCGAGATTGCTGAGTCCCTGTGGCTCACAGATACTTCCAAAACTAGTTTGCAGGTGCCGATGAGTCCGTGCAGATGACGCAACAAAGCTCGGGAGGAGCTCGATGAAGATCTTGTCCTTTGTGTTGTTTCGTTCTAGTTGATCAGTAGTGGAGCCCAGTTGGGGTCGATCGGGGACCTTTGTCGCATTTGGGGTTCTTCTTTTATTTTGGTTTCGTAGTCGGACCTTGATTGTATCTGTATGATGTAATGCTTTATTCATGTAATTGTGTGAAGTGGAGATTGTAAGCCTACTATGTATCTTTTCCCTTTATGTATTACATGGGTTGTGTGAAGATTACCTCACTTGTGACATTGCTTTCAATGCGGTTATGCCTCTAAGTCGTGCTTCGACACGTGGGAGATATAGCCGCATCAAGGGCGTTACAAGTTGGTAATCAGAGCCTTCCCCGACCTTAGGAGCCCCCACTGATTGATCGTTTTTAGCAGCCGAGTTGTGTCTAGAAAGATGTTTTGAGTCATTTAGGAATTATATATCGGAGAGTTTAGGAATTCTTTTTACTCCCCAGTCCCTTCATCGCTCTGGTAAGGCATCCTGACGTAGAGTTTTGACTCTTCTCTTCTCAAATTTCACTAAAAAAATTTAGGATCACGCGGGTATCTTGGAATCGTTACGATGGTTTTGTGACGAGAACATTGTCTTGGTGCCTCCTGTCAGGGGTTTTGTGGCAGTGTCCCGGGGAGTTGAGCTCCGAGGTGTTGTCATCACAATTTTATCGTTGCAGTTCTGGAATACCTGAGTTTAGTACGCCGACATCGAAAATCTCTTTTATGCAGTTCATTGGTGAGATAACCTCGACGCCACCCAGTACTGGGGCGGGAGTTCGGGAGTATTGCCATAACTTGTATAACGGATGCTTTTCGAAGGTTGAGGTAGATGATTTCCGAAGGTTTCTTGGTTATGTGTTGAAGGATGGATACAGCTGGATGTAGGATTTGCTAGTTTTGGGTGAGATATTATGCTTCCCCTGTATCCCCAACACCTGATTGCATAACTGGGAAAATTTCGGGAGTTTATAAGTGGGAATTCAAGTAGCTCTTAGGATATCTTTCCGACAGATGTATGATATGAAATTGGGGTTCGACGTCTAGTGGTCCGCCTATTCATGGTTGGTTTTACAGTGGTCTCGTTGTGTCTTAAAGAGTCCTTGGCTATGCCGACTCGGGGACGCTTCGTATGTCATGTGCACTATCTTGTACATGATGGTGCTGTACGATCGAGCCCGTGTAGGCCCCACCACGAAAACTTCGGACGAAATCTCTATCATATGTTTGTTCCGGCTTATTCTGCAAGCCAATTCTTTGTTTTGTTTTTAGTTGTGGTATTCGAGTTGCTTCGAAGTCAAATGTTGATTCCATACCTTCTCTAATGGTGTTCTCATACTCCGATGTGGATACCAATCCTTCTTGATCATCAAGATTGTCTTGTCAATCATTTTCACCGGTGTGTTTCTCTTCAAGTGGATCCGAACATTTCAACATCCGCAAGTTTCAATCTCAGCTTTCTCTACGGTGTTCGTTTCATCCATCCCAAATTGTCTTTGTTTTTCCCGCCCTCCCACCCTTTTTCTTCGAGAACTCAGATTTCTTAATCAAGTATCATCTCATTGATGTGAAGTCTCCCCATTCTTTTTCGTCAATGTTCTTATCCGGTGATTCTCATGAAGATACTAACGGAGCTTCAAGTTCATCATCTTTCGTTCTTTTCTTCTCCGGTGGAACCAAGTCAAGCTTTGTGCATCATATCCTTTTTCCTCGTTTCAAATACCTTCTCAGGCCGGTGCAATCCTTAATCATTCACCTCTCGCTGTTCAATTGTTCCGGAGTGCTGAAGGTATCTCAGAAGGCTCGTCTTGTCATCCAAGATCCGCTCAACCTATTTTGAGATTGTTATCTCATTCAAGCCATGTAATTCAACCGTTGCTTTCTCTCTTTTGAATTGTTCTACGGTGTTTCTTTTGAGTGAGCCCTAACCCATAGGTCTTTTCCCAGGATCTTACCTGACTCTTCTATTTTCCCGGAGCTATCCTAAATTCTGTTCGAAGTTTGACGTAAGAATGATTCATCATCTGTCATATGTTTTCTCCAAGATCTGTCGAATTCTTTTCATCTTTGGCTCAACCTCTCCTCTTTTCTTCATTCCAGAGTGTCTAAATAAGTCATGATGGTATTTCTCGTCATCATTCTCAGTTTATGAAGACCGAAGAAGAGTTTCTCTTTAATCTTGCTCCATTCTCTTCAAGATTCGTGATTCTAGCTTGTTGCCATCCTCTCGTAATTGTTTTGATCGTGATAATTCTTTTCACCCTTCCGGAGCAATTCAAGAGTCTTCTCAGTTTGATTATACGGAGTCCATCATTTCAGATTTATTAATTCTCACCTTTCAGTTATCATTCTCAAATCCTACCGGTGCATCGTTCAAGAGATCTCCAATCGGCTTGTGATCTCTTCGTTCTCATGGGTCTAAATTCTCTCAAGCATCTTCATTCATTTGTTAATACTTCCCGGTGTCTTCCTTATCTTTTTTTTGTTCATTTTTAATTCTTACAGTGGTTCGTTCAAGATTTCTCTTCCTTATCAATTCATTCATGGTTTCAATTCTGCCGGTGGATCATCGAAGACTTTCTCAAGTTTGCGCCATATCTCTCTAAAACCTTCCAACGGGAATAAGTTGTTTGCAATCCGTTTCCTGTCATCAACTTAAATTGGTGAAGGATACGCATAACATAATTCTTATTCTTGTTCCATTCTAGTGATCTAATTTTCTGCTTTTCGGCGTGGTTAATCATATCACATTCTCGGTTTGAGATGATTTATCTTTTTTCCCGGAGTTCCAAGCTTTAATTATCACGGAGATCCATCTAAATCATTACAAGGTTTCACATTGTGTTTTCAACTTCTCTCTCTTTTCGTTTTTTCCGGAGTTCTCATGAAGGTTCCACATGATCGTTCATCAAGGATTTATATTTCCTTCTCGAAGTGTTCATCGAGATTCTTTTCTAAGGAGTTCAAGCATTCGTCTTCTTGCAATCCGGAGTGCAATTCTTCCTTCCGTTCCATTGGAGGTGATATTACGTCATTCTTGATAATTTGAGTTCATGTTTCATGATTCACACATTGTTAAGAATGAGGTATTTTAAATCCATCAACCTATTTGTTGGAATTGTCTTGGGTTATATTTCACCTAAAGCCGTCCCTAAGGATTATTGCTATTTGTGGTGCTCATATAAGACCCAAGTTCTTCTTCTATCCTTCCGGTGAAATAACTTTCTCGTCTCTTCGTTCATATCTATCCAATTCTTTTTTCCCGTAAGTGGCTATTTATCACCTCTTAATTTGAGATGTATTCTATAAGACCATATCAAGCTTATTCTTTCGGTGTTGGTTTTCCAACAACTCTGTTCTAGCTTTTTTTTTGTAAGCGTGCTCCCTCAAGATCGTGTTCCCCTTCGTTCATTCCATTCCATTCTTACTTTTGTTCCGGAGGCATTGTGATGTTGCTCTCTTCAACCCATCTTCTTGTTTTATCAGGATTGTGTTCTTTTCGTGCTTATCCTTTTAACCGGAGTGTTGTGTCCTCTTTTCAAGTATCCTCCCATCTTGTCAAGTTCAATTCCTTCCATTTACAGGCGGAGTGTTGTCCAAATTATATCATTCTTATTCCTTCCCTATCTTGTTTTAACCGGAGTACTGTGCCCTTTTTCTCATGTTCTTTTCGCCTTATCAAGTCTTGCATCTCTTTTCAACAGGAGTGTTGTCTGAATTTGTTCTTCCTTGTTCCTCTTTTCTAACGGAGATTTTTCAACTTCGTTCATCTATGTTGCATTCTTTTCTCGAATTGGCTCAACCTTTTCAAGGTTCTTTGGTTTCACTCGTTTGCCAAAGAAGCAACTTAGTTTTACCTCTTCTCTTTGTTTTTCGTTTTTCCCTCCGATGCCATTCTAGATCTCGGGACGAGATCCTCTCGTAGTGGTGGAGTGTTGTGACGCCCCGAGTCCGATGCGCCAGTTGTCTTCCAGTTATTCGTCGGCGTTGCCATGTCATTTGCCTGCGTGTTGCATTTCATCATGTCATTATGTGCATTGCATCATCATGTTTTCCAAACTTGCATCCGTCTCGGCCTCCTCGTTCTCTCCGTTGTTCGTTCTGAGCACAAGTACACTTCCACGCGCCTGCGGCACGTTCGAAATATTATTTTATAAGTGGCCGGAAAATGTTCTCGGAATGGGTTGAAAGTTGGCGTGCGGTGTTGTTATGTTGTTAGTAGGTCGCCCGCCAAGTTTCATCGTATTCGGAGTTCGTTTGATGCCCCAACGATTAACTGTAGCGGCAGTATAGCCAGTCTAACGTCAGACGTTTTCGGGCTCCGGAAAACAGTTGTCGGGCTGCACTCCTCTCCTCTCATCTCAGCCCAACCTCTCTTCACAGCCCACTAGACCACCTATCTAACCCTCTCCGCTCCGAGTCGTCCGATCGAGATCGAACGGCTCCGAAACGGACTAAAACCCCCAACCCTAGCTCCTCCTACCTTATATAGACCCCCTCCATGCCATTTTGGGCATTCTCCTTCCTCCTCCTCGAAATCGGCACCCCCAATCATCAGCCAGCCGCCTCCCACCTCCTCTGCCTCGTTTTCCGCATTGGCCAAGTCCTCCGCCGCCACTTGTCGCGCCTCCATTAGCCCCGCCGCCACCTGACCGCGCCCTCCACCAATCCTACGCGACCATGTCGCCTCCCCGCGCCCCACATCACCCAGCACCGCCAGGCCCGCGTCAGGCCTGCCCGGGCCCCGATCTGGGCTCTGAGGCCCGCGCTGCGCCTCCCTGCTCCCCGAGCTCCAGATCGGGAGAGGGAGTTCCCGATCCGAGCTCCTCCGCCGCCAACAGTGCCCCGCCCCCGTCAGCTCGCCGTATGGTCGCCGGAGACCTCGTCACCGGCAAGCCTCGTCGGAGGACCTCCCAGGTCGGATCCCGCCGCCCTGCTCCTCTTTCCCTGGCCATCTTCCTTCTCCTCCCTCCTTCGGCCTCTTCCTCTAATTTCTCCCTCTCTCTCGCAGGCGCCCGCTGCCGCCGCCCAGGGAGCTCGTCGTTGGCCCCGTCTTCGCCAGATCCGGCCGAGATCCACCGGATCCGGGGCCCTGCGACCCGTTCCCGGCCTCTACAGCTTCGCCGAACACCGCCGTCGCCGGAGTTTTGTCACGCCGCCGCCGTCTTCTTCGCAGAGCCAGGGACGAGCACGCCCGCTCGCGTTGACTCCCGCGTGGGTCGGATTCCTCTCTGCCGGCCCAACCGCTCCCCTATGCCGCACAAGGCCCAGTGCCGCTGGCCTCCTCTGCCAAGCCGGGCCGAGGCCCATGGTGAGGCCACCCCAGCACCCGTCCTTTTTTCCTTTGTGGGGCTTCCTGTCCAGATTCGGCCCATGTAACGTTTTTTTCCGTTCTGCGTTTTTCTGAATTATCCTGAGACTGTAGTTTTACAGAAAAGGCCCTCATGTTCATGCATATAATAACTCACAATTGGTGTATCAGAATTAAATAAATTATATATGAAAAATGCTTAGAATTTCATCTAGTTTCATAATATGTCATTTTCATCCATGTTCAAAATGTTTAAAATGATGTTTGTTTAAATTTGCTCCTATGTCATGCTAAAATGATTTATTTCATAACTAATTAACCGTAGCTCCGAATCTAACAAACTTTATATGTAAATGGGTAGAATTTTTGCCTAGTTTAACATGGTGGCCTTACTTTGCATGTTTAATAACTCTAAAATTGTGTTTAGGGCAGATCAGTACCAAACCTAATATATGCATATGAGGAGTTTCCGGACTTGTTGTTTTGTTGTTCCGGCCTCATTTAAACTTGCCTAGATAGATAGTTTCATTATGCTTCATCTCTTGCCATGTTTATCAACATTTAATATTGTTGGGTCCATAAACGAGATCGAACTAAATAACTTGTTGTGGTGTTTCGTCAATATGCAAATCGTTGCATACTGAGCTCCACTTAATTTGTAGGATTGTTTGTGCACTTTGCCATGCCATGTATATGTAAACCGGACATGCATCATACTTGATTGTGCATCATGACATGTTTATGTGATGGTTGTGTACTATGTTGTGTGCTTCTTTTCCGGTGTTTGCTTCTTCGGGTTGGTTCCGATAACGTCGTGTTGTGAGGATTCGTTCGACTATGTCCGTTTGTCTTCTTCATGGACTCGTTCTTCTTCCTTGCGGGATTCCAGGCAAGATGATCATACCCTCGAAATCACTACTATCTTTGCTTTGCTAGTTGCTCGCTGGTTTGCTATGCCTATGCTGCGATACCTACCACTTGCTTATCATGCTTCCCATATTGATGAACCAAGCCTCTAACCCACCTTGTCCTAGAAAACCGTTGTTTGGCTATGTTACCGCTTTGCTCAGCCCCTCTTATAGTGTTGTTAGTTGCAGGTGAAGATTGAAGTTTTGTTCCTTGTTGGAACATGGAGATGTTGTTCTTTGTTGGAACATGTTTACTTGTTGGGATATCACAATATATCTTATTTAATTAATGCATCTATATACTTGGTAAAGGGTGGAAGGCTCGGCCTTATGCCTGGTGTTTTGTTCCACTCTTGCCGCCCTAGTTTCTGTCATATCGGTGTTATGTTCCGGGATTTTGCGTTCCTTACGCAGTTGGGCTATTATGGGAACCCCTTAACAGTTCGCCTTAAGTAAAGCTTCTCCAGCAATGCCCAATATTGGTTTTACCATTTGCCACCTAGCCTTTTCTTTTCCCTTGGGGGTCGCGCGCCCAAGGGTCATCATTATTTTTAACCCCCCCTGGGCCAGTGCTCCTTTGAGTGTTGGTCCAAACTAGAGCCCTGTGCAGCGCCCCCTCGGGGAAACTCGAGGTTTGGTTTTAGTTGTACGGATTGCTCATCTGAGTGTGCCCTGAGAACGAGATATGTGCAGCTCCTATCGGGATTTGTCGGCACATTCGGGCGGTGTTGCTGGTTTAGTTTTACCCTGTCGAAATGTCTTGTTGTACCGGGATACCGAGTCTGATCGGGACGTCTCGGGAGGAGGTCTATTCCTTTGTTGACCGTGAGAGCTTGTGATGGGCTAAGTTGGGACACCCCTGCAGGGATTTGAACTTTCGAAAGCCGTGCCCGCGGTTATGGGCAGATGGAAATTTGTTAATGTCCGGTTGTAGAAAACCTGAAGTTGACCTTAATTAAAATGCATCAACCGCGTGTGTAACCATGATGGTCTCTTTCCGGTGGAGTCCGGTAAGTGAACACGGTGTTGGAGTTATGCTTGACATAGGTTGTTCTAGGATCACTTCTTGATCATAGTTTCTCGATCATGCTTTGCCTTCTCTTCTCGCTCTCATTTGCGTATGTTAGCCACCATATACGCTAGTCGCTTGCTGCAGCTCCACCTCATACCTTTTACCTTACCCATAAGCTTAAATAGTCTTGATCGCGAGGGTGCAAGATTGCTGAGTCCCTGTGGCTCACAGATACTTCCAAAACCAGTTTGCAGGTGCCGATGAGTCCGTGCAGATGACGCAACAAAGCTCAGGAGGAGCTCGATGAAGATCTTGTCCTTTGTGTTGTTTCGTTCTAGTTGATCAGTAGTGGAGCCCAGTTGGGGTTGATCGGGGACCTTTGTCGCATTTGGGGTTCTTCTTTTATTTTGGTTCCGTAGTCGGACCTTGATTGTATCTGTATGATGTAATGCTTTATTCATGTAATTGTGTGAAGTGGCGATTCTAAGCCAACTATGTATCTTTTCCCTTTATGTATTACATGGGTTGTGTGAAGATTACCTCACTTATGACATTGCTTTCAATGCGGTTATGCCTCTAAGTCGTGCTTCGACACGTGGGAGATATAGCCGCATCGAGGGCGTTACAATACCGCATAACAACATACGTTGTTCCCTTTGTCATCGGTATGTTACTTGCCCGAGATTCGATCGTCGGTATCTCAATACCTAGTTTCAATCTTGTTACCGGCAAGTCTCTTTACTCGTTCCGTAATACATCATCACGCAACTAACTCATTAGTTGCAATGCTTGCAATGCTTAAGTGATGTGTACTACCGAGAGGGCCCAGAGATACCTCTCCGACAATCGGAGTGACAAATCCTAATCTCGAAATACGCCAACTCAACAAGTACCTTCGGAGACACCTGTAGAGCACCTTTATAATCACCCAGTTACATTGTGACGTTTGGTAGCACAAAAAGTGTTCCTCCGGTAAACGGGAGTTGCAAAATCTCATAGTCATAGGAACATGTATAAGTCATGAAGAAAGCAATAGAAACATACTAAACGATCGTGTGCTAAGCTAACGGAATGGGTCAAGTCAATCACATCATTCTCCTAATGATGTGATCTCATTAATCAAATGACAACTCTTTGTCTATGGTTAATAAACTTAACCATCTCTGATCAACAAGCTAGTCAAGTAGAGGCATACTAGTGACATAATGTTTGTCTATGTATTCACACATGTATTATGTTTCCGGTTAATACAATTCTAGCATGAATAATAAACATTTATCATGATATAAGGAAATAAATAATAACTTTATTATTGACTCTAGGGTATATTTCCTTCAGTCTCCCACTTGCACTAGAGTCAATAATCTAGATTACACAATAATGATTCTAACACCCATGGAGCCTTGGTGCTAATCATGTTTTGCTCGTGGAAGAGGCTTAGTCAATGGGTCTGCAACATTCAGATCCGTATGTATCTTGCAAATTTCTATGTCTCCCACCTGGACTAAATCCCGGATGGAATTGAAGCATCTCTTGATGTTCTTGGTTCTCTTGTGAAATCTGGATTCCTTCGCCAAGGCAATTGCACCAGTATTGTCACAAAAGATTTTCATTGGACCCGAAGCACTAGGTATGACACCTAGATCGGATATGAACTCCTTCATCCAGACTCCTTCATTTGCTGCTTCCGAAGCAGCTATGTACTCCGCTTCACACGTAGATCCCGCCACAACGCTTTGTTTAGAACTGCACCAACTGACAGCTCCACCGTTCAATGTAAATACGTATCTGGTTTGCGATTTAGAATCGTCCGGATCAGTGTCAAAGCTTGCATCAACGTAACCATTTACGATGAGCTCTTTGCCACCTCCATAAACGAGAAACATATCCTTAGTCATTTTCAGGTATTTGAGGATGTTCTTGACCGCTGTCCAGTGATCCACTCCTGGATTACTTTGGTACCTCCCTGCTAGACTTATAGCAAGGCACACATCAGGTCTGATACACAGCATTGCATACATGATAGAGCCTATAGTTGAAGCATAGGGAACATCTTTCATTTTCTCTCTATCTTCTGAAGTGGTCGGGCATTGAGTCTTACTCAACTTCACACCGTGTAACACAGGCATGAACCCTTTCTTTGCTTCATCCATTTTGAACTTCTTCAAAACTTTGTCAAGGTATGTGCTTTGTGAAAGTCCAATTAAGCGGTTTGATCTATCTCTATAGATCATGATGCCCAATATATAAGCAGCTTCACCGATGTCTTTCATTGAAAAACTCTTATTCAAGTATCCCTTTATGCTATCCAGAAATTCTATATCATTTCCAATCAACAATATGTCATCCACATATAATATTAGAAATGCTACAGAGCTCCCACTCACTTTGTTGTAAATACAGGCTTCTCCAAAAGTATGTACAAAACCAAATGCTTTGATCACACTATCAAAGCATTTATTCCAACTCCGAGAGACTTGCACTAGTCCATAAATAGATCGCTGGAGCTTGCACACTTTGTTAGCTCCCTTTGGATTGACAAAACCTTCCGGTTGCATCATATACAACTCTTCTTCCAGAAATCCATTCAGGAATGCAGTTTTGACATCCATTTGCCAAATTTCATAATCATAAAATGCAGCAATTGCTAACATGATTCGGACAGACTTAAGCATCGCTACGGGTGAGAAGGTCTCATCATAGTCAATCCCTTGAACTTGTCGAAAACCTTTTGCAACAAGTCGAGCTTTATAGACAGTAACATTACCGTCAGCGTCAGTCTTCTTCTTGAACATCCATTTATTCTCTATTGCTTGCCGATCACCGGGCAAGTCAACCAAAGTCCACACTTTGTTCTCATACATGGATCCCATCTCAGATTTCATGGCCTCAAGCCATTTTGCGGAATCTGGGCTCACCATCGCTTCTTCATAGTTTGTAGGTTCATCATGGTCTAGTAACATAACTTCCAGAACAGGATTACCGTACCACTCTCGTGCGGATCTTACTCTGGTTGACCTATGAGGTTCAGTAACAACTTGATCTAAAGTTTCATGATCATCATCATTAACTTCCTCACTAATTGGTGTAGGTGTCGCAGAAACCGGTTTTTGTGATGAACTACTTTCCAATAAGGGAGCAGGTACAGTTACCTCATCAAGTTCTACTTTCCTCCCACTCACTTCTTTCGAGAGAAACTCCTTCTCTAGAAAAACTCCGAATTTAGCAACAAAAGTCTTGCCTTCGGATCTGTGATAGAAGGTGTACCCAATAGTCTCCTTTGGGTATCCTATGAAGACACATTTCTCCGATTTGGGTTTGAGCTTATCAGGTTGAAGCTTTTTCACATAAGCATCGCAGCCCCAAACTTTCAGAAACGACAACTTTGGTTTCTTACCAAACCACAGTTCATAAGGCGTCGTCTCAACGGATTTCAATGGTGCCCTATTTAACGTGAATGCAGCCGTCTCTAAAGCATAACCCCAAAACGATAGCAGTAAATCAGTAAGAGACATCATAGATCGCACCATATCTAGTAAAGTACGATTACGATGTTCGGACACACCATTACGCTGTGGTGTTCCGGGTGGCGTGAGTTGCGAAACTATTCCGCATTGTTTCAAATGAAGACCAAACTCATAACTCAAATATTCTCCTCCACGATCAGATCATAAAAACTTTATTTTCTTGTTACTATGATTTTCAACTTCACTCTGAAATTCTTTGAACTTTTCAAACTTTCAGACTTATGTTTCATTAAGTAGATATACCCATATCTGCTTAAATCATCTGTGAAGGTGAGAAAATAACGATATCCGCCACGAGCCTCAACATTCATCGGACCACATACATCTGTATGTATGATCTCCAACAAATCTGTTGCTCTCTCCATAGTACCAGAGAACGGCGTTTTAGTCATCTTGCCCATGAGGCACGGTTCGCAAGTACCAAGTGATTCATAATCAAGTGGTTCCAACAGTCCATCAGTATGGAGTTTCTTCATGCGCTTTACACCGATATGACCTAAACGGCAGTGCCACAAACAAGTTGCACTATCATTATCAACTCTGCATATTTGGGCCTCAATATTATGAATATGTGTATCACTACTATCGAGATTCAACAAAAATAGACCACTCTTCAAGGGTGCATGACCATAAAAGATATTACTCATATAAATAGAACAACCATTATTCTCTGATTTAAATGAATAACCATCTCGCATCAAACAAGATCTAGATATAATATTCATGCTCAACGCTGGCACCAAATAACAATTATTTAGGTCTAATACTAATCCCGAAGGTAGATGTAGAGGTAGCGTGCCGACTGCGATCACATCGACTTTGGAACCATTTCCCACGTGCATCGTCACCTCGTCCTTAGCCAATCTTCGCTTAATCCGTAGCCCCTATTTCGAGTTGCAAATATTAGCAACAGAACCAATATCGAATACCCAGGTGCTACTGCGAGCATTAGTAAGGTACACATCAATAACATGTATATCACATATACCTTTGTTCACCTTGCCATCCTTCTTATCTGCCAAATACTTGGGGCAGTTCCGCTTCCAGTGACCAGTCTGCTTGCAGTAGAAGCACTCAGTCTCAGGCTTAGGTCCAGACTTGGGTTTCTTCTCCTGAGCAACAACTTGCTTGTTGTTCTTCTTAAAGTTCCCCTTCTTCTTCCCTTTGCACTTTTTCTTGAAACTGGTGGTCTTATTGACCATCAACACTTGATGCTCCTTCTTGATTTCTACCTCCGCAGCCTTTAGCATTGCGAAGAGCTCGGGAATCGTCTTATCCATCCCTTGCATGTCATAGTTCATCATGAAGCTCTTGTAGCTTGGTGGCGGTGATTGAAGAATTCTGTCAATGACGCTATCATCCAGAAGATTAACTCCCAGTTTAATCAAGTGATTGCAGTACCCAGACATCTTGAGTATATGCTCACTGACAGAACTATTCTCCTCCATCTTGCAGCTGTAGAAATTATTGGAGACTTCATATCTCTCAATCCGGGCATTTGCTTGAAATATTAACTTCAACTCTTGGAACATCTCATATGCTCCATGACATTCAAAACGTCGTTGAAGTCCCGGTTCTAAGCCATAAAGCATGGCACATTGAACTATTGAGTAGTCATCAACTTTGCTCTGCCAGATGTTCTTAACATCGTCAGTTGCATCAGCAGCAGGCCTGGCACTCAGCGGTGCTTCCAGGACGTAATTCTTCTGAGCAGCAATGAGGATAATTCTCAAGTTACAGACCCAGTCCGTGTAATTGCTACCATCATTTTTCAACTTTGCTTTCTCAAGGAACGCATTAAAATTCAACGGAACAACAGCACGGGCCATCTATCTACAATCAACATAGACAAGCAAGATACTATCAGGTACTAAGTTCATGATAAATTTAAGTTCAATTAATCATATTACTTAAGAACTTCCACTTAGATAGACATCCCATCTAATCCTCTAAGTGATTACGTGATCCATATCAACTAAACCATGTCCGATCATCACGTGAGATGGAGTAGTTTCAACGGTGAACATCACTATGTTGATCATATCTACTATATGATTCATGCTCGACCTTTCGGTCTCCGTGTTCCGAGGCCATATCTGTTATATGCTAGGCTCATCAAGTTTAACCTGAGTATTCCGCATGTGCAACTGTTTTGCACCTGTTGTATTTGAACGTAGAGCCTATCACACCCGATCATCATGTGGTTTCTCACCACGAAGAACTTTCGCAACGGTGCATACTCAGGGAGAACACTTTATACTTAGATAATTTAGTGAGGGATCATCTTATAATGCTACCGTCAATCAAAGCAAGATAAGATGCATAAAAGATGAACATCACATGCAATCAATATAAGTGACATGATATGGCCATCATCATCTTGTGCTTGTGATCTCCATCTCCGAAGCACCGTCATGATCACCACTATCACCGGCGCGACACCTTGATCTCCATCATAGCATCGTTGTCGTCTCGCCAATCTTATGCTTCCTCGATTATCGCTACCACTTAGTGATAAAGTAAAGCATTACAGGGCGATTGCATTGCGTACAATAAAGCGACAACCATATGGCTCCTACCAGCTGCCGATCACTCGGTTACAAAACATGATCGTCTCATACAATAAAATTTAGCATCATGTCTTGACCATATCACATCACAACATGCCCTGCAAAAACAAGTTAGATGTCCTCTACTTTGTTGTTGCAAATTTTACGTGGCTTCTATGGGCTTAGCAAGAACCATTCTTACCTACGCATCAAAATCACAACGATAGTTTGTCAAGTAGGTGTTGTTTTAACCTTCGCAAGGACCGGGCATAGCCATACTCGATTCAACTAAAGTTGGAGAAACTGACACTCGCCAGCCACCTGTGTGCAAAGCACGTCGGTAAAACCAGTCTCGCGTAAGCGTACGCATAATGTCGGTCTGGGCCACTTCATCCAACAATCCCACCGAACCAAAGTATGACATGCTGGTAAGCGGTATGACTTATATCGCCCACAACTCACTTGTGTTCTACTCGTGCATATGACATCTACGCATAAAACCAGGCTCGGATGCCACAGTCGGGGAACGTAGTAATTTCAAAAAAATTCCTACGCACACGCAAGATCATGGTGATGCATAGCAACAAGAGGGGAGAGTGTTGTCCACGTACCCTCGTAGACCGAAAGAGGAAGCGTTAGCACAACGCGGTTGATGTAGTCATACGTCTTCATGATCCGACCGATCAAGTACCGAACGTACGGCACCTCCGAGTTCAGCACACGTTCAACCCGATGACGTCCCTCGAACTACAATCCAGCCGAGTGTTGAGGGAGAGTTTTGTCAGCACGACGGCATGGTGACGATGATGATGTTCTACCGACGC
Organism: Triticum monococcum; assembly: GCA_034509565.1. Lineage (NCBI taxonomy): Eukaryota > Viridiplantae > Streptophyta > Magnoliopsida > Poales > Poaceae > Triticum > Triticum monococcum. The sequence goes on along the minus strand of CM067846.1, from coordinate 166,681,965 downwards.
AGGGCTTCACCTAAGCACCGCTACAGTATTATTGAGGTGGACTATGGTGGAGGGGGGCACCGCACATGGCTAAAAGATCAAACGATCAATTGTTGTGTCTCAAGGGTGCCCCCTGCCCCTGTATAGAAAGGAGCAAAGGGAGGTGCGGCCGGCCAGGAGAGAGGGCGCGCCAGGAGGAGTCCTACTCCCTAGGACTCCCCCCTTTCCTAGTTGGATTAGGACTTGGGAGGGGAAAGTGGAAGGAAGGGGGGCTCCGCCCCCCTCTCCTTGTCCTATTCGGACTAGGGGGAGGGACGCGCGGCCCAGCCCTGGCCGCCTCTCCTCTTCTTCGTAAAGGCCCACTAAGGCCCATTAACCTCCCGGGGGGTTCCGGTAACCTCCCGGTACTCTAATAAAATCCCGATTTCACCCGAAACACTTCCGATATCCAAACATAGGCTTCCAATATATCAATCTTCATGTCTCAACCATTTCGAGACTCCTCGTCATGTCCATGATCATATCCGGGACTCCGAACAACCTTCGGTACATCAAAACATATAAACTCATAATATAACTATCATCGAAACGTTAAGAGTGCGGACCCTACGGGTTCGAGAACTATGTAGACATGACCGAGACACGTCTCCGATCAATAACCAATAGCAGAACCTGGATGCTCATATTGGTTCCCACATATTCTACGAAGATCTTTATCGGTCAGACCGCACAACAACATACGTTGTTCCCTTTGTCATCGGTATGTTACTTGCCCGAGATTCGATCGTCGGTATCTCAATACCTAGCTTCAATCTCATTACCGGCAAGTCTCTTTACTCGTTCCGTAATACATCATCCCGCAACTAACTTATTAGTTGCAATGCTTGCAAGGCTTAACTAATGTGTATTACCAAGAGGGCCCAGAGATACCTTTCCGACAATTGGAGTGACAAATCCTAATCTCAAAATACGCCAACTCAACAAGTACCTTCGGAGACACCTGTAGAGCACCTTTATAATCACCCAGTTACATTGTGACGTTTGGTAGCACACAAAGTGTTCCTCCGATAAACGGGAGTTGCATAATCTCATAGTCATAGGAACATGTATAAGTCATGAAGAAAGCAATAGCAACATACTAAACGATCGTGTGCTAAGCTAACGGAATGGGTCAAGTCAATCACATCATTCTCCTAATGATGTGGTCTCATTAATCAAATGACAACTCTTTGTCTATGGTTAGGAAACTTAACCATCTCTGATCAACGAGCTAGTCAAGTAGAGGCATACTACTGACATACTGTTTGTCTATGTATTCACACATGTATTATGTTTCCGGTTAATACAATTCTAGCATGAATAATAAACATTTATCATGAAATAAATAATAACTTTATTATTGCCTCTAGGGCATATTTCCTTCAACTTGTTGAGAACATGGTAAGCATGAGAGTTTGTAGCATAACCAACAACTATGCCTTCTCGAGCCCTAGGTTCGAATTTAGACAAACGAACACCTTTCTTGAGAATGAAACACTTACAACCAAACACCCGGAAGTAATTGAGGTTGGGCTTGTTGCCGGTAAGTATGTCATATGGAGTCTTGTTTAAGCCTTTGCAGAGGTAGAGCCTATTGGATGCATGACATGCGGTGTTGTTGGCTTCGGCCCAAAAGTTGTGCGGAGATTTGAACTCCGCCATCATGGTCCTTGCCGCATCCATCAACGTCCGGTTCTTCCTTTCCGCCACACCATTTTGTTAAGGGGTATAGGGTGCGACATATTGGTTCTTGATCCCCTCGTTACTAAGAAACTCATCCAAGGTGTGGTTCTTGAACTCGGTGTCGTTGCCACTTGTAATCATCGGAATCTTTGCTTCATGTTGACGTTGAGCTTCATTTGCGAAGTTGATGACGGTTTGTTGAGTCTCACTCTTCCTCTTGAAGAAATATACCCATGTATATCTTGAATAGTCATCCACAATCACCAAGCAATACTTTCTTCCACCAAGACTATCAAAGGATGCAGGTCCAAAGAGATCCATGTGAAGGAGCTCCAGGGGCCTCTTCGAGTAGATGATAGTCGAGGGTCGGTGAGCCGTTTCATGAAGCTTTCCTTTGATACAAGAACTGCAAGCACGGTATTTGGCAAAACTCACATTTCTTAGTCCATGAATGTGATCCCCTTTGAGGAGACTTTGCAAAGATCTCATATTGACATGGGCTAGTCGGCGATGCCAAAGCCAACCCACATCAACTTTAGCCATTAGGCAAGTCGCGGTCCTCGTGGGTCGCTTCGAAAAGTTCACCACATAGAGACCGTTCTCGACATGTCCAACAAAGACTACTTTAAGTGTCTTGTTCCACAAAAGGGCCACGGTATCAAGATCAAAGAATGTTACAAAGCCCATACATGCAAGTTGACGAACGGAAAGTAAATTGCATGCAAGGGACTCAACAAGCATGACCTTCTCAATAGATAAGTCTTGAGAGATGACCACCTTGCTAAGTCCCAATACCTTAGAAGTTGAAGCATCACCAAATTGGGCATGGGTCGGCATAGATGGGATTGGATGCACATCCACCACCAAGTCCTTACTCCCGGTCATATGATTCGTTGCTCCACTATCGAGCAACCATGGCACCCCACCGGAAGCAAACTCCTACAAGATATCAATGCTTGGATTTAGGTACCCATTTTTGAATGGGTCCTTTGATGTTAGTAACAAGGGTCTTAGGAACCCAAATAGACCATTCAATGTACTCATAAGAAGAACCAACAAATTTGGCATAAATATGCCCATCACTAGCATGTCACAAAACATCAGAGGGGTTAAAGTCGTCGGCTTTGTTGGTAGAGGCGATTTTGCCCTTCTTGGCATTACCACCCAATTCCTTGTTCTTCTTCTTTCCAAGAGCACCCTCGCCCGTCTTAACAAAGGTTTCCTTGAGCGGGAGGGGTTGCTTGGTCTTGTTCTTGTTCTTCTTATTCTTTGGCTTGGGTAAAAAGCCAAGTCCTTCCTTCCCTACAACTTCCTTTTGATTGCTCAAAAGGTCATTGAGGTTCTTCTCACGTTCTCGCCTTTAAACCGGACAGCTCATCAGTGACCGGTTTAAGCGCGGCTTCAGCATCTTCTGCTCTCTTCAATAGAGTCGCCTTCTCGGTCTCCCAGCCGACTTTGTTAGTATTGAAGTTTTGCTTAAGTTTCTCAATGTTCTCCAAAGCAGTTTTCAGTTCTAACTTGGCCTTGGATGTCTTAGATTGCTGATTTTTAATGTTGGCCCTCAGATCATCGAGCTGTGAATCCTTCTCAATCAGTGCAGTCTGTGACATGAACAGACATGGAAGGTATTAGGATCATGATTAGTTTTGAAAGTCCCAAGCACAATACAAGTATTTTCCTTGGCACTTGGGGCTAATGCCTATTGTTCTTAAAATAGAAATTTTGAAGTCCCAAGCACAATACAAGTTTTTCCTTGGCACTTAGGGGCTAATGCACATTGCTCCTTTTAAGACAAGTTTATCTGCTGACCTAGATAAAATGATCTAATCCGGTTTAAAAATACTACATGTTGAGGTATTAGCTTCAAATATGGTGAAAGTCTCGGTCCATTCATGCTGACTAAACCGACCCTTGGGGGCTATGGAATTATAGTTGATTCCTACTACTTACAAGTCCCAGCTTAACTTGCCAGTTTAAGCCGGCCCTTGGGGGCTACTAGTGATGATGTTCTTCTATTTTATGACTATTTGGAAATCTATAGAATATTCAATCCTATCATACTCTATAGACTTGGCGGTTGATAGAGATATAATTATGAGGAGAGTTGTGTTGGATTACCTCATAGCGCTCCTTCATCATGTTGACTAAGCTGGCTTCAAAATCATGGCTAGTGTATAGACAGTTTAAATAACCGGGATGGATTTCTTGAGCGCTAGATTGTGAGTAGCCTTCTAAGTCTACTTTCCACTTGCCTTTATTGGCAGCAGAAAACTCTTCCTTGGCGCTGTGCTTGGACAAGGCAGTGGGGTTACTCGACGCTATATACCCAAACCCAATGACGACGACATTGCCAGGTTTTTCTTCTGAAGGCTTGATGGGACTTGGTGGATTAGGGATGACCGGGTCAACATCCATATGATCGATGGTAACATCATGCTCTTCTGCTAACGGGTCGTCAACGGTGGCCTCAGCAATTGGATAAGAGGTCTCTGGCAGCTGTTTTTCCGGCTCGGAAGGGTTGGAGTCTTCAGCCAGTTTGTTCAGTTTTTCCTTCTTACTGGGCTTGGCTGTTCCACTGGAAAATAGAGTACAAAGATGTCAGCATATTGATTAAAGCATGAAATTTTGAATGATTGAATATGCCCTTACCGAGGCACAGTCTTGAAGGTCGGGATTTGAGTTTGCGTTGAGTCGCCGGAGGATGAATGAGATGTTCCCTGATAATTTGAGTCAGACAGATTAAGAGGTTGGCGAAAAAGGCCTGCCTTGGGATAATTTAAGTCAGAAATTTTTGAAACCTTCGGTCGACGTTTGCGAGGTGCTGGAGTATTTGGTAAGCCGGATGATAACGCTCTGCCGCCGCTGCGCCGGGTTGTGCGGCAAGCTTCGTGTTGCTGCTTCTTCAAAAGAAAGTTGGGATCCAAGTAAGCTAAAGGGTGAGAAAATCTTACTTTCCGGCTTGCTTGTCGAGTTTTCTGTGTTGGCAGAGGTTCTGAGCCAGAGGAATGGATAAATACCTCATCATCATCTACGCGACTGGCTTCCGCGTCATCTTGATAATGGTCATTGTCAATAAGATGTACAAAAAATGAGCCAAGGGAGTCAAGTTCTACCTCTGACTCATCATCATCATCATTTTCATCCAAATTGAATAACTCGGCAGTGTTGGTTTTCTTCTTAGCAGGCTTTTTAGCCTTGCTCTTCGTCCGGAGTTTCTTTGGTTTCTCTTGAAGCTTCTTGGTCCAAAAAGGTGAATCGGCCTGTAAATATTTGAATGAATATGAACAAGTGGTACAAATATGAGTCAAAATGAGGTTGATTCAAAGCTTACAGATGGCGCTTTATTTAGAGTACAGAAAGGACTCAGTTCGACTTGGCTGTAATCTTCCAAGCTGTCATTCAATAGAGTCTTGGTCATGTTATTTATGTCTTCTTCATTAATTTCAATTTGACAGTGGTGCTGAGGATATGTTAGGGGTTGTTTGGAATACAGCTGACGAGCGCCCTACCAATTTTCTGGCGTCGACTAGCACGCCGGGCAGCCGTTTGGATTGGAACCAACGTTTCGCGACCACGCCAAAATTTCGGTAGCTTTGTTTAGTTTTTGTGCCTGCAAGTTGGTGGAACCGCGGCGGCGGATTCATTGGCCAATTTTTTGGCGAGCCCGCTATTGGCGGGGCGGACTGGGGCGTGATCCAAACAGCCCCTTAGTTCGCCGGTGTACTCACACATTAAGCCAGACCAGCGGCTTAGAGGCCAGATTCTCCAGGTGACCCAACAGCGAACTAGATCAATTCCGGTTAAGCCATTGGCCATCAAGGCCCGGATCTTTGCAAAAATTGGTACATATTTCTTTCCTTCTGCTATGCTGATTCGATCTGGAAGATGAGGTCTACTGCTAAGCCAGCTGGCACGATAACCCGGCAAGGGATTTTCTCCTTCTGGCGAAGTATCTTGGCAATGGAACCAAGTCTGGTTCCAGTCTTTTGGGTGACTGGGAAGAGTGGCAGCTGGGAAGACAGCTTCTTTCCGGTGTTGTATAGATATGCCGCCTAGCTCCAAGCTAGGTCCGTTAGTGAATTCATTTTGCTAGTTCAAATAGTAGAACTCCCTAAATAGTTCTATGGTAGGCTCCTGTTGCAGGTACACCTCGCAGAACACTTGGAAGTTGCAGATGTTTGAGACAAAGTTTGGGCCGATATCTTGTGGATGAAGTTTGAAGAAATGCAGCTCATCGCAGAAGAATTTTGAACCAGGAGGGTTGAAGCTCCGGTTTATATGATCGGTAAAAACGACAACTTCGCCATCCTTGGGCTCAGGATGAGTCTCATTGCCTAGGACCCTCCAATGGATGATTTCTTTCTTGGATAAGACACTAGTCTGGACATATTCTTTCAGGTCTTCCTCTGTAACCTGGGAAACAACCCAGTTGCAAGTAGTGACAGTCTTGACCATCTTGAAGAGTAAAGTCCTAAACAAAGGAAACATTACCGGCTTAAGGTCATGCTATTAAACCAGACCATTGATTCAAAGATAAAATGCTATGAATAGTTAACAGATTAAGCCCGGGATGAACATTGAAGAATTGGCGGCTTAAATGGGGACTAATGGTACCTACTAGATTAAGGATTCTGCTGTTAAATCGGACAGAGCCTAAAAGTCAAGATATATTTTGCAAAATCAAGTTATAGGGAGGAAAGCATGGGTAACCCGGAGAATCAGTGTTGGGTCATGATAGTTATGAGGTGTATGGCGGATCACGGTTTACAGTATAAGCCGTCGTGACAGTTATGGTACTTCAAATTTTGCTAAGTGGTTGGATAAACAAACTTCACAAACTGGAGCAATAATTTTGGATCTACCATAGTTTAGAAAAGCAGTAAAATTCTAGCCTAAGATGGCGGCAGTGGAAAAGTTTCGATACTCTGATGAGATCTTCTATGGAGAGATGCTATTCTGAGGATGGAAATGATGTTAAAACCACGTCCGCACAAGACCTATGGTTTATCCAGATTGAAACCTATCGGAATTGACAAAAACAATGCAAGAACGGCAAGAACACTGACGAACGGCCTGAACCCTATTATAGATCTGAGATAAAGGGGGGAGGTGCGCTTACGGGTGATGAGGAGCAGCGGTGGCTTGCTGGAGTTCTCTGGTCTGATCAGGTTAACGCAGCAGCCTGCATTGATGCGGGGGTCGGAGGTCGCGGCGGCGGAGCTCGATCACTGGTGTGGCCGTGCGAAGGAGGAAGACGAAGGACGAAACGAGGGGGAAAATGATAAAGACCCCTGAAAGTGCGGTATATCAACTAGAGGGGGTGAATAGGCGATTTTTATGAATTCTTCACTGAGGAATTTCAGGGTGAGGAAATTCCTAAGTGAAGAACTACTTGCAGCGGAATAAGTACTCAGAAGTAAACATAACAGTGCATGAGCATGGTCTTCATGATGAAATGAAAACAAGCACAGAGTATAGAAAGTGTAAACACACGATAACACGGGATAAAGACAAACAGACTAAAGAAATTGAACTGAGGAAATAGAGAAAGTCTTCAGTCAAAGTCTTCAAACAGATATGAACAAGCACACAACACAGAAATGAGGAATATGGAAGGGTTGAGGAAATGGAACCAGGTAGCTTGGTGAAGACAATGATTTGGTAGACCAGTTCCAACTGTTGTGATAGTTGTATGTCTGGTTAGGGTGGCTAGGTATTTAATCCTGAGGACACCCGGTCCTAAATATGCAACTCAGGACACTCAGTCCTCATCGTATTCCCCTTGAGCTGAGGTCCCACAGACCTCGCCCAATCACTCGTGATAAGTCTTTAGGTGACTTCCAAACCACTCGGTCACTCGGCGATCCATAATTTCCTCTTGGATGCTCTAGACCATGACGCTTAACCGTCTGGAAGATGCACAGTCTTCAAAGGTAAAAAACGTCGGATCCACGCAGGATCAATCTCTTTAGTGATGCTCAATCACTTTGGGTTTGTAGGTGTTTGGGTTTGGGTTTTCCTCACTTGATGATTTTCACAGAAAGTCCTCGGAGGATGGGATGCTCTCAAATGACAAGTGTTAGTTTCTCTCGAAGCAGCCAACCAGCTAGTGGTTGTAGGGGCGACTATTTATAGCCTAGGGAGCAGCCCGACATGATAAGACATAAATGCCCTTCAATGATATGACCATTAGGTGGGTTGATATTTTGGGGCAGCTGGCGCATAGCACAATAACGGTCCGAATTTTGAGTATCAAATTCCTCAGGGCTATCATGTTCCTCACTGTGTAGGCAATCCGCACTGGCAAATTCCTAACTCCTCAGTCAGAAAAAATTCCTTAGAGACAAGAAGAACTTCGTCTCTATCACTGAAGAAATTGACTGAACTGTATGAGATTTCCAATGGCTTCACTCGAAGGGATTGGTAGGTGTAGGATTTGAGTTGAGCATCACTTGGAATTTTTTCCTTAGTATTTCCTCGACCCCCTTTAACAGTACGGTGTCTCCTATGACTCAAGAAAGAGAAAATAAAACAAAGAAAAGAAAGGTCTTCATGCTTCATGTTCCTCGAATGAATACCAAGTCTTCAGGATCACACCAATTTCTTCACTTTCAAAGTCTTTAGAAAGTCTTTAGAAATCCAAAGTCTTCAGTCGAAGAACTTCATTTTTAGGGGTCGACTTTCTCTGTAAATATCAAACTCCTCATAGACTTATAGAAATGTGTACGCTCACAAACGCACCAGTCCCTTAACCTATAAGTCTTCAATACACCAAAATCACTAAGGGGGCACTATATGCACTTACAATCTCCCCCTTTTTGGTGATTGATGACAATATAGGTTAAGTTTTCAACGGGGATAAACATATGAAGTGTAATACTGAAATTTAGGAATTTGATTGGCAGATATAGGAGAACCCCCCCTGAAGATGTGCATAGTGAGGAATTTGCTTTTGAAGCAATGCACACTTTGAAGAGTAGAATCATGGAGATCTCCCCCTATATCTTGTAATTCATACACGCATTTAACATATAATATGAAGAATTTGAAATGCATGATGAAATATGGTGACTGATGTAATTCAACATGCGTGCATTAACATTTATGAGGAATAAGCATGCAAAAAAACTCAGCAAAAGTATCAGACCACCATAGAGTTTAAGTTTACAACTCGATCCAGCAAAGTCTTCAAAAGAACGAGAGTTGTAACTTAGAAAAAACGCCCATATAGGTAGACCTGCTTGAAGACTAACTCAAATTTCTCCCCCTTTGTCATGGAATGACCAAAAGGATCGAAAAATGAGGACTAACGCCCCTGAGGAATGTCATGTTGATGGAGGAGAACCAGCGTTGTTGGGGTCATTGGTTGTTGTAGGGCCTGCAGCAGTGTCGTCCAAGTCTTCAAACTCATCGGTGTCGCGGGATGAAGAATATGAGCTGGCCACCAAGGAAGGAACTTTGAATTTCTTGAATTTCTTCGCTGGAGGAGCAGACCAATCAAAGTTCTCCTTGAGACCCATTTGCTTCAGATCTTCTTCGCCATACAGATGTGATAAGATAGCCCAGGTGCGACCGAAAACTTCATGGAGGTAGTAATGGTTTTTCTTCACTGCATTATGTGTAGTAGTCATGTTGTGAAGAAGAGAACCAAACTGGCGCCTAACCCATTTATGGTTTCGATCCACCTTCTGGTGAAGACTAAGAAGCAACTCACGGTCAGTCATCACCCTGGGATCTGTGGCTTGAGGATTTGGCTTGGATGCATGTGCAGCAGAATCATGAGTGGCATAGTCATCATTGGTGGAATAAGGTGCAACTTTGCGAAACTGACCATCCAATGGACGAATGCCTTCATCAACGAGAGCAGGTGCCTTGCCCTTTTCATCAGCTGAGGAATAAGTCTGCTTGAGGACTTCAATTGGGGGTAGGTAGCTGAGGTGATTCTGAAAGTTAGCCTTGTAGTTTAGTGAAGACCTTGTTTGAGGAATCTCATAATCCAAGGAGCATAAGGCTTCAACTCAAACAAAGAGAGTGCAACATTTGCCAGAGTCCTCATGAAGAAATCATGATAATTGAAGGAATGCCATGTATGATGTTGAATAGCAGATTCTTCATGGTGCCAACAATTTCCTCATCAGACGAGTCGTGGCCTTTGATAGGACTCATTGTCCTCGTCAGAATGCGATAGACTGTTCTAGGCACATATAGCAATTCCTTCACGAGGAATTTGGTCCTTGGCGCTTGACCGGGCTTCAAGGGCTTCATTAGCACTTGCATGTAATGGGTAGGGAGTTCAGGCTCCTGGTATAGAGAACGAGCTCCTTCAAGGGGTGGACTGATGGGCAGGGCATGAAGTAATTCAGAGGCCGGTGCTTTATAATGAGTGTTATCAGTCATCCAGTCCAATACCCAAGTGTTGATATCATCAGGATCACCTGTGATGTGCAGTGTAGCGTAGAACGGAAGAATAAGCTCTTCATTCCAATCAACAATATCAGAGCAAAAGTTGAGGAGTCCTGCGTCATGAAGCACACCGAGGACAAGAGAGAAGCAAGGCAGTGATTCCATGTCCACGTGAGGAATATGCTCGTGGTAGAAGACTTTATCCTTGTTGAAGAGCAGTGAAGAATAGAAATTGGCCTGGCTGGTAGTCCAGAAGAGTTTCCTCCTAAGACGAGCAAAGTCATAAGGATTGTAGTCCGTGAAGAATACATGCTCGCCGAAGAAGTCATCAGCCTTGAATTTTTTCTTCTTTGAGAAGGGATCCTTTGGCTTGGGGTGAGGAGTGTCCGCCAATTGCATCACAACCTCAAGGATCTCGATCTTAGGTTCTGCAGGCTGAGGAATTTCAGGTTCTTCTTCAATGGCAGCCTGGGACTTCAATTCTTCATTTACATTTTCTTCAGCACTAGTGGCTGGAATCTCTTCATGGACAGACGGTGTGGCACGACGTTCTTCAGATCCCATTTGTACTTCAGTAGTGATAGGGGACTGATGAATTTGTTGTAGGGGTGTGAACATAGGAGAATTGGGATGCTGACTTTCCCAAAAGTCGTCGTTCAACACTGGAGTTGTACATCCAATGTCCACATCTTCGTCTTCATTCATTTCTTCAGCGCCGGCCTCTTCAGCAGTGAACTAGGGCGTGGGCGATGAGACTATTGGGGTTGAAGGGATTGCATCCGCTTCAATTTCTTCATCCAACTGCTCTGAGGAAGCAGCAGAAGGAATGTCTTCATCGGATCCGCTTGGGATCACGTATTCTTCGTCAAAAGGAATAAGGTCCTTTGATGGCATAGATGAGACAGGAACATCATCAATTGGATTTTCAAATGAGCTGGTCAGTGGCTTCATTTTCTTCGGAGCTGAAGAATCTGATGTAGTTGATGCCTTCCTTTTCTTCACAGCTGCACGCTCTGCAGCCTTGGTCTTCTTCACATCTGATGCAGATGGAAGGATTACAGATGGTGTAGGCGCGGGAGGAGCAGAGGAATTTGGTTCAAGATCTTTAGGCACAACTGATGCAGTTGCCCTGACTTCTTCATTTTCTTCAAGCGCAACACTAGTGCATGCCCTCACAATTTCCTCAGCGGCTGGAATGCAGTCATTAGCCCTGGTACTAGCATTTTCTTTAGCAGCCTGAGTATCATCAGCGGTGCTAGCATTTTCTTCAGTAGGCTGCGCAGATGCTTTAGCCTGAGGATTTTCTTGTTGCGTTGGGGCTGCAACATTGGAAGTGAACTGTTCAGTTAGTTTCACAAAACAGACCTTGGCTCCCAGCCAATCAGCATGGTATGCATCAAATTCATCAATGAGTTTCTTGATCTCAGATTGAATAGTGATAAGTTCTTCAGTTGTCATAGAGACAACGTTTTTCTTCAGGAAGCGCTCCTTTTTGTACTACGCTTTCTTCAACTACCTGGCCTTTTCAAATTTCCATTTTTTCCTAAATGAAGTGAGTCAACATATGACTTTGGCTAGGAGTCAGCTTGAAGTCAGGCATAGGAGTGTTGGGGTCCTTGTGCCAGAGATCAATGTAATCAAGGATCAATTTTGGATTCGAAAGCAGAGGCACACTTGTGCCTTTGGCTCTAGCCGCCCTGAGTTGCTTGTCCCTAATGATTTCAGCAAGTTCTTCATCATCAGCTTCGTCTTCATGAGATGGCACTTGAAAGGCGACCTGGTTCTTGTGAGGACTTGGTCGAGAGCCTCGTCCAGCAGTGGCCTTTGTCTTCAGTAGACGGGGCCAGATGATGAATTTGGTGTAGCTGAAGAACTAGCAGAAGCTCCTGGGGCAATTGAGATACATGTTGTCCTTTGGCACGTGGCAAGATGCACAGGTGCTAAGGATTTTGACAAAGGAGCTGAGGACTTTGGAGGAGCTGGTGTGGCTTGAGGAATTGGCCATGAGGGCTTTGAAGAATCTGGTCGTGAGGGCATTGCTGAGGAACTTGGCCGTGAGGGCATTGGGGTTGAAGCACTTGGCTTATGAGCCGGCTTCTTTGGCATGGCCTTCTTTGGCTTGCTTGCAGTGGTAGCAGTAGCAGCAGCAGAGTCTTTATTAAATTTCCTCACTACTTCCTTAGCTACTCTGGCTAGCTTGGCCTGGCGCTTGGCCCATTCATTAGGATAATCCTCACCACGCTTGAGGCTGGTGGGATCAGCTACATGGCCAGGTGCCAACGGAGGTCTTGGGCATGGAGGATTAACAGCAAATTTCTTCATATACTTGGGAGTAACATATATGTATTCCCTCCATTCCCGTGCCCATCTCTTCCCTATCCTTTGGATGCACACTTTGCGGTCATTCTTAGTTTCCTTTCCATGGGTGGTCTCATCAGGAGTGAAATAATCCTTGTATATATCCTCAGGGATTTCAAACGCAGTGTTGACTTCCAGCTTCTTTCCTCCCTTCTGAGGTTTCTTGCCATCTGCCATTTTCTTTAGCTGAGAGTTTTGAACGATTGAGTTCTCTGAAGAGGTATGCAACTTTTCTTCAAGGAACGCTGCAAATGAGTTAAGTTGATGAGAACCTAGAGATTCAGCATCGGACATGTGTACATGTGAACAGAGTATAGGTGCGAAGAATTTGGAGAGGTCATATGCGTTCTCAGAAGTTTTTGCAAAAAGAGCAAGTTTGAGGAATTTGACCGGATGAATCTTGAGGAATTTCACTAAGCGTTCTTTGACTTAGGTTCCAGAGTTGTACAGATTTGAAAATCCACACAATTGAGGAATCTTGAAGAAAAATGTTGCTTAGAGAAACAGATCAAGAACAGATGATATGTGAGGTGTCCAGTGTGTGAGGATTTGAAGAATAAACACCTTTTGAAGATTTGAAGAAAACATCCGAATCAACAAGGGTAGTAAAAGTAAATTTTAATTACCCTGTACGAAGAACACAACGAACTGGGAAGTGTAGAATTGAAGCTCGTCGGTTCAGATCTTCCATGCCCTAACTTGGCTGAGGAAGATGGCTACGGCGGCGGCAGAGTGAAGAAATCCGCATCTGGCGTGAGTACGGCGGCGACGAGGTCGAGGCAGTGAAGCTCTTCCTGACCGGCGACGATGGATGTAACGGCGGCGCTAGGGTTTGAGAACTCAAGCGAGGGAGTGAGATCGAGCGGAGTAAAAACGAAGTGAGGAAGGGAGAGGGGTATTTATAGCCGAAGTGAAAAACCGTTCGCCCGAAGAAATTGGACGAACATGCCCCTAACCTTTCTCATTCGCATGACATGTGTCACCCATGTACTGAGAGGTGTCGATCGTGTGCGATCGTGGGTGAATAGGATAAGTATTATCGTGGAATGTGTAACTGTTTGAGTGGCAAAGGCCGAAAATTCAGATAAGATAAGCTTAAAGTTTCGTTCGCAATTTCTTTAGCTGACAAGGACACAGTGAAGATTTTGAACGAGTTTCAAATGGAACGCACATGAAGAATTTGTGAATAGACTGGGTTGAGTTTAGCATAGAGGGGGAAAGGGTCCGATCACATTCACTTAGAAGAACAAGCAACTTGAAGGAATAGCGATAAGTGAATGTTGTAGAGGACATAAACTCATATATATACACACACACACACACACACATATATATATATACATGTATATATATAGCCAATGAAGAAAAACGACAGAAATGGTGAAGACAATGCAAGTTGAATAACAACAGAGGAATTTCAAAGCTGAGGAAAAACTCAAATTGAAGATTTTCAACTTTTGGTGGTGGCATGACCCACCGTATAAGAATGATGATTTCAGACACCACGTACCATTGTCGCAAGGTTATGAGAATTCATTAATATCTTCACAGTTAGAGTGTTATTCTTCATTGATTGAACAAAAACATTTCTTCATGTGTTGCACATCTAAGTCATCAATTTTGCATAAGTGTTAGGATGAGTGTCCTTTTCAAAGAACATTCGAAGATTCTAGGATATTTAGCTCACACCACAACTTGCTAAATCTCTTCTCATCCAAGGGCTTAGTGAAGATATCTGCTAGCTGTTCTTCAGTCTTCACATGCTCAATAGAGATGCCGCCCTTCAACACATGATGACGAATCTAAATGTGCTTTGTCTTCGAGTGTTGAACTGGGTTATGAGCAATCTTGATAGCACTCTCATTGTCACAGTAGAGTGGCACATTCTTCATGTTGACGCCGTAGTCCTTGAGAGTTTGCTTCATCCATAGCAGTTGAGCACAGCAAGAACCAGCAGCAATGTACTCAGCTTCAGCGGTACACAGTGATACGCAGTTCTGTTTCTTCGAGGACCAACAGACCAAGGATCATCCGAGGAAATGGCATGTGCTAGATGTTTACTTGCGGTCCACACAATCACCAGCATAGTCAGAGTCTGAATATCCAATGAGATCAAAAGCCGAGCCGTTGGGATACCATAATCCAAGTATTGGTGTGTGAGCTAGATATCGAAGAATATGCTTCACAGCCTTGTGGTGTGATTCCTTCGGTGTAGCTTGATATCGGGCACACATGCAAACACTAAGCATAATATCTAGCCTAGATGCACATAAGTACAATAAAGAACCAATCATGGAGTGGTATACCTTTTGATCGAAGTCAATACCATTTTCATCAGTGCATAGATGGCCATTTGTGGGCATAGGGATTTTGACTCCTTTGCAATCTTGCATGTTGAATTTCCTCAGTACATCCTTGAGGTATTTCTCCTGAGATATGAATATGCGATTGTGTTGTTGATGAATCTGAAGACCTAAGAAGAATTTCAATTATCCCATCATAGACATTTGATATTCTTCACTCATCATATAGGCAAATTCATCACCGTAACGTTGCTCAGTACAGCCAAAAATGATATCATCAACATAAATTTGGCACACAAACAGTTCACCATCATAAGATTTAGTGAAAAGAGTTGGGTCAAGTGAACCGGGTTTGAAGCCTTTATTCATGAGGAATTCCTTCAAAGTATCATACCGCCCCGTGGGGCCTGCTTGAGGCCATAGAGGGCCTTATTGAGTCTGAAGACTTTGTTAGGATGCTTTGGATCTTCAAAACCTGGGGGCTGAGCAACATATACTTCTTCCTCAAGGTTACCATTGAGGAATGCACTTTTCACATCCATTTGATATAGGATGATATCATGATGGTTAGCATAAGCAAGTAATATGTGAATAGCTTCAAGTCTAGCAATAGGTGCAAAAGTTTCATCGAAATCAATTCCTTCAACCTGTGTGTAGCCTTGAGCTACAAGTCGTTCCTTATTCCTCACCACAAGGCCATTTTCATCTTGCTTGTTGCGGTAGATCCACTTAGTGCCGATGATGTTGTGCTTACGAGGATCTAGAAGTTTGACCAGTTTTGTGACGTTTTTGAGCTCGAATTGATGTAATTCCTCTTGCATAGCTTGAATCCACTTAGGCTCCAGAAATGCTTCATCTACCTTAGTGGGCTCTGTGATAGAGACGAAAGCAAAGTGCCCACAGAAGTTAGATAAATGTGAAGCTCTTGAGTGTGTGAGAGGACTTGGAATGTTGATGTCGCTGATGATTTTCTCAATTTGCACTTCATTTGCAACGCGAGGATGAGCGGGTTGTCGTTGAGGAATTTGATCAGTATTTTCTTCAGCACCATTTTCCTCAGGTGCATCAGCATGACGTTCTTCATGTTCTGGAATGACTTCTTCAGCAGATTCTTCGGTAGGAATGACATCCTTGGTAGCCTTGAACTTAATAGATTCCTCAGGAGGTATTTCATCTGCCACAGGAGGTAGGTGCTCTCTTTGCGAGCCATTAGTCTCATCTAACCGCACATCTACAGTTTCAACAACCTTATGGTGATAGGTGTTGAAGACTCTGTAGGTGTGCGAGTCCTTACCATAACCGAGCATAAAACCTTCATGTGCTTTCGGTGCAAATGTAGAATTGTGATGAGGATCTCTAATCCAACATTTTAAAACGAAGACTTTGAAATAACTCACATTGGGTTTCTTGTCGGTGAGGAGTTCATATGTGGTCTTCTTGAAGAATTTATGAAGATATACCCTATTGATGATGTGGCACGCAGTATCAATTGCCTCAGGCCAAAAGCGAGGAGGTGTCTTGTACTCATCAAGCATAGTGCGGGCGATCTCAACAAGAGTCCCGTTCTTCCGCTCCACGACGCCATTTTGCTGAGGAGTATAAGGAGTAGATAACTCATGAGTAATACCAAGTTCATCAAGATAGTCATCAAGACCGGTGTTCTTGAACTCAGTTCCAGTATCACTTCTGATGTGCTTGATCTTCACACCAAAGTTGGTTGAGGCCCTCGAGGAAAATCGTTTGAAGACTTCCTGCACTTTAGTTTTGTAAGTGATGATATGCACCCAAGTATATCGAGAATAATAGTCAACAATGACAAAGCCATATAAAGATGCAGCATTAGTAAATGTGGCATAGTGAGTAGGGCCAAAGAGTCCATGTGAAGCAATTCAAATGGTCGAGTAGTAGTCATGATAGTCTTCACTGGAAGCTTGGCCTTGGTCATCTTTCCAGCTTCACATGCTCCACACAAATGGTCCTGGAGGAATTTGACACCCTCGATGCCAATGACATGCTTCTTCTTCGCGAGCGTGTGCAGATTCCTCATGCCAGCATGACCAAGTTGTCGATGCCATAGCCAGCCTTCTGAAGCTTTTGCAAGTAGACATTTTGCAGGTTGTGGTCCTGCCGAGAAATCAACAATATACAAATCTCCTCTCCTAAAGCCTTCGAAGATTTTGGAATTGTCAGCTTCCATGATCACAACACAACAATACTTGCCAAATACAACAACCATATCAAGATCACAAAGCATTGAGACAGACATGAGGTTGAACCCTAAGGACTCGACAAGCATGACTTTGTCCATGTGTCGATCCTTTGAGATTGCAACCTTACCTAGACCCAATACCTTGCTTTTGCCTTTGTCAGCGTAGGTGATATGCTTCAGATGTGATGGAGATAAAGCAGAGTCCATCAATAAGCTCCTGTCACCAGTCATGTGATTTGTACATCCACTATCGAGGACCCACTAAATGGCTTTGGGTTGATCATCCTGCAGATGAATTAGTGCAACTTACGAACTCATATACTTCAGCAGTGAAGAATAGGCACTACAAAAAATACACTTCCGTGATGATACGTGTTTGTCAAAGTAGGTCGCTTTTTTGTCATGCATGTACATCCATGACAAATTTATGACAGAATCAAGATAGTCATACATGTGCTGTTGTAGAAGTGTTCCATGACATTACCAAAATTATCATCGCGGAAGTGTCCACTTCCATGACAATAAATCGCGCGTCACAGAAGTACTTTCATCTAGGGTGACCGACACATGACATCCACCGTAACGGAACACCGTTAAGCTATCGGGTCGGGTTTTGGATCCGATAACCCGTTAACAGCCCCAACCAATGGGGATTTTCCACGTGTAAAATCATCATTGGCTAGAGGAAACATGTGTCGGCTCATCGTTGGGACATATGTCATCCACTCACTGGATAGAAGGCGCCTATGATACGTCGACACATGGCACGACCCAACAGTGGCCCATTCCTGTGAAAAGGCCGGCCCATTTGACTTGGTCAAAAGCTGGCGGGCCGGCCATGGAAAGCCTGTTAACGGCCTGTTCGCATATAGCCCATTCACAACCCGCTAACCCAAGGCCCGTTACACCCTATCTGAATTAGGCCCAGTAGCGTCATCTTGGCCGTCCAATATGATTCCAGCCCATTTTCACTTCTGGCCCATGTATAGCCCATGACGTCTTTCGGCCCATATGAGGCCCTTTCTAACTCTTGGCCCATTAGCGGCCCGTGCTGAAACTGGCCCGTAATGAACAGTGTATTACTTTACACCCATTAACGGCCCGTGGTGAAACTGGCCCGTAATGAATAGTGTATCACTTTATACCCATTAACGGCTCGTTATTCCGTTGGGCCGTTTCCAGCCCAAGTTAACTTTCGGCCTTCTGAGGGCCCATTTATTCTTGGGCTCATTTGCAGCATTCGGTTACTTACGGCCCGTTACTGTCATTTTCTGTTTGTGTGCCAAATTCAGCCCGTCGTTACAGTCGGCCCGTTTGTGGACCATTAGTCTGTTGGGCCATTTTCATGGCATCACCAAATACGGCCTATTAACGGCCCGTTATGGTCAGCCCATAAAACGTACGATTTCCATTAAAGGCCCGTCTACGACCCATTAAAGGCCGGTACAAGACCCATAAATGAGTCGGCGGCCCATGGATCCTACGAGACGTACAAGGCCCATGGATCCTACGAGACGTAGAAGGCCCATGGATCCTACGAGAAGTAGAAGGCCCATGGATCCTACGAGACGTAGAAGGCCCATGGATCCGACGGCCCGTGAAGGGCCATGGTCGGCGAATTGGCCCCCGTTGGAACGATATAGCATATTCAAAGAATTATCCTACTCAATACTATCACCTCTAAAAAGCCTACACTATTACAACAAAGAGATCAAAGCATAGAAAGGTAGAATAATCCTACACTATACAATAAAGAAATTACACCCGATTATACCCACTGGGCATTATGGTTCGGCAGAGGTGATAATAAAGCATACACAAACAGCAAAATTACATACACTGGGCAAATACAGCTCATACATCATGGACGCGCATCAACTTAACTCCATTTGAACTATAATCTCTTCAGAAAATAGGATTGGCCGGATTCAGATAGCACAAATTTCAGTCTGCAAAATCTCCAATTCCTTCATGGTTACCTCAGTGTCTTGTTTCATTTTTGGACTCCTGCATCTAATACTTGCATGTCCAGTCTCAACTTGTTGATTATACGTTGACAATCATGTACATGTTGTCTTGCCACCTCTAGTTGATGCTCGAGAACATCAGCACATTCCAATTCCAATCCATAATCATTCGGTAACGGCCATGCCGCACAGCTCGCAGATCTTTGTGTTGATGTCACTTCATCCTGAAATGTTTCTGTAAGTACACATGACTAGGGAAAAAATATAGTTACAACAGTGAAGCGAACAAGACACTATTTTTTACTACATGGCAAAAACGGACTAACAATAATGTTACACGTCACTTTCAAAAAAAATGTTACACGTCATGAAGCATAAGCAGGTGATATTTTAAAAATTATAAAAAAGATAGTCTGTGCAGCCTGCATACAGAAATCCCTCTTAGCTCACCAGAGGAGCATGATGTTGGGGCCCAATCAAAAACACGGACAAGTTACAAATTTAGACAGCACGTTGCGTATAAGTAAGCAAGCAGTTGGTCATTCTGTGCCTCAATTAAAGTCTTAGGGAGCATAATGAACAGCAGAGGGTTTCATACAAACATACTACAACAGGCAAAACTATGCAATCATTAGCGTAGTATAAACTAGATTGTGAGCCTCATGCAATAATAGTTGGTTAATAGACTTCAAATCTTTAGGCACACTTCGGCAGAGTAATTAAATGGTAAGGCCTTTAATTATGTCAACTAATAGTGATACAAGTACCGAACATCAGGCATGATTATTTGAGCATCTCATTAACTGAGGACAAATAAAGCAATTGAAAAGAGAAAATTAACTATGCCTGAAACAAACAAGGAATTGAACTGTTGAGTTGCATACAGTGACTTGCCTTAGCAGGTTGAAGAGGCTTACTGCAGCTCCTACTTCTCTTGCAAGGCTCCTTCCTAACATCTTGTACTTGGAAATCCTCAATCTTATCTTCATTGCACCCCCTTTGCAAGGTGACACAAACTAGTTACTCGTCTCCTTGGAAGATAAATATGCATACTTTTCAGTCCGTGAACACAAAAGGATGAGATTATAACAAAACAACACCACATAATTATGTCAACTAGTTACTCGTCTCCTTGGAAGATAAATATGCATACTTTCCTAACATACTTGCCTACTGTAGTGTACAGCCAAACCTTTATGTCACCTATGAGTTAGACAAGGCCCCACTACAGCATCCCTTAGTGTTTAAATCGTTGACAAGCTCTGTTAGAGTGTTAGGTCAAGAACAGCAAGTAATCAAAGCAAACCGTCCTAGTATGGCTGGCTAATGCAAACAAGCAATTGAACAGATGTGTGAGCAAATCTTACATATCAAGAAAAGAAGCAAAGAAGGAGGCTTAAAGACCATCACTTGACTGACCAGATTTAAGGGGCATTTAAACATCATGTGTAACGTATGAACTAACATAAACATTGCATATTCCAGATTCTACAATGGAATGCACATGTATTAGGTTATGCCATGTATGATGATGCCTAAATGTACAGATAGCAGGCAGGAGTGATTCATCATTGCACGCACAATTGAATTGCAGGTTAAGGGCCAGTTCGATTCCGCCTTTTCAGGGCATATTGTCAAAATAAGCCATAAAAGATGTAAAGAAGTCATTTTTGAGTTATGGGCTTGGGTTTAACTAATTTATCTTTGGAGGGGGGTGTTTCGGGTAGAACCTCACTAAAAATTGAAGGGAAGGGGAATAGTGAAATGACTCTGTTGTCTACCTATATTACACTCAAAATGCAATTGTTGACGCCTGTGTCACACCTGACCCTCAAGTAAAAAACAAACATGCAGGCATTCATTGCCCTGCCCGCTTGCATCTCCTCTCCCCTTTCCCTCTACCTCGATCCCCTGCCTGCAGCACTAGGGTTCCTCCAGTGAGCCGTCGCCACTGGTGCACTACATCTTGTACTTTTTCATTGTGTAACCCTATCTGCAAGTTGACACGGCTAATTTCAGACATCTCTACATGATACTACATTGCATATCCCTTGCGCATATTTAAACCACCAATTAAGGATTGTGTGCGTACCATAAACTAGCCATGACTCTGTATGCTGGACTAGTAGGCACTCTAAGGGAGCCTAATGTAGTGCACTGGAATTCCTACATGCCACCTACGATTTTGTGTAATGTACTACCCCTTTTCCTAAATATATGTCTTTGTAGAGGTTCCAGTATGGACCAGATACAGATGTATATAGATGCATTTTCGGGTGTAGATTCACTCATTTTGCTCTGTATGTAGCCTATAGTGGAATCTCTAGAAAGACTTATATTTAGGAACGGAGGTACGAGGTAGTATCATGTATGACATCTACATATCTAATTTAGCAGCCAGTTGTAGAAATCATTGTCTTCACAAAGGGATTACTAGTCGAAAATCCTAGCAAAGCACGCTGGCAGGCACAGAACAATACAAGAGAGAGATACGCGCTTACAATATCATAGCAATACCTCAGTCCAGGATCTTGGTTGGCCAAGCTGTTTGATCCAGAAGAAACATCGTCCTTGTAGGTTTTGCCACCTGCATAACAGGTAACAATGACCGGTTAGTATATCTGAAGTACATCGGGCAGGTGATGCTGGACGGGTTTAAAGGTGACAAGTACCTAGGCCGTGGCGGGTGCTTGGCATCTCTCCAGACTGTGGGAATCATGTTAGAAACATCGAGGGTGATGACCCTGCGCTGGCTGTCGGGGTCTGGTAAGGAGATCTAGAACCGTCGAGTAGGGTGTTTGTGGAGCGGCTCTGGTAGGGTGGACTACGGTGTGGGCAAAGCGGATCTATGGCCGTGGACGAGGGCGTAGGTGAAGCTTCTCTGGTGGTTGGGTTAAGGATGGTGTCGACGATGCGCATCTACGGCCGTGGACGGGGCGTTAGAAGCTGCTCCGGTGGTTGGGTTAAGGGTGGTGTCGACGATGCGGATCTGCGGCCGTGGATGAGGCGTCAGAAGCTGCTCCGGTAGGTTGGATGAGGGTGCGAGGAAGCGGATCTGAGGCCGTGGACTTGTGAGTTGGCAAAGCGGCCCCGGTAGGGTTGAGGAAGGTGTCGGTGAAGCGGCTCCAGTAGGGTTGAGGAAGGTGTCGGCGAAGAGGATCAGAGGCCGTCGATGGGGGCATGGGTGGGGCGGCTCCGGGGGGTGTGGACGAAGCGTCTCCGGTGGGGAGTATGAATGAGCCGCTACAGATGCGCGGCGGTTGAAGAGAGTACCGACGAAGCAGATCCGGCACCGTGGACAAGACCGGCATTGAATGGGTTGTGGTACAGTGGTGGATGAGCAGTCTACTTGTTCCTAGGGGAGGTGGGAGGGGTAGATGCGGCCGCAGAAGCAGATCCGGTGAGGTGGTCACCGCTGGCAGTGAATGGGCTATGGTACGCCGGTGGATAAGTAGTCTAGGGTTTCGAGAGGGGAGGGGAGAAAGGGCAATGAAGTACGGACGGCGTGATGTAAGATGCTCTGGTGCTGTGGAGTTAGTCGTTTTTGCAGGAGGGGGAGAGGAAATGGGGGTGCCGTGTAGTGGGGGAACCGGAAGTTACCAAAGCAGCCCCGACCTATCATGTAGATGAGGGCGGTATTGTAACTGTTGGTCTCCGTGCACCAAGGACAAAAGGGGGATTTCGCATGCTAAAGACTAAGGTGGCGGAAATTTTAGAAGGAGGCGGGAGATTTTGCCGCCCGCGGGATCATTCGTATCAAGTTTCAACTAATTTTGGACCGTGCTAGCGGGAAGGTTATGCTAGACTGTGTACACGAGGCACGCGTCAGCAGTTAATAACTAGTGTGAAGTCCACCCCAGAAAAAAGACAATAACTCGGGATGATGCGCCGATAACTTGCACGTTCACACGGGCGCGGCCAATCGTACGGGTGTACTGACGCGTTCACAAAAAAGGGATCAAACGCTCAGCCTATGTATTTCTTGTGTAAATAGAAAATTTAGTGCCATTGGTTATTTAGTTTAAACATAATGCATTGATGTGTTAGTGTAGAGGCGCACAAAAAGAAATGGATATTGTAGTCAGCTACTTAAAAGTGTTACCTCATATGATTACATAGCCTCCATTTCATAAATTGCGTACCCATTGAATTCATATATGAATACTACATATATTACTTCAAAATAGAAACTTAAATCATCCAAGACTAATGAATTTTAATGCAAGAGTAACAATGGTGCATGTTCATGATAGCTACATTGGTTGTTTGAAGAAACATCACTGTAACTTTGGCATGCACAACTAAAAAGGCTTATTTAAATAGAAAAAAATGTGATATGTGAGTGTCCAATCTTTATAGCATTGAATCGATATTGTACCTTTGGCCACGATACGAAGTAGATATTGACTTATGTTCAAGCGATGCACGTCCACGATCGCTAGATAGTGATATGTGAATGAATTGTGCAATCTCTCTCACACTCATACATATCTCATTTCCCTGTGGGCATCGGAATCACACACGCGCACTTCCTGTATTTCTCTCCCTCCGTCAGGGTTAAATTCGTCTTTCTACCCCGTCCTACAAGTCTCTCACACAGAAACACACACGCTCTCTATGTCTAACACACCCACCCCTTTAATTCTGCCCACCCACGGCCACTAATGTCTCTCACACATATGCTATCTACCTATCCCTTAATATAGCTAGATATGTGTCACACAAACTCCTTCTCCCTACTAGCAAGATGCCCATGTGTTGCACGGAACATCAAGATGCATTTGTATGAGAAGTTTATCTTGTGGGAGAAAAGGATGAACGAGGGAGTGCCTTATTTGCAAATGCGGAGAGGGGTGTGGGTATCTTTTTGCAAAATTGCCATAGTTTCCTTCCTGTCCGTCGGATATAAATTGGATGGCCTATATTGCAGGATGGCAGGAACACCATCATCACCAACTCTGTTTTTTATAAGAGTAGAGATATGTGAGTGTCATTGCCCCCCCCCACACACACACCCACACTTCCCAACACCAAAGGAGTAGGGTGACACCTCGATCTTGATACTAATCTATCGACTGGCTTCTCTCTCAAACATACACACACACACACACTACCCGGCACCGAAGGAGTAGGGTGGCACATCAATCTTGATAATAATCTATCTACTCCTCTTTCAAACACACACACACACACACACACTCGCTAGTTGTGCCTCTGTGCCTACCGCGCACACTCTCGATACGTCTTTCTCTCCCTCCCCCCCCAACAATGATAGCAGAAACTCGATCTGATCATAATCTGTCAGTTGGTTTCTCTCTCAAACATTGTGTCTTGGTGCCTCGCTCGGTAGCCCCCTCGATATGTAGACTTCTCACGCGCGCACAGCTGTAGCGATGATGACGCTGAACCTAGTGGGCCTTGTTTTTACCGGCCTCATGTGATAGTTTTCACCCAGTTTTCTGTTAATTAACAAGGCAACATTTCCTTTGTTACTACTAGTGAATCTAAAATCATTCGGGGCAGACATAAAATATATCACTTCAACCCAATTATCGCAACAACTATTTTAAAAGAAATAAGCTAGCTACCTGTGCGTTGCACGGAACATCAAGATGCATTTGTATGAGTAGTTTATCTTGTGAGAGAAAAGGTTGAACGAGGGAAGGCCTTATTTGCGAACGTGGAGAGACGTGTGGGTATATTTTTGCAAAATTGCCATAGTTTCTTTCCTATTCGTTAGATATAAATCCAACGGCCTATATTGCAGGATGGCACGCACACCATCATCACCAACTCTGTTTTCTACTCGCTCCGTCCGAAAATACTTGTCATCAAAATGGATAAGAAGAGATGTATCTAAAACTAAAGTAGGTCTAGATACATTTCCTTTTATCCATTTTGATGACAAGTATTTTCGGACGGAGGGAGTATTTGTCTTTTTAGAGATTTCAACAAGTGACTATGACCGGACCTTACCAACATACTCAAAAAAGTAGTCCATAATTTTGATGTTACCCTCTTTTCATGGCGATGCAGTGTCATCTGGATACCTCATAAATAAATAAAGTACTACATGGTACTAATATATGATACATGGCGCAGGAGTACTAAGTATTATTAATACAGTTTTGCTAGAACTCATCTAGATGAGATATAATTTGGTCTCATTCATCTTTTATAGCCATTAGACGTGATGCTTTATAAGATGCGTGTGTGCTGACGTGGGTTGTATTTGTTCTTGTGCAGCGAACCGACCACTGCATGTCATGTTTGATAGTCTCAAGTCATTAAAAGCATACAAGCCCCACATCTCTTCTTGGTTGATTCCTCTATTTATGTCAAAAAATAAGAAACAACATGAGATTTAATGCACCACGCCTATGTGTTTACTATTTGGTTTTCGTAAGATGACTTAATACTCACCTAAACGGAGGGAGTATTCGATTTGACAGCAGGCGGCGCAGTTCCCGATATGGATTTAATGTAGACGAGGGAGTAGCGGTTCCCGATATGTTGAACGGCCAATGCATCCTCCTTCAATTAATGCATGAGGGAAGTAATGGGAGGAGGTCCGGGAAAAGAGGTTGCACGATGTGAATACAACGCAGTTTGCCCTCATTGCCCTCATATAAAGGCGCCCCTCCATTCCAATGCATCTACCACATCGTACGCACCTAAGCATTTGCCTAAGCACCTACACTAAGCGCAAAAGAGCTCACTCCAGACCCATGGCGGCGATGCTCGTGAGCGGCCAGCAGCTGCGCTAGATGGTCCACGACGCCGGCCTGCGGCATGGCGCCGAGGATCGTCTCCAGACGGTGTTGGAGACCGGCTGGTGGATGGCCCCCTTCGACGCCAACTACGACTCCCAGTTGGACCAGATGATCGTTGCCACCAGCAACAAGTTCACCGTCCTCAAGAAGCTCGTGGACGACATCGCCATACTCCTCCAGCCCGCGCGCCCGGGCTCCTCATGGCCTGCCACCCTAATTGGCCTCCATGGCCGGAACTTCTTTCAAGCACTAGTGGCCCTGCGACTGCCCGCCGACGCCACGAAGAATGTCCACCTGGAGGCCGCGCTCGCCGCGAGGTGCCTCGCCCTGCAAGAATTCATCGACCTACACATCCACATGTACGAGGAAATCGTGTACATAGGTATCTACAAGGCTAGTGAGGACGCTACGACATTGGCCTTCCTCAACCGGCTGGAAGCCTTGGATACCTTTGTTGAGAAGCACCTCGACCTCACCACAAAAGCCGCCGGTCGGTGGCCCGGCGCACTAAGTTGAGGAGGAGGAGGTCATACGTCCATGGATCCATCTTTCTTCTTGCCTTCTGTAACCACCACTGCGATCGCATCATCGTGGCCTTAATTCTTATTGTGTTGTTGCATTCTCGTTCCAGTCAATACCGACATGTGCGATCCCTTTGCTTAATTATATGCATCACTATAACTAGTACTCCATCCGTCAATTTATAAGTCGTTCTTACCTTTTCCATCAACTTAGTGCAATGCGCGGGCATCTTGCTAGAAACACTAGAATATGTCTATATAATCCGTATGTGATAATCCATTTAAAATCTCAAAAAAGACAAATATTTAGGTATGGAGGGAGTAATATATTAGGAGTATATCAAAACAATAGTGATTTCTTTCAAGTTTGTGAACAAATACTACTATTCTACTACTTTGGATCCATCACAACGCACGGGCACATTGCTGGTAAAAGGAAAAGGCCTGCCGCGTTCGCGTCGCACCCCCACTTGCCCAGGAATCGGGAGTACAACACGGCCCATCCGGCACGACACATAGCTTAGGGAAGGTGTGTTGCCTAGCATTTTCACTTTCATGTGGGACCGTCGTTTAGCAAACCGACACCCCGCCCACCGCCGGGTTGGAAAACAGAAACGAGGGGAAGATCTAGCTGTAGCACGGAAGCCAAGAAATTTGGTGTCAGACGGGGCTCGTTGATAGAGTAGGAGCATTCCGTACTAGTACTACTCCTACTAGTACCAAGTTTGTACTCCTAATACTATATTACTAGTACTACCACTATATAACTAGCACTACAAAAAAAGACACATCCGTGACATTTTGGGCCGAACGAAAAAAAATTCTGTCATACATATGACACTTCTATGACGATAATTGTGACAAAACCTGGTATCATCATAGATGTGGTGGGCTCCTACTTCTATGACAAAAAATCATGACAGAAAATGGGCTTTTCGTCCTGGGCGGGCCGGAGACGCACCTGCATGACATTCTTTGGGCCGTCCATGACGGAAAAACCGTGGTAGAAGCGAGGGGGGATTTCGGGGAGTTCCCGATTACGGTGGGAGGTCGGGGGCCGAGCGATGCGCGTTTCTCTCATACACGTACGCGCGCGTGTGCGAGGCATTGGCTCTAACTGAACCCGAGCAAGGCATTGGGCTCTAGCTGAACCCGAGCGATTGCACTGCAGGCTACGCGTTACTGAACCCAAGCGATCGATCGATGGCTGTTAACTGAACCCAATCGAGCGATTCCTTCGCTACTGCTGCTAACTGAAGCCGATCGATGCTGCCTCTGGATGAATAGTGAGCGTTGCAGGGGGGTTGGATGAACAGTTCGCGGTGGGGGTGGATGAACAGGACCCCGTGGTGTTACCTCTGGATGAACAGGACCCCGATCGATCAAGCCGGTTGGGGCTGGATGAACAGGACCCCGTGGAGGGCTGGATGAACAGGACCACCCCGTGGATGGCAGGATGAATAGTAGACAGTGGAGGGCAGGATGAACAGTAGCCCGTGGAGGGGTGGTTGAACAGGAGCCCGTGGAGAGGGCTGGTTGAACAGTAGCCGGTGGAGTAGCGCGCGGTGGAGGCTGGATGAACAGGAGCCCGTGGATGAACAGTCGCAGGTGGAGGCTGGAGGAGGTCGACGGTGGATGAACAGTAGCTCGTGGAGGCTGGAGGGGGTCGACGGTGGAGATGAACAGTATCCTGTGGAGTCCCGTTTTGCGGTACGCCACACCCCTCCCGATGAACAGGACCCCCGTTTCGACCATAGCGCTCCAACACAAGTCCGTTTCGTCCGTTTTGCGGTACGCCACACCCCTCCCGATCAACAGGACACCCGTTTCGACCGTAGGAGGTCCATTTCCTTCGTTTTGCGATACGCCAGACCCCTCCCGATGAACAGGATCCCGTTTCGAACGTGGCCGGTCGAACACAAGGTCGGTTCCTCCATTCTGCGGTAGGCCAGGCCTCGTTTCCATCGCCTGTTCCGTCCAAGGCCTCCCGATGAACATGACGCATTCTGTTGCCTCCCCATGAACACGACGCATTCCGTTGCCTCCCCATGAACACGATGCATTCCATTGCCTCCCCATGAACACGACGACGATGTTGTTTCTCTGTTCCGACCCAGCCATGTACACGAGCCCTGGTCGTACGTATGCGCGAGTAGGCGTTCGAGACCCCGCCCGTATGTACACATACGTGGCCGTGTTTTCTTTCTTGCACCCTGGCCACTGTACGTACGTGTACATGCTACGTGCGCGCCTCTACTACGACACGTGCGCACCTCTACATCGACCAATATATATGTACATACACGTTCGCGACCAGAATGAGAACGCTACGTATGCTTCGACCAGGTGGGTCCCAACTGTCAGGCACTTCCTTGTGTGTGAAGATGTAGCTGGTGGAACCCAGCAGTCAGGGGCAAACTTTTTTCGCGAAACACGGTGGCCCGTCCGGTGGTTCCCCGCTGTCAGGTGGAGGAATAATTATTTTGCGCATAATAAGGAGGCACTTCCTTGCTTCGGCCGGGGACCCAGCTGTCAGTGTCTCCACGCACAGTACTCTTCCGATGGAAGTTGGTCGTTGACCACATTGACCACGCCGCGCCGAGAGCGCCACGGTGGTGGACGACGGCGAGGCCTAGGAAGGGGACGACGCGGAGCCGGGGAAGACGCAGTAGTGGAAGCCCGCGTGAAGAGGAGTACGAGGGTTCACTGGTTCGGCTGCGGTGTGAGGCTGCCGTCGCCGCAGGGCATGGCCAACGGTCGGAATAGTAGGGGGCGGTGAGGCCTCCGCTGCAGCACAGCCGGCCACGGGAGGCAGGAGCATGCGGCACGACCGGCGCTGCTTTGGGCGGCTGGAGCAAGAAGACCAGAGGTTGAAGAAGCACTACGGCCGTTGGATGGACATCGTACGGTCACTAGATCTAGAATCGTTCATATTGACTAAGTTGACAAAGCCCTTCGTCCCCGTCAACTTAGTAGGCCCACATGTCAGCCTCCCACCAAGTTGGGTCCCAGCTAGGCGGGGGAGTATTCATTTTTTTGTGCGTAATAAGGAGGCACTTCCGGTGGGTCTGAGCTGACAGCGGGGGGAACATTTTTTTCGCGAAATATGGTGGCCCGTCCGGTGGGTCCCAGCAGTCAGGGGGAAATGATTTTTTCACAAAATACTGGTGACCCGTCCGGTGGGTCCCCGCTGTCAGGTGGAGGAATGATTATTTTGCGCGTAATAAGGAGGCACTTCCTTGCGGCTGCCGTGGACCCAGTTGTTAGCCTCTCCACGTATAGTACTGTTCTGATGGAATTCGGTCGTTGACCACATTGACCACGCCGCGCCGAGAGCACCGCGGCGGTGGACGACGGCGAGACATAGGAAGGGGACGGCGCGGAGCCGGGGAAGACGCAGCAGTGAATGCCCACGCGGAGAGGAGTACGAGCGTTCATCGGTTCGGCTGTGGTGTGAGGCTGCCGTAGCCGCAGAATAACAGGGGGTGTGGGTGAGTAGAGGGATGCCCTGGCTAGTGGTGGGAGTAGTAGGGGCGCTGAGGCCTGCGCGGTAGCACAGCCGGCCACGGGAGGCGGGAGTAGGCGGTCCCGCCGGCGCTGCTTTGGCGGCTGGAGCAAGAAGATCAGAGATTGAAGAAACACGACGGCCGTTGGATTGACATCCAACGGTTATGTCTGCTAGAATGATTTGTTGACGTGTATAATAACTAAAAATTCTTGCATACGCGTCAACTAAACAGGCCCACAAGTCAGACCACTCCCTCTTTTTTTAATAATTTATATATAGCTCATGGCAACTTCTTATGCAATTTATTGCAGTCGTTTTTTTTTG
Organism: Triticum monococcum; assembly: GCA_034509565.1. Lineage (NCBI taxonomy): Eukaryota > Viridiplantae > Streptophyta > Magnoliopsida > Poales > Poaceae > Triticum > Triticum monococcum. The sequence continues at coordinate 166,651,898 of CM067846.1, read as the reverse complement.
GTTGGCCAGGGCCAATTTCGCATATTTCTGTGGGTTCCAAACTATTTTTAATACTGAAATGTCCAGCCAGATTTAAAGTACTTTGAAGATATATTGAAATTAGGTTAATGCCCAGTGAAATAGGAATCTGAAAATGTAATAAAATTTAGAAATTATAAAGTAATTGCCAATTTGTCATCTGTTTTTATATTTACAACCCATTTCATATTACTTTCAAGATTTGCAGGCGTCTTGAAAGAGTTGCAGCCAATCAGGGCGTAGAAAAATAAGTAGGCCTGGATTGGGTATTCTTCTGAAAAAATAAACTGGGCTCATTTTCACAAAGAAAAAATAGCTGGGCTGGTCACATGGTGAACATAAAATATAAGCCTGGGCTAGACGGGCCACAGCCTAGTTCAAACCCTGCTCTGTCTCAACAATACCAAACAAAAAAATACTGCTCGAGTAGCTACGTCCCAGGTGTCAGCCGATCTTGTGATGTTCTCTTGTCTATTGACCATATACGCTCCCAATGTCGTGGGTCCCAGATGTCAGGAAAACACTAGGAGGAAGCATTTTATTTTTCCATACGCTGACGTGGTGGGCCCCTACTATCATCCTCCGTGTACTTCTGCCGATTCCTTTTGTTTGTTGACCATGTTGACAACGCGAGAGGGCGGCGCCGCGGCGAGCCCACCAAAGCGCGCGGAGGACGTCGGCATTAACGATTTAGGAGACAGTGGGGCGGCGATGCGTGCGCTGAGGCACAGCCAACCATGGGAGGCGGAAGCAGGCAGCCCCACCGGCGTTGGTATGGTTTTGGCGGCTGGAGGAAGACAGGACTGAAGAAACACGACAGACTATAGTACTTAACAACCTTAACTGAAACCAAGAGGGGCACTTAACAACCAAAGCTGAAAGCAGTATGAGTGCTTATACATGTTCAACCGTACAAAGCATGCCTCGAACAGTGCTACTTCGCCTACAGTTAACCAGGGGTGAGGCCACCAAGCCCCGAGACAAGGCCCAGGCGCCACCCCGCGCATCCACAACCTTCTGAAAGCGGCTTCATCTCCCAACGTGGTCAATAAACAGGATATTCGCTTTAGAGCCATGGAAAAGCATGAACATAATCGTCTATCTTATTCTCCAAGATGGACGAGCCTTCATTATTTGAGACCACCCATGAATAAGTATCTTTTCACCTCCAAGGGGAATTGAGTAGGTCGACATAAACATCATGTTGTGACCAAGCGCAAGTCTGACCCGACCATGGTCAGGCATCTGTATAGGAACAATAGAACTCGGCAGTTCCTGTTTCAAGAAGATCACAGCTGTAAAACTGTGTATAAGCAATAGTTTATGAGCAACATATATAATAGAAAACAGCTCGTACCATAAGTTTCTCGACACAGTTGGACCTGTTCGACGAGTGCAGCAGTGGCACACATATCCCACGTGGCCTTCCACCATTGAAACGCCCCACAAGGACCTCAAGACGATCAATAAAGTGTAGGAACTTGTGGATGTCGATCCAATCAACTTCAGTGCCATTAGTAACAGCCGAGTTATTACAGAGTGACAAACGAGCATACTGCTTTACTCTGAAAAAACCTACACGTGCCACCAATTATAAGAAAATATTAGTTAGAAGTAGCATCTTCGTGAGAGATTTGTTGCTACTTCTAAAGTTAAATTGTGATTAGTTAGACAGAATAGGTGGATTAAGAAGTAATCGAGGCAACAAGCAAGAACCAGATACAAAACTAACATGGATGAATAATTGGAACAACGTCGGGGTGGAAGATCGCAGTGAAGATGAGACTAGGTTCTGCTATTTCAATCAACATTCGTGCGCCAACTTTCAGTCTGAAACACTTGAGAAAGTTTATCCAAGTTCGGCAATAAAAAAAGCAGTGATCTTCTTGGTTCATGAACCCAACTCGGAACTTATATCCATGGCTTGTCTTCACTGTGACCATTAAACTAGTGTATTCAGTTATGGCAAGGCCGAGCATCTTGAGTACATGTGTTCTGGCAGAGCAAATAATACACTGCAGGAAAAATAATATGAGAACACAGCATGTTCAAAAAAAACCCACCCTCTCGGATAGAAAAGAGGATTCTAGGAACATACTGTGCGCGTTTCAAAATGTTATGTTAGGATGAGAAGGAACAAGTGTGGCGTCTCGCCGAGGGCACAGAAACCTATAGGGTACTCGCACTTTGGGCACTGCAAATGAAACACACTAGATTCAGTAGGAAGAAAAATGCATCAATGGCGGCGGCTGCCATCCTAGGATTACCTGCGACCAAGGGACTTGGGTTTATCGGGGATGGATGAAGAATTCGTACCTGGTTCTCCATGAGAAAACCCTATGCAATCGCCGAGAGGGGGTTTTCTCTGAACAAGCAAACGAGGGAGAAAGGGATTCAGGCCCAGTGAAATATTGCCGCTTCATCCGTCCAGCTTACTGCTAAAGCTGGAAAGGGGGGTTGTGATTTGACGGCTCATTGGGCATTACTGCGGCGCTACGACCGGGGTGTATCTACCGTGAAGTTGTGCACTCTAATTTGTGCATATGGCACGTGGCCCCGTTGCCGGTTGCCCCACATATCAGCGAAAGGAAGTAGAAAGACAGGAGTAACTAGTTACACATAAATATATTTTTTGACAGAGAGATACTCCCTCTGTAAAGAAATATACAAATCTTTTATATCACAGGCTCACCTTGCCGATAAAAATACTCCCTCTGCAACGCACGAGCATTATGGGGGTTCGGCTGAGAATATAATACTCAGATGGTTTTTTAGGGATAAAAGCTGCTTTATTGAAGATTAACAGTCATAGGTGTACAAATAATTTCGGGAGTTCCTGTGAGCCAAAGATGGCGTCCACAAGGCAAAGAAGTAGCAGCTTTTGCGAGCACATGCGCTTCAACATTACACTCGTGTTTTTCATGTATGATCTCCATGGTTTGGAACATATTCTTCTTCATCTTGATCTCATCCATAATAACTTTGCTGGGCCCCAAGTATGCCTCTCCGATATGCTTGACTGTTGCTGAACAATCGGTGCCAATCTGAACTTGTTGCAGGTTTAAGTCAAGAGCCAGAGATAGCCCCTCGCAACATGCCATTGCCTCTAGGATCTCTGGATCAGTAACACTTTCGCACACCAGTGCCGATGCTCCAAGGAAGAAGCCTGTATGATCCCGGCTCACAACTGCCAGGGCTCCTCTTTCACCATTGCGAGATAACGCGGCATCAACATTCATCTTCGCCCAACCCACAGTAGGAGGAGGACGCCACTTCTGCACTGAGCTAGTGCTTCTCAAAACCAGGTTCTGGACTTCGGGCCGCAGGCCGACCCTGCATGTTTGGGGGCCCATGTGTTCTACCTCAACGCTTTTCATATTGCAAGCGATCGGTAAGGCGCTGGTTTTAGATGCTGTCGCAAGGCGAATACACAAAATTGAATAAAGCACGGCAGCTGTTGGAATGAAATCGAACAACGGTTCCTAACTAGCAATCAGAGTTGCAATTCTATCAACGATATACCATGTGATAAATAATACTATCGTACTACTTATACACATAGGCCACTTGTTTCACCATGCCAGATTATTACATCAAAATCTCTTGGAGGATAGATCAGTTAGGCAGTTGCGTGCTGCTACTGAAGAATTTCAAAGGTTATTTGGACTAGCTCTCCTTGCCGAGAAAGTTCAATTTTGAGATCATCCCCTACCGCAAGATATGATTTAGGTTTGAACCTTGACCATCCTTTAGCATCAATCATCATGCGACCATCCTTTGTACTTACGATATATTGAGCAGGTTCATTCACACCAAGGCTGCACATGGTAAGAGAAACTTGGCCGCGGTCGCCCGGATTGTTGAACGACTCCCTCGTTGCTCTAGGAATTCTCTGTTTGCAAACAAGAAGACATACCCAAACAGTTAGATCAACACAGTGAATCATGTGAAACAACATGGAAAGAAAAAAGAATGAAGCACTTGGCGGCCAATGCTTACCAAGAAGGTGGACAGGTCGGTTTTTGTAAGGACTTTGGTATATGAAGTGCGAACTTCAGCCCAGTATGTTATCGGTGCAACTGCACGGGCCGGAGCAGATGCAAGTGCAAGTGTTGGTGCAGGTGCCGAAGCCGCTGCTGCTGTCGGAGATGGTGCTCCTTGTAGAGCTGGTGCCGGTGTCGGAGCAGGTGCCGGTGTCGATGCCCGATCCTCCGGTAGATCAGACTGATCCGCTGACGCGGTCGGTGCCCAATCCTCAGCTGGATCAGACTGAGTTGTTGCCACTGTGAGTGCTAGAGCAACTATCGGTGCTCGATCTGTGCGAGACAGCGGCGATTGTGTCTGGTCTGCTATGATCAGCTTTCTAACTTGACTAGGATCCGTGACCGTGATCCAGTCTTTTTCTTCATTTCTTTTAAACGCGAGAAGGACTAATTGTGGCTATTTTGTTAAACCAAACTGCAGTTCATCATAGGGATTCAGCTTGTACTCAGACAACAGACTGATCCAATTTTTTCCAGTAATATAAGTGATGGACAGTGCCTTCATTACTGACATGACATAAGAAGTGAAACTTGCAAAAATAGCCATCGTAGAGCAAACCAAACGGTTTATTCTGTGATGAATGTCACATGGCAAAACCAGCATCGTAAAATTGCAGGAAAAGAAAGAAAACATGACATTAAATCAATAAGATTTAGATAGTAAATCAATAAGATTTACTTGATGTGACACGAGTGAATCCTTACCAGGAAATCACTATGTTGAAGTACTAAACAGAAGATTGATCGTTCAACTACGCGTGGCATGCAGGGGCCCCGCTTACTCCCACAAGCAGGACAGTCCAAAGGTCGTGACAAATCGTATGGACCGAACATCCATGGGGCTGGAAATCCTGGTGGGTGCGATAAACCCTGCAATTCATACAGATATTGGAGTGTAACCATAATTGATAGACCGTCCTCACAAAAAATATGATATGGATACTTCAAAATATACAGACTGAATTGAGTGGACAGACATTAACATAGACCGTTCTCAGGACTAACCACACACCAAAAGCGGCAGTACTAATAAACAATACAGGGTTCACAAACACAAATCAAGTACTGAACAATAGTACTTACTACAGACAAGCAAAGTTGCACTAACTAAACTCTGCAGACTATTTTTTGCAACAGACCTACGAGATGAACCCCGCATAACTGACTAGGCCATGGACTTCGTGTGAGATGTCTACATGCACCATCACCATCTTGTCAACCTTGGAGAACCTAACAGAGTGGTCTTTCCACTCATAAACATGATGATGAAGACAGGCTGCATCAGATTTGTTGGGAAGCTTTACAAGAACCACACCCTTCGTAATCGAAGGCACAGCCAGGAAATTGTTGTGGTCAAGTACGGCCTTGAGAACACGCCTGACAACAATGCTACAGGAAAACACTAGTTCAGGACACTTGGTGACAAGGACACAACAGCTGGATAGTTCAGCGGTAGAACTCATCATCAGGTCTTCCAGTTCACACGGCATGACTTTGAGAACTTCATCTCCACCGCGGACCTGGTTCTAATTCAAACAGAAACCATATTTTATTACTACCTCCATTCAGAAATATAAGATGATTTTCGATATTATACTCCATATATGACTACATATACACATAGAAATGAGTGAACAAAGACATTAGAACATGTCTTCAAAGGCATGAGAGCAGAGGGATTACATGCAATATCCATAACACAAGTTACTGAGGCAAATATACCCTCTTAAAAGGTAGCATTGATGTTCATAAAGTACTCCCTCCATCCCAAAATTCTTGTCTTAGATTTGTCTAGATACGGATGTATCAAGTATTAGATACATCCGTATCTAGACAAATCTAAGACAAGAAATTTGGGACAGAGGGAGTAGTTGAAAGTAATCTATAAGAAATCAGTGTCAACCTCTCGCATGTGTTGGTCAAAAGAGGAATTTAGAACCGTCATTTGGCACACAAAAATCACATGCAAGATCACCCAGAAAGTTGTACTACTAGTACTAGTATTGTGTGTTAGATGAAAAAACACGATCAAGATCGAGAAAAAGATAGTCAAGAAGAGATATTACCTAGACTTGCTTAATGAGGGATCCCGGAGAGGGGGGCTTGGACAGGGCGATGGCTTTGAGCTTGTCTGCGGTAGTCTCGGCGGGGTGCTTGCGCTTCTTCGTACCATGAGCCTCGACGGTTTTGGCCGAAGCCATAGACATCACTTCGGCCGGTGCTCCAGCGTCCATCAAGAAATTGTCAAATAGAAATAAAATAAAAGAAACCATAATCACAAACCCAAAAGAAGAAAAGAGAGGGAGTTATAGGATCAGTCTCAGGGTTGCAAGACCAGGACTTGGCCAGAATCAGCACCATTGATGCACTCACCTTTCCTTCTTTGGGAGAGAAGAACAATGGCAGAAGCAGGTCGGGGTTTTCTTGAAGAAATGAGGAAAAAGATGAGGCAAAAGCGAGGGTTGGGTAGAGATGAAGCTGAGAGAGAAGAGTGAAATGATGGTTGCTTCGTCCGTCCAACTTACTGCTGGAAAGGAGGGGGTTTTGTGATTTGACGGCTCATTGGGCATTACTACGGTGCTTCGATCGGGGTAGTCTACCGTCACTCTACTGCGGAGTAATTTAGTGCATGGCTGGTGGACCCTGTCGGATCACGGGTTCCGGCAGACCCTTAAGGTTCGAACACTGGGGTGCGCGCGGAGATCACGCCTTCTACCTTCCCGTCTCGCAAGGATCTAAACTACTAAAAGAACTGCACAAGAGACACAAGGTTTATACTGGTTCGGGCCACCGTTGTGGTGTAATACCCTACTCTAGTGTGTGGTGGGTGGATTGCCTCATGGGGCTGATGATGATGAACAATACAGGGAAGAACAGCCTTGCGAGGGTCTGTTCTTGGCTGGGGCGATGAACTGCTAGGAGGAGTTCAGTCACCCTTCTCTCTCTCTCTCTCTCTCTCTCTCTCGCTCTCACTGCTTTTCTCTCACTTGTCGACCGTCTAGTTGAGATCGAACCGAACCCTTTTGCTACGTGGGTGGCCGGTCCTATTTATAGGCAAAGGCCCTGGGCCTCTTCCCAAATATTGAGCGGGAAGGGCGCCAACAATGGCGGGCTAATTTGAAGGGGAACAACAAGTACACTTATCCTGACTAAAGTTGGTCTTCGCCTGCGAAAGGCTCTGCGGTGACGCCGTGCTGGGCTCCATGGTGACCTCCGTATCATAGTCCGCCTGGTCTTGGTCTTGTTGCACCGAAATGGCAACCTTTGCCTGATGCCTCGGTACTCCGCGGCTGCGCTTGCCCCCTTTGCACCAAAGAGGAAAGAAGGGCGCTGCGCGCGCTGGCGCCCGCCTGGCACCCTCGATCGTCATGGCTTGCATCATGGGCACCTCGCGAGGTACCCCGCCTTGATTTCTCCGCCTCCTCGCGAGCCAGCCTGAGGAGGCTGCGCCTGAGGATGCGCCGTGTCGTCTGCCCCGCGAGGCTTGGCCCCTCGCGAGGGTCTTGAGTCTTGTGTTGATGAAGATGGGCCATGCTGGGCCTCCTTTGAGCCACGCCGCAGGCCGCAGGCAGGCATGTCTGGGGACCCCCATTCCCAGAATGCCGACAGTAGCCCCCGGGCCCAAGGCGCGCATGGACTTGGCCGTGCTGAGAGGCGAAAGGGCAAGGGCGAAGCGCCGCGGGCCCTAACAGCCTGCGGCCTTGGGCGCCGCGTGGCGGTTGATTGGACGCGAGTGCTTCAGCAACCGCGCAGGTTGGTAAAGGAGCAGCATCTGCCCAAACTTCGCCTTTTGCTTTCTCCGGTCGCTGCTCAGATCCCCTTTCTTGCGCCTCCCCTTTCTTCCTCCAAACTTCTAGATCTACTCCAGCTGCGCGATCTAGGAAGCCATGGCGCCTCGCCAGCCTCCGGCCGAAGCTTGGTATTCTCCTGCTCTGGACTTGTCGAATGTGCCCAAGGCGGGCCTTGCCCAGCTGCGCCAGATGGCGGCGGCGCAGGGCATCGACGGGACGAAGGTGTTCAAGATCGGCTCCACCACCCCTGAGGGCCGAGGGAGCACCTTTTATCCTCTCTTTGTAAGCTCCATTGTTGCGGGCCTGGTGCCTCCCTTCTCCGAGTTCTTCTTCTCTGTCCTCCGCCATTACAACTTGCAGGCTCTACATCTCCACCCCAACTCTGTCCTTCTTCCGGCGATCTTCGCTTACTACTGCGAGGCCCATGTAGGGGTGCAGCCTTCGGTGGCCTTGCTGCGCCACTACTTCTCCCTCCGGGTAACCGGCGGCTCTCTTTCTACGTGCACGAGCTTCGTCGCGTATGGCGGAACCATTGCCATCTCGAATCCCGGGAAGAGGATTGAGGGCTTCAGGAGCAAGTGGGTCTTGGCAGATGCCGGGCGCATCCACCCTCAGCTGATCTTGCCCGCGGAGCAGCCCATGAGCTCCAGCGACTGGTGCCGAGTGGAGCTCACGAACCCCCGCGTGAAACTGGTGTTGGAGAAGATGGACGTGGACCTGAGGCCGGCCAACATGGCGGCGGCGAAGTTGACCGGTGCATCGCTGCTGAAGGAGTTCCGGGAGCACCAGCTGGCTCCACTCCGGCGGTACTCTCCTCCAATCTGGAGGCCTCATCCGAGCCCCGAGGTTGTGGATGAAGAGGATGTGACCGCGGTTCTCCAATCTCTGGTCGGGGGCGAGGTGGCAAGGTTGAAGGGCGCTCCCAAGCCCTTGTTCCTTCACGACAACTGGGAGCAGGTGGTGAAGTCCATGCGTGCTTTTAACGGGGACGGGCTCGTGCCCGTGGCGGCTTCCGAAGGACCGGTGGATGTGCCCTCCGGCAACTCCAGCAATGAGGAGGAGGAAGAGGAGCGGGGAGAGGGGCCCGACTTTGGGGCGACTGATGGAGAGTCGAGGGCTCCCCTCTCCCGGCACGGGTCCCGCACTCTCTGCCTTCCGCCGAGCGATGATGATGATGATGACGATGACGTACTGGGTAGCGGGAGCTCGCCCACGATCTCGGAGAGGGGCAGGACCGGGTCGATCCCCCGCGGGTCCGTCCTGACTCCGGGGCGAACCGTGGACGCGCCTTCTGCTTCTGAGGTCGACCCTTCCAGCCGGCTGCCAGGCTTCAAGTTGGGCCAGAGGCTGCCCGAGCTCACCGGCGATGACCCGTAAGTGCTTGATCCTTGATCTTTTGTTTCTCGTTCCGCCGACGAGGCTTGATGATTGCTTCTCTTGAATAGGCTGGCGCCGGCGGCGAAGAAGCCGAAGGGAGCCCCCAAGGCCCCATCTGCGGCGACGCCTTCGCCTTCAGGGGAGGGAGATCATGACGCGCGGGCCTCTCCTGCCCGCTCATCCTTGCGAGGCTTGGCTGAGCTGGCTGGGGCGAGCCCAGCCCCCATGGCTCGAATGACTCCTGAGGCGCCCTCTTCTGGCGCCGCTGCTACGGCTGTGGAGGCGCAGCGGACTCCGCCTTGGGACACTGCGGCCTCGCCGCCGCTACTTCCTCCTCCCGTTCCACTGACCGATGCTTCCCCAACTCCTCCTGTTGTCTTGGGGCGCACCGATGTTTCTCCGCCTCCTTCTTCCTTCTTGGAGCGTGTCGTTGCTGAACTGGACCGGCTGTGGCAGGATCTTCTCGGCGCCGACCCTCGCCTGGTGGCCGGGCGCCTGGAACTGGCTTCGGGGTGGATTCGTTCTGATGCTTCAATTCGGGCGGTGTTGGTTCAGGCCTCAACGGCCTGTGACGAAGAGAGGGGGGCCACCCTCGAGGCGAAGGCTGCCCGAGACGCGGCCCTGGGAGAGGTGGTTGAAGTCCGCGGTTGTTGCAAGGCGCTGGAGGACGAGCTACAAGGCCTGCGGGACCAGCTCGCGAAGGAGGTTCGTCTTCGCCAGGAACAAGAAGAAAGCATGAAGGCTCGCGAGGCGGCCATCGAGGGCCGGGAGGCCAAGCTCAAGAAGTGTGCTGGGGGAGGAGCTGGAGGCGACGAGGGTCGAGCTGGACAGCAAGGCCAAGGTTCTTGCCAAGGATCGTGTGGCCTTCGCGGACATGGAGAAATATGCCCGCGCTTCGCTGAAGACGCTTTACGAGAGCGGCCTGGACAGCCCGCTAGCCGGTGATGGTGACGGCCCCGCCAAGCTGCTTCCTTTCCTGGTTAAGGCCCTTGGGGATGTCGCCCTTGGCATCGGCCCCACGGCCGAGGCCAAGGCGCGCGTCCTGTCTTCTGCTGCGCTGACGCGGGTCTTCGCCCACATCTACCTTCGTGATCCCAACGCCGACCTCGACGGCCTGCTGGAACCGGTGAGCGGCGAGGGTGCTGCCGCCGCTGTCGAAGCCGTGAAGGGGCGCGCGGAGGCGCTGCTGGGGAAGTTCCGGGCCTTCAGCACCAAGCCAAAGCAAGGCGTTGCCGGCCCTGCTGCTCCACGAGGCGAAGCCACTCCGCACAGCTTCACCGCCGACGAGTGACTCCATTCCATCCCTGTTCTTCTTTCAATTCCTGCACATGCATCACGCCTCGGGGAGGCATTTAAACTTGCGTTTGGTATTGAGACGACAGTATGGACTGTAATATTTGCTTTTAAGTTCCTTGAATTTTATGCTTTTCTTCCCTACTTGCTTGTGTTCTACGCCGGCAGAGCCCGGCCCCGCGCGTGCCTCACCCAGCATTAGCCCCGACCGGAAACCAGGACGGGACCAAAGGAGTGAGGGGCTACATGACAAGTTAGGCTCCTGAGTCGCGATGCTCAGGAGTCCCCCTTGGCGTGCGAACAACAAGTAGGGAGGCGCGATGTAGGTGTATCTTCCGTTCTACGTCTGCAGAGCCCCGCTCCGCGCGTACCTCACCCAGCATAGCCTTTCGGAACTAAGGAGTGAGGGGTTACGGAGCCAGTTAGGCTCCTGAGTCGCGATGCTCAGGAGCCCCCCTTGACGCGCAAACAGCGGGTGATGAGGTGCAATGTAAGCGGGGCTACCGTTCTACGTCTGCAGAGCCTGGCCCCGTGCGTACCTCACCCAGCATAGCCTTTCGGAACTAAGGAGTGAGGGGCTATGGGACCAGTTAGGCCCCTGAGTCGCGATGCTCAGGGGTCCCCCTTGACGCCCAAACGGCCTTCATACCTTGGCTCCGCTTAGGGAGAGACGCACGACGAACCAGGCCCGAGGGGCCTGGCTGGGCGGCGTACGTCTGGGCATGACCTAGTCGTAGCCCCCGTGCCTAGCCCCCTCACGCGGCACTCCCGAGGGGAGGCGTTGCGACGAGGCCAGCCACTGAGCTCTGGGCTCCCTGAGGTTAATGCGGCCCGGAGGCCACCCCCAGTTGTTTATCACCAGCGCGGAGCATAGCGCTTCCGTATGTGTACGGGCATAGCCGCTCCTCGGCAGTGTCGTCAGCCAGCGCGGAGCATGGTGCTTCCACTAGTACGTGGGAGGGGGCTCCCCTCCGGGAGGAGCCCCGGGGGCGTGTACAGCCCCACCCTGACACGTGGTCAGCACGGTAGGGCTAGGTGAGGTGTATCTGGGCACCCGTGAGCTAGCGCGGGACTCACGAGGCCCTACCTCTAGGCGGGTTGCGCCTGGCACTGGGCCGTATCTTGAGATGTGTCCCTGCAAAATTTGGTTAGATGCCGGTACTCTACGTCCTCGGGTCCCGGCCCTCGAGCTTGTCTCAGCCGTCGCTGGTATGCCAGGTCGCGATGCCGTGGACAAGGCCAGAGGGTGAGGGCTGGAGAGCCAGTAAGAGCCCTGAGTCACGATGCTCAGGCACCCCCCCCCCCCTTTAACGTGCAAGTGGCCGACATGGAGAAGAAGGGATGCCACGGACAGGCATCAAGCAATCAAGCGTGATAGGCAATGCATAGTTGGAAATAAACGTGAGGGAGATACACTCCGCTGGGCCTAGCCCGAGCGGCTTGGGGATGATGCAGCCCGAGGGGCGCCCCCAACAAGGCAAACTAACGACCGAAAAATAAAAGGGGATACATGCCGCAGGGATGGACCCATGCGGCCTGGGAGTGATGCAACCCTGGGAGGGCGCTCCCAGCTGGGAATGAAGCTTGAAAGATGTCACCTGAGGATGTCGTCGGTGAAGTGGCGTTGGTGCAGCAGACTCGGTGGGCTGCGGAAGCCGATCCTCATGAGCCCCCAGGCCCCGGGGCCTCGGGAGGCTCCGGAGGCACTGGTGGCTCCTCGCGAGCTGTCTTCATCTCCGCCAGGGCCGCAGAACGCCTGTCTTCCTGAGCCTCCATGATGCCCCTCATGAGGCGCTGGTACGCCGCAGCCATGCTCGGCAGGCCGTAAGGCATGCGAACATAGCTGTGGGGTGGACCCCCGCAGCGCCCCACTTGCGAGGGCTAGAGACACTCCGTCGTGGTGATCTGATAGAGCCCTGGTACATCGACGCAGACGCGCAGCCCACCATCCTCGCCTGGATGTAGGGACACAGCTGTTAGACGGTGGCAACCTCTCATGATGCTTGACTCCTGTAGTTCTTGAATGGCCTCGTTAACGAACTCCTGCTGGTCTGACCTTCCTTGCCCAGCTCCTTCTCGAGGGAAACATGCTTCAAAGCACGCCTCCACATGGTGCCCAAGCGCCTCCCTCGTGACCCTGGCTAGGTCGCTGGCCCTCTAGGTGAGAGCCCCCGAGCCCTGCCTGAGGAGGGCGCCGGGCGCGCTTTCCTATGCGATGGATGGGGGGTCCCCCTGGGCTGACACAGGCCCCGAAGGGCCTGCCTCCTGAGGGGCCGAGCCTGACGACGTCTTCTTCTTCTTCTTGGGGGTGGTCTCAGGAAGCCTCCTGCTTTCGCGATCTGGGTCTTCTAGCGACGCGGCCTGATAGGCTCGCTCTAGGGAACACACTGCATCCTTCTCTTCACAAGGCACCGTGATGACGCCGCCACTTCCTGGCATCTTGAGGACGTTGTAGCCGTGGTGAGTCATGGCCATGAACTTGGCCAGCGCTGGGTACCCGAGGATGGCGTTGTACGGTAGGCGGATGTGGGCGACGTCGAAGTCGATGAGCTCGGTGCAGTAGTTGCTGCGAGCCCCGAAGGTGACAGGGAGGCGGACCTGCCCGATCGGGACTGTGGAACCCTCGGTGATTCCGGAGAAAGGCTTGGTTGGCTGAAGCTGGTCATAGGGTACTTGGAGATTGTTGAATGTTTCTACGGACAGGACGTTGAGCCCCGCCCCTCCGTCGATGAGGGTCTTGGTGACCAGCACGTTGCTGATGACTGGGGAGCAAAGCATCGGGAGGACTCCGGCCGTGGCCGCGCACTTGAGCTGGTCTGCTGAGCTGAATGTGATGGCGCACGCCGACCACCTGAGGGGGCGCGTTGCTTCGAGCTTGGGGAGAACTGCATCTACTTCGCGGGCAAACTGCTTGAAGATACATTGAGAGGCTGGGGCTTGAGCTCCGCCCAGGATGCAGGCGATTGCGCACGGCTCTTGGAAGCCCCCAGCCCCCTCGTCTTGATGGCGGTCTTCGTTCCTCCTTGGCTGAGGCGGCAGCGGAGGTAGTCCTGCGTTGCCATGAGGGCGATCCTAACGAGGCTGATCCCTCCAGTCTCCCTCGCGAGGCAGGTCCTGCCAGCGGTCCTTGCGAGGTTGGTCGCGCCACCCCTGGCGCGGGCCGCGATCTTCCCAGCGTCCTGGGTTTCTTCCTCCTCCTCGGTCGTAGCCCCGTCAGCACGGTTAGGGCGACGGCCGATCCTTCCTTCTCGCACGGCGCGGAGTTCTTGACATTCGTTGGTGTTGTGGGTGTGGAGGTCGTGGTACACACAGTACCGGCTGCCCCTGGAGGATTCGGGCAGATCCTTGCCCCGCTTGGTGTCTGGTTCTTCCGTGAGTACGGCAGCCCCCTTGCGCTTCACGTCCTTGGCCTTGGGCTTCTTCTCTTCTGGGTCCGCAGCAGGCAGCTCGAGGAGGGAGAGACGTCCCTCCTCAGCCCTGGCGCACTTGTTCGCCAAGTTGAACAGCTCCAAGGAGGTGCAGAGGTCTTCGTGCATCGCCAGCTCCTCCTTCATCTTGAAGTCGCACACACCATTGGAGAAGGCCGAGATGATGGCTTCCTCGGACACCTTGGGGATCTCGAGGCGCGCACTGTTGAAGCGCTGGATGTACTTTTGCAGGGTTTCCCCAGGTTGTTGCTTGATGCGGCGCATGTCGCTCACGGCGGGTGGCCGGTCGCGAGTACCTCGGAAGTTGGCAATGAAGCGGGTGCGCATCTGGTCCCAGGAGGAGATCGTGCCTGGAGCCAGATTCAGGAGCCAGGTTTGAGCTCCTTCCTTGAGCGCCATGGGGAACCAGTTCGCCATGACCTTTTCATCCCCGCTGGCAGCCTCGATGCCCAGCTCACAGAGCTGGAGGAACTCTGCGGGATCAGTTGTGCCGTCGTAGCGAGGAGGCAGGTCTGGCTTGAACTTGCCGGGCCACACGACGCTGCGCAGCTCAGTGGTGTAGGCACGGCAGCCTGCGGTGGCCACGAAAGGCTTCGGCTGGTGGAGAGCTTGGTCTTGTGGGTCCCCACGCGCTGCAGCTAGGAGCAGAGAGGGGTCTTGGCGTGCCGGAGCTGGAGCAGGGAGCGCCCGGGCAGCTCCTTGCGGGCGAGGGACTTCTTGGCAGCTCCGTTCTTGTTGCGCTGGCACCTGACAGAGCGGGTTCCGCCCAGGGGCCACGCGCCTTGGAGCCATGGCATCTTCTTGGAGAGGAGGCGGCTGGTGCACCTCTGGAGCTTCGTTGCCCGCGCGGGGCGGGGTGTGGCGCAGAGGAATGGACGGCGCGGAAGAGCCCTCTATGGCGCGGACAAGCTCGGTGACACGGTCGAGCCACTCTTCGTAGACGTCGTCGACGGGGCGGTAGCGTCGGAGCTCGTTTGCCACGAGGAGCGCAGCTCGAGCCTCCAAGGGTGCGCAGAGCACGCGGGACGAAGAGCCAGCTGGTGCGAGCGATGGAGTAGCGGTGCGGCCGTCTTGGCGCACGATGGATGCTGAGACGATGCTTGCTGCTCGCCCCCCGCCGGGCCGGTGGCGGCGTTGATGGCGGGCGACGGGGAACGACGAGGACGCCC
Organism: Triticum monococcum; assembly: GCA_034509565.1. Taxonomy (NCBI): domain Eukaryota; kingdom Viridiplantae; phylum Streptophyta; class Magnoliopsida; order Poales; family Poaceae; genus Triticum; species Triticum monococcum. The sequence continues at coordinate 166,636,779 of CM067846.1, read as the reverse complement.
ACCGACGGGGGCCATCTGGGCGACGCGAGAAGCGATGGCGGCCCGGCGCTCGGCGCGGGCCCGACGAGCGTCGGACATGGACGCGACGGTCAGAGGAGAACGGAGTGGTGGAAGATAGATTCTGACGCACCCCTAACTAGCGCGCCAAATGTCGGATCACGGGTTCCGGCAGACCCTTAAGGTTCGAACACTGGGGTGCGCACGGAGATCACCCCTTCTACCTCCCCGTCTCGCAAGGATCTAAACTACTAAAAGAACTGCACAAGAGACACAAGGTTTATACTGGTTCGGGCCACCGTTGTGGTGTACTACCCTACTCCAGTGTGTGGTGGGTGGATTGCCTCTTGGGGCTGATGATGATGAACAATACAGGGAAGAACAGCCTCGCGAGGGTCTGTTCTTGGCTGGGGCGATGAACTGCTAGGAGGAGTTCAGTCACCCTTCTCTCTCTCTCTCACACTCTCTGCTTTTCTCTCACTTGTCGACCGTCTAGTTGAGATCGAACCGAACCCTTTTGCTATGTGGGTGGCCGGTCCTATTTATAGGCAAAGGCCCTGGGCCTCTTCCCAAATATTGAGCGGGAAGGGCGCCAACAATGGCGGGCTAATTTGAAGGGGAACAGCAAGTACACTTATCCTGACTAAAGTTGGTCTTCGCCTGCGAAAGGCTCTGCGGTGACGCCGTGCTGGGCTCCATGGTGACCTCCGTCTCGTAGTCTGCCTAGTCTTGGTCTCGTTGCACCAAAATGGCAACCTTTGCTAGATGCCTCGGTACTCCGCGGCTGCGCTTGCCCCCTTTGCACCAAAGAGGAAAGAAGGACGCTGCGCGCGCTGGTGCCCACCTGGCACCCTCGATCGTCATGGCTTGCGTCATGGGCACCTCGCGAGGTACCCCGCCTTGATTTCTCTGCCTCCTCGCGAGCCAGCCTGAGGAGGCTGGGCCTGAGGATGTGTCGTGTCGTCCGCCCCGCGAGGCTTGGCCCCTCGCGAGGGTCTTGAGTCTTGTGTTGATGAAGATGGGCCATGCTGGGCCTCCTTTGAGCCACGCCGCAGGCCGCAGGCAGGCAAGTCTGGGGACCCCCGTTCCCAGAACGCCGACAGACCCCAATGCTGGCTGTCCCACACGTCGGCGAAAGTGAGTAATTTAGTGCATGGCTGGAGGAGGATCCGCACGATAGAGCATGTCCACTGTTTTGCAGAAGAAAAAATGATTACAACAAGCGTTTCCACTCTTACGATGGAGGAGTGCGAAACACTGCAGCCACTTGAACATACACAGTGCTCCTACTACTAGGCATGTGCAGTGGTTCATACATCAGTACTACACAATCTTGTTGCTAGTGTAGTAAGATGTGACGATAACAAATGATGTTGTGCGCATGTCAACTACTCCTATATGTAACATAGTACCACTTTTTCGACTGTCCGGTCGAGAATGGACGGTGAGATCAATGTTAACAGAACTAGGTCCACAGCGCACGGAGAGTACGTTGCTACAGTACTCCACGAAACATGAACCACATGAAGCACGAATAGTGTTAGGCAGGGTGTATGAAGGGTGCACGGGATGGGAGCAAAAGTTCCCTTCTCGACCCACTTTTGGGTGTTTGGCAGAGTGCATGAAGGGTGCATGAGTCCACACTAGTAGGTTGACAAAAATACACGAAGAGGAAACAACTATATTGAGATGAGAATGCAACCAAACACACCCACATGCTTTGTGCTACAGTGACTGATCTGCACCATCTGAGTTTGATCCAACAATCATGTTGCACCGAGACACGGACATGCCCATGCAGAGGGTTTAGCCCGACGGCCAGCATCGTCGTGCTGGCACGACGGTAGGCATCGCGCAGCCGCAACACGTGTGTGGCAACTTGGTTCACCAAGTGGCTGAGGCGATCCTGGACCTTGTCACGATCGGCCCGCTCGCGCTCCAGCCAGATCCCCTGACGGCCTATCGTATCTCCCGCTTTCTACAGCAACGCCGCCGATGCCTCAAGCATCTTTGTGGTGGACGCCTGCCGCTTTTGAAGCTCTGTGAACTCCCGCACATAACGGAGGAGCATGGCACTCCTCTCCTCCTTGAGCTCACGGAGCTCCACGTCCTTGGCCCTGAGCTCCACATCCTTGGCATGGAGCTCCTGTGTCAGGAGCCTCACCTCGGACTCCATGATCTGTTGCACTGCCATGGCACCAGGTAGAAGCAATGGGGAGAGGAAGCAAAGGGGGCAAAACGGCTGAAAGGCAATGCAATCTACGGGAAGGCGGAGGGAGCGGGGTATCTTTTGGTTTTCACCACGGTAAAACACCAGTCGACGACTTCTCACATCAGGGAGCAGTGGGTACAGGCGGAGTCACCGTGACTAATTGCTGCCGCGCCTGCTCCCGTCAATCAAAAAATTAAAAATCCTTCCGCGCCTGCTCCCGTCAATCAAAAAATTAAAAATCCTGCCACACCCAAACACCAGAGCAACGCCGCGGTGGATATTTAAATTTACCTACCAACAAGTAGATAAAAAAAGGGGTGAAAAAACAAATGTGGCGGCGGCCTAGCTAATCGGTCGAACTAGCCCAACTAGCTAGACATCGTGCTTCACTGATGTACTCAGCAGGAAAGGTGGTCTTTCATGATTTGACGACTCATTTACTTGCTTCGGCGCTACGACCGAGGAGGACCCAGAAAACGTGCGGTAGGGCGTCCCACGTCAGGAAGAATATATGCATGCACCACCCAGGAGGACCCCGAACCCGCGCGGTAGGGTGTGCCACGTCTCGGCACAGAGGAAAAATGTGCGTGTAAAAATATATTGTATCAGACATAGTAGAGTACCTATGGTTCGACCTCGGGACCCAGCCAGTCGGTTGAAAACACCCCACTAGCCACACAGCTTCATCATGCAAACGTGGCACGGAGGATAGATGTGGTTAGCTCCGTCTCGACCAGCCACAACGTCTCTTGTTCTAGGCAATTCTTCTATTTTCCAAGTTTTTTTTAGTTGTAATAACACCACGGCAAGCTAGCACCGCTCTTCGTGTGTGCTCGTGCAAAGGTTAGACGATGGAGAGAAGAGAGATTGAGATCGCAGACCTGGGACCCACCAGTAAGTGAGATAACGGTCATGCACGTGTTGACGAGGCACTCCCTCTACTCTACTCAACGCAAGTACTGTATAAAATCAAGTTATGGGACAAAGCCAACAACCGTTCGTTTTTTCAGGCTATCGACTTACGCTTTGTAGTCCAGGTTGCCAGTTCAAATCTTGTCTTTCAGATTTGTTAGTTTTAGGTCCAAATTTGATTAATGACAAGTGGGACCCCCGTGTGTTGTTCCGATATTTCAGTGTAGGATGGTTTTTTTGAACAAACACTTTCCGCGGTTAGACAAGTAACGGCACGAGTTACACGTTTTTTGCAAGTTTACGAACAAAAATGACAGCGGCATAGAATATCACATCAACCCCGCAGCTTAGATACTATGGTGATACAAGTTTTTACACCGTTGGAAGTGACATCCAATGGCTTGGGAGTAGTCTATGTAATTATGCGCAACTTCCTAACTCTCCAAAGGTTTTTTTGCAAATAAAACATTCAGGCCTCGTGTGTGCCGCTGCATCTTCGATCCAACGGCTCCCCGGTGCTCATATTAGGTGCTCCCCGTAGCTTAATTACCCGCTACGGTGATTGGAGTAGTTGTGGGCCAAATGCTACGAAAATATAACGTAAACTGACCGGAATAAATGCCTACACAAATTAATCCAAGGTTGGAGTGCCCCTCGCAATGTAAATAGCTCCGGATTTGCGAGGGATGGAGAGGTAGTACCTTCAACGCGTGGAAAATACGGTGTGAGAAAGCGAGGTCAATCGAGAGACATATAGATAGAGAGACAAAGTGAGTGTGGTCCGACATTCATTGAACAAATATATATGCTCTGGAGAGATATTGTCCGATTGAGCTTTTTGGCAAGGGTGAGGGTTGTAAGATAGAGCTTGAGAGGTTGGGGGGCTAGATAGGCAATGCATGTATTTAGCGCGAGAGGGTGAGAGGGAGAGGGGGGAGAGAGAGAGCTCGGCATGGGGTGCAATGGCGGGTGTGTGAGGTAAATACATTTGGTAACAGAGTGTAAAAAGGGGTTGTGTAGTTGAGAGACTAAGAGATCGAAACATGGAGAGAAAGAATTAACATGTGTCGGAAACCGATAGCTTCCTAAGATGGTTAGGAGAGGAAGATTGACTGATACAGGAAGTATGCAGGGTTTGTGCGGGGGGGGGGGGCTAAAAACAACATTTGAATGTACATAGTACGAGACTTAATATCGATGTTTCAATTCGGTGTACATTGTAAGATTTGAACCGAGGACCAGACATACGGGTAATTATTTCGAATTCATGCCATACTAAGTTTCGAAAAGTTGACATTGACTCAGTTTGTTGTGCTATTTTGTAGGTCATATGTTTGAATCCATCCAAAAGTTTTCTCACTACCATGGTGTTCATCATATACATATGAATTTGTATTAGAAAAGTAGCGTGGATACAGTGAAATGCGAAATCCACGTTAGAATTGGAGATCGCTATGTGACACACACTCTAATTCAAATAACTAACTACGTGACACACACTCTAATTCAAATAACTAATTATGTGACACACACTCTAATCCACGTTAGCGTGGGTACCGTTTCGATTTTTTTTCAAATAACTCCTCATTAATTAATTTATAGTACTCCCTCTGTTCACTTTTATAAGACCTTGAAGACATTTCAGATAATGTGCAAAACAGTTCATTTTAAGTTGTCTGAAACGACTTACAAAAGTGAACGGGTGGAGTATCTCGTTTCGAATGACTAATTATTGCAAGGAAAACACGGGCATGGTAATACATATAGATTCGTTTGCAAATGAAAGAAGATTCGTTTGCATTCTCAAATGTAGGCGCACCAGGCAAACCAGGGTCGTGTCGGGGTGGACGCTGCTTCGGTTCCTTAAAGGCAACTGCCTTTGGGTCACTAACATGTGGGCCAGCCACCTGTTGGGCCCATATGTCATGGACACAAAGGAAGGTGCCTTAAGGCACCGAAGCATAGTCCTGTCGAGGTGGTCGCGTGTGTCGGATGGACGCGTGGCACCCAGCCACCCACCCCCCTCCCCCCCCCCAAAAAAAAAATAGGACAACGATAATATAAGTTCGCGCTTCCATGTTTCGGATTGAAATATCTGGCGGCCCCAATTCCAGCCCTGCAAAATCTCTCTTCTCCACCGTCCCCTTCCGCGCCCAGATTGCTCAAATCCCTAATTTGCCGCCAACCCTCGAATCGCCCCTTGTCTCATCTCTTTCCCCGCCATTCACCACCTCTGTGCTGGACGACGACGACGAAGACGACGGTCGTGCTTCACCACCGCACCGGAGCTACCTCATCTACGCCCTCGTCCACCGCACCGGGTGGTCCACCGACAACGTCGGCCGCTGCAACCGACGTGCCTCACAGACACCGAGTTCCACCGCATCAGGTGCGCTTCACCGACGCCGTCTCCCAGCTCACCGGGGCTACTTCACCGAGCACATCGTCGCATCTCCCCCCCCCCCGAGGCCGTTGGGGCTTCACCAACGGTCTCGTCCACCGCATCGTAGCGCTCCGCTGCCACTCAAGATCTGCATCCGTGCGCGGCCAACCAACACCAGCGCATCACCCTCAACGGCTCTGAAGTGACCCGCACTCTAGCTAGGCGAGCATGCCCAAACGCCGGCCCGAACTAGGTATCCACACATCACTCCCTTGTGCACTGTGCCGATGATGTTTGGATATCCTTTCACTGCTCTCTTAGCTTACCCGCCTATGCAACTCTGACCTTAACTTTTATTTCTTCTGGAGATATCATCTGAAACAAGAAAATCCATATTTTAGCGAAGCATGACGCCGCTACGGGATCTGGTACATATCATGCACACCTGTATAACCTTGTAAGTATCTGTCCTCCGGTACAACATCAAGGTCGATTCCTCTTATTTGATCAACCATTCGCCATGTCAAAAATGCAGAGGGGGATGCAAGGAGCACAAGGCCTGCACATCCAAGCAAGTGGTAACATGGACTTGTACATGGAACATCCCAAGCGCAAGCAGAGCTGCGGTGAGCCTGTATAACGAGCTAGCATAAGTCCCTGCATTTCATTTAATTCGTACTGGCATTCGTGTATGATTTGTGTGCAGTGGCTGATCCACAAATTCAAGTTACCAGGGGCGAACATTTAACTTAAAAATACGAAGGCACTTGCACTCCGGAAATCAACATAACTTGAGAAATGTGAAGCTACATGCACTTTGAAAACCAGCTAATGATCCAAAGTAGTTCAGATTATAAACACTAAATGATGCAAGCACCAAAAAACACAAAATGCAACATGGTGTACAAGGACTACAAACATGGTTTGTACCTGCTTGAATTATCCATTCTCTGGCTGAACATATCGAAGTGTAATTGCACGTATAACCAGTGCACAAACTGCATATCAATATATCTATCCTGCACAAGTATGCCAATAGTTTCAAACAACATATTAGAAAAGTATTTATGCTATGTTGTCATGATACGGGGACTTTCTGGTAGATGGCCTTGATGTTTCCTCAAGCTATGAAAATGCACTATAATTTGCTTGTCATCAATGCCTGCAAATCTCTGTCTCTCTCAACATAGTAGATCATCATTAGACACTAAATCCTTCAATGAGCTTGCAAAATGCTTGCATTAGATCCCTCATTAGACACTATATGTTCATCACCAGGAGCATGTAAAATGTTTGCATCAAATCCTTCATTAGCAGTCTGTTCATTAGACACTTCAGGCTCAAGAACAACATGAGCTTGTATGTTTGCACCGGAAACTTGATTAGATACATCAGATTCAGTCACGTCATTATTGATTGGGGGAGTTATAAAATAAGTAGAAATTGGTTTCATTTTCTCATAGATTCCCTACATACAAGCAGTTTTACAACACAGTCAGGTTTAACTATTGGCCAGAAATTGAAGAGTTGAATTAGATATAATCAGGGATGTGATGTACCTGCTCGTTGCGCATGCTACTCTTGCAAGCTGCGACTGTCCGTTTGCGCAAACTCGATGCCATGCCCATGCTGCCGCCGCTGCCTCCCACTCAGGCTACACCCAGGGTTGGATCTTCATCTTCTTGTCCTTCCGTTCGCTTGAAGCCCAGCGACCGCCCTCCAACGAGGGCGCGAGGAAGTGCTGTGTCGGTCTATCTAGCGGCGGCTAGGTTAGGAGCGAACCAGACTGGAGGCTGGAGCGAATAAATTGGGATTTTTCCTGCTGTCGATCGATATGGGAGGCGCTCATTGGGGCCGCGGGCCTGCTATAGGGCCTGCCTTGCACTTATGTTATTGGCCCATCCAAATTGAAACATTTTTCTTCATTTTTTACATTGCCTGCTCGTGCGTTGGGACGAACAAAACTAGCGTGGGCCAACCTGGATGACTCAAACTAGGTGCACACTTTCCAGCCACCTGAGGTGGCCGCCCATACCAGCCCCTATGGTGGCGTCGCCCCTTTTTGCGTGTATGATTGGATAGTGAAAAATATTCTAGTGGCGCTTTTGATTTACCCACAGAATGGTTGAATTGCTTGTTTCTATGAACTAAGTTCGCCAATAATGTGAAGGATGCCAGTCTTTTCATCCTATTGTAGATTACTTAGATCTCGATATGCCAAAAGTAATCGCATGAAATATATAGTAAAAGCCAGTGTGATGTGTTTGGCTACAACTAGTCTGACTACACGTCCTCATATAACATATCAAGGACGCACCATCTTACCAGATTAACCATTCGACTTACCCATGCAGTGTGGGAAGAAAGAAGTATTGGGACTGCGTATCCAAGCAATTGGTGCCATGGACTCCTTCGTACAGCCTTGTAAGCGAAAAAGAAGTTGCAGTGTGCCCGTACAAAGAACTAGCATAAGTTCAGTTACCTACTTCTCGGAATTTTAGTTAGCCACTTATTGCAAAATTGTTCAATTACGTTGCTTGGCTTAATTTAGTTTGCTACTGATTACATAATGACACAGCCTGTTAATCATATTGTAGACTGCGCCTATCTATGTGTTTGATACTTACTGTTAAGAATTACCTGTTTGCCTTAACTTAAATATCTACTTGTTTGTTTAATTGCTTTGCTGCTGCAACAGCGGGTTACAATGATGTTAATAACTACTTTTCAGCATCCAATTGAAACTCTTTAATTCCTTGTTTGTTTAACTAGTTTGCTATTATAACTCCTAGTTGAGATGTTTTGCTAACTTCAACTTTTCTGAATCCAATCGAAACTTTAATGGCAAAACAGGTTAGCCCAAGATCAAAGAGCGAGGTCCCCATGGATGTTGCATCATCCCACAGCAGTGGCACCGGCCCAATCGTGCATTATGAATTGCCAACTGATGATGCTCTAGAGGCTAAACTAGTGGTAGAAAGAGATTCTGCTTCTGCACTTAGAGATGAAGTTGACATGTTGAGGAAGCAAACAGTACAATCACAAGCAGTACTCAACACAACCATTAAATATTTGGTGGATTTCAAAACGAAGCAAGCTGAGACTGACCAGATTGTTAAGGTCCTGAAGGAAAAAGGGAAATTAAATTCCTACTTGGTAAATCATAGGTGGAATGTTCTTTCCATAGTTGAATAACCTTTGTGTTGTCTGTTCATGTAATCAATCAAACCATTTGTTTTAGAGATCATGTAATAATTTTTTTTTTGTTTGTAATTTTATTTGAGCACAAGTCTGTATTAATTGATAAGACTCAGAGACATTTCATTTGGATTGCTGTGCCAGACCTACAAATATGCCAATCGGGCTGAATGTGCATTCAGCAATAGTAGTATAGATGGACCTTAAGTGGCACGCATTGGAAAGGGCCAAGATGCTGGCTAAAAAAGGATGTTGTTGTAGCCAAAAAAAGTACAGCGGCCTGGCTTATGTATGTTAGTTGATACTATTGATCCATATACTCTATAAGTGTTTATATGTCTGTTAGATCCGTACATTCATGGTTGATTGACTCGGTATTTGAATCTTAATACATCGCGTGTGTACATATCTAAATGGGAGTACACATTATGTTGCGTGTGACATTTGAGTTGGACATGAAGTGTTCCAAATATTAGAATTCACCTTAAACTGGATTCTAGTTTCTGAATTTGAGTATCGGCATTTGTAAACCATATTCATATATGACAGTGGAATACATCTTTGTCGTCCTTTTGAAGATATACTAGACCATGATGGCGCGCGTTGCCGTGCCCATATATTACCCATATAATAAGGGTTGGAAGAGTACAAATTCATAATAACTCTAAATAATTTTGTTTTTTGTAAAAATATAATGGGAAAATATGGAAATTAAATACAAACTAAGATCATCTTTTGTCTTTGAAGCACAATAACGAACTAAGCTTTTTGGATTAACAAAACATTGCATCGGTACTTGCTCTTCAAAGAATAATACTTAACTCAAGTTAGCTAATTGCCGAGGAAAAAAATCAACACAAATTACTTTAGCAAACTCATGATTAAAGGGCGCTACATGATATGTAATGTTCAGATCGCTGAAAAATATTTTTGCAGCTTCGTATGGTCGTTTAATGTTACATGTATCCTGATATTTAAAATATACAATCCAAAGCCACAAATTGAATTCTTCATGAGAATTACCTTACACCAGCAAACGTTTTACTCCATGTCATCGGAGTTAACAGCTAGAAAGGTCTTGCAGTAAGCCATGTCTCAGGTCATGACCTTACACAATCTGAGCATCCTGGACATAATCCAATTTCACATTTGAAGCAGCTATACAAGAAACCTTTAACATCTCGCATGATTGCTCTAGCATAATTCTAGAAATGATTTCATCAAAAGAGGCATCTATATTGAACTCAACAAACACAGGTGAGGGCACCCTCCTCCCAATCCTTTTAAGTTTGTTGTATATACAAAACCTTGGGAAAATTTAGACACCAAGGCGTTTATGGTCATCACTGTCCAGCTCGGGAATGAACTAAAACTTGCATCAAACAGAAAGTGTTGAGCTTACAGAAATTTAGACACCAAGGTGTTTATGGTCATCACTATCCAGCTCAAGATACAAAAATTCCCAAACAGAATAAAGATTAAAAACCCAATCGTAGTGATGCATTAGGACAATACTGTCTAACTGTAGACACCCTGTGACATAGTAACATCGCGCGGATAATAACCTGACATTTAGCCATTGTAGCGGCAAGGAACAAACCAGCCCATCGGAAACAACCTCGAATATGTCAACTCTGAGCACCTTCAATTCAGTTGGGAGTAAAGAAAACATCATCAAAAATAGAAATTCTGAAACTTGAAGGAGGAAGAATTGGTGGAAGACGGAACAGAGAAGATGAGGTATGAAACAGAGAAGATGATATTCACAAAAAAAACAGAGAAGATGAGGTATCAACCTGCCGAAGTAAGGAGGAGGTGGGGCGAAACAAGAGGATTGTCGAGACTATATGGATGCCAGTGGGGTATTGTAAGAGCACAGATCGAATGGTAACTGACCTGGGCACATGCTTGACATTAAGTTAGTAGAAACGGACGCCGGCAAGTGGGTAAATCAATTGCATTAAGGTCCACATCAATGAGGATTTCTATCGCCGATGACTGAATCGTCAGGCGACGTTTCGCTGTCCCATCACTGCTCCATGGCATCGCATCGCAAGAACCAGGAATGGCCTCTCCCGCCCGGCCAGGGCCAGGCACAGGTCGCTCGCCTCGTAAAGATTAGTTCGTCTGCCCACGAGATCGACGATAGCAAACAACCTTTTTTCCCTTGCGAAGAGCCATTGCCGAACACACGGGACGGGAGGCTGTGATTTTTTCTATTTTTTAAGAGGAACCTGTGTTCTGATATTTTTTTGAGACGCACCTGTGTTCTAATATATTTTCTGTTTCGTCGACCGCCTGGTCGGCCCGCGCGGAACTGTTCGCCAACATCCAAGTGACGTGCGACATCTAAGACCCAGCAGGCCCAAATAATGGCAGACCGTCCATTTTGTTACGGGAGTAGCGGCCCAGCCCGTATGGCGATCTGTGGTTAACAGCGATCAAGTTTTTGCAAATCGATCCAATGGCCTAAAATTCCTAAACTCATAGATCTGATGGCCAGAAGCCTTGATGGCTTGAGAGGGCCCAGAGGATGCACAGTTTTAATGTTTCTTAATAAAAACAATAGAATGATTTATAAAGATTCATATAGGAATACAAAATGGATTCGAATTTAGTTGCCAGGGTAAACGTGGATGCTTATTGTCCCAAAATTCAAAAGAAACAGCAAAATGTCCACTCCCACATCGGCTGCCCGAAGCCAAGTATTTGGGAGATGGAAATTACTGTCTACCCATTACACGGACAATCCATCAGCCTGATTTCCACTGCTCTAAATAGGGGTAGGTTAGTAACTTCAATTAGACGTGGCACGACCGCCTCTGAGCCCATTCCGACACGGTGGGCGTCAAACATGGGCGGCAAAACTCATTTGATTCAAGCTCATCCGAAAGACCTCTGTTTCTCCCTCCATTCCACATTCATACACGGTGGGCGGCAAAACACACTCTCCTCATCCGAAATAGATGTAGGCTAATATTTTAAATAGGGGCAGATGTGTAACTTCCATCAGACATGACACAACCGCCTACCTGTCAGCCCAGTTCATACACCATGGGCGCCAACCGTGGGCGGCGAAACACCCTCTCCTCGCCTGAAATAGTTACCGGCAAATATTTGGGAGATGCGAGATTACCGTCCTATCCCCAACCGACGAGACGTCCAAATTTGAAACGGGGGATAAGTTCGTAACTTTCCCATATTTCAGACAGGCGCATCCCAAAAACATGGTTCCCCGTACCTCTCCCTCCATTTTCCCATTCATACATCATCCGCGCTAGAACACCCCATTCCCACACCAGCCTCCGTCCGCCACCCCATCCATCGCCACCGTCCTCCACCACATCCATCACCACCGTCCTCCACCATGCCGGAGCGCCTACCAAGACCGCGTTGTCCACTGCTAGAGATGGACGTTTCTCATCCACGGCGACGAACCAATAGCCTTGCATCACGTCCTCTCGCTTCATCGGCGCCATCGTCCTCTTTGTTGGGGCCGCTCACACGACCTTCTCTTCCACCGCAACGGGACTTATCCCCCGATGCACCCATCTACCGTCGCAGATCTGCTTCAACGCCACCGATAGCCATCGCACCCCAGATGCCTACACGGCACTGCAAGAGAGGTGGTACTTCATATCTCCTCAACTTTTTGATCTCAACCAAAAAATAGATCTTAACTTGGTTACTCTACTTTATTTTCAGCTCTTAGAATTTAGTTCTTAGTTTGAAGCAAACAATGGATGCTAAATATCATTTCTCCGGTTTGCAGCTTCAAATCTGCCATGGCACAGCCATAATATGGTTTAATTGATCATGCTTAGGGTTTAATTGATCATGTTGGTTCCGTGGTGGTTTCTTTAATAGAAATCAGAGAGGAAACCCTCTTTTGCTAAAAAATATATGCTTAGAGTTTCCCCCTTTTATGATCACTATATGATCAGAATACATGCTTCGTGTCATAATAACACTGCTCCACCCATCAAGCTAAACAAGCTTAGTTGTTCAAATACGAATCTGATATTATTAAAACAGAGTTGTTTAATTGCTCAGCTAAATGTTCCTAAATTAGTTTCGAAAATGCATGTTCGCCGCTCGGGTGTGTATCTCTGTGTGTGGTCTAGTCAGCACGGTTGGGGAGGTAAACTTTGCATATGTAGGGGTTTATAGGGAGACACTCTCCAAGTTGAAACCGCAATGCATTCCATAGATAATCTGACTACTTTTTATGTTTTCATGAATCTCAGATTCTGAACAGCATCATAATGATTATGAGCTTGCGCGCATGAAAAGAATAAAGCAGTACAATGCCATGGCTGTCAAATTTGGCACTAAGGGACTGAAATCAAGTCTGGATGCAATGCAATGCAAACACTCTCCACCTACAGATTCATGCTCAGAATATGATCCGAACAGTGATTCTGAGCTAGAGGGAGACCTAAGTCAATGTAGCTCCCTAGTGGAGGAGTTAGAGGAAGATGCCCTATCTTATTCACCCATCAAGGTACTTGCTCTAACTTTCCAAGGTTACATTGCTCGCACATATCTTGCAACTAATGCTTTGCATTGCTTCTACTTTGTTGAACTGCCATTAGCTTAGTTTACACATCGTGTATGTGAATACGCCCTGCCTATCCATTTTCAGCACATATTCCATCTGTCATCATACCATATTTATCCATTCAAATGTTGTTCTTGTGTATCAGACGTTCAAAAGGAAGAGGGCGATTGCTGATCGTGGAGGAGCACAAGCAAAGTATTTGGAAAAGGTAGTGGCACCTGATAAATCAAATAGCCCATTAGGTGTAGTTGCAATATCACCTGACCCACAAAATACCCCAACTCTAGCAGACTCTAGCCCTACTACACTGGTCATTTCTGATGCCCCAACTCAGCAGACCCCAACTGCAGCAAACAGTATGATTATGCCAGTTGACATAGCACCAGCTGTACGACGCAAAACCCCCATTCCAGCAAAGAGTGCACCAAATCCAGTTGCCAAATCCCTTTTCGAACCAGAGAGAGCCCCAATTGCAGCAAATAGGACCCCTGTTCCATTTCTTCCCAGTTTAGAAGATGAAGCCTATGTTGTTGTCAGGAACTTTGTGCGCATCTTTCCTTCATGGAAAGATTATACCGCAGACACAGAACAATTTCCAGTCTTCCTCCGCAACTTACGCGTAAGTAATGTACTAATGTTATTCATGGTCATTACTGCATATGTTTCTGCTGATAGAAGACACAAGATTTCATTCTTTTAAATAGGCGAGGCGCAAACTGGATTGTGATGACGAGCAAGGGTTGGTTGCACTTTTCAAGCACTCATTGATGAAGTATCATTCCTACCTGAGGCAAGCGCACTTCGATGTCAAGCCTCTGAACGAAATTTCTGTAAAGTCTCTGGTGCTACATTTGTCCGACGGTGACTGGAATAATCTTGTTAAACATTGGTCTCGGCTACAGCGTAAGGTACTGTCTATGATATCACATCACAATTTGAACTACATTTCTGCATTTGCCTTAAGGTCTCACTTGTATGAAAACTGTTAGCAGAAGAACATTCGTTCTCAAGGGACCACAGAATCTTGCAACTATACTGCACGCTGCATTACTCTTGTGAGTACCTCTTGCCTTGTATGACCATACTTACTTTCATAGCTGTTTGATTATGTAGCATCACTGCACATGTTAGCCTCGTAATCGTCCATTTGGTGGACATTATAAGATCCGTATGGACTCTTACATAAATTTAGAATCAACCCAATGCTTTTGAAGAGGTTTAGCTCTGCAGTCCTCTTGTAAGGACTGAACGTGGTCTATCATTGTACTTACATTAACAGCTACTCCCTCTGTCCCATAATATAAGAACATTTTGTATAGTACACCAGTGTTCAAAACACTCTTGTATTATGGGAAGAGGGATTGGTTCATTTTGTAGCATTCTGCATCTTATCTCCCTCTCCCACCATTTACTAGAAAAGATCAGATCTATATTTAATCTTACCAACAAGTAGAATACAGAGACAATGCCAGTGCAGAAGTGTAGCCCATTGTCTTGTCAATACATTTTGTCCTGTAACGCTTGTACTTCCAGGGATTGGTAGTTGATTATGTAGCATCAATCTGCATCTTATCTTCATTATCCTCTATCCCTTCTAGTATTATCATATCTATAATTACTCTCTACAAAATTTAGAGTACAGGCAATGCTTATGAAGAAGATTCTATGCTGAAATTCTTGAGTTATCCTTCCCTTGCCATGGAGAAGGGCATTATAAAGCCGGTGTTAACTGTTAATGTAAGTCGGTCCTTCTAAAGCCTTTATCCTCAACTGTTGTTTAATTTTCTCATACTCCCTATCGTTTACTGCTGTTTAGTTTGCTGTTTCTACCAAAATGCTTGTTCGTAAGAACCGTAAGTTCTAAGTTTACTTGTAAAACCAAATTCATTATTCATACCATGCACATTACTTAATACTCCCTATATGTATGCTTGTTTTGTGGATCTATAATCCAGTGTGTGGTGAAGCATCCCACGTTTGCAGCTTGTCATCTCCTGTTTTATCTTACTGATGTGGCTGATGATATGAACAACATGCCATGCACATTATCCAAAATAGATACAATGATTTTCTTTACCCTTCATCTATGCTTGTCATGTTGACATGGTAATCCAGTAGTGTGGTGAAGCTCCCCGCATTATGAATAATGCCAAATTATGCTATTGATATTTTGAACATACTCTTTATTTTCTAATTTGAAATTGGATAGAATTGACAGAACAGTTATCATCTTTGTTTATACACGTGCAAAACCTGTCATCTCTCTGCTTTGTTTCAGGGTGATATGCCTGATGGCATGCACAAGTCTGCTGAAGGCTGTGAGACAAACCCAACATATATTGCAGCAAAGAAGGCAAAACATCTTGAAGATAGCGAGACAACACCAAAGTCTTGTCTTGATGCAGTGTTCAAGTTACTTGAGACTAATAGTCAGACAAGCTCACAGAATTCGTTGTCTGAATCAGTTCGACTTCTTCAGTCCCAAGTTCTAGCAGAAAGGCATTCTGCAACTCAACTTCGACTTGAAGTCCTATCTCTAAGAAAGATTGCGGAGAACACCAATGAGAACCTCATCGCTAAACAGCTACACCTGGAAGCTATGACCGACATGCTAGGCCGGTCTCACAGCCTTGCTCAGCAGCTTGCGCAGCAGTTCCCCCGCAAGGCTAACCTTTCTTGAACTGTCTTGAAGTGGTCTCGGTTTAGTATTATTTTGTTACACTGCAATGGTGCCCAGTTTTTGTAATCTGCTTCTTCGTTGCGCTTTATGATCACTGGTGGTGAACTTTGATGCCCAGTGGATGTAATATACCTTAAATCCTTTTTTGTGTAGTGTAGGTTTATTCTTAGTTACTATGCTGTAATTTCTTTATTGTATAGAGTAGGTTTGTTCTTAATTCCTACTAGTTACGCAGCAGCCCGAAATGAACCCCGGCCCATGATTGTGCGAATCAAATCACGGGCTTTTAATAGGCCAAAATTGTCTGGGTCCTTGTTTGGCCCAATCAGATATCGGCTGCAAGCAGGCCAGATGCAAACCAGGCCGTAGTTAGGCCCAACTATATGATGGGCTTTTAACAGGCCGAATTTAATATAGGGCCGAAATGTTAAACGGGCCCTTAATAGGCCAAAACTAATATCAGGCCGAATTACTAAGTGGGCCTTTAGCAAGTGGGCCCAAAAGCTTAGTGTCCAGTTGACGGGCCGAATTTGATATGGGCCATAATTGAGCCCAAAGCCTCTTAAAGGGCCGGACCTGATCTGGGCCGTAATTTGGCCCAGAACATGGTAGGCTTTTAACGGGATGGACCTCATATGGGCCACTATTAGGCCCGGAGTGTGGCAGGCCATTAATGGACCGGATCAAATATGGGCCGGCATTTGGCCCAAAACATGGCAGCCAGTTAATGGGCCGGCCTACTAGGGTCCTCAAAATCTTGTGGGCCTATAGCTGGGCCGGCCCATTAATATTGGTGAAATCTCGTGGGCCTTTAGCTGGGCCGGCCCATTATGACCCACAAGAATCTTGTGGGCCTTTACCTGGGCCGGCCCATTATGGCACACAAAAATCTCGTGGGCCTTTACCTGGGCCGGCACATTATGGCCCGCAAAATCTTGTGGGCCTTTAGCTGGGCCAGCCCATTATGGTCCGCAAAATTTTGTGGGCCTTTAGCTGGGCTGGCCCATTATGGTCCGCAAAATCTTGTGGGCCTCTAGTTGGGCCGGCACATTTAAACTTGTTGGGTCGTGCCACGTGTCGACGTATCATAGGCGCCTTCTGTCTAGTGAGTGGATGACATCTGTCCCGACGATGAGCCGACACGTATTTCCTCTAGCCAATCATGATTTTACACATGGAAAATCCCCATTGGTCGGGGCTGTTAACGGGTTATCGGATCCAAAACCCGACCCGGTAGCTTAACGGTGTTCTGTTACGGTGGATGCCACGTGTCGGTCACCCTTGACGAAAGCACTTCTGTGACGCGCGATTTATCGTCATGGAAGTGGACACTTCCGTGATGATAATTTTGGTAATGTCATGGAACACTTCTACGACAGCATAGGTATGAATATCTTGATTCTGTCATAAATTTGTCATGGATGTACATGCATGACAAAAAAAAGCGACCTACTATGACAAACACGTATCATCACGGAAGTGTATTTTTTTGTAGTGTAGTAGGTACGTGCACGGCACAACATCGTAGGAACAAAAAACAAGAAGATCTTCTTTTGGGTGATTTATCTTTTTTTCAATCAACGTAGTATGAATAATATGATGTGGGGGGCACCCATGAAGCTTATGTGGCTTGGTTGCATGGCTACGGAAGGTTAGAGAAAAATAAATAGATAATGTGTTTAGAGTGCACTCCACTAAATAGATATATATACTTTGGATCCATTGCAACAGAACGGCACATCTATATCTATACCCCCTATATAGTGCGTGAAAAACTTTGAAAGTTGGTCATTGGATGAAGCCAGTCCGACGGTACAAAGATGGCAAATCCGAGCACTACTGGCCGTTGGATATCATCCACCAGATTCTGCCACATCCATAATCTAGAAGACTCCATGGTTGAACTTAATTCATGACTAAGGGCCTCTTTGATTCATAGGATTGCAGAAACACAGGAATAGGAAAAAAGTAGGATTGGAATGGCATGTTCATTGGATCCCTATAGGATTTGAGTTTGTTTGATTGTGTCACATGAAAAACAAAGGATTTATTTCAAGAGGTTGGAGTGCATGTTAGAATTCCTGTGAAACGTAGTACAAATGAATCCTTAGGAAAATATTCTACATGATTCAATCCTACTAATCAAACGACCAACATAGGAAAAATTCCTAAGGATTCTAATTCTTCAAAGATCCTATGAAAATCCTTTGAATCAAATAGACCCTAACTTTGCCACAACTAAGCTTAGGCAAAGTTATTAGTTCTTCAAAACGAGAGAAACAAGTTGGCAAGCCTAAGGGAATCTTGCCACATTTTTTGTGTGTATGTCATGTGGGGCCTTAGTGTGGCTTGCCTAAGGTGTGGCTTGAATCAAACACTCACCTAAGTTAATCAAACTTGCCTAACCTTACATTCCTCTAGATTTTGCCACATGTTAGAATCCAGAAAGCTCCACATGTAGAAGCATAATGCACAAACCACCAGAATCTCATGCGTGCAATGCACGTGTACCTTACTAGTACTAGTTGGTAGTAGTAAGAAACAAATTCCAGTTTTGGCACGAGCTCGTACTGCGGGAGCACCACAAGGCCTGCTGCAGGAGTTACATTTCCCTCTCGGGGCCCACGGGACCGAACTTCAGTGGCTTAGTGGTAGAAACAAGAAACGTGATGGTCGTCGTGGTTCAACTTCCATGGACAAGCTGTCACGACCGGTTTTCCGGGTATTAAATTCCAGAAAATGGCCGTTGTGCTCACCAGCCCCAGGATTACTGTTAGCTGATGAGGCACCAACTTGATACAGAAATTCCAAGCAAGAGTACATAATATGTAGTACAAGACCATTGTGGCCTATGAGTACATCAAATGGTTCTAGTGGTTGAGGGCGGAAGCGGTTTGTGGATCACCACGGTCTATGGGACTCCATTTCCCACAGGAACAGCTGACCAGGTTAACTCCTATCTTCGCGAGGCCGCTATCACCGTTGCTTAGTTTCCGGGGCTGTCATCGCAACGCTCGTCTCCATACAGAAATCTGGCC
The DNA here is from genome assembly GCA_034509565.1 of Triticum monococcum. Classification (NCBI taxonomy): domain Eukaryota; kingdom Viridiplantae; phylum Streptophyta; class Magnoliopsida; order Poales; family Poaceae; genus Triticum; species Triticum monococcum. The sequence goes on along the minus strand of CM067846.1, from coordinate 166,617,798 downwards.
AAGACAATAGCCAGGGACAAGCCGGTGAGTACTTTGAATGTACTCGCAAACATTATGAACACTGAAGTAATATAATTGATAATCATGCACCAAAAATATTCTATGACCACATCGTCATTCATAAATAAAACACCTCTTATGCATGCAAGCAAGTTAATTATGGGTCATGTGAATAAGAAATGAAGGGGGCGGAAATAAAATGCCACAGTCGGGCGTCAGTGCGACACCACATAAAGGGCTTATAAGTAAATGGAATGACATGCATGCCACAGTCGGGCGTCTAAGCAACGCCACAGAAAGGGGCTTGTATGAAAACATAATCATAGTGAATATCCAGGAGGTGGTACCGTCCCAGGGATATTCCTTATTTCAAACAATGCAAACGGTTAGTCCACAATGATAATAATCATAACCATCGTATATCACAAGTCATAAAACAATATTCGGGTTCAGTAGTTTCTCCTCCGAAGACCGACACTAAGACCGACACTTGACCCATCCCAGACTGTAATCCTTAACCATGGACACGGCTATTCGAATAGGTTTAATATCTCTGCAGAGAGTGTACTCTTTTCCCACGAGTAACGGATTCCTTTAGTACATCGGACTAATTCCGTTTACGGTCTTTTAATTGAAACACACCTGACTTGCACACACCAGCTTTCACTCGTGTCTGGAATCACCCATGACACTTGTTAAGCAAAACTCTAAGTGGGGAGGCTACAACCTCGCGTAGCATGGGATCAAATTTCTATCGCGCGCTCTGAGGGGTGCCCCCCTCTCGGTTCCAACCGGATATACCCATGCCCCCTGACCAGGTGGCATGCCTACCGGCTACAACCGATATCTTCCACCATGGCCTCTCTGTACGGTGTGTGCCAAGACAAGGGTTAACAACTTACTAAACCATACCCCACCTACGGTAGGGACCAGTGGCAGTACGAAACAAGTATGGGGGTTACCAGAACAAGACTCGATCTATGGCCGACTCAGGAGGCTTATGAGTTTCCTGCATGACATGTATACCAAATATATTTCAACTGATGAAATCACCACCCATTATACCTTACTATGCCATACCGGACATAACCGTCCCGACGGGGACCGGCGACAAGCTCACTCCTACCCAAGGCAGAGGCTTTTACCGGATTCCTTTCCGGCATGCATACAAGGCACATGAGGATGATTACCATCACAAGTATATTCATTTCCAACAGCAAGGAAATCACTAATATGCATCCATGCAAAATGATCATATCACCACATGAAATAACGAGTTCTCCGAAATGAGGTGGTGTTATAGACGTGTCAACCAACACATCAAAAATATTATGCCAGGGTTCAAGATGCTTGCCTTCCTGGTGTGGAGAGGTGAGGTGCTCTCCAAAACTTTTGAAAGCTTCCTTCTCTCCCAAAAATCCTATTTTCAAAAATATGCAAAGAACACATATTTCAAAAACAGTACAAAAAAGTTGTTTGGAAAATTTTCAAATAAATCTTAAAATAAACTAGACAGAATTTGAGAGATGTAGGAAAAAGAATCAATTCATTTGGAGTTATATTTAAAAAGTTATAGCCAGTCAAAGTTCTGGTCAAAATCTGTTTTTAAAATAAAACAGAAAAGAAAACGTTTCAGAAGCAAATACACTTTCGAAGCGGGGAAAACGTACTGGAGGTTTTGCGCTTTCACTTAACACGCGTGGCGGCGGGGTGGGTCACTGACAGTGGGTCCAGGGGGCCCACTGGTCAGGTTTGACTAGTCCTCCTTTCCCTCTCCTTCCTCTGCCCGAGAGGGAGCTGGACTCCGGCGATCGTCGCCGGCGATTGGCGTCTCCTTTCAGGGTCCCGAGGGCGGGGATGGATCCGCCACTCAAGGGCGGTCCTCCCGGTGGTCGTCGGGCAGGAGGGGACGGAGGGAGCTGCCGGCGGCGAGCTTCGCGGCGGACGGTGGCCGTCGGGCAAAGTGATTATGGGGCTGCGGTGGCTCCCGATCAAAATTGAGCAGGGGGTTGGGTTCGTGGGAGGAAGGGGAAGTTCTTGGTGAAGAGAACGGAGAGGGGGAGGCCTTGGTGGCGCTGGAACGGCCGGGGCAGTGGCGGCGGCTGGAGTTGCCGGAGACGGGGAAGAAAACCTCCCTGGGTCGAATGCGAGCTAGGGGAGCGCTATTAGGGTGGCCTGAGGTTGTCTGCGTGCTCGGGGGAGTTCGGGGACCTCCCTTTATAGCACGCCCAAGTCGGTTTGCAGCGGCCGGGGATAAGAACGGCGGCGAACCGCCTCTCTGTGCTGCAGGGCGACGTGGCGTGGCCGGGGATGACGGCAGGAGCTAGCGGACGAGGGGGCACTGCTCCAGGGGCGAGCTGGCACGCTGTGGTGGTCGGGGCGGTGCCGAACATGGCAGGGGCTGTCGGGCGGCCGTGGCGGCTAGCTCTTGGCCTGCCGGGGCGTGGAGAGGGGCGGCTTGGCGTGAAGCGGTGATTGGCCAGCTCCAGGGGCTACTCGACAGGGGCTAGCGGACAAGGGAGAGGATCAGGATGAGCTCGGGGGAGCTTATCCAGGGGCGCGCTGGCTCGGGCGCGAGCACGTGCAAAACGCGTGCTCTGCTCGCGCTCCGGGCGTGCACGGCACTCGTTCGACGAAATGCCAGGGCGGCCAAAACTGTTATACAACTAATGCAAATCCACAGGCCTAGGTTAAGGTCAACTAGAGGCTTAGTGGACATGTTAGTTTGATCAGAGGTGCAAGTTCGCAGTGTAAAGCAAAACTCATGTCAAAACAGATCATGCCCATAAGGTGTTTGACAAAATGTCACAAGCACCTAGGCATTTCTTGGAGGGGCCAAAATCTCCAGATGGTGGTCTCTTTAGATGAATAAGAAGGTGGTGGAGTTAGTTTGCCAAAAGCAGATACTTGTTAGTGCAAGTTTTGCAAAACTACAATTCTGGACAGGAGATAAATGGCATTATTTCATGAACCAAAAATGATCCAAAGGGTGCATGCTCCTAGACTTAGTGGTTTTGCAGGGAGGGCTACAAGTAGGAAAAGGAATCAAGAGCCAAAGAGCAAGAAAAAATATGGTTGCTGTACAAACCATCCAGTTGGTCCAGAATGAAAATGAGGTTGATTCACTCAAAATTTTCAAATAACAACACTGGGTTTTTGCATAATGTTGAATCATATGCTACTACTAACATCCCATAATTTTGGTGGAGGCTAGAAAGAAATATTTAAATGAGTTGTAGTGCAAAATTGCACTCTGGACCAGAGAAGAAAAATTGATGCAGAGCTCAAAATATAACAAGAATAAAATATATTCTTGCACAAAAGTGATTTAAAAACATTACATGATATCTCCAAATTTTGGTGGGATTTTTGAAATAATTTATCAAATGGTTGTAGTTCAAATATGGCCATATAACCTTAGTAAACCATTTTTCAAGGAAATAAAGATTAAGCAATTTAATTATGTAATTAGTCCTACTAATAAAAGAAAAGTTTTTCTTGAGAGGTTAACAAGTCCAAAACATATTTGAAAAGATTTCACTTTGGGGAAAAAACTCCATAGTAACAAGGGAGAAAAAGGTTCAAAAATAAAAAGGGAGCCCAGGAAATAAAAGTTTTAATTTCCTGGCAAAATTTTAATTAATAAAACAAGGCCAAAATTTTGGGGTGTCAGACAAGCTGTCATGTCTGCTAACACATGTATATCAAAACTAGAGTGTTTATATTTCAAGCATGTGAACAAGTATTATTCTACTACTTTGGATCCATTGCAACGCACGGGCCAGCACATGGTAGTAGTAGTGTCCATCTCTATCTCTAGAGGCCTTCCCTCGTTCATCCTTTTCTCTCACAAGATAAACTACTCATACAAATGCATCTTGATGTTCCATGGAACGCACGAGGATGTTTCCTTGGGGGTCTCTCCAGCGCGGCGTGGCCGTAGTTGCAAGTTGACGCCCCTTGAGATGCCGACGTTCAGGGGCACTCGGATTTCCTCTGATGAGCAGGTAAGATGAGTTTGATCACGTAGTAAATGCATTCTAAAGACTACTTCCGTGTCCATTTCCTAATTCTCCCCCTTCCCACTGTTTCACAGGTTAGGCTCGGTGCGAGTGGAGATTGGCTTGCATATGTACGGGAGGGTACCAACATCAATTTGCACAACATTTACAATGGTGAAACCATTCCCGTAGAACCTTTGTCCAACATTGGGATCAGCCATGCAACGGGCCACCGCACGAATTGGTACAATGGAACCACGGTGAGATTGAATAAGATAGCACGAACCTTGCACATGGCGGTCAACGGCGGACCATGCTGTATGCGGCCGATTTGTTGCCGTACGAGTAGGAAGACGTTGTGCTCCTTTCTAACTGCATCTTCGCGGTGACAAACCAGAGGACTTATTTTGTATGGTACACATCCTACAATATACTCCCTCTCTCCCAGTTTATTTGTTTTGAATCTTTTCGTTTTATAAGTTTCAAATTCAAATTTAGAGCTCCCCATCACATGTTGAGATTACAATGTCCATTAAATCGTTGCGTGCATGTATAGTAAAGAAACATATCTCAAGTTTGGCACGAGTTCTTGCTGCGGGAGCACCACAAGCCCTGGCACAGGAGTTACATTTCCCTCTCAGGGCCGTCGGGACTGAGGGGCAGTGGGGCCAGGAGGGGTGAGCCGCGGGTCGGGGGACGTGTGGTTTCATGGGTTCGAGCGGCATCGTGGGAATCGTGGGTGGCTGTGGTAGAAACTTGATGCTCGCCGCATATTAGGTGGCCCACATGTCATGCACACAAAGGCAGAGGCGCGGTGCGGCCGAGAGGGGTGAGGCGCACGTCGGGGGGCGTGGTGCCATGGGTTGGAGAGGCGTCATGGGAATCGCGAGATGAAACGTGATGGTCGTCGTAGTTGAACTTCCATGGACAAGATGTCATGTCTACGGACACATGCACTGCATACTGATCACTGGAAGGAGTAGCAGAGAAAGCTATATATGTGGATAAATAGTTCCTTACAGTCAAGCAGACCCACGCTACTACTCTGTTCCAAAGACATGCACACCATCGAAATAGTCCATCTATATCAATATACACCGAGAGGAAATAATTTTTTTTACAAGAGAGGAAATAGTTCATCCATCCATAATGCCCTCCTGCTGGTGCAGCCTTTTCTTCCTCTTCTTCTTCTTCTTCTTCTTCTTCTTCTTCTTCTTCTTCCTCTTTTTGTTCTCATTCTCTATGGGAGACGGCTTCGCAACAAGCTCTTTGGACCTTGCAGCTATCTCGAAACTCACACGGGCATCGAGGGCAGCATATTTTATCCGCTCGTACGTCAAGGGATAATTCTCCCATCCAGACGACCTTAATGCCACCGTCTTGTCACCCTTCTGAAGATTTGTACCGAGCACAAAATTTTCTATGTCGAATAGGGATGGTGTCTGTTTATCACAAACTTCTACATGAATTTTGATTCTGGTTTGTAGGTCAGCGATGCTATTCAAATTAAGGTTGTAAGGCTCCAGCTTTTATTTGTCCCCTTCGATGGCTGCCCCACAGAAGTATACATCCTCCTGAGACAAGAAATCGTGAAGCTCACCTGGTATGGAGGGCGAGTGTATGATGCGGTACACCAAAACTTCATCTTCGAGGCACAGCTGAAGGACGGCGGCGCGCTAGATCTTCCCAGGGGCACGCTTCGTGTACTCTGCGTCGAGACCGATGACCCTTGTCTCTACCTTTTCGAGGGAGTTGGTTACATTGTTGATCCACTGCCGAACAACCCTTGGGTGGACGGTGACGGTGGCAACTATGTGGATCGAGCCTTCGACGAGGACATGTTGGACACTAAAAACCTGCATCTCGATCTCTATCGCCATTTGGAACCGCTAGAACGGAGGGCTATGGTTTGGAGAATTAGGATTAGATGGCTAGTCTAACTGAAGTAGTAGATGATTATTTAAAGAGGTTAAAACAATGTGAACACAGTGGGGTTTGGATGCAAATGAAGACGAAGGGAAGGTGAAGAAGCCGAGGAGAATCGGTTCCCGATGGAGAAGTAAATGGGAGAAGTGGCGTGCATGCAGTTGATTAGACGGCTAGGTAGACTAAATGAAAAGGCTATGCGGGTAGACTGATGAGTCGTACCTGTTCGTGTACGTGCCCATCCTTCCTGATAGGTGGGACCTATGCAAACAGATAAAAAAATGTCTCGTAGTTTTTTTTTTGAGCGCGTGAGTGGGAGACACAACATTCTCTGGTTAAGGAATACTCCCTCCGTTTAGGTGAGTATAAGTCACCTTATGAAAATCAGGTTTTCCCAAAACCTTTAGGCGTGGAGCATTAACTTCCTGCTCGATCCCCTCCCAGCCTCGTTAGCCAGCGTTCTCTTCCTCTGCCGCCGCGTTCTACCTTTCCATTTTTCCTCTTCTCAAGTGTGGAACGATATGCATGCCATCCTTGATGCACCAGAACGACCACTGCATGCATCGCGGTAGAGCGTTGATTGGGCATGCACGAGAATTTGGTTCTGCTCGCAATGTGGATGATACCTGAACGATGAAGTGAACAGGCATGCTAGCACGGGAGACCTATTTACGCTATACAATACTGGAGTACTCATGTACCTACTACTACTACTACTACTACTACTACTACTACTACTACATGCTAGCACGGGAGTAGCAGTAGCAGTAGCAGTAGCAGTAGTAGTAGTAGCAGGAGCAGCAGTAGCAGTAGCAGTAGTAGCAGTAGCAGTAGCAGTAGCAGTAGCAGCAGCAGCAGCAGCAGCAGCAGCAGTAGTAGCAGCAGCAGCAGCAGCAGCAGTAGTAGTAGTAGTAGTAGTAGTAGTAGTAGTAGTACAACTGTGGTACACTTGATAGTCAAAATACTATTCATCCGGTCCTCACAGTGAAGTGACAACACCCTGCGCCTGACACTAGTCCAGGCGGCGTGTTCGGGTTACCAAAGTCAGCCTCACCCTGTGCACAGTGCAGTCTGTCACCGCCGCTGTACAGTAGTAGTAGTAGTAGTAGTAGTAGTAGTAGTAGTAGTAGTAGTAGTAGTAGTAGTAGTAGTACAACTGTGGTACACTTGATAGTCAAAATACTATTCATCCGGTCCTCACAGTGAAGTGACAACACCCTGCGCCTGACACTAGTCCAGGCGGCGTGTTCGGGTTACCAAAGTCAGCCTCACCCTGTGCACAGTGCAGTCTGTCACCGCCGCTGTACAGTAGTAGTAGTAGTAGTAGTAGTAGTAGTAGTAGTAGTAGTAGTAGTAGTAGTAGTAGTAGTAGTAGTAGTAGTAGTAGTAGTAGTAGTAGTACAACTGTGGTACACTTGATAGTCAAAATACTATTCATCCGGTCCTCACAGTGAAGTGACAACACCCTGCGCCTGACACTAGTCCAGGCGGCGTGTTCGGGTTACCAAAGTCAGCCTCACCCTGTGCACAGTGCAGTCTGTCACCGCCGCTGTACAGCACATTGGCGCCTCACCTCGTCTCCCTCTCCGCTCCCATAGCACCACTCCATCTCCATCTCCTTCTCCGTCTCCATCTCACTATGCCCCCATCTACCGTCGCCTCACTCGCCTCCCCCAGTACCACCATTCCCTCGCTAGCCGCTCCAGCACCGACATCCTTCTCCCCCATAAATCAAGCCCCCTTCCAAACTCCACCATGGTCGAACGTGAACCGCGCAGCATCCATATGAGCTGTGATTGGAGCAATCTCCCAGTGACATCCTCGACCTCTGTTGTTCGTGTATGGATATGTTGAGCGCCCTGTGGCTGGCTGCATGCTCGAGGGACATGCACACGGCCATCGTTGAAGCGAGGCCTAAGCTTTTCAAGACACCCTTCTTGCTGCTATCTGGTCTTGCGAGATTGGCTCACCATGATACGGAGGCGTGCATGATGCCCCTCGACTTCAATCCGATCTCTATTAGCCGAAACTTCTTTGCAGGTATGTAGTGGGTCTCCATACATCATTTCCCTCGACATCGATCCGATCACCATCGCCCGAAACTTCTTGGCAGGTATGTACTGGGTCGGCATGAACTCCCACTGGATGGCTGCCTTCAGAGAAGACGGTAAAAGGTTGGTGCTCGTGAACTTCCAGACCTCCCATGAGATTATCCTTCCTCCGTTGGATTATATAGAGTATTACCATCACGGTCCAAGTCATCTAGATTACTACGTCAGTTGGACGGACCTTGTTTTGCAGAAGATTGTAATCTGCCAAGTGCCCACACGACATGCGAATTGCGCAGACTTCAAGCTAATTGCCTTGTTCGACCGCGGACTCGCCTATCTTTACGCCGGTGCCTTCTTTAGCTAGAGACAACTCGGCTCGCAGTGGATCATCGTCAAAGCTGATACACACTTCTGTGATGCTATTGAACACAATGGCATCATCTACGCGATCGACAAAGCAGATGGCACCACGTATTGCTGGGACGGCGCGTGTAAGTTGTTTCCTCTCATGTTAATGATGACGCCATGACACTGTTTGAACTTTTTGTGATGATTGGCATATCTCTGTTTGAGCAGAATTTGAGTAGAACTATGGCAATGTATTAGAGCCGCCGTAAATCAGCTATATTTGGAATGAGTTAATTCATGCGATTGTGACCATGTCATTACAGCCAATTTGTACCCTAAATAATCAAACGGTTAGGAATATATGGATATTATCCTTATTTTACAGTAATCTATATACTACTACTAAATATGAGTGTGTATCAATGGCCATGTTAGTTTCCTCATTTTCATGATGTAGAAACATGCACCACACTATTGGTTTCATCTAACCATACATTAGGGAAGTAAATGTGCATATGGAGAACTCTATATTTGGAAGTAGTGAAATCCTGCAATGTTTACCATGTGTACATACCTATATTCGCCCTTCAGCAATCAATGGCTAGAATAATATCCTCACAAAAATTTTGCCCACAGAACACGAGTATATAACAATGCATGGTCTGTTAGTTACCTTGAAGAATTTGTTTGTGAGGACAGAACATGATTACATAACATGCATGACATGGTAATTTCCTGTGAAGAATCGATTGCGAGATAACATGAGTATAACCATGCATGGCACTTCTATATTTTCGAACCCAGTATACATTTCCCTATATTTTCCTCCCAGTTCCAACAGGGACATATCAATGATGTTTCTTGCATTATCCTACTCATACTCTGAACAATGCTGATCTTACATTAACAATGCCTGTCCTTTTTGATATGATGCAGTTTCCCTACAATTATTGCCCTTTGTAATCACACCACCTTTGCCAAAAACAGGGAAGCACAACTGGTTCCTCGCTCGATCAGACGATGGCAAAAGATTGATGATCATTCGGACACATGAGCCGGAAAATTTATATTGCAAAAACCCCACTGTATACAAGCACCGTGTAGTACGTGAGTATCCGGACAGTGGCTATTACGTCTATGAGCAGGATACCAGCTTGTTGGGGCCTTTAGGATTTTTTTAGTTGGAGGCGGGTAAACAGCCTTGGTTCACACTCTCTGTTTCTCAGACTCAATTATCCGATTAACCAGGAGATCACCGTTGGCAAGGACCTTGATGGCAGAGAGGCTCTGTTTGCTATGGAAAACTGTGTCTACACGGCGAGCCCTAGGAGTTCGGGAGCAAACTCCCCTGATTGTCAACGATACAGCCTGCAGCCAAAAGAAGGTGAGAATGACAAAGGCATCCGGATTAACTTTGATCCTTGGATGTCTCAATTACGACAGGCAGTGATGTGGTTCGAGCCTTTAGGTTGATAGGTAATTGGGCTGTTGCATCGAAAGGGTGGAGTACTGGTGTCTCCGGATCATTGGTCGCTGAAGCGGGGCTGCAAATTATGATGGTGTTGGATCATCTCTTTGAATGACTTTGTTGTCTTTGCTGCTGGACCTGGATGGGTAGTTCTTTCTTTTGTTATGCATATTCCTTGTCATTGGGTCATCCTCATCTATGTCACTCTTACTATGTAATAGTTGCTTCTATTTAGAATGTCATTCTCGTCTGGATCACGAGAGTCTGAGCGCTGCAGATGGGTGCGTTTTGGTGGTGTAGCAAGACTTCTTATGAACTATCATGTCTTGCTGTTTATCTCAGTAGTAGTCACTAGTCAGTGTTTGAATGTTGTATATATCGTTGTTTCAAACTGTTTATTGTCTCGAAATATTGATGAGCTAAATGAGGGCATCACCATTCTCCAGTGTTCAGAGTATATCTCCTTTTTTCAAGTTATATAATTTGAGCTCAGTGTCTTTTCGATGATGTACACTTGTTTGGGCCAGTGAGGTGTCGATGAATATGGGCCGAGTAGTAACGCAATGCCAAACAGGTCAATTATGACTCTCAGGCCAGGCTCTCAAAAGATCCTGAAAAAAAGGTCGGGCTCTCCAAAAAAGAATGAATAAGCACTCTTAGGCCGACATGTGGGCGCCACCGGTGTTTTCGTGCGCTTGCGCGCCGAGAGCATATTGGCGCGTGCTCGAAATTCATGCTACCTTTTCATCTGCAGTCTCCCGCCCCTCCCCCACCTCTGGAATCTCGATTCCTACTCCAGTTCCCCCAAATCCCCCTCCTGTACTCCCTGTACTCAAGCGCACTATCATGTCACCGGTCAACGCGGATCTCCGAGCCGGAGATCCTGAGGTCCGTCCTGCCTTCGGTCGCTGCGTGCTGTCGCTCAACAGTGGCATGGCGGCGCTTGACGACCAGTTTGCCGGCAAAGTGCTGATGGTAACCATCAACAGCGACCGGCCTCCCGTCTCGCCGGATGACCTTGTCAATGCTCTTGGCATTGCGCATGGCATCCAAATAAGTCTCTTGCTCGTTGAAGTCTGTCCGCCACCGGCTGATTTCTTTGTCAGGTTCCAGACAACTTTCGACTGCAGTCGTGTGTTCGAATCTTCCCAGCGTTTGTTCTACGATGGCGCGCTGGTGAGCTTTGATCGGTGGCACCTAGGATGGGTCTCGGTGCCCTCTGAGCTTGAGTTTTTAACAAAGCTTACCTTCCACGACATGCCTCGGCGTGCTTGGAATAGCGAGTCCATGAACGAGCTTATCAACGACCTTGGAGGTGACCTCGTAAGTATGTTTGTTCCTCCAGACGGCTGGGCTCTGACGGTTATGGCATGGATGAAGAAGCCGTCCACCATACCGAAGGTGATTGGTGTTGAGATACCGGTGCAAGAACCGGGGTTGTACTATTCGTCGCCACCAAGGCCGTCGCGGACCACGTTAGGGATGTACCTATATTGAGTGTTCGTGCATGTCAAAGAACTGGTCAATCCATCAATCAAAGTCCTGCCACTGCTGCTGGTGCCAGGGTCCGTCGACGACGTCCATTATAGGAGTCAACGTCAGACTTTCCTTGTGTTGCTTGGAACGATGGATGGCACAGGGCCTACTCCATCGCGCGGCGGAGGCCACTGCTTCTTTGGGAGAAGAGGCAGGGTTGGCTGCCTGGATGTGCTCTAATTTGAGGTAACAACTGAATCTTGTCAGATACTAGTTAAATCCGAGCTATGGGTCTGAAGCACTGATATGCCAATACATTTGATTGTGACCTGTTCTAATTTTGTACCTGAACTTTTTTTAGAAAGGGATGTACGTCAACTTAATGTGCTAGGAGAACTTATTGTGTTGTCTGTCTGTTTTCTTTGCACAACATTCAAGATATTTCCCCGTCATTGATAAAGACGATGAACCGTTATGTACGACTTCATTGGTTTCAACATAGCCCTTCCCGTAGCGATCCACTGCTTCCATCCTGATTGTGCTGCCTGCGTGAAATTTTTGTATGCAAGTTCAGTGTGCTATGATGTTCTATATGATTGTGTCAACTATATAAGTTTTTACTGAGCATCAGGAATGCATATGGCTGAAAGATGTATTTACGAGCATCGGCCAATGGGTCTCTCTCTCTCACACACACACACACACGCGCGCGCACACGCACAAGTGGGACCCGTTGAATTATTTATTTGCTCGTGACAGCTTTTAATTAGGTTCCACTGTAATCTAACTTTTTTCTTAAGTTATTAATTGAGCTCAGTGACTTCAAAAAGTTGTACAAAAGCCTTGTTTAGGCCTTTCCGGCGTCGCTGAATGTGGGCTGAGTAACCATGTTAGGTTGTACTGTACTACACAAGCCTTTTTCGCTATTTTTTTAAATAATATATTTTTTATTAATTTTCATAAATATTACGCTGGGTAATTTTTTTCAAAAATAATACACCGTCTGCCCGCTGCAGGCCGACTGGGCCTAGTCGGTCCACAGCAGGCCGATTGGATTCCAGTCGGCCTACAGCTAGCCGACTGGCCCCTGTCGGCCCACTGTGGGCCGACTGAAGCTAATTGGCTCGTTGTGGGCTAATTGTTTTTGCAAAAGTGTTAATCATGTATTTAAAAAATATGTGTATTGTGACCTCCTCCGCTCGTCGTGGGCCCACTGTTGACTAAAAAATATGTTTTAAAAAGTGTTAATCATGTATTTAAAAATTGTTAAATGTGTGTATAAAAAAATTTCCTTATCTATACAAAAAAAATTAAATGTGTATATAAAAAATAGCTTTTTTCAACATCAGCAATGCAACTGGGCCGATAGTTGTACACAATATCCGGGTCAACTTGTTATTCTCCGCCCCGCTGGGCTGCAAACTTTCCTAGGAGGTATGCATTTGGCTTAACAAGAAAATAGACTTTAAGAAATAATAAATGGGATGTAATTATAATAACTAGACAGTTACTTTGCACCAAACACGTAATTAGTTTGAAAAATATATTATTTTTGAAATTTGAAAATTTTAATTTCATTACTTGTTGCGCGCGCAATATTTTGTTGGATTTTAACGTAATACAACTTTATTTTGAAATTGTATTTAACCTGACTAGAAATTTCGGATAAAAATATTTCGGATCCCATCAAAATGTGGGATTTTTTTTTGAATTCTATTTTGAGCGGTTGTTTGAAATTATTAATCGTTGTCCTAGCTAGAAGTTGGGCTGTACTTTTAACAAACTGTAAATGGGCTCTAGTAAATTCCATTAGAATTAAAAAATGGGTTGTACATTCTTACAAATCGCAAATGGGCTACATGTTCTCTGCCAAATCCGTGCTGTGGGCCTACTAAGTTGACGCGTACCAAGGACTTTGTCAACTTACACAATATCCGAGCAGTGATCGTACGATGTCCATCCAACGGCCGTAGTGCTTCTTCAACCTCTGGTCTTCATGCTCCAGCTGCCCAAAGCAGCGCCGGTCGTGTTGCGCGCTCCTGCCTCCCGTGGCCGGCTGTGATGCCGCGGAGGCCTCACCGCCCCGTACTACTCCCACCGCTGGCCAGGCCATCCCTATACTCACCCACACCCCCTGTTATTCTGCGGCGACGGCAACCTCACACCACAGCCGAACCAGTGAACCCTCCTACTCCTCTTTGCGCGGGCTTCCACTGTTGCGTCTTCCCCGGCTCCACGTCGTCCCCTTCCTAGGCCTCGCCGTCATCCAGACCACCGCCCTGGTGCTCTCGGCTCGGCGTGATCAACATGGTCAACGACCGACTTTCATCAGAAGAGTACTGTATGTGGAGAGGCTGACAGCTGGGTCCACGGCAGCCGCAAGGAAGTGTCTCCTTATTACGCGCAAAATAATTATTCCTCCACCTGACAGAGGGGGCCCACCGGACGGGCCGCCGTATTTCGCGAAAAAAATGATTCGCCCCTGACTGCTCGGACCCACGAGCTACATCTTCGCACGCAAGGAAGTGCGTCCGAAAAAAACGATTCGCCCCCTGACTGCTGGGACCCACCAGCTACACCTTCGCACGCAAGTAAGTGCATCTGGGAAAAAAACGATTCGCCCCCTGACTGCTCGGACCCACCAGCTACATCTTCGCAGGCAAGGAAGTGCGTGACAGTCAGGACCCACCTGGTCGAAGCGTACGTAGCGTTGTCATTCTGGCGTGTACGTACATACTGGTCGATGTAGAGGCGTGCACGTGTCGTAGTAGAGGCGCGCACGTGTCGTAGTAGAGGCGCGCATGTGTCGTAGTAGAGGCGCGCGCGTAGCATGTACACGTACATCGGCCAGTGTGCAAGAAAGAAAATACGGCCACGTATGTGTACATACGGGTAGGGTCTCGAACGCCTACTCGCGCATACGTACGGCCAGGGCTCGTGTACATGGCTGGGTCGAAACAGAGAAATAGCATCGTCGTCGTGTTCATGGGGAGGCAACGGAAAGCGCCGTGTTCATGGAGAGGCAACGGAATGCGTCGTGTTCATGGGGAGGCAACGGAATGCGTCATGTTCATGGAGAGGCAATGGAATGCGTCGTGTTCATGGGGAGGCAACGGAATGCCTCGTGTTCATCGGGAGGGCATGGACGGAACAGGCGATGAAAACGAGGCCTAGCGTACCATAGAACGGAGTAAATGGCCTTGTGTTCGACAGGCCACGTTCGAAACGGGATCCTGTTCATCGGGAGGGGTGTGGCGTACCACAAAATGGAGGAAACGGACCTCCTACGGTCGAAACGGGGGTCCTGTTGTGTGACGCCCCGTGACCGATGTGCCAGGTGTCTTCCAGTTATTCGCTATTGTTGTCTTGTCATTCATTTGCGTGTTGCATCTTGTCATGTCATCATGTTCATTGCATCATCACGTTTTCAAAACTTGCATCCGTCCCGGTCTCCTCATTCTTTCCGTTGTCTGTTCTGAGCCCGACCACACTTGCACGCGCCCGCGGCACGTCCGAAATATTATTTTATAAGTGGCCAGAGAATGTTCTCGGATTGGGATGAAAGTTGGCGTGCGGTCTTATTATAGTGTAGATAGACCGCCTGTTAAGTTTCATCGCATTCGGAGTTCGTTTGACGCCCCAACGGCTAACTATAGCGGCAGTATAGCCAGTCTAACGTCGGGCGTTTTCGGTCTCCGGAAACTTTGTCGGGCTGCATTTTTGTCTCTCTCTTCTCAGCCTGAGACCTCTCCTACACAGCCTAGGCCCAGTCTACCCACTCTTTGCATAGTGCATCGACCCCTCGCGCGTGTCCGAAACTTACCCGAACCCGACCCGGACAGTCGTCACCAACGGGTCCGGATCATCCCCTAACATCTACAAAACGTCTCTGTTTTCTTAATTGGGCTCCCTAACCCATTTATTCGCAACCACTCGATTTCGATCGGAGGGACCGAATACTCCTACCCAAAAACCCACTTATTGTATATATACCGACCCAACCCTAGAAACTAGGGAGTTGTCCCAGCCGCCGCCGCCGCCGCACTTATCTCCCAAATCCCCATCAGGATCCACCTTGATCCACCTGCCCAACCAGCATCGTCTCCTTCCCTTCCTCGATTTCGCCACCAAACCAACCAGCCTCTGCTTCCCCTCGATCCACCCAAGCCCATCGATCCTCTCCCTCCTCGCTCTCCTCGTCGACCCGGGGAGACGAGCTCCTCCCGAAGCGCCCGAATTAGCTAGCAGATGAGTCGCCGCCCGTCTCCTTTTCTCCCCCTGTTTCTTCTTGTTGCCCCTGCCTCTCCCTGTGGCCTGACCTCTTGCCGCTGACAGGAACTGCCATGGCCATCCCGACCCCCCTGCTGCCTCGAGCGCCGCCGCATGACCTCCTCCTCGCCTAGCCACTCCAGTGACCTGCAAGTCGACCTTTGTGCCCTGCCATCTCCTTCTTCCTCTCGTTCTCTCCCTCGTCTCACCTCTCTCCCTCTCTGTCTATAGGGACACGAACCAAGAAGCTGGCATGGGCACCCGAGGCATGGACCTCCGATGCTGACGCCACCGAGCTCCTCTGCCACCAAAAACGGGCTCCCCACGTTCGGATCTGACCACCCCCGCACCTCGATCCGCCCGTTCCCGCCGTTTTTCGCCGACCCCGTTGCCGGAACTCCTACCGTCGTCCTCTGCATCGCCATGGGTGTGCTACTGCTTCTGTCTTCAGAACGAGCAGAGCAGCTCGTCTGACCCCTCGCCCGTCGACCGATCCGGCTGGGTCACAGCCACCCCAGGCCCAGCCACAAGCCCCGCGGCCCAGCTGACTCCATCGGCCTGGGCCTTGGCCCAGGGTAAGCTAACTCCCCCGCGCCTCTTTCCTGTTGGGCCTGCGATCAGTTTCAGCCCAATAGTGTTTTTTCCTCTGGACGATTTTGTCTATTTATCCTGAGATAGCAGTTTTGCAGTAAAGCCCTCTTACTTCATGCATATAATAACTTAATAACCGTGCATCGGATCTAAACAAATTATATATGAAAGTTCCTTAGAATTTTGTCTAGTTTAATAATATTCAACTTTCATGCATGTTTGAAATGTTTAAAATGATGTTTGATTAAATTTGCTCCTATGCCATGCTAAAATGCTTTAATTCATAACTAAATAACCGTAACTCGGAATTTAATAAACTTTATATGTAAATGGGGTAGAAAAATGCCTAGTTTAACATGGTGTACTCACTTTGCATGTTTAACAACTATAAAATATGGTTTAGGGTAGAACAGTGCCAAACCTTAACATATGCATGGGGATTTACCGGAATTGTTGTTCGTTGCTTCCGGCCTTATTTAAACTTGACTAGATAGGTAGTTTACTTTGCTTCACTCTCTTGCCATTTTAACAACATTTAATATTGTTGGGTACATAAACAAGATCGAACTAAATAACTTGAATGTGGTGTTTCGTCAATATGCAACTCGTTTTATATTGAGCTCCACTTAATTTGTAGGGTTGTTTGTGCACTTTGCCATGCCATGCCTCATTAAACCGGACATGCATCATACTTGTTTGTGCATCATGACATGCTTATGTGATGTTTGTTCACTATGTTGTTTGCTTTATTTCCGGTGTACTTCTTCTCGGTAATCCGGTAACGTTGCGTTTGTGAGGATACGTTGGCTACGTCCGTTTGTCTTCTTCATGGACTCGTTCTTCTTCCTTGCGGGATCTCAGGCAAGATGACCATACTCTAGAAATCACTTCTATCTTTGCTTGTTAGATGCTCACTCTTTTGCTATGCCTATTCTGCGATACCTACCACTTGCTTATCATGCCTCCTATGTTGTTAAGCCAAGCCTCTAGCCCACCTTGTCCTAGCAAACCGTTGTTTGGCTATGTTACCGCTTTGCTCAGCCCCTCTTATAGCGTTGTTAGTTGCAGGTGAAGATTGGAGTTTGTTCCATGTTGGAACATGGATATTTGACAGGATATTACAATATCTCTTATTTATATTAATGCATCTATATACTTGGCAAAGGGTGGAAGGCTCGGCCTTATGCCTGGTGTTTTGTTCCACTCTTGCCGCCCTAGTTTCCGTCATATCGGTGTTATGTTCCCAGATTTTGCGTTCCTTACACGGTTGGGTTATAATGGGAACCCCTTGACAGTTCGCCTTGAATAAAACTCCTCCAGCAAGGCCCAACCTTGGTTTTACCATTCGCCACCTAGCCTTTTCTTTCCCTTGGGTCGGCCAGCCCAGGGGTCATCTTTATTTTAACCCCCCCCCGAGCCAGTGCTTCTCTAAGTGTTGTCCAACCTAGAGCCCTTGGGTTATGTTGGCTCTTGTACACTTAGCTTATCCGGTGTGCCCTAAGAACGAGATATGTGCAGCTCCCATCGGGATTTGTCGGCACAGCGGGTGGTCTTGCTAGACTTGTTTTACCATTGTCGAGGATGTCTTGTAACCGGGATGCCGAGTCTGATCAGAATGTCTTGGGAGAAGGAATATCCTTCGTTGACCGTCAGAGCTTGTGATGGGCTAAGTTGGGACACCCCTGCAGGGATTTGAACTTTCGAAAGCCGTGCCCGAGGTTATGGGCAGATGGGAATTTGTTAACGTCCGGTGGTAGAAAACCTAAAGTTTATCTTAATTAAAATGCACCAACCGCATGTGTAACCGTGATGGTCTCTTCTCGGCGGAGTCCGGGAAGTGAACACGGTGTTGGAGTTATGCTTGACGTAGGTTGTGATAGGATCACTTCTTGATCATAGATTCTTGCTACGTCTTGAGCTTGCGTTGGTTTTCCCCGAAGAGGAAGGGATGATGCAGCAGAGTAGCGTAAGTATTTCCCTCGGTTTTTGAGAACCAAGGTATCAATCCAGTAGGAGCCCACGCTCAAGTCCCTCGTACCTGCACAAAGCGATAGCTACTCGCAACCAACGCGATTAGGGGTTGTCAAGCCCTTCACGGTCACTTACGAGAGTGAGATCTGATAGATAGAATATTTTTGGTATTTTTGATATAAAGATGCAAAGTAAAAAAGTAAAGGCAAAGTAAATAGCAAAACAGTATAAAAGTGATGGAGATTGATATGATGAGAATAGACCCGGGGGCCATAGGTTTCACTAGTAACTTCTCTCAAGAGCATAAGTATTCTACGGTGGGTGAACAAATTACTGTTGAGCAGTTGATAGAATTGTGCATAATTATGAGAATATCTAGGCATGTTCATGTATATAGGCATCACGTCCGTGACAAGTAGATCGAAACGATTCTGCATCTACTACTATTACTCCACTCATCGACCGCTATCCAGCATGCATCTAGAGTATTAAGTTAAAAACAGAGTAACGCCTTAAGCAAGATGACATGATGTAGAGAGATAAATTCATGCAATATGAAATAAACCCCATCTTGTTATCCTCGATGGCAACAATACAATACGTGCCTTGCTGCCCCTTCTGTCACTGGGTAAGGACACCGCAAGATCAAACCCAAAGCTAAGCACTTCTCCCATGGCAAGAACTACCAATCTAGTTGGCCAAACCAAACGGATAATTCGAAGAGACTTGCAAAGATAACCAATCATACATACAAGAATTCAGAGAAGATTCAAATATTATTCATAGATAGACTTGATCATAAACCCACAATTCATCGGTCTCAACAAACACACCGCAAAAAGAAGATTACATCGAATAGATCTCCACGAGAGAGGGGGAGAACTTTGTATTGAGATTCAAAGAGAGAGAAGAATCCATCTAGCTACTAACTATGGACCCGAAGGTCTGAGGTAAATTACTCACACTTCATCGGAGAGGCTGTGATGATGTAGAAGCCCTCCGTGATGACGGCCTTCTTCCAGCGGAGATACGGCGGTGGAATTAGGTTTTTGGCTCCTGTTCTGATCATTTGGGGTACGTGTGTATATATAGGAGGAATAAGTGTGCCGGAGGAGCAACAAGGGGCCCACGAGGCAGGGGCATGCCCTAGGGGGAGGGGCGCCCCCCACCCTCGTGACCGCCTCTTTTGTTCCTTGGAGCATGGTCTGTCGGCGTTCTAGGAACGGGGGTCCCCAGACTTGCCTGCCTGCGGCCTGCGGCGTGGGTCAAGTGGGGGCCCAGCGCGGCCCATCTTCATCAACACGAGGCTCAAGACCCTCGCGAGGGGCCAAGCCTCGCGAGGCGGATGACACGGCGCATCCTCAGGCACAGCCTCCTCAGGCTGGCTCGCGAGGAGGCGGAGAGTTCAAGGCGGGGTACCTCGCGAGGTGCCCATGATGCAAGCCATGACGACTCAAGGCACCAGGCGGGTGCTAGCGCGCGCAGCGTCCTTCTTTCCTCTTTGGTGCAAAGGGGACAAGCATATCTGCGGAGTACCGAGGCATCAGGCAAAGGTTGCCACTTCGGTGCAACGAGACCAAGACCAGGAGGACTACGAGATGGAGGTCACCATGGAGCCCAGCCCGGCGTCACCACCAGAGCCTTTGGCAGGCGAAGACTGCTTTTGTCAGGATAGACGTACTCACTGTCCCCCTTCAAATTAGCCCGCCATTGTTGGATCCCTTCCCACTCAATATTTGGGAAGAGGACCAGGGCCTCTATAAATAGGACTAGCCACCCACATAGCAAGGGGTCGGTTGGTCAGTTGGGATCTGGAAGAGAGGAAGAGAGAAAGAGAGAGATAGAGAGAGGTGGCTGAACTCCCCATAGTAGTTCATCACCCCAGCCAAGAACAGACCCTCGCGAGGCTATTCTTCCTTGTATTCTTCATCCTCACCAGCCCCAGGGGGCAATCCATCAACCACACACTGGAGTAGGGTATTACACCACATCGGTGGCCCGAACCAGTATAAATCTCGTGTCTTTCGTGCAGTTCTTTTAGTAGTCTAGATCCTAGTGAGACGGAGAGGTTGAAGGCGTAATCTCTGCGCGCACCCCAGTGTTCGAACCTTAAGGGTCTGCCGGAACCCGAAATCCGACATTTGGCGCGCCAGGTAGGGGTGCGCCGGAATTCGTCTTCCACCGCTCCGCTCTCCTCCGACCGTCGCATCCATGTCTGACGCTCGTCGGGCCCGCGCCGAGCGTCGGGCCGCCATCGCTTCCCGCATCGCCCAGACGGCCCCCGTCGGTGGGCGTGCTCGTCGTTCGCCGTCGCCCGCCGTCTACGCCGCCACCGGCCCTGTGGGGGGCGAGCAGCAGGCATCGTCTCAGCACCCGCCCGCGCGACGGAGCGACTGCACCACGGCGCCGACGCCTCCGGTCGTCGCGGCCCTCCTGGGCGGCTCGCAGGCGCCGCCCACCTATCGCCACGTCAAGCCCTTTGCTCGCCGGGTTAGCACCGTCTCTACACGGCAGGGGGCTCCCCCGGACCGGGCGGCGCCCGAGGTCGGCCTGACCTTCAGCTCGGCGGACCACCCTACCAACCCGGTCGGCTCTGGCACGCTCCCGCTGCTATGCACGCCCACTATCTGCCAGGTGGCCGTCACCAGGACCCTCATTAACGGCGGCGCGGGTCTCAGCGTGCTTTCGGTTGAGACTTTCAGCCTCCTCCGCATACCTCGGGAGCGGTTGCGACCCAGTCGATCCTTCTCAGGTGTCGGGGGTGGATCGTCCAACTCCCTGGGACAGATCCGGCTCCCGGTAACCTTCGGCACCTACGACAACTTCCGCACGGAGATGGTCGACTTTGACATCGCCCCCATCAGCCTCCCTTACAACGCCATCCTCGGCTACCCAGCTTTGGCTCAATTCATGGCCGCCACGCACCCGGCGTACAACCTCATGAAGATGCCCTGGAGCAGCGGTGCCCTCACCGTGCACGGGGACACCGGGGACGCCCTGCAAGTACTCAAACTCGCCTTCAAGACGGCGGCGCCGGCACGGCCCATTGACGCGGAGACTCCTGAGCCCAAGGGGGCTGCGCTCGCCAAGAAGAAGCAGTTGTTCACCCAAGACAAAGCAGAAACCAAGCAGATACCCGTCGACGAGGACGGGTCCTCCAGTGCCACTTTCACCATAGGCGCCAACCTAGAGCCTGAGCAGGAGGAGGCCTTGGTCAAGTTCCTGCGCTCAAATAAGAAGGTATTTGCTTGGGAGCCAGATCAGCTGGCGGGGATCCCCAGAAGTGTCATCGAGCACCACCTCAACGTATGCCCAAATGTACGCCCCGTAAAGCAGAAGGCTAGGCGGCAGTCCACGGAGAAACAGGCTTTCATCGCCCAAGAGACCCGCAAGCTAGACGCCGCAGGGGTGATTCGCGAGGTCCGATACCCGGACTGGTTGGCCAACCCTGTTGTTGTGCCCAAGAAGGGGGGGAAAGAACGCATGTGTGTCGACTTCACCAACCTCAACAAGGCATGCCCGCAAGATCTGTTCCCGCTCCCCCGCATCGACCAGATTGTCGATTCCACTGCGGAGTGCGACCTGCTATGCTTCCTGGACGCCTTCTCCGGGTATCACCAGATCAAGATGGCCGTGGAAGACGTCGAGAAGACTGCTTTCTTGACCCCGTGCAGAGTATACTGCTATACATGCATGCCATTCGGGCTACGTAACGCAGGGGCAACCTTTCAGCGACTGATGCACATCACCTTGGGCCAGCAGCTCGGAAAGAATGTCGAAGCCTACGTTGATGACATAGTGGTAAAGTCTCGGGAGGCCAAGACCCTGATACAAGACCTGGAGGAGACCTTCGCGATCCTCGACGCAGTAAACCTTCGGCTCAACCCAGAGAAATGTGTGTTTGGCGTCCCCTCGGGCAAGCTCTTGGGATTCCTCATGTCCCATCGCGGCATCGAGGCCAACCCCGAGAAGGTCAAAGCGGTCAAGGACATGAGTCCGCAAAAGACCCTCAGAGAAATGCAGAAGCTCACGGGGCGCGTGACCGCGCTAGGGCGCTTCATCTCCAAACTGGGGGAGCGAGCGCTGCCTTTCTTCCAGCTGATGAAGAAGAAAGGGACCTTTGAGTGGACTGAAGAACCAGACAAGGCGTTTCAAGATCTCAAGAGGTACCTGACCAGTCCCCCAGTCATGGTGGCTCCGCGCCCTCAGGAGCCCCTGCTGCTGTACCTCGCCGCCACACCCTACTCCGCCAGCGCAGCCCTGGTGGCGGTTAGGGAGGAACGCCAAGTCAAGGCCGCAGCGGCAGCCCGGGGCAGGACAAAACAGGAACAAGGAAAGCCTGCAGGAGCTACAACCACAGCTGAGGAGGGTCAGAGGCCGGGGAATGCACCGGGGGCAGGAGAGGTCACCCGACCATGTAGTCCACCTCCTGAGGCCACGATGCCTCGCGAGGCGCCCTCACCTCCCGAGGGCGCGGCAACCCCGGATGCTCCCAGCCTTGTCGAGCACCCAGTTTACTTTGTCAGCACGGTGCTACAGGACGTGAGGGCACGGTACCCAATGCCTCAAAAGCTCCTCCTCGCGCTACTGATAGCCTCGCGCAAGCTGCGTCACTACTTCCAGGCTCATCCCATCAAAGTTGTCTCGTCATACCCCCTGGAAAGGGTGCTCAGGAGCCCTAACTCAGCCGGAAGGGTCGTTGAGTGGAACATAGAGCTGCAGGCGTTTCAGCTCGAATTCAGCACAACCAGGGTCATCAAAGGAGCAGCATTGGCGGATTTTGTGGCAGAATGGACAGAGGCACCAGGCCTCAGGGCTGACGAGGATCGGTCCCTCTTCCCGGGGAGCAAGGCGCCAGAAGGCTGGGTCATGCATTTTGATGGGGCGTTCTCCAGACATGGTGCCAGGGCTGGGGCGGTGCTTATATCGCCCACTTAGGACAAGCTCTACTACGCTGTACAGCTCTGCTTCCAGCAAGGTGAAAAGGTCTCCAACAACATAGCGGAATATGAGGGTTTAATAACGGGCTTGAAGGCCGCGGCAGCCCTGGGGGTGAAACGCCTTACCATTAAGGGCGACTCGCAGCTCCTCGTGAATTTCTCCAACAAGGTGTACGAGCCGAAAGACGAGCACATGGAAGCTTACCTTGCGGAGGTCCGCAGGATGGAGAAGCAGTTCTGGGGGTTGGAGTTGCAGCATGTGCCCCGTGGCACCAATCAGGAGGCCGACGACATCGCCAAGCGGGCGTCCAGGGGGTTGCCTCAGGAGCTTGGCGTCTTTGAGGAGCGGCTCTTCAAGCCCTCAGCCTTGCCGTCACTATCAAACACAGCTCAGCCTCGGGAGGAGCTCCCCCAGCCACCTGCCTCAGGAGCCCCGGTCTGTGGCCCGGCCTCAGGAGCACGCCTGCTCCTGACGATGGAACCTCAGGAGGGGTGCTGGATCACGGAGCTCCGGAGTTACTTGACACAAGGGACCATGCCGGAGAAGGAGGAGGAAGCGGAGCGGGTGGCGCCGTAGGCCACTGCGTACTGTATCAGAGACGGAGAACTCTACCGAAAGTGACCAAACTATGTACTTATGCGTTGCATTTCCAGGGAGCAAGGAAAGGAACTACTAGAGGACATACACGGCGGAGACTGCGGGCACCACTCATCATCGCGGACCCTCGTCGGCAAGGCGTTCCGCAGTGGGTTTTATTGGCCTACCGCGCTCAATGACGCCGTCGAGCTGGTGAAAGCTTGTGAGGCCTGCCAGTTCCACGCCAAGCAAATCCATCAGCCGGCCGGAGGCCTGCAGACTATACCCCTTTCATGGCCATTCGCAGTCTAGGGGCTGGACATCCTGGGCCCGTTTCCTTGAGTGCCAGGGGGCTACCGCTACCTCTACGTCGCCGTGGACAAGTTCACCAAGTGGGCTGAAGTGGAGGCCGTCCGCACCATCCCCGCGGGCTCCGCGGTCAAGTTCATCAGGGGCATCGTGAGCCGGTTCGGGGTGCTGAACCGCATCATCACAGACAACGGTTCGCAGTTCACCAGTAACCTCTTCAAAACATACTGTGCTAACCTTGGACTGCAGATATGCTACGCTTCAATGACGCACCCTCGAAGCAACGGCCAGGCCGAGCGAGCCAACACAGAGGTCCTGAGAGGCCTCAAGACCAGGACATTCAAGAAGAAGCTGGAGGCCTGCGGCCGAGGTTGGTACGACGAGCTTCAATCCGTGCTGTGGTCCATCCGCACCACCGCGACCAAGCCGATTGGAGAGACCCCATTCTTCCTGGTCTATGGAGCGGAGGCAGTCCTCCCTCACGAGGTCAGACGTCGCTCCGCGCGGGTCCTGGCGTTCGATGAGGCGCAGCAGGGCGCCATGCGGGGGACGGACCTCGTGTTGGGAGAGGAACTTCGCCGGGAGGCCGCACTGCGGGCGGCGAGGTATCAGCAAGCGTTGCGGCGATACCACTGCCGCAACATCCGCCCCAGGACCCTCGAGGTAGGAGACCTTGTGCTCAGGCGGGTCCTCTCCAGGGAGGGATTGCACAAGCTCTCTCCCATGTGGGAAGGCCCATTCAAGGTTGTTCATGTTTCCAGGCCCGGCTCCGCGCGCTTGGAGACTCAGGAGGGAGTGCCGGTCCAGAACGCGTGGAACATCCAGCACGTCCGGAGGTTCTACCCCTAGAAAAGGCCCGGAGCCTGTGAAGCAAGGCGAGTGCCTGTGAATATCATCTCTTTTGGAAAGGCCCGGAGCCTGTGAAGCAAGGTGAGTGCCTGTGAAGATCGTCTCTTTTGGAAAGGCCCGGAGCCTATGAAGCAAGGCGAGTGCCTGTGAAGATCATCTCTTTTGAAAAGGCCCGAAGCCTATGAAGTAAGGCGAGTGCCTGTGAAGATCATCTCTTTTGGAAAGGCCCGGAGCCTGTGAAGCAAGGCGAGTGCCTGTGAAGATCATCTCCTTTGGAAAGGCCCGGAGCCTGTGAAGCAAGGCCAATGCCTGTGAAGCTCGCCACCCCGTGACACTCTCATGTAATAATGAGTGGGGCTGTACACGCCCCGGAGTCTCAGGAGCGCCGGCCTTAGGCCCTGGGGCTCCCTCCCACGCCCAGTGGCAGCACTTAGCTCCGCGCTGGTGAGAAGACGTCGAAGACTAGATTAGGTGTCGGACGCGGCTTTTTCATTTGCTTTCCGCAGTTGACGTGTTTGTTTGCATTTGGAGTCTTATTGAAGTTATCGCTGTTGCTGATTTGTGGTTCGTCGATTTTTGCCCCTCGCTTTGGTTTCTCTCGTGAACAACCTCGCGAGGGATGGCGCTCGGACGCCCTCGCGAGGGTTTCTACCCTAGCCACAGGAGGGTTTCACGGCCCTGGCGCATTACAGGAGCACCCCTCCTAGTCCGTGCCCCTCGGGTACCGCGACGTGCACACAGGGCCTGGGTCGGTCGCCCCACTCCCCCGGCAGGGGTCAAAAGCTATCTACACACAGGCGGGAGATCAAGAAGTACAAAAATGAGATCAAGGTAATAGCTAAAGCGGCAACATTCCCCAACCCGCCCCAAGGGGGCTCCATGCAGCTGTTCTGTCTTACACAGGGAACAAAAGAGAAAGGAAAAAGACGAGCCTGGCGCAGCCCTCCCCCTTGCATCGGCCCGCGGCGGCGACACAGGCTGCCTCAGGGCCTCAGGCAGACTCCCTCTCGCGCTTCACCGGGTGCTTCCGAGGGCGCCCGTGACCACGCTTGGGTGGGGGAGAGGCAGGACCGACCTGGAGGGCCTTCCCCTTCTCTGCGGTTGAGTACCTCCTCGATGGAGCCATCACACCAAGACGGGGCGAGAACTGAGGCGAAGGAGAGAGCAAGAAGATATGGACTGGACGGGCACGTGCGGTGCCGTACTTATAGCCGGCGAAGGCCAACCGCGGGTCTCCATGATCACAGGTAATCATAACACATTCTGCATGCAGGGACTTGTCCGACTCGCATGATCACCAAGGCGTCGTGGGGAAGCGGAGACGCCACGTACAATCAACCGCCACGCGGCGTCCAAGGCCGCAGGCTGTTAGGGCCCGTGGCGCTTCGCCCTTGCCCTTTCGCCTCTCGGCACAGCCAAGTCCATGCGCGCCTTGGGCCCGGGGGCTGCTGTCGGCGTTCTGGGAACAGGGGTCCCCAGACTTGCCTGCCTGCGGCCTGCGGCGTGGCTCAAGTGGGGGCCTAGCGCGGCCCATCTTCATCAACACGAGGCTCAAGACCCTCGTGAGGCGGATGACACGGTGCATCCTCAGGCACAGCCTCCTCAGGCTGGCTCGCGAGGAGGCGGAGAGTTCAAGGCGGGGTACCTCGCGAGGTGCCCATGACGCAAGCCATGACGACTCGAGGCACCAGGCGGGTGCCAGCGCGTGCAGCGTCCTTCTTTCCTCTTTGGTGCAAAGGGGACAAGCATATCCGCGGAGTACTGGGGCATCAGGCAAAGGTTGCCACTTCGGTGCAACGAGACCAAGACCAGGAGGACTACGAGATGGAGGTCACCATGGAGCCCAGCCCGGCGTCACCACCAGAGCCTTTGGCAGGCGAAGACTGCTTTTGTCAGGATAGACGTACTCGTTGTCCCCCTTCAAATTAGCCCGCCATTGTTGGATCCCTTCCCGCTCCATATTTGGGAAGAGGACCAGGGCCTCTATAAATAGGACTAGCCACCCACATAGCAAGGGGTCGGTTGGTCAGTTGGGATCTGGAAGAGAGGAAGAGAGAAAGAGAGAGATAGAGAGAGGTGACTGAACTCCCCATAGCAGTTCATCACCCCAGCCAAGAACAGACCCTCGCGAGGCTGTTCTTCCTTGTATTGTTCATCCTCACCAGCCCCAGGGGGCAATCCATCCACCACACACTGGAGTAGGGTATTACACCACATCGGTGGCCCGAACCAGTATAAATCTCGTGTCTTTCGTGCAGTTCTTTTAGTAGTCTAGATCCTAGTGAGACGGAGAGGTTGAAGGCGTAATCTCCGTGCGCACCCCAGTGTTCGAACCTTAAGGGTCTGCCGGAACCCGAAATCCGACATGGTCCAAGTCTCCTGGATCACGTTCGGTGAGAAAATCATGTTCCCGAAGATTTTATTCCGTTTGGACTCCGTTTGATATTCCGTTTCTTTGAAACACTAAAATAGGCAAAAAAACAGCAATTCTGAGCTGGCCTCCGGTTAATAGGTTTGTCCCAAAAATAATATAAAAGTGGAAGATAAAGCCCAATATAGTCCAAAACAGTAGATAATATAGCATGGAGCAATCAAAAATTATAGATACGTTGGAGACGTATCAGGCATCCCTAAGCTTAATTCCTGCTCGTCCTCGAGTAGGTAAATGATAAAAAGAGAATTTTTGATGCGGAGTGCTACTTGGCATAATTTCAATGCAAATCTTCTTAATTGTGGTATGAATATTCAGATTAGAAATATTCAAGACAAAGGTTTATATTGACATAGAAAATAATAATATTCAAGCATACTAACAAAGCAATTATGTCTTCTCAAAATAACATGGCTAAAGAAAGTTATCCCTACAAAATCATATAGTTTGGCTATGCTCCATCTTCCCCACACAAAGTATTTAAATCATGCACAACCCCGATGACAAGCCAAGCAATTGTTTCATGCTCTAACTTTTTCAAAACTTTTTCAATCTTCACGCAATACATGAGCATGAGCCATGGATATAGCACTATGGGTGGAATAGAATGGTGGTTGTGGAGAAGACAAAAAGGGAGAAGATAGTCTCACATCAACTAGGCGTATCAACGGGCTATGGAGATGCCCATCAATAGATATCAATGTGAGTGAGTAGGGATTGCCATGCAACGGATGCACTAGAGCTATAAGTATATGAAAGCTCAACACAAGAAACTAGTGGGTGTGCATCCAACTTGCTTGCTTATGAAGACCTAGGGCAATTTGAGGAAGCCCATCATTGGAATATACAAGCCAAATTCTATAATGAAAGATTCCCACTAGTATATGAAAGTGATAACATGAGAGACTCTCTACTATGAAGATCATGGTGCTACTTTGAAGCACAAGTGTGGTAAAAGGATAGTAACATTGTCCCTTCTCTCTTTTTCTCTCATCATTTTTTATATTTTTTTAATTTTTTTATATGGCCTTTCTCCTTTTTTATGGCCTTTCTCTTTTTGGGGGGGCTTCTTTGGCTTTTTTTATTTTTCGTCCGGAGTCTCATCCCGACTTGTGGGGGAATCATAGTCTCCATCATTCTTTCCTCACTGGGACAATGCTCTAATAATGAAGATCATCACACTTTTATTTTTCTTACAACTCAACAATTACAACTCGATACTAAAACAAGGTATGACTCTATATGAATGCCTCCGGCGGTGTACCGGGATATGCAATATGACAATGATGGATGTGTCATGATGAACTAGATGGTGGAAAGTTGTATGGCAATATATCTCGGAATGGCTATGGAAATGCCATAATAGGTAGGTATGGTGGCTGTTTTGAGGAAGGTATATGGTAGGTGTATGATACCGGCGAAAGGTGCACGGTATTGGAGAGGCTAGCAAGGGTGGGAGTGCATATAATCCATGGACTCAACATTAGTCATAAAGAACTCATATACTTATTGCAAAAATTTAGAAGCTATCAAAGCAAAGTACTAGGCGCATGCTCCTAGGGGGGTAGATTGGTAGGAATTGACCATCGCTCGTCCCCGACCGCCACTCATAAGGAAGACAATCAATAAATAAATCATGCTCCGACTTCATCACATAACGGTTCACCATACGTGCATGCTACGGGAATCACAAACTTCCACACAAGTATTCTTTAAATTCACATCTACTCAACTAGCATGACTTTAATATTATCACCTCCATATCTCAAAACAATTATCATGCTTCAATCTTTTCTTAGTATTCAACACACTCAAAAGAAAGTTTCACAAATCTTGAATACCAAGCATATTATTATTAGGCAAATTACCATGCTATTAAGAGACTCTCAAATTAATTTAAGTTAAGCATGAGAGATCAATAGTTTCTTTAAAACGAATCCACCATCATGCTCTAAAAGATCTAAGTGAAGCACATAGAGCAAAATTGTCTAGCTCGAAGGATATAAGTGAAGCACATAGAGCAAAATTATCTAGCTCAAAATATATAAGTGAAGGACATAGAGCAAAATTATCTAGCTCAAAAGATATAAGTGAAGGACATTGAGCAAAATTATCTAGCTCAAAAGATATAAGTGAAGCACATAGAGTATTCTATCAAATTTTAATTCATGTATGGCTCTCTCAAAAGGTGTGTACAGCAAGGATGATTGTGGTATACTAGAAAACAAAGACACAAATAATACAAGACGCTCCAAGCAAAACACATATCATGTTGGTGAATGAAAATATAGCTCCAAGTAAATTACCGATGGAAGTGGACGAAAAGAGGGGATGCCTTCTGGGGCATCCCCAAGCTTTAACTTTTTGGTGTCCTTGGATTATCTTGGGGGTGCCATGGGAGTCCCCAAGCTTAGGCTCTTGCCACTCCTTGTTCCATGATCCATCAAAAGAATTCACCCAAAACTTGAAAACTTCACAACACAAAACTCAGAATAGAAAACTCGTGAGCTCCGTTAGCGAAAGAAAACAAAAG
This sequence comes from Triticum monococcum, assembly GCA_034509565.1. Classification (NCBI taxonomy): domain Eukaryota; kingdom Viridiplantae; phylum Streptophyta; class Magnoliopsida; order Poales; family Poaceae; genus Triticum; species Triticum monococcum. The sequence goes on along the minus strand of CM067846.1, from coordinate 166,588,058 downwards.
ACCACTTCAAGGTACTGTAATGAACTCATTCTTTATTTATTTTGGTGTTAAAACTACTGTATTCCAACTTCTCTATGGATTATAAACTATTTTACTAGCCATAGATTCATCAAAATAAGCAAACAACACACGAAAAACAGAATCTGTCAAAAACAGAACAGTCTGTAGTAATCTGTAGCTAGCGCAAGATCTGGAACCCCAAAAATTCTAAAATAAATTGCTGGACGTGAGGAATTTATCTATTAATCATCTGAAAAAATAATTAACTAAATAGCACTCTTCAAATAAAAATTACAGCAGTTCTCGTGAGCGCTAAAGTTTCTGTTTTTTACAGCAAGTTCAACAAGACTTTCCCCAAGTCTTCTCAGCGGTTCTACTTGGCACAAACACTAATTAAACAAAAAAACACAACCTAAACACAGGATAAATAATTTATTTATTACTAAACAGGAGCAAATAACAAGGAATAAAAATAAAATTGGGTTGCCTCCCAACAAGCGCTATCGTTTAACGCCCCTATCTAGGCATAACAAGCAAGAATAGATCTAGGTATTGCCATCTTTGGTAGGAAATTCTTCAATTAGGCATCTACCATCTTTAGGAATTTATTTCTTTTTATTAATTATCAAACTTTTAGGCACAAGATCGAAAAATTCATTTGTAATAAATGGTTCCTTAATGATAGCAAAAAGATTGGGATGAATACTTATAGATTTAAGATCAGCAGTTTCCTTACTAGAAGATTCACCCTTATTTTTAGGGACATACATAAGCTTGGCAATTTTAGTAGGAGGACTAGAAGTATTCTTTACGGAAGAAAAATTGGTTCCCAAATTTGTAATGATACCCTCAAGTTTATCAATTCTAGTAGAATCTAAGTTCATCTTCTCATTAACTATGGGTTCCTTTTCCTTAATATTTTTCAAGGTCATTCCTACCTTAGATCCATATTGAGTAATTTGATTGTGGATCTTTTTATCTAGATTTTCAATTGATTCAATAGTAGCAACTTTATTTTCAATAATTTCAAGTCTTTGCATAACATGCTCCAAAGTTAACATGGTTCCATTAACCAAAAGAGGTGGTGAGCCAAATAAATCTATCATAGCATTATAAGAATCAAAAGTATGGCTACCCAAGAAGTTTCCTCCTGTAATGGTATCGAGGATATATCTATTCCAAGGATTAATACCTACATAAACATTGCGAAGAAGAACTAAGGTAGATTGTTTTCTGGTAGATCTATTTTGAGCATTGCAAATTCTATACCAAGCATCTTTTAGATTTTCCCCCTCCCTTTGTTTAAAATTTAGAACTTCACTCTCGGGAGACAACGGAGAGGATAAGAGACTAGCCATGACGACAAGCAAACAAACTAGTACACAAGCAAACAAAAAGCAAGCGGACAAAAGAGGCAAACAGAGAGGGAGGATAGAGAGAGAGGGCGAGTAAAATGGAAAGGGTGAATTGGGGGGAGAGGAAAATGAGAGGCAAATGGCAAATAATGTAATTAGAGAGATAGGGATTGTGATGGGTACTTGGTATATTGACTTTTGCGTAGACTCCCCGACAACAGCGCCAGAAATCCTTCTTGCTACGTCTTGAGCTTGCGTTGGTTTTCCCCGAAGAGGAAGGGATGATGCAGCAGAGTAGCGTAAGTATTTCCCTCAGTTTTTGAGAACCAAGGTATCAATCCAGTAGGAGCCCACGCTCAAGTCCCTCGTGCCTGCACAAAGCAATAGCTACTCGCAACCAACGCGATTAGGGGTTGTCAAGCCCTTCACGGTCACTTACGAGAGTGAGATCTGATAGATAGAATATTTTTGGTATTTTTGATATAAAGATGCAAAGTAAAAAAGTAAAGGCAAAGTAAATAGCAAAACAGTATAAAAGTGATGGAGATTGATATGATGAGAATAGACCCGAGGGCCATAGGTTTCACTAGTAAATTCCCTCAAGAGCATAAGTATTCTACGGTGGGCGAACAAATTACTATTGAGCAATTGATAGAATTGTGCATAATTATGAGAATATCTAGGCATGATAATGTATATAGGCATCACGTCCGTGACAAGTAGATCGAAACAATTCTGCATCTACTACTATTACTCCACTCATCGACCGCTATCCAGCATGCATCTAGAGTATTAAGTTAAAAACAGAGTAACGCCTTAAGCAAGATGATACGATGTAGAGAGATAAATTCATGCAATATGAAATAAACCCCATCTTGTTATCCTCGACGGCAACGATACAACACGTGCCTTGCTGCCCCTTCTGTCATTGGGTAAGGACACCGCAAGATCGAACCCAAAGCTAAGCACTTCTCCCATGGCAAGAACTACCAATCTAGTTGGCCAAACCAAACGGATAATTCGAAGAGACTTGCAAAGATAACCAATCATACATAAAAGAATTCATAGAAGATTCAAATATTATTCATAGATAGACTTGATCATAAACCCACAATTCATCGGTCTCAACAAACACACCGCAAAAAGAAGATTACATCGAATAGATCTCCGCGAGAGAGGGGGAGAACTTTGTATTGAGATTCAAAGAGAGAGAAGAAGCGATCTAGCTACTAACTATGGACTCGAAGGTCTGAGGTAAAATACTCACACTTCATCGGAGAGGCTATGATGATGTAGAAGCCCTCCGTGATGACGACCCTCTTCCGGCGGAGCTCCGGAACAAGCCCCTAGATGGGATCTTGTGGATACAGAAAGTTGCGGCAGTGGAATTAGGTTTTTGGCTCCTATTCTGATCGTTTGGGGGTACGTGTGTATATATAGGAGGAAGAAGTATGCCGGAGGAGCAACAAGGGGCCCACGAGGCAGGGGGCGCTCCCTAGGGGGGGCGCGCCCCCCACCCTCGTGACCGCCTCTTTTGTTCCTTGGAGCAGGGTCCAAGTCTCCTAGATCACGTTCGGTGAGAAAATCACGTTCCCGAAGATTTTATTCCGTTTGGACTGTGTTTGATATTCCGTTTCTTCGAAACACTGAAATAGGCGAAAAACAGCAATTCTGGGCTGGGGCTCCGGTTAATAGGTTAGTCCCAAAAATAATATAAAAGTGGAAAATAAAGCCCAATATAGTCCAAAACAGTAGATAATATAGCATGGAGCAATCAAAAATTATAGATACATTGGAGACGTATCAATTCTCGACCGTGCTTTTGCCTTCTCTTCTCACTCTCATTTGCGTATGTTAGCCACCAAATATGCTAGTCGCTTGCTGCAGCTCCACCTCATACCTTTTACCCTTCCTATAAGCTTAAACAGTCTTGATCGCAAGGGTGTAAGATTGCTGAGTCCCCATGGCTCACAGATACTTCCAAAACCAGCTTGCAGGTGCCGATGAAACCGTGCAGGTGATGCAACCAAGCTCAAGGAAGAGCTCAATGAAGATCGTGTTCGTTATGTCGTTTCCTTTTCCAGTTGATCAGTAGTGGAGCCCAGTTGGGGTCGATCGGGGATTTGTGTAGCTTTTGGGGTAGTCTTCTTTTATTTTGGGTTCCGTAGTCGAACCTTGAGTGTATCTGGATGATGTAATGCTTTATTCATGTATTGTGTGAAGTGGCGATTGTAAGCCAACTATGTATCTCTTTCCCTTATTGTATTACATGGGCTATTGTGAAGATTACCTCACTTGCGACATTGCTTTCAATGCGGTTATGCCTCTAAGTCGTGCTTCAACACGTGGGAGATATAGCCGCATCGAGGGCGTTACAAGTTGGTAATCAGAGCCTTCCCCGACTTAGGAGCCCCCTGCTTGATCGAATCGCTGGTGTTGTTGAGTCTAGAAAAATGTTTTGAGTCTTTTAGGATTATATATATCGGAGAGTAGGATTATTTTTACTCCTCGGTCCCTTCATCGCTCTGGTGAGGCATCCTGACATAGAGTTTTGACTCTTCTCTTCTCAAATTTCACTAACAAAAATTTAGGATCACGCGGGTATCTTGGAATCGTTCCAATGGATTGTGACAAGAACATTGTTCTTGGTGCCTCCTGGCATTTAGGGGTTGTGGCAGTGTCCCGGGGAGTTGAGCTCCGAGGTGTTGTCGTCACAATTTTATCATTGCAGTTCTGGAATACCTGAGTTTTTCGCCGACATCGAAAATCTCTTTTATGCAGTTGTTGGTGAGATAACCTCGACACCACCTAGTACTGGGGCGGGAGTTCGGGAGTATTGCCATAACTCGTATAACGGATGCTTTTCGAAGGTTGAGGTAAATGATTTCTGAAGGTTTCTTGGTTATGTGTTGAAGGATGGATACAGCTGGATGTAGGATTTGCTAGTTTTGGGTGAGATATTATGCTTCCCCTGTATCCCCAACACCTGATTGCATAACCGGAAAGTTTCGGGAGTTTATAAGTGGGAACTCAAGTATCTCTTAGGATATCTTTCCGACAAAGGTATGATATGAAATTGGGGTTTGATGTCTAGTGGTCCGCCTATCCACGGTTGGTTTTACAGTGGTCTCGTTGTGTCTTAAAGAGTCCTTGGCTATGCCGACTCGGGGACGCTTCATATGTCATGTGCACTGCCTTGTACATGATGGTGTTGTATGATCGAGCCCGTGTAGGCCCCACATGAAAACTTCGGACGAAATCTCTATCATATGTTTGTTCTGGCTTATTCTGCAAGCCAATCCTTTGTTTTGTTTTGAGTTGTGGTATTCGAGTTGCTTCGAAGTCAAATGTTGATTCCATACCTTTCCTAAGCGGTGTTCTCATATTTCTATGTGAATACCAATCCTTCATGATCATCGAGATTGTCATGTCAATCCTTTTTAGCCAGCGTGTTTCTCTTCAAGTGGATCCGATCATTTCAACATCTGCAAGATCCAATCTTAGTTTTCATTAACGGTGTTTGTTTCATCCGTCTCCAAGTTGCCTTTGTTTTCCCGCCCTCCCTCCCTTGTTTTCTTGAAGGACTCAGATTTTTCAATCAAGTATCCATCTTATGGATGTGAAGACTCTTCATTCTTGTCTTTCAATGTTCTTATCCGGTGACTTTCATGAAGATTCTAACAGAGCTTCAAGTGTTGTATTCTTCGATCTTTTCTTCTCCGGTGGATTTAATTCAAGCTTTATCGTTCATATCACGTTTTCCTCATTTCAAATGCCTTCTCATGCCGGTGCACCTCATAATTATTCACTTCTCACTATTCAATTGTTCCGGAGTGCTGAAGAAATCTCAGAAGGCTCGTCTTGTCTTTTAAGATCAGTTCGACCTATTTCGAGGTTGTTATCTCATTCTAGCCGTTTAATTCAACCGGTGCATTCTCTCTTTTAAATCGTTCTATGGTGTTTCTTTATAGTGGGCCCTAACCCACAGGACTTTTTCCAGGATCTTACCTGACTCTCCTAATTTTCCCGGAGCTTCTCAAATTCTTTTCCAATTTTGACGTAAGAATGAGTTATCATCAGTCAAATGCCTTTCTCCAAAGATCTGTCAAATTCTTTCATCGTTGGTTCTACCATTCTAATTTTCCATTCCGGACTGACTCAACAATTCATGGTGGTGTTTCTCATCGTCATTCTCTGCATTTGAAGACCGAAGAAGATTTTTTTTCTTTTTCTCTTCTTTTTCTCTTTTTTTTCTCAATCGTGCTCCATTCTCTTCAAGATTCATGGCTCTAGCCTTATGACATCCTCTCATAATTGTTTTGATCGCGAGCATTCTTTTCACCCATCCAGAGCATTTCATGAGTTGTTCCCATTTCTTTCCTTCGAAGGCCATCTTTTCAAATATTATTCATTCCAGCTTTCAGCTATCATTCTCCAAATCTTACCGGTGCACCATTCAAGTATCCTTTAATCAGCTCCTGATCTCTTCGTTCACTTGCATCTAAATTCTCTCAAGTATCTTCGTTCTTTTCATAATTCTTACCGGTGATTCATCTCTTTTCTTCGTTCATTTTCAATTCTTACGGTGGTTCTTCCAGGATTCTCTTCCGTTGTTATCATATCAATTCATTCGTTGTTTCCAAATCCTACCGGTGGTTCGTTGAAGGCCTCTTCAAGTTGGCGCTATATCTATCTTAATCCTTTTTACGAGAATAAGTAGTATGCAAAATCCGTTGCTTCTCATCAATTTAAATTGGTGAAGGATACGCATAACATAATTCTTATTCTTGCTTCATCCAAATGATGGATTCGTTCCTCCGGAGTTCGTTCACAATGACTAATTCTCGTTGTCAATTGTTCATCTTCTCTTTTTCCCGGAGTTCCAACCTCTTTCAATTATATCACCACGGAGATTCATTTAAATCATTACATGGTTTCACCTTGTGTTTTCTACTTCTCTTTCTTTTTATCATCATTTTTGTTACCGGAGTTCTTCATGGATGTCCTACATGATGGTTCACCAATGATTTAATTCCTTCTCGAAGTGCTCATCAAGATTCTTTTCAGAGGAGCTCAAGTATTCTTCATCTTGCAATCTGGAGTGCAATCCGTTCTACCTTATCTTTTGAGGTGGTGTTATGTCATTCTTGATATTTTCCCTTCGTGTTTCATGATTCACAAGTTTTTCAAGAGTGACATATCTAAAATCCATCATTTTCTCTTCGTTCAAGTCATCTTTCAATCCATCAACCTCTTCGTTGGAGTTATCTTGGGTTATATTGTCACCTAAAGCTTCTCCTAAGGATTGTTGCTATTTATGGTGCTCATAAATGACCCAAGTTCTTCATTAATCCTCCCGGTGAAAAAAGTTTCTCGTCTCCTTGCTAATATCAATCCAATCATTTTCCGTGAGTGGCAGGTTGACACCTTATAATTGAAGATGTATTCCATAAGACCATATCAAGATTATTCTTTTCGTTGTTGGTTTTTTCCAACAACTCCGTTATAACTTTCTTGGAAGGGGGATCTTCAAGCTCACTTGTGGCATAAGTTGACCTTTTCTTCTCCATCCTTTCATGTCAATGATCTATATTCTTTCTTCTTCTGGAGGCATTGTGATGTTGCTCTTTTCTCTCATCATCTCTAATGGTGAAGATCATGTTTTTTTCGTGCTTATCCATTTAAGCGGAGTGTCGTGTCCTTCATTCAAGTTCTCTCATCTTATCAAGTTGTCCATCCCTTCTCAACCGGAGTGTTGTCTGAAATCGTTCTTACCCCTTGTGCCATTCTTTCAATAGTTCCAGAGGCAGTGTTGTTGATCTCATCAAGTATCCTCTCATCTTGTCAAGATCTTAAATCAATTCCTTCCTTTTACAATCCAAGTGATGTCCAAATTATATCAGTCTTATTCCTTCTCTATCTTGTTTTAACCGGAGTGTTGTGTCTATCATTCCTCTTCTAACCGGAGTCTCGTCCAAGTGCTTTATTTTGCCAAGTTTCATATTATTGCCTTCCATTTCCAACCGGAGTGTTGTCGTATTTCATCTCTATCGTTCCTTGTACTTCTCGTTTCGACCAGAGTGCTTGCATGTACTTCTTGCCCATTGCAAGCCTTTTTCTCATGTCTTTCAACCTACAGGGTTCTCGTGATGTTCCTTGTTCCCTTTTCTAACGGAGGTTTTCAACTTTGTTCATCTTCGTTGTATTCTGTCTTTCAATTTGTTCAACCTCTCAAGGTTCGTGGTTTCACTCAATTGTCAAAGAAGCAACTTAGTTTTTACCGCTTATCTTCCTTTTCCGTTGTCCCTTCGGTGCCATTCTAGATCTCGGGACGAGATCCTCTCGTAGTGGTGGAGTGTTATGACGCCCCGTGACCGATGTGCCAGGTGTCTTCCAGTTATTCGTTGCTGTTTTCTTGTCATTCGTTTGTGTGTTGCATCTTGTCATGTCATCATGTGCATGGCATCATCACGTTTTCAAAACTTGCATCCGTCCCGGTCTCCTCGTTCTTTCCGTTGTCCGTTCTGAGCCCGACCACACTTGCATGCGCCCGCGGCACGTCCGAAATATTTGTTTTATAAGTGGCCGGAGGATGTTCTCGGATTGGGATGAAAGTTGGCGTGTTGTCTTATTATAGTGTAGATAGACCGCCTGTCAAGTTTCATCGCATTCGGAGTTTGTTTGACGCCCCAACAGCTAACTATAGCGGCAGTATGGCCGGTCTAACGTCGGACGTTTTCGGTCTCCGGAAACCTTGCCGGGCTGCATTTTCGTCTCTCTCTTCTCAGCCTGAGACCTCTCCTACACAGCCTAGGCCCAATCTACCCCCTCTTTGCACAGTGCATCGACCCCTCGCGCGTGTCTGAAACTTACCCGAACCCGACCCGGACAGTCGTCACCAACGGGTCCGGATCATCCCCTAACATCTACAAAACGTCTCCATTTTCTTAATTAGGCTCCCTAACCCATTTATTCGCACCCACTCGATTTCGATCGGAGGGACCGAATACCCCTACCCAAAAACCCACTTACTGTATATATATATATACGGACCCAACCCTAGAAACTAGGGACTTGTCCCTGCCACCACCGCCGCACTTATCTCCCAAATCCCCATCGGGATCCACCCCGATCCACCTGCCCAACCAGTGTCGTCTCCTTCCCTTCCTCGATTTCGCCACTGAACCAACCAGCCTCTGCTTCCTTTCGATCCACCCAAGCCCATCGATCCTCTCCCTCCTTGCTCTCCTCGTCAACCCGGGGAGACGAGCTCCTCCCGAAGCGCCCGAATCAGCTAGCAGATGAGTCGCCACCCATCTCCTTTTCTCCCCGTGTTTATTCTTGTTGCCCCTGCCTCTCCCTGTGGCCTGACATCTTGCCGCTGACAGGAACTGCCATGGCCGTCCCGACCCCCTGCTGCCTCAAGCGCCCCCGCAGGACCTCCTCCTCGCCTAGCCACTCCGGTGACCTACAAGTCGACCTTCACGCCCTGCCATCTCCTTCTTCCTCTCATTCTCTCCCTCGTCTCACCTCTCTCCCTCTCTATCTTCAGGGACACGAACCAGCAAGCCGTCAAGGGCACCCGAGGCATGGACCTCCGATGTCGACGCCGCCGAGCTCCTCTGCCACCAAAAACGGGATCCCCACGTTCGGATCTGACCACCCCCGCACCTCGATCCGCCCGTTCCCGCCGTTTTCCGCCGACCCCATCACTGAAACTCCTGCCATCGTCCTTTGCATCGCCATGGATGTGCTGCTGCTTCTATCTTCAGAACAAGCAGAGCAGCTCGCCCGACCCCTCGCCCGTTGACCGATCCGGCTGGGTCACAGCCACCCCAGGCCCAGCCACAAGCCCCGCGGCCCAGCTGACTCCATCGACCTGGGCCTTGGCCCAGGGTAAGCTAACTCCCCCTGCACCTGTTTCTTGTTGGGCCCGCAATCAGTTTCAGCCCAATAGTGTTTTTTTCCTCTGGACGATTTTGTCTATTTTTCCAGAGATAGCAGTTTTGCAGTAAAGCCCTCTTACTTCATGCATATAATAACTTAATAACCGCGCATCGGATCTAAACAAATTATATATGAAAGTTGCTTAGAATTTTGTCTAGTTTAATAATATTCAACTTTCATGCATGTTTGAAATGTTTAAAATGATGTTTGATTAAATTTTCTCCTATGCCATGCTAAAATGCTTTAATTCATAACTAAATAACCATAACTCGGAATTTAATAAACTTTATATGTAAATGGGGTAGAAAAATGCCTAGTTTAACATGGTGTACTCACTTTGCATGTTTAACAACTCTAAAGTATGGTTTAGGGAAGAACAGTGCCAAACCTTAACATATGCATGGGGATTTACCGGAATTGTTGTTCGTTGCTTGCGGCCTCATTTAAACTTGACTAGATAGGTAGTTTTACTTTGCTTCACTCTCTTGCCATGTTTAACAACATTTAATATTGTTGGGTACATAAACGAGATCGAACTAAATAACTTGAATGTGGTGTTTTGTCAATATGCAACTTGTTGCATATTGAGCTCCACTTAATTTGTAGGGTTGTTTGTGCACTTTGCCATGCCATGCCTCATTAAACCGGACATGCATCATACTTGTTTGTGCATCGTGACATGCTTATGTGATGTTTGTTCACTATGTTGTTCGCTTTCTTTCCGGTGTACTTCTTCTCGGTAATCCGGTAACGTTGCGTTTGTGAGTATATGTTGGCTACGTCCGTTTGTCTTCTTCATGGACTCGTTCTTCTTCCTTGCGGGATCTCAGGCAAGATGACCATACCCTCGAAATCACTTCTATCTTTGCTTGTTAGATGCTTGCTCTTTTGCTATGCCTATGTTGCAATACCTACCACTTGCTTATCATGCCTCCCATGTTGTTAAGCCAAGCCTCTAACCCACCTTGTCCTAGCAAACCGTTGTTTGGCTATGTTACTGCTTTGCTCAGCCCCTCTTATAGCGTTGTTAGTTGCAGGTAAAGATTGGAGTTTGTTCCATGTTGGAACATGGATATTTGATGGGATATCACAATATCTCTTATTTATATTAATGCATCTATATACTTGGTAAAGAGTGGAAGGCTCGGCCTTATGCCTGGTGTTTTGTTCCACTCTTACCGCCCTAGTTTCCGTCATATCGGTGTTATGTTCCCAGATTTTGCGTTCCTTACACGGTTGGGTTATAATGGGAACCCCTTGATAGTTCGCCTTGAATAAAACTCCTCCAGCAAGGCCCAACCTTGGTTTTACCATTTGCAACCTAGCCTTTTCTTTCCCTTGGGTCGGCCAACCCAGGGGTCATCTTTATTTTAACCCCCCTGGGCCAGTGCTTCTCTAAGTGTTGGTCCAACCCAGAGCACCGTGCGGGGCTGTTCCTTGGCAACTTGGGTTACGTTGGCTCCCGTACGCTTAGCTTATCCGGTATGCCCTGAGAACGAGATATGTGCAGCTCCTATCGGGATTTGTCAGCACAGCGGGTGGTCTTGCTAGACTTGTTTTACCATTGTCGAGGATGTCTTGTAACTGGGATGCCGGGTCTGATCAGAATGTCTTGGGAGAAGGAATATCCTTCGTTGAACATGAGAGCTTGTGATGGGCTAAGTTGGGACACCCCTGCAGGGGTTTGAACTTTCGAAAGCCGTGCCCGCGGTTATGGGCAGATGGGAATTTGTTAATGTCCGGTGGTAGAAAACCTGAAGTCTATCTTAATTAAAATGCACCAACCGCGTGTGTAACCGTGATGGTCTCTTCTCGGCGGAGTCCGGGAAGTGAACACGGTGTTGGAGTTATGCTTGACGTAGGTTGTGCTAGGATCACTTCTTGATCATATATTCTCGACTATGCTTTTGCCTTCTCTTCTCACTCTCATTTGCGTATGTTAGCCACCAAATATGCTAGTCGCTTGCTGCAGCTCCACCTCATACCTTTTACCCTTCCTATAAGCTCAAATAGTCTTGATCGCGAGGGTGTAAGATTGTTGAGTCCCCGTGGCTCACAGATACTTCCAAAACCAGCTTGCAGGTGCCGATGAAACCATGCAGGTGACGCAACCAAGCTCAAGGAAGAGCTCGATGAAGATCATGTTTGTTATGTCGTTTCCTTTTCCAGTTGGTCAGTAGTGGAGCCCAGTTGGGGTCGATCGGGGATCTGTGTAGCATTTGGGGTAGCCTTCTTTTATTTTGGGTTCCGTAGTCGGACCTTGAGTGTATCTGGATGATGTAATGCTTTATTCATGTATTGTGTGAAGTGGCGATTGTAAGCCAACTATGTATCTCTTTCCCTTATTGTATTACATGGGTTGTTGTGGAGATTACCTCACTTGCGACATTGCTTTCAATGCGGTTATGCCTCTAAGTCGTGCTTCGACACGTGGGAGATATAGCCGCATCGAGGGCGTTACATGTTGATCTGGAGGGGTGTGGCGTACCGCAAAACGGAGGAAACGGACCTCCTACGGTCTAAACGGGGGTCCTGTTGATCGGGAGGGGTGTGGCGTACCGCAAAACGGAGGAAACGGACTTGTGTTGGAGCGCTATGGTCAAAACGGGGGTCCTGCTCATCGGGAGGGGTGTGGCGTACTGCAAAACGGGACTCCACGGGATACTGTTCATCTCCGCCGTCGACCTCCTCCAGCCTCCACGGGCTCCTGTTCATCCAGCCTCCACCGCGCGCTACTCCACCGGCTACTGTTCAACCACCCCTCCACCGTCTACTGTTCATCCAGCCCTCCACACCACGGGGTCAAGTTCAACCACCCCTCCATGGGCACCCCTCCACTGTCTACTGTTCATCCAGCCCTCCACACCACGGGGTCCTGTTCAACCACCCCTCCACCGTCTACTATTCATCCAGCCCTCCACACCACGGGGTCCTGTTCATCCACCCCTCCACGGGCACCCCTCGACCGTCTACTGTTCATCCAGCCCTCCACCACACCACGGGGTCCTGTTCATCCAGAGGCAACGCCACCGCTCACTATTCATCCAAACCCCCCGCAACGCTCACTGTTCATCCCATTGATCAGCTTCAGTTAGCAGCAGTAGTGAAGGAATCGCTCGATCGGGTTCAGTTGAGAGCCATCGATCGATCGCTCGGGTTTAGTAACACGTAGCCTGCAGTGCAATCGCTTGGGTTCAGTTAGAGCCCAACGCCTCGCTCGGGTTCAGTTAGAGCCAATGCCTCGCACACATGCGCGTACACGTACGAGAGAAACGCGCATCGCTCAGCCCCCGACCTCCCACCGTAACCGGGAACTCCCCGAAATTTTCCTCCCCCTCGCTTCTACCATGGTTTTTTCCGTCATGGACGGCCCAAAGAATGTCATGCAGCTGCGTCTCTGGCCCGCCCAGGATGAAAAGCCCATTTTCTGTCATGATTTTTTGTCATAGAAGTAGGAGCCCACCACGTCTATGATGATACTGGGTTTTGTCACAATTATCGTCATAGAAGTGTCATATGTATGACAGAAATTTTTTTCGTTCGGCCCAAAATGTCACGGATGTGTCTTTTTTTGTAGTGATGGTATCAATTTCATCAGATCAATTTCATCAAGCAATAGAACAGATAAAGCAGTATGAGGACGTGAGAAATGAAAATTCATTTCTTCATGATTAGCTTGCGTCCTTTCAAGCAAATTAAGGTCTCCAGCAAATTCTTCAAACGATTAAGTTCGTCTGGAGACCTGACCCTGCATAAGAGGTTAGTTCTTTTTCTTCACCACCCACATCTGAAGGGGTGGCAAAGAGTTCATCATTCTGCGAGCTCCATAAGAGAAAGGTGGCATAGATGCCAATCCACTTCGTTTCACATAAGAGGGGTTAGGGTAAGCATAGGAGTAAGCAGAGAAATTCTTTGAGGACTTATGAACATAATGATTTGAAGAATAATTCACATATCCATAATCCTTAGATCTTCTCTGTGAAACAGACGGGTTAGCACGATGATGTTCATATGAGGACTTTGATACTTTTGAGGAATTTGATCCATGTGAGGAGTTTGGTCCGTATGAGGACTTGGATCCATATGAAGAATTTGATCCGGGGTTCCTATTCTTCACAGGTGGTGTCATGATGACATTAACCTGAAGATTTTCAAGGCGCCTTTTGGGAACCGTCTTCATAGGAGAACTGTTCCTGCAGTTAGTGCCAACATATCTAGCAAATACTTCACCATTCTGATTTTTGAACAGTTTATAATTGGAGTTAAATGACTCATCAGAAGAATATGAAGATTCACATGTAAAACCAGATAAAGTAGATGGATCCACTGAAGGCCCCTTTGCAGCAACCCATGAGGTTTTGGGATACTGCTCAGGTTTCCAGTAGGTCCCATCAACATTAAGTTTCCTCTCAAAGGCAATACCCTCTTTCCTAGGGTTCCTGTTGAGGATCTGCTTTTTAAGCATGTCACAAAGAGCCTGATGCCCTTTGAGGCTTTTGTACATGCTTGTCATATACAATTCCTTCAGCCCTGCATCATTAGTGATACTAGCAATGTCCTCAGATGAGGAATTAGTGATAGCAGAGACAGTTAAAGAATTTGCAACAATGGAAGAATTAGCAGTTTCACATTTAATGCATTTCAAACATGGAGGAACAAATTCATCCTGAGTAGCGCTGATCTATTGAGCAAGTAATGAATCACGCTCCTTCTGAAGATCTTCATAACTCACTCTTAACTGCTCAAGATCTTGCTTTCTTTGAAGAAATTCGTAAGAAAGCTTCTCATGATCAGATAGGGGAGTGTTATGATGACATTGGAGATTGTCAAACTTGGACTGGATTCCCTGAAGACTTTCAGCCAAAGCTTTGGAACAATCCATTTCTTCACCCAACATATCGTCGCTCTCATTTAGCATGTTTTGAACTTTTTCCAAAGCTCCTTGTTTTTTAGTGGCAAGGGAAGCAAGTTTGACATAACTGGGTCCAAATTCATCACCAGATTCATCATCACTTGACTCAGATAAGTAGCAATCAGTTGCCTTGGCACCTTTTGCCATAAGGCATGGTGCAGAGGATGATGATTCTGGATTGAAAGGCATAGCCTTGCGCGATTCCATGAATTCTTCGAACTAGGGTTCATGGTGAGATCGATGACCTTCATAGACCTCAGAGAGTCGGTCCCAGATGAGTTTCACATGGCTGAGATGCATAACGTTCTTGGACTGATTTTGTGACAAGCTGGAGCAGATGATGTCCTTCGCCATGAGGTTGAGAAGTGTGTATTTGCGAATATCATCAGCCTCCGCCATCTTGCATAGGTCAGTAAGACCAATCTCGGTGACGGTCCAGAGTTCGCTGTTCATCGCCATAAGGTGCTTCTTCATCATGGCCTTCCACTTGGGATAATCATGACCGTCAAAGATGAGGCAAGTCACGGTCTTCATTCCTGTGGTCGACATAACTAAAACTCCAGACGGTTAAACCAAAATCACACAGAACAAGGGAGTACCTTGCTTTGATACCAATTGAAAGTGCGTTATATCGACTAGAGGGAGGGTGAATAGGTGATTTTTATGAATTCTTCACTGAGGAATTTCAGGGTGAGGAAATTCCTGAGTGAAGAACTACTTGCGGTGGAATAAGTACTCAGAAGTAAACATAACAGTGCATGAGCATGGTCTTCATGATGAAATGAAAACAAGCATAGAGTACAGAAAGTGTAAACACAAGATAACACATGATAAAGACAAATAGACTGAAGAAATTGAACTGAGGAAATAGAGAAAGTCTTCAGTCAAAGTCTTCAAACAGATATGAACAAGCACACAACACAGAAATGAGGAATATGGAAGGGTTGAGGAAATGGAACCAGGTAGCTTGGTGAATATAATGATTTGGTAGACCAGTTCCAACTACTGTGACAGTTGTACGTCTGGTTAGGGTGGCTAGCTATTTAAACCTGAGGACACGCAGTCCTGAACACACAGCTCAGGACACTCAGTCCTCACCGTATTCCCCTTAAGCTGAGGTCACACAGACCTCGCCCAATCACTCGTGGTAAGTCTTCAGGTGACTTCCAAACCTTCACAGACTCGGTCACTCGGCGATCCACAATTTCCTCTTGGATGCTCTAGACCATGATGCCTAACCATCTGGAAGATGCACAGTCTTCAAAGGTAACAAGCGTCGGATCCACGCAGGATCAATCTCTTCAGTGATGCTCAATCACTTTGGGTTTGTAGGTGTTTGGGTTTGGATTTCCTCACTTGATGATTTTCACTCAAAGTCCTTGGAGGATGGGATGCTCTCAAATGATAGGTGTCAGTTTCTACCGGAGCAGCCAACCAGCTAGTGGTTGTAGGGGCAGCTATTTATAGCCTAGGGAGCAGCCCGACATGATAAGGCATAAATGTCCTTCAATGATTGTAACACCCCGGATGTAATTTACCTTATATGTATCCCAACTCTTGCCGTTTCCGGTGCTAAGTTATTTTATTTTCCTCAGGTTCAGGTTTTTGTCTCCGTGTGTTGTTGCCTTTGTCATGCATCTCATATCATGTCATCATGTGCATTGCATTTGCATATGTGTTCGTCTCATGCATCCGAGCATTTTCCCCATTGTCCGTTTTGCTTTCCGGCACTCCTATCTCCTCTCGTGCCCCTTTCTACCTCTTTGTCGCATGTGGGGGTTGATCTTTATTTTGGTACCGTAGGCGGACCATGAGTGTATTGGATGATTGTAATGTTATTCATGTATTTGTGTGACGTGGCGAGTGTAAGCCAACTATGTATCCTTTCCCCTTTTATATATTTACATGGGTTGTTGTGAAGATTACCATACTTGTGACATTGCTTTCAATGCGGTTATGCCTCTAAGTCATGCTTCGACACGTAGGAGATATAGCCGCATCGAGGGCGTTACAAGTTGGTAATCAGAGCCTTCCCCGACATTAGGAGCCCCCTGCTTGATCGAATCGTTGGCGTTGTTGAGTCTAGAAAAATGTTTTGAGTCTTTTAGGAATTATATATATCGGAGAGTTAGGAATTTTTTTTACTTCCCAGTCCCTTCATCACTCTGGTAAGGCATCCTGACGTAGAGTTTTGAACCTTCTCTTCTCAAATTTCACTAAAAAAAATTAGGATCACGCGGGTATCTTGGAATCGTTCCGATCGATTTGTGACGAGAACATTGTTCTTGGTGCCTCCTGTCATTTAGGGGTTGTCGCAGTGTCCCGGGGAATTGAGCTCCGAGGTGTTGTCGTCACAATTTTATCGTTGAGATTCTGGAATACCTGAGTTTCCCTGACATCGAAAATCTCTTTTATGCAGTTGTTGGTGAGATAACCTCGACGCCACCCAGTACTGGGGCGGGAGTTCGGGAGTATTGCCATAACTCATATAACGGATGCTTTTCGAAGGTTGAGGTAAATGATTTCCGAAGGTTTCTAGGTTATGTGTTGAAGGATGGATACAGCTGGATGTAGGATTTGTTAGATTTGGGTGAGATATTATGCTTCCCCTGTATCCCCAACACCTGATTGCATAATCGGAAAGGTTCGGGAGTTTCATAGGTGGGAATTCTTGTAGCTCTAGTTCTTCTTCCGCGGATATTTTGTTTGGGATTGGGTAATCCTCACCAAGTATTTGTTCTTGTCTGTACCTTGTTGTTTTTCTTCTACCTCAATTCTAAGTGGCTTCTCAATTTATGGATATGTGACCATTTCGATTGGAATGCATTCGTTCATTTGGTTCAGATGTGAAGACTATATGTTGCAATTTCAATCCGTTTGATTTAGCTTCAATATTTGTCTGTCAATGTGCTAACGGATGACAACCTCTTCAGGATGGCTCCTCCAATGCGCACGACTCTGAATCCTGATCCGCCACCACCACCTCCACCTCCGGAGGCATGGCAAGCTGTGATGGCAGCTACCAATGCAAACACGCAGCTGATCATGCAACTTCTTCAAGAGCGCAACCAAGGGAACTAGGGCTAGGGCAACAATCAGAATCAGTTTGCTACACTCAACCATTTCCTTGCTAACCAGCCAAAGACCTTCAGCAATTGTGTTGAGGCAACAGACACTGATGATTGGCTCGTGGACATATGCAAGCATTTCGAGTGCAGTAATGTCAGGCCTGAGGACTTTGTCAAGTTCGCCTCCTTCCAACTCAAAGACCAAGCTGCAGAATGGTTTCAGCAGTACAAAGATTCCAGAGGAGGCCATGTGATTACCTGGGATGAATTCCGTCAAGACTTCAAAGCTCATCATATTCCTCAGAGTGTGGTTGAAAGCAAGTGTGAGGAATTCCGCAACCTGAAGCAAGGCACTATGTCTGTTTACGAGTACAACAAAATGTTTCAGAAGCTCGTCCGTTTTGCTAAGCAAGACGTCCCTGATGAGAAGAGCATGATTTATCAGTTCAGGGGTGGTCTCAGAGAAGAAATACAGCTAGCTCTCGTCCTCTTTGAGCCCAAGAGGTAGGATGAGTTTTACAACATGGCAATGAAGCAAGAGACTGCTCAACTGAAGTGCGATGCTTCCAAGAAGCGAGTCAGAGATGCAACTCCTTCTTCCTCAACTCAAGTGGCTAAGCAGCAGAAGTATTGGCTTCCTCCTCCTCCGTTCCGTCAGCCTTATCAGCAGAAGAGCAAAGGTGGCAGCGGATCTTCCCACCCACCCAACCCTAGCTTTCAGAACAAGACTTCGTCTCAAGCTCCAAGATCAAGTGCTCTGTATCACCGTCCGCTCTCGGAGGTCACGTGCAACAAGTGCCAACAGAAGGGTCACTATGCCAACAAATGCTTCAATCAGAGGCGTCTCCCTCCTCCTCCTGTGAGATCGGCAAGTACAGCTATGGTCAAGCATAACCCCAAGCACGCTAAGGTCAACTTGTTGAACGCAGCTCAGGCAGAGGACTCGTCAGATGTCATCATGGTAACTTTCCAGTTAACTCTACTCCTACAAAAGTTCTTTTTGACACTGGTGCATCGCATTGTTTCATGTCAAGATCATTTGTTTCCAAGCATGACTTCGTTTCGCAAATGTTGGGTAAACCTATGGGAGTGGTTTCTCCGGCTAAGTCTATGAGGGCTACTTCAATAGTCCTGGATGTTTCTATCATGATGGGTGATTTCAAGTTTCTAGCTTCTCCATGAAGGGGAACGTAGTAATTTCAAAAAAATTCCTACGCACACGCAAGATCATGGTGATGCATAGCAACGAGAGGGGAGAGTGTTGTCTACGTACCCTTGTAGACCGAAGCGGAAGCGTTGAGGCAACATAGAGGAAGTAGTCGTACGTCTTCCCGGTCCAACCGATCCAAGCACCGTTACTCCGGCACCTCCGAGTTCTTGACACACGTACAGCTCAATGATGCACCTCAGGCTCCGATCCAGCAAAGCTTCGGGGAGGAGTTTCGTAAGCATGACGGCGTGGTGACGATCTTGATGTTTAACCCTCGCAGGGCTTCGCCTAAGCACCGCTACAATATGATCGAGGTGTAATAACGTGGAGGGGGGCACCGCACACGGCTAAGGAACGATCATGAAGATCAACTTGTGTGTCCTAGGGTGCCCCCCTGCCCCCATATATAAAGGAGCCAAGGGGGGTGCGGCCGGCCCTAGTAGGAGGCGCGCAGGAGGAGTCCTACTCCTACCGGGAGTAGGACTCCCCTCCCTTTCCTTGTCCAAGTAGGAGAGGGGGAAGGAAGGGAGAGAGGAGAGGAAGGAAAGGGGGCGCCGCCCCTCCCTCCTTGTCCAATTCGGACTAGGGGGAGAGGTGGGGCGCGGCCTACCCTGGCTACCTTTCCTCTTCTCCACTTTAGGCCCATGAGGCCCGTTAACCCCCCGGTTCTCCGGTTTTATCCGAAACTTCCCCGGAACACTTCCGGTATCCGAATATAGCCATCCAATATATCAATCTTTATGTCTCGACCATTTCGAGACTCCTCGTTATGTCCGTGATCATATCCGGGACTCCGAACAACCTTCGGTACATCAAAATACATAAACTCATAATGAAACTGTCATCGTAACTTTAAGCGTGTGGACCCTACGGTTCGAGAACAATGTAGACATGACCGAGACATGTCTCCGGTCAATAACCAACAGCGGGACCTGGATGCCCATATTGGCTCCTACATATTCTACAAAGATCTTTATTGGTCAGACCGCATAACAACATACGTTGTTCCCTTTGTCATCGGTATGTTACTTGCCCGAGATTTGATCGTCGGTATCCAATACCTAGTTCAATCTTGTTACCGGCAAGTCTCTTTACTCATTCCGTAATACATCATCCCGCAACTAATTCATTAGTTGCAATGCTTGCAAGGCTTAAGTGATGTGCATTACCGAGAGGGCCCAGAGATACCTCTCCGACGATCGGAGTGACAAATCCTAATCTCGAAATATGTCAACCCAACATGTACCTTTGGAGACACCTGTAGAGCACCTTTATAATCACCCAGTTACGTTGTGACGTTTGGTAGCACACAAAGTGTTCCTCCGGCACACGGGAGTTACATAATCTCATAGTCATAGGAACATGTATAAGTCATGAAGAAAGCAATAGCAACATACTAAACGATCGGGTGCTAAGCTAATGGAATGGGTCATGTCAATCAGATCATTCAACTAATGATGTGATCCCGTTAATCAAATGACAACTCTTTGTCCATGGTTAGGAAACATAACCATCTTTGATTAATGAGCTAGTCAAGTAGAGGCATACTAGTGACACTTTGTTTGTCTATGTATTCACACATGTATTATGTTTCCGGTTAATACAATTCTAGCATGAATAATAAATATTTATCATGATATAAGGAAATAAATAATATCTTTATTATTGCCTCTAGGGCATATTTCCTTCAGTCTCCCACTTGCACTAGAGTCAATAATCTAGATTACACAGTAGTGATTCTAACACCCATGGAGCCTTGGTGTTGATCATGTTTTGCTCGTGGAAGAGGCTTAGTCAACGGGTCTGCTACATTCAGATCCGTATGTATCTTGCAAATCTCTGTCTCCCACCTGGACTAGATCCCGGATGGAATTGAAGCGTCTCTTGATGTGCTTGGTTCTTTTGTGAAATCTGGATTCCTTTGCCAAGGCAATTGCACCAGTATTGTCACAAAAGATTTTCATTGGAACCGATGCACTAGGTATGACACCTAGATCGGATATGAACTCCTTCATCCAGACTCCTTCGTTTGCTGCTTCCGAAGCAGCTATGTACTCCGCTTCACATGTAGATCCCACCACGACGCTTTGTTTAGAACTGCACCAACTGACAGCTCCACCGTTTAATGTAAACACGTATCCGGTTTGCGATTTAGAATTGTCCGGATCAGTGTCAAAGCTTGCATCAATGTAACCGTTTACGATGAGCTCTTTGTCACCTCCATATACGAGAAACATATCCTTAGTCCTTTTTAGGTACTTCAGGATGTTCTTGACCGCTGTCCAGTGATCCACTCCTGGATTACTTTGGTACCTCCCTGCTAAACTTATAGCAAGGCACACATCAGGTCTGGTACACAGCATTGCATACATGATAGAGCCTATGGCTGAAGCATAGGGAAAATCTTTCATTTTCTCTCTATCTTCTGCAGTGGTCGGGCATTGAGTCTGACTCAACTTCACACCTTGTAACATAGGCAAGAACCCTTTCTTTGCTTGATCCATTTTGAACTTCTTCAAAATCTTGTCAAGGTATGTGCTTTGTGAAAGTCCAATTAAGCGTCTTGATCTATCTCTATAGATCGTTATTCCTAATATGTAAGCAGCTTCACCAAGGTCTTTCATTGAAAAACTCTTATTCAAGTATCCCTTTATGCTATCCAGAAACTCTATATCATTTCCAATCAGTAATATGTCATCCACATATAATATCAGAAATGCTACAGAGCTCCCACTCACTTTCTTGTAAATACAGGCTTCTCCGAAAGTCTGTATAAAACCAAATGCTTTGATCACACTATCAAAGCGTTTATTCCAACTCCGAGAGGCTTGCGCCAGTCCATAAATGGATCGTTGGAGCTTGCACACTTTGTTAGCTCCCTTTGGATCAACAAAACCTTCCGGTTGCATCATATACAACTCTTCTTCCAGAAATCCATTCAGGAATGCAGTTTTGATATCCATCTGCCAAATTTCATAATCATAAAATGCGGCAATTGCTAACATGATTCGGACAGACTTAAGCATCGCTACGGGTGAGAAGGTCTCATCGTAGTCAACCCCTTGAACTTGTCAAAAACCTTTTGCGACAAGTCGAGCTTTCTAGACAGTAATATTACCGTCAGCGTCAGTCTTCTTCTTGAAGATCCATTTATTCTCAATTGCTTGCCGATCATCGGGCAAGTCAACCAAAGTCCATACTTTGTTTTCATACATGGATCCCATCTCAGATTTCATGGCTTCAAGCCATTTTGCGGAATCTGGGCTCACCATCGCTTCTTCATAGTTCGTAGGTTCATCATGATCTAGTAGCATGATTCCCAGAACAGGATTACCGTACCACTCTGGTGCGGATCTTACTCTGGTTGACCTACGAGGCTCAGTAGTAACTTGATCTGAAATTTCATGATCATCATCATTAAATTCCTCACCAATTGGTGTAGGTGTCGCAGAAACCGATTTCTGTGATGAACTACTTTCCAATAAGGGAGCAGGTACAGTTACCTCATCAAGTTCTACTTTCCTCCCACTCACTTCTTTCGAGAGAAACTCCTTCTCTAGAAAGGATCCATTCTTAGCAACGAATGTCTTGCCTTCGGATCTGTGATAGAAGGTGTACCCAACAGTCTCCTTTGGGTATCCTATGAAGACACATTTCTCCGATTTGGGTTCGAGCTTATCAGGTTGAAGTTTTTTCACATAAGCATCGCAGCCCCAAACTTTAAGAAACGACAATATTGGTTTCTTGCCAAACCATAGTTCATAAGGCGTCGTCTCAACGGATTTCGATGGTTCCCTATTTAACGTGAATGCGGCCGTCTCTAAAGCATAACCCCAAAACAATAGCGGTAAATCAGTAAGAGACATCATAGATCGCACCATATCTAGTAAAGTACGATTATGACGTTCGGACACACCATTACGATGTGGTGTTCCGGGTGGCGTGAGTTGCGAAACTATTCCGCATTGTTTCAAATGTACACCAAACTCGTAACTCAAATATTCTCCTCCACAATCAGATCGTAGAAACTTTATTTTCTTGTTACAATGATTTTCTACTTCACTCTGAAATTCTTTGAACTTTTCAAATGTTTCAGTCTAATGTTTAATTAAGTATATATACCCATATCTGCTTAAGTCATCTGTGAAGGTGAGAAAATAACGATATCCGCCACGAGCCTCAATATTCATCGGACCACATACATCTCTATGTATGATTTCCAACAAATATGTTGCTCTCTCCATAGTACCGGAGAACGGTGTTTTAGTCATCTTGCCCATGAGGCACGGTTCGCAAGTACCAAGTGATTCATAATCAAGTGGTTCCAAAAGTCCATCAGTATGGAGTTTCTTCATGCACTTTACACCGATATGACCTAAACGGCAATGCCACAAATAAGTTGCACTATCATTATCAACTCTGCATCTTTTGGTTTCAACATTATGAATATGTGTATCACTACTATTGAGATTCATCAAAAATAGACCACTCTTCAAGGGTGCATGACCATAAAAGATATTACTCATATAAATAGAATAACCATTATTCTCTGATTTAAATGAATAACCGTCTCGCATCAAACAAGATCCAGATATAATGTTCATGCTCAACGCTGGCACCAAATAACAATTATTTAGGTCTAATACTAATCCCGAAGGTAGATGTAGAGGTAGCGTGCCGACCGCGATCACATCGACTTTGGAACCATTTTCCACGCGCATCGTCACCTCGTCCTTTGCCAGTGTTCGCTTAATCTGTAGTCCCTGTTTCGAGTTGCAAATATTAGCAACAGAACCAGTATCAAATACCCAGGTGCTACTGCGAGCTCTAGTAAGGTACACATCAATAACATGTATATCATATATACCTTTGTTCACCTTGCCATCCTTCTTATCCGCCAAATACTTGGGGCAGTTCCACTTCCAGTGACCAGTCTGCTTGTAGTAGAAGCACTCAGTTTTAGGCTTAGGTCCAGACTTGGGTTTCTTCTCTTGAGCAGCAACTTGCTTGCTGTTCTTCTTGAAGTTCCCCTTCTTCTTCCCTTTGCCCTTTTTCTTGAAACTAGTGGTCTTGTTGACCATCAACACTTGATGCTCCTTGATTTCTACCTCCGCAGCTTTCAGCATTGCGAAGAGCTCGGGAATAGTCTTATTCATCCCTTGCATATTATAGTTCATCACGAAGCTCTTGTAGCTTGGTGGCAGTGATTGGAGAATTCTATCAATGACGCAATCATCTGGAAGATTAACTCCCATCTGAATCAAGTGATTATTATACCCAGACATTTTGAGTATATGCTCACTGACAGAACTGTTCTCCTCCATCTTGCAGCTATAGAACTTATTGGAGACTTCATATCTCTCAATCCGGGCATTTGCTTGAAATATTAACTTCAACTCCTGGAACATCTCATATGCTCCATGACGTTCAAAACGTCGTTGAAGTCCTGATTCTAAGCCGTAAAGCATGGCACACTGAACTATCGAGTAGTCATCAGCTTTGCTCTGCCAGACGTTCATAACATCTGGTGTTGCTCTAGCAGCAGGCCTGGCACCCAGCGGTGCTTCCAGGACGTAATTCTTCTGTGCAGCAATGAGGATAATCCTCAAGTTACGGACCCAGTCCGTGTAATTGCTACCATCATCTTTCAACTTTGCTTTCTCAAGGAACGCATTAAAATTCAACGGAACAACAGCACGGGCCATCTATCTACAATCAAACATACATAGGCAAGATACTATCAGGTACTAAGTTCATGATAAATTTAAGTTCAATTAATCATATTACTTAAGAACTCCCACTTAGATAGACATCCCTCTAATCCTCTAAGTGATCACGTGATCCAAATCAACTAAACCATAACCGATCATCACGTGAAATGGATTAGTTTTCAATGGTGAACATCATTATGTTGATCATATCTACTATATGATTCACGCTCGACCTTTCGGTCTCCGTGTTCTGAGGCCATATCTGCATATGCTAGGCTCGTCAAGTTTAACCTGAGTATTCTGCGTGTGCAAAACTGGCTTGCACCCGTTGTAGATGGACGTAGAGCTTATCACACCCGATCATCACGTGGTGTCTGGGCACGACGAACTTTGGCAACGGTGCATACTCAGGGAGAACACTTCTTGATAATTTAGTGAGAGATCATCTTATAATGCTACCGTCAATCAAAGCAAGATAAGATGCATAAAAGATAAACATCACATGCAATCAATATAAGTGATATGATATGGCCATCATCATCTTGTGCTTGTGATCTCCACCTCCGAAGCACCGTCATGATCACCATCGTCACCAGCGCGACACCTTGATCTCCATCGTAGCATCATTGTCGTCTCGCCAATCTTATGCTTCTACGACTATCACTACCGCTTAGTGATAAAGTAAAGCATTAAAGGGCGATTGCATTTCATAGAATAAAGCGACAACCATATGGCTCCTGCCAGTTGCCGATAACTCAGTTACAAAACATGATCATCTCATACAATAAAATTTAGCATCATGTCTTGACCATATCACATCACAACATGCCCTGCAAAAACAAGTTAGACGTCATCTACTTTGTTTGTTGCAAGTTTTACGTGGCTGCTACGGGCTTAAGCAAGAACCAATCTTACCTACGCATCAAAACCACAACGATAGTTTGTCAAGTTGATGTCATTTTAACCTTCGCAAGGACCGGGCGTAGCCACACTCGGTTCAACTAAAGTTGGAGAAACTAACACCCACCAGCCACCTGTGTGCAAAGCACGGCGGTAGAACCAGTCTCGCGTAAGCGTACGCGTAATGTCGGTCCGGGCCGCTTCATCCAACAATACCGCCGAACCGAAGTATGACATGCTGGTAGGCAGTATGACTTATATCGCCCACAACTCACTTGTGTTCTACTCGTGCATATAACATCAAACCATAAAACCTAGGCTCTGATGCCACTGAAGGGGAACGTAGTAATTTCAAAAAAAATCCTACGCACACGCAAGATCATGGTGATGCATAGCAACGAGAGGGGAGAGTGTTGTCTACGTACCCTCGTAGACCGAAGCGGAAGCATTGACGCAACATAGAGGAAGTAGTCGTACGTCTTCCCGGTCCAACCGATCCAAGCACCGTTACTCCGGCACCTCCGAGTTCTTGACACACGTACAGCTCGATGACGCACCCCGGGCTCCGATCCAGCAAAGCTTCGGGGAGGAGTTTCGTCAGCACGACGGCGTGGTGACGATCTTGATGTTTAACCGTCGCAGGGCTTCGCCTAAGCACCGCTAAAATATGATCGAGGTGTAATATCATGGAGGGGGGCACCGCACACGGCTAAGGAACGATCACGAAGATCAACTTGTGTGTTCTAGGGTGCCCCCCTGCCCCCATATATAAAGGAGCCAAGGGGAGGGGGCGGCCGGCCAAGGAGGGGCGCGCCAGGGGGGAGTCCTACTCCCACCGGGAGTAGGACTCCCTTCTTTCCTTGTTGGAGAAGGAGAAGGGGGGAAAGAGGAGGAAGAGGGGAAGGAAATGGGGGTGCCCCCTGCCCCCGTATATAAAGGAGCCAAGGGGGGTGCGGCCGGCCCTAGTAGGAGGCGCACAGGAGGAGTCCTACTCCTACCGGGAGTAGGACCCCCTCCCTTTCCTTGTCCAAGTAGGAGAGGGGGAAGGAAGGGAGAGAGGAGAGGAAGGAAAGGGGGGGCGCCGCCCCTCCCTCCTTGTCCAATTCGGACTAAGGGGAGAGGGGGCATGCGGCCTGCCCTGGCTGCCTTTCCTCTTCTCCACTTTAGGCCCATGAGGCCCATTAACCCCCCGGGGGGTTCCGGTAACCCCCCGGTTCTCCGGTTTTATCCGAAACTTCCCCGGAACACTTCCGATGTCCGAATATAGCCGTCCAATATATCAATCTTTATGTCTCGACCATTTCGAGACTCCTCGTTATGTCCGTGATCATATCCGGGACTCCGAACAACCTTCGGTACATCAAAATACATAAACTCATAATGAAACTATCATCGTAACTTTAAGCGTGCGGACCCTACGGTTCGAGAACAATGTAGACATGACCGAGACACGTCTCTGGTCAATAACCAACAGCGGGACCTGGATGCCCATATTGGCTCCTACATATTCTACAAAGATCTTTATCGGTCAGACCGCATAACAACATATGTCGTTCCCTTTGTCATCGGTATGTTACTTGCCCGAGATTCGATCGTCGGTATCCAATACCTAGTTCAATCTTGTTACCGACAAGTCTCTTTACTCATTCCGTAATACATCATCCCGCAACTAACTCATTAGTTGCAATGCTTGCAAGGCTTAAGTGATGTGCATTACCGAGAGGGCCCAGAGATACCTCTCCGACGATCGGAGTGACAAATCCTAATCTCGAAATACGTCAACCCAACATGTACCTTTGGAGACACCTGTAGAGCACCTTTATAATCACCCAGTTACGTTGTGACGTTTGGTAGCACACAAAGTGTTCCTCCGGCACATGGGGGTTACATAATCTCATAGTCATAGGAACATGTATAAGTCATGAAGAAAGCAATAGCAACATACTAAACGATCGGGTGCTAAGCTAATGGAATGGGTCATGTCAATCAGATCATTCAACTAATGAAGTGATCCCGTTAATCAAATGACAACTCTTTGTCCATGGTTAGGAAACATAACCATCTTTGATTAACGAGCTAGTCAAGTAGAGGCATACTAGTGACACTTTGTTTGTCTATGTATTCACACATGTATTGTGTTTCTGGTTAATACAATTCTAGCATGAATAATAAACACTTATCATGATATAAGGAAATAAATAATATCTTTATTATTGCCTCTAGGGCATATTTCCTTCACTCCAATGGTCCTTGGTAACTCGGATATTGATCTTATTCTTGGAATGGACTGGCTTTCTAAGCACAAGGCTCAGCTTGATTGTGCTGCCAGGCAGATTCAATTGACTCATTCGTGTGAGGATGTAATTGTCTTTGCCGCTAATGACGATACCATCCGTCTGTTTTCTCTCAATGAGAAGGATGAGATGGAGGCCACCTCACAAATTCCAGTCGTTTGTGAATATCAAGACGTCTTTCCAGAAGAGCTTCCAGGAATGCCTCCGCACCGGCCAGTTGAATTCGTCATCGATCTTGAGCCTGGCACGGAACCTGTTTGCAAATGTCCTTACAAGCTGGGACCCAAAGAGTTGAAGGAGCTGAAGAAACAACTCGATGAACAAGAGCGTATGGGTCTCATCCGACCTAGTTCTTCTTTGTGGGGTTGTGGAGTTCTTTTTGTGAAGAAGAAGGATGGAACGGACCGACTCTGTGTTGACTACCGTCCATTGAACAAGAAGACTATAAAGAACAAGTACCCACTTCCCAACATCAACGAGCTGTTTGAACAACTTAAAGGTGCTCAAGTATTCTCCAAGCTTGATTTCCGTATGGGCTATCACCAGATTCGAATTCGTGAGAAAGATATCCCTAAGACGGCATTCAGAACAAGCTATGGTTCATATGAATACACTGTCATGTCTTTTGGCCTCGTCGACGCTCCGCCAACTTTCTCTCGCATGATGAACTTCATCTTCAACCCCTACACAAATGACTTCATCTTGGTCTACCTCGATGACATTTTGATCTTTTCCAAGAACAAGGAAGATCATGCCAAGCACTTGCGTTTGGTGCTCGATAAGCTCAGAGAACATCAGTTCTACGCCAAGTTTTCAAAGTGCGAGTTTTGGCTCGATTAGGTTCTCTACCTTGGGCATATCATCTCTGCCAAGGGCATAGCGGTGAATCCTAAGAAGGTGTCTGCAATTGTGAATTGGGAACCACCTCAGAACGTGAAGCAACTCCGCAGCTTCCTTGGTCTCGCAAGCTATTGTCGAACGTTCGTTGAGAACTTTTCAAAGATCGTGAAGCCGCTTTCCAACCTTCTCTAGAAGCACGTCAAGTACATTTGGTCTCCTGAATGTGACATCACTTTCAACACCCTGAAAGAGAAATTAGTCACTGCTCCAGTTCTAACTCCTCCTGGTGAATCCAAACCGTTTGAGGTCTTCTGCGATGCCTCTCTTCAAGGTCTTGGTGCAGTGTTGATGCAAGAGAAGAAAGTTGTGGCTTATACCTCTCGCCAGTTGAAGCCCAACGAGAAGAACTACCCCACTCATGACCTCGAGTTGGCGGCGGTTGTGCATGCTCTGTTGACTTGGAGACATCTCTTATTAGGAAGAAAAGTGGACATCTTCACTGACCACAAGAGTCTCAAGTACATCTTCACTCAGCCTAATCTCAACCTCAGGAAGACTCGTTGGGTCGAGATGATTCAAGAGTATAATCCGAGTATCGAATATACTCCAGGCAAGGCCAATGTAATTGCTGACGCTTTGAGCAGAAAGGCTTACTGCAACAGTTTGATTCTCAAGCCTTACCAACCCGAGCTTTGTGAAGCTTTCCGCAAACTCAATCTGCAAGTTGTTCCTCAAGGTTTCCTTGCCAACCTTCAAGTCTCTCCTACTTTGGAAGATCAGATTCGCGAGGCTCAACTTCTTGATGCTATGGTGAAGAAGGTGAAGATTGGGATTGCCAAGAGTCAATCCAAGTACAAGTGTTATCGTCTTGATGACAAGGATACTCTCTTCTTCGAGGATCGCATTGTTGTGCCTAAAGGTGACCTTCGTAAAGTCATTATGAACGAGGCTCATAATTCACTCCTCTCCATCCACCCTGGGAGCACAAAGATGTACCAGGACCTCAAGCAGGCGTATTGGTGGACTCGAATGAAGCGTGAGATTGCTCAGTTCATGAATGAATGTGATGTCTGCAGAAGAGTGAAGGCAGAACACCAACGACCAGCTGGTCTCCTCCAACCTCTTGCCATTCTAGAATGGAAGTTTGACCACATTGAGATGGACTTCGTGACGGGATTTCCAAAGTCCAAGCGTGGCAATGATGCTATATTCGTTGTCATCGACAAACTCACTAAAGTGGCTCATTTCCTGCCTATCAAAGAGTCTATCACTGCAGCTCAATTGGCGGAGCTTTATACCTCTCGGATTGTCTCTCTGCACGGCATTCCATAGTTGATCTCTTCAGACTGTGGCAGCATCTTTACCTCCAAGTTTTGGGATTCTTTTCAGAAGGCCATGGGCACCAACATCCGTTTCAGCACAGCTTTTCATCCTCAAACTAGCGGCCAAGTCGAGGGTGTCAATCAGATCCTTGAAGATATGCTCAAGGCTTGCGTTATCTCTTTCGGTATGAAGTGGGAAGATTGTCTTCCATATGCCGAGTTTTCCTACAACAACAGTTTTCAAGCGAGTTCGGGCAAGGCCCCATTTGAAATTCTCTATGGCAGGAAGCGTCGTACTCCTCTTAACTGGTCAGAGACCGGTGAACGTCAACTTCTTGGAAATGACTTGATCATGGAGGCAGAAGAGATGTGCAAAGTCATTCGTGATAACCTCAAAGCAGCGCAGTCACATTAGAAGAGCTACTATGATAGTAAGCATTGTGATTTGGCTTTCGAGATCGGAGACCATGTTTACCTCCGCGTCTCTCCAATGAAAGGTACTCGTCGCTTCGGTATCAAAGGGAAGCTTGCCCCTAGATACGTGGGTCCTTTCAAGATCATCAGCAAGAGAGGCGATCTCACCTATCAACTCGAGCTTCCCTCAAACTTTGCAAACGTGCACGACGTGTTCCATGTCTCTCAGCTCCGCAAGTGCTTCAAGACTCCTGACCGCACCGTCAACTTTGAAGACATTGATCTCCAAGAAGACCTTTCTTATCGTGAGCACCCAGTTGCTATTCTTGAAGAAACTGAGCGCAAGACTCGCAACAAATCAATCAAATTCCTCAAAGTCAAGTGGTCACACCATTCCGACCGCGAAGCCACCTGGGAACGCGAGGATCACCTCCGTTCTGAGTACCCGGCGTTTTTCCAGTCCTAGATCTCGGGACGAGATCCTTTCGTAGTGGTGGAGTGTTGTAACACCCCGGATGTAATTTACCTTATATGTATCCCAACTCTTGCCGTTTTCGGCGCTAAGTTATTTTATTTTCCTTGGGTTCGGGTTTTTGTCTTTGTGTGTGTGACGCCCCCGATTTGACCGTACACTAATCATGCACGCAAATGTGTACGATCAAGATCAAGGACTCACGGGTAGATATCACAACAAAACTCTACAAATAAAATAAGTCATACAAGCATCATATTACAAGCCAGGGGCCTCGAGGGCTCGAATACAAGAGCTCGATCATAGACGAGTCAGCGGAAGCAACAATATCTGAGTACAGACATAAGTTAAACAAGTTGCCATAAGATGGCTAGCACAAACTGGGATACAGATCGAAAGAGGCGCATGCCTCCTGCCTGGGATCCTCCTAAACTACTCCTGGTCGCCGTCAGCGGGCTGCACGTAGTAGTAGGCACCTCCCGAGTAGTAGTAGTCATCGTCGAAGGTGGCGTCTGGCTCCTGGGCTCCAACATCAGGTTGCGACAACCAGGTAGAAGGGATAGGGGGGAAAGAGGGAGAAAGCAACCGTGATTACTCATCCAAAGTACTCGCAAGCAAGGAGCTACACTACATATGTGTGCATTGGTATCAACTGGAATAAGGCTATTATATGTGGACTGGGCTGCAGAAAGCCGGAATAAGAGGGGGATAGCTAGTCCTTTCGAAGACTACGCCTCTGGCAGCCTCCGTCTTGCAGCATGTAGAAGAGAGTAGACTGAAGTCCTCCAAGTAGCATCGTATAGCATAATCCTAACCGATGATCCTCTCCTCGTCGCCCTGTTAGAGAGCGATCACCGGGTTATATCTGGCACTTGGAAGGGTGTGTTTTATTAAGTATCCAGTTCTAGTTGTCATAAGGTCAAGGTACAACTCCGGGTCATCCTTTTACCAGGGACACGGCTATTCGAATAGATAAACTTCCCTGCAGGGGTGCACCACATACCCCAACACGCTCGATCCCATTTGGCCGGACACACTTTCCTGGGTCATGCCCGGCCTCGGAAGATCAACACGTCGCAGCCCTACCTAGGCCCAACACAGAGGTTAGCACGCCGGTCTAAATCCTATGGCGCAGGGGTCTGGGCCCATCGCCCTTTGCACACCTGCACGTTGCGAACGCGGCCGGAAGCAGAACTAGCCCCCTTAATACAAGAGCAGGCTTACGGTCCAATCCGGCGCGCGCCACTCAGTCGCTGACGTCACGAAGGCTTCGGCTGATACCACGACGCCGGGATACCCATAACTACTCCCGCGTAGATGGTTAGTGCGTATAGACCAAATGGCCAGACTCTGATCAAATACCCAGATCTCGTTAAGCGTGTTAAGTATCCGCGAACGCCGACCAGGGCCAGGCCCACCTCTCTCCTAGGTGGTCGGAACCTGCCCTGTCACTCCGCCACAAAGTAACAGTCGGGGGCCGTCGGGAACCCAGGCCCACCACTACCTGGGTGGAACCACCTGCCCCTTCAGCCCCCATCTCCGAACAGTACCACAGGTAATGTAACAGTGTAAAGTATATAACATATGCCCGTGATCACCTCCCGAAGTGATCACGGCCCAGTAGTATAGCATGGCAGACGGACAAGAGTGTAGGGCCACTGATGGAAAACTAGCATCCTATACTAGGCATGTAGGATTGCAGGTAAAGGTAACAACAGTAATAACAAGGACAGGCTATGCATCAGGATAGGAATAACGGAAAGCAGTATCATGCTACACTACTCTAATGCAAGCAGTATAGAAGAGAGTAGGCGATATCTGGTGATCAAGGGGGGCTTGCCTGGTTGCTCTGGCAAGAGAGGGGGGTCGTCAACTCTGGAGTCGTACTGGGTAGCAGCGGCGTCGGTCTCGATGTCTAGCGAGAGAAGAGGGGGGAAGAAACAATAAATATAATGCAAACAAAAGCATGACGATGCATGACATGACAAAGCGTGATGCTAGGTGTGCCCAAACGCGGTACGAGGTGGTACCGGTGAAGGGGGAAAACATCCGGGAAAGTATTCCCCGTGTTTCGCGTTTTCGGACAGATGAACCGGAGGGGGAAAGTTGCGTGTTCGCTATGCTAGGGATGTGTGGCGGACGAACGGGTTGCGTATCCGGATTCGTCTCGTCGTTCTGAGCAACTTTCATGTAGAAAGTATTTTAATCCGAGTTACGGATTAAAAGATATGATTTTCTAAAGATTTTATTAATTTTTGGATTTAATTAATTATTTAATTTAATCAAAATAAATTTATGACATCAGCATGAGGTCATGCTGACGTCAGCAGTCAACCGAGTTGACTGGTCAACCTGACCAGTGGGTCCCACTTGTCATACTCTGTTAGTTAATTAACAGTAGTTAATTAGGTTAATTAGTCATTAGGTTAATTAACCTTAATTAGTTAATTTAATTAGAATTAATTAAGTTAATTAATTAGTTATTTAATTAATTTTTATTATTAATTATTTATTTATTATACATATATATATTTTTTTAAATTCCTTTTTTTAAAACGTTCTGGGCAGGGGGCCCACTTGTCATTGGCCCTGGGGGCTTTAGTGGGCGCTGGTGCTAGTGGGTTACGGGCGCTGGGTGCGTGGGCGCCAGCCCAGCAGGGTGCTCGCCTAGGCCCTCTGCGGTGCAACGGGGCGCCGGCGGCCCCCGCAGCCAGCTGCGGCAGCCGAAGGGGAAAGGAACAGCAGCATGGCAGCGCCGGCGCGGGGCGGCGGTGGTGGCGAGGTCGGACGTGCGCAGCCCCGGCGAAGCGGCGCGGCAGGGCAAGCCAGCAAGGCGGGCAGCGAGCCATAGGCGACAGAAGGAGTTCGGGGCGCCGTGGTCGACGGCGGGCGTCGGACGCCGTAAGGCGCGGCAATCGACGTCGAGGGGGTGGGCTTCGGCAGCGGCGACAGTAGAAGCAAGAAGCCGCGCAGGGGGGTGGACGCGCGCGTGAGGCGCACGGTGGGGGGGGGGGGTTCTGGCGGAGCGCATAGTAAGGGCGGTGAGCGCACGCTCACCGCGAGCGCGTGTCCGGCGAGGTCGACGACCTAAGGTGTCGGGGAGGGAAGGAGAGACAAGGGGAAAATGAAGGAGGCGGGGTGCTCACGTGCGACGTGAGAAGGGGGGGCGTCGAGGCTTGATGCGGTCCGGTGGGGGAGGACGGGGACGAGCGACGGGTCGGCGATGCAGGTCCGGCGAGGAGGAGGTCGAGGACGGAGCGTTCCGGCCAGGAGGAGGTTCGACGAGGTGTTGGGCGATCCCGCGAACAGCGGCAAGGGGCGATGATGTGGGCGGGTTCGGGCGCTGGGGCCCCGGTCCGAGGAGCTCCTCTCCCCTGTGCGTGCGTTGTGTGGTGGCGGTGGTGTGGGAGGACGAGGGGAGAGTGGGGGATCGTGGGGGAACCGTGGTGTAGTGGGCTAGGGTTGCGTGGTGGGAGGGTTATGCAGGGGGGCGGCTGGGCCTACCAGGTGGATGGCCCAATGGCCTGCTGGGCCGGAGCCCAGTGGGGGGGTGTTTCCCTTTTTTTCTATTTTGTTAGTTTTCTTTTGTTTTCCTTTTCTGTTTTTTAACCTTAATTGCTTTAGTTTAAGTAAAACACAATAAGAGTCTCTAAATTAGTGTTACTAAATATTCCACTACCACAATTAACTTGGCACATTAATTAAAGTAGTTTGTATTTGTTTATTAATTTAAGAGCATTTAAATAATAGTTTTATACCGTTTTAATTTATTTAGTGCATTTAAGTATTTTATTAAAAGATGATTTCTGCACCAACATTTATTATGGATTATTTGACACATTAGGAACAATTTAGTTTTGACTTTTGAAAACTTTAATTGTTTTGACTTTAATTCAAATTTGAATTTGGATCGGTTCTGAACTAACTCGAGATTATCAACAATGATCGAGGTGACATGGCATCATTACTAGAGGGTTACTGTAGCTTGATTACCCGGGCGTCACAAATCTCCTCCACTACAACAAATCTCGTCCCGAGATTTAGGAGGGGAGTAAGGGGGAAGGTTTGGTAACAAATCTAGCGGGTCTTCTCATCCTGGCTTGCTCTTCTCGAAGAGGCTGGTCCAATACATTGATGTCTTCATTTCTCTGCTTTAGGTCATCATGATGAATTCATCATCTTTTCTTCGGAGTCTTCATCGTACGTACGAAGGATAAGGGGTAACTTCGGAAGAACGAACCGCTACAATGTTGCTTGTGTGGTAGATAACATCAGTGAAGGTGGCGGGAAGCAACCCTCGATTTGAAACTTAAGAAATTATCGAGAGCAAAGTAAGAAAGTGCACAATAGAAGTTTCAAGCGCATAGGCAATCGTTCGTTGCCTGATTACGAAATGTGAAAGGGGGTTTAGAGCAATGGGAAAGTATTGCGTCTGATACCAGAATTGATCACTAGGAAGGTGGCTCGCAAATTACATACGAAGTCAAGTTCTAGGAATAACTTTGGCAACAGGGTGTATAGGAGAGTCAGGTTTCGATCCCGGGACCTGTGGGTTATGGGCCCCCATGTGGGTTAAAAGTAGGAAGGGCGGTGACATCTTGCACGATCATGTAAGCAAGGCATGTCAGAGGATTGCCTGTCATTTATGTCGACAACAACATCGATACCAAGGGCGAGGAACAAAGAGAACCATTTTCCTGCTCGTTGAAACGAGGCGGACCAATAGGCAAAGTCCTCGTCCATCGGTGGTTACCGGAATGTCAACAACAATAGTAACAGGGTCTTACTAACAGAGTCTTATGCTGAGGTGCTTATAAAAGCAGTGACGTATTACTGCTTAGATCATATAAACCTCAAGAAGGTTAAACAGAACAATGGAAAGGAAAATGTGATTATCAGATTAAACAAAACAATGGAAAGGAAAAATGTGTTTAAGCACATATTTCAGGGGTATATCCTTCCCAATACAAGCATAGTATGATACTCAAGACCGGATAGAAGGTAGAAATCCACTTAAGTATGGGGGAGGAAGCTCATGATATTACCCATACAACGGTGTTTGGATAATTGAGCAGGAAACATTTAGCATTAGCTTCA
The DNA here is from genome assembly GCA_034509565.1 of Triticum monococcum. Taxonomy (NCBI): domain Eukaryota; kingdom Viridiplantae; phylum Streptophyta; class Magnoliopsida; order Poales; family Poaceae; genus Triticum; species Triticum monococcum. The sequence continues at coordinate 166,552,516 of CM067846.1, read as the reverse complement.
ATGTTCTTGTTGAAAATCGGAATACCATAGACATGCTTCGAGATAGCATTGACATGGTCAACGGGTGAAGATCAGACTCTGGAGACACAAAGGATCCATCAGGAATAACTTAAAGAATAGGTCTTACAATTCCCTCATGGAAGAAGGGATAGCCTTGCTGAAAAGGAATCTATAACAACAAGTCCTCCGACCAGGTGTGATAGGCATGACCCCACCTTACCGATATATAAGGACCAATGTAATAACTCTTGGAAATATGTTCCAACCATCATATCTGATCGAGATTCAGATCTGATTGGTGCCAGGATGCCTCAGACTCAGGATGCCTGAGAAGAAAAGGTGCAACAAAATAGACGAGACGACAATGTAAGATCCTCGAGAAATGTACTATGGAAGCGAGTTCCAAAACAAGAGTTCATCATTAAACCAAGGGGAGGATGAAGAGGTGGCTGATGAACTCAGAGACAATTCATTGAGATTTTCAAAAGATGGATTTCCACAATTATGTGAACAAGGAGTCAACATTTGTCGGATCAAATGATATAAGGATGTATGCTCGAGGAAAACATACACAATTAAGCATTGGTTGAAAAGTGCACCCAAAATATGGTCTTAGGTAGCATGATCAATGTTAGAAAGGTGATTCAACAACCAATAGTCTAAGAATGAAATATCGACCATTAACTTGAAAGCAATAGGGTGCTGGAGACACGAACAAGTTTGTGTTGAACGGAAGGCAATAAAATGGTCGATGATAACACAAATCATCGAGGGCAAGGAGGGTACTTCTCATCATGAATTCAATTAATATCTTGGAAGGGGTCAAAATGTTGATGATGATCACGACAAATCTTATCGAGAGGCTCCATGAGGATGCAATCGCTCGGCAATGACATCAAGCCAAGGGAATGGTGAAGCAAAATGTTATTATAACCATAGATAAGATGCCATCTCAGAATTCAGAGTTGTCTCTTAAGACAAACAATATGATGGTGAAAGTTCGATGTAAGCTTAGAGCACTGTCGGGATTGTGTCCCGAGGATGAAGGACATAGGTAGAATGGTTAAGCAGTCAGCCTGACGATGATGATGTAGTCAATCAGCTGGGAATGACACTATCGAGTACAAACTCGTAAGCATTGAAGATTACTAAGAGTTGTTGAATCGCAGTGCGGACTCGATTCAGTTATCGATGTCTTTCAGTGTTAAATAACTCAGAGCCCACGAAAAATTGGAATCAATGAGAATGTAGCACTTGATGAAGAACTCATAAGTAGTTATGCAGTTCCATGATAATCTTGAGATACCAGGGGGTAATACTCGACGACAAATCAAAGTAGAGGTTGGACTGGGGTATTACACTGTAAAAGACAAGTGCTTAAACTTGCACGAGAAATGGTATTTAAAGGAGAACATGGTCGGAACCACGATTGCAAAAGGCCAGATCCCAGATATAAGATGAACTTATACCAAAGGACTAATCAATTTAAGAGAAGCTTTAATGATAAGATCTACATCGTGTCCATGGGCATGAACGCAAGGTTCAAGGTCGACTCCCACTTTTTCAATGCAATAACTTTTCATTCACTTCTCACTTTCGAAGAAGTTGTAGTGTTGAAATTTCATCTGGCAAAATACCAGAAGTGTATGACCCATGAAAACTTTCGAGTTCACACGGTTTTAGAGAAGGTTGTATAGGTTCGACCCATCGAGGCATCTTAGGAGCATATACCACCATTTCAGGAATAAATAACACAAGCTCGAGAGTAGAGCATGCTGGAGAAAGCAGATGATACAATTTACCAAAGGCATTATGTATCCGAGGAAAGGCTCACAGACTTATTGAATATGAAGGACGCTGTCGGATAAAATCCAGCAAATGATCTGGTGGTCCTCAAGGGATTTGGTGTGAGCATCGGTACTCAACCAGAGGGAGAAACAATGCAAGGAGATCAGACTTTAGAAACAACTGACTAATTCAAGGCTCAAATGCAAAGGAATTATCAATTCCAAGACAAGGGATCAGAAGCAATGCTCTGATCAGGGATGGATAAGTTGAATAGCCTTAAGGGTACAATCAATAGCAATTTGATTGGTTGAGATCCAGCTCATGTTTTAAAATAACGTCTGAGCCGGAAAGATAATTTAAAAGGATCAACTGATGATTGCGTGCATTCGCACTCAAGTTGAATCAATAGGATCAAAAGACGATGCCTAAGGATACTAACGAATATCGCCAGACATATGGAAAGCATCCATAATGCAAGCAGGCAAGTATTGCAGAGCAATAAGCTACTAAGGATTTTTGGAGGATCGAATAGTATTTCGAAGACCATTGTGAAACACATGAACAACTGGGGATGAGTGGATACTCGACAAGTGCGAGGATTTAATTGAAGGGGTATTCATGTGGCAAGGAACTGCTAGGCAGTAGGCACAAAGTATTCTCGGAACAATAGAGAAGACTCCGGGGTATCTTGTAATAACAAGATCAATGGGGGATGATCGTATGAATGGCAAGTGTAAGTAGCTATCCATAAGGATTTATCGGTGGTCAGGAATAGCAAAAGTGATGGGCACAAAGTCTCGAGAGGAATAGCAAAGAGTATCTTCGGAATCTTCTGGTGAAGCAGGCCATCATCTGGAATGAAGGGGCTCTCCGGGAGAAAGTATTTACGAGATCCTAGAGTCAGAGTTAGTAAATTCATTTTAACCCGAATAGAAGAGAGATCAGAGCCCCAAAGTAATGATCGAGGAGTAAAAGATCCTAATACCACCCAAATGGCGACGTGGGCCCGTAAGCCACACAGCCATGTTAGTAAAAGTTTTGTAATGTCTAAACTCGACTTCGGCCAAGGAGTGTGGAAGGGGATTCCTACAGGCAGTCGGCTCTGATACCAACTTGTGACGCCCCCGATTTGACCGTACACTAATCATGCACGCAAATGTGTACGATCAAGATCAAGGACTCACGGGTATATATCACAACACAACTCTACAAATAAAATAAGTCATACAAGCATCATATTACAAGCCAGGAGCCTCGAGGGCTCGAATACAAGAGCTCGATCATAGACGAGTCAGCGGAAGCAACAATATCTGAGTACAGACATAAGTTAAACAAGTTGCCATAAGATGGCTAGCATAAACTGGGATACAGATCGAAAGAGGCGCATGCCTCCTGCCTGGGATCCTTCTAAACTACTCCTGGTCGCCGCCAGCGGGCTGCACGTAGTAGTAGGCACCTCCCGAGTAGTAGTAGTCGTCGTCGAAGGTGGCGTCTGGCTCCTGGGCTCCAACATCTGGTTGCGACAACCAGGTAGAAGGGATAGGGGGAAAGAGGGAGAAAGCAACCGTGAGTACTCATCCAAAGTACTCGTAAGCAAGGAGCTACACTACATATGTATGCATTGGTATCAACTAGAATAAGGCTATTATATGTGGACTGGACTGCAGAAAGCCGGAATAAGAGGGGGATAGCTAGTCCTTTCGAAGACTACGCCTCTGGCAGCCTCCGTCTTGCAGCATGTAGAAGAGAGTAGACTGAAGTCCTCCAAGTAGCATCGTATAGCATAATCCTAACCGATGATCCTCTCCTCGTCGCCCTGTTAGAGAGCGATCACCGGGTTATATCTGGCACTTGGAAGGGTGTGTTTTATTAAGTATCCGGTTCTAGTTGTCATAAGGTCAAGGTACAACTCCAGGTCGTCCTTTTACCGAGGGACACGGCTATTCGAATAGATAAACTTCCCTGCAGGGGTGCACCACATACCCCAACACGCTCGATCCCATTTGGCCGGACACACTTTCCTGGGTCATGCCCGGCCTCGGAAGATCAACACGTCGCAGCCCTACCTAGGCCCAACAGAGAGGTCAGCACGCCGGTCTAAATCCTATGGCGCAGGGGTCTGGGCCCATCGCCCTTTGCACACCTGCATGTTGCGAACGCGGCCGGAAGCAGAACTAGCCCCCTTAATACAAGAGCAGGCTTACGGTCCAATCCGGCGCGCGCCACTCAGTCGCTGACATCACGAAGGCTTCGGCTGATACCACGACGCCGGGATACCCATAACTACTCCCGCGTAGATGGTTACTGCGTATAGACCAAATGGCTAGACTCAGATCAAATACCCAGATCTCGTTAAGCGTGTTAAGTATCCGCAAACGCCGACCAGGGCCAGGCCCACCTCTCTCCTAGGTGGTCGGAACCTGCCCTGTCGCTCCGCCACAAAGTAACAGTCGGGGGCCGTCGGGAACCCAGGCCCACCACTACCTGGGTGGAACCACCTGCCCCTTCAGCCCCCATCTCCGAGCAGTACCACAGGTAATGTAACAGTGTAAAGTATATAACATATGCCCGTGATCACCTCCCGAAGTGATCACGGCCCAGTAGTATAGCATGGCAGACGGACAAGAGTGTAGGGCCATTGATGGAACACTAGCATCCTATACTAGGCATGTAGGATTGCAGGTAAAGGTAACAACAGTAATAACAAGGACAGGCTATGCATCAGGATAGGAATAACGGAAAGCAGTATCATGCTACACTACTCTAATGCAAGAAGTATAGAAGAGAGTAGGCGATATCTGGTGATCAAGGGGGGGCTTGCCTGGTTGCTCTGGCAAGAGAGGGGGGTCATCAACTCTGGAGTCGTACTGGGTAGCGGCGGCGTCGGTCTCGATGTCTAGCGAGAGAAGAGGGGGGAAGAAACAATAAATATAATGCAAACAAAAGCATGACGATGCATGACATGACAAAGCGTGATGCTAGGTGTGCCCAAACGCGGTACGAGGTGGTACCGGTGAAGGGGGAAAACATCCGGGAAAGTATTCCCCGTGTTTCGCGTTTTCGGACAGATGAACCGGAGGGGGAAAGTTGCGTGTTCGCTATGCTAGGGATGCGTGGCGGACGAACGGGTTGCGTATCCGGATTCGCCTCGTCGTTCTGAGCAACTTTCATGTAGAAAGTATTTTAATCCGAGTTACGGATTAAAAGATATGATTTTCTAAAGATTTTATTAATTTTTGGAATTTAATTAATTATTTAATTTAATCAAAATAGATTTATGACATCAGCATGAGGTCATGCTGACGTCAGCAGTCAACCGAGTTGACTGGTCAACCTGACCAGTGGGTCCCACTTGTCATACTCTGTTAGTTAATTAACAGTAGTTAATTAGGTTAATTAGTCATTAGGTTAATTAACCTTAATTAGTTAATTTAATCAGAATTAATTAAGTTAATTATTTAGTTAATTAATTAATTATTTAATTAATTTTTATTATTTATTATTTATTTATTATACATATATATATTTTTTAAAATTCCTTTTTTTTAAACGTTCTGGGCAGGGGGGCCACTTGTCATTGGCCCTGGGGGCTTTAGTGGGCGCTGGTGCTAGTGGGTTACGGGCACTGGGTGCGTGGGCGCCAGCCCATCAGGGTGCTCGCCCAGGCCCTCTGCGGCGCAACGGGGCGCCGGCGGCCCCCGCAGCCAGCTGCGGCAGCCGAAGGGGAAAGGAACAGCAGCATGGCAGCGCCGGCGCAGGGCGGCGGTGGTGGCGAGGTCGGACGTGCGCAGCCCCGGCGAAGCGGCGCGGCAGGGCAAGCCAGCAAGGCGGGCAGCGAGCCACAGGCGACAGAAGGAGTTCGGGGCGCCGTGGTCGACAGCGGACGTCGGACGTCGTAAGGCGCGGCAATCAACGTCGAGGGGGTGGGCTTCGGCAGCGGCGACAGTAGAAGCAAGAAGCCGCGCAGGGGGGTGGACGTGCGCGTGAGGCGCACGGTGGGGGGGGGGGGTTCTGGCGGAGCGCATAGTAAGCGCGGTGAGCGCACGCTCACCGCGAGCGCGTGTCCGGCGAGGTCGGCGACCTAAGGTGTCGGGGAGGGAAGGAGAGACAAGGGGAAAATGAAGGAGGCGGGGTGCTCACGTGCGACGTGAGAAGGGGGGGCGCCGAGGCTTGATGCGGTCCGGTGGGGGGAGGACGGGGATGAGCGACGGGTCGGCGACGCAGATCCGGCGAGGAGGAGGTCGAGGACGGAGCGTTCTGGCCAGGAGGAGGTTCGACGAGGTGTTGGGCAATCCCGCGAACAGCGGCGAGGGGCGACGATGTGGGCGGGTTCGGGCGCTGGGGCCCCGGTCCGAGGAGCTCCTCTCCCCTGTGCGTGCGTTGTGTGGTGGCGGCGGTGTGGGAGGACAAGGGGAGAGTGGGGGATCGTGGGGGAACCGTGGTGTAGTGGGCTAGGGTTGCGTGGTGGGAGGGTTATGCAGGGGGGCGGCTGGGCCTACCAGGTGGATGGCCCAATGGCCTGCTGGGCCGGAGCCCAGTGGGGGGGGTGTTTCCCTTTTTTTCTATTTTGTTAGTTTTCTTTTGTTTTCCTTTTCTGTTTTTAACCTTAATTGCTTTAGTTTAAGTAAAACACAATAAGAGTCTCTAAATTAGTGTTACTAAATATTCCACTACCACAATTAACTTGGCACATTAATTAAAGTAGTTTGTATTTGTTTATTAATTTAAGAGCATTTAAATAATAGTTTTATACCGTTTTAATTTATTTAGTGCATTTAAGTATTTTATTAAAAGATGATTTCTGCACCAACATTTATTATGGATTATTTGACACATTAGGAACAATTTAGTTTTGACTTTTGAAAACTTTAATTGTTTTGACTTTAATTCAAATTTGAATTTGGATCGGTTCTAAACTAACTCGAGATTATCAACAATGATCGAGGTGACGTGGCATCATTACTAGAGGGTTACTGTAGCTTGATTACCCGGGCGTCACAGTGTGTTGTTGCCTTTGTCATGCATCTCATATCATGTCATCATGTGCATTGCATTTGCATACGTGTTCGTCTCATGCATCCGAGCATTTTCCCCGTTGTCTGTTTTGCTTTCCGGCGCTCCTATCTCCTCCGGTGCCCCTTTCTACCTCTTTGTCGCATGTGGGGGTTGATCTTTATTTTGGTACAGTAGTCGGACCATGAGTGTATTGGATGATTGTAATGTTATTCATGTATTTGTGTGACGTGGCGAGTGTAAGCCAACTATGTATCCTTTCCCCTTTTATATATTTACATGGGTTGTTGTGAAGATTACCTTACTTGCGACATTGCTTTCAATGCGGTTATGCCTCTAAGTCGTGCTTCGACACGTAGGAGATATAGCCGCATCGAGGGCGTTACAATGATATGACCATTAGGTGGGTAGATATTTTGGGACTGTTGGCGCATAGCACAACAACGGTCGGAATTTTGAGTATCAAATTCCCCAGGGCTATCATGTTCCTCATTGTGTAGGCAATCCGCACTGGCGAATTCCTAACTCCTCAGTGAGAACAAATTCCTCAAAGACCAAAAGAACTCCGTCTCTGTCACTGAAGAAATTGACTGAACTGTATGAGATTTCCAATGGCTTCACTCGAAGGGATTGGTAGGTGTAGGATTTGAGTTGAGCATCACTTGGAAATTTTTCTTTAGTATTTCCTCGACCCCCTTTAACAGTACGGTGTCTCATATGACTCAAGAAAGAGAAAATAAAACAAAGAAAACAAAGGTCTTCATGCTTCATGTTCCTTGAATGAATACCAAGTCCTTAGTATCACACCAATTTCTTCACTTTCAAAGTCTTCAGAAAGTCTTCAGAAATCCAAAGTCTTCAGTCGAAGAACTTCATTTTTAGGGGTCGACTTTCTCTATAAATATCAAACTCCTCATAGACTTATAGACCTGTGTACACTCACAAACGCATCAGTCCCTTAACCTATAAGTCTTCAATACACCAAAATCACTAAGGGGCACTAGATGCACTTACAACCCCCCCCCCCCATCCCTATTTATAAGGGGTGGATACAAGGCATGCGCGTGAATCGAGGAGGTCGAAATCATCATGTGGCTATATGGATGCCTCGATTCTCGGGACGTTTATTAAGATAAGAATCAATTAAGATGTGTCTGGGCCTCATGCGAAGTGACGCCATGGAGGCTTAAGAAAATCATGTGAGCTGACGTCATGGCGGGTTATAGCAAGGTTTATCAAACAAGGCGATACAAGATTTTGACAAGTCAGGTATTGAAGATTGATGTGAACAAGTTCAAATCAACCTGGGGCCTAATGTTGAGGATATAACTACTGGGTATGAACCGCCCAGGAGGGGCCGGGTCATACCATCGGCGACTTATCAATGGAGATGGCGGATCATACAAGCCTGTGGACGGCCCAAGACCCAGAGGCGACTTGAGGCCCAGGAGCATGAACCACCATATATGTGTGACTTGTATTGTAAGGCAAGCGTAGTTAGTCACCGAGCTGGATACATTGTGTATGAGCCTACCGGGACTCCGTGAGTCACCGGGCGTCAACCTGTGTATATAAAGGGATGACCCAGCGATGGTTTAGGGTAAGAAATAAGAGATCAAGAACTAGGTCAAGCATATTCTCTCCCTGGTAATCGAAACCCAAGCAATACAACCCCAAACTAGAGTAGGTCTTTACCTTCACGGCAAGGGGCCGAACCAATATAAACTCTATGTGTCCTTTATCCCGTTTAACCCCTTTAAAGCTAACCTAGTTGCGATGGCTCCATGACTAAGTCCTTCTGCTAGGACATCTGACATGACAATTCCACGATAAGTCCCTTCTCAAGTTGCTCTTTCAACTTGGCATTTTCCTCCACAAGATGCACATGCTCACAACAAGGATTAGTAGCATGAGCATTATCAATTAGAACGAAGGGAGGACATGTGGAAATCTCCTTGGTTAGCTTCACCTGGAGTTGGTCACGAGACTCTTTGAGTGAAGCATGAACACCCTTCAAGACCTTGTGAGCATTGTCAAGTGTATCAAATTGTTCTTTGAGTCTATCATGGTCAACCCTCAAGTGTGGCTTTCTCGGATTTAAGCACACGAGTAAGAACAATAGCGTGATCAAGATATTTTTGCAATTTAGCATGATCAACATTGTGTGACTCCTCAAGAGTCAAACGAAGATCTCACTCTTCCTTTAGATCAATGGAAAGATCCGCAATCTCGTCGGCATAGTAACGACTATGCCCCTCCAACTTGGAGATAGTATCTTCATGCGACTCAATGATATCATTGGCCTCACCAAGTTGTTCCAAGATAGCAACAAAGTGCTTCTGGATTCACCCTTGAGCTTGTTCACGAACTTGGTGAACTCATTCTCATTAACTTTCTCCACCTCACTATCATCAACACAATCTAATAATGAAGGAGTAGTAATGATGGTGGTTTTGATGTTAGGAGTTACCTTGTTGATACCTTTGGCCATGAGACACTTGGCAATGGTGTTTTCATTGGGGGCACCGAAGAGAGACACCTTGGAGGGGAATATGTAGCAATGACAATGGTTGTTTTTGTCATTCCTTCTCCACTTGTATCTTCCTCATCACCATCGGAGGGGTACTCTTCATGTGCCACCAAGCCCTTTGGGAGGAGTCTTCTTGGTGGAGTTGTTCTTGCTAGGAAAAGACTTGGCTTTGTCTTTGCGAATGAGTTTGCCACCATTGTCTTCCCTCTTCTCGTAAGGGCACTCCGCCACAGTGGCTCATATTGCCACAATTGTAGCAAGTCCTTACTCGTTGCTTGTTCTTTCACCCACTTGAGTTGTTCTTGGTGAAGTTGGGCCTTGAGTTCCTCTTGTTGTCCCAAAATTGCCTTGATGCAAGAGCCATGTGCTCATGGTAAGCATATTTGGTGTGCTCGGGGCAACACACCTCTTCTTCTTCCGGAATGGCCTTGGCCTTCAAAGCAAGGGTGGTTGAGCTCTTCTTTGACCGGGCACGAGCAAGAGCATTGTCGGCGGTCTTGTTCATGATGTTAATGACAATAAACTCATCCAACACTTCACTTGAGGTTAAGGTGTGAAAGTCCGGCCTTTAACGAATCACGGAAGACATGGCCTTGTTGAATGGCATGATGGCCTTGAGAAACTTGCGCTTGATACAAGTGTCATCCGTATCCTTGCTCCCATGGTCTTGGAGAGCAACCGCAAGAGTTGTCACCCTCCGGTAGAGATCACGCGGATCCTCATCTTCTAGCATCACGAATTCATCACCCTCATCAAGGACCACTTCAAAGTTGGACTGTTGGATGCTTGAGCTCCCCTTGTACATGGATACGATGTGTTTCCAACAATCGTTTGCACGAGTGAAGGGACGAAGGTGGGATAGATCTTTGTGTGGGACCGCATCTTCAAGGATGAACAAAGCGGAGTGATTGTATTGATTGTCCACTTCTTCTCTTGGGGTGAAGTTGTTTGGATCATGCGGGTAGAAGCCTTGCTTAATGATTCTCCAAAGGTTTGTTGAGCTATGATTCAAATGAGACTTGATGCAAAAGACCCAATTAGCAAAATCACCTTTAACAAGCTTGGGAGGAGGACCATATTAATGCGAGGTGTAGGGACTGGTCCTCCATAGACCGGGGGAGGGGGAACCGAGGCAAAGGTTCCCATCCCATTCTTGTCGTGAGTGGAAGAAACATAAGTACCTTTAGCCGCTTCCTTAGCAAGATTGGCCTCTGACTCCGATGCGGTGGGATTAACCACAAGCAAAGGATCGGGAGAAGCTTTCATCCCCTCAAGCAATTCTTTAAGCATGGACTTGACTTCGGTCATCATGGACATCTTAAGTGAAGCCACAACTTCATTTAAGTCGTCTCGTGTGATCAAAGTCAACTCCACAGCCTCGGGCACTTCCTCCCCGGTGTCAACCATACTCTTCGGGTGGTGAAACCCTTAATAAAGAGATGAGGCTCTAATACCAATTGAAAGGATCGATATGGTTGACTAGGGGGGGGGGTTGAATAGGCAACCACCAATTTTTTGCTTCTATTCACAAATTAGGTTTAGCAACAAATATGATGCTAACAACAATAACAACAAGTGCAAGCAAAGGATACAGCACAACAATAGCTTGCACAAAATAAAGGAAGGAGATAACCACAAGTGGAGCCGGTGGAGATGAGGATGTGTTACCGAAATTCCTTCCCTTTGAGGGGAAGTACGTCTCCGTTGAAGCAGTGTGGAGGCACAATACTCCCCAAGAAGCCACTAGGGCCACGGTATTCTCCTCACGCCCTCACACAATGCGAGATGCCGTGATTCCACTAGTGGTGCCCTTAAAGGCGGCGACCGAACCTTTCCAAACAAGGTTGGGGCAATCTCCACAACTTGATTGGAGGCTCCCAACGATACCACAGAGCTACACCACAATGGATTGTGGCTCCGAGGTGACCTCAACCGTCTAGGGTGCTCAAACACCCAAGAGTAACAAGATCCGCAAGGGATTAGTGGGGGGAATCAAATTTCTCTTGGTGGAAGTGTAGATCCGGGCCTTCGCAACCAAAACCTAGAAAATCAACAAGTTTGATCGGCTAGGGAGAGAAGTCGGGCTAAAATGAGCTTTGGAGCAACAATGGAGTTTGGGGGAGGAAGAGGTGAGTCTTCTTGGGGATAAAGACCTCCTTTTATAGTAGGGGGGGGACAAATCCAACCGTTATGCATCTCACAGCTCGTAGACGAGCGGTACTACCGTTCTAAGAGCGATACTACCGCCCTTTACAGGATGCACAAGAGAAAGAAGAACATGGGAGAAAACAGAGGAACGGGCGGTGGTAGCCGCGGTAGTAGGGGCGGTACTACCGCCTATAAGCGGTACTACCGCTGCTACAACTGCCCATTTTCTAGGGACAAACATGTAGCACGATAGTAACCCATAGGCACCACCGTAGAACCCGACATGACGAATCGAGGCCCCAGCCACGAGCGATAGTGCGAACGGTGGTTACAACGGTACTACCGCTGCCGCCAGCGGTACTACCCCTTGTGGCTCTTCTCCCCTACTCCGATGCAAATGGGGGACAACTCCAAGGAAATGGAAGGGGGCGATGGGTGCAAGAAGACTGTACGTGTTGATTCCACCCAAACCTTTCCAATGCAGACCTCCTCTTGATAGTACGGTTTTCCCTACGACTTAAGTGCACCAGAAAAGAAACGCGGGAAAGAAAACCATCTTCTCTTGGAACTCCGAGGGGCACGAATCGTCTTGTGCCATATGCTTGATAGTCCGAGAAGCTCAATCCACACGATTAGTACGCAAACATGTTGTTATCAATCATCAAAACCACTTAGGGAGAAATATACTCTAACACTCGGCCCACCTAAAACTGAGGCGGAGCCCGTGCATTCGGAGCTACTCGCACTGTTTCCATGGCAAAACCCCCTTTCTCAACCCTCAATAACCGAAAAGTGCAGAGGATCAATTGTAGATTTTTTTTGGTAAATAAGAGTGTCAAACCAATGAGGAGCTAAAGGTAGAATTTATATTCTCTTCAAGTTCTATCGACCACTGATACAACTCTGCGCACACTTAACGTTTGCTTTACCTAGAGCAAGTATGAAATTAGAAATACTTTGTAGGTGTAATCCAAGAATTACTTTGCAAGAATAAAACTAGGAGTACTTTGCAAGATAATAAAAGTTAGTTTGTTTCAGTAGAGAGCTTTTTGTAGCATAAGAGAAGAATTTGTCCCTAGGCAATTGATAACTAGATCGGTAATCATTATTGCAATTTTATATGAGGGAGATGCATGAGCTAACATACTTTTCGTACTTGAATCATATGCACTTACGATTGAAACTCTACCAAATATCCGCAACTATTAAAGATCCCTGTGACATATACGGGACGAGCCGTTTTCGAAACTTGGTCGGGATGGATTTTTTGTCCTTGTGCCATAAAATGGCGGGTATTTTAGTCAAACATGTTTTCGCGGGATCTGCTAGAGTTTGCTCTAAGCTCATTTTTTCAAGGACGTCCACCCTGGCACAGTTAGTTATTTTTAGGAAGGCACAACTAGTTTTTTCTAGGCAGATACCCTCTCCTGCTGGAGTTGGGCCTCCAGCTCCAGGTACGTGGATCGGACCGCCTGGAACGTATTGTCAGTAAGACTCCCCAGCGGTCCACCGTCAGGGACTCAGGGTCAGGATTCTTTACCAACTCTTCAAGCAAGAAGGCAGCGCGATTTGACGCCCGTAGACTCGCCTCCTTCCTTCCCTCTGTCCACAGCCGAGGCATAGGACTAGGCGATTCCAACCGGCGGCGGCGAGATGAAGCTCACCGTGATGACCGCCGACGAGCAGTTTCTCAACCTCGACGTCGACCCCGACGAATCCGTAAGCCTCCGTCCCGCCCCCCTCGGTCCCTCCTGTACTTCTCCCCCATCTCGATCTCGACGGGCAATAAAGGCTGCTTCTTTGGGCCAAAATTCGGGTGGCGAGCTCGCGAGAAGGCCGAGGAATTCCGGCGAGAAAGCGGGAACCTCGCAGCGACCCGCAATTCACTCCCCTCGGCGTATTGGTGCCTCGTGCTTAGGCGTAGAGTTCGATCGGATCTTTAGCTGCGACAGCTGCGGTATCTTGGTTTGGCTAGAATCGTGCGAGTCTTCTGCTCGTGGAGCTAAAACTGAGCTGTGATTGCGATCCATGGACGCGAAATCTGTGCGGCTTTTGGCTGAATTGTGCGACCTGCGTGTTTTGCAGGTGGAGAATTTGAAGGCGCTTCTTGAGGTGGAGGTGAGCCGGCGCCAGCGGAATCTTTCTTCAGGTTTCTCTTCCAGGTTTTGCCTTGGCTGGTTTGACCTCACATTGTTTGGTTTTGGGTGTCTTTGCGTGGCTAGACTCAAGTGCCGTTGCAGCAGCAGCTGCTTCATTTCAATGGCAAGGAGATGAACAATGCTGAGAAGCTCAGCGCCATCGGAGTCCATGATGGTGATCTTGTGATGATGGTTGCCTCCAATAATAGGTTTGGTTGTTGTTTTTCCGACATCTCTGGTTGTTCTCTAGGGAATTTCTTGAGGGGTTACATACTTACATTCCTGCTGTTCGTTATGCCTGATATGATGCTTCTGGTCTTACATGTGACGTCTTGTTTTCTTTTATTGGTACGTCGAGCTGGTTTTCTTTTTTGTAGCTGTCAGTTATGATTTTGGTACATCACAATCACAAATCAGAACTGCCATGATGTTGAAAAAGATGCACTACATATTTTAGCTTAACTAATCCTCGTGAATTTTAGTGCCACTGCAGTGACAATGCTTTCTACTAGTTAATTTCTTGGGTCAAAAATTTCAGGACATCTCAGGATATTATGAGGTTAAATCCTGATGGATCGGCAGTAAATCCTCAAGCTTTCCAACAACATATTCGTGGCGATTCACAACTTATGGCGCAACTCCTTCAGGTAAAGCTTTGTTGGTAGCTTCATTGATTTATCAATATTGGCTAGGTTGCAATTCCCAGATGTTAGTTGCAGAAAATATGTCCATTATTTTTGTTTGAACTGATATCTTTTTAATTTGCAGAATGACCCTTCATTAGCTCAAGCCATCCTTGGAGATGACATCACTGAGTTGCAAAACATCTTGCGGTCACACCACCAACAAAGACTACAACTGAAACGCAAACAGGAAGAAGAGCTTGTGAGTATCTCATCGGCTAATCGCTAGTTTTTATTATGGTGTATTTATTTAAGTCTAAATTAAGCAATCCACTCAGATTTTCTTAAGTCTCAATCGATTCAGAAAACTGAAAATTGCAACTTGCACTTTTCTGCCCAGTTGCACCTTTTTGCATTTTTCTGAAACAAGAAGTGCAAGTTGCACTTTTCAGTAAACTGAAATTGCACTTTTCTGAATCGATAAGAAAATCTCAGTCGATTGAGACTTAGCAAAACTATTTCCCCCCTGATAGTTATTTGATGTTCTTAGTGACAAAGTTGAGAAATATGCTTCTTCTTGCATTAATTCCATAGCATTTGTATAAATATATTTCCATGCTGTTACATCTATATGCTGTAAAATTTCACATCTTGTAAGCTCTCTTAGATAGATATATATTGGACCACTTCAGGAGATGGTAGTTCCATGTTCTTTTTCTTGCTGTGTTCTATTTTTGCAAACTTGCTGAATAATAATAGGTTAAGTCATTGATGATTATGATTTTTTTCAGGCCTTATTGTATGCCGATCCATTTGATGTCGAGGCTCAGAAGAAAATTGAAGCTGCAATTCGGCAGGTAGAAACTTTTTTGTGAGGATAACACCTGGTGACTGTTTAGGCTTCTCATATGTTACGAGGCGAATGTTAAATATCACAATCATCATTACATGACCAACCCAAGGATGGCTTATTTATTTTAGAGGGCAGTGCTTATTTCTTAAGCCGCTGTGGAGAAGCAGTCATAAGAAGGTTAATCAAACTAAATGTAAATGAATTTGGTTAACCAATTGTTGTCCTCATCTTTCATTCAATATGCTCCGCGATAGAGAAGATGAACCTTGGTCCGCAGCAAGGCAATTTGGTTAGGGTAAAGGTCCACTCACCCTCAACAATCTGCTGACAGGGCTCTTTCCTGACGTGGAAATAGAGGCTGAGGCTGAGAGAACATTTTTATTTATTTCATTGCTTGATCGAAGGTTTACATACACATTGGTCCTTTATTATACTCGGGAGCATCTGACTTGATCCACAAGTTGGATCTCAGTTCAAACTCAAGTCTGAACCATAACTCTACATTCCTATTTCAGTTGGGCTCTTCCTTACTTTAACTACTCTTTCTAATAGACCCAACCATATCCAATAACTTGAGTTATTCCTTTTCTTAACCTTCCTATCTCTAACATAACCTACACAATGCCTATATGGATATGTTTGTCTCTTGCTGTCTTGTGGACCCACAACAAAAACAAAAATGTATTTGTTTGCAACTTCATCAAGAGAAAAATTTAGCCAAACATGTTCTTATCTAAAAGCAGCTCAACCCAATGGGGTTATCAAAATCCACAACAATGCCAAACAAGCCTTAAGAATGCTTATCATAAACATAGGAATAGACATGGGACTGAATATAATGAAGAGT
The DNA here is from genome assembly GCA_034509565.1 of Triticum monococcum. Taxonomy (NCBI): domain Eukaryota; kingdom Viridiplantae; phylum Streptophyta; class Magnoliopsida; order Poales; family Poaceae; genus Triticum; species Triticum monococcum. The sequence goes on along the minus strand of CM067846.1, from coordinate 166,536,576 downwards.
CAGAGTGATGCATAGTGCAAAAGGGGAATTTCATTTTTCATGCATGTAAGTATGTAACTCCTGCTAGCTTTCATGGTTGGATAATATTAAAATATTATTACTCCCTCCGTTCCTAAATATAAGTCTCTTTAGAGATTCCAATATGGACTACATATGGAGCAAAATAAGTGAATCTACACTCTAAAAAACGTCTATATACATCCGTATGTAGTCTGTATTGAAATCTCTATAAAGTTTTATATTTAGAAACAGAGGGAGTAGTTGTTACCATGTCATATGCTTTTTATGTAAAATGATGTGCACACAAAAGCTTTGCTCTGTCTTACTGTGTTTTATACTCCTGTTCACCTCAGCAATCTTAGTTAAATACCTGACGTTCTGAGTACTTGTAATTTGTCATTCAGAAAGGCATTGATGAAAATTGGGAGGCTGCTATAGAGCATAATCCTGAAGCATTTGGTCGAGTGGTATGTTGACTCTTTAGTAAGTATGTTTCTATTTTACATGCTATTCTTATTTATTAACTGACAGGCATTCTATTTCAGGTTATGTTGTATGTGGATATGGAAGTCAACGGAGTACCTTTGAAGGTATTATGTTATTTCATATATCTATTTGTAGATAACGAGCATGGTGAACAGCTGAGCATTGCCTGTACTCAAAAGCCCAATCAATATTTTTAAATGATATTTTGAATATCAGAGACCTTGTATGGACTTTGCTATAACTCCTTTCATATATCATTGTTGATCGCATCAATCTTAGCTAAATAACTGCAACACAATATTTTATTACTACCAATTGTATTATCTACCCCAATAGTTTATTCTTGAAAGTTAAATCTTCCTTTCTATTACTGCGTTTGTGTACTAGCAGTCTACCAACTAAAGGATATGCAATAACTGGATACGGATTTATTCAGATGCTTGATTGCTTCCTGCTACTCGTTTTGTATACGCGATCTCTTAGCTTTTCTTTCATCTACAGGCCTTTGTTGACAGTGGAGCTCAGTCAACCATCATATCAAAAGACTGCGCTGAACGTTGTGGGTACGATTATAAATTAAAATGTTGTTATTGCAACTGTTTAGTCTTTCATATCTCATATGATCATTCTGCGTGTAGAAGTCATACATATTTAAGAGTTTATCTCATCATACAATGGAATTTTACTGTACACGTGAATGTAAATCATTCACTGGGGACATTCGCTGAAATGCATTCCATGCCATATACAACTGATCACATAATCGAGTATCATTTGCAGGTTACTCAGGCTCCTTGATCAGCGTTACAGAGGGGTTGCTATTGGAGTTGGTCAATCGGAGATACTTGGAAGAATACATGTAGCGGCAATAAAGGTTTGATATTGTAAATTGCTGTACCAACGTCAAAATTTCCAGTCCTTTTGAGAATGACCCATTTTGTGCGCCATGACTTTGGACACACTGTAATGCTATTTGAGTCATTGAAAAATTTGCAGTCTGACAAGCATTATTTAGCCTAGAGAGACATAGTAATAATATAATACCAAACTCATTACTCGGGTACAAAATTATGAATTTTGATTGCTCTACAATATGTTGTCTATGTTCCACAAAAAGGATACTCCTTAAGTTGAATCAGAGCCTTTAGTATTTTCTTCAAACCTAATGCCATAACTTTCATCATTATGAGAATTCATCAAGTAGTGACAGTAATTCACAATACGTTGCTATGTTTGGACAGATAGGCCATGCTTTCTATCCCTGTTCCTTCACAGTATTGGATGCTCCAAACATGGAATTCCTTTTCGGGCTTGATATGCTGCGGAAACATCAGGTAATTGCATGACCAAGTTTTGGAATAAGTCATCGCATCTAACTCACATCCCATAATGACACATTTTGTTATCCAACGCAGTGCATTATTGACCTAAAGGACAATGTCCTTAGAGTAGGAGGTGGTGAAGTGTCAGTTCCCTTCTTACATGGTTAGTAGCTTGCCTATTTCATGTTTTTTTCTCTAGTTTTAGTTCTTGATGATTGCATAATGAAATAGACTATTAAGTTAGATATTATTGTTAGTTTTTTCGCAATACTGAACATCCCTATATTTTGTATTCTATATCATCTACTTCTACAATTTTGCAAGTCTCGGTTTTTCAATCCCTCTAATATGGTATCTTCAGAGAAAGACATCCCTTCACATATACGCGATGGAGAGAAATCGTCGAACCTAGCATCTTCTAGCCAAGGAGCAGCTGGAGTAAGCAAAATTTACTGCTTTGCATAAATCAGCCTTGGTTTTCCTGTAATCATATTAGAGACACAGGAGTAATCATCCGTATATCCTTATTTACTCTATATCATCCAGGAATCGTCAAAGGCACGTGAGAAGACTCCTGATGTGCCACCGGCATCCTCTCCTGCAGGTTAGTTTACTGGTGCTCGTGTAGTTCCTTGACTTAGAGAACTGTGATCTTCTGATAACTTTTAGCCTATCGAATTGCTGATTAATTGCGACCAACTTTGATTTCCTTTGTAGGAGCTCCAGCTGTAATTCCTCCACAGGTGTCAATTTTTTCTTCAAAATTGTGGTCTTCTATACATTTGTTTCTTTTGAGAGTCCATGAATTAGATTGATCTTGACCATTTTAAGAACCCTTGTCAGGGAGGAGATTTTGAAGCAAAAGTCATAAAGCTCGTGGAACTTGGATTTGACCGAGCATCTGTAATACAAGCACTCCAGTTGTGCAACGGCAACGAGGATCAGGCAGCTGGGTACTTGTTTGGTGGTTAGAGTATTTAGAGCAGACCTTCTGCTCAACATTTTCTCGATTTGAACATTTATACACACACTGATCAAGGAGATGTGGCATCCTCCATTTGAGGAACTAAAACTTTGTGTGTGGCAAATACAGGCTTGGTAGGGATGATTCGTATTCTGTCTTCAGTGAGAAAAAAACGTTTTCTTTCTTTCATTATCAGATACAGAGATTGTAGACACTGAGTGCAAACACAATCGAAAAGATTGTTTTTGTACTCATTCTCATCCATTTCCTAAATTTTCAGTTATTGAGATCGAACAAAATCAATCTATTGCAAAGCAAGAATAACCCTACTTCCCTTTTAGCGCGTATGCCTAGTACTTTGTCCTGTGTTTGATAGTCTGCATTAGGTTCAACCAGGCCCCTGATATGCAGTTTTGGGCTGTTTGTTTGCACCCTGGGTTTGGCCGAGTAGGAACACTCGAATCTGCCTTTTCCATAGCCAAGTCTGAGCAATGCAACTTAGTCACGTGGGTGTCCGAGGAGCCATGCTCGAAATATTGTGTTTTTCCTAAAGCGCTGCCACCCTCGGCCCTCTCTCGTTGCTCACTTTCCCATCTATCAACATTTGACACAAGATTTGGACGTCAAGCATCGTGGATCACCAACCTCATCACATGCATTCGTCAATGGCAGTAAGCCCTCTGTCCCGGACGGAATTGATTTATCATGGCCTCATTCGATTTACACATCACACACTAGGCATCTAATCTACCTCTCGGGCATCAATTTGGCACTTGATTTAGGCATACCCAGTTAGGGATTTGAGCGATTCGAATGGGATTGAGTACAATTTTCATTTTGGTGTGTGTGTGGGGGGTGTGGGGGGGGGGGGGGGGGGGGTGTTAAATCAAGCTTACATCTAGTGACACCCATCCCAACAAGCACTACATCCTAGCCACAGCGAGCCTGTAGGCAGTTGGGGCCGCGGTAGCCTTTGTAATCGTCGACCTCCAAGATCGCTTGGCTTAGGCGCCCTAACCACCATCTTTACCGCTTCAAGATTGCCAGCGTCTTGAGGCTTGACTGGTTCGCCATTGGCATTGTCCACCATCTCCTCCTTCCTTCGCAAGTGGTGCTAATTCGCGTGATGGACAACGGTTGTAGATCCGTCATGTGCGGTGCTGCGATCCCGACAACCACATGCTGAAACCATCAAGGCGAGGTGTTGGAACCGGCTAGGCGTGATGCTGCTACCACGACCACATGCTTGAACCAGCAAGGCGCGAAGATGGAACCAACAACACATGGTGCTGGAACCACACCCCGTGATGCAGCGACCGTGCTCCGGCAACACTGCTATTAACGGTCGGGGTGCTAGGACAATCTACGATGACGACCATGGTGGGAGCTGGAACCGGCTACCATGGTAGCTGCATCTAGGGAGTGGCGAAGTTGCAACCACCCGCACGTGATGCTGGAACCGCTGTCCGACGGGTTAGAACTAGTGCAGCCGAATGTTGGAACCTTTGCTCAGAGATGCTGGAACAGGTGCCCGAAGAAGCTAGAACTGACACCTGGCGATGCTGGAAACCGACACCCACTAGTGTTGCGATTGGCGGAGATGCTAGTACTACCTCCACAAGAAGCTGCAACCACATACGGGATGCTGTGATGTCGGTTCACAAAGAGGTGCGACGAGACGAGCTGGCCGTGTTGCGAGCCGACTGAGGGAGCGCGAACGCAAGATAAGTGGGGAAAGAGACGTGAGGAATAAGGCGACATGGGAGAAGATAGATCGGTTGATTAAGGAGATATCGCATGGCAGACTACCTGCCAGGATTTGGGCCGATCAACCGACGCCTAACACGTCCCTTCTTCTATAGAAATGCTGGTCAAGACTAGAAGAACAACGGTGTATAAGAATAGACAGCAAGCAACAAAAACAACACGAATGGACAAAATGAATCGCTTTTGCTCATCCCTGCTATTTTTCTATGTTAGCATCTATAATCAGATGTTTGGTGCGCGACGCCACAGTTGTATTGCTCCTATTTATAAATGCAGCACACACATATAAGGAACGTTATACAAGAGCAAACACCCTAGTTTCCAAATTTCGGCATAGGTCGGGGGATCGGCGTGCCCCAGCCCTTGCGTGCCGTAGATCCTCTTCCGGTTTCGATGCCGCTAGCTTTCTTTCAAAAGAGAAAGCACAATGCAAACACTGCGAAGAACTACCAACCACTTTATTCCCCTTCACTTGATTATTGTTCCATAGGCCTAAAGATCTAAATAACATATGCGTGTCTGTTTCTCTCTACAGTGGCTTCATTCCTAAGCTAATCAAACGCCAACTTGACCTCGATCGATATAATTTTCCCCGGTCGCCCGTTCACGCCGCCGTCTTGACAACGATGGGGCTCTTCACGAACTGGACCCCGTTGCTCCATATGAGCGCGCCAAACGCGTAGTTCTTGGCCAGCTTGGCGTTCTTGGTCTCGAACTTGACCTCGAACGTCTTCTCCTCCCCCTTCTTCCCAAACTCCATCACGTCGGGTCTCACCGTCACGTGCACGCCAGCCGGCTGGCGCACCATCGCCTTGTACTTGCCCGGGGAGCCGACGTTCTTCACCGTGCGCTTCACCGTCACGCCGGAGGCCGTGAGGTTGACGACGGTGATGGATGGGTAGTTGAGGTCCTCGATCTTGAGGGCCTTCTCGGGGCACTTGTACGGCTCGCCGTTGAACATGGACAGGACCGTGGCGTTGTACTTGAGCGCGCAGAGGAAGTCGAGGTAGTGGTCAGGGCCGAGGTCGTAGACGAGGCCCGGGTTCATGGAGCGGCTCGGCCACACGTGGCCGGCGCCATAGGCAAAGGGCCCCGCCGGCGCCAAGGACGCGTTGAGGATGGACTCGCCCTTGTTGTCCACGTCGATTGCCGTCGTCATCATTGCCGACTTGATCGCCGAGGGGCTCCAGTCTGGGTGGAGGGCCTTGAGGAGCCCCACGAGGCCGGAGACGTGCGGGCATGACATGGACGTCCCCGACATGGACGTGAAGGCAACGCGGCGTTCGTCAAAGGCAAGCTCCGTGGGGGCCATGGCGCGCGTAAACGCGGCAATCACGCTCACCCCAGGCGCCGTGATGTCGGGCTTGAGAATCTCCGGGTTGACGGGGTTGGGTCCCTGCGAGGAGAAAGCGGCCATGTACGGCGCTGGCTTCGTCTCCAGGGTCGTCTCCGGCTTCTCAACGTACCCCTCTGGAGACCTTTTCAAAAAACAGAAACAACGTCATGCATCCATCTAAATGTGCCAATTATTTAGAAGCAGTAATTAATATAGATTACGCCGTAGGCTTCATTCATGGTTTGGTTTGCTTACTTGGCGGATTTGAGGTAGTTGTACAGGGTGAGGCCGTCGCTGTGCCTGATGTGCGTGGCCGGGAGCAGGTGCGCGTCCGCGATAATCTCGTTGCCGGATGCGGCGTCGTTGGCGAGCACCATGGCGGCGCCACCGGCTTGGAGCACCGTCAGGCCCTTGGCCACACGCGCGCTCGTCCCACGCAGGCACACCACGATCTTGCCCTTCACCTTCGTCGGGTCCAGCGACCCCTGCAGGCAAATCTTGCTGCACTCGCACACACATTCATCATCATTATCATCATATCGTAAAGGTCGCACATTACTAGTATTTGGTCGTATAGAAGATTAACAATATAGAGACAATGATAGACGTACGCGTCATCTACCGCTCTGCCGGGAGCTGCGGCTTCAGCGGAGTCGATCATGGGGTAAGACTCCTTGCTCTTGAGCGATGTCTCCGACATGCTCTGCCCCTGCATGCACCAAAACAATTTGATTAACTATCTTCCAGAAATGACAATAACAAGAACTGTGAGATAGCTAGGGAAGAAGCGGGCCTTGATCTTTGTGCCGTTGAAGACGACGTAAGACGGGAACTCGCGGTCCATGGTGCTAGCACCGACGGTGAAGAGCCACGGCGCAAGGTTGGAGATGGAGCTCGGCTTGGGGCCCGAGTTTCCGGCGGAGCAGACGACGGAGATGCCCCGGCGGACGGCGTGAAAAGACCCGATGGAGATGGCGTCGTCGAAGTAGTCGTAGGGCTCGCCGTCGTTGCCGAGGGAGACGGACAGGACGTGCACACCGTCGTGGATGGCAGCGTCGAAGGCGGCCAGGATGTCCGCCTCGAAGCACGAGCTGCCGTTCACGGGCTTGTAGCACACGCGGTATGCAGCCACGTGCGCCCGCGGGGAGCCGCCGGAGGCCGTGCCGTTGCCGAAGCCGAACACGCTGGCGCCGGGCACCGCCGAGCCGCCGGCCGTGGACAGCGTGTGCGTGCCGTGCCCCTCGTTGTCCCGCGGCGTGTTGAACTCAGGAGCCTTGGTGTCGAGCCCTTCCGAGCCGTACCCCTTGTTGAAGTAGCGCGCCCCGATCAGCTTCCTGCATGCATGCGCGCCAAAAGTTCAGACAGAACTAGTATTAAAAAATTGCTCCATACAAAATTCAAATTTTTTTTTTTGCTCCATACAGCTCGATGAATAAACTCTGATGGAGAATGTCCATGATCCTTTCGATCAATACATGCATCATTGAGCATATATTCAAAACTTGTTTCTAAAATTCTTCGTTATTTTTCTTTATGCTCATTTGTGCAGGGACAAAAGACAAGAGTATACAGTGAACTCTGATGTTTTTTTTTCTGTTAAAGGCATGCAACTTTTCCTGTTCTTTCTTCTCTCGCCGACTATTTCTTTACAGGTGGGGCAGGGAGACACTATATACCACTCAGACTCAGTGCAGTGTCACTGTCGTCTGGGATTAAAGGAATTCTCAAGGATAGACATGATGCATGCAGTCAAAGCATGCATATATATACATCATTGCCACTTACTACCATCAGCTGGTGGTGGTCTTACTCTCCCACAGCTCATATCTGCATGGTGGTGGCCTCAACTATAGTGCTACACTAGACAAAAGTATATCAACTTTTTGGATCAAACATACGTGCACAGTATGCACTCCAAGTGTGGATCTGAAAAGGACACAAACATTGCTCTAAACGAACATAGTTATGTGACTAATTAGCATGAGAATGCATGCATGCATTAATTAAGGGCGTGGCTAGCTCAGAGTCAAGTAACATAACACGTAAAAAAAAAAGACTAAAAAATGTGCATAGATCTCAATATAAGATATCACGAATATAGCATCGATTGAGGCATAAGAAATCTCAGTCGACTGAGATTTAGCTAGGCTGTTAATTAAATGTGTAACAACTAGAGTTAGTTAGTTCGGTAGCTTACGCGTTGCAGTGGAAGTTATCGTCTTGGCCTTTCTCGCATGTTCCTTTCCAGTGCTTGGGGACTGGTGCCAGCCCATGATCCCGAAAGCTCTCCGATTCTGGCCACACACCTTCACATCCATAGAGCACAAGAGCACGTATATATCAGCAACACCATTGAAATACAAATCAATTTGAACGGCAGATTCCAATCCAAAGTAAAGACAACTATTTCAGTACAACGGTTAAATAAAAGGTCCTCAATTGGAGGCCTGTTTGGACCGCAGAAATTCCATGAAAAATCTGCTGGCTCGTTTTAACGTGGACAAGGAAATTTCTCCAGATGGACATTGATTGGTTTGGAGTATGTATGTTGGATTATGGCCCATCCTTTGGCTGCATCGGAATTGTAATGAGCATGTCGAGAAAGTAAGTACCCTGTAGGAATGTAGGGTAGGATAGCATCTAGCATGGTTGCATGTACAGATGGGAAGCCACTATGGAATCATTGGATGGTCCTATATACTCGATCTGTCAAAGACCAGCTATAAAGATGAATCCATTAGTGAATGGGAAAAAGTCAACAGCACTCTGACTAGTCTTCTGACCTCCTCTATAGCACTATGACTAAAAACAAGTAGTACAATATCAGGCTTAGCCTGTTTACATGGCACTTTTGCCAATGTGAAAAAGAGAGACATGAAAAAAAGTAAAAGAGGAGGCTTTTATGCAAGAGCCCGCCTCTAGCGGGCTCCTGAATAAAGATATTTAATGAGAGAAAAAAGATAGAGAGAAATTGAGAAAAATTTATAATCTTATTGGCAACTTTATAGTCAACATTATTGTATGAGTAATTAATAATGCTAATATGACATGCCCATACAACCAGCACCTCGCTATACTATTAACCATAGTCTAAACAGATGAAGGATGTGCAATTCTATATACCCCTCAATGGGCATCCCATAATAAACTATGTTCGTTCGAAAAATGATCATATTATGAGACGGAGGGAGTACTCAAGAGAATGATTCCAACTAGTACTTCTAAATTCTAAGAGAGTCCTTGCCATGCAACATGCATTAGTGCATTTCTTTGTGGGTTTTAAATTTCATTACATTTAGCTGTGGCATGCACAAACGTTTCGTGCCGAGATTTCATTTTAGAATGTGCTCATATTTCGTACATAAATAAATCGCAAGGACTGAATTAGCATTTTAAATTATTATACTTCCTCCGTTCCTAAATATAAGTCTTTGTAGAGATTTCACTATGGACCACATACGGATGTATCTAGATGCATTTTAGAGTATAGATTCACTCATTTTGCTCCGTATGTGGTCCATAGCGGAATCTCTTCAAAGACTTATATTTAGAAACGGAGGGAGTATATCTAATTCTGCGGTAACATGCAGGGTAATCCAATCTAAGACAATTTTTGTACTGGGATGTCTACTAAAAAAATATTTTTGGCACTTTACTGATTTTCTGGCTTCCTGCTATATATACTGTCCCAAATATCTGTGGTCAGATTAAGTCAACCAGATTGATTATGATTATATATAAATCCGATCATGCAAGTACCGGTGTCGATGTTGCCAATGACGACGCCCTCGCCGAACTTAGCCTTGCGCCAGGACGCTCCGCGGGGGACACCTCCGGGCCCGGCGATCCCAAGGAACTGCCACGACCGCGTCGTGTGCAGCTGGTACCCCCTGTTCCGGAACACCGACACCACCTCCGGCAGCCCTGCAGATTAGATCACGACCGGAAAGCAGTCAGTTAATCGATCGGCGACACCATATTTCAGGAGCAAACGCCGTCGATCCACCACGGCGGTCATGCAGGCGGTAGAGAGAGACTACTAACTGGCGATCTGGGCGGCTTGCTCGGCGTTGAGGTTGGCGGCGAAGCCGTTGATGTGCTTGGTGTACGAGTAGAAGATGGCCTCCCGCGCCTTCTCCTTGCTGCATTGCGATGAGCGTAACAGAGAGAAAATCTACGTCAGCCAACCTCCATGCACGCATCTACACCTGATCATCGGTTCAAGAAACAGCGGCGGCCATGGCCTGCTTACTCTCCGAGGACGGCGGCGAGGAGGTCGTAGTGCGAGTCGGCGGCCTTCCCCTCGACCGCCGCCAGGTCGACGGCGGCGAGGTCATGCAGCTGCGACGCGTGCGCGTGCTCGCCGAGGTACACGACGTAGGACCGCTTCTCGCCGCCGGCGGCGGCGGGGGCGGGCTGGACGAGGAGCAGCGCGCAGAGGACGAAGCAGGCGGCAGCGCCGAAGGAAGCCATGGGTCTCATGCTGTTGGCCCTCGCGCCCGCCGTGGATGGTCCCCTCTCTCGCGATCGAACGATCTCTTCGGGGATTCTGGTAGAGGGAGGGGGTGTATTTATATACGCGAGGTGGTTGCGGGCGCGCGGCGGGTTTAGTCCACGAGACGGAGGACTATCGATCTGTGGCTGTGCTGCTGCATGCGCCGGCGTAAACGCCGCGGGGACAGTTTAAATCCTTGGATCTCATGGGGGGTTAGTTATCGGCCGGCGAGGTTCGAATGTATCAACGCCTCCAGGGGATGTATCTCGTGGGAGGTCCATTTTGAACGTATATTCCGTAAATTTGGCATCTGTTTGACCAAAACGAATTTTCTTTGCGCATAATGCTGCAATATAGGAGTATTCCGTGTGTTTGAAACTCAAAAATCATTTAAGTGAAAAGGAATACTACTCCCTCTGTACTAACTTTATAATAAATCAGAGATAGTACTCCCAACATAAATGGGATGAAGGAAGTAGTATACAATGACCTACTAGCAACATAAATGGTCCATCTTGATTAGTACTCCCGGCCTTTAGTGAGTTATAATAGTATGCAGCGCCAACATAATTTATTTATTTTAGAAAAGGAGGATGTACTCCTGGCCTCTGCATCTGAACGCCAACATAATTGGGTAAACAAGATTACATGAACATGAATATAGTGAACAAATTCTAACTTTATTCTATGAATTTTGATATACACTTATCTATTTTTCAATTCGACATCGCTCAAATCTGTTTGCAAACAATCACATCTTCCTACATCATATATACGGTACTTGAGATAGCCTTTCGTCAGTCGCTCTCCTGGCGACTCAACTACTCACCCCGTCCCCTCCCTCGTCTCGCCGCCGCCAGAGGCTCCGACCAGCGAAGCTCGGCTGGATCCGGGGACGACGGCTGTCGGTGTCAAAACCGGCGGATCTCGGGTAGGGGGTCCCTAACTGTGCGTCTAAGGCGGATGGTAACAGGAGGCAGGGGACACGATGTTTACCCAGGTTCGGGCCTCTTGATGAAGGTAATACCCTACGTCCTGCTTAATTGTTCTTGATGATATAAGTATTACAAGAGTTGATCTACCACGAGATCGTAGAGGCTAAACCCTAGAAGCTAGCCTATGGTATGATTGTTTGTTGTCGTACGGACTAAACCCTCCGGTTTATATAGACACCGGAGAGGGCTAGGGTTACACAGAGTCGGTTACAAGGGAGGAGATCTACATATCCGTATTGCCTAGCTTGCCTTCCATGCCAAGGAGAGTCCCATCCAGACACAGGATGAAGTCTTCAATCTTGTATCCCTCAGTAGCCCCCGAATCAGGCTTCAATGACGATGAGTCCGGCGCGCAGTTTTGTCTTCGGCATTGCAAGGCGGGTTTGTTAAGGCATATCTCTCTCGATGTAGTTTTGGTGATTGATGACAACATATTTGCGGACTAACCTTGTGCTTTGAGCATTTCAGAGATTCATCCCTTGGCTCGAGACGATTTCTTTCCCCTCAGAGTGTTTTTCAAGACGGTGTAGCTCTTTCGTTTCTTGTTGGTGGATTAATTTCATAGGAGTCACCGTACTATCAAGAGGGGGTCCGCTTTGGTATGGCTAGGCTGGAATCATCACATACACTTTTGTTTCACACCCTCCGGGCCTTCCCGCGTCGTTGGAGGTCTTATTCCCCGCTGTTTGGGCAGTCTTTAGCCCCAGTGGTAGTACCGCGGTGCCCAGCGGTAGTACCGCTTGTGTGTCCTTAGAGGTAGTACCGCTTGTGTGTCCTCAACGGCAGTACCGCTGCGGTACCGGGCCACTACCGCCTCGACTTGAGGGGGGCACTTCTCGTGTCGGGTTGAGCGGCACTTGCAGCGGTAGTAGGTGCAGTAGTACCGCTCGAGAGCGGTAGTACCGCCCTGCCACCGCGGCAGTACCGCGCTGGGCCTGTCCGGCAGTACCGCGCTGGGCCAGTCCCTCCTCTATCTTCAAGCCCTCTCTGGCTGGGCGGTAGTACCGTAAGGGGGAGCGGTAGTACCGCTTGGTCCAGCGGTAGTACCGCTTCCCACTGCGATAGTACCGCCCTCTGCGAGGCTATTTAGTGGGGTAACAGTTGGATTGTTCCCGCCACTATAAAAGGGGTCCCCTTCTTCTTCGTTGACCCACATCTTCCCCCAAAAGCTCCATTATTGCTCCAAGCTCCATTTTCGCCCGATCTCTCTCTCTAGCCAACCAAACTTGTTGATTTGCTCGGGAGTAGTTGAGAAGGCCCCGATCTACACTTCCACCAAGATATATTTGATTCCCCCACTAATCCCTAGCGGATCTTGTTACTCTTGGGTGTTTGAGCACCCTAGACGGTTGAGGTCACCACGGAGCCATAGTCCATTGTGGTGAAGCTTTGTGGTGTTGTTGGGAGCCTCTGATTGAGTTGTGGAGCTTGCCCCAACCTTGTCTGTAAAGGTCCGGTCGCTGCCTCCAAGGGCACCAATAGTGGAATCACGGCATCTCGCATTGTGTGAGGGCGTGAGGAGAATACGGTGGCCCTAGTGGCTTCTTGGGGAGTATTGTGCCTCCACACCGCTCTAACGGAGACGTACTTCCCTTCAAAAGGAAGGAACTTCGGTAACACATCCTCGTCTTCACCGGGTCCACTCTTGGTTATCTCTTACCTTTACTTGTGCAAGCTTATTAGTGTTACTTCTCTTGCTTGCGTGTATGTTCATTGTTGTTGCATCATATATGTTGCTCACCTAGTTGCACATCTAGACAACCTACTTTGATGCAAAGTTTAATTTGGTAAAGAAAAGTTAAAAATTGTTAGTTGCCTATTCACCCCCCTCTAGTCAACCATATCGATCCTTTCAATTGGTATCAGAGCCTCGTCTCTTTACTAAGGACTTTGCCGTCCGAAGAGTATGGTTGACACCGTAGACGGTGTGGAGGAGCACTCCGGTGTAAATCCGATCTCGTCTACGGGTGATGGGGGAACCTCGGTCTCCCGTGAGGAATTCAATGTGGCCTTGGAGACATTGAAAACCTCAATGACGACCAAGGTTGAAAGCATGTTTACTAAATTCATTGAAGGGCTTAAACTATCCACCGCACCGTTGAAAGTGGGTGATCCCACCAACAAAGTGACGGATGCTATCTCCGACAAGGGGGAAGCTAGTAGTGAAAAGGCTCCTTCTTCTAGTGGTAAAAATGGCACCGGTATCTTTGCCCATGTGGAATCACCACTTGTTTATGGTGGACCAATTCCTTCCACTCATTTGAATCATGCCGGTCCTCCCCCTAAGGTTGTGAAAAATGAGGACTTTGATTCTTCGGTTTATCGCTTTAAGTGTCATTTAAATCATGTGAACACTAATCTTTGGAGAATCATTGAAGAAGGTTTCCATCCGCGTGATCCAAGCAACTTCACTCCTCGAGAAGCCGCGGATAATCAATTCAATGAGAATGCTCTCTTCATCATTCAAGATGCAATTCCATCCGAAGATCTACCTCATCTTCGGCCCTTCGCCTTGGCCAAAGATGCATGGCTTTGTGTTGCCTCTCTCTACCGGGGAAGCGCAAGCATTCAACGCTCTAACTATGAAGTAGTACAAGATGAAACCGATGAGTTTGCAATGAAAGAAGATGAAGAACCTCGTGAGCTTTATCGGAGAGTAACCAAACTCGCGGTCTCACTCCGAGATCATGGGAGCAAGGACACGGATCACAATTGGATCAAGCGCAAATTGCTCAAGGCAATGATGCCTTACCACAAGGCCATGTCCTCCGTCATTCGTCAAAGGACGGACTTCCACACTTTGACCTCAAGTGAAGTGTTGGATGAGTTTGTGGCTATGAACATCTTGGACAAGACCGCCGACAATGTGGTGCTTCGCTCTCAAAGGGCAAAGAAGCCCAACCTTGCATTGAAGGCCAAGGTTTGCATTGAAGAAGAAGAAGAGGAAGAAGAGGAAAGCAACCCCGAAGATACAAAGTATGCCTATCATGAACACATGGCACTTGCTTCAAGGCAATTTTGGAGCAAGAAAAACTCAAGGCCAAACTTCAACAAGAACAACTCAAGTGGCACGAAGAGCAAGCAACGTGTAAGGACTTGCTACAATTGTGGCAATGTGAGTCATTTTGTTGCGGAGTGCCCGTATGAGAAGAGGGAAGATAATGGTGGCAAGCTCATTCAAAAGGACAAAGCCAAGTCTTTCCCCAACAAGAGCAATCACCAAGAAAACCCCTCACAAGTGGTGGTTCAAGAAGAGTACCATGAGGATGATGATGAAGATGGTGAGTCGGTTGTCATGGCCTCCGTTGCCATTGCAAAAACTCCACGAATATCTCTCTTCGACTAACCCAATGAGAACATCACCGCCAGGTTCCTCATGGCTAAAGCCACCAACAAGGTAACTCCCAACATCAAAGCTACCATCATTAATAATCCTTCCTTGACGGATTGCATTGATGAATGTGAGGGACCTAATGTGGAGGAAAATGAGTTTGAGTCCTTTATGGGTAAACTCAAGCGTAAAACCAAGAAGCATTTTGTTGCTCTTTTGGAACAACTTGGTGAAGCCAATGACGTGATCGAGGCTCACGAGGATACTATCTCCAAGATGGAGGGGCATAATCGTGACTATGCCGATGAGATTTCGGATCTTTCCAATGCTCTTGAGGAAGAGCGTGGTCTTCATTTGGCTCTTGAGGAGTCACACAACGTTGATCATGCTAAGTTAAAGAAAGATTTGGATCATGCTCTTGTTGTTTCTCTTGTGCTAAACTCCGAGAAGGCCAAACTTGGGGTTGATCTTGCTAGACTCAAAGAGGAGTTTGATCTACTTGACAAGGCTCACAAGGTCCTGAAGGGTGCTCATGCTAGCCTCAAAGAGTCTCATGATCAACTTCAAGTAAAGCTAACCAAGGAGAAAGCCACTTTTCCTTGTATGATGTTAATTGATAATGCAAATGCTACTAACTCGTGTTGTGATCATGTGCATCTTGTTGAGGAGAACGCTAAGCTAAAGGTGAAACTTGAGAAAGGTCTTGTGTCTTTCATACAAGGCGAGAAGAGCCTCAACGACCTCTTGACCAACCAAAAGGGAGTTGTGGGCAAGGAAGGGATTGGGTACGTGTCCAAGTCCAATAACAAGAAGAAGAATGACAAGGCCAAACGACCTCCTCCTCTCAAGCAAACCTTTGTGAAGGAGGGTGAGGGTGCTACTAAGGGGAAGGAGAAAAACTTCATGAGGGGTAGTGATGCCAAGAAGGGAAACGCTCCCCTTCCCAACAAAGCCAGCAACTTTAACCCTTCCTATGTGTTGTGACACGCTAGAGATGGGCATGTTTATGCCAAATTTGTTGGTTCTCCTTATGAGTAAATTGAATGGTCTATTTGGGTTCCTAAGACCCTTGTTACTAACATCAAAGGACCCATTACAAAATGGGTACCTAAAACCAAGCATTGATCTCTTGTAGGTGTTTGCTTCCGGTGGGGGATCATGGTTGCTCGATAGTGGAGCTACTAATCATATGAACGGAAGCAAGGACTTGGTGGTGAACGTGCAAAAGATTCCATCCATGCCCACCAATGTCGAGTGGGGTGATGCCTCATCTTCTAAGGTATTGGGACTCGGCAAAGTTGTCATTTCTCATGATCTTACGATTGAGAAGGTCATGCTTGTTGAGTCCCTTGCATACAATTTACTTTCCGTTCGTCAACTAGCACTCATGGGCTTTGCCACTTTCTTTGATATTGATTCCGTGGCCCTCTTGTGGAGCAAGACTCTTAAAGTAGCCTTTGTTGGGCATGTCAAGAATGGTCTCTATGTGATTAACTTTTCGAAGCGACCCACTAAGACCGCGACATGCCTAATGGCTAAAGTTGACATGGGATGGCTTTGGCATCGCCGTTTAGCCCACGTTAAGATGAGATCATTGCAAAGTCTTCTCAAGGGGGACCATGTCCGTGGACAAATGTTAGTTTTGCCAAAGATCGTGCTTGCAGTGCTTGCATTGAAGGAAAGCTACATGAGAAGGCTCACCCTCCCACGACTATCATCTACTCGAAGAGGCCCTTGGAGCTCCTTCACTTGGATCTCTTTGGACCTCCATCCTTTGATAGTCTTGGGGGTAGAAAGTATTGCTTGGTGATTGTAGATGACTATTCAAGATACACTTGGGTATATTTCTTCAAGAGGAAGAGCGAGACCCAAAAACCATCATCGACCTTGCAAATGAAGCTCAACGACAACACAATGCAAAGATCTTGACAATAAGAAGTGACAACGGCTCCGAGTTCAAGAACTACACCTTGGATGAGTTTTTGAGTGATGAGGGAATCAAGCATCAATATTCCGCACCTTATACCCCTCAACAAAATGGTGTAGCGGAGAGGAAGAACCGGACGTTGATGGATGCGACAAGGACCATGATGGCGGAGTTCAAGTCTCCCTACAACTTTTGGGCCGAAGCCACCAACACCGCGTGCCATGCATCTAATCGGCTCTACCTCCGCAAAGGCTTGAACAAGACTCCATATGAGATACTCACCGGTAACAAGCCCAACCTCAAGTACTTCCGGGTGTTCGGGTGTAAGTGTTTCATTCTCAAGAAAGGTGTCCGTTTGTCTAAATTTGAGGCTAGAGCTTATGAGGGCATATTTGTTGGTTATGCTACAAACTCTCATGCTTACCGTGTTCTCAATAAGTCCATGGGACTTATTGAGGAAATGTGTAACATGGAGTTTGATGTGAATAACGGCGAGCAAAGTGGTACTTGTGATGTAGGTGATGAAATTCCTCCCCAAGCCATAAGAAGAATGGGTATTGGTCATATCCTACCCATTGAGGAACCCCTTGTGGCCGAAGGAGAAGGATAATGTTCTACACAAGTGGAACCTTCACCAACCCAAGACCCACACGCTTCCGAAGAACAAAGTGAGGGCCCTTGAAAGTGCTAGTGATCGACTAGAGGGGGGTGAATAGGCGATTTTTATGAAAGTCTTCAAAACATGGAAGTTTCAAAGACAAATGATAGATATAAACCTATTACCATGCAGTGGAAGATAGACTACACTAGACAAGCCATAGTCAAGTATTTGATGAAGTGAAAGCACAAAGACTAATAGCAGCTAGGCAGTATGGATCAGGATGGAAGATAGTATGAAGCCAATCAGAACAAGCAGTTACTCAGTGAAGACAAAAAGATAATGCAAAAGAGGCAATGACTTCACAAGGATCAACTGCAAATAAGGAGATGGGAAGGATAGAACCAGTAGCTCGTTGAAGACAATGATTTGTTGGACCAGTTCCAGTTGCTGTGACAACTGTATGTTTGGTTAGGGAGGCTGAGATTCAACTCAGAAGACCGCGTCTTCACCTTATTCCCCTTGAGCTAAGGACACCCAGTCCTCGCCCAATCACTCTGGTAAGTCTTCAAGGTAGACTTCCAAACCTTCACAAACTTCGTTCACCGGCGATCCACAATGACTCTTGGATGCTCAGAACGCGACGCCTAACCGGCTGGAGGATTCATAGTCCTCAAGTGTAATAAGTCTTCAGATCACACAGACAAGAAGACTTCAGTGATGCCTAACACTCTTTGGCTCTGGGTGTTTAGGGCTTTGTCCTCGCAAGAATTTCTCTCTCAAAGGCTTCGAGGTGGGTTGCTCTCAAACAACAAAAGCCATGCACTAAATCTAAGCAGCCACCAATTTATGGTGTAAGGGATGGGCTATTTATAGCCACTAGGCAACCCGACCTGATTTGTCCGAAATGACCCTGGGTCACTAAGGAACTGACACGTGTTCCAACGGTCAGATTTCAAACACACACGACAACTTTACTTGGGCTACAAGCAAAGCTGACTTATCCAACTCTGGATAAGATTTGCTCTCATTGTCTTCGCTCGAAGACATAGGATTTTGGTTAAGCATCACTTCAGTCATTCTGACTGGTTCACTTGGACCCCACTTAACAGTATGGTGGTTCCTATGACTCAACAAGGAAGAAAAGGAAACAACAAAACAACTAAGTCTTCGCGCTCCATAGTCTTCATGCGATGTCTTCTCTTGTCATAGTCTTCAATGTGAATACCTTCACATACCACCTTTGTCTTCAATGTCTTCATACATTTTTAGGGGTCATCTCCGGTAGGTAAACCGAATCAATGATGGATTACTACCTGTGTTATCCTGCAGTTCTCATAAACACATTAGTCCCTCAACCAGGTTTGTCGTCAATACTCCAAAACCAACTAGGGGTGGCACTAGATGCACTTACAATCTCCCCCTTTTTGGTGATTGATGACAAACTGGTTGAAGTTTTCAATGGGGATAAAAGTATGTGAAATTGTAAAGAATTTAAGTATTGTCTTCGTAAGTAGCAGGAAGGCTCCCCCTGAAGATGTGCATATAAGTATTTTGCCTTTGAATGCAAATGCACATGGCAGGTTGTACTTGCGGAGCTCCTCGTCTACTTATGAAGACAATTCATCATGCATGAAAGGATATATCGAAGATAATGACATGCATAATGAAAAAAATTGGACGTCTGCAAGATGACTTCGTGCGGAATTTATCGTCGCACATGCGGAATTTATCATCGCATCACATAGTGTTGAAAAGATAGCAGACGACCAACAAGTTTAAGTGTTACAACTCAAAAATTAACCAAATGTATCAAAAGCGAGAGTTGTAAGCACTTGGCAAAAGTAGCAAAAATAAAGCAACCACCCATATGGACCCGCTTGAAGACTATCAACTCATATGCTTCTCCCCCTTTTGTCAGTAATGACCAAAAAGGTTTGAAGACATAGAGCTTCTACTCGTTCCCATGAGGAGTAGGCGAAGCAGCAGGGTCGTCGTTGAGGTCCGGTAGTGCAGAAGAACTTGGTGCAGTGTCGACACTCGCTGAAGTTGGAGCTGGTGAAGTGGCATCATCTTGATCATCTATAACTCTGGCATTCACCGTTGCAGCCGAGGAAGAATAGTTAGAGTCTTCAAGTGAGGGAGTCCGACGTAAGTGAGCATTCCTTGGAGGAGTGGAGTCGAACTTGAATCTTTCTGTGAAGCCATTGTCTTGAAGATCTGCTTCAGCAGTGAGCAATGTCAAACTCTTCCAGGACCTCCGACAGGTTTCATGTGTAACAAAGGCATTCTTGGTGGCAAGATTGCGAATGCGATTGACGTCCACCAAGAGGCTTTGCATCTGACGCTTAAGCCAGTCATGATGCTTATCCTGTTTCTGATGTAGAGCGACGAGAAGCTCTCGGTCATTGAGAACACGAGATCGCTTCCGAGGCCTTTGGGCAATGGTGCTTCCAGTGGCTTCATTTTGGGCACGAGGGGCACGTGTGTTGCCAACCAAGGGATACACACGAGAGACGGCCTGAACTCCTTCAATGGGCTGGGTGAAGCTTTGACGATCAACATTGTGAAGATAAATTGGATCCTTTGTAGGCTCTGGGTAAATAGTTTCAACAAACAGATCAACCTCTGGCAAGAATACTAGATGATTGCGTGTAGACGGCTGATAGTTGAAGCCAGAGTGAAGCTTGATAATACGCATTACCCATGGAGCATAGAACTTCAGACCAAAGATGTCGGAGCCAGATGCAGCCAACTGCCTGATGAAGAAGTCTTGAGCATTGAAGCTTATGCCATTGAAGATATAGAAAACCAAAGTCTTCATTGCTCCTTCAAGCTTCGCTGCAGATGAATGTCCTTTGACAGGCCGTAGAGTTTTTTTGATGATATGGTAAATGGTGCGGGGCAGATACTCTAGGTCTTCAACAAAGAATTCGGTTGGGTATTCAGCGTCGCGTGGCAAAGGCTTCATCATGCTCAGCATTTGGCTCATGTTGGGTTCTGGCTTCTGGAAAATGCTCTCCAAAGCATTATGGTGTTGTTGACAACCTGGTTCATAATATTCGCTAGGAGTGGGCAGGGATGTAAGCTCAATGATGTCTTGGGCTTTAGCTTCATGATGAACATCTCCTGTCATCCACTCAAGGATCCAAGTCTTCGGATCCCTGTTGTATCCACGAATGTGGAGTGTAGCATAGAATTGAAGCAGAGGTTCTTCATTCCAGTGTTCCTTGGCAGTCACAAAGTTGAGCAGACCCGCATCACGAAAGCAGTCAAGGGCTTCTTCAAGGCATGGCAGTCCAACAATGGCTTCACAATCAAGATGCATGTGAGGGAAATTGCGTCCCTGATTGTACAAGATGCATGAATAATAGCTTCGCTGTCGATAACTCCAGAATCAGTCCAAAGAGATTCTTGGCCTTGTGTAGGGGTTCTTGTCACTGTCGAAGAATGTGTTGTGTGCCTTGAATCCATTCAGATTAAATGATCCTGGTGACATTGCAGTACCAGGAAACCGTGGTAGCCTTGGCTTTGGCTTCTGGACCTGAGGCCTGTGCTCCACATGATAGGCAAATTGAGGGTCGGGTGCAGGCGGAGGAACCAGAATTGGCCAGCGGACTTTAACAAGCTGACCACGATCATATGCTTGCTCGATGGTGTGTGGCATGGGAGGTGGTACAGGAGTAGAGGCATTGGCTTCAAGCTGCAGATTTGCATCAGGTGCAGCATAAGCTTCAGGTGCAGTGACATCTGGCACCACATTAGCTTCAGGCGCCACATTAGCTTCAGCCATGACAACGTCATTGGCTTCAGTGTTGATGTTGGTGGCCGCCTCAGTATTGGTAACCTCCACTTCAGGAGCTGGAGGGTCAGACACATTCTCCTCGAGAACAACTTCAGGGTTGGACGGGGGTGTAGCAACTCTTTATTCATCTCTTGGTTCTTCTTCTTGATCATCAGCTGATGCAGCCGGAATATCTTCAGCCGTTTTGGCTTCAGATTTAGGGATGTTCGCAGTAGGAGTGGCTTCAGGAAAGACTTCGTGTGAAACGGATTGGTGTTGTTCTCCTTCTGGAACACTTGACAATGTGACCTGTGGCCTTGGTCCTTTGCGAAGCCTACGAAATGCTGGCGACGCCTGTGGAGATGGAGTTGGTTGGGCCTCAAAGTCTTCACTGTCAATCACCGGAGTGGTGACCTGTGGTGGGGGAGTAACTGGTGTTTCTTCATCACGAGGGGATTCTTGAGGGTGATCAGCCCATGAGTCATCCTGAGCAATTGGTGTCAATGGACGACCAATGCTGATGAGTTCGCTGTTCGTGAGAACAGGCAATGATACCAAATTGTGCTCGATCTGAGGAAGGACTTCATCATCTTCAACATTGTCTTGATGACCAATGTCTTCAGCGGCGGTGGGGTCAACAGCTGGATTTTCTTCAGCTTCAGGAGCCTCTGTGGAAGCAGGCTCATGAACTACCAAATGACGCTCTCGATGTGTAGAGGAAGGACGAGCAATAGAAATTGGCTCGATAACAAGGGGCTCTGTGGAAGCAGCCGGTCTCGCTTCTTTATTTTTATTTTCTTGGTTGGTGGAGCATGATCAGTGGTGGCTTTGGTCTTGCGCTTTCTGGCTTCGGCTTCAGCTGCTCTAGTTTTCTTGAACTCTGAAGCCACTATGGGGACCTTAGTCTTCGAGCATGTCATACTGACCGGAAAGACAATGCGAGGTTCTTCCTACCTTGGTGCTTCTGGTTTGGCCACAGCTGGTTTCTTCTTCTTCTTGGCAGCCATTCTGGGGTCGATGCCTGGGCGCCCCAAAGCCTTGCGCTTTTCAGCTTCATTGTAGCCTTGAACACATTTGGCAGCAAGATTCTTCATGCGGTCACGAGAACCTTTTGCTTCTTCTCGTTTCTTATGGAATGCCTCCTTGAGCTCATGCATGATGACCTTGAAGTTTTGAATGTCTTCAACATTGAGCTTGGCCATGTGCTTCTTGAACTGAGCCTTTTCATAGTCAATTTTGTGCTTCAGCTCAACAATCTTCTGTGCAAGAGCCAGCTCAGGAGCAATGGCTCCGTGGAAGGAGACGCTGAGGCCAATCGGGAGCTGAAGATCATCAAAACTGAGGTCTGGGCTGTCAAACCACTCATCAATAAACTTGTACAAGATTTCCACATCAAAGAGGGGAAGATCATTGAAGATTTCCGCCTCTTTCTTGCTCTTTATCAATTGCTCAAGAGCATCATCGCCAAGATCGTCATCGCTAGACAGATCAATGGTGTCATTCTCGTTTCTCAGAACAGCAGCAGGAGTCAATGCTTGACCAGTTGGTTGCATGGGCTTTTTCAACTTGTCAGACTTGGAGATGCGAGAGAGATCTTCAAACTGCACACTGGCTTCAGGAGGTGAAGTGGCCAGAGGCTTCGCCCATGAGACCTTTGGTGCAGAGGAGGGCTTTGAAGCCTTTGGTTTCTTTTGCTTCACTGGCTTCGGTGGTGCAGGCGCTTCGTCAGAATCAGCGTCATCTGTAGAGTGGTCCATGACTGCCCCTTGAACCTGAATGTGAGTGATGAGACCTTCTAAGTTGTAGAAGGGCCCAATAAGATTGGGTTCAGCTTCGCATGTGCCGTCAGCATGTGGTGCAGAGGGGCCTGGGTTGAAGTCTAATCCCAAAGACTTCTTGTTTTCCTTGGCCGAGTTCTTTGCAGCTTGATAGTTGCGCTTGAAGAGTTTATCTTCACGACACCATAACAGAGAGGATGGGTCGGCATTAGCAGGCTGAGGTCCACAAATCATGTAGGGGTAGAAGCCCTGAGCAATAGCTTCGGACTTCGACTTGGGCTGAAGAGCTTTGTATATTATATCTCCCCAGGGGCCCTTTAGGGCATTCTTCTCAGCATATTCATCGATGACGAATCTGTACTTGAACAATTCCTCTGCCCAATGTCTTCGAATCCATTGGATTCGGTTCTTGCATTCTCCATAGGTTTCTTCTGGATCTGACTTGTATAACTCATAGAGATCCGGTGGTAGGTCCTTAGCAGTGTTTCCACGGCGCTATCTGCCGCGCTTCCTGACTGATTTTTCAGTTGCCATGAAGTTTAGACTGAAAGGCTTCAACACCGTCAAAGTCTTCCGTCTACTGGTCAGACATGAACTGGCTTCAGGATAATTTATGTGATGTTGTAAGAACTCTACAAATGAATGCAGACTATGAGAACCAAGGGATTCTCCTACGGACATGTACCTGTGACAACATTAGAGATGCGAGGGAAGGGGAAGAGGTCATATGCATTCTCAGAAGATTTTGAAGATAAATCAGTTTTAGAAGACATTGACCTCATAGTGCGAAGACATTCACTCATATGTAGAGAGTTGGTTCCAGATTTGTACGAATCCACAAATAAGTACAAGTGAGGAATCTAACTACTTTGTGAAGCATAAGTGAACATACTAGGCATGCTGTGAGATGCAGAACGAGATAGATCCAACTTTGTAGGAACAGAAACCACTTGTGGTTGAAAAGGATGAATCTATCAGATCAAAAAGACTGTAAAAAGAGATTTTATTTACCACTCAAGGAACTGCTAGACAGAGTAGGAGATGAAGCCGAGAAGTTTGATCTTCCGTGCCCTAACTTGGCGACGGAGGACACCTACAGCGACGGCGGAGAAGATGATGTCCGCGGCCGGCGTGAGGACGGCGTCGGTGAGGTCGCGACAGCTAAGCGCTTCGCCGCCGGCGTCGTCGAGGGCTAGCGGTGGCGCTAGGGTTTGTGCGAGAGTGGAAGAAGAGATAATGACTGGGGTGAGGCGTGTACTTATAGGGACAGGGACGGCACAATGTTATTATGCAGGTGCCCCTGGCGATTCACATCTGAAGGACATGTGGCGATCATGCAACACATTGGAGGTTGTTCCACGTTCCCACGCATGCCTGGATTGTCGGGTGGTCGTTCCCACTTCTCCGGGTTTTCGGTAAAAAGGATTGAGCATTGAAAACAGATTAATGTTTGTCTCTGTGTCTTCTGCTGACAAGGACGCAGAGAAGATGTTTTGACATTTTCAATAGAATGCATATGATTTGGATAGATAGACTTAAGACGGGACCATAGAAAGTTCAGGGTCCGATCACATTCACTTAGTTCAAAAGATTCAACTAGAAGACATAGCTATAAGTGAATGCTGTAGAGGACAGAAACCAAATCAGTACATTGAAGAGAAACATGAAGCCATGTTAACATTGAAGACAAACAAAAAGCGAAGACTTTGCAAATGTAACGCCAACAGAAAGTATTTCAAACACAAGTTTGGTGGTGGCGTTACCCACCGTATAGGAAGTATTAGACCCAGCCACGACGCACAATTATCGTGGCGCTCCAAAGTCAAATTCCGCATTAATGTATTCACACTTAGAGTGTAAGTCTTCATTAGTTGAAGATATACGTTACTTCATGTGTTTGCACATCTAAGTCATCAACATGCATAAGTGTTAGGATGTGTGCATGATCACATGACATTTGAGGATTCCAAGATGTTTAGCTCACTCCGCAACTTGCAAAACCTTTTCTCATCCAAGGGCTTTGTGAAGATATCTGCCAACTGCTCTTCAGTGTTGACGTGAATGATATCAATATCTTCCTTCATGACATGATCTCTGAGAAAGTGATGACGGATCTGAATGTGCTTTGTCTTCGAGTGATGAACTGGGTTGTTGGCGATCTTAATGGCGCTTTCATTGTCGCAGTAGAGTGGCACTTGCTTCAGATGAATGCCATAGTCTTTGAGTGTTTGCTTCATCCATAGAAGCTGAGTGCAGCAAGATCCAGTAGCAATGTATTCAGATTCAGCAGTGGAGAGGGATACACAGTTCTGCTTCTTTGAAGACCAACACACAAGTGATCTTCCCAGAAAGTGACATGTGCCTGATGTAGACTTGCGATCCACCTTGTCACCAGCATAATCAGCATCCGAGAATCCATCTAGATCAAACTCTGAGCCCTTTGGATACCATAATCCTAGTGTTGGGGTGTAAGCCAAATATCGAAGAATTCACTTCACAACTAAGTGATGCGATTCCTTTGGTGCCGCTTGGAATCGGGCACACATGCAAACACTAAGCATGATATCTGGCCTAGATGCACATAAATAAAGCAAAGAACCAATCATGGAGCGATATACCTTTTGATCGAACTCTTTACCATTGGCGTCAGAATCTAGATGACTCTTGGTAGGCATTAGCGTCGTATAACCTTTGCAGTCTTGCATTCCAAACTTCTTCAGGCAATCTTTGAGGTATTTCTCTTGAGATATGAAGATGTCGTTGCGTTGTTGTCGTATTTGAAGACCAAGGAAGAACTTTAGCTCACCCATCATGGACATCTGATTGCTCTTGCATCATGTATCCAAATTCATCACTATATTTCTGATTAGTGCAGCCGAAGATAATGTCATCCACATATATTTGGCACACAAGCAGTTCACCATCATATGTCTTCGTGAAGAGAGTGGGATCCAGGGAACCACGTTTGAAGCCTTTGCTCTTCAGGAAGTCTTTGAGTGTGTCATACCAAGCACGAGGGGCTTGTTTGAGGCCATACAGTGCCTTGTTGAGCTTATAAACTGTAACGCCCCATATGTAACTTTCCCTATTTGTACTCCAACTCTTGCCGTTTCCGGCATTAAGTTATATTTAATTCTTGGGTTCGGGTCGTTGTCTCCGTGTGTTGTTTTTGTTTTCGTGCATCTCATATCATGTCATCACGTGCATTGCATTTGCATACATGTTCATCTCATGCATTCGAGCATTTTCCCCGTTGTCCGTTTTGCATTCCGGCGCTTCGTTCTCCTCCGGTGGCCATTTCTAGCTTTCTTTCGTGTGTGGGGATTAAACATTTCCGGATTGGACCGAGACTTGCCATGCGGCCTTGGTTTACTACCGGTAGACCGCCTGTCAAGTTTCGGGTCATTTGGACTTCGTTTGATACTCCAACGGTTAACCGAGGGACCGAAAAGGCCTCGTGTGTGTGCAGCCCAACACCCCTCCAATTTGGCCCAAAACCCACCAAACTCTGCTCCATTGTCTCGGTCGTTCAATCACGATCGTGTGGGCGAAAACCGCACCTCATTTGGACTCTCCTAGCTCCCTCTAGGTCTATAAATAGACCCCTTCCCCGAAATCCGGATCTCTCCCCCGTCCAAACCCTAAATTCCAGATCCGCCGCCGCCGGACACGTCCGCCACCGACGGACACGTCCGGTCCGCCCACCGCCGCCACGTGGCACGCCACCAGTGGCTCGCGCCCGCCGCCGCCGCCGCGGGCCGGGGAGCCCAAAGCCGGCCCCCGCGGCCCGACCTCGCCCGCGCCGCCACCCGAGAGCCTCGTCGCCGGCCTGTCTCCCCACGCGCGCCTCGCCGAAGTTCGCCGCGTCCCGGAGCCCCTCGCCGACCCTCCCCGCGCCGCCGCTCGCCGTCGCCGACCTTCCCCCACGCCGGCCCGCCTCCCCGCGCCGCCGTCCGAGCTCGCCGTCGCCGGCAACCGCCGCCCCGCCGGATCGATGAACAGTGTTCGCGCGGGATTGCTACAGTGTAGATCTGGATCCGGTTGACCCCCTCTCCCCCTCTAACCCTAATTCCGTAATTTTTCATGCCTACTTTGACCTGCCATATCTTTGCATCCGTAGCTCCGATTTGGGCATATGGTATGTCAAAATCTTCGTCTCGATGAGTACATCATTTCATTCCATTGCATCATTTGCATTTGAGGTAATCTTGGTGCCCAAAATGCTGTTGGAAGGAGGCATCATGAGTTAAATTGCAGATCCGTTAGCCCTACATTGACTTTTGTCATTTTTGCCATGATTATTGTGTGCATGATATGCCTGTGCCCCTTTGGGATGAATTGTTAAGCATGTTGTCTTCTTTCCATAGGTGCCTCCCATGCATTTTTAGGATGTGTGTGTTGTCTTGTGCAAGCTTGCACAGTAGGGTACCTGAGTTTACTGATTTCAGGGACTTAGTGGAAATCACTAAGTCTGGGATGTTTTAGTTCACGATGCTATATGTCCAGCTTGTTTCCTAGCGATCCGTGCCTCTTTTGAGGATGATCAGTAAGAGTGATTTGTTATGTTTGTTGTGCTTAATCCATCCATGTATTTACTTGTTATGTTGGAGCACCCTAGGTTGACTAAATCGAGCCCAACTTTTGCATAGTTGTTGTTTTGGGCAGATCGTGAACTCTTTTGCGATTTTGCCGGAGCTATTGCTAGTGATCCATGCATGCTATGCCATTGTTCTTGCCATGTCTAGCTAGAATTTTGTGCCTTCTTAATGGATATATGCTTGCCTTGCCATGACTTGCACCGTAGTGAGAGCATCAAGCTCGTTTACATGCCTCCGTGAGTTATAATTTCAGCATGTCCCAGTTTTCACTAAGTCTGAAAACTGATTGTGTTTCATCGATGTTCGTGTGCTCGGTAGAGTATTTTGTGAACCCTTTTGGCCCCAGGTCATTTTGGGTGTTTTGTTAAGATTGTTGAGTAGCTCCATGCCATGCTCTTACTTGCCATGTTCAGGTTTTTCTTCATGTTGTTTTGCTGCTCCGAATAGAGCATCGTGGTCTGAAATTTCAGACTAGCGTTAATTTCGCTAAGTCTGAAATCTGTTTTGCTTATTCAGTTTTGCCATGCTTGTTTGAAGCCCTTAATTGATGAATTTGCCTATGCCTCAGTCCTGGTGATTTGTTAAGCTTCTTGAGTACATCACTGCCATGCAATTTTTTTTCATGTTTGGTGGCTGTAGCATGTTCATTTCGTTGCATTTAGGAGCCTACTTGCTGTTAATCGCAGATCGGTACGTTTAGTAAAACGCTTGCCATTTCCAAACCGTAGCTCCGATTGCCATGATCTTTATATCGTTTTCAGGGGATTTCTTCCCTTCTATCCAGTGGCACACTTGGTTTTCCAGGTTGAGGCCAGGTTTATGCATTTCCTGTCACGTCTTGCATTTTGCATCCCGCATCGCATCCCACATAGCATACCATCTTTGCATATTATTGGTTTCCCTTGCACGTGGTTGATTGTATCCTTGTTGCTTGTTTGTGTTGTTGGGTAGAGCTGGGAGACGAGTTCGCTAACGAGGAGCCCGTTGAGTTTTCTTTTGAGGATCCAGTCAAATCTGACAACTGTGCAGGCAAGATGATCACACCCTCGAAATCACAACTATCTTTGCTATGCTAGTTTGCTCGCTCTTTTGCTTTGCCAATGCTACGATGCCTACCACTTGCTTGTCAGCCTCCCAATTGCCATGATTGAGCCTCTAACCCACCTTTGTCCTAGCAAACCATTGATTGGCTATGTTACCGTTTTGCTCAGCCCCTTCTTATAGCGCTGTTAGTTGCAGGTGAAGATTGGAGCCGTTCCTTGTTGGAACCTTTATTTACTTGTTGGGATATCACTATATTGCTATGTTATCTTTATTCATCTATATACTTGGTAAAGTGTGGAAGGCTCGGCCTCTCGCCTAGTGTTTTGTTCCACTCTTGCCGCCCTAGTTTCCGTCATATCGGTGTTATGTTCCCGGATTATTGCGTCCCTTATGCGGTTGGGCTATAATGGGAACCCCTTGATAGTTCGCTTTGATTAAAGCTTTTCCAGCAATGCCCAACATTGGTTTTACCATTTGCCACCTAGCCTCTTTTTCCCTTGGGTTTCCGGAGCCCGAGGGTCATCTTTATTTTAGCCCCCCACGGGCCAGTGCTCCTCTGAGTGTTGGTCCGAACCAGGCAGCCTGCGGGGCCACCTCGGGGAAACTCGAGGGTTGGTTTTACTCGTAGCTTGACCTATCCGAGCGTGCCCTGAGAAAGAGATATGTGCAGCTCCTATCGGGATTTGTCGGCACATTCGGGCGGTGTTGCTGGACTAGTTTTGACCTGTCGAATCATCTTGTTGTACCGGGATACCGAGTCTGATCGGTGGTCCTGGGTGGAGGTCTATTCCTTCATTGACCGTGAGAGCTTGTTATGGGCTAAGTTGGGATCCCCCCTGCAGGGATTGATCTTTCGAAAGCCGTGCCCGCGGTTATGGGCAGATGGGAATTTCTTAATGTCCGGTTGTAGATAACTTGAACCTTAAATAATTAAAATGAATCAACTGAGTGTGTTGCCGTGATGGCCTCTTCTCGGCGGAGTCCGGGAAGTGGACACGGTGTTGGAGTTATGCTTGCATAGGCTGCTCTATATAGTTTTTCCGCTCGTGCTTTGCCTCCTCTTCTCGCTCTCCTTTGCGAAGAAGTTAGCCACCATATATGCTAGTCGCTTGCTGCAGCTCCACTTTACATTACCCCTTTCCTACCTATTAAGCTTAAATAGTCTTGATTGCGAGGGTGCGAGATTGCTGAGTCCTTTGTGGCTCACAGATTACTATTACACCAGATGCAGGGACCGATGATACCTCTCCGGATGGCGCGCTTGAGCTGAAGTGGGAGTACGACGAGGACTCTCAGCGTTACTATGTGTCTTTTCCTGATGATCAGTAGGGATGCCTATTCGGGGTTAGATTCAGGGCCTAGTCGCTTGTTGGGGGTCTTTTCCATTTTGGCGCTGTAGTCGGGCCATGAGTGATTGTATGATGGATGTTATTTATGTACTTTGATGTGACGTGGCGAGTGTAAGCCAACTATGCTATTATTCCCCTTTATATTATATATGTACATGGGTTGTGTAATGATTCCCGACTTGCGACATTGCTTTCAATGCGCCTATGTCTCTAAGTCGTGCCTCGACACGTGGGAGACATAGCCGCATCGAGGGCGTTACAAGTTGGTAATCAGAGCCTTCCCCGACCTTAGGAGCCCCATTGCTTGATCGTTTTTAGCAGCCGAGTTGTGTCTAGAAAAATGTTTTGAGTCCTTAGGAATTATATATCGGAGAGTTTAGGAATTCTTTTTACTTCCCAGTCTCCTCGTCGCTCTGGTAAGGCATCCTGACGTAGAGTTTTGACTCTTCTCTTCTCAAATTTCACTAAATTTTTTTTAGGATCACGCGAGTATCTTGGTTTTGTTCCGATGGCTTATGATGAGAATACTGTCTTGGTGCCTCCTGTCAGGGGTTTAGTGGAAGTGTCCCGGGGAGTTGAGCTCTGAGGTGTTGTCATCATAATTCTATCGTTGCAATTCTGGCATACTTGAGATATGTGCGCGACATCGAAAATCTCCTTTATGCAGTTCGTTGGTGAGATAACCTCGACGCCACCCAGTACTGGGGCGGGAGTTCGGGAGTATCGCCATAACTCGTATAACGGATGCTTTTCGAAGGTTGAGATAGATGGTTTCCGAAGGTTTCTTGGTTATGTGTTGAAGGATGGATGCAGCTGGATGTAGGATTTGCTAGCTTGGGTGAGATATTATGCTTCCCCTGTATCCCCAACACCTGATTGCATAACCGGAAAGTTTCGGGAGTTTCATAGGTGGGAATTCAAGTAGCCTTAGGATATCTTTCCAATAGATGTGTGATATGAAATTGGGGTTCGACGTCTAGTGGTTCGCCTATTCACGGTCGATTTTACAGTGGCCTCGTTGTGTCTTAAAGAGTCCTTGGCTATGCTGACTCGGGGACGCTTCGTATGTCATGTGCACTGCCTTGTACATGATGGTGCTGTACGGTCGAGCCCGTGTAGGTCCTACCACGAAAACTTCGGACGAAATTTCTATCATGTGTTTGTTCCGTCTTATTCCGCAAGCCAACCCTTGGTTTTATTTTGAGTTGTGGTATTCGAGTTCCTTCGACGTCATATGTTGATTCCATCCCTCGTTGATGTACCTCTTCTACCTGATTCTTCGTGGCTTCGCAATTTAGGAATATGTGACCACTTCAAGAGAAGTGCATTCGTTCATTTTGTTCGGATGTGAAGACTTTATGTTGCAATTTTCATTCCGTTGGTTTCAGCTTTATTTATCTGCCTATGTGCTAACGGTGGTCAACCTCTTCAGGATGGCTCCCGCTAAGAGCACCAGTCAGAACCAGAATCAAGATCCGCCGCCACCTCCGCCTCCTCCGGAAGCATGGCAAGCTGTGATGGCTGCTACTAATGCAAATACACAGCTGATCATGCAAATCATCCAAGAGCGGAATCAAAGCAGTCAAGGAAATCAAGGCAACAACCAGAACCATTTTGCAACTCTGAATCAGTTCCTCGCAAATGGTCCAAATACGTTCAACAACTGCGTTGAGGCTACCGATGCTGATGATTGGTTAGTCGATCTGGGCAAGCATTTTGAATGTAGCAACGTCAGACCTGAAGATTTCGTCAAGTTCGCGTCTTTCCAACTCAAGGATCAGGCCGCAGAGTGGTTTCAGCAGTACCGGGATTCCAGAGGTGGACGTTTGATCACTTGGGATGATTTCCGTCGTGGTTTCCGAGCTCATCACATCCCTCAAAGTGTGACTGAAAGCAAACGTGAAGAATTCCGCAATCTGAAGCAAGGCTCTTTGTCTGTCTATGACTACAACAAATTGTTCCAGAAGCTCGCCCGTTTTGCCAAGCAGGATGTTCCTGATGAGAAGAGCATGATCTATCAGTTCAGGGGTGGTCTCCGTGAAGAAATTCAGCTCGCTCTTATCCTCTTCGAGCCGCTGAGATACGATGAGTTCTACAACATGGCACTGAAGCAAGAGGCTGCTCAGCTAAGGTGTGATGCTTCCAGGAAGCGAGTCAGAGACACTATGCCTTCTTCCTCTACTCAAGTGTCCAAGCAGCAGAAGTATTGGCTTCCTCCTCCTCCGTTCCGTCAGCCGTATCAGCAGAAGAGCAAAGGTGGCAGTGGTTCATCCCACCCACCCAACCCAGGCTTTCAGAACAAGACTTCATCTCAAGCTTCAAGATCGAGTGCTCCGTACCACCGT
Organism: Triticum monococcum; assembly: GCA_034509565.1. NCBI lineage: Eukaryota > Viridiplantae > Streptophyta > Magnoliopsida > Poales > Poaceae > Triticum > Triticum monococcum. Next base: position 166,504,457 of record CM067846.1, on the reverse strand, counting down.
CCGCTCTCAGAGGTCACGTGCAACAAGTGCCAACAGAAGGGTCACTATGCCAACAAGTGTTTCAACCAGAGGCGTCTTCCTCCTCCTCCTCCTGTCAGATCGGCAAGTACAGCTGTGGTCAAGCATAACCCCAAGCACGCCAAGGTCAACTTGCTGAATGCAGCTCAGGCAGAGGTTTCTTCAGATGTCATCATGGGTAACTTTCCAGTTAATTCTATTCCTGCAAGAGTTCTTTTTGACACAGGTGCATCGCATTGTTTCATGTCAAAGCCATTTTTTACCAAGCATGAGTTCGTTTCTTCGCATTTGGGTAAACAAATGGATATTGTTTCTCCCGGCAAACGATTGAGTGCAAGTCTGGAGGTGCCAGATGTTTCTATCATGTTGGGTGATTTCAAGTTCATAGCTTCTCCAATGGTTCTTGGCAATTCTGATATCGATCTTATTCTTGGGATGGACTGGCTCTCTAAACATAAAGCTCAGCTTGATTGTGCAGCCAGGCAGATTCAACTGACTCATTCGTCTGAAGATGTCATTGTATTTGCTGCTCGGGATAATACCATCCGGTTGTTCTCTCTCAATGAGAAGGGTGAATTGGATGCTATTTCGCAGATTCCGGTTGTTTGTGAGTATCAAGATGTCTTCCCAGAAGAACTCCCAGGCATGCCTCCAAACCGGCCGGTTGAATTTGTTATTGAACTTGAGCCCGGTACGGAACCTGTGTGCAAACGTCCCTACAAGCTCGGCCCCGAAGAGTTGAAGGAGTTGAAGAAACAACTCGATGTTCAAGAAAGGATGGGTCTCATTCGGCCTAGTACTTCTCCGTGGGGTTGTGGTGTTCTTTTTGTGAAGAAGAAGGATGGAACGGACTGACTTTGTGTTGATTATCGTCCATTGAACAAGAAGACCATCAAGAACAAATACCCACTTCCCAACATTAATGAGCTGTTTGAACAACTCAAGGGTGCCCAAGTATTCTCCAAGCTTGACCTCCGTATGGGTTATCATCAAATTCGCATTCATAAGCAAGATATTCCCAAGACGGCGGTCAGAACAAGCTATGGGTCATATGAATACACTGTCATGTCTTTTGGCCTCGCCAATGCTCCTCCAACGTTCTCTCGCATGATGAACTTCATCTTCAACCCCTACACCAATGACTTCGTTTTGGTCTATCTCGACGACATTCTGGTTTTCTCGAAGAACAAGGAAGATCATGCCAAACACTTGCGTTTGGTTCTTGACAAGCTAAGGGAACATCAGTTCTACGCCAAGTTCTCCAAGTGTGAATTTTGGCTCGATGAGGTTCTTTATCTTGGTCATATCATCTCTGCCAAGGGCATTTCCGTGGATCCTGAGAAGCTGTCTGCAATTGTTAATTGGGAACCTCCTCAGAACGTGAAGCAACTCCGTAGCTTCCTCGGTCTTGCAAGTTATTGCCGAAGATTCATTGAAAACTTTTCCAAGATCGCGAAGCCTCTCTCAAATCTTCTTCAGAAGCACGTCAAGTATGTTTGGTCTCCGGAGTGTGATATCGCTTTCAACACTTTGAAAGAGAAGTTGATCACTGCTCCAGTTCTGACTCCGCCTGATGAAACCAAGCCGTATGAGGTCTTTTGTGATGCCTCTCTCCAAGGTCTAGGTGCTGTACTGATGCAAGAGAAGAAAGTTGTTGTTTATACCTCTCGCCAGTTGAAGCCTAATGAGAAGAACTACCCCACTCATGATCTCGAGTTGGCGGCAGTTGTGCACGCATTGTTGACTTGGAGACATCTTCTCTTGGGAAGGAAAATGGACATTTTCACTGATCACAAGAGTCTCAAGTACATCTTCACTCAGCCTAATCTCAACCTCAGGCAGACTCGATGGGACGAAATGATTCAAGAGTACAATCCGAGTATCGAGTATACTCCAGGCAAGGCTAATGTGATTGCTGACGCTTTGAGCAGAAAAGCATATTGCAACAGTCTGATTCTCAAGCCTTATCAACCCGAGCTTTGTGAAGCTTTCCGCAAACTTAATCTGCAAGTTGTTCCTCAAGGTTTCCTCGCCAACCTTCAAGTTTCTCCTACCTTGGAAGACCAGATTCGCCAAGCCCAGCTTCTTGATGCTATGGTGAAAAAGGTGAAGATTGGTATTGCAAAGAGTCAGTCCAAGTACAAGTGCTACCGACTTGATGACAAGGACACTCTCTTCTTCGAGGATCGAATTGTTGTGCCCAAAGGTGAACTTCATAAAGTGATCATGAATGAGGCTCACAACTCTCTCCTCTCCATCCACCCTAGGAGCACGAAGATGTATCAAGATATGAAGCAAACTTATTGGTGGACTCGAATGAAGCGCGAGATCGCTCAATTTGTGAATGAATGTGATGTCTGCAGAAGAGTGAAGGCAGAACACCAAAGGCCAGCAGGTCTCCTCCAACCTCTTGCCATTCCAGAATGGAAGTTTGACCACATTGAAATGGACTTCGTGACTGGGTTTCCAAAGTCCAAGCGTGGCAATGATGCTATATTCGTTGTCATCGACAAGCTCACCAAAGTGGCTCATTTCCTACCTATCAAAGAGTCAATCATTGCAGCTCAATTGGCGGAGCTCTACACCTCTCGAATTGTCTCTCTGCACGGTATTCCTCAAGTGATATCTTCAGACCGTGGCAGCATCTTTACCTCCAAGTTTTGGGATTCTTTTCAGAAGGCCATGGGCACCAGCATTCGCTTCAGCACTGCTTTCCATCCTCAAATAAGCGGTCAAGTTGAGCGTGTCAACCAGATTCTTGAAGGTATGCTCAGGGCTTCTGTTATCTCCTTCGACATGAAGTGGGAGGATTGTCTTCCTTATGCTGAATTCTCGTACAACAATAGCTTTCAAGCAAGTTCCGGCAAGGCCCCATTTGAAATCCTGTATGGTAGGAAGTGCCGTACACCTCTCAACTGGTCTGAAACCGGTGAACGTCAGCTGCTGGGTAATGACCTGATCACAGAGGCAGAAGAAATGTGCAAGGTCATTCGTGATAACCTCAAAGCAGCCCAATCCCGCCAGAAGAGCTACTATGATAGTAAGCACCGTGATTTGGCTTTCGATATCGGAGATCATGTCTACCTCCATGTCTCTCCTATGAAAGGGACTCGTCGCTTCGGTATCAAAGGGAAGCTTGCCCCCAGATACGTCGTGCCTTTCAAGATCGTCATCAAGAGAGGCGACCTCGCCTATCAACTCGAGCTTCCTGCAAACTTTGCCAATGTTCATGATGTGTTCCACGTCTCGCAACTCCGTAAGTGCTTCAAGACGCCTGAGCGCACCGTCAACTTCGAGGACATTGAGCTCCAAGAAGATCTCTCCTATCGTGAGCACCCAGTTGCAATCCTTGAAGAGACTGAACGTAGAACTCGCAACAAGTCAATCAAATTTCTCAAAATCAAGTGGTCACACCATTCCGACCGTGAAGCTACCTGGGAACGCGAGGATCACCTCCGCTCTGAGTACCCGGAGTTCTTTTGGTCCTAGATCTCGGGACGAGATCTTTTCGTAGTGGTGGAGTGTTGTAACGCCCCATATGTAACTTTCCCTATTTGTACTCCAACTCTTGCCGTTTCCGGCATTAAGTTATATTTAATTCTCGGGTTCGGGTCTTTGTCTCCGTGTGTTGTTTTTGTTTTCGTGCATCTCATATCATGTCATCACGTGCTTTGCATTTGCATACATGTTCATCTCATGCATTCGAGCATTTTCCCCGTTGTCCGTTTTGCATTCCGGCGCTTCGTTCTCCTCCGGTGGCCATTTCTAGCTTTCTTTCGTGTGTGGGGATTAAACATTTCCGGATTGGACCGAGACTTGCCATGCGGCCTTGGTTTACTACCGGTAGACCGCCTGTCAAGTTTCGGGTCATTTGGACTTCGTTTGATACTCCAACGGTTAACCGAGGGACCGAAAAGGCCTCGTGTGTGTGCAGCCCAACACCCCTCCAATTTGGCCCAAAACCCACCAAACTCTGCTCCATCGTCTCGGTCGTTCGATCACGATCGTGTGGGCGAAAACCGCACCTCATTTGGACTCTCCTAGCTCCCTCTAGGTCTATAAATAGACCCCTTCCCCGAAATCCGGATCTCTCCCCCGTCCAAACCCTAAATTCCAGATCCGCCGCCGCCGGACACGTCCGGTCCGCCCGCCGCCGCCACGTGGCACGCCACCAGTGGCTCGCGCCCGCCGCCGCCGCCGCGGGCCGGGGAGCCCGAAGCCGGCCCCCGTGGCCCGACCTCGCCCGCGCCGCCACCCGAGAGCCTCGTCGCCGGCCTGCCTCCCCGCGCGCGCCTCGCCGGAGTTCGCCGCGTCCCGGAGCCCCTCGTCGCCGGCCTCGCCCGGCCCTGCCCGGGGCTCGCCGACCCTCCCCGCGCCGCCGCTCGCCGTCGCCAACCTTCCCCCACGCCGGCCCGCCTCCCCGCGCCGCCGTCCGAGCTCGCCGTCGCCGGCAACCGCCGCCCCGCCGGATCGGTGAACAGTGTTCGCGCGGGATTGCTACAGTGTAGATCTGGATCCGGTTGACCCCCTCTCCCCCTCTAACCCTAATTCCGTAATTTTTCATGCCTACTTTGACCTGCCATATCTTTGCATCCGTAGCTCCGATTTGGGCATATGATATGTCAAAATCTTCGTCTCGACGAGTACATCATTTCATTCCATTGCATCATTTGCATTTGAGGTCATCTTGGTGCCCAAAATGCTGTTGGAAGGAGGCATCATGAGTTAAATTGCAGATTCGTTAGCCCTACATTGACTTTTGTCATTTTTGCCATGATTATTGTGTGCATGATATGCCTGTGCCCCTTTGGGATGAATTGTTAAGCATGTTGTCTTCTTTCCAGAGGTGCCTCCCATCCATTTTTAGGATGTGTGTGTTGTCTTGTGCAAGCTTGCAAAGTAGGGTACCTGAGTTTACTGATTTCAGGGACTTAGTGAAAATCACTAAGTCTGGGATGTTTTAGTTCATGATGCTATATGTCCAGCTTGTTTCCTAGTGATCCGTGCCTCTTTTGAGGATGATCAGTAAGAGTGATTTGTTATGTTTGTTGTGCTTAATCCATCCATGTCTTTACTTGTTATGTTGGAGCACCCTAGGTTGACTCAATCGAGCCCAACTTTTGCATAGTTGTTGTTTTGGGCAGATCGTGAACTCTTTTGCGATTTTGCCGGAGCTATTGCTAGTGATCCATGCATGCTATGCCATTGTTCTTGCCATGTCTAGCTAGAATTTTGTGCCTTCTTAATGGATATATGCTTGCCTTGCCATGACTTGCACCGTAGTGAGAGCATCGAGCTCGTTTACATGCCTCCATGAGTTATAATTTCAGCATGTCCCTGTTTTCACTAAGTCTGAAAAACTGATTGTGTTTCATCGATGTTCGTGTGCTCGGTAGAGTATTTTGTGAACCCTTTTGGCCCCAGGTCATTGTGGGTGTTTTGTTAAGATTGTTGAGTAGCTCCATGCCATGCTCTTACTTGCCATGTTCAGGGTTTGCTTCATGTTGTTTTGCTGCTCCGAATAGAGCATCGTGGTCTGAAATTTCAGACTAGCGTTAATTTCGCTAAGTCTGAAATCTGTTTTGCTTATTCAGTTTTGCCATGCTTGTTTGAAGCCCTTAGTGGATGAATTTGCCTATGCCTCAGTCCTGGTGATTTGTTAAGCTTCTTGAGTACATCACTGCCATGCAATTTGTTTTCATGTTTGGTGGCTGTAGCATGTTCATTTCGTTGCATTTAGGAGCCTACTTGCTGTTAATCGCAGATCGGTTCGTTTAGTAAAACGCTTGCCATTTCCAAACCGTAGCTCCGATTGCCATGATCTTTATATCGTTTTCAGGGGATTTCTTCCCTTCTATCCAGTGGCACACTTGGTTTTCCAAGTTGAGGCCAGGTTCATGCATTTCCTGTCACGTCTTGCATTTTGCATCCCGCATCGCATCCCGCATAGCATACCATCTTTGCATATTATTGGTTGCCCTTGCACGTGGTTGATTGTATCCTTGTTGATTGTTTGTGTTGTTGGGTAGAGCCGGGAGACGAGTTCTCTAACGAGGAGCCCGTTGAGTTTGCTTTTGAGGACCCAGTCAAATCTGACAACTGTGCAGGCAAGATGATCACACCCTCGAAATCACTACTATCTTTGCTATGCTAGTTTGCTCGCTCTTTTGCTTTGCCAATGCTACGATGCCTACCACTTGCTTGTCAGCCTCCCAATTGCCATGATTGAGCCTCTAACCCACCTTTGTCCTAGCAAACCATTGATTGGCTATGTTACCGTTTTGCTCAGCCCCTTCTTATAGCGTTGTTAGTTGCAGGTGAAGATTGGAGCCGTTCCTTGTTGGAACCTTTATTTACTTGTTGGGATATCACTATATTGCTATGTTATCTTTATTCATCTATATACTTGGTAAAGGGTGGAAGGCTCGGCTTCTCGCCTAGTGTTTTGTTCCACTCTTGCCGCCCTAGTTTCCGTCATACCGGTGTTATGTTCCCGGATTGTTGCGTCCCTTACGCGGTTGGGCTATAATGGGAACCCCTTGATAGTTCGCCTTGATTAAAGCTTTTCCAGCAATGCCCAACATTGGTTTTACCATTTGCCACCTAGCCTCTTTTTCCCTTGGGTTTCCGGAGCCTGAGGGTCATCTTTATTTTAGCCCCCCACGGGCCAGTGCTCCTCTGAGTGTTGGTCCGAACCAGGCAACCTGCGGGGCCACCTCGGGGAAACTCGAGGGTTGGTTTTACTCGTAGCTTGACCTATCCGAGCGTGCCCTGAGAAAGAGATATGTGCAGCTCCTATCGGGATTTGTCGGCACATTCGGGCGGTGTTGCTGGACTAGTTTTGACCTGTCGAATCATCTTGTTGTACCGGGATACCGAGTCTGATTGGTGGGTCCTGGGTGGAGGTCTATTCCTTGGTTGACCGTGAGAGCTTGTTATGGGCTAAGTTGGGACCCCCCCTGCAGGGATTGATCTTTCGAAAGCCGTGCCCGCAGTTATGGGCAGATGGGAATTTGTTAATGTCCAGTTGTAGATAACTTGAACCTTAAATAATTAAAATGAATCAACTGAGTGTGTTGCCATGATGGCCTCTTCTTGGCGGAGTCCGGGAAGTGGACACGGCGTTGGAGTTATGCTTGCGTAGGCTGCTCTATATAGTTTTTCCGCTCGTGCTTTGCCTCCTCTTCTCGCTCTCCTTTGCGAATAAGTTAGCCACCATATATGCTAGTCGCTTGCTGCAGCTCCACTTTACATTACCCCTTTCCTACCTATTAAGCTTAAATAGTCTTGATCGCGAGGGTGCGAGATTGCTGAGTCCTTTGTGGCTCATAGATTACTATTACACCAGATGCAGGGACCGATGATACCTCTCCGGATGGCGCGCTCGAGCTGAAGTGGGAGTACGACGAGGACTCTCAGCGTTACTGTGTGTCTTTTCCTGATGATCAGTAGGGATGCCTATTCGGGGTTAGATTCAGGGCCTAGTCGCTTGTTGGGGGTCTTTTCCATTTTGGCGCCGTAGTCGGGCCATGAGTGATTGTATGATGGATGTTATTTATGTACTTTGATGTGACGTGGCGAGTGTAAGCCAACTATGCTATTATTCCCCTTTATATTATATATGTACATGGGTTGTGTAATGATTCCCGACTTGCGACATTGCTTTCAATGCGCCTATGTCTCTAAGTCGTGCCTCGACACGTGGGAGACATAGCCGCATCGAGGGCGTTACATAAACCATGTCAGGATGTTTTGGATCTTCGAAGCCAGGCGATTGTGCAACATACACTTCTTCTTCAATCTTGCCAATGAGAAAAGCACTCTTCACATCCATTTGATACAGAAGGATGTTATGATGATTTGCATAGGCTAGCAGTATGCGTATAGCTTCAAGCCTAGCCACATGAGCAAATGTTTCATCGAAGTCAATTCCTTCAACTTGAGTGTATCCTTGAGAAACTAGACAAGCCTTGTTTCTGACAACTTGACCATGCTCATCTTGCTTGTTGCGATATATCCATTTAGTGCCTATGATATTGTGTTTCCGAGGATCAGGACGCTTGACCAGTTCCTATACATTATTCAGCTCAAACTGTTGAAGCTCTTCTTGCATGGCTTGAATCCATTCAGGTTCCATAAAGGCTTCATCAACTTTCTTGGGTTCTGATATTGAGACGAATGCAAAGTGTCCAAAGAAATTTGCTAGTTGTGTTGCCCTTGATCGAGTGAGTGGACAAGGTGCATTGATGCTATCGGTTATCTTCTCAATCTGTACTTCATTCGCAACACGAGGATGAACTGGACGAAGATTTTGCTCTTGTTGATCATTGTCATCGTTCGAAGTATTGTCTTCAGGCCGAGCATTGTCTTCAGGTTGATCAGGTGCAGAGATGATAAGTTCCTCTTCAGGTTGTACTTCAGATGGTATGATTTCTCCAGTTCCCATAAGCTTGATGGATTCACTGGGTGGAATTTCATCTAGCACATTTGGTAGGTGCTCTCTTTGCGAGCCGTTAGTCTCATCGAACCGCACATCCACAGTTTCAACCACTTTATAGTGAAAGAGGTTGAAGACTCTGTAGGAGTGCGAATCCTTTCCGTAACCAAGCATAAAACCTTCATGTGCTTTCGGTGCAAATTTTGAAGTGTGATGAGGATCCTTGATCCAGCACCTGGCACTAAATACTCTGAAGTAACTGACATTTGGCTTCTTACCAGTGAGGAGTTCATAGGATGTTTTGTTCAGAAGCTTGTGAAGATAAACACGGTTGATGACATGGCATGCAGTATCAATGGCTTCGGGCCAGAACTTCCTTGGAGTCTTGTATTCATCGAGCATCATCTGAGCCATCTCAATGAGTGTTCTGTTCTTGCGTTCCACGATGCCATTCTACTGCGGCGCGTATGGGGCTGAGAACTCATGAGTGATGCCCAATGTATTAGGATAAGTGTCGAGGCCGGTGTTTTTGAATTCAGTGCCGTTGTCACTTCGGATGTGCTTGATCTTGACACCATAGTTATTCATGGCTCGATTGGCGAAGCGTCTGACAACATCCTGCACCTCAGTCTTGTAGAGAATTATATGCACCCATGTATATCTTGAATAATCATCAACAATGACGAAGCCATAGAGACAAGCAGTAGTAGTAAGAGTTGAGTAGTGAGTAGGACCAAAGAGGTCCATGTGTAGTAGTTCAAAGGGTTGAGTCGTTGTCATGATTGTCTTTGAGGGATGCTTGGCCCTCGTCATCTTTCCAGCTTCGCAGGCACCGCATAAGTGATCCTTCTTGAACTTGACGCCCTCGATGCCAGAGCCAGCATTCTGAAGCTTTTGCAAGAAGACATACGGTGAGTTGTGGTCCTGCTGAGAAATCTACCATGTACAAATCATATTTCCGATACCCTTCAAATACTAGAGAATTGTCAGATTCCATTAGAACTAGGCAACGATATTTTCCAAATATCACAATCATGTTCAAATCGCAAAGCACTGAGACGGACATTAAGTTGAAACCAAGGGATTCAACAAGCATCACTTTATCCATGTGCCGATCCTTTGAGATTGTAACTCTACCTAGACCAAATACCTTGCTTTTACCAGTATCAGCAAATGTGATGTGACTTTTGCCAGATGGTCGTAGAGTTGAGTCCATGAGAAGACTTCGGTTGCCAGTCATGTGATTAGTACATCCACTATCAATAATCCATTATGAAGCAGCTGGTGTCATACCCTATAGTGCAGTTAGGGGGATAGACTTCACGAAGGGAATTGTGAAGCATAAACATTTGACGAGCAAGTGGATTATGAAAGCTTAGATCGAGGTTAGGACTGATAGTCCAAGTAGCAAGCAACTCGGGAACAAAATACATAATAAGACCATTTGGGCATTTGATCTTGCGCCCTACAAGATGTTTAAGGTCCCCAACAATAGCTTCAGACGCATTTGGTTTTCGGCTAGAGACCTTTCCCTTCAAAAGAGAGTTAAGCTTTCTTAGCCACCAACATCTTCAAGGGTGGCTTCGAAGCAATGAGTCTAAGTGCAACATTTGAGAAGTTAGGCTTGGGAGCCTTAGCAAATAGTCTTGCAGGTGGACAATTGTAACACCCTCGATGTGACTATATCTCCCACGTGTCGAGGCACGACTTAGAGGCATAATCGCATTGAAGGCATATGTCGCAAGTGAGGTAATCTTCACACAACCCATGTAATACAATAGGGGAAAAAGGTTACATAGTTGGCTTACAATCGCCACTTCACACAATTACATGAATAAAGCATTACATCAACCAAATACAATCAGGGCCCGACTACGGAGCCAAAATAAAAGAAGAACCCCAAATGCGACAAGGTCCCCGATCGACCCCAACTGGGCTCCACTACTGATCAACTAGAACGAAACAACACAAATAAACAAGGTCTTCAACGAGCTCCTCCTGAGCTAGGTTGCGTCATCTGCACGAACTCATCGGCACCTGCAAGCTGGTTTTTGGAAGTATCTGTGAGCCACGGGGACTCAGGAATCTCGCACCCTCGTGATCAAGACTATTTAAGCTTATGGGTAAGGTAAAGGTATGAGGTGGAGCTGCAGCAAGCGACTAGCATATATGGTGGCTAACCTATTCGCAAAATGAGAGCGAGAAGAGAAGGCAAAGCACGGTCGATAAAAGTATGATCAAGAAGTGATCCTATAGCTACCTACGTCAAGTATAACTCCAACAACCGTGTTCACTTCCCGGACTCCGCCGGAAAGAGACCATCACGGTTACACACGCGGTTGATTCATTTTAATTAAGGTCAAGTTCAGGTTTTCTACAACCGGACGTTAACAAATTCCCATCTGCCCATAACCGCGGGCACGGCTTTCGAAAGATCAATTCCCTGCAGGGTGTCCCAATTTAGCCCATCACAAGCTCTCACGGTCAACAAAGGAATAGACCTCCACCCGAGACATTCCGATCAGACTCGGTACCTCGGTACAACAAGACATTTCGACAGGGTAAAAACTAAACCAGCAACACCGCCCGATGTGCCGACATCCTGATGGGAGCTGCACATATCTCGTTCTCAGGGCAACACCGGATGAACACTACGTACAGCTAAAACCAGCCCTCAAGTTTCCCCGAGGTGGCGCCGCAAGTGGCTCTAGTTTGGACCAACGCTTAGACAAGCACTCGCCCGGGGGGGTTAAAATAAAGATGACCCTCGAGATGCGCGACTCCCAAGGGAAAAAGGCTAGGTGGCAAATGGTAAAACCAATGTTGGGCATTGCTGGCAAAGCTTTACTTAAGGCGAACTGTCAAGGGGTTCCCATTATAGCCCAACCGCGTAAGGGACGCAAAATCCGGGAACATAACACCGATATGGCGGAAACTAGGGCGGCAAGAGTGGAACAAAACACCAGGCATAAGGCCGAGCCTTCCACCCTTTACCAAGTATATAGATGCATTAATTAAATACGATATATTGTGATATCCCAACAAGTAAACATGTTCCAACAAGGAACGGTATCTCCATGTTCCAACAAGGAACAAACTTCAATCTTCACCTGCAACTAACAACGCTATAAGAGGGGCTGAGCAAAGCGGTAACATAGCCAATCAACGGTTTGCTAGGACAATGGTGGGTTAGAGGCTGAACATGGCAATTGGGAGGCTGACAAGCAAGTGGTAGGCATCGTAGCATTGGCATAGCAAAAGAGCGAGCAAACTAGCATAGCAAAGATAGTAGTGATTTCGAGGGTATGATCATCTTGCCTGAAATCCCGCAAGGAAGAAGAACGGGTCCATGAAGAAGACAAACGGATGAAGTTGAACTGATCCTCACACACTCGACATTACCGGAACCAACCCGAAGAAGCAATCACCGGAAAAGAAGCACACAACATAGTAAACAACCACGACATCAACATGGCATGATGCACAATCAAGTAGGATGCATGTCCGGTTTAAAGAGGTATGGCATGGCAAAGTGCACAAACGAACCTACACATTAAGTGGAGCTCAATATGCATCGGGATGCATATTGACAAAACACCACATCAATTATTTAGTTCTCTCTCGTTTATGTACCCAACAATATTAAATGTTGATTAACATGGCAAGAGGTTGTAGCAAATGAAAACTATCTAATCTAGGCAAGTTTAAATGAGGCCGGAAGCAACGAACAACAATTCCGGTAAATCCTCATGTGCAAATATTAGGTTAGGTCCTGATCTGTCCTAAACACCATTTTAGAGTTGTTTAACATGCAAGATGAGGCCACCACGTTAAACTAGGCAAAATTCTACCCCATTTACATATAAAGTTTATTAAAATCGGAGTTACGGTTATTTAGTTGTGAATTAACTCATTTTAACATGGCATTTAAGCAAATTTAACCAAACATCAATTTAAACAATTTTTAATTGTTGTTATCATGATGCGGATGACATATGCAAGTTAAAGCAATTTTATGAAGAATGTTGACAAGAGCATATTATGAAGCATTTGTCATCGTGGCGGAAAGAAGAAGGGGGTGCCACGGCAACGAGTCCGAAAATGATGCCACGACAACATATCGGTTCCGGTAACTCGATTGAGATCCCGGTGCAAACGGAAGTGACGGGAGCGTAACACGCGATAGGAGGTGGGGCGATCCCGGATACCGGGTTCCCACAAGATGGTGGCAAGGCAAAAGAGGGGCAACGTGCACCGATCAACTCCGACACGGAGCAAACACGAGCATTTCATACATCACACATGCATTCGTTCACGGCGGTCGTCTCGGGGTTATACCTTTGAAGCGCGCGTTATCGGAGGGGTTCAAGTTCGATGCGATGTAGGGGAAGTAGTCGTTCTCGCGATGGTAGTGGAAGTAGGGGTTCATGACGACGTAGAGGTACTCGCGACGGTAGTGGTACACGTTTCGTAGACGTTCGAGCCATATCGGTAGCGGTACTTGATGAATCCCGAAACGGACTTGGCGTCTTCGTGCGTAGGGGTACTTGGCGTTTCCGGAGACGACGGTAGAGGAACACGTTTCGACGGGGTACTTGGGGTCCTCGAACTTGCCGATCTCGTCAACTTGAAGGGGTACTTGACGTTCTAAAGCGTTCATCGGTAGTATAACTTGGCGGTCTCGACGGTCGTCGTGGTACTTGACGGTTTGTAGTTGAACTTGGCGGTCCCGACGTCTTGGTACTTGGCGTTCTTGACGATTCCAAGGGCCTCAACGGAGGCCACGGTACTCCGTGATGGCATAAAGACGGTCTAGCAGCAGCAAGGGCGTTGGGGAGGACGGCCTCAGGTCAACGCGACCACAAAGCAGAGGCGAGGCAATGGCGCTGCTGGATCTGGCGAGAGGAGGTCGGGAACGACTGGACTCGGCGACGAGAGGGTGCCACAGTTGATGCTGCTGTCGGTGGCAATGAACTTGGAGGCGGGGCGGCGTGCAGATCTCGGGGCAGAGGAGGTAGAGTGCGGGACGGCGGCCTGGAGACGCGAGGACGAGGCAGGAGGCGGCTCGGCTGCACGGCACGGGCGTGGGCGCTCCTGGTGGCCGACGGCGGCGGCGGTTGGCGACGGGAGAGGACCCGGGCGGCGCTGGAGAGCTCGGGGCGGCGGGGAAGGTCGCTGGCGAGGTCGCCGGCAGCAGGGGCTGCGACGTGGTCGGCATCGGGTCTGGTGGTGCGGCACGAGGAAGGAGAGGCCGGCAGGGGCGCGGCAGCCATGGAGGCCGGTGGGTGGCGACGAGGCTCCGGCCTGGTTCCCTTCTCCGGCGAGGGCGGAGCGCGAGGCAGAGGAGATGGGGTCGGGCCCCCTGGTGAGAGCGAGAGGGGGAGGCGGCCATGGCGCGCTGAGGAGAAGCCGGAGGGAGGCCATGGCAGCAAGGAGGGGCGCGCGGGATCGGGCGGCGCTGGGAGGATCGGGCGCAGCGGGGCGTCGGGGAGGAGATCGGGCGCAGCGGGGCGCTGGATGGTGGTGCGCGAGAAGAGCAGCGGGAGGGAGAGCGAAGGGAGAGAGGGGATCGAGCAGATGGGGCTCTCTGGCGGCGCGATGGGAACGAGGCAAGAGGGAGCGAGGCTGCGAGGGAGATGGGGTCATCGGGCTAGGGTTAGGTTTTTGGTGGGCCGGCTGGGCCTTAGAGGCCAGCGTTGGGGTGGGCCGGCGCGGTGAGGTTGGGAGGCCCCTGGCTGCTGGGCTCCTTCCTCTCTCTCTAACTCTCTTATTTTCTTTGCAGAAAAGCGAATAAAGAGAAAGAAAAGAAAGAGGAGGTTAGAGGAAGAAGGTGGACACGTGAATAATTTTCCCGGACTCACAAAAATGCACATGTTCCGAGAAAAATGAAGTGGGCAAGATTGCAAGAATTAAATTCAAAGTCATTTGAATTTAATTAGAAAGGTTTGCACAAGGACTAGGATTTAGGAGAGTCCAAAAATGTTGAGAAATTAGGTGGAGCTCCGGAAAATGATGAAAGGACACGCGACAAAGTTAGAGGCCAAGAGAAGAAATAATAAAAAGGCGTTGGGATTTTGCAAGTGTGTTCCGGTTAATTCCAAGAGAATGGAATATTTATTATAGTAGCTCCACTAATATCGGGAGGATATATTATAAAGAGAAGTCATCCTTCCCTCGATTTAAATGGATCGAAAAATCCATGCAATTTATTTAGTTGAGTTGCAACAATTAATGATATGATGGCATGATGACATGATGCAATGCACATGATGATGTGACATGATGCAACACGCAAGCACATGACATGGCAACGACGGCGAATAACTGAACGACCCCTAGCACATCGGTCTCGGGGCGTTACAACACTCCACCACTACGAGAGGATCTCGTCCCGAGATCTAGAATGGCACCGGGGAAACAACGGAAGGGAAAAAGAACAGGTAAAACTAAGTTGCTTCTTTGACAAACGAGTGAGACCAAAGAACCTTGAAAAGGTTGAACAAATTGAAGAAAAGAATGCAACAAAGAAGGACAAAGTTGAATGCACTCCGGTAGGGAAGAGGAACAAGGAAGAACAAATTCGGGCAGCACTCCAAATGAAAAGAAGGAGGATTAAATAAGAACTTGATAAGATGAGAAGATACTTGATGAAATCACCACACACTGCCACCATAACTATTGAATGAATGGAACAATGGTTAAGAAAGGTTTCAGACAGCACTCCGGTTGATAAAGGATGTAAAACTTGATAAGATGAGAGAACTGGCATGAAAAAACACAACACTCCGGTTAAATGGATAAGCATGATAAAAACAAGATCCTGACAAGAACAATAAGAAGGTTTGAAAAGAGCAACATCACAATGCCTCCGGAACAAAAGAATAGAAGATAGATAATTGAAATAAGAGAATGGAGAAGAAAATGCCAACCTCTGCTACGAGTGAGCTTGAAAAGACATCCTTAGGATACGGGTCGAACGGAGTTGTTGGAAAACCAACAATGAAAAGAATAAGCTTGATATGGTCTTATGGAATACAACTCAAATTATGAGGTGACAACCTGCCACTCACGGGAAGAGAATTGGATTGATAAGAACAAAGAGACGAGAAACTTATATCACCGGGAGGATAAATGAAGAAACTTGGATCATATATAAGCACCATGAATAGCGACAGTCCTTAGGGAAGGCTTTAGGTGAAACATGGCACAAGATAACTCCAATGAAGAGATTGATGGGGTTAACTATCTCATCTTGATAACTTGTGAAACACGAAGCACGAAGGGAAATTATGAAGAATGACATAATACCACCTCCAATGATACGGAAGAAAGACTAATTGCACTCCGGATTACGATATGAAGAATGCTTGAGCACCTCTGAAAAGAAACTTGATGAACACTTTGAGAAGGAATTAAATCCTTGGTGAACCATCATGTAGACCCTTCATGAAGGACTCCGGTAAACAAAAGATAACAAAAAGAGAAAGAAGTTGAAAACACAAGGTGAAGCCTTGCAATGATTGGATGAAGCTCTGCAACGAGATAAGTTGAAACTTGAAACTCCGGAAAAGAAAAGATGAAACAATTGAAACCAAGAATTTGAAGGGCCTCCAGAACAGGAAATTAATCACTTGGAAGAAATAAGAATAAGAATTACATTATGCTTATCCTTCACCAATTAAATTGATGAGAAACAATGGATTTGGCATATTACTTATTCTCGTAGAGAAGATTAAGAGAGATATCACATAAACTTGAGGAAGTCTTCAACGAACCACCGGTAGAATTGAAAGAACCAATAAATAAACATGATAAGGAAGAAGAGAAATCTTGAACGAACCACCGTAAGAATTGAAAGAAAAAAATGAATGAAGAGAAGATAAAGAAACACTGGAAAGAATTAGCAAATGAACGAAGATGCTTGAGAGAATTTAGACCCATGAGAACGAAGAGATCACGAGCCGATTAAAGATCACTTGAACGAAGCACCGGTAAAATTGAAGAACGAGAGCTGAAAGCTGAGAATGAATAAATCTTAGATGATGGACTCCAGATAACAAGCTGAGAAGACTCTTAAATTGCTCCGGATAGGTGAAAAGAATTCTCACAATCGAAAAATAATTATGAGAGGATGACAACAAGATAGAATGACGAATCTTGAAGAGAATGGATAAAAAATGAGAGAAACTCTTCTTCGGTCTTCAAATGACAACGAGAAACACCACCATGAATTGTTGAGGCACTCCGGAATGAATAATGGAAAGGTTTAGCCAATGATGAAAAGAATTGACAGATCTTGAGAAGACATTTGACTGATGATAAATCATTCTTACGTCAAACTTCAAAAGAATTTAGGCTAGCTCCGGGAGAATAAGAAGAGTCAGGTAAGATCCTGGGAAAAGACCTGTGGGTTAGGGCCCACTCGAAAGAAAACACCGTTGAACGATTTAAAAAAAAGAGGTTGCACCGGTTGAAATAAATGGCTTGAATGAAGTGACATCCTCGAAAGATCTTGAACGAAAGCAGTGTGGAAACAGGAATCTTCGAGATATCTCGAGCACTCCGGAACAATTGAATAGCGAGAAGTGAATGATTAATATTTGCACCGGCATGAGAAGGTATTTGAAACGAGGAAAAAGGGATATGAGATCAACACTAAAAGCTTGATTTGAAACCACCGGAGATGAAAAGAATGAAGAATGACAAACTTGAAGCTCCATTAGAATCTTCATGAGAATCACCGGATAAGAACATTGACGGAAAAGAATGGTTTGCACAAGGACTAGGATTTAGGAGAGTCCAAAAATGTTGAGAAATTAGGTGGAGCTCCGGAAAATGATGAAAGGACACGCGACAAAGTTAGAGGCCAAGAGAAGAAATAATAAAAAGGCGTTGGGATTTTGCAAGTGTGTTCCGGTTAATTCCAAGAGAATGGAATATTTATTATAGTAGCTCCACTAATATCGGGAGGATATATTATAAAGAGAAGTCATCCTTCCCTCGATTTAAATGGATCGAAAAATCCATGCAATTTATTTAGTTGAGTTGCAGCAATTAATGATATGATGGAATGATGACATGATGCAATGCACATGATGACGTGACATGATGCAACACGCAAGCACATGACATGGCAACGACGGCGAATAACTGAACGACCCCTGGCACATCGGTCTCGGGGCGTTACAACAATAGTACTCATAAGAATAAGCAGAGTAGTTCTGGGTCTTATGAACATGGTGGTTTGATGAAACACGCTCATATTCATAGGTCTGAGTATGGTTTCCCTGCAAAACATTTGCGTTAGTGCGACTCAGGTGAGTCCTGTGTCTATATGAAGCCTTTGGACCATATGAAGCATGTGGTCTAGGGTTTGTCTTCTTCACTTGTGGTGTCATGACGAAATTCACAGGAAGATTCTCCAGACACTTTTTTGGCACCCAGACTTTCTTCATAGGTGGCCCATTCCTGCACTTAGTACCAATATACTTGGCAAACACTTCACCATTCTGATTCTTAAACAGTAAATAGTTTGCATCAAAGGATTCATCAATGACAATGGGATTAGTACAAGTGAAGCCAGATAGGGTGGATGGATCCACTGAAGGTTCCTTTGCAGCAACCCATGCAGTTTTGGGGTACTGCTCAGGTTTCTAGTAAGAGCCATCAGCATTCATTTTCCTTTCGAACCCAACACCCTCTTTCCTAGGGTTCGGTTCAGGATCTGCCTTTTGAGAACATCACATAGTGTCTGATGCCCTTTGAGACTTTTGTACATCCCTATTTCAAGCAATGTCTTCAACCTAGCATTTTCATCAGCAATAGCAGTGGCATCCTCAGTAGAGGGGTTAGTTACCACATCAACAGTTGAAGATATTGCAACAGTGGCAGCAGTAGAACATCGAGCAACAGAAGTAGCATTGTCACGCTCAATGCATTTAAGACATGGTGGTTCAAATCCTTCCTGAGCGGGACTGATCTGTTCGGCGCGAAGTGACTCGTTTTCCTTTTGAAGATCTTCATGAGCCGCTCTCAATTTCTCAAGTTCTTGCTTCCTTTGAAGATAATCATAGGAAATCTTTTCATGAGTTGTTGAGAGCGTTTCATGACGACTTTCAAGTTCCTCATACTTAACATGAAGATTTTTTATGCCTTCAATTAAGGAATGAGATCGAGCCATTTCAGCGTCTAACAGGTCATCGCTTTTGTCTAACAGTTTTTGAATATGTTCCATAGATTTCTGTTGTTCAGTGGCAATTTTAGCAAGTGTTTTGTAGCTGGGTTTGGAACAACAATCAGAGTCATCTTCACTGGATGTTTGATAGTGAGTAGTGCGTGAGTTTACCTTGGCACCGCGTGCCATGAAGCAGTAGGTGGGAGCGGAGTTGTTCTTGTCATTAGCATCGGCGTCGGTGATGAAGTCATTGTCTTCAGTGTTGAAGATGGACTTGGCAACGTAGGCTGTAGCCAGACTTGCAACGCCAGAATCGGACTCCTCCTCAGACTCCACCTCTGCCTCCTCAGAAGCAGACTCCTCCCCTGAATCCATTTCCTTGCCAACAAATGCACGAGTCTTGCCAGATGAGCTCTTCTTGTGTGATGAAGACTTTGAGGAAGACTTGGAAGAAGACTTTGAGTATTTCTTCTTCTTCTTATCGTTAGAATCATATTCCTTGCTCTTCTTCTTCTTGTTGTTCTCATTGTCCCACTACGGACACTCAGAGATGTAGTGACCAGGTTTCTTGCACTTGTGGCATGTTCTCTTCTTGTAGTCATGAGGAGAACCTTCATCATTCCTTGAGCTGGATCGTGAAGACTTTCTGAAGCCTTTCTTCTTAGTGAATTTCTGGAACTTCTTCACAAGCATAGCAAGCTCCTTTCCAATGTCTTTAGGATCATCAAAACTGCAGTCAGATTCTTCTTCAGATGAGGAAACAACTTTTGCCTTCAAGGCACGAGTTCGGCCATAGTTGGGACCGTAGATGTCTCTTTTCTCAGAAAGCTGAAACTCATGTGTGTTGAGCCTTTCAAGTATGTCAGACGGATTGAGTGTCTTGAAGTCAGGGCATTCTTGAATCATCAGGGCTAGAGTGTCAATGAGCTGTCAAGTGATCTCAGGAGTGTCTTGACGATTTCATGCTTAGTGATCTCAGCAGCGCCGAGAGCTTGAAGCTCATTTGTGATGTTAGTAAGGCGATCAAACGTGAGCTGAACATTCTCATTGTCGTTTCTCTTGAAGCGGTTGAAGAGGTTGCGAAGGACACTGATCCTTTGATCTCTTTGGGTTGAGACGCCTTCGTTGACCTTGGAAAGCCAGTCCCAGACTAGCTTAGATGTTTCCAGAGTGCTCACACGGCCATACTGCCCTTTGGTCAGATGACGACAGATGATGTTTTTGGCAGTGGAGTCCAGTTGAATGAACTTCTTGAGATCAGCAGCGGTGACACCTTCACCAGCCTTGGGAACGCCATTCTTGACGACATACCAGAGGTCGACATCAATGGCTTCAAGATGCATGCGCATCTTATTCTTCCAGTAGGGATATTCAATTCCATCGAAGACGGGGCACGCAGCGGAGACTTTGATTATCCCTGCAGTCGACATAGCTAAAACTCCAGGTGGTTAAACCGAATCACACAGAATAAGGGAGCACCTCGCTCTGATACCAATTGAAAGTGCTAGTGATCGACTAGAGGGGGGTGAATAGGCGATTTTTATGAAAGTCTTCAAAACATGGAAGTTTTGAAGACAAACGATAGATATAAACCTATTACCATGCATCAGAAGATAGACTACACTAGACAAGCCATAGTCAAGTATTTGATGAAGTGAAAGCACAAAGACTAATAGCAGCTAGGCAGTATGGATCAGGATGGAAGATAGTATGAAGCCAATCAGAACAAGTAGTTACTTAGTGAAGACAAAAAGATAATGCAAAAGAGGCAATGACTTCACAAGGATCAACTGCAAATAAGGAGATGGGAAGGATAGAACCAGTAGCTCGTTGAAGACAATGATTTGTTGGACCAGTTCCAGTTGATGTGACAACTGTACGTCTTGTTAGGGAGGCTGAGATTCAACTCAGAAGACCGCGTCTTCACCTTATTCCCCTTGAGCTAAGGACACCCAGTCCTCGCCCAATCACTCTGGTAAGTCTTCAAGGTAGACTTCCAAACCTTCACAGACTTCGTTCACCGGCGATCCACAATGACTCTTGGATGCTCAGAACGCGATGCCTAACCGGCTGGAGGATTCATAGTCCTCAAGTGTAATAAGTCTTCAGATCACACAGACATGAAGACTTCAGTGATGCCTAACACTCTTTGGCTCTGGGTGTTTAGGGCTTTGTCCTCGCAAGGATTTCTCTCTCAAAGGCTTCGAGGTGGGTTGCTCTCAAACAACAAAAGCCGTGCACTAACTCTGAGCAGCCACCAATTTATGGTGTAAGGGGTGGGCTATTTATAGCCACTAGGCAACCCGACCTGATTTGTCTGAAATGACCCTGGGTCACTAAGGAACTTACACATGTTCCAACGGCCAGATTTCAAACACACACATCAACTTTACTTGGGCTACAAGCAAAGCTGACTTATCCAACTCTGGATAAGATTTTCTCTCATTGTCTTCGCTCGAAGACATAGGATTTTGGTTAAGCATCACTTCAGTCATTCTGACTGGTTCACCTGGACCCCACTTAACAGTACGGTGGTTCCTATGACTCAACAAAGGAAGAAAAGGAAACAACGAAACAACTAAGTCTTCGCGCTCCATAGTCTTCACGCGATGTCTTCTCTTGTCATAGTCTTCAATGTGAATACCTTCACATACCACCTTTGTCTTCAATGTCTTCATACATTTTTAGGGGTCATTGATACGTCTCCAACGTATCTATAATTTTTGATTGCTCCATGCTATATTATCTACTGTTTTGGACTATATTGGGCTTTATTTTCCAGTTTTTTGGGACTAACCTATTAACTGGAGGCCCAGCCCAGAATTGCAGTTTTTTTGCCTATTTCAGTGTTTCGAAGAAACGGAATATCAAACGGAGTCCAAACGGAATATACCTTTCTGGAACATGATTTTTTTCCAGAATATGACCTAGGAGACTTGGACCCTACACCAAGGAAGCTTCGAGGTGGGCACGAGGTAGGGGGGCGCGCCCTATACCCCCAGGCGCACCCCCACCCTCGTGGGCCCACCGAAGCTCCACCGACGTACTTCTTCCTCCTATATATACCTACGTACCCCCAAATGAACAGGGACGAAGCCAAAAACCTAATTCCACCGCCGCAACTTTCTGTATCCACGAGATCCCATCTTCGGGCCTGTTCCGGAGCTCCGCCGGAGAGGGCCATCATCACGGAGGGTTTCTACATCACCATAGCCTCTCCGATGAAGTGTGAGTAGTTTACCTCAGACCTTCGGGTCCATAGTTATTAGCTAGATGGCTTCTTCTCTCTTTTTGGATCTCAATACAAAGTTCTCCCCCTCTCTTGTGGAGATCTATTCGATGTAATCTTCTTCATTTTTGCGGTGTGCTTGTTGAGACCGATGAATTGTGGGTTTATGATCAAGTCTATCTATGAATAATATTTGAATCTTCTCTGAATTCTTTTATGTATGATTAGTTATCTTTGCAAGTCTCTTCGAATTATCAGTTTGGTTTGGCCTACTATATTGGTTTTTCTTGCCATGGGAGAAGTGCTTAGCTTTGGGTTCGATCTTGCGGTGTCCTTTCCCAGTGACAGAAGGGGCAACAAGGCACGTATTGCATCGTTGCCATCGAGGATAACAAGATGGGGTTTATTTCATATTGTATGAATTTATCTCTCTACATCATGTCATCTTGCTTAAAGTGTTACTCTGTTTTTAACTTAATACTCTAGATGCATGCTGGATAGCGGTCGATGAGTGGAGTAATAGTAGTAGATGCAGAATCGTTTCGGTCTACTTGTCACGGACGTGATGCCTATATACATGATCATGCCTAGATATTCTCATAACTATGCTCAATTCTGTCAATTGCTCAACAGTAATTTGTTCACCCACCATAGAATACTTATGCTCCTGAGAGAAGCCACTAGTGAAACCTATGGCCCTCGGGTCTATTCTCATCATATCAATCTCCATCACTTTAATCTTGCTTTGCTTTTTTACTTTGCCTTTTACTTTTCACTTTGCATCTCTATACCAAAAATACCAAAAATATTATATCTATCAGATCTCACTCTCGTAAGTGACCGTGAAGGGATTGACAACCCCTAATCGCGTTGGTTGCGAGTAACTATCGTTTTGTGCAGGTACGAGGGACTTGAGCGTGGCCTCCTACTGGATTGATACCTTGGTTCTCAAAAATTGAGGGAAATACTTACGCTACTCTGCTGCATCATCCTTTCCTCTTCGGGGAAATCCAATGCAAGCTCAAGAGGTAGCAAGAAGAATTTCTAGTTCCGTTGCCGGGGAGTCTACGCAAAAAGTCAACATACCAAGTACCCATCACAATCCCTATCTCTCGCATTACATTAGTTGCCATTTGCCTCTCGTTTTCCTCTCCCCCACTTCACCCTTGCCGTTTTATTCACCCTCTCTTTCTCAACCTCCTTCTCCTTCTCTTTCTCTGTTTGCCTTTTTCTCGCTTGCACTTTTGTTTGCTCGTGTGTTGGATTGCTTGCTTGTCACTAAGTCTGAAGTTGGGGAAGTTATCATCGATATGGGCGATAACAATGTCATAGAAAATTCTGATGCTCCGGCTGAAGAACCCCCTACCTATCATACAAAAAGATTTCGAATCGGTAGTGGTAATATTATTGGAAAAGGAGTCATCCAAGATTTTTTTACTTGTGCCGGTGCTTTGCCCTCTATGGGCGGTTCTATTCACTAGTAGAAAAAGGGTCAAACGTGAAGCACATTAGTGCCGGTTTGTATTTGAGCCGGCACTAATGTATACATTAGTGCCGGTTCCAACGGCTAGCCGGGCCGCTTTCATTAGTACCGGTTCGTGGCGAACCTTTAGCACCGGTTCGTGCCACGAACCGGTACTAATGAGAGTGGTGGCAGGATGTTGTCAGAATGGGGCCCCTCCAGCCCCTTTAGTACCGGTTCTTGGCACGAACCGGTACTAAAGGTCGTCCTACATAAACCCTTCGTCCACCAGCACTCTGTTCTTCCCCCTTTCCCCTCTCCCTCTCCTCTGTTCTTCCCTTCTTCCTCTTGAGTTCATCACAAAATTTGCCCAAAATTTGTCAAGATTTGAAGGCCCTCATCCATTCAAATGATCACAAAGGTTAGCAACTTTGTCCTTTCATCTCTCATTGCTAGATTAGCTCTTGCATTGGTTTATATAGTGATTAATTTGTGAGTTTAGTAATTTGGGAGGATATATATGTGCTAGTATTTGATTTATATGCAATTTGAGGTCAAAAATAACACTTAGTTTGCATATGTAGGTGTGGTTTACTTAGTGCCTTCTAAATCTCCATCGTAGCCACTGTCAATCGCCCGCACCGTCCCGTTGCCGGCACCACCTTGTGGTGAGCCTCTTGTTCATGAAATTTTATATAAAAATTGATGTTTGTGTGATTTGGATATATAGTTACTCATATAATTATCTTACCCGTACGTTGTTTGTTATACATATAGTGCCATGGTTTTGATATCCGTCCCCGTCGGCCCTAGTCCTTGTTATCATTCGGATGTGGTATGTATATTCTCTTTTAAAACTAGTTGCATTTCGTGTTTATGACAAATTATGCCCATCAAGTTGACATAGAAATTTTTTCTAGGAGGTATGTGAACCGGAAATTCCATCCGACCCTATTGCCGAGAGGTTAAATTTAGTTGAAAGAGAAAACGAGTACTTGAAAGAAAAATTGAAAAGAATTGAGGGGGAGAAGATGGAATTGGAGTTGCATGTTGCCGATGTTGTCGATGATCACAAGATCAAGATGGAGAAAATGCGCTTGAAGATTAGAAAGATTAGAAAATATGCCATCGATAGTGAGGCTTGGTATCATTATGCTGTTGGATCCATTGTTACCTTAGTTGCGATCTTGATCATATTTGTTGTTGCATTTAAATTCTTTAGCTGGAGAGTTATTTGTTTGTTGGATTTAAGTGTTGTATGAACTTTATGTATGAACTTGTATTAATTGTATGAACTTGTATTAATTTGGTCTATTCGGTGTTGTGTAATGAAGATGAGCCGGCAATGGATGTACGATGACCGATGCTCTCCCCAGTTTGTTGAGGGCGTGCATACTTTTCTGCTTGCGGCTGAGGCAAACAAGCGGGCGGATGGTTTTATGCCTTGTCCATGTGCTCACTGTAAGAATGGTCACAATTACTCTACGTCAAGAACCATTCACGTCCACCTGTTTAAGTCCGGTTTCATGCCCCATTATAATGTTTGGACCAAGCACGGAGAAAGAGGGGTTATGATGGAAGACAATGAAGAAGAAGAGGACGACGACAGCTATCCTGGCCATGGGTTCCCTGAATACGATGATACAACAATGGGGGAAGAAGCTGAGCCGGTAATGCGGGAAGAAGCTGAGCCTGCAATGCGGGAAGAAGCTGAAGAAGAGGCATCAGATGAGCCCGTTGATGATCTAGGTCGGGCCATTGCCAATGCAAAGAGAAACTGCGCAAGTGATTTGGAGAAGAAGAACTTGCAGCGCATGTTAGAGGATCACAAAAAATTGTTGTACCCGAATTGCGTAGGTGACAAGAAAAAGCTGGGCACCACACTGGAATTGCTGCAATGGAAGGCAGAGAATGGTGTATCTGACAAGGGATTTGGAAAGTTGCTGGTAATGATAAAGGATATGCTTCCAAAGGACAACGAATTGCCCGAGAGTACATACGAAGTAAAGAAGGCTGTCTGCCCTCTAGGGTTAGAGGTGCAGAAGATACATGCATGCCTTAATGATCGCGTCCTCTACCGCGGTGAGTACGAGGATTTGAACGCTTGCTCGGTATGTGGTGCATTGCGCTATAAGATCTGCCGCGATGGCCCTGGTGATGTCGAGGGCCGGCGCCCCAGGAAGAAGATTCCTGCCAAGGTGATGTGGTATGCTCCTATAATACCACGGTTGAAACGTTTGTTCCAAAACAAAGAGCATGCCAAGGCGATGCGATGGCACAGAGAAGACCGTAAGAAAGACGGAAAGTTGAGAGTACCCGCTGACGGGTCGCAGTGGAGAAAAATCGAAAGAAAGTACGGGAAGGAGTTTGCAGATGACGCAAGGAGCGTATGGTTTGGTCTAAGCGCAGATGGCATTAATCCTTTTGGGGAGCAGAGCAGCAACCATAGCACCTGGCCTGTGACTCTATGTTTGTATAACCTTCCTCCTTGGTTGTGCATGAAGCGGAAGTTCATTATGATGCCAGTGCTCATCCAAGGCCCTAAGCAACCCAGCAATGACATTGATGTGTACCTAAGGCCATTAGTTGAAGAACTCTTACAACTGTGGAATGGAACAGGTGTATGTGCGTGGGATGAGCACATGGGGGAAGAATTTGACCTAAAGGCATTGCTGTTCGTGACCGTCAATGATTGGCCTGCTCTCAGTAACCTTTCAGGACAGACAAACAAGGGATACCACGCATGCACGCATTGTTTGGACGATACCGACAGTATATATTTGGCTAATAAGAATGTGTACCTGGGACATCGTCGATTTCTTCCGAGCAGGCATCCCGTAAGAAAGAAAGGCAAGCATTTCAAAGGTGAGGCGGATCACCGGACGAAGCCTCGCCACCGTACTGGTGCTGATGTACATGATATGGTCAAGGATTTGAAGGTGGTCTTTAGAAAGGGTCCTGGTGGACAACCTGTTCCGAATGACGCTGACGGACGCTCACCCATGTGGAAGAAGAAATCTATATTTTGGGACCTGCCCTATTGGAAAGACCTCGAGGTCCGCTCCGCAATCGATGTGATGCACGTGACGAAGAATCTTTGTGTGACCCTGCTTGGCTTCTTGGGCGTGTATGGGAAGACAAAAGATACACCTGAGGCACGGGAGGACCAGCAACGTATGCACGGAAAAGACGGCATACATCAGGGTCATGCAAGCTATGCTCTTACCAAAGAAGAGAAGGAAATCTTCTTTGAATGCCTGCTCAGTATTAAGGTACCGTCTGGCTTCTCGTCGAATATAAAGGGAATAATAAACATGGCAGAGAAAAAGTTCCAGAACCTAAAGTCTCATGACTGCCACGTGATTATGACGCAACTGCTTCCGGTTGCATTGAGGGGGCTTCTACCGGAAAATGTTCGATTAGCCATTGTGAAGCTATGTGCATTTCTCAATGCAATCTCTCAGAAGGTAATCGATCCAGAAATCATACCAAGGTTACAGAATGATTTGGTGCAATGTCTTGTCAGTTTCGAGTTGGTGTTCCCACCATCCTTCTTCAACATCATGACGCACGTCCTAGTTCACCTATGCGAAGAGATTAACGTTTTGGGTCCTGTATTTCTACACAATATATTCCCCTTTGAGAGGTTCATGGGAGTCTTAAAGAAATATGTTCATAACCGTGCTAGGCCAGAAGGAAGCATCTCCAAGGGCCGTCAAAATGAGGAGGTCATTGAGTTTTGTATTGACTTTATTCCTGACCTTAAGCCGATTGGTATTCCTGAATCGCGGCATAAGGGCAGACTAGATGGAAAAGGCACGCTAGGAGGGGAACAAATAATATGTGTGGACGGACATTCTCTCACTAAAGCACACTACACAGTTCTACAGAATTCCGCCTTGGTGGCTCCGTATATGGATGAACACAAGAATTTGCTACGCTCCAAACACCCGGAGCGGTCTGATGACTAGATTACACGTTAACAAACCAGGAGTTTCGCCAGCTGGTTGCAAGCACGTACCATGCATGACACCTCTATTGAAGATGACCTGTACTTGCTGTCCCAGTTACCATCTTCGAATATAATGACTTTCAAAGGGTACGAGATAAATGGTAATACATTTTACACGATCGCCCAAGATAAGAAGAGCACCAACCAAAACAGTGGTGTCCGCTTTGATGCAGAAACCAAGACGGGAAAGGAAACATATTATGGTTATATACAGGACATATGGGAACTTGACTATCGACGTGGTTTGAAGGTCCCTTTGTTTCGGTGCAAATGGGTTAATATGACATGAGGCGGGGTAACGGAAGACCCGCAGTACGGAATGACAACAGTGGATCTCAACAATCTTGCGTATGCAGACGAACCATTCGTCCTAGCCAATGATGTGGCACAGGTTTTCTATGTGAAGGACATGTCTACCAAGCCAAGAAAAAGAAAAAAATAAGGAAGCGAATGCATCGTACGATGAGCCAAAGCGGCACATAGTTCTTTCTGGGAAGAGAAACATCGTGGGAGTGGATGACAAGACAGACAAGTCAGAAGATTATGAAAAGTTTGATGAAATTGCTCCATTCACAGTGAATATTGACCCGAGCATCCCGTTAAATGATGAAGATTTTCCATGGCTACGACGCAAAGGGATACACGCGAAGAAAAAGTTTCACACCCAAAGATCTGGGATGTGATCGGCTTAACTATCATCACTTTCTTCTGTGTTTCACACCCAGGAGGGAATCTC
This sequence comes from Triticum monococcum, assembly GCA_034509565.1. Classification (NCBI taxonomy): domain Eukaryota; kingdom Viridiplantae; phylum Streptophyta; class Magnoliopsida; order Poales; family Poaceae; genus Triticum; species Triticum monococcum. The sequence continues at coordinate 166,476,389 of CM067846.1, read as the reverse complement.
TGTAATAGTTAGGGTAGCTAGTTATGTGTTTTGGCATTTGAAACACGAAGAAATTTTATGTGCAAGCACATTCTTTCATGCATTTACTGATTTTTTCAGCTAAATGACCCTGAAGTTGAAAAGCATTTCAAATGAACTCAGAAAAGGATGAAAGTTGGCATGGCATCATAATTTCACCCACATAGCATGTGCAAAAAAGTAGAGAGGGTTACCGCAAAAACTGAATGCACTTCGTGTACAAAATGGACAATCTGTTTCGAACTATCAGGGTTTCGGACGAAAACTCATCCGTTACAAAGTCATTTCATTTTTTAAATAACTTAAGAATTACCAAATTGAATATAATGATAAAACACACTAATATTAAACATAAGAAAAAAGAATCACTGGAAAATGTATTTTTAAAGTTAAGTTATTCACAAACTAGTGATTCACACAAATTTCAAATAATTCAAAATTTAAACTATTCAAATTTAAAAACTACCGGCACTAACTGAAAGTTTCTAAAAACTATCAAAAATATTCACAAAGAAACTCTAAATACAGCAAAAAACAACTAAAAATAAATAAAACAAAATAAATAAAGCAGAAAAGAAAAAACTAAATGAAAAAAGCCCACCTACCGGGCCACAGCGGCCTGCATACGACTAGAAACCCAACCTATTATTGGGCCAGGATGCAGGCCCGCAAGCCCAATAGGCCCCACAGGGCAGAGTAGCAGAGGTAGGCCCAGAAGGCCTGCTTTAGAGAGGAGCTCGAGACAGCAGCGGCGGCGGGGCTTATAAGCAGGTGCGAGCGCCCTTCGGCTAGCGAGGTGGGACTAAACTTCTGCGCCTCTCGCCTGGCAGCGCAACCCCTTTAGTACCGGGTCGTGGCACCAACCGGTACTAAAGGGGGGGCCTTTAGTACCGGTTGGAGCCACCACCCGGTACTAAAGAGGGGTGCTTCCCGCCGCTTGGCCTGGCCAAAACAGGCCTTTAGTACCGGTTGGTGGCTCCAACCGGTACTAAAGGTTGGTTCTATATATACAACACTTCAAAAAATTTCATTCTCCCCCTTTGTTTCTTCCCGATCGATCGACGCCGCCCCCGTCCTACGCCGCCCCCGTCGCGCGCCGTTGCCGTTGCCGCCCTCATCCCCGTCGCCGCCCCTGTCCCCGTCGCCGCCCCCGTCGCCGTCGCCGCCCTCGTCGCCGTCGCCGCCCTTGTCTCCGTCGCCGCCCCGGGCCCGTCCCCGTGTCCGTCGCGCCGTCGCCGCCCCGTCACGCCCCGGGCCGTCGCCTCGACCTTGCCCGCGCGCGCTGTGAGCCCCTCCCCCGGCCCCTCTCCTCCCTCATCGATCGTAGCGCACACCGGCGCCGGCGCTGGCGCCGACCGTAGCGCTAACACACACTACATGCACACACACACACACACACACACACACACACACACACTACACAGATGTACACTAGACGCGCGCACACACACAATTTTTCTGTTTTTAGCTTTTAGTTTTTTCTGTTTTTCATACAAAGTTTTAGATGAATTAATTAATTAGATTAGATTAATGCCAAATAGTATGTAGAAATGTTAGTTATAATATATATAATGTCAAATGTTATAGACATGTTAGTTATATAGAAATGTTAGAAATTTTGAAAATGTTAGTTTTAGCTAGCTAGATGAATTAGATTAATTTCAAATTGTTAGACGACGATCGATGTTTTTTTAGTTTCTTATATTTTTAGTTATAAAATTTAGAATTTGCATATATGAAATCATCACAATCCATCATTTAAAAAATGTTACTTTACTTTTGCGGCATATAGTATTTTGTTGTCGACGATGCCCGGCCCGCATCCTCGCCGTCGACACGTCCGCGACGACGTCCTGCTTCAGAGGACCTATGTCCGGGACTGGGCTCCGCCGGGCTGGCACTGGGAGGTGCTACCTTCAGGGGCGCGACGCTTGGTGAGGAACCCGGCCCCGGGTCCTGTCGTCGACCCTCATCTCCTTTGGTGGCATTCGCGTGGGCCACTTTCGGTGCGGAGGGAGCCGGCCCCGCCGGAGGTGGTACGTCGCCGTGTCAGGGAGGAGGACGAGCACGTCCATCGCTACATGGCTGCTATGGACGTCAGGTTCTCCAATACTTGGTAGGTTCTTTGGGGAGATCACCCGAGCTATGATCCAGTGATGGTTCCTTCTCTTTGGGTGTCCACCGCCCACACCTCAGGAACCGCGAGTGGCCTAGATTACCCTGTAGTATTCGATCTTTATTAGCTTGCTAGCTAGCTAGTGATGTATTCAATATTATATCTATATTATTCGAGATGATGTATTTGAGACTATATATATCTATTATTCGAGACGATGTATTGAGATTATATCTATTATTCGAGACGACGTATTCGAGATTAAATCTATTATTCAAGATGATGTATTCGAGATTATATCTATTATTCGAGACGATGTATTCGAGATTATATCTATTAATCGAGATTATACTAAATTTTTTTATATTTCTTTTGGCATAGTTAAATAAAAGCTATGGCGGACAATACCGACAGAGAGAGAGAACAGACCATGTTCGATATCATACGCGGGCCAGATGATGATCAGAATGAAGAAGATTTTGACGGCTCCGAATTTCTAAACAACACCGGAGAGGGTGATATGATATTCGATCACGACGACCGAGAAGATGAAGTCATGAACTACGACGAAGAACATGTTGATCCTGAAACAACAAACACCGGCGAGGTATATATATTTATATAAGCAGGAATCTGGTGATCATCGCATGTTTTAAATGAGTTGAAGATATATTAACGAATCGATCTTTCTTCTTTCAGCCATCCGGATCGAGCAAATCTTCAGGCAAAAGGACGAAACGAGGCCCGAACAAAAAGTTGAAGGAGGGCGTAAAGTACAATATCGAGGCATTCAAACCTAATGGCGAACCATTAGCGCCTAAGAAGATTGCGGACAAGTTCGTTCGTCAGTGCGGAGTTCTTGTGAAGGACCAACTCCCGATCTCCCTTCAAGAATGGAGAAAGCCAGCAAAGCCACGTCCAGATGTTACTTTTGTCGATGAGAATAAAAAAAACTGCTTTGGGATACTCTCATGGAACATTTCACCCTACCAGATAATATGACAGAAGCAGATGTGCGGAAAGTCAAGGACGCTGCTTTTAGGAAGATGGCGGTTGCATTCAAGAACCACAAGAGAATGGCGTGGGAGAAGTACATCAAGGGAGGAAGGAAGACTCCAGTATTCGAGGGGATACTAGAGAATCAAAGTGCTCATTGGGACGATTTCGTGAAATTCAAGGATTCAGAATTAGCTAAGGAACGGTCGAGAATAAACAAGGCCAATGCCGAAAAAAAGGATAAGTTCCATAAGCTGGGGCCTGGTGGCTACGCGGTGGCAATGCCTAAGTGGGATAAGTCTGAGAAAGAGATGGAGGATGCAAGTGTCACTCCGGTTACTAAGAGCTGGCCCCCCAGGTGCAGGACTTGGTTCTATGCGCATGGGGGGGGGGTTGGACCCGAAGATAGGCAATGTTTCGACGAAGGCATGTCTGAACGGAGCCGACGATGCACTACTTGTTGCAATAGAAGAGGCTCGATCGGGGGTGTTCCAGCCCAACAGAGAGAACGACGAGCTTACGCGTGCCCTGGGAAATCCTGAACACCCGGGAAGAACACGAGGCAAGGGCGCTCTTCCGTGGTATGAGGGGTTTAAGGACTGGAACGCCGACTACAGAACCCGTGCGAGAAAGAAGATTGCGGAGGACAAGAAGAGGAAGATGGAGGAGGAGTAGAGGAAGCGGGACTATGAACGCCTTCAAGGCCTAGAAGCAAGTCAAGCGGAATTGGCAGCTAAATTCCAGCGGCAGCAGGAGCAGATCGACTCACTTAGCCAGCAAAGGGGGTCTCAGCAGCTGCAGCAGCTAGCGGATGATCCAGCATTGGATACCACCGCCCCATCCATGCCGAGAAGCAGCGTGGGTTCTGCCCCGAGCGACGCAGTAGTGCTGGATACATACCCCGTGGATGACATCACGGAGAACACTAACTGCGAGCTACACTTCAAAATGAAGAACATATCCATGAAGGTGGCGGACGTCGTTGCTTTTTCAAATTCCCCCGAGGCAACCTTCCATTGCAACCCGATTCCAGCGGGCTATGCTCGTGTCTTGGTTGATGAGGTGGTGGACCCATATTCGGAGCTACAGCTTGACATTCCTGGAGGTGACGACGAGCACACATTGGGAGAGGCCATACATCGTGTCATCCTATGGAGAAAGGATCACATCATCTTTCGAAGTCCGCCACCGAGTCAGCAGACTCCCGCTCCTCCAAGTCCACCAACGCGTGAGGCCACTCCTCCTCCTCCAAGTCCGGCAAAGTGTCACGCCACTCCTCCTCCAAGTCCGACACAGCGTCAGACGTCCACTCCTCCTCCAAGTCTGGCACAACCTCAGGCCACTGCAAGTCCGGCACAGCTTCAGGCCACTCCTCCTCGTCCAACTCAGCCCCGTCAGCCGTCTACGCCGCCTCAGCAATCGCAGAAGAGACACCCCGCAGCTATGGTGCGTAGCGGTACGAGTCGAGGTCATAGTACAGGAAGTACAGGCGGCGGCAAGCGATATAAATATGGTCCAAACCTCAGTACTCCTCTTCCTGTGAGGGCTTACGACAGGACCGAGGAGCAAACCAATGCCATAGTGCAGGCAGAAGTCGACGCCCATTTTGGACCGAAACCGCCACCGCCGCCAAGAGAGAAAGTGCCTGTGGAAGTAGTTGACCACTTCATTCGTATGGCTCAACCACCAGCTCCTAAGCCTGTTGACACAGACTATGAGCGCCACATCAGGAAGTGTAATCGACGACGTCTACAGAAGGAGGCAAGCTCGAGCTCGAGCAAACAACAAGCACCCGTTGAAAAATGCGAGAAAATCGTTGCCCAGCTGGGAAAACAGGCGGCACAATCGATCCCCCCGCTTGTTGTGCCGCCAACCACACGTGACAGTACACGCGCCCAATATTATTGTGGCCAAACAGTTTACGTTCCCCAGGTGGGCGATGTGGTAATAACCCAGGAGCATATAATGCAGGCTGAAGAACTCAAGATCACTGTTGGACAACTCCTCGAGATCGAGGACATGCCTGCGATTAGAGAGGAGGAAATAAAACGGAAATATGTCCGGGGCCAACCTTTGGTCGAGCCAGAAGATGTCAAGAAGCTCCCAACGAGAATGTATGAATTGCATCAATGGTACATGGACATTACCAAGAGATCCGATCGAGAGTCCCTCATGGTGCAAGTCAAGAAGGATCATTACTACCATGAGAATGCTGTGACCGTTGAGTATTCTGAACTGTTTCAGTTATACAATCAAGACGCACTCGACAAATCTATCGTCAGTTGCTATTGTCTGTAAGTGATTTCTTTCTGTAATTTAAGTCTCAACCTAGCTGTAGTGATCCTTTTGATCAATCATTACCTGTAATTATCCTCACTATATTCTTTTCTGTGGTATTATGCAGGATGAAGATCTATGAAATGAGAAAAGGTGGACGCTATGGCATTGGGTTCATTGACCCAAACACCGTTAATAAATACACATGGAAAATGAGCAAGTATTATGAAAAGCAGGTAGAGGACAGCATGCTAGAGTTCTTGAAGTGCCTCAAATACAATGAAGATATACTACTTCCTTACAACTTCGAGTGAGTCACACTTTCTTGTACTACAAATTCTCTGTTTTTGCCTACTAGCTAGCTACATGTTTTTGCTTACATATGCCCGCTTAATTAAGACATGCAAACGTGTGTGCATGCAGATTTCACTGGATCTTGTGTATCATTAAAGTTGACGCCGGAACAGTTGAAATACTGGACTCGCTACTCAAAGCAAATAGTGACTACAACATCTTGTATGGGATAGTCAACAGGTAATTTCAATCATTATTAACTATATATCTCGGCCTATTTAGTTCGTCATTTCATGATATGAACTATTTAATAACCCCTTTATTCATTTTCTTTGTCAGTGGGCAGGGCTTGGGCAAGGTTCATCAGCATCACGGAAGGCGAATGGAAACCACAGCTGAAATGGTTTTGATCCAAGGTAAGTAATTAAGTAGTACTAGCTAGCTAGCTAGCTGCCATCTCTTTAATTATCATGCTTTGATTAATTATTATCTGATCAAATTAAATTCCATTCTCGTAATAAAAGCCCTAAAGCAGGCGCAGGGGACTAATCTGTGTGCATACTGCGTTTGCGAGAACATTCGCATGATGGCGTCCGAAAGGAACAGATCTCAAAGACAGGAATGGGTACGCTTGTCAGAACACTATTCACAATTTTTAAACCATTATCTATATCTAGTCACACAACTAATACACATGCATATTGATCTCCTTCTTAACAGTTCAAAGAGGTGCGGGACAAGCTCCTAGAAACGGAGCGCGTAGAAGCACTTCAAGAGGAAATAGCGGGATTTTTGCTCGACCAGGTCATAAATCCGAAGGGAGAATACTATTACCCGCTACCGCCCCCATCGACCAGGCCATGAACCACTTCCAATTGTCATCGTGCTCCGAAGGCACCAATTAGGCTAATGCCACTGGCTCCGAAGGCAACATGCATATGTAGGAGAAATTGTATATAGCTATACATGTGTGTATGTGTGAATTAATATGGTGGTTTGTGAGACATGATTGATGATATATATATATGATTGGTTCTACTAGAAATTCTATATATATATATATATATATATATATGCATAACGTGTACAATGTGTAGTACCGTAAAATACCAGCAAACGAAAAAGAATTAAAATGGAAAACACAAAATTAAATGAAAAGAAATCATAAAACCAAAAACCCCCCAAATATTTTAGTACCGGTTGGTGTTACCAACCGGTACTAAAGGGCTCCCGGCCCCCGGAGCTGGCTCGTGCCACGTGGTTTCCCTTTAGCACCGGTTCGTGCTGAACCGGTACTAAAGGGGGGGGGGGGGCTTTAGTGCCGAAACGTTAGTGCCGGTTCCTAAACCGGCACTAAAGGGCCTTACGAACCGGTGCTATTGCCCGGTTCTGCACTAGTGATTCTTCATAGAACTAGTAGTCTTGCGGATGCTATTGCCATGCTTATCGTTGAACTTGAAAGGCAATTTATGCATATGCACCCATCTATACAAGAATTTTTCTAGAATTTCCTAATATCGAGCATTCTTCTGTTAAGCATGCCGCTACTATCTTTTTGGCTCATGAATTCAGATTTATAATAATAGAAGCCAAAGAAATCTTTGCGCACTATAGGGTGGACGCTGGTCGTCCTCCCATAGAATCTATCATCTTTGATCAAGAAGAAATTATGCGCTTTCAATCTCTTGACTATGTTGCTTTCAATGAAAATCTTAGAAAAAGGTCCCAATCAATATTTTAATTGATAGAATCTCTGAACTTAATGATGATTTGGCTATTCAAAACAATGAGCTAGGATGCTCTCTTGAGTTTAGGCCCACAAGGTTCTGTCAAAAGAATGCTTATAATAATGAATTGGTTGTGCAATACAAAGGGCCGAAAGAGGAACCTATACCTCCTAAAATTGATCTTGGGGACCTTTGTCCTACTAAATTTAGCCCTTTTGATTACTTTTGCTTGCCTCAAAGAAAACTTGCTGTCTAACATAGAGAATATGAAATGAGTTTCACCGATCTATCTTATTACTACGGCACAACCTAGATCTATCCTCGCTTTTATGCCTAGCTAGGGGCGTTAAACGATAGCGCTTGTTGGGAGGCAACCCAATTTTATTTTTAGTTTTTTGTGTTTTTCTTCTGTTAGGGAATAAATAACCCATCTACCCTCTTTTTGGATGTGGTTTTGTGTTTTAATTAGTGTTTGTGCCAAGTTAGACCTATTGGATCTTCTTGGATGATAGTTATTTGATCTTGCTGTAATTTCCAGAAACTTTGCATTCAGTGGCCGAATTGTTAAAAATCACCAGAACGTGGTAAAATACTGATTCCAATTGCTGCTGATCGATAAACAAATTGTCTAGGTCGTCCAATTTTGGTAGATGTTTTTGGACTTCCAGAAGTTTGCGTTAGTTACAGATTAGTACAGACTGTTCTGTTTTTGACAGATTCTGTTTTTCATGTGTTGTTTGCTTATTTTGATGAATCTATGGTTAGTAAAATAGTTTATAATCCATAGAGAAGTTGGAATACAGTAGGTTTAACACCAATATAAATAAAGAATGAGTTCATTACAGTACCTTGAAGTGGTCTTTTGTTTTCTTTCGCTAACGGAGCTCATGAGTTTTCTACTTTAAGTTTTGTGTTGTGAAGTTTTCAAGTTTTGGGTGAATTCTTGTGATGGATTATGGAACAAGGAGTGGAAAGAGCCTAATATTGGGGATGCCCATGGCACCCCCAAGATAATCCAAGGACACCAAAAAGTCAAAGCTTGGGGATTCCCCGGAAGGCATCCCCTCTTTCGTCCACTTCCATCGGTAATTTACTTGGAGCTATAATTTTATTCACCAACATGATATGTGTTTTGCTTGGAGCGTCTTGTATTATTTGTGTCTTTGGTTGTTAGTATACCACAATCATCCTTGCTGCACACACCTTTTGAGAGAGCCATACATGAATTAGAATTTGATAGAATACTCTATGTGCTTCACTTATATCTTTTTAGCTAAGTAGTTTTGCTCTATGTGCTTCACTTATATCTTTTGAGCGTTATAATTTTGCTCTATGTGCTTCACTTAGATCTTTTAGAGCACGGTGGTGGATTTGTTTTAAAGAAACTATTGATCTCTCATGCTTCACTTAAATTATTTTGAGAGTCTCTTAATAGCATGGTAATTTGCTTAATAATAACATGCTTGGTATTCAAGATTTGTGAACCTTTCTTTTGAGTGTGTTGAATACTAAGAAAAGTTGGATGCTTGATAATTGTTTTGAGATATGGAGGTGATAATATTAAAGTCATGCTAGTTGAGTAGTTATGAATTTGAAAAATACTTGTGTTGAAGCTTGTGATTCCCGTAGCATGCACGTATGGTGAACCGTTATGTGATGAAGTCGGAGCATGATTTATTTATTGATTGTCTTCCTTATGAGTGGCGGTCGGGGACGAGCGATGGTCTTTTCGTACCAATCTATCCCCCTAGGAGCATGCGCGTAATACTTTGGTTTTTGATGGCTTGTAGATTTTTGCAATAAGTATATGAGTTCTTTATGACTAATGTTGAGTCCATGGATTATACGCACTCTCACCCTTCCATCATTGCTAGCCTCTACGGTACCGTGCATTGCCCTTTCTCACATCGAGAGTTGGTGCAAACTTCACCGGTGCATCCAAACCCCGTGATATGATACGCTCTTTCACACATAAACCTCCTTATATCTTCCTTAAAACAGCCACCATACCTACCTATTATGGCATTTCCATAGCCATTCCGAGATATATTGCCATGCAACTTTCCACCATCCAGTTTATCATGACACATTCATCATTGTCATATTGCTTAGCATGATCATGTAGTTGACATTAGTATTTGTGGCAAAGCCACCGTTCATAATTTTTTCATACTTGTCACTCTTGATTCATTGCATATCCCGGTACACCGCCGGAGGCATCCATATAGAGTCATACTTTGTTCTAGTATCGAGTTGTAATCATTGAGTTGTAAATAAATAGAAGTGCGATGATCATCATTCAATAGAGCATTGTTCCAAAAAAAAGAGAAAGTCCAAAGAAAAAAAAGAAGGCCCAAAAAAGGGAAAATAAATAAAAAGGGGCAATGCTACTATCCTTTTTTCACACTTGTGCTTCAAAGTAGCACCATGTTCTTCATATAAAGAGTCTCTTGAGTTATCACTTTCATATACTAGTGGGGATTTTCATTATAGAACTTGGCTTGTATATTCCAACAATGGGCCTCCTCATGTGCCCTAGGTCTTCGTGAGCAAGCAAGTTGGATGCACACCCACTTAGTTTCTTTTGCTGAGCTTTCATACATTTATAGCTCTAGTGCATCCGTTGCATGGCAATCCCTACTCCTCGCATTAACATCAATCGATGGGCATCTCCATAGCCCATTGATTAGCCTCGTTGATGTGAGACTTTCTCCTTTTTGTCTTCTCCACATAACCCCCATCATTATATTCTATTCCACCCATAGTGCTATATCCATGGCTCACGCTCATGTATTGCGTGAAAGTTTATGAGTTTGAAATTATTAAGGTATGAAACAATTGCTTGGCTTGTCATCGGGGTTGTGCATGATGAGAGCATTCTTGTGTGACGAAAATGGAGCATGACTAAAGTATATGATTTTGTAGGGATGAACTTTCTTTGGCCATGTTACTTTAAGAAAACATAATTGCTTTGTTGGTTTGCTTGAAGTATTATTATTCTCTATCTCAATATGAACTTTTGTCTTGAATCTTCCTAATCTGAATATTCATACCACAATTAAGAAGATTTGCATTGAAATTATGCCAAGTAGCACTCCGCATCAAAAATTCTCTTTTTATCATTTACCTACTCGAGGACGAGCAGGAATTAAGCTAGGGGATGCCTGATACGTCTCCAACATATCTATAATTTTTGATTGCTCCATGCTATATTATCTACTGTTTTGGACTATATTGGGCTTTATTTTCCACTTTTATATTATTTTTGGGACTAACCTATTAACCGGAGGCCCAGCCCAGAATTGCTATTTTTTTGCCTATTTCAGTGTTTCGAAGAAACGAAATATCAAACAGAGTCCAAACGGAATAAACCTTTCTGGAATGTGATTTTCTTCCCGAATATGACCCAGGAGACTTGGAACCTACGCCAAGGAAGCTTCGAGGTGGGCACGAGGTAGGGGGCGCGCCCTATACCCCCAGGCGCGCCCCACCCTTGTGGGCCCACTGAAGCTCCACCAACGTACTTCTTCCTCCTATATATACCTACGTACCCCCAAACGAACAAGGACGGAGCCAAAAACCTAATTCCACCGCCGCAACTTTCTATATCCACGAGATCCCATCTTGGGGCCTATTCCGGAGCTCCGCTGGAGAGGGCCGTCATCACGGAGGGCTTCTATATCACCATAGCCTCTCTGATGAAGTGTGAGTAGTTTACCTCAGACCTTCGGGTCCATAGTTATTAGCTAGATGGCTTCTTCTCTCTTTTTGGATCTCAAAACAAAGTTCCCCCCTCTCTTGTGGAGATCTATTCGATGTAATCTTCTTCTTTTTTGCGGTGTGTTTGTTGAGACCGATGAATTGTGGGTTTATGATCAAGTCTATCTATGAATAATATTTGAATCTTCTCTGAATTCTTTTATGTATGATTAGTTATCTTTGCAAGTCTCTTCGAATTATTAGTTTGGTTTGGCCTACTAGATTGGTTTTTCTTGCCATGGGAGAAGTGCTTAGCTTTGGGTTCGATCTTGCGGTGTCCTTTCCCAGTGACAGAAGGGGCAGCAAGGCACGTATTGCATAGTTGCCATCGAGGATAACAAGATGGGGTTTATTTCATATTGCATGAATTTATCTCTCTACATCATGTCATCTTGCTTAAAGTGTTACTCTGTTTTTAACTTAATACTCTAGATGCATGCTGGATAGCGGTTGATGAGTGGAGTAATAGTAGTAGATGCAGAATCGTTTCGGTCTACTTGTCACGGACGTGATGCCTATATACATGATCATGCCTAGATATTCTCATAACTATGCTCAATTCTGTCAATTGCTCAACAGTAATTTGTTCACCCACCGTAGAATACTTATGCTCTTGAGAGAAGCCACTAGTGAAACCTATGGCCCTCGGGTCTATTCTCATCATATCAATCTCCATCACTTTAATCTTGCTTTGCTTTTTTACTTTGCCTTTTACTTTTCACTTTGCATCTCTATACTAAAAATACCAAAAATATTATATCTATCAGATCTCACTCTCGTAAGTGACCGTGAAGGGATTGACAACCCCTAATCGCGTTGGTTGCGAGTAGCTATCATTTTGTGCAGGTACGAGGGACTTGAGCGTGGCCTCCTACTGGATTGATACCTTGGTTCTCAAAAACTGAGGGAAATACTTACGCTACTCTGTTGCATCATCCTTTCCTCTTTGGGGAAATCCAACACAAGCTCAAGAGGTAGCAGTCATCTCCGGTAGGTAAACCGAATCAATGAGGGACTACTACCTGTGTTATCCTGCAATTCTCACAAACACATTAGTCCCTCAACCAGGTTTGTCGTCAGTACTCCAAAACCAACTAGGGTGGCACTAGATGCACTTAAAATCCTCGACCTGAAGAACAAGACCAATGGCAAGATCAATCTCAAGATGGTGTTGTAACATCAAGTGATGCCCAAGGTCAAGCTCCCTCCTCCGAGCAAGTTCAAGATCAAGAGCTTCCACGAGATCAAGAACAAGCTCAAGAAAATTCTGAAGATGATCAAGTGACCACTCCTCGTCTCATCCCCGAGGAGGAATTGGAGCGTCGTGCCACCAAGGTTGCTTCCAAGCTCTCCACCAAGGATCATCTCATGACGAATGTGCTTGGAAGCTTAAGAAAGGGGGTAAGCACTCGTAGACAATTATCAAACTATTGTGAACATCACGTGTTTGTCTCTTGTGTTGAACCCCAAAAGGTCTATGAGGCGCTCGAATATCCGGATTGGCTCAATGCCATGCATGAAGAACTCAACAACTTCAAGCACAACGAAGTGTGGAGATTGGTGCCAAGGCCAACGGGGAACCACAATGTCATTGGAACCAAGTGGATATTCAAGAACAAGCAAGATGCTCATGGGATTATCATTCGCAACAAGGCTCGTTTGGTAGCACAAGGCTACTCCCAAGTCGAGGGTATCGACTACGATGAAACCTTTGCTCCCGTTGCTCGTCTTGAATCCATCCGCATGTTGATTGCATATGCTTCTCATCATAACTTTAAGTTACAACAAATGGATGTGAAGAGTGCTTTTCTTAATGGTCCTATTAATGAATTGGTTTATGTCAAGCAAGCCCCCAGGTTCGAGGATCCCTACTTTCCCGATCACGTGTATCAACTCGATAAGGCACTCTATGGCCTTAAACAAGCCCCACGTGCATGGTATGACCATCTTACCGAGTTGTTACAAGACCATGGTTTTGAAGTTGGGCTAATCGACCCCACTCTTTTTACCAAGAAGGTCAAAGGGGAGTTGTTTGTGTGCCAATTATATATTGATGATATTATCTTTGGTTCCCCTAACAAAGCTTTCAATGAGGAATTTGCCGCTCTCATGACCTCAAAGTTCGAGATGTCTTCCATGGGAGAGTTGAAGTTCTTTCTCGGGTTCGAAGTGAAGCAAAGGAGAGAAGGAACCTTCATCAACCAATCCAAATACACTCAAGACATGCTCAAGAGATTCAAGCTAAGTGATTTCAAGCCGGCTTCCACTCCCATGCCCACCAAGTGCCAACTAGACATTGATCCCAATGGTAAAGCGGTGGATCAAAAGGTATATCGTTCCATGATTGGCTCCTTGCTTTACCTTTGTGCATCTAGACCGGATATCATGTTGAGTGTGGGAATTTGTGCACGGTTTCAAGCCGCACCTAAGGAAAGTCACTTTGTGGCGGTCAAGCAAATCTTTCGATATTTGGCTCATACCCCAAACTTTGGCCTTTGGTACCCAAGAGGAGCAAACTTTAAGCTTGTAGGTTATTTGGACTCGGATTAGGCAGGAGACAAAGTGGATAGGAAGTCCACTTCCGGAGGGTGCCAATTTCTTGGTTGCTCTTTGGTGAGTTGGTCTTCCAAGAAGCAAAGTTGTGTATCTCTCTCATACACGGAAGCGGAATATGTGGCCGCCGGTAGTTGTGCACAACTTTTATGGATGAGGCAAACTTTAAAGGATTACGGTGTCACTTGTGACAAAGTGCCTCTTTGGTGTGACAATGAAAGTGCCATCAAGATTTCTCTCAACCCAGTGCAACACTTCAAGACAAAACATATTGAGATTAGGTATCATTTCATCCGGGATCACATTAGGTGAGGGGAGATCGAGCTTAACTATGTCAACACTCATGATAACCTTGCAGATATCTTCACAAAGCCTTTGGATGAAGAAAGATTTCGTGAGTTAAGGCATGAACTAAATATCATTGATTCGAGCAATGTGACTTGAACCCTTGCACACCTCACGTCACTCAATGTGTTGTCTAGTTTAGGTGTAGGCATGGACATAGGGGGAGTGTTGTTCTCTCAATGACCTTTCCCTCCCCCATAATGCATAAACTAACCAAACTCTTTCAAATTATCCATTTTTATGGTACTTGTGCTTCAAAGATGAGTGTTGGTCATGGGCCAAGGTTAAAATCTTCGCGGCGCCATACCTCTGAACTCAAACATAGGTGGCCTCGGCCACCGTCCTCTCTTGGAGAGGTGTGTGTCTTCTTTCTTTTTGTCGGTTTTGTGTGTGTGTGTGTGTTCTCGTTTTGTCTCGGTTTCTTCTCTTGTGTTCTGCCCGATTTGGTCGGCCCTTTTTGCGGCAGAGCGGTACTACCGTTGCATGAGCGGTACTATCGCTGACAAGCATCAAGCGGTACTACCGCCCACCCCAGCGGCACTACCGCTGCGGGGCAGGCGACGGGGGGTTATGTCGGGGCAAGGGGAATTGCTTCTCCCCCATACCCATTCGCCCCCACTCGTCTTCCTCGTTGCTCCTACAACCTCTCGCCACAGGAGGGACCCGGCCGGCCGCCGTTTTCATGCCGTCCCTCTCCATTTCCTCTGGTGGAGTCGATCCCCACCACGTCCTCTTGCCATGGATGCCGGTATTGCCCCCGTTCCTGTTCTCTCTTTGCCTAGATCTTGCATCTAGTTTTTAGGGGCAATAGGCATTGTTCTTCTCGTCTTTTGGCCAAGGCGAGGCTTGAGTAGGATGGATATGGCTTCTAGGCACTGTGGATTGAAGTTTGGTAGGTTTATTTTTGAATTTTGCATCTCTGGTAGTGCCGGATCTGACCACGGTAGTAGGGAACCGCCGTTCCGCATCTGGCACAGTACTACCGCTCTCCTCGAGCAGTACTAGCGCTCAAGCGGTACTGCCGCTGTTGTGTCACGGTACTACCGCTCATGCGGTACTGCCGCTGTTGGGTCGCGGTACTACCGGTGGATGCCCAGTTCCATCTTTTCCTACCAAGCTTGGATCCTTGTTGTTTTGTTTGGTGGCCTATGCTCTTTCTTTCGTGTGTTTCTTCTGGTCGTGTGTTTTGGTTCCAGGTGATGATCATCCTGAGCAGCAGATCCGCCGTGTCAACCCCGGTCGTGCAACGTCAAAGCGCTACCGCACTTCTGAGTCAGCAGTTGGTTCCTCTAGTACTCCAATGCCGCCAGCAGGCGCAACCTCAAGTGCTCCACTGCTACCTTAGCAGTTGAAGAGATCCGCCAACAAGCCAAAAGGAAAGACTGTGACTAAGATGACTGCCAAGGAGTTTTGGGCAAAGCGTGGCCGCAACCCCTATGAGGAAGACCAAGATCCCACTTTGGTCAACCGCCTGTTCTGGAACCGCTTTCAGTTTTCCATCTATTTTGATGTGATCAAGGCTAAGAAGAATCTCTATGTTGATGTACGCTCCATCGACACGGATGCTATGGAGAAGGACCCTGAGTACTTTGGGGAAGCCCTTCAGATGTGTTCTCAGCTGAACATTCTCAGAATCATGCAGTTCAACAAGGATTTTGATGCAGATTTGGTGGCTCAATTATTTTCTACTGTTCATCTTGGAACTGATGCCGACAGGACTCTGACTTGGATGACCAATGGTAAGTTGCTTTCCGTTAAGTGGAAGGCCTTCATGGAGTTACTTGAGGTGGAAGATCACGGGCTTGAGACTCCAGTCGGCTTCCGCCCTCACCACAATGCTACCTCCACTCACAAGCAAGCCCTCTGGCCCTACTGTACCGTGAAGGTTCACCCCGTGACTAAGAAGGAAACCTATGAGCTGTCTGCCTTTCTGGACATCCTTCATCGTGTCTTCCGAGAGACTCTCTCCCCTCGCATCGGGAATCTGGATATGGTCCACTCCTATCTCGTGGACATGCTTCTATTCTGCCAGCATGAGAAGGAAGCAAACACTGGAGAGTTGCTAGACATTTCTCATGTTATGTGGTCTGAACTTCTCTCTGCCGTTTCTGAGCGCAAGTGCCCAGTTTATGGTCCATTCATCATGCGGCTCATTGAGAAGGCATGGGCACGTGTCTATCCCAAGGAGATGTTGGAAACTAGAGAATTGGTTTCTCATGAGATCAAGCGTCTGAGGAAGAAGGACAATTGGGGCACCCCGGTGCCTAAACCAGGGGGTCCATCTACTGTTGTTGACATGGAGACCGAGGGTGGGGCTGTGGCCGATGATCATGATGAGGACTTTGGGCCTTCTAGTGAAGAACCCTCTTGGGCAAAGAAGCTTAAACGCAAGATGAAGAAGCTCTTCTGCATGGAGTATCATGGTCAGTACATGACTCATGTGGCTGAGAAGCAGGCCAGGGGCGTCACAAGGAGCTCATGCATCAGCTGGGTGCGACCGTTGCCAGCGGTTCTGAGGGCCAGATCACTGAAGAGGAGGAATGGATTCAACATCACTGTCCGTGGACCGATTCATACACCGAGCAGTTTCTGACTGAGGATGGCAGTGCGGATGACCCTGCCAGGATGTGATGAGGTTGCTATCACCTGGAGCCGTAGCTTCGCTCTTTGCCCTTTTGATGTCTTGCTGCCAAAGGGGGAGAGAGTTTAGGGATGGGCTAGGAGTTTATTGAGCCATGTATGTGATTCCTACCTTGCTATGCCTGCTATGCTTAGAGTTGTGTCAGGTCTGGTTCATCTGGGTGATGGGCTAGAGTGATATGATTTTGTCGGTAGTATGAGGAATGTGTTGAACATGTTTTGGTAAAGGTATCGATGAGAGGCCATGTAGGAGTACATGGTGGGTTGTTTCATTGAGACCGTCCCTAAGAACTGAGATCTGTATGTGTGATTTAAGATTCAGCTACTACCATGCACTAGGATCCTTAATTGACCCTCTCGGCTTCTTAATCACCCTAGTACTCTGTCCAGGAGTTGCAAATAGTTTCTGGTGTTTGTAGGTTATGTGTTGGCGGCCGTGCGTAGCGCTGACCCTAGGGGTGGGCTATGTTGCGGTAGATACACCGTGGCCGGGTATGCCGGGCACCCGTTTGGCGTCTCGGGACCCTGTTCACATCGTTCGGGGCCGTATGTGGAAACCTTGGCCGGACTCCCTGCGGATGGAACCTGGATAGGCGATAAACCTGGACTAGAGACTTAAGTGTTTAGGTAGGCCGTGGCCGACGCCCTCGCTGGGCTTCCGCTTGAAGGTTGCCGAGTACATGTCGTGTAAACGGCGATAAGTGGTGAAAGCGTGTATGACGAAGTACACCCCTGCAGGGTATAAAACTATTTGAATAGCCGTGTCCGCGGTAAAAGACTACTTGGTTGCCTATACAGTTCATAGACAAGTTAATGGATACTACTAAAAGCCTCAAGATAAGTGTGAGTACCGAGGATGGCCCTCTCGTAGGATGACGAGGGAGGATCCCTGGTGGAGTATTGTGTTGGTGAGTAGTGGACTCGTGTGCGAAAACTATTTTACTAGTGAAGTTCCGTAGGATAGTTTAGCCAAGAGTCAAAGCTGGCTTGCTGCATTAACCCCACCACCTTCTTGAGAATAAGCATGTATAGTAGGTTCTGATGTAAGACTTGCTGAGTACCTTTGTACTCATGTTTGCTTAATTACTGTTTTCAGACGACAACACCGCCCCCTTCGATGGGTTCTATGTAGACCTTGACGTCGACGAGTGACTAGCCACCCAGGTGGTGATCCTGGCCATGGAGGGCCTTATGTAGATAGACAGGCTTCGAGAAGCCTTCTTTCTTTCTAGAGTCTGTACTCAGACTAGTTGCTTCCGCATGTGCTTGTATGATTGTATGACTTGAGTGTCGGGTCATGTGACCCCTATCTGTATGAACATGTTATGTATGGCTCTCTGGAGCCTTTAAATAAAGTACTTGAGTTGTAGAGTTTTGTTGTGATGCCATGTTGTATGTACTCATATCGGGCATATTGTGTGTATGATTGAAATGCTTGGTATGAGTGGGATCCGACAATCTAGTTGTTTATCCTTGGCAGCCTTTCTTATGGGGAAATGTAGTCTAGTGTTCCTCGAGCCATAGTAGTCCGCTACAGCCCGGTTCACCGGAGTCCTGCTAGCCCAGCACTACTGCTCAGGACACTTGACTGGCCGGCATGTGATTCACTTCCTTCCTATGTCTGTCCCTTCGGGGAAATGTCACACGGTGACTTTCGGAGTCCTGCCTAGACTGCTACAGCCCGGGTTCCCCGGAGTCCTGTTAGCCCAGTGCTACAGCCCGGAATCACTAGCTGATGACCGGCATGCTCGATGTGATTCATGTATGCCTGTCTCCATAGGTCTGTGCCGCTTTGGGTTCACGACTAGCCATGTCGGCCCGGGTTCTCTGTCACGTGAATGCTAGCGACACTATCATATACGTGAGCCAAAAGGCGCAAACGGTCCCGGGCCATGGTAAGGTGACACCCGTGGGATACCGTGCGTGAGGTCGCAAAGTGATATGAGGTGTTACCGGCTAGATCGATGTGATTTGGAATCGGGGTCCTGACAGCGTTGGTATCAGAGCCGGACTGCCTGTAGGTTCGTTGAGCCAAACTGGTCAATGTCGAGTCTAGAAATGCTTTAGTTATATGTAGGGGAATTGATTGTGGGAGGGAACGTAAGGCTCTTTTACTCCTTTACCCTATGCCTCTGATCTGAGTCATTCTCTTCTCATTCAACGTGGGTTAAGGACTAGGCTCTCTTCTTCGACCAGGTTCACATGTTACTAATCTGTAGTAGCTTATAGGATTATTGTTACAAGTCCCAGTTCAGTTTCTACTATTCCTAGTATGTTGCTAATTGAATCAGAACCTTGATATGATGTTGTTGAGCGGTATTGTGAACTGTTGTGGATGTCTCAAATCTTTTTCTGAGCATTTACAGCCGTTATGCTGTCCAATTTTTCCTAGGAATTCTAATGTCTTTGCATTGTGGTTGTGCTTTCAGATGGCCAACCATGTTCAAAACCAAGTGGTTCGCCTGACCCGGTGCCTCGACGTGCCCGGTCATATTGCTATGTTAGTCCGGGTCATGATCGAGACGGGTTACCGTTGGTATCCCGAATACACCGTCGAAGAGCAGTTCCGCGACTTTAATCAAAGCCAGTATCTCTGCACCGTCAGGATATTTCCTTCTTATCCTGGATCTACCGAGCCCCTTCACTGTTCCTATGGACTCGGGGTTACCAGATGGCTGTGCAGGATGCTGCCTATTCCATGATGACCATCATGCGAGTCCGGACTGGCCTGCTTCGGAACACTGATTTCCGTTACATGCCAGCTTCACTTCCGGGAGTGCAAGGGTATCTTCAGGCTATCTATGCTGACTCCACTCAGGAGGATTCATTAACTCGTACCACTGCTGAGATGCTCGAAGATAAGGACCGAGAGAATCGGGCCTTGAGGCTGGAGCTTTTCAATACCCTGCTGATCATTGGGCCACATTGACTCGGTTTGCACCTGCGGTGCAAGCTGGATGTATGGATACAAGGGATCTGTATCCTGTGAGATCAGCTCTGCCAGACATGGTGGTTTGGCGTGATGTGGGAGGCATCACCCCACCCCGTGGTCCCCGCATGCCACCGTTTGTTGGTCCAAGACCTCATCCTAGCCCCTTTGGTCCACAGGCTCCTCAGGACCGTCTGTTCCCGGATGGTCACGTTGAACTTCCAGGCTATGGAAGTGACTTCTATGAGGACTACTACGGAGCTGTCTGAGTTAGTAGTAGTACCACTAGTATTGTAATAGTTGTATCTTCACTGTCCTGCGTGACTTGTGGAATATGACTTTGCGTGTAATCAATTCCGGAGGTGTAGACAATAATGTATAGGAGCTTGGAATGCCTCCGATGAGATGTAACGTCTTTCATCATAGTTGTACTGTAGCCTGGGCTTGTACTAAACTATGTATGATGTGTATGACCGTTGGTATATATATGGCAGTTTTATATTACCATGACATACGGATGAACATCTCTACATTCCATGTTATCCATTACATTCTGCACTTCCTTGCTAAGTTTGAGCCATCCTTGTCTAAACCGTTGTCTTGTTTTCCCCTAGGATGGTCAACACCCGCAGCAACCCTGCTGCCCCGGAGCAGGGGGAAGCCAGTGCTGCTAGAGGTGAAAATCTGCCTCACCCGCCTTCTCTGGCCGAAGTAATGCTGGAGGCGGAAAGAAACAAGCGTGAGACCAACCGCCTGCTGGAGCGGATTGAGCAGAACACTACACGCCACCCGCGAAATGACTTGGTGTCAATCAATGACTTTATCAAGTTGTACCCACCAAAGTTTAACCATTTCGTCGAGCCCCTCGACGCGGATGACTGGCTTCGCAACATCACCCACAAGCTACGTTCTGCCAACGTAGCCGAAGCCGACAAGGTTACTTATGCTTCCTATCACCTCGAAGGCCCTTCTAGCCTTTGTTGGAAAAACTTCGAAGCTATGCGCCCGGTCGGCCAAATCACTACTTGGGCTGAATTCAGTGAGGCTTTCCGTGAGCATCACATTCCGGAAGGTCTCATGGATCACAAGAGGGAGGAGTTCTGCAACTTCACCCAAGGAAGACTGACTGTGGATGCTTACAGTCGTGAATTTGGGAACCTGGCACGTTATGCCCCTGAAGAGGTATCTACTGACGGTAAGAAGCAGGCAAGGTTCCGCAAGGGACTTAGCCCTGAGCTTCGCCGTGACCTTCGTCTGCACGAGTGCACCTCCTTTCAGAAGTTGGTCAACAAAGCCATCAGTGCTGAGACAGGCCAGACTGATTATGACGCTTCATGCAAGCACTCCCGTGATTTTGGCTCTTCATCCGGCTCTGGAGCTCAGAAGCGCCGGGTGTGGATTCCAAGCACGGCACTGCCACCCAGGTTCATTCCGAGGCCATCCTTTGAGGCGCCTCGTCCCAACCAGCAATTTGCACTGCCCAAGCTCTATGGTGGCCCCGCTGCTAATGCTCCTCCACGCCCCAATGTGGTGACATGCTTCAAGTGTGGAGAGCCAGGTCACTATAGCTGAGAGTGTCCCCAGAACAACAACCCCAATCAAACTGGAAAGTCCGTTGGCCGTGGTAAGCCCGCGGGAAAAACGTTCTATGCCAAGCCGGCCACCACTGCACGTGGCCATGTCAATTATGTTTCAGCCGAGGAGGCTCATGAGGATCCCAACGTCGTCCTTGGTACGCTCCTTGTTAACTGCCATCCGGCATCTATTCTTTTCAATACTGGAGCATCTCATTCATTCATATCCGAGAACTATGCTCGATTGCACAACACGACATTCTGTGACATGCCCTCTACCATGGAAATTCAAACCCCTGGCTCTAGATGGAAAACTTCTAGAGTAAGCCATGGGAACGAAATTCTTGTCGATAGACTTGTCTTCCTTGCATCCTTAATAGCTCTCAAGTCCTCGGACATAAACATCATCTTAGGTATGGACTGGATGTCAGCTCATTATGCTAAGATTGACTGTGCCACTAGAACCGTTCAACTTACTCACCCATCGGGCAAGACAGTTAATGTCTTAACTCGAGTGGCCAAGCGCCAGCTTTACTCCCTAAATGCCAACCCCCTTCCAGACCTTGAGGATGTTCCGGTAGTCCGATACTTTCCGGATGTCTTTCCATAAGAACTGCCAGGTGTTCCACCTGACAGGGATGTCGAGTTTGTGATAGACCTTGTTCTAGGAACCGTTCCAATTTCTAGAAGACCCTACAAGATGGCACCCTTAGAACTAGCCGAGCTTAAGAACCAACTCGATGAGTCCTTGAAAAAGGGTTTCATCCGTCCTAGTTCCTCTCCTTGGGCTTGCCCCGTCCTCTTCGTCAAGAAGAAGGATGGAACAAATCGAATGGTTGTGGATTACCGACCCGTCAACTTGGTCACCATCAAGAACAAATACCCGCTTCCCAGGATCAACGATCTGTATGATCAGCTCGCTGGATCCTCAGTCTTTTCCAAGATGGATTTGAGGTTGGGCTACCATCAAATCAAAATCAGAAACGGGGACATTCCCAAAACGTCCTTTGTTACTTGTTATGGCCAATACGAGTACACCGTTATGTCCTTCGGTTTAACCAATGCCCCAGCTACCTTCTCTCGGTTAATGAACTCGGTCTTCATGGAGTACTTGGATAAATTCGTCGTAGTATACCTCGATGACATACTCATCTACTCCAAGAATGAAGAGGAACATGCCGAACATCTAAGGCTGGTATTGATGAAACTTCGAGAGCATCGCCTTTATGCCAAATTCTCCAAGTGTGAATTTTGGTTGCCAGAAGTGACCTATCTAGGCCATGTAATCTCTGGTAAGGGTATTGCTGTCAATCCCGAGCGAGTTCAAGCCGTCCTTGATTGGACTCCACCTGAGATGGTCAAGCAAGTTCGGAGCTTCCTTGGCTTAGCGAGCTATTGCCGCCGCTTCGTCGAGAATTTCTCCAAGGTTGCTAAACCTCTAACTAAACTCCTCAAGAAAGATAAAAAGTTTGAGTGGACTCCACAGTGCGAGTTCAGCTTTCAGGAACTAAAAAGACGCCTGACATCTGCCCCCGTACTGGTACCACCAGATTTCTCCAAGGACTTTATTATCTATTGCGACGCCTCGCGACAAGGACTAGGTTGCATACTCATGCAAGATCGCCAGGTAATTGCATATGCTTCACGGCAATTACACCCACATGAGGAAAACTATCCCACACATGATCTAGAGCTGGCAGCTGTAGTCAATGCACTTAAAACTTGGCGACATTACCTCCCCGGTAATCGTTGCGAGATCTTCACCGATCACCAAAGTTTGAAATATATCTTCAACCAACCAGATTTGAATCTCAGGCAAAGAGGTTGGGTTGAGTTGATCTCGGATTACGACTTAGGAATAACTTACACCCCGGGCAAAGCCAATGTCATGGCTGATGCACTAAGTCGTAAATCCTATTGTAACAACCTGATGTTACAACAAAGTCAACCACTTCTCCATGAGGAATTCCGTAAGCTTAATCTTCACATTGTTCCTCGAGGATTCGTATCCACCCTGGTGGCGAAACCTAACCTTATGGATCAGATCATAACCGCCCAGCGGTATGATAAGGGCATATCCCGGATTAAGGAAAACATTGCTAGCAGAGTTGCTAAGTGTTTTTCCATGGATAAGCAGGGTGCTGTCTTCTTTGAGAACCGTTTGGTGGTTCCCAAGAAACAACATCTATGCCAGTTGATCCTTAAGGAAGCTCATGAATCCCCTCTCACCATTCATCCCGGTAGTACTAAAATGTATCAAGACCTACGCCAGAGGTTTTGGTGGACTAGGATGAAGAGAGAAATCGCTCAATACATTGCTAATTGCGATGTTTGTCGTCATGTTAAAGCAGAGCATCAACGGCCTGCTGGCACCCTTCAACCTTTGGCTATTCCTGAATGGAAATGGGATAAAATCAGTATGGATTTCATTACTGGGTTTCCCAGGACCAAGAGAGGGAATAATGCCATCTTCGTCGTGATCGACTGTCTTTCCAAAGTAGCCCATTTCCTACCTGTTCGTGAGAGTATCACTGCTAGCCAGCTAGACGATTTATACATCTCCCGAATAGTGTCTCTCCATGGTGTCCCATTGGAAATTAACTCAGACCGTGGGAGTCTCTTCACATCCCGATTTTGGGAAAGTTTCCAAAATGCTATGGGAACTCGTCTCTCTTTTAGTACCACCTTCCATCCTCAATCAAGTGGTCAAGTAGAGCGAGTCAATCAAATTCTGGAAGATATGCTCCGAGCTTCTGTTATCTCGTTCGGAATGAGTTGGGAGAAATGCCTCCCATTCGTGGAGTTTGCTTATAACAATAGTTATCAAGCTAGCTTGGGCAAAGCTCCTTTCGAAGTTCTCTATGGACGAAAATGTCGAACGCCTCTTAACTGGTCAGAAACCGGGGAAAGACAACTCTTTGGCCCGGATATGATTCAGGAAGCAAAAGAGCAGGTTCACGTTATTCGTGAGAAATTGAAAACAGCCCAATCTCGTCAAAAGAGTTAATATGATCATAAACATAAGCCTATGACTTATGAAGTCGATGAGAAGGCTTACCTTCGGGTTACCCCGTTAAAAGGAACCCATCGTTTTGGTATCAAAGGCAAATTGGCTCCTCGTTACATTGGACCCTTTCGCATTCTTGCCAAACGAGGAGAAGTTTCCTACCAATTGGAACTACCTCCGCATCTTTCCAGAGTTCATGATGTCTTCCACGTTTCACAACTCAGGCGTTGCTTCGCGGATCCTATCCGTGGAGTGGACCATGAAACGCTTGCTCTACAAGATAACCTCTCTTATTGGGAATATCCCGTTCGTATCCTTGATCAAGCCGAGTGTACCACTCGACGTCATAATATCAAGTTTCTCAAGGTTCAATGGTCACACCATTCCGGGAAAGAAGCCACTTGGGAAAGGGAGGATCGTCTTCGACTCGAGTACCCCACCTTCTTTCCAGAGGATCCTAAATCTTGGGACGAGATTCTTTTGAGTGGGGGTGAGTTGTCACACCCTAGCTAGTTCAAGCATTAGTATGTGCATCATGTCTAAATTCTTCTTAAATTTGAATTGGGGAAGACAGAACCCCCAACACCCCCTGGAAACAACTAGGGTTTACTAAAATTATTTTCAATGAACCTGAAATGCCCTTCTAAAAAGTTCACCCTCTTTGTCTTGGGTTCAAACCTCTGGCAAAATTGGTGCACAATTTTCTAGGTCAACAGAAGGTCATTGAATTAAATCATAAGTATTTGAATTTGGGCATTTAAATGCAATAAAATAATTTAAGTGCTCAAATAATTCTGGGAATAAGTGTTTCCTGTTGGAAATAGTCTAAACAGAGGCCACGTTTATTTTCAGGATTTTTGGAAACATTTTAGTATTTTTAATAAAGCTAAACAGTTGCAGTTAAATAGAAAACAGAAACAAATTAAAAAAAAGGGAGGGAGAAGCCCACCTAGGCCTTACCTGGCTCGGCCTAGCCTACTGGCGCGGCCAGTCGTCGTCCTCCTTGCGCTAGAAGGACGCGGAGCGCGTGGCCGGCGCCCGTGGCCACGCGCCGGCCACCTCCTGCTTCTGCCGACGCCCGGGAGACGCCTAAGGACGCCACGCGACCCCCACGTCCCCCTCTCATCCTCTCTCACTCTCCCCCTCGTCTCCCTCTCCCTCTCCCACGATGGCCGAGCGCGTCCCTCGCCACCGATCGCCGTAGTCGCCACCAGAGCCATCCCCTCGCCCCTCTGACGAGCCCAATAGCTCCGCCTCGTCGCCCTGGACCTCTCCGCCGACCCACGCTACTCCAAACGCCGCCGAACGCCGTCTTCGCCCTCGTCTTCAACCTCGGGCACCCGAGCCATCTCCGGTCGATTCGATGTCGTCAGGGCCTCCCCGAGCTCGCTGACCCCCTCTCCGACCCCACTGTGAGCTCCTCTTCCTTTCCCCTAGCTCCTGTGCTCGTTTGGCCTCTTTAGCCGCCATTTCCACAGCACCCGAGAGCTTGGCTCCGCTGGCCATGTCGCCGCCGTGGCCACAGGCACGAAAGCTCGAGTCCGAGCACGCCTTCTTCTTCCACGCGCTCCCAGGAACCTAACGCACCACTCCCCGCACCTCGCCGTGCCCCGTAGCGTCGGGTTCATCCACGCCGGAACTCCGGCGACCGCCAAGGTCATCGCGAGCGTCGTTTCCGGCCTCCCCGAGCCCCACTTC
The DNA here is from genome assembly GCA_034509565.1 of Triticum monococcum. NCBI lineage: Eukaryota > Viridiplantae > Streptophyta > Magnoliopsida > Poales > Poaceae > Triticum > Triticum monococcum. The sequence continues at coordinate 166,450,456 of CM067846.1, read as the reverse complement.
CTCCACCAAACGATGCGGCTCGCTTCCCGCGTCACGTAGCACTTCTCCGCCGTGGATTTGGTCACCGGAGGACCAAATCCGAAGGCCTCCGCCGTCTCGGGCCTCGCCAGCGTCGAGTCGCCGGCGAGTTGACCCAGTTTGACCCCTGGGTGGGCCCAGGTAGACCCCCCTGAGTCCATGACAGGTGGGGCCGGTCTGCTAACTAATCTAGGATTAGTTTTAACTAAATTTAAGTTAATCAGTCACTGACATGTGGGCCCAGGCACCCCTAACAGCTAATTAGTGTTAATCTAATCTTGTTAATTAGCTGAGAGGCTGACAGAAGGGGCCCACCAGTCAGGTTTGACCTGGGCTGGCGCCTTTGACCTGCTGAGGTTAGCATGATGCAATGCTGACGCAGTAATGCATTTACTGGAATTATTTTTATTCAGGAAATTCCAGAAAATGTTTAAAACTTCTAAAAATCATAGAAATTCAACCGTAGCTCCAAATGAAATAATTTATATATGAAAAATTATCAAAAAAATTCAATCTATCCATCTGTAATGGTTTCATGCATGACAAAACAAGTTTACCTTGCTGTTTAAGCAGAATAAGGAAATGCACAATTAAAGCCATGTTTAATAAGCTAATAATTGAATCTTTGATTCAAATAAGCACATTCCTTTCTGTTATAGCTTGCATTAGGCCAAGAAACATTCATATTGCCATGTCATAGCATGCATCATATTGTTGCATATCGTCATGTGTTGATTGTGTTCCGATGTGTTCTTCGTGGTAGGTTTTGCCTCCGAGGATATTCACGAGTATCCAACTGAAGGGCAGTATCCCACCACCACTCCATCAGGCAAGCAACCCATTGATCATTCCGATACAAACCCATGTTCTCGCTTCTGCTCTTGTTTACTGCATTAAGACAACGCGATTCAAACTGCTGTGTGCTACGGTAGTTGAACCCTTATCCTCTGCATGACCTGTCATTGCCACAGTAACTAGATGAAACCCACTAGCATGTGTAGGAGTTGATTGAGCCATGTATGTGATTCCTACCTTGCCATGCCTGCTATGCTTAGAGTTGTGTCAGGTCTGGTTCATCTGGGTGATGGGCTAGAGTGATATGATTATGTTGGTAGTATGAGGAATGTGTTGAACATGTTTTGGTAAAGGTATCGATGAGAGGCCATGTAGGAGTACATGGTGGGTTGTTTCATTGAGACCGTCCCTAAGAACTGAGATCTGTATGTGTGATTTAGGATTCAGCTACTGCCATGCACTGGGATCCTTAGTTGACCCTCTCGGCTTCTTAATCACCCTAGTACTTTGTCCAGGAGTTGCAAATAGTTTCTGGTGTTTGTAGGTTATGTGTTGGCGGCCGTGCGTAGCGCTGACCCTAGGGGTGGGCTATGTTGCGGTAGATACACCGTGGTCGGGTATGCCGGGCGCCCGTTTGGCGTCTCGGGACCCTGTTCACATCGTTTGGGGCCTTATGTGGAAACCTCGGCCGGACTCCCTGCGGATGGAACCTGGATAGGCGATAAACCTGGACTAGAGACTTAAGTGTTTAGGTAGGCCGTGGCCGACACCCTCGCCGGGCTTCCGCTTGAAGGTTGCCGAGTACATGTCGTGTAAACGGCGATAAGTGGTGAAAGCGTGTATGACGAAGTACACCCCTGCAGGGTATAAAACTATTCGAATAGCCGCGTCCGCGGTAAAGGACTACTTGGTTGCCTATACAGTTCATAGACAAGTTAATGGATACTACTAAAAGCCTCAAGATAAGTGTGAGTACCGAGGATGGCCCTCTCGTAGGATGACGAGGGAGGATCCTCGGTGGAGTATTGTGTTGGTGAGTAGTGGACTCGTGTGCGAAAACTATTTTACTAGTGAAGTTCCGTAGGATAGTTTAGCCAAGAGTCAAAGCTGGCTTGCTGCATTAACCCCACCACCTTCTTGAGAATAAGCATGTATAGTAGGTTCTAATGTAAGACTTGCTGAGTACCTTTGTACTCATGTTTGCTTAATTACTGTTTTCAGACGACGACACCGCCCCCTCCGATGGGTTCTATGTAGACCTTGACGTCGACGAGTGACTAGCCACCCAGGTGGTGATCCTGGCCATGGAGGGCCTTATGTAGATAGACATGCTTCGAGAAGCCTTCTTTCTTTCTAGAGTCTGTACTCAGACTAGTTGCTTCCGCATGTGCTTGTATGATTGTATGACTTGAGTGTCGGGTCATGTGACCCCTATCTGTATGAACATGTTATGTATGGCTCTCTGGAGCCTTTAAATAAAGTACTTGAGTTGTAGAGTTTTGTTCTGATGCCATGTTGTATGTACTCATATCGGGCATATTGTGTGTATGATTGAAATGCTTGGTATGAGTGGGATCCGACAATCTAGTTGTTTATCCTTGGCAGCCTTTCTTATGGGGAAATGTAGTCTAGTGTTCCTCGAGCCATAGTAGTCCGCTACAGCCCGGTTCACCGGAGTCCTGCTAGCCCAGCACTACTGCTCAGGACACTTGACTGGCCGGCATGTGATTCACTTCGTTCCTATGTCTATCCCTTCGGGGAAATGTCATGCGGTGACTTCCGGAGTCCTGCCTAGCCTGCTACAGCCCGGGTTCCCCGGAGTCCTGTTAGCCCAGTGCTACAGCCCGGAATCACTAGCTGATGACCAACATGCTCGATGTGATTCATGTATGCCTGTCTCCATAGGTCTGTGCCGCTTTGGGTTCACGACTAGCCATGTCGGCCCGGGTTCTCTGTCATATGGATGCTAGCGACACTATCATATACGTGAGCCAAAAGGCGCAAACGGTCCCAGGCCATGGTAAGGCGACACCCGTGGGATACCGTGCGTGAGGCCGCAAAGTGATATGAGGTGTTACCAGCTAGATCGATGTGATTTGGAATCGAGGTCCTGACATAGTAGCCCTTGAGACTCTGGTTGTCGTCGAAAATGGCAGCAAACAGAGGATCATAGTCCCAGGTAATAACCAGACCGCCTTTATGTGCAGGTGGCTGAAGCTCTGGTGGCTAGCCGGATTGATGGGTTTGCCGAGCTAAAGCGGCAACTTGATGCGGCAGATGCCGACATCGTGCTTGTCAATAAGCGGCTTGACGAGGCACAGGGTAAGTGATTTCTTCGGTGATCAACACATAGTAAGAGGAGCATGATGCCGGTATCTTTAATATGTTGTGACTGCAGATGGAGCTACCACCGTGGAGACCCTTCGGGCGGAACTTGCCCGAGCCAAGGAGCAAGCCACAAATAGCGATGCAGTCGCTCTAAAGGCGGTCGAAGAGCTGAGGGCTGAACATGCCGCACATTGCCAGAGCAAGGAAAGAATGGCCAAGATGGCCGTTGAGTTGAAAGATGCCGCCGACCGTTACCAACTTCTTGAAGAAGAAAACCGTGCGAAGGCGACGGACTTGGAGAAGGCCATGGTAGCAGCTAAGGAAGCCCGCTCCAAAATACGAGCGACGAAGGAGGAGCTGAATCAAGCTGGAGATATCGCAGCTGGGAAGCCCTTTTTGTTGTGGACTAAGTTCGGGGATCCGAAGTATGCACCTCTTGATCAACTATGGAGTTCTGCGAACGCCTACGTGGATTTGGCGGCAAGTGCTGCTGATGCGGCCACTTCAAGGATCAAAAAGATCGCGAAGTGGAAAAGCTGTTCTGGTCATAGTTCCATGTTCCAGTGGGCCGAGCTCCATAGGTTGTCCGGACTTGCCATGAGGTCTATTGTGGATCATCTGTGGCCGGGAGGGCCAAGGCCAAATAGTTACTTTAGTTTAGTGCAACAATTCCTTGGTGCTGTGCCGCACATCGATGCTATGAAGAGGTCGGCATGCATAGAGGGTGCGCGGATGGCCTTTGCCCGTGTCAAGACATACTGGGCGGAGATGGATGCCATCACTGTTGCAACACAGGGTTCGGCCGTGGGCCGAGTGGCTACCGAGCACTACTTTGAAGAAGTTCTTGAAGGCGCTCGTTCGATAGAGGCTCAGTGCTCGAAGAATATTATGTTCTAGTGACATGTACTCCCATTGTAAAAACAATGTTTTATTGAGTTATCAAGGCTATGTTTATACTTTTGCCTGAAAGTATTATGATGCCTCCTGCGCAGCCGTTTATGTAGATATGTATATAATCTGAAAGTTTGTAGTCGTCGGCTTCCGCCCCCACGCATATAATGCGGGGGTGTTTGCAAAAACGCGTATTCACACTTGATCCAACGTCTTGGTCCATTAAGGAGGGGGTAGCGCAGCGAACGAGGCAATCATACTATATTTCTTTAACACTTTCACTTAGCCATAGGAGTTTGACGGTGGTGCTACTATATAGCCCCTGGTACTTCTGCGCTCGTCCGAATACGTGGCGCATACATACATGACCGGGAAACGGCCCTTCATTAATGCGGAGGAATCCCGAAGATTCCGTTGAGTCATCGAGTGGCTGACCAGTCTCACGCTTTATCATGACAGTCAGTTTTCGGCTTTCTCTACTGAGGTGCTCATCCGTATGAACCAGGGCACAATTGCAGTAGTTCTCCCAGTGCTACCTTAGCTGATATAGCGGAATGTAAGGTACCAAAACATGGGAGCCGGGCAAACCCAACATTTGACCAAAGACATGATTCGGAGCTGATGCATATAAGGCCAAACTCGCGACGCCGAACACTCCCTAAGGTATTCGGTCTTTACACTACAAAAAAATACACATCCGTGACATTTTGGGCCGAACGAATTTTTTTTCTGTCATACATATGACACTTCTATGATGATAATTGTGACAAAACCCGGTATCATCATAGATGTGGTGGGCTCCTACTTCTATGACAAAAAATCATGACAGAAAATGGGCTTTTCATCCTAGGCGGGCCGGAGACGCAGCTGCATGACATTCTTTGGGCCGTCCATGATGGGAAAAACCGTGGTAGAAGCGAGGGGGAGGAAAATTTCGGGGAGTTCCCGGTTACGGTGGGAGGTCGGGGGCCGAGTGATGCGCGTTTCTCTCGTACGCGTACGTGTGTGTGTGTGTGTGAGTAGTTGGCTCTAACTGAACCCGAGCCAGGCGTTGGGCTCTAACTGAACCCGAGCGATTGCACTGCAGGCTACGCATTACTGAACCCGAGCGATCGATCGATGGCTGTTAACTGAACTCGATCGAGCAAATCCTTCGCTACTGCTGCTAACTGAAGCCGATCAATGCTGCCTCTGGGATGAACAATGAGCGTTGTGGGGGGAGGGGGGTTGGATGAACAGTGAGCGGTGGCATTGCCTCTGGATGAACAGGACCCCGTGGTGTGGTGGAGGGCTGGATGAACAGTAGATGGTGGAGGGGTGGTTGAACATGACCCCGTGGTGTGGAGGGCTGGATGAACAGTAGACGGTGGAGGGGTGGTTGAACAGTAGCCAGTGGAGTAGCGCGCGGTGGAGGCTAGATGAACAGGAGCCCGTGGAGGCTGGAGGAGGTCGACGGTAGCCTGTGGAGGCTGGAGGACGTCGACGGTGGAGATGAACAGTATCCCGTGGAGTCCCGTTTTGTGGTACACCACACCCCTCCCGATGAACAGGACCCCCGTTTCAACCGTAGTGCCCCAACACAAGTCCGTTTCCTTCGTTTTGCGGTATGCCACACCCCTCCAGATCAACAGGACCCCCGTTTCGACCGTAGGAGGTCTGTTTCGTCCGTTTTGCGGTACACCACACCCCTCTTGATCAACAGGGCCCCTATTTCGACTGTAGGAGGTCCGTTTCCTCCGTTTTGCGGTACGCCAGACCCCTCCCGATCAACAGGACCCCGTTCCGAACATAGGAGGTCTGTTTCCTCTGTTGTGCAGTACGCCAGGCCTCATTTCCATCGCCTGTTCCGTCCAAGCCCTCCTGATGAACACGACCACGCATTCCGTTCCGACCCAGCCGGTTGGCTCCCAAGCGTTCCGTTGCCTCCCGATGAACACGACGCATTCCGTTGCCTCCCCATGAACACGATGCATTCCGTTGCCTCCCAATGAACATGACGACGATGTTGTTTCTCCGTTCCGACCCAGCCATGTACACGAGCCCTGGCTGTACGTATGCGCGAGTAGGCGTTCGAGACCCCGCCTGTATGTACACTTACATGGCCGTGTTTTCTTTCTTGCACCCTGGCCGCTGTACGTACGTGTACATGCTACGTGTGCGCCTCTACTACGACACGTACGCGCCTCTACTACGACACATGCGTGCCTCTACATCCACCAGTATATATGTACGTACACGTTCGCGACTAGAATGACAATGCTACGTACACTTCGACCAGGTGGGTCCCGACTGTCAGGCACTTCCTTGCCTGCGAAGATGTAGCTGGTGGATCCCAGCAGTCAGGGGGGCGAATCGTTTTTTTGCCCAAACGCACTTCCTTGCGTGCGAAGATGTAGCTGGTGGGTCCCAGCAGTCAGGGGGGCGAATCGTTTTTTGCCCGGACGCAGTTCCTTGCGTGCAAAGATGTAGCTGGTGGGTCCCAGCAGCCATGGGGGAACTTTTTTCATGAAATACGGTGGCCCGTCCGGTGGGTCCCCACTGTCAGGTGGAGGAATCATTATTTTGCGTGTAATAAGGAGGCACTTCCTTGCTGCGGCCATGGACCCAGCTGTCAGCCTCTCCACGTACAGTCCACGTCCGATGGAAGTCGTTCCTTGGCCACGTTGACCACGCCGCACCGAGAGCACCACGGCGGTGGACGACGGCGAGGACTAGGAAGGGGACGACTCGGAGCCGGGGAAGACGCAGCAGTGGATGCCCACGCGAAGAGTAGTAAAGAGGGTTCACTGGTTCGGTTGCGGTGTGAGGCTACTGTCGCCGCAGAATAATAGGGGGTGTGGGTGAGTAGAGGGATGGCGTAGCCAGCGGTGGGAGTAGTAGGGGCGGTGAGGCCTCCGCGGCATCACAGCCGGCCACGAGAGGTAGGAGCACGCGGCACGACCGGCGCTGGTTTGGGCGACTGGAGCAAGAAGACCAGAGGTTGAAGAAGCACTACGGCCGTTGGATGAACATCGTACGGTAACAGGAGCTAGAATCGTTCATATTGACTAAGTTGACAAAGCCCTCCGTCCCCGTCAACTTGGTAGGCCCACAAGTCAGCCTCCCACTATGCTGGGTTCCAGCTGGCAGGGGGAATATTCATTTTTTGTGCTTAATAAGGAGGCACTTCCTTGCGTGTGAAGATAGGTGGTGGGTCCGACATGTCAGCAGGGTGCACATTATTTTTGTGAAATACAGAGGGCCTTCCAGTGGGTCCCAGATGTCAGGTGGAGGAATCATTATTTTGCGTGTAATAAGGAGGCATTTCCTTGTGTGCGGGTGTGGACCTAGCTGTCAGCCTCTCCACGCACAGTCTACTTCCGATGGTGTTGTTCGTTGACCATGTTGACCACACCGCGCCGAGTGCATCCAAGGTGGTGAATGACGGCGAGGCCCCGGACAGCAACGAGCCGGAGATGGGAAGACGCGGGAGTAGAGTCACAGACGGAGAGGTGTACGACGGTTAACTGGTTCTAGTGCGGTGTGGTTCAGCAGTCGGTGGAGAAGAACATGAGGTGTGAAGGGGTGGAGGGATGGCCTGGCCAACGGTGGAGTAGCGCTTCATAGCGAAGCGTGCTAAGCAGAGCTGCTAGCAGCAGGAGGCAGGAGGTGGTCCCGGCGGCGCTGGAGGAAGAAGACGAGAGATTGAAGATGGATGTCGGTCGTTGGATGTAAATCCAACGACTAACATGTCAGAATCATTTGTTGACTAAATTGACAACGACTTGCTTGGCTTCGACCTATTGGCCCACATTTCAGCCTCCAAAAATGTGGCACGTATTCAACCCATTTTTTCAGAATTTACAGTCTTTTTTTGCGCGATAGAATTTACAGTCAATTTGATCTTTTTTTTGAATTACAGCCATTAGCTGGGCTGGGTGAACAAATAATGTAGCGTCCATGCGGCCCATTTATTTTATTTCCTAAAAAATTACAGGCCATTTGCACTTTCTCGAAATACACGATTTTGCTGGGCTGATTCTAATTACAATGTTGGGTTGGGCCAGCAATGTTATCAAAAAATAAAAAGGGGCTGAACATTTTGTTATAAATATATTTAAATAATAAGTGATATTATTACATTCATCCTTAAATCTTACCAAGCTTTTGTACACAATCACTAGGATTTTCGTGCCAAAACAATCCAGGATTTTTTTCGTGCCAAAACAATCGAGGATTTTATTTGTTAAGAAACTATTTTTATAAGTTAATAAGATGTGGGATATTGTTTTCTTACATATGTAAGTATCTGTTAAATATATGATGACAATAAAAATAATATATAATAACATATAAAATAATTTAAATATATATAATATAGTTAGAAGGAAAACATAAGTTGGACCTGGCGTTCCTATTCTTATATAGAAAAATAGAACAGACCTTTGCGTTTTCTTCAAAAAAATACATAAATTGGGCTGCCAAAAATAAAACCTTGGATGGGAGGTCCATAGGCCAGTCGATACATGACGGCCCTAAGAAAATACAAACAGGCCTATGGACCTCCCATCCGAGGTCATGGGCTGCGCATGTTAAAAATGAAAGCCTAGACGGGGCAGTCCAACACTTGCCAAAACTTCGTCCCACATTTTCTCTGTGTTTCGCACACTCGACATTGTGTGGGCATTTTGACTATGCATCATATGAAGATGTGCTATGCATGAATGTTGATCAGCATGATGTTAACTGGCTGGTAGTTTCATTTTCGACCATGAATAAAACTTCCAACATGATGTTAACCCTGTTTGAAAAGGCTGTGTTAATATAAATGCTCTGCCTTTGAAAGTTGCAGTTTCTTATCTGAAACTGAACTTGCAGTTTCTTATCTGAAACTGAAACTTGCCGTTTCTTCTCTGAGAATCACATTGTTTGCACTTTTATACTCCTATGAAACTACATTTTTAAGTGCTAAAAATAGATCTCTAGAATTCATAAAATACTTCATATGCTCAATACTGCAAATCTGAAATTCAAAAAACATTCATATATGAAAGTACTCTCAAAATACACAACACAAAACACAATTCACAACCTGCAAATACTGACAACCCTAAGCTCCTCCTGACAATCCACAACCTGCCCGACTATTGGGCTGGGGGGGGGGGGGGAGGGGGCGGCCCCCTCCTATTCCTCGGCGGCAGACAACCGCCCCGTGAGACGATGTGAACGGCGAGGGAGATGATGGCGGGGAAGCGTCGTCGGGCCAACTGCTTTTCTCCTCTTGCAGTTGGGTTCGGTCGACGAAGACTCCACCGGCTCGCTCTGGTAGGACACCCTCACAAACGGCACCCTGTAGATGCTCGATCCTTCAATCTCGGGTGGATGCTCCATCTGGGATCGATACTCCCACCACCGCTCCCTCACGATCGGATTCAGTGAATCTGTTTGCTCCATGGCCCAGAGGAGCAGCGCTATGTACTCCCGCGCGACTCCCTCCGGGAGTATCGCCGCCTTTTCGCTCTGTTGCAGACATTTGGCCATGGATGTCGTCGTCGCCGCTAGTTGGTCCTTGTTGTCAAACCAAGACTGTATCTCCAACATCCTAGCTAGCTTCACAGGGTCCCATCTGCGATCCTCACATATCATTTGTACTCCTCCATCGGTCTACTTCTCCACAGCACCTTCACTCGCCGGCGGTGGTTTTTGAATGGAAGAGGAGAGGAGCAGCGCTGGTTTTAGATTAGAACGGGAGAGGAGCGACGCTGGTTTTGGACTAGAACAGGAGAGGAGGGGCGGTGGTTTTGAAATGGAAGAGGAGAGGAGCGGCGCTGCATTTAGATTGGAACAGGAGAGGAGTGGCGGTGCGGCGCTGGTCTTGGAAGTTTTTTTGTTGTTTTGCGTATTTTGGGTCAAAGTTTGACCACGTACTATATTTGACAAGCAAAATGTGAATGCATGTCACCAAAAATTGTATCGTTTGGTTCGTATATGAATGTACTTTCAAATTATGTTATTTTTGCAATGTATAACATATATTTTATGTGTGAAAATCATGGTCAATTATGTCCCAGAATAAAAGGGAGACCAGTTAATGTGGGGTTGCTTTCTTAATTGAAGGGTAAATTGATTTTGATTTTGATCCAGTCATAGCGCGCCGGCCCTCTAGTCCAATCCTAAATCGGTGCCGCATGCTCCTCTCCCTCTTCTCCATTGCAAAACCACCTCCTCTCCTCTCCATCATCTCCATTCCAAAACCACCGCCTCACCTCTCCCTCTTCTGATCTTCTCCATTGCAAAACCACCTCCTCTCCTCTCCATCATATCCATTCCAAAACCACCGTCTCGCCTCTCCCTCTTCTAATCTTCTCCATTGCAAAACCAACTCCTCATGCACGTGGCCCGGAGGCGCAGTTGCCGTCATTTTGATCTGAAGCGCCGGATTATAACATATAACACGAAAAAATGCCACATGACAAGAAATCATAACCTCACTGCCCAAAGGAGACAACATGAATCCCGACGGACAAACTAGACGAGGAACAAAGCTCAAATTAAAGATAAACTCGTAGAAAAGGGGTCCATCGATAGATGTCCTAATTAACATAGCCGGCTTGACCTAGATGGCACCCGAGTAGTCATTGTTTGTGCATGTGCCCCCAATGACTAGCCCAACTCAGTTGTCGCTGTTTAACCCTCGCAGAGATCCGAAGAACATGACACCTAATTTTGCGAGATGACAAGAAACCTTTTTTTAGATGTCTCACCACAACTACAACAATGTACAACACAGCCTGCATGATATGTAGACGATAGCCAATCCAAGCGTGTCTGCTAGAGTCTGGTCACATGCATGGACGAACTGATCTTCCGTGTCTTGCAGGGATCGTCCAGGCACCAACGCAGTACAACACTTCTCTAGTACTATCGCTCGTCTCCCTCTTCTATTAAGTCACCCGACTTGCGGGGCCGGGGAGTGTGCCTATGGTCGGTTCTCAATTGCCGTCCCACATGTGTGTGCAAACGCAATATGACGGGCGTTTGATACGTCTCCAACGTATCTATAATTTTTGATTGCTCCATGCTATATTATCTACTGTTTATGATGCCTATGGGCCTTATTATACACTTTTATATCATTTTTTGGGACTAACCTATTAACCCAGAGCCCAGTGCCAGTTTCTGTTTTTACCTTGTTTAGGTTTCGAAGAAAAGGAAAACCAAACGGAGTCCAATTGACCTGAAACTTCACGGAACCCATTTTTGGAAGGAACGAAGCCCAGAAGACTTGAAGTGCACGTAAGGGAAGCTTCAAGGAGGCCACGAGGTAGGGGGCGCGCCCAACCCCTGGGCGCGCCCTCCACCCTCGTGGGCCCCTCGTGGCCCCTCTAACGTACTTCTTCCGCCTATATATCTCCATATACCCTAAAAACATCTAAGAGCACAATAGATCAGGAGTTCCACCGCCAGAAGCCTCCATAGCCACCGAAAGACAATCTGGACCCGTTCTGGCACCCTGCCGGAGGGGGCAATCCCTCTCCGGTGGCCATCTTCATCATCCCGGTGCTCTCCATGACGAGGAGGGAGTAGTTCTCCCTCGGGGCTGAGGGTATGTACCAGTAGCAATGTGTTTGATCTCTCTCTCTCTCTCTCGTGTACTTGATTTGGCACGATCTTGATGTATCGCGAGCTTTGCTATTATAGTTGGATCTTATGTTTCTCCTCCCCCTCTACTCTCTTGTAATGGATTGAGTTTCCCCTTTGAAGTAATCTTATCGGATTGAGTCTTTAAAGATTTGAGAACACTTGATGTATGTCTTGCCGTGCGTATCTGTGGTGATAATGGGATACCACGTGATTCACTTGATGTATGTTTTGGTGATCAACTTGCGGGTTCCGCCCATGAACCTATGCATAGGGGTTGGCACATGTTTTCATCGTGATTCTCCGGTAGAAACTTTCGGGCACTCTTTGAGGTTCTATGTGTTGGTTGAATAGACGAATATGAGATTGTGTGACACATATCCTATAATCATACCCACGGATACTTGAGGTGACATTGGAGTATCTAGGTGACATTAGGGTTTTGGTTGATTTGTGTCTTAAGGTGTTATTCTAGTACGAACTCTAGGGCTGTTTGTGACACTTATAGGAATAGCCCAACGGGTCGATTGGAAAGAATAACTTTGAGGTGGTTTCGTACCCTACCATAATCTCTTCGTTTGTTCTCTCTAATAGTGACTTTGGAGTGACTCTTTGTTGCATGTCGAGGGATAGTTATGTGATCCAATTATGTTAGTATTGTTGAGGGAACTTGCACTAGTGAAAGTATGAACCCTAGGCCTTATTTCCTATCATTGCAATACCATTTATGCTCACTTTTATCATTAGTTACCTTGCTGTTTTTATATTTTCAGATTACAAAAACCATTATCTACTATCCATATACCACTTGTATCACCATCTCTCCGCTGAACTAGTGCACCTATACGATTTACCATTGTATTGGATGTGTTGGGGACACAAGAGACTCTTTTTTATTTGGTTGCAGGGTTGCTTGAGAGAGACCATCTTCATCCTACGCCTCCTACAGATTGATAAACCTTAGGTCATCCACTTGAGGGAAATTTGCTACTGTCCTACAAACCTCTGCACTTGGAGGCCCAACAACGTCTACAAGAAGGAGGTTGTGTAGTAGACATGAAGCTCTTTTTTGGCGCCGTTGCCGGGGAGGTTAGCGCTTGAAGGTATATCTTTAGATCTTGCAATCGAGTCTTGTAGTTCTTGTTTTATCACTAGTTTAGTTTATAAAAGAAAACTATAAAAAAATGGAATTGAGTTTGTCTCATACGCTTCACCTTTTTAATATCTTTCGTGAGTATGATGGAAAGGATAATTGTGCTCAAGTGTTAGAAGAAGAAATTTATAAAAAAATTGGCACTAAATATTTGAATGATGAGCATGATTGCAATGTTGTTAGTATGAATTCCTTGAATATCTATGATGCTAATGATATGCAAAGCCACAAGCTTGGGCAAGCTATGTTTGATGAAGATGATATTTTTTGTCCCCCAAGCTTTGATGAGCAAATTTACTGTGATGAAAGCATGCCTCCTATCTATGATGATTATTGTGATGACACGTATGCTTTAAAGAATAATGATAACCATGAAACTTGTCATCTTGATCTTAATTTTCAATCACATGATAGTTATTTTGTTGAGTTTGCCCCCACTATTATTCATGAGAAGAATTTTGCTTGTGTGGAGAGTAGTAAAATTTCTATGCTTGTAGATCATGAAAAGAATGTTTTAGGTTCTGGTTATATTGTTGAATTCATTCATGATGCTACTGAAAATTATTATGAGGGAGGAACATATGCTTGTAGGAGTTGCAATAACATCAAGTTTCCTCTCTATGTGCTTAAAGTTTTGAAGTTATGCTTGCTTTACCTTCCTATGCAAGTTGATTCTTGTTCCCACAAGTTGTTTGATCACAAAATCCCTATGCATAGGAAGTGGGTTAGACTTAAATGTGATAGTCATATTGTTCAAGATGCTCTCTTTATGTTACAATTCTTATCCTTTATGTGAGCATCATTGAAATCATCATGCCTAGCTAGGGGCGTTAAACGATAGCGCTTGTTGGGAGGCAACCCAATTTTATTTTAGTTCCTTGATTTTTGTTCCTGTTTAGTAATAAATAATTCATCTAGCCTCTGTTTAGATGTGGTTTTGTGCTTTTAATTAGTGTTTGTGCCAAGTAGAACCTTTGGGAAGACTTGGGGAAAGTCTTGTTGATCTTGCTGTAAAAAACAGAAACTTTAGCGCTCACGATAATTGCTGCCATTTTTTATTGGAGAGTGATATTTAGTTAATTATTATTTTCAGATTATTAATAGATAAATTCCTCAGGTCCAGCAATTTATTTGAGAATTTTATGAGTTCCACAAGTATACGTTTGATCCAGATTACTACAGACTGTTCTGTTTTTGACAGATTCTGTTTTTCATGTGTTGTTTACTTATTTTGATGAATCTATGGCTGGTAAAATAGTTTATAAACCATATAGAAGTTGGAATACAGTAGGTTTAACACCAATATAAATAAATAATGAGTTCATTACAGTACCTTGAAGTAGTGATTTATTTTCTTATACTAACGGAGCTTACGAGTTTTCTGTTAAGTTTTGTGTTGTGAAGTTTTCAAGTTTTGGGTAAGGATTCGATGGACTATGGAATAAGGAGTGGCAAGAACCTAAGCTTGGGGATGCCCAAGGAACCCTAAGGTAATATTCAAGGATATCCAAGAGCCTAAGCTTGGGGATGCCCCGGAAGGCATCCCCTCTTTCGTCGTCGTTCATCGGTAACTTTACTTGGAGCTATATTTTTATTCACCACATGATATGTGTTTTGCTTGGAGCATCAATTTAATTTTTTAGTATTTTCTTGCTGTTATTTAGAAAAATGTTTTGCATCTTTTATTTCAATAAAAGTGGCATTGATAGTCTTTACTATGCCTATTTTAGAAGTCCACATGTTGCTGTTTGAAAACAGAAAGTTTACCGCTGTTACAATAATTCCCTAGAAAAGTCAGAATGTGATAAAATGTTGAAACCTTTTGAATATTAAGCTCTTATAAATTTACTACAGTGTGAATTTTCTTTCATAATTTTTGGAGCTAGGGAAGTATGGATGTTGCTGCATTCTTTACAGACTGTCCTGTTTAGGCAGATTGCTGTTATGTTTGCGTTGTTTACATATGTTTGCCTTTAATGATTCTATTTGAGGATAGGACTATTAAATATGAAGAGTCATTTAGTATGCAATGTTGAATAATAATTTTAGTGATTTGCTACAGTAGAGTATGATATGGTTTTTGCAATGTGTTATACTAACTTATCTCACGAGTCCTTGTTGAGTTTTGTGTGGATGAAGCTTTTGAGATTTAGGGAGACCGTGATATGAGAGGAATTAAGGAGACACAAAAGCTCAAGCTTGGGGATGCCCAAGGAATCCCAAGATAATATTTCAAGAAGTCTCAAGCGTCTAAGCTTGGGGATGCCCCGATTGGCATCCCATCTTTCTTCTTCAACAACTATCGGTTAGTATCGGTTGATCCTAAGTTTTTGTTTCTTCACATAATGTTTGCTATTCTTAGATTTTATTTTATTTAGTTTCACTTGCTGTTTGAATAAAATACCAAGATCTGAAATTCTTAAATGTTAGAGAGTCTTCACATAGTTGCATAATTATTCAACTACTCATTGATCTTCACTTATATCTTTCGGAGTAGTTTGTCATTTGCTCAAGTGCTTCACTTATATCTTTTAGAGCATGGTGGTAGTTTTATTTTGAAGAAATAGATGAACTCTCATGCTTCACTTAGATTATTTTGAGAGTCTTAAATAGCATGGTAATTTGCTTAAAATCCTAATATGCTAGGTATTCAAGATTAGTAAAATTTTCTTATGAGTGTTTTGAATACTAAGAGAAGTTTGATGCTTGATGATTGTTTTGAGATATGGAGGTAATAATATCAAAGTCGTGCTAGTTGAGCAGTTGTGAAATTGAGAAATACTTGTGTTGAGGTTTGCAAGTCCCGTAGCATGCACGTATGGTAAACGTCGTGTAACAAATTTGAAACATGAGGTGTTATTTGATTGTCTTCCTTATGAGTGGCGGTCGGGGACGAGCAATGGTATTTTCCTACCAATCTATCCCCCTAGGAGCATGCGCGTAGTACCGAGGTTTTTGATGACTTGCAGATTTTTCCAATAAGTATGTGAGTTCTTTATGACTAATGTTGAGTCCATGTATTATATGCACTCTCACCCTTCCATCCTTGCTAGCCTCTTCGGTACCGTGCATTGCCCTTTCTCACATTGAGAGTTGGTGCAAACTTCGCCGGTGCATCCAAATCCCGTGATATGATACGCTCTTTCACACATAAACCTCCTTATATCTTCCTCAAAACAGCCACCATACCTACCTATTATGGCATTTCCATAGCCATTCCGAGATATATTGCCATGCAACTTTCCACCATTCCGTTTATCATGACACATTCATCATTGTCATATTTCTTAGCATGATCATGTAGTTGACATAGTATTTGTGGCAAAGCCACCGTTCATAATTCTTTCATACATGTCACTCTTGGTTGATTGCATATCCCGGTACACCGCCGGAGGCATTCATATAGAGTCATACTTTGTTCTAGTATCGAGTTGTATCATTGAGTTGTAAATAAATAGAAGTGTGATGATCATCATTTTCTAGAGCATTGTCCCAAGTGAGGAATAAAAAAAGGGGGAGAAAGGCCATAAAAAAGGAGAAGGCCCAAAAAACTGAAAAAATGAAAATGAGAGAAAAAGAGAGAAGGGACAATGCTACTATCCTTTGCCACACTTGTACTTCAAAGTAGCACCATAATCTTCATGATAGAGAGTCTCTTGTTTTGTCACTTTCATATACTAGTGGGAATTTTTCATTATAGAACTTGGCTTGTATATTCCAATAATGGGCCTCCTCAAGTGCCCTAGGTCTTCGTGAGCAAGCAAGTTGGATGCACACCCACTTAGTTTCTTTTATTGAGCTTTCATACATTTATAGCTCTAGTGCATCCGTTGCATGGCAATCCCTACTCCTTGCATTAACATCAATCGATGGGCATCTCCATAGCCTATTGATTAGCCTCGTTGCTGCGAGACTTTCTCCTTTTTGTCTTCTCCACATAACCTCCTCATTATATTCTATTCCACCCATAGTGCTATGTCCATGGCTCGCGCTCATATATTGCATGAAAGTTTATAGGTTTGAGATTACTAAAGTATGAAACAATTGCTTGGCTTGTCATCGGGGTTGTGCATGATGAGAGCATTCTTGTGTGACGAAAATGAAACATGACTAAACCATATGATTTTGTAGGGATGAACTTTGTTTGGCCATGTTATTTTGAGAAGACATAATTGCTTAGTTAGTATGCTTGAAATATTATCATTTTATGTCAATATGAACTTTTGTCTTGAATCTTTCAGATCTGAATATTCATGCCACAATTAAGAAGAATTACATTGAAATTATGCGCGGTAGCATTCGACATCAAAAATTCTGTTTTATCATTTACCTACTCAAGGACGAGCAGGAATTAAGCTTGGGGATGCTGATACGTCTCCAATGTATCTATAATTTTTTATTGCTCCATGCTATATTATCTACTATTTTTGATGTTTATGGGCTTCATTATACACTTTTATATCATTTTTTGGGAATAACCTATTAACCCAGAGCCTAGTGCCAGTTTCTGCCTTTACCTTGTTTTAGGGTTTCGAAGAAAAGGAAAACCAAATGGAGTCCAATTGACCTGAAACTTCACGGAACCCATTTTTGGAAGGAAAGAAGCCCAGGAGACTTGAAGTGCACGTAAGGGAAGCTTCGAGGAGGCCACGAGGTAGGGGGGCGCGCCCACCCCCCTGGGCGCGCCCTCCACCCTCATGGGCCCCTCGTGGCCCCCCTGACGTACTTCTTTCGCCTATATATCTCCGTATACCCTAAAAACATCTAAGAGCACAATAGATCGGGAGTTCCGTCGCCAGAAGCCTCCGTAGCCACCGAAAGCCAATCTAGACCCGTTCCAGGACCCTGCCAGAGGGGGAAATCCCTCTCCGGTGGCCATCTTCATCATCGCGGTGCTCTCCATGATGAGGAGGGAGTAGTTCTCCCTCGGGGCTGAGGGTATGTACCAGTAGCTATGTGTTTGATCTCTCTCTCTCTCTCTCTCTCTCTCTCTCGTGTTCTTGATTTGGCACGATCTTGATGTATTGCGAGCTTTACTATTATAGTTGGATCTTATGTTTCTCCTCCCCCTCTACTCTCTTGTAATGGACTGAGTTTCCCCTTTGAAGTAATCTTATCGGATTGAGTCTTTAGAGATTTGAGAACACTTGATGTATGTCTTGCCGTGCGTATCTGTGGTGACAATGGGATACCACGTGATTCACTTGATGTATGTTTTCGTGATCAACTTGCGGGTTCCGCCCATGAACCTATGCATAGGGGTTGGCACACGTTTTCGTTGTGATTCTCTGGTAGAAACTTTGGGGCACTCTTTGAGGTGGTTTCGTACCCTACCATAATCTCTTCGTTTGTTCTCCGCTATTAGTGACTTTGGAGTGACTCTTTGTTGCATGTTGAGGGATAGTTATGTGATGCAATTATGTTAGTATTGTTGAGGGAACTTGCACTAGTGAAAGTATGAACCCTAGGCCTTATTTCCTATCATTGCAATACCGTTTACGCTCACTTTTATCATTAGTTACCTTGCTGTTTTTATATTTTTAGATTACAAAAACCATTATCTACTATCCATATACCACTTGTATCACCATCTCTTCGCCGAACTAGTGCACCTATACAATTTACCATTGTATTGGGTGTGTTGGGGACACAAGAGACTCTTTGCTATTTGGTTGCAGGGTTGCTTGAGAGAGACCATCTTCATCCTACGCCTCCTACGGATTGATAAACCTTAGGTCATCCACTTGAGGGAAATTTGCTACTGTCCTACAAACCTCTGGACTTGGAGGCCCAACAACGTCTACAAGAAGAAGGTTGTGTAGTAGACATCAGCGTTCCATTCGGAGAGCACCGTGCCAGACCGACCGACCGTCTGGGGTGCGACACGAACGCGACGGGCGTGTTGTATACTCCGTACATGTGTATACTGTATACTATTTAAAAGTCGATGGCGGGGATTTTCCTGCGCGGTAGGCCACGGGGCAGTTCCGCCTAGTCGGTTCGACAGAGACGCGAGAAGACGAGGGAGTAGGCTGCTGCAAACATAGGGCTGTGTGATTTGACAGCGAGTTACTGCTGGACAGGTGGGGCCCCGTGACTTAACTTGCCATTATCATTTTAACTAAGGCGCTACGACCGACATGAGTCTCCTGATTCCTGACCACCTCCATTACGAAGAAAGAGATAGAGAGGAGTGAAAAAATACACTTATAGGCAACCTTATAGCCAACCTTGTTGTAGTATGTAACACCCATGATGCAGCTATATCTCCCACGTGTCGGAGCACGACTTAGAGGCATAACCGCATTGTAGGCATGTCACAAGAGGGGTAATCTTTACACATCCCATGTACTAAATAAGAAAGGGATAAAGAGTTGGCTTACAATCGCCACTTCACACAATACATAAATATAGCATTACATCATCTAGAATACAATCAAGGTCCGAGTATGGAACCAAAATAAAGACAACCCCTAATGCAATAGATCCCCGATCGCCTCGACTGGGCTTCACTACTGATCAACTGGAAATGAAACAACTCAACGAACACGATCTTCATCGAGCTCCCACTAGAGCTGGCTTGCGTCACCTGCATTGGTGTCATTGGCACCTGCAAACTGTTTGGAAGTATCTGTGAGTCACGAGGACTCAGCAATCTCACAGTCGCAAGATCAAGACTATTTAAGCTTATGGGTAGGAAAGGGGTAATGAGGTGGAGCTACAGCAGGCACTAGCATATATGGTGGCTAACATACGCAAATAAGAGCGAGAAGAGAAGCAAAGCAACGGTCGTGAACTAGAAGTAATCAAGAAGTGATCCTGAAACTACTTACGTTCAAGCATAATAGAAGAATCGTGTTCACTTCCCGGACTCCGCCGAGAAGAGACCATCACGGCTACACACGTGATTTATGCATTTTAATTAAGTTAAATGTCAAGTTCTCTACAACCGGACATTAACAAATTCCCATCTGCCCATAACCGCGGGCACGGCTTTCGAAAGTTCAAAACCCTGCAGGGGTGCCCCAACTTAGCCCATCAGAAGCTCTCACGGTCAACAAAGGATATTCCTTCTCCCCGGAGGACCCGATCAGACTCGGAATCCCGGTTACAAGACATTTCGACAATGGTAAAAAAAACCAGCAAGACCGCCCGATGCGCCGACATCCCGATAGGAGCTGCACATATCTCGTTCTCAGGGCAACACCGGATGAACACTACGTACAACTAAAACCAACCCTCAAGTTTCCCCGAGGTGGCGCTGCAAGTGGCTCTGTTTCGGACCAACACTTAGACAAGCACTGGCCCAGAGGGGCTTAAAATAAAGATGACCCTCAAGAGAGCGACTCCCAAGGGAAAAGTAGGTGGTGGTGAGGCAAATGGTAAAACCAAGGTTGGGCCTTGCTAGAGGAGTTTTATTCAAAGCGAACTGTCAGGGGGTTCCCATAACACCCAACCGTGTAAGGAACGCAAAATCAAGGAACATAACACCGGTATGACAGAAACTAGGGCCACAAGAGTGGAACAAAACACCAGGCATAAGGCCGAGCCTTCCACCCTTTACCAAGTATATAGATGCATTAATTAAATAAGAGATATTGTGATATCCCAACAATAACCATGTTCCAACATGGAACAAACTTCATCTTCACCTACAACTAGCAACGCTATAAGAGGGGCTGAGCAAAGCGGTAACATAGCCAAACAACGGTTTGCTAGGACAAGGTGGGTTAAAGGCTTGACATGGCAATATGGGAGGCATGATATAGCAAGTGGTAGGTATCGCGGCATAGCAATAGAGCGATCAACAAGCAAGCAAAGATAGAAGTGATTTTGAGGGTATGGTCATCTTGCCTGAGATCCTGCAAGTAAGAAGAACGAGTCCATGAAGAAGACAAACGGACATAGTCGAACGGATCCTCACAACTCCGGAACAGAACCGAAGCTCACGAGATAGGCAACCCGGAAAGAAGCAAACAACATAGTAAACAACCATCACATAAACATGGCATGATGCACAACCAAGTATGATGCATGTCCGATTTAAAGAGGCATGGCATGGCAAAGTGCACAAACAATCCTACAAATTAAATGGAGCTCAATATGCAACGGGTTGCATATTGACGGAACACCACTTCAATTATTTAGTTCGATCTCGTTTATGTACTCAACAATATTAAATGTTGGTTAGCCTGGAAAGAGGTGAAGCATATATAAACTAACTATCTAGTCAAGTTTAAATGAGGCCGGAAATAACAAACAACAAGTCCGGAAACTCCTCATGTGCATATTTTAGGTTTGGTACTGTTCTGCCCTAAACACAATTTTAGAGTTATTAAACATGCAAGAAAAGTGCACCATGTTAAACTAGGCATTTTTCTACCCCATTTACATATAAAGTTTATTAGATTTGGAGCTACGGTTAATTAGTTATGAAAAGCATTTTAACATGGCATAGGAGCAAATTTAACCAAACAGCATTTTAAACATTTTAAACATGGGTGAAAGTGACATATTATGAAACTACACAAAATTCTAAGCACTTTTCATATATTAAGTTTTTACATGTGATGCATGGTTGGTGAGTTATTAAATGCAAGAAGAACAGGGGCTTTTCTGCAAATCTGCAAATCCTTGAAAATTAGCTAAATTTGCAGAACCAAAAAAAATCCACTGGGCCGAAACTTGTTGGGCCAACAGTGCAGTGGGCGCTGGGGGTGTGCTTCTCACCCATGGGCCTCTTGGGCCGGCGGATCTAGGATGGGGCGCTGGAACTAGGCCGGGGAAGCAGGCCAGCTAGAGCGGGCCCGACAGGGGATGGAGCTGGGCCTCTCCAGATCGAGATGAGGCGCTGGCGGATCGAGCAGCTGGACGCGGCCGATGTAGAGGGTCAACGCGGGACATGCCTGGTTCATCCTCGACTCGTTCCTGCAGCAGGGACCGAGTAGGAGCTCGATGCAGACGACAACGACGAAGAGCTCGCCGGATACACCTGATTCGGGCGAGGCAGCGGCAGGGGACGCCGGAAACGGGCAGGACGATTGCGGCGGCACCCTGATCCGGCAGCCATGGGGGAACCTTGAACATGACGGGAGAGAGAGGTTAGAGGGAGGAGGAGAAAGAGACGGTCAGGGAAAAGGAGCAGGGCAGCGGGGTACTGGCCTGGTCGGCTTGCCGACGACGGCTCTGGCCGGCGACGAGGTGAGGAGGAGGAGAAGGTTCAGCCGGCACGGGGATGCCCCAGATCGAGCGGGAGCGGCATACAGGCGACGGTGGGGAGATCCAGGCCTGGGCGGGCTCCGGAAGGGCTTCACGGGCCACGGCGGCTGATGGTGGAGGAGGCGCCAAGTGGCGGCGGGGGGAGGGTGGCTGCAGAAATTGAGGAGTGGGAGTAGGTGGCCGGCGGCTGAGAGGTTAGGGGAGGGTCTAGGGGTAGGTTTAGACTAGGGTTTGATCTGATTTAGAAGGTGGTGGACTATATATAGGTAAAAACGATTGAGGTTGGACCCTCCGATCGAAATCGGGCGGTCGAGAAAAATAGGCTAGGGAGTCCAAATAATAAAACGGAGATGTTTGGGGATGACCCGGATCCAACGGTGATGACTGTCCGGGTCGGGTTCGGGTAAGTTTCGGACACACGCGAGGGGTCGATGCATTGTACAAAGAGGGGGGTAGGCTAGGCCTAGGCTGTGTAGGAGAGGTCTCAGGCTGAGAAGAGAGAGACGGAAATGCAGCCTAGTAAGGTTTCCGGAGACCGAAAACGTCCGACGATTTGACCGACTATAATGTTGCTATAGATATCCGTTGGGGCATCAAACAAACTCCGAATGCGATGAAACTTGGCAGGCGTCCTACCTACAACATAACAACACCGTATGCCAACTTTCAACCCATTCCGAGAAATTTTCCCGGCCACTTATAGAATACTATTTCGGACATGCCGCGGGCGCGTGCAAATGTGACTGGGCTCAGAACGGACAACGGAAAAACTGGGACATCCGGACGGATGCAAGTTTTGAAAACATGATGATGCAATGCACATGATGACATGATAAAATGCAACACGCAAGCGAATGACATGGCAACGACGGCGAATAACTAGAAGACACCTGGCGCATCGGTCTCGGGGCGTCACATAGTATGAGTGACTAAGTGATGACTATGTATGACATGCCAACATCAGATAGCCTAACACACCATGTTAAATCTCCAAGGGCGTGACCGCGCAAGCGACGCGATGGTCGTGGTAGGCGCAACCATGATACGGGCTGCTGGCAGCCCTTGGATCTGAGATTAAACGGTCGCATGCTAAGTTGCCGAAAATTTGCAGAATAACCCTCTAGGATAGGATATTCACCCATAGGTCTAGAATCACGCCATGCAATCGTTTGATATCAGATCCAAGGGCTCTCGGAAGCCCGTATAATGGGAGAATGGAAAGCCACTACCCTGCCGTTCGCACGCTGGCAGTTCGCTCCTACTCGTCCCCGCACGTCCTTCAATACTACAACGGTTCGCTCCTAGTCGTCCCGTCCATTCACATTACGGCAGTTCCACTAATCCTAACCCTCCTCCCAAATCCATGGTGTCCCAAATCTCCATGATCGGCGGTGAGTACAAGGTTAGAACCATCACCGACGATGAGTTTGACGTCATCTACACCCGTTCTTCCGCGACAGTGAAAGGATGCCTTTCTCGCTTTAGACGCATGTTTGAAAACTCAGATGATGAGTGGGTCGCTGGGCTAGATGTTGAGTACACCATAGTCCGGGGACCCGAGAAGGATCTAAAGGACGAAGAGAGGAAGAAGCCCACCGTGATCCAGGTTTGCGTACATAACGTTTGCTTGGTCTACCACATATGCCATGCCAACGTTGAGTGCCAGGATTTTAAGAACTTCCTCAAGGACAAAACAGTGAAATTCGTTGCTGTAGACTTTAAGAACGACAGGGATGTCCTGCGTCGGATAGGTCTCGTTGTAGGCAACCCCTTCGACCTCTAGAAGAATCGGCTGGTGTCCTCTCATCAGCCTTCAATGCTGACCCTGGCGGGAGCCATGGTTCATCCTTCGTACGGTAAACTGGAGAAACCTCCATACACATTTCATCGTCATGCATGGTAGCGGAATGTACTAGATATAGACCACATCCACTACGCTGCAATGGATGGCTACCTTTGCTTCAATATCTACAAGGGTTGGATGAAGAGCAATAGCCAAGTGTGCGGTTCAAGCAAAGAAGTATCGGCCAAGAGGAAGAAGGACAAGGACGAATTCGAGGATGTGGACAAGGATTCTGAGTAAGGTGGCAGTGTCGTTGCTCATGGTGGTTCTAATGCAGTGTCTACCGGAATAGTTGCAAAGTTTAATTTCAGGCGTGCTTAATTTAATTTGAGGGGTGTGTTGTGCTGAGCCCCCAGTAGAACTATGTTATGTTTCTTCTCGTTACTTTAACTCTTTAGTACGTACATACTAGTATTTCTTACATTTCATCTTTTAGTTGGTATAGTACTACCACTCGTTTCTTCACATTATATACGCACAATATATATGGCCAACATCATATAGCCAGCAGTTTAGTTGTCAAATAATTTTAGGGTGCTTAGTTTTGTCAAAGAATTCCAGGATGCTTAGAGGGTGCTTGGATCCAAGGGACTTATTTTAGTCTGACTAAAAATAGTCTCTTTAAGAGGCTAAAGTTCCAAGCACTCCTGACTAAAGAGGGGCTAAAACTAGTCTTGAGACTAAAAAATTTTAGTCAGGGGTACCCCTACTAAAATGTGGATTAGTCCTCTCTCGACTCATTTAACTCCTCTCCTTTAACACAGGCGAGTTCTGGATTGGAGGGTTTGGAGGATAATAAATGCTCACTTACTTGATTTTAGCCTTTTTAGTATTTGGATCCAAGCATGGGTGAGGCTAGCATGTTTTAGTCCCACTACTTTTAGTCATGGGACTAAAACGTATACAAGCACCCTCTTAGTTTTATTTGAGGGGTGGGTTGTGCTGGACACCATTATTGTGACTAGCCTTTTTAATAGTACTATATGCATAATTTGGCGACGAGCGCTCTCTATATGTACCACCTTTTTTTAATTTCAAGTTTTGCTCCATGGCACAATCCATCGATACTATTGCTGTACAAAAGTATACATTTTTTAAAAGGCTAGAGGGCGGGGTAGTCTAGCTTGGTCGGTTTCACGAGAGGTGAGGGCCTTTGTGATTTGACGGCTCATTACTGTTGGAAGGCGGGGCCTTGTGTTTTGAATGCTCGTATAAATGCACCGACAACTTGATCAAGGAGGAGCAAAGAACCATGCGGTATACTCAAGTTTTCCACTGGAGTAGTACTGCGACGGAGGAGCACGAAACACGGCAGCCCAGTGCCATATGGCGATAAAAATGATCTAATTTGCTAGTCATCTCATTGTTAGCATTGTTCTATTCATTCCCTAAAAAACCATTGTTCTATTCATGCCTCGCAGAGAACATGACATGTGCGGCGAAACACCTGAAGCAAAAGATGAAACACAGGAGCAAAATAAGAAGGAAGATTATCAGCCCAAATGATCTAATTCGCCGCGGAGTCGTAACTGCTTCTTCATCGCCTCCATGACCTCCATCTCCTTGCGTGTCTCCTCCGCCATCTTCTTCATTCTGTCCATGATGCGGCATTTCTCAACGCAAGCCTTCATCATCTGTTCCACGGCCGCATTACGTACCTTGACAGCAGCCGGGTGCTCGATGCGGAGCTTTGCCAACTCCTCCTTCTGTTCCATGACGATGGCCTGCAGCATCTTCATCAATGAACTACTATTCTCAGGCAGCTTCTTCCAGCTGGCGTTCTTCTTCTTCAACAGGTCGATCTCGTGGGAGAGCTTCGCCTTGTCCTCCTGAAGTCGCAGGATTTCACCGGTCGCCTTCTTCTCTGAGGCAATGCTCTTCTTCAGCAGCATCACCAAGCCGGCGGTCAACTCCCCGTGCTGATTGAGCTCAGCGGGCATGTCGTCGAGGCTCTCCTTCAGCAACTCCATAAAGCCTTGGATGAACTCCTTCTGCTTATTGAGGTGCTTATTGAGCTGATCGGGCATGCCATCGAGGGATAACGACTCCAGCTCCGCCGGCTCGGCATGTTCGCCTTCACGGCTAGCGCGCTCCTAGGAGCCATCGCCTGCCCGTGAGAGATCTTTCGAGGTCTCTGCGTGGCGGCGAGACCTCTCTTTTTTTCGCAGCCTTGGTTGCCGCTCCCTTGTAACGAGTAGTTCTCGACCTAGAGCTCTGCTCACCGGCCATGGCAACGATGGACGAAGAAGAAGCACTTATGAGGAGGAAAGGTAGAGTAATTTGCAGTTAGGTAGTTCCCCTTTTTATAACCTAAGTACTAGCACTAGTACTAATACCTGCATAGTGGGAACACGTTCAGGTTTGGTACGTACTAGTAGGTGTGAGTAGGCTTTCGAATGTGATGGGAACAAGTTAAAGATTAATTGATGGTTTTGGTTTCGAGGCCCGAAACGGCTCCCGATGAGTTTAGCGGAACATAAGTTTCAAGTACTACACTGCTCAAATTCGTAAATATTATGTTACTGTCAAAAATTGGCACAAAATACGAAGGAGACCAATGGAAGTACTACTAGCAACCCACGATTTAACTACTCGCATGCGCGCAGTGGAGTAATAATGTCTTTCTTCCGCCCTCACGTCCACACAATTTGCATGTGCTGTATTAATTGACCATCAATGAAGTGACGACTTTACACGCGTCAAATTATCACATGGGGTGGATCTTGGTACAAAATTGCGTCCGCCCGTGTACCCGCGTGTGCGTGCGAGGGAATGAGTGCGTGCACATCTTCGCTTCGTGCATGTACCGCCAGTATGGCTCAGGGTGGACGAGTACATTCTTCTGGAACCAGCAGCACGTCACTGTGATCAATCCACGCAAGGAGGTCGCGACAACGCCTCCACATGTGCCACGTGGCTTCATGAACTGTAAGAGAGACACTTTGTAGCGTGCCATTGGTATTCTAATTTATGTGTTTTGCACATACTCGAAGTACTAGTAAGGTACACGTGCATTGCACGCATCAGATTTTGCAACCAAATTATGAATAAATACCACACTGTAGCATGTAAGCTCTGAGTCATATATGCCTAATGTAGCCCTTCGTTTAATTCTTATAGTTCATCTCATTCAAAATCAATTAGTTTTTATAAAAAAGCTAAGAACGCGGGAATAGGAAAAACATGGGATTATAGTGGAATGTCATCTTGAATCCTACAGGATTGTACGAGTGTTTGATTGTGCATAGAAAAAATGCAGAATTCTTTCAAAGAGGTTTGAGTGGATGGGATGTTTACTATGAAATCTAGTGCAAATGAATCATATGGAAAATTTCCTATGGTTTACAATCCTACGAATCAAACAACCAAGATAGGAAAAATTCCTAATGATTTGAATCCTCCAAAATTCCTTTGTGAATCCTTTAAATCAAAGAAGCCCTTAATCTATTTTATGATTCATGGAATTGTGCGTTGTAAAGCATAAAGTAAAAACAAATAATGGCAATTCAACTAGAAAAAAAAGTTTGGGCAGTTATGATACGGAAGATTCTAGAACAAAAGAGAACCACTGTTGTTTTGAGGTTTGTGCATTATGCTTAAGTTCAGCCATGGAGTCTGCTAGATTGTACATGTGGCAAAATCCAGTGGGGGCTAGAAGATGGTGCGAGGGGCCGAGTGGAGGGAGACTATGAAGGAATGCACAAGTGCGAGATCGATATTTAGAGAGAGGGGGCGAACATGTGCGCTGTTGCGTGCAGTGGCAGAGCCATGAAAAATAAATGAGCTAGGGGACCAAGCATTGCTAATCCTTTACGAGGAGGGTAAATTCATGAACTTAAACCATTTTTAGCAGCAATTGTCTAATGATCACATTCATATTAGCCTCGATATATAGTGATGTTAGGGGGGAGGGGCAGGGCCCTTACTGCCCCTGTCTTCGCCATTGTGCACGCGTCTGAGAGATGAAGTGGAAGGCATGGATGATGAGAGGGGGGCGTTGGATATATAATTAATGTGGGTGTATTAGCTATATATGTTAATCCTATATAGAGAGGTATAGATTGATCGATGTGGACATGGGAAAGAGGGTGAGACCTCTCTGGATATATCGATTGATCGATTTGTGTGGAAAACTATGAAAGACCTAGCTATATACACACATACATAGAGGAACATCGATCGTTGCGCATGCGCGCGTGAGAGATAAAGAATGCCTGATATGATGGAGAGGGGGATGTGTGTGGGTGTGTGCCTTCCTGGGAGACCGACCTGAAGAAAAAGATTGCATGCGTGCGATGGATAATGCTGACTGGTAGTGTGTGTGCATGCATGCACGAGAGAAAGTTAGTGGTACAATTATAATGAGAAGACTACTGTGTGGATGTAAAAGAATAGGTGAGGTCATAATCAATGTAAAGTTGAATTAAAATATTTGAATAAGAGATCCTGATGTTTGAAACCCATGCATCCATGAATATAACGGAGATCTGCGCGGTGTGGTTTCGAAACGAGCATGTTGTAATGTATACACATTGAACAAGGTCAGACTGATTTGAATTTGAGATACCCATGGCAGACATCATTTGGCCACATCGCATCCATGCATGGACACACTATTCTAATTGGAGATGATGGGCGGCTTTACCCCTATATATATTATATTTTTTTTATTTTTTATATTGTGTGCGGATAACTTTAACTTTGAAAGATGGTCGTTGGATGAGGCGAATCCGATGGTCCAAAGATGGCAAATTTTAGCACTACTGGCCGTTGGATATCATCTAGATTCCACCAGATTTCGCCACATGTATAATCTAGAAGACTCCATGGTTGAACTTAAGCATAATGCGCAAACATCAAAACACAAGCACTTCTTATTTGTTCTAGAATCTTCCATATCAGAATTGCCCAAATGCTTTTCTTCATGATTTGCCATTATTTGTTTTTACTTTATGTCTTACGACGCACAATTCCATGAATCTTAAAATAGATTAGCTTTCTTATAAAAACTAGATGATTTTTAATGAAATGAACTATAAGAATTAAACGAAGATCTACATCATGCATATATGACTCAAAGCTTGCATGCTATAATGTGGTATTTATTCATAATTTGGTTGCCAAATCTCATGCGTGCAATTCACGTGTACCTTACTCTAGTCTAAATGGTGTTTGTGTGTGTGTTGTGCGTGTTGAGGTGCAAATTGTCTTTTTTTGGGTAGACGTTAAGCTTGTTCTTCCGAAATTTCAAGCCACGACTTGTTATGCCGAAAATTCAAGCTAGCGTCTCTGTCTATCGTGCTGCGAAACTCCCGCCTCTTCAACCCGCGCGTTGTTAGCCCGAAATATTTAAGATATATCTTTGTCTCGTTGTGCTCCGACAACTCCCTCCATCTCAACCCGCGCCTTGCTATTCTGAAATTACAACGCGCGTGAAAACTCCCACCTCCTGTGAAATCTTGACACGCAAAATGCCCGTGGTACCCCTGAACCGAAAGAACCGCCTCAAATCCGTGAGGGTACTTTCGTAACTTACCCCACATTTCGGACAAGTGCGTCTCTAAGCCATGGTTCCCCACTGCCATCCCATCCGCCTACCCATTCGTACACCGAGGCCGTGAAAACCCACGACGAAACCCCACACCCTACTCCGTCCGCCACCCAGCCAGAGCCTCTTCCCCGACGACGTCGTCCACAGCAACATCTCGATGTCCCTCATCCACCGTACCGAATGAGAACCCGTCGTCGATCTCATCGTCCCGCCGGTTCAGCCACCCCGCCCCGATGTTCCCCTTGTCTTTCGCGCCACCTCCATTCCCACACCACAGTCTTCACCTGCACCACCGGAAGAGCATCATCATCACCGTTTCCTTGGATGAAGCTGCGGCCTAATCAGCGCCACCAAAGAGGTTGTACACCAATCGCCGCATTTTCTTCTTGATTCAATCTCACGGTGCTGCCGGCGCTCGGTCCCGAGCCGACACGGCGCGGCTCCATCCACGGTGGCGTGAAAGCACAAGTGCTCCCTAGGTGGTTTTGATAATTGATGACAACATATCTCTTGTTGGACTAATGGTTTCACCTAGTATGTTTCAGATAAGTTCAACAATGGAGTGGCATGGACTAAAGGGTGTGGGAAGGTCTCCAAGACACTAAGGACAAAGGATTGGCTAAAGCTTGAAGTTCAAGACTCTTCATTTTACATTTTAGTGATCCAAGATCACATTGAGTCCATAGGAAAAGCCAATACTATCAAGGAGGGATGAGGTGTTGTTTAATGAGCCTCTTGCTCAAGTGCTTAATGATATGCTCCAAAACCCTCAGCTACTTTCCCATATCCACAAATGACCTAAACCCTAATTCAAACTCGGTCATACCGATTCTTTCAATCCGGCGCCACCAAGTTTCACTTGTCATTTGCCACTGCCAAACCCTAGCAATTCGGTCCTACCGATAAGGATCTCGGTCTCACCGAGATGGGCTTGCAAACTCTCTGTTTCCCTTTCGTAACTTTTCGGTCTCACCGAAAGAGCGAATCGGTCCCACCGAGAATGCAATGTAAACTCTATGTTTCCTTCTTGTAACTTTTCGGTCTCACCGAAAGAGCGAGTCGGTCCCACCGAGTTTACTTGACCAACTCTCTGGTTAGCTTATTGCCAAACTCGGTCTCACCGAGTTTGTGCAATCGGTCTCACCGAGATTACGTTATGCCCAAACCCTAACCGAATCGGTCCTACCGAGTTGCATGTCAGTCCCACCGAAATTCCTAACGGTCACTAGGTTTACTATTTTGGTTCGACCGAGTTTTTTGATTCGGTCCCACCAAGATTGATAAATTGTGTGTAACGGTTGGATTTTGTGTGGAGGCTATAAATACCCCTCCACCTCCTCTTCACTCACGGAGAGAGCCATCAGACTAAGCCTACACTTCTAGCATCCTATTTCTGAGAGAGAACTACCTACTCATGTGTTGAGGCCAAGACGTTCCATTCCTACCATATGAATCTTGATCTCTAGCCTTCCCCAAGTTGCTTTCCACTCAAATCTTCTTTCCACCAGATCCAAATCCTATGAGAGAGAGTTGAGTGTTGGGGAGACTATCATTTGAAGCACAAGAGCAAGGAGTTCATCATCAACACACCATTTGTTACTTCTTGGAGAGTGCTGTCTCCTAGATTGGCTAGGTGTCACTTGGGAGCCTCCGACAAGATTGTGGAGTTGAACCAAGGAGTTTGTAAGGGCAAGGAGATCGCCTACTTCGTGAAGATCTACCGCTAGTGAGGCAAGTCCTTCATGGGCGATGGCCATGCTGGGATAGACAAGGTTGCTTCTTCGTGGACCCTTCATGGGTGGAGCCCTCCGTGGACTCGCGCAACCGTTACCCTTCGTGGGTTGAAGTCTCCATCAACGTGGATGTAGGATAGCACCACCTATCCGAACCACGGGAAAAACATCCGTGTCTCCGATTTCGTTTGAATTCTCCAAACCCTTCCCTTTACATTCTTGCAAGTTGCATGCTTTACTTTCCGCTGCCTATATACACTTTGCATACTTTCTTGATATGTATTGTGAGTGTTGAAATTATGCTTAAACTCCACTCAAACCGAAAAAGCTTAAAAATTGCAACTTTGGCATGAAGTGTCTAATCACCCCCCCTCTAGACACATCTACTTCAAGGTCCTACACGGTGTCACCGGCCACTTCCTCCACGGCGTCGCTCCCTCAGCGGCGACGTCCACTTCAGTAGGAGCTGCTGCTCCTTTAGCTCTCGCTCGCGCTGCTGCTTTGCTCTTGCTCTCGGTCCCCTGCCTGGTCTGCTCTTGCTAGCGTTGCTGCTCTCGCTCTTGCTCTTGCTTGCGATGCTGCTCCGATTTAGCTACACTTCAGTCGACTGAATCGACTTTTGGGTCAGTCGATTTCCAGCAGGTGGGGGGGGCTCGTCGGGGTGAAGGAAGAACCAGCCGCATCGAGGAGGGGGGCTCGCCGGAGAGGTACCCCACTATCTATCTTAGGGTTCAAGATGGGGGCGGTGGTCGCCGGCGGTGGCAGGGCGTTGGCGGGGCGGTGGCATTGCGATCGCCAGAGAAAAAGCTCGGTAGGGGGGGCTAGAGGGATGGCCGGGGCGGCGGCGGACTGGCGGTGGGGAGTGTTTCCGGGGCGGGCGGGGCGGTGCACCGCTGGCCGCGGGCTGCGGGGGGGCTGCTGTTTGGCCGGTGGTGGCTGGCGGCTCAGGGGGGTGGAGGTTGAAGATGAACCGCAGGCCCTTGATTTCGTATCCAACAGCTGCAAAATCGAATGACCAGAGATGAAAAAGTCAGTCGACCGACGTGTAGCCTCACCTTGCTAGTGCGTTCAGTTTCGACTGCAAAATTCAGTTTCGACAGTTAAAT
This sequence comes from Triticum monococcum, assembly GCA_034509565.1. NCBI lineage: Eukaryota > Viridiplantae > Streptophyta > Magnoliopsida > Poales > Poaceae > Triticum > Triticum monococcum. Next base: position 166,418,199 of record CM067846.1, on the reverse strand, counting down.
TCAGTTTCGACAGTTAAGTTCAGAGATGAGCGGCTGATGTATTTTACATCTAGCACTTTGTGGTTATGTATTTTACGTCATGTATTGGAGATGCTATTAGAATTCCACTCAGGTTAACGTTGTTCGTTGTCTCTCTTGTCCTACTTCAGCCTCGACGTCGTACAACTCACCGGAGCTGCTCCAACGACGAAACCCTCCATCACAGCGGAGAAGTACCTCGGGCTCCATCTCCAGACGCCTAAGATCTTCTTCCCCTCCTCCGACAGCCAAGTCAGCCGGAGCATCCTCACCGGCCAACCTAATCACGCTGAGATCGACATGGCTTTGCCAAAGAGGTTGTACACTTGTTGCATCTCTTTTTTACTCTACATGTTATATATATTGTCCACTGAGCACTCATAGTAATGGGAAATACGATTATTTTATCCTACTATATGACAAGCAGTGAGGTACCAGGCAACTTAGCTATCCGTGATGGACTCTCTTGAATGCCATCATTATTTATCTCTGCGCGTTTGAGCTGTGCATTTGTCGATGGGACTGGGAGTTGAGCTAGTATGGCAGTGGTCTGGGTCCAAAGTAATAGAAGTAGCATAAAAACATTTTTTAGTGTAGAATTTTCCTTGCTCAAGCCTGCCTACTAGAATCACAAGTGCTTGAAAGGAAAAGTGAATGAAAAACATCAGAATTGGAAAGTTTCCTATGGTACTACTTTTCATGAATTTGGTGCAAAGGAATGGAGCAAAGGAAAATTGTAGGATTTGTTCCTTTAGTGTCTCCTTGAAATAAAAACCGTAGGAATTCTAATTTCCACTTCTCCTCCTTTTCATATTCCTATTCATCAAGCATAAGACTAAGAGATAGTAGCTTAATAGCATTATAATCATACATTTTCTTGTGGTTTGACTTAATCTCACCATGCTTTTTTTGCATCCTGTGATCTTCCAATTGTTGTGAATTAAATACCCAGATTGGCAGAAATCCTGTGTTTTTAAATTCTCTGTTTTGCACGTGCGTTCCTATCCTATTCCTATCTATTTCCTATCCCTGCATTGTTAGAATCCCCAAATTCAAACAAGCCCTTACTCAATTACTTCTGTTACAGACATGTGTCAAAGAAAACCTTGTGTGGTTTGTCCTACTCCTGCGACGCTGTGTTCCACCCCATCTCAGCTACTCCAACGACGGAAGGGTTCACTATAGCAGGGATCCGCTCTCCAGACTGTCTTTCACCGCCTCAGATCTTCTTCCCCACCGCCGGCACTGCATTACCATCATCAGCTGAGCAGACGACCTTGAGGACTACACGGGTCCGCAAGAGAGGTCGCACTCTTCCGTGTCTGCTTACGTTATGCGTCGCTTAATATGATGACATGGTACATTATCATCGTGTTCACCTATTAGACTCCGAGTCAGGTCCAAACTAATGCTGAAACTTGAGTTTTTAAATGGTTGTGGGGTACATATTGGGGCAGCAATCAATACTATCTGTCTACTATCTGGTTAATCTCCGGTGTCTACTATGAGTTTCATGTTGGGTGCAAACAAACATTAAAGGAGCCATTATCTGTATTTTTAACTAAAGCTATTATCTGCCTGCTATCATTGGTTTTGGGTCTATCCACAGTTTGCTACCATCACTCTGGATTTGTGCATGCACTCCTTACATAAGCTCACCATGTTTTATTCCTATGCATGCCAGTTATTGTACACAATGGAACTGATCATGTAGAGCAAAAGAGACGAGCCTTGCATGGCAATAAAATTTCATCCAGACGTCGTTCCATGGTGGGCGCAAAGGCAGCCCCCCTCCACCCATTTCGGATCGTAATCAAGAGGAAGATAACTGTTCTGAGGGGGATTCAGAAGGAGAAGACCACTCCTATTTACCCCGTGAGGTCTTCGCTCTAACTTGGCATGCTGATGTTGGTAATATCATGCATATGGTGCCTTGCGTTGCTTACTGTATACATTAAAGATGTCATCTGCTTAGTTTAGACATGCTTTGTGTCAAAGCCACCTGTTTAGTTTCTTTATCGTATATGTGAATCATGCAATGCCATCTTTTCTAGCCAGGCATCATATATGTGAATTTTGCAATGCCACCCTGGTTAGCCAGTCATCTAATATGTGAATTATATCATGACATCATTTTTTTATTACGTGTTAAATTTGTCAACAATTTTAGTACATTCAATTACTCTTCCTGTGCATCAGCCATTCGGTACGGTCATGGAAAAATCTGGAGTGGAAACAAGGTCTTCAGAGCAGACAATGCTATCTGACGAAGCGCATGTCTTGCTGGTTACCGATAGCTCCTCAGAGGAGGATTCAGAGACAGATGACCAGTCATATTCCCCCCCCCCCCCGTGGTGCATGCCCTAACTTGGTAGGGTTATGTTGCTCATATCGTGCATATGGTATCTTGCATTGCTATGTCATTTTCTTAGTTTAGACATGCTTTGTGTGAATGCCACCTGTTTAGTGTCGAATTACCATATAGGTGAATTATGCAATGCCATCTTATTGCAAGACATTATATATGTGAATTATGCAATGTTATCCTGTTGCAAGGCATTATGTATGTGAATTATGCAATGACATGCTGTTTAGGCAAGCGTCATATATGTGAATTATATCATGCCGTCCTTTTTGTATTTCTCATTGCTTTTGTCGACAATGTTTGTATATTCAACTGCTCTTCTTGTGCATCAGCCATTTGAATTGGTGATGGAGAAATCTGGAGTGAAAACAAGGTCTTCAGAGCAGACAATGCTACCTTCTAAAGTAGATATCTTGCTGGTTACAAATAGCTCTTCAGAGGAGGATTCAGAGGCAGATGACCAGTCCTATTATCCCCCTGAGGTGTATGCTCAAACTTGGCAGGGTTATATTACTCATATAATGCATATGTTGTATTGCAATGCTTAGTTTTTACATCATATACACAATATTGAATGCCATCTCCTTAGTTGACACATCATATATGCGATTGCCCTCTGATCACTTCCTTAGTATATACATCATATATTTGAATTATGTCATGCCATGATGTTTACATAGACAGCATGTATCTGAATTATGGCATGCCAACCCATTTTCTAAAGACGTAATATAGTTATATCATCTCATCCTGTTTACATAGTCATCATATTTTAAATTATGTCATTCTATCCGTGAATTATATCATGCCATCATGTTTCCATCGACGACATGTTTGTGATTTATGGCATGCCAACCACTTTAATAGACACATCGTATAGTTATATCATGTCATCCTGTTTACATAATCATCATATTTTGAAGTATGCCATTCTATCCTGTTTAGTTAGCCATCATACATGTGAAATTGTGTCATGATATCCTGTTTAATTAGCCATCATATATGTGAAATTATGTCCTACTATTCCGTTTGCTTAGACAACATAAATGTGAATTATTTCATGCCCTGTTTTCTTCCCTACTATCCATTGCACCTATCTATCTTACAATATCTGTACATTCAATTACTTTTCTTGTTTATCAGCCATTTCAATTGGAGGGAGTGATGGCAGTATCTGCGGGAGTAAAAACATGGTCTTCAGAAAAGATCGTGCTACCTGTCGATGCAGATAGAACCACGGTTGTACTTCCCCAAGAACAAGCCCCACCACACATAACCCACACTCATGCAGATTGTACCCCGACCCAGTTGGACAGAGAACCAGCTACACCCCTGCTAACCCCAACCCCAGCAGATAGACACCCAGTTCCTGTTGACACAACACCGTCTCCACCACAGAGCACCCAAACACGAGCAGTTAGTAAGGCAACTGCAGTGCCCAAATCACGAGGACCACCACTCCGAACCCGAAGTAAACTCTTAAAGCAGAAGAAGAATTGTTCTCAGGTCAGGTTCTGTAGCTATGGTCCATACTATTTTGCTCTTGCATCACTGTATTTACTGATCTATACCTATACTAATTACAGACTCCCAATAAATTATCACGTTAATCAGAATTTATGAGCCGTTAATCTGGTGGGACCAGATTATTACGGTGTAGATTCAGTTAACATTTTGCTCCGTGGTAAAAAAAACTCTCCGAAGCACACAATTTTTTTACATCGGGTGTGAAAATGAATCCATCTAAAATAGAATTGTACTATTACTAATCATCGATTATTCTGCCCTAACTAAAGAAAATCTTTAAATTTCAAAAAACTAAAGCAAATCTTTATCTCTTTCACGACAAAAAAATTGTACCAGCTCATATGCTACAGCCGCATCCTTCCATAGAAATAAAAGAAAAAAATCCATGGGTCTTTCCTTTGGCCCCGAGCAGCGGCGCCGTCGGAACTTGCGAACCCCGCCGCCACCTCGACTCTTCCGCGTCCGGTGCGACGCTGGCACATCCATCGCATGCCGGCGAGCTTCCAATCGAGCAGTAGCTGCCGCGATGCCGGAACTTGCGGACCCCGCCGCCACCTCGACTCTTCCGCGTCCGGTGCGACGCTGGCGCATCCGTCGCATGCCGGCGAGCTCCCCATCGAGCAGTAGCTGCCGTGCCGCCCTCCTACTTTGCCTTTTTCTCGTCCTTCCCTGCACTTCTCTCACCTCTCTCTGCCTCGCATCCACAGGGACCCCGGAATGCCGCCGGCGCGCGGAAAGACGCCGCCCCAACTGGATCGATGCCCTGCTCCATCGCCTGCTCTCCTACCATCCGTCCTCACCCCGTCGCCACCTCGACTCTTCTGCATCCGGTGCGACGCCGGCGCATCCCTCGCATGCCGGTGAGCTCTCCATCGAGCAGTAGCCACCACGCTGCCCTCCTACTTTTCTTTTTTCCGATCCTTCCCTGCACTTCTCTCACCTCTCTCTGCCTCGCATCCACAGAGACCCGAGACGCCGCTGGCACGCGGAACGACGCCGCCCCAGCTGGATCGAGGCCCTGCTCCATCGCATGCTCTCCCGCCGTCCGTCCTCATCTCGAATCGATCATGCCGGCAGCCGTCGTTGCCATATCCTAGCTTGGCCACTTGCTGAAAGATCCAGCGCCTTTGTGCCTCTCACCGTCGAGGGAGGTAGGAATGACGGAGCCGTGCATGTGTTGGCACCCATGTGGTGCGTGCTGAGCCACCGCCTTGCATAGAGGCTATAGTCCTATGGCGTGCCCTGCCTCGAGCAGCACACATGGGTGGCAGCTGAGACGTCTGAGGAGCTTCAGCAGGAGGTGGTGATCCAGTGGCACTCCTTCCAGTACAACACTAACCTATGCAAAGTGGCCCTTTATTTCCCCTGCCCAGCTCCAATCTTTGATCCGTCCATGCTTGAGGTAATGTGTACAGAGAACGAGGCTGCCGAGCCAAATTTGTTGAACGAGGCTGTGAAGTTCGAGGTAATATTGCTGCTACCTTCGTTTTGTTTTTTGGTGATGGTCACCTCTGTATCAACTCAGCAGGTAGTATCTATCTGTTAGTGCTATTTCTGCAATTTTGTAAGCCAGATTTGTGCCAAGTGCATTGCATAATATATCTCTAATAGGTCCATTGCTATTTCTGAGATCTTCCATCAATGTTTATTACAACAGAAAAATGGTCCTTATCACATATATAGTATGCACTGGCAACTTATATATACGATGGTTGATAACAATTACTTCAGGGTATCCATTCTGCTATATTTTAGATACTCAACAAAATTTGTGACATCTAATCTGGTAGAGAAAATAGTCTGATACATTATTTTTCCTTTTGCGAATTCAGTCCAAGATATTCTTTTCTTACCTACAGATAATTTCGTATAGATGACTTAGCATTCAACATGATTTAGTTTCCAGCCTGTATAGATTAGTCTTATTATGAGCTACCTATAATTTTTTTAGGCTTTTAGTTTTAGTTATGGTGATGGACTGTGCACATGATTCACAAAATAAAGAACTGCATCAAGCATTAATTTTTACATGCATGAAGCATTTTACAATAAACTTCCTATTATTCATCAGCTAGCTTAATGAACGGAGACTGTACGACAAGGCGAACAAGCACACTAAATATCATGAGTCATAGTAATTCCTAGCTATTTTTACAAATGCATTTCACTGGAAGTTTCCTGTTGATTATAATAATGTTCACCATAGATATCTAAAGTTTGTGGTTCAATTTATGAACTGCATTGGTCTAGATACTATTGCTGGAAGTTGACGTTGACACCCAGTAAGATCCTCCTGGAGCTGCCTTCTCTGAGCATATCTCTAATCAAGCATCTACTGATTCACATCGTAAATGTTAAATTTGTGATAGGCTTACTATAGACAAATGTTTCTGAATCTTATGGTATATCAGATGTTACAGATTAAATTATCAATTTACTCTACATGATACATTAATATTTTTTGTTTTTGTTTCTATTCTATTTATGGTGAAAAATGGTTTCTTCACCATTTGGTAGATGTTAAATTAAAACATTTTTGTATGCCTATCGAATATATGTTAGTTCAACCGATATTCCAAATTACATTTTCATATTGTGCTGCTTACTATAGTTTTTTCCTCCAAGGAAACAACACCAAGGCACCCCATGAGTATTTGTCAGTTCAAGTGATATTCCACTTTTGCATATTGTAGTACTTCCATAGTTATTTCATCTCAGGAAACAACACCAAGGCAATATATTTTTACCCTATTTATAACAGCCTAATTATTTCCAACAATAGAGATTTAGGCTATCTTATTAAATGTTCCTTTTTGCACCCTGTTGATAAGCTACATAATATCCTTCTAATATATGACTAATTTGAAAGAGAAACAAAAAACTTTTCCTAAACTATGAAAGACATCATTATTCTGATTAAAATCCTTCTCATAGGTGCCGCCATGGCACCATCCATGAGAGTATTAAGGATCCCGAGGGAAAGAGTTGCGATGGGCCGATGGCGCATCTATTCACACCATGGACATTCATTGCCTGCTACTCATGCGACCACTCTGAAGGTAAGGAAGTGTGTATCTTAAGTTACATGCTGCAGTTAACATTTAATCATATTAATATTATCTCTGATATCCTGGACACAACATAGATTTTACAAGCAAAACTTCATCAAGCTAGATTTGTTGCATGTGCACTGGATGTTGATGTTATTGGGCTGGACTAATTTTGTGTTTTCCCATCATGTTGAAAGTTGTCCCTGATGTGCGTACATTATTCGCTATCATGGAGATGACAAATAGCTGATGTTTGGTAATAGTTACTTCATGGTATGCTGCATATTCCTCTAAATTTGTGAGAATTGAGATAGTAGAAACAACACATCGTGATCTACTGGCCTTGCCTGATGCTTCGTTATTTGAGGACCATGGAGTAAAATGGATCTAATTTCCAGTCTATGTATGATTATTAGTCATTTGATTTGGAAAGTTTTAGGATTTCATTATATGTTTAGTACGGTCTTACAGTTTATGCATGCGAATTAACAGAAATAAATTGCACGGACTATTCTTTTTCTCATAAATGTGAAGCATGTACAACTATTTTTCTATTGCAAAAAAACATTCCTTCCCCCAAGCGAGCCAACACACAAATAAGAGTGAATCCAAGCTTTTTTCAGAACTAAGTTAGTTATGTTATCCCTACGAATATCTTAGGTTTTAAGTGTCAATCTTCAAATTCTCTGCTTTATTAGTTTACTTTTTGTAAATACTATGAAGACTAAAATTTAAAGAATTAAACCAATAAGTGTATTTAGTGAAGTCAGAGGTCTGTTTGGAATATTCTTAGTGCAAGTCTCACATGAAAGGAGGGATGTCGTTTTTTCATGGTTGAATGGTGCTTTATGAGGCAACAGTCCTAATATCAATCAAAGTTGAAGCCGATGTCTAATCTCCTTTTGCTGTAAAATATTATTTTGTAGTATTCTTAACGTAATTAATGTTCACTTCTATTATGCTACCCTTTTATGCACACCATGTTTCTAAATGCAATAGCCCACTACGAAACAGTTAACTATACATCAATTTCTATCGAAGTTAGAAGGAAGTTCCTGCTATTTGTAATTTTATACACCATACACGTATGAAGTTTCTTATATCTTATTTAACCATTCTATAGATGTTGTTCCAAAAGGTTGTAGCTGACACCCAAAAAGCTCCTTAGTAGATATGATCCTCTCCAGCACATCACTTGGTGGATCTAGAGGGGCAACCATCAGCTTATGAAAAAGGGAAAATAAATTGCCTGCTATTGTTCCTTACCAAGAGTAATTTCCCCAGTGCCTAACTTACAATTTGATTTGTTGCATCATGATAAGATCTCCATGATGTGCATATCCATGATTATTTTTACATTGAATTCGTTTTCCTATATATTTTACATGCATGCGTTCACATATTAGAGGACAAATATGTTGCAGGCTCTTATCTACATGCATGAATGTGAACTCTGTATCCAATGGTAAAGCGGGCTTTATCAGGTGACATGGGCGGGACCTTTCCACATATATACTTCATTAGTTATCATAGTATATATTTTCCCAGCATCTTTGTATTATTGATGAACGGTATATTTCTATTCTAAATTCTTGACTTCATCAAATTTATATTGTAGGAAAAAGGATCATGGAATAGCATGTGACGTGTGTATCATTGTTAGCATCTACCTATTTTGATGCATTGTATTTGCAATTTGCATACATATACCAAGTTTTTCGTCAAATATATATGTTGCAGGAGACTGGATGATCGAGTAGCACGCAAGATGGCAAGGTGGTTGAGATTTAGGAACCGTTGTATCTTGAGGACTCATGATGCAGTCGTACGTCGATACATATAGATTTATGACTATTGCCATATAGTCCATTGTATCTATCTATCTATCTATCTATCTATCTATGACCCCTTAACTTCAGCATATTTACCTTGAGTAATTATGGTTTAATACATGTTTTTTCTCTATTAGGGATTTAATTTTTTATTGGTTTACACCCCCTTGGTTCAAACATTATTATTCTCTACTTTAGACATTTATATAACTAAATGGATTTTTAATGCCTAAAAATATATTGGTTTTGTTTTTCACTAGGGAGAGAACATATTGATGTATCAATGGGAAAAAGTAAGTTTCGAAATATGTTATAGTACAATAGTACATCATGTGTAAACATGGGCTGGGCATAGAACTTTGGCCAATTCTCTCCCATCTCTTAAAGCTCATCAATGACACAGTTCACTTAGTACCATTCAACCGAGGAGAGCACTAATTTAAGGAAACTATGAATGAGGAACTATTTGAAGGAATCTACTTCCTTTTAGTCCTATGGTTGAGCAAAAATCACGTGGTTCGAAATAATGAACATGCAAGTTTCTCCTGTATTATTCCTATATATTTGACTCGCAACATACAATACTTTCTTTGTGATTGTTTGCGTAAATGTATAAATAAAAAAGTACTAGCCCGTGCAAGTGCACGGGTTGACGACTAGTACCACCTAATTTCAAATTTGAAGGATGCAATTAAAACTCCAATGGTGCGACAGGTATGTTTTAAACTTGTTTCTTCAACGTGTTTGGCTGTTTGCTGTTGTAACTTGCTCTATGTTGATTTCAGTTTCAATTGAATAAACAGTTATGTTCTCATGCCATGCACATTACAAGTGTTGTTATTGCTGTGTAGTTTCCCACACTTATATTCGGTCTATGCTGCTTTGTCTTAAATAGATATGATTCGAACTATATCTATCTCGATTTGGCAACATAAACAAGAATGATATAGACCATACACTGACCATACTACATAGATATATGTTTGTTTCATGCTGTTATCATGTCCACCTTACTACTGAACTGGTTTACCAAAATGAGTTTCATATACTACATTGTAAACCTGAGATGTGTTTGTTTGTTTCTCTTTTAGAATGCGGATAAAATATTGGAGAAGAGTACCCTGTTATGCAATGGTAAAGGAAGTAATGTAGGTAAGGTTCAAGATAGTGAGACATCCCTATTGGTCTCCAAGAAAGCTAATAAAAACTATATTGAAGACACTGAGACAACCCCAAAGTCCTGTCTTGATGTAGTGTTCGAGTTACTGGCTACCACTGCTAGCACCAGCTCTTCGAACTCGTTGCCTGAATCAGTTTGGCTTCTTGACTCTCAACTTCAAGTTGAAAGACATCGATCAGATGTTATGCGACAGGAAGCCGAAGGACTGAGGAAGTCCCTGCAGAATTCAGATGCATACTTTCTGGTGCAACAGCAAGCGATGGAGGACTTAAGCACCAAACAAGAGAAAGTTAATAAGCTTGCTAAGCATGTTGCCAGCATTATGGGTACCCAGTATATTGTTTCTTGAGCTCTTCTAAAGTGGTTTCAGTTCTAGACTTGTTTTTCTGTGGTGTTTATATGCTGCTGTGTTCCCTATATTTGCACTGGTGGCGAACTTTGATACCTAGTGGATGTAATATATGTAATAGCCGTGATAGCCTAGTGTAAGTTGCTTGCTTATTTATTTCCTTGTTGTCTTGTTTATTTGTTTGCTTGTAGTCAATGCAGTTCTTTTTCTGCAGTTTGCTAGTGGCTGCAATAACCTATTTTTTAAAACTAGGCCACAATAACCATGGGCTAATATTTACTATAGTGACACTGGGCCTCCTACGGGCCGTAGATATAGTGGGCCTTCTACGGGCCGTATAAACAATGGGCCTTCTATGGGCTGTAGAAACAATGGGCCTTCTATGGGTCGTATCATCAATGGGCCTTATACGGGCCGTATGATCGATTGGCCAAACATGGGCCAAACAGACCGCATTCTGGCTGTAAACGGGCTAGAGTTGGAATCGTCCGTTCATGGGCTGACCATAACGGGCCATCGTTAATAGGCCGTATTTGATGACGCTATGGAAACGGCCCAACGTATTAACGGAGCACAAACAGGCCGACTGTAACCACAGGCTGAATTTGGCCCACAAGCAGAAAATGACAGTAATGGGCCGTAAGTAAAAGAATGCTGGAAAATAGCCCAAGAATAAATGGGCTCTGAGAAGGCCAAAAGATAACATGGGCTGGAAATGGCCCAAGGGAATAACGGGCCATTAATGGGTATAAAGTGATACACTGTTCTTTACGGACCAGTTTCACCACGGGCCGTTAATGGGTGTAAAGTGATACACTGTTCATTACGGGTTAGTTTCACCACGGGCCGTTAATAGGCCAAGAGTTACATAGGGCCTCATATGGGCCGAAAGACATCATGGGCCATACATGGGCCAGAAGTGAAAACGGGCTGGAATCATATTGGATGGCCCAGATGATGCTACTGTGCCTAATTCGAATAGGGCGTAACGGGCCTTGGGTTAGCGGGCTGTAAATGGGCTATATGCGAACAGGCCGTTAACAGGCTTTCCATGGGCCGGCCCGCCACCTTTTGACCAAGTCAAATGGGCTGGCCTTTTCACAGGAATGGGCCTCTGTTGGGCCGTGCCACATGTCGACGTATCATAGGCGCCTTCTGTCCAATGAGTGGATGACATTTGTCCCAGCGATGAGCCGGCACGTGTTTCCTCCAGCCAATGATGATTTTACACGTGGAAAATCCCCATTGGTCGGGGCTGTTAACGGGTTATCGGATCCAAAACCCGACCTGATAGCTTGATGGCGTTCCGTTACAGTGTATGCCACGTGTCGGTCACCCTTGACGAAAGCACTTCTGTGACGCGCGATTTATCGTCATGGAAGTGGACACTTCTGTGATGATAATTTTGGTAATGTCATGGAACACTTCTACGACAGCACATGTATAACTATCTTGATTCTGTCATAAAATCATCATGGATGTACATGCATGACAGAAAATACGACCTACTGTGACAAACATGTATCATCACGGAAGTGTATTTTTTGTAGTGTTATAACATATGCCGGGCTGAACAAGGCCCTTAATAATAAACCCCGAGTGTCCAGGTACGTGCAATATCCTGATGTGGCCACATGCCGATAACGTCAGCATCCTTCTCGGTTGTATTGAGTATCCGGAGGATGTGAACAACAAGAGGCGGTAAAAAAGGTTTACGCAGGGTCTTAATCTGAAAAGAAACCTTTGAGCGGGTCCCTGGTGCACGTCTGCGCCTGTGTCTCCGTTGTGCTGTGTCCTGGACGGGTGTAGCACAATTCTCATCTGTAAAAGAGAGGAACTTAGGTGAAAGTTGTCGTGCCAAAAAATTGGTAATTATCAATGAACTATTAAAATTCAAGATAAGTCAAGTTGAGCCGGACTAGCCCTGATTACACGCGGGAATCCCCTGGTACCGTCTAGGAGGGTTTTATCATCAAACCAATCTCGTGTATATGTAATGGTGCGCCGGACTCGTCTAACCGTGCCCGTTGTCTTGACGACCTGTCATTTTTTCTAGTAGGTGAGGCCATCTAGTGCTCGGCTATTAAAGCCGCCGCACACTCTTCCGCGCATAGAAAACGCTCAATTTTTCCGCTACCTGTGATGGTGTCATGTGGACCAGGCATCTTAATCCTGAGAGAAGCGTAATGCGGTATTGCATTAAAAGGAGCGTAAGCCGTTCTTCTGAGTAGTGCTTGATAGCCACTTCGGAATTGCGCGATGTGGAAAGTTAACCTTTCGCTTCGGAAGTTATCGGGAGAACCAAATACAACCTCTAGCAATAGAGAGTCCGTACAACGGGCCTCTTGGCCTGGTATTACTCCCTTGAAGGTAGTATTACTGTGACTTATTTGTGTCGGGTCTATCCCCATTTTGTGGACTGTGTCCGGATATATCAGATTTAGACCACTGTCGCCGTCCATGAGGACTCGTGTGAGATGATATCCGTTTATTATTGGGTCTAACACCAATGCGGCCAATCCTTCGTGTCGAATGCTTGTTGCGTGATCCCCGCGATCAAAAGTGATCGGGCAGGCCAACCAGGGGTTAAACCTAGGGGTGACGGGCTCTATGGCGCGTGTGTCTTAGAGTGCATATTTGCTTCTCCTCTTCGTCACATGGATCATGTTTACTGTTTTGACCTCTGGTGGGAATTTTTTCTGCCATCCGGTGCTTTGCTGGCGAGGTTCGTCCTCGTCTTCGCTTGGAGTCTCCCCCCCTTTGTGTTCGGCGTTTAGCTTACCGGCCTACTTGAAGACCCAGCATTCTCTTTGGGTGTGATTTGCAGGTTTATCGGGGGTGCCATGAATCTGACATAGTTTGTCAAGAATCTTGTTAGGCCAGACAGTCCGTCTCTGCTACCTTTGAAAGGCTTTTTCCGCTGACCTGTTCGAGAGCCCCTGAATCCGGCGTTGACCGCCGTATTATCTGGGCTATCTTCTTTATTTCGACACTTGTTTTTATTGCGTCATGGTTTTCCATTGCCATCCCTGACTTCGGATGTGCTTGGGTCGCTAGTGCTACTGCGGGCTAACCAGCTATATTCGCCCGCGTAAAAGCGGGTCATGAGGCTTGTTAAGGATGCCATTGTTCTCGGTTTTTCTTGGCCAAGGTGTCTGGCAAGCCATTCGTCTCGGACGCTGTGTTTGAAAGCTGCTAATGCTTCGGCGTCCGGACAGTCGACGATTTAGTTCTTCTTAGTGAGAAACATGTTCCAAAGCTTTCGGGCGGACTCTCCGGGCTGTTGAATTATATGGCTTAAATCGTCTGCATCCGGAGGTCGGACATATGTCCCTTGAAAATTAGCCCAAAAATCTTCTCTCGAGCTCCTCCCAACTTCCAATCGAGTTTTCAGGGAGGCTTTTCAGCCAGTGCCGAGCTGGTCCTTTGAGCTTGAGGGGCAAGTATTTGATGGCATGGACATCGTCTCCGCGAGCCATATGGATATGGAGGATAAAGTCCTCAATCTAGACCCCAAGGTCTATGGTCCCGTCGTACGCCTCTATGTTCATTAGTTTGAATCCTTTTGGGAATTCATGGTCCAGTACCTCATCGGTGAAACATAGGGGGTGTGCGGCACCCCTGTATTGGGATGTGCCATGGAGTTTGGATGGTTGTAGTATTCGGCTTTGATTTTGTGCCGAAGCACGCTTCCTAGATCCATAGATGGATCTGGTCGTACCGGACTTTTGGCGCAAGTCTTCACGTAGATCGTGTGTTGACTTATGTGCGACTTTGTTAGCCGCTCTATCGCGGTCACAAGGTGGTGGATCCGGCCGGTTGGCCGTTTCATTTTTTGGCTGTATGGGCTCTAAGGCCTCATCATCGAATTCAGGTAATAGCTTGCGCTTTGGATAGCTCTTTGTGTGGTAACTTCCACCGTACTTTGCTTTGTTGTCGAGAACTTTGTTCCACCTGCTGTTGAGCGTATTTTGTGCGGCCTTAAGCCTTTACTTCTGCTTCTTCAGACTCCTCGCTGTGGCAATAAGCCTTCTGCGGAGGTTCTGTTGCGCCAAGTGCGTTTCCGGGATGATGTGTGCATCTTCGTCCGGACTGTTTTCCTCCAAGAGGGGGTTTGATGAGGTTTATCCTCGGCGTCGCCATGTTCGGACATCGGATCCGTACTATGTTCGCCGCCTGCAGCTTCATCGTGCTCTGCCGCCGGGGCAATGTGGTCGTCGTTTCCTCTAGAGTCGACTGGAATGTTGTTTTCTCTTGCGCTGCTATCGCTGTTCGACTTAGAGCAGCGCCACTAACGTTGACGCTTGGGTTGCTTCTTGGAGGGGCCATCCTCCCCTGTCTCTTCGCCATTGCCTTCTTTGGGTGTATCCACCATGTATATGTCATGTGATGAAATGGTTGTCTAGTGCCCTGTGGGAGCTGGTTCCTGTTTGTCTCCTGCATCTTCGTCCATGCCGTCGATGTCTTCGGAGTCGAAGTTGAGCATGTCGGTTAAGTCATCGATAGTGGCTACTAAGTGGGTGGTGGGTGGGCAGCGAATTTCTTCGTCTTCCGCATCCCATTCTAGCCGAACATAGTTCGGCCAAGGTTCTCCTGACAAGGAGAGAGACCTTGATGAATTTCGCACATCGCCGAAAGGCGAGTGCTAAAAGATATCCACGGAGCTGAACTCCATGATGGGTGCCCAGTCGAATTCGATAGGCACGGATGCAGGCGGATCGGAGTCCGTGGCCGGAGACGAATCCAGTGGTTCGGCGACACGGCTCTCGTAAGAGGTGAAGTCAGTATCCGGCTCCATCGCCACTGAGAATGCGGCCCCCATGGTGGGGTCTATCCCTCCGTCCCTGGTTGACGCAATTTGCTCCGGATTGAAGGCCGGAGTAGTTGCAGATGCGATCTCCCGAATACTGTCTGATGGCAGGGTTACGTCATGCTCGTCGTGACTGTGCGGCGCACCTGACACGGGCTCGAATCCGTCGAAGATCAAATCTTCGTGGATGTCGGTAGTGTAGTTTAAGTTTCCGAACCTGACCTGATGGCCAGGGGCGTAGCTCTTGATCTGCTCTAGATGGCCAAGCGAATTGGTCAGCAGTGCGAAGCCGCGGAATATGAAGATCTGTCCGGGGAGGAAAACCTCACCCTGGACCGCATCGTTACCGTTGATCGAAGGAGCCATCAAGCCTTATGGTGACAGCACAATGGAACTCTCAATGAAAGCACCAATGTCGGTGTCAAAACCAGTGGATCTTGGGTAGGGGGTCCCAAACTGTGCGTCTAAGGCGGATGGTAACAGGAGGCAGGGGACACGATGTTTACCCAGGTTCGGGCCCTCTTGATGGTGGTAATACCCTACGTCCTACTTGATTGTTCTTGATGATATGAGTATTACAAGAGTTGATCTACCACGAGATTGTAGAGGCTAAACCCTAGAAGGTAGCCTATGGTATGATTGTCTGTTGTCCTACGGACTAAACCCTCTGGTTTATATAGACACCAGAGGGGGCTCGGGTTACACAGAGTTGGTTACAAGGGAGGATATCTACATATCCATATTGCCTAGCTTGCCTTCCAGGCCAAGGAGAGTCCCATCCGCGGGACGAAGTCTTCAATCTTGTATCTTCATAGTCCAACAGTCTGGCCAAAGGATATAGTCCGGCTGTCCAGAGACCCCCTAATCCAAGACTCCCTCAGCGACGGCGGGGCACTTCTTCGGCTGGCACGTGGAGGCAGGGCGAGCTGGCTCTCCAGCGCACGGGTGGCTGCAGTTGCCGCTGCGGTGGCTCGATGGTCATCGCTTGGGCTACGATGGCGGTTGCGGTCGGCGTCGGTGCTTGCTGGCCCATTCTCCGATGACCTCGATCTGGTTTGCGAAGTCGAGCCCACTCGGATCTGGCGTCCTTCAAAGGCAGCAGCTCGACTCGGCCGGCTCTGGATAGTAGCCACGACTGGGAGGATGGGGGCGTGATGGAGGCGGTGGTTGTGTGGCTCGTGGAGGAGGTTTGGGTGGTGGTCGGTGGTGAGCCCAGATTTGGCTTGGCTACAGGGGCTACTCTACTTTGGTTGTGGATGGGGAGGGTCCTGGTGGTTGTTTCTGGTGGTGGGGTGTGGCCGGCGGAGAGTGCTTGGATGCGGGCTACAACCGACACGAAGCTGACTTCGGTTGTGCGGGTGCTTGAGGTGAGTGTCTGCGTCACCGGAGCCTCGTGCTAGTCCTAGCGAGGATGCTCCCTATGGACTGGTAGGAGGGTGGGGAGGTCTCGAGCTGCTGTACTCAGTGAAAACTTCGGCGGAGTTGATTGGGATGGTTTTCGTAAGGTAAAATCCTTGTGTCGATCTCATCGGCAACGATGATGATGACGCCTTCGGGCTCCACTTCCCTTCATGAAGGCGTCATCGGGAAGCTACCTTGCCCGTTCACTCGTGTGCCCCGGGCGAAAGCCTCAGATCCATCTCTGGATCGGACAACAATGGCGTCTTGATGTCGTTTATCCCCCTTGGGGGTGTTTTTTTTGGAGCCACGGTTCCGTTGTTGGTAGCTTGATGTCTGGGTTGGAGTGCTTGTTGGGTTGTTGGAGTGTAGGGTGGTGGCGGTGGAAGTGATCTATGGCAGCGATAACTCCTTGGTCATTCTGGTGATGTTGGTTAACCTATCTCCTGGGGGCTCGTGGCAGCAGTAAGGTCTCGGAGTTCAGTGCCCTTCGACGACGCCTGAGTTTGGTTGCCTTGCATAGTGTTCCGGTTCCCTCTATATGTGATGGTGGCCGTGGTGTGGCCCAGAGGAGGTGCGGTACTATCTCGGTGGAACATGGCCCTTCGGCACGATCTGCGACTTTCTCCGTCTCATCATGGCTGGGAAGTGGGAAGCCCTTTGACGGTGGATGCAACTCTCCTACTTCAAGGTGCAGAGTGATCGCAGGGCAGCAGGCGACTTCTTCTCTACGCCTTCTCGATGACGTATCTCCTTTTGACTGGTCCAAAAACACTAGTTCCCACTCTTCTCGGTCTGGCTATTGGTGAGGAGTGCTAAGCTCTTGGTGTTGGCTACTTGCCAAAGCTCATTTCTGGTTCTTCTTTGTTCTGTTGTTCCTTGTGCATTCTCTTTTGTTCTTTGTACCTTCTGGTGTGTGTTGGGTGCTACTTATGTAGCCGTTGTGTTGTATCATAATCTCATCTATGATAATGAAAATGATTCAGGCTGTCGTAAGCCCGCCATAGCACCCTCAAAAAGAGATAGCCTTTCGTCCCGCTTTATAAATAAAGTCACCATCATGTACATATAACAAGTTAAGTGCAACAAAATAAAATAGTCTTTTTTTTGTGCGGAGCAAATAAAATAGTCTGCTTGGCCATCAGCACAAAAAGGCCCAAAAAACCATAAAAGAAATCAGAGAAGACCACCTAGTGGCCTTAGTCCGAGGAGGCCTACAACAAGGCAAGTGGGCGATCCGATCTCGATGTCTAGACAGCGGGTGTCGGTGCTGTAAAAATGCAAGAAATTTGAAGATAGAATCAAAGGCCCGTCTAAGAAAGACCTGCTCCAACGCAATCCTATTGTGTGTCGCCCACAAAATCCAAACTAGCGCCACAAACACAAGCCAGAAGAGGCGTCTCCTCCCCCCGGTCTGGTTGGTACGGCTTTGAAGGAATCCGGCCAGGTCCAGGGCCTCCTAGTCAGGCCCCAGAGTCTCACGGACAGTACTCCAAAGAACAGTATGCACCGGGAAAGTGAAGAGGATGTGGGTTCACGTCTTCGGGACACCACAAAGAGGGTCCAACCCATTCCTAGGGCCGTGTCTCTTGATCACCTCCATCCCATATAGGAGTTGACCCCGCAACAATTGCCAAGCACATATTTTGATCTTCAAGGGCAAGGGTGTTTTTCAAAGCGGAGAGGTCCAGACAATAATCGGTCGTCAATACCGGGAATGATATGTTGAGTCAACAGAAAAGACTCCTGAAGGGGCCAGACACCAGGATACAGTGTCCGGATAATCCATGGTCACCATCGGGGGCAGGAGGGCATCTCGCAAGTGGCCCACTCAGCGGTCTCCACTGGCCTAAATGTCTGTCGGAACAGGATGTTCCAATGGCAATTGTGGGCAGCCGTGGAGACCAACACCATTAGATCCAAGCATATGGCAAAAAATAAATAATTGGAAACCCCGCACATAACGAAGCTCTGTCCACCCACGGACTAAGCTAGAATAGGGTCCCCCATCATTGCCATTGGAGACAGACAGCCCTAGGCAGATCACATGCTTGATCTATTGGATGGACCTCCAAAACTGGGACCCCTTCCTTACGTGCACATGCAATGTATAGTGGCTGACCCTACAAGTACTTTGCTTGAATAAGATGCAACCATAAGCCTCCTTCCCCTCGAAGGATCCTCCATACCCAGTGCAACATAAGGGCCATGCTCATTTGACACGGCACTAGAATGCCTATTCCTCCCATGTCCTTTGGCATGTGAATATCAACCCACTTTACCAGATGGTATTTTTGTTGGGCCATCTCCTGCTAGAAGAATCTGCAGGGGTCATTATCAAATGAGCTATGCACCCCTTCCAGTAGGATATACAATCCCATCATATACATGGGGAGACTAGAGAGGTTGAAATCGATAAGGATGCTCTTACTCCCTTTGGATGTAAAACGACTTCACCAAGGTTCTGCCCTAGACGCGACCCGCCTCATAAGCAGGTTGAACTCCCCCAACGGAACCCTCAAGTCAGATAGCCGCACCCCTAAGCATGAAATGGGGAAGGACGATAACCTACAATTCAGGTTGGTTGCTATCCACTACCGCTTGGCCTTAGAGTGCCCTAAAACCACCACCTCACTCTTGTCGAAGTTGATCTTAAGACCAGCCATGGACACAAAGCAGAGAAGGAGGATTCTTATATTGATGATGTCAAGATCCGAGCCATCCACCATAATGATAGTATCATCTGCATACTAAAGATGAGTGACACCACCCCCGGGAATAAGATGCGCAACCACCCTAGAGATGTGATCGAGCAACCTAGATTTGTCCAGAATGGCCGCAAGGGCCTCAACCATGAGGTGGACGAGAAGAGGGGAAATATGACCCCCTATCTCATCCCACGCGAAGAGCTAAAGAAGGGGCCTATGATGCCCCCGGAATTAATCTTGCACTAAACAACATCCACACAGCCGATACGTCCATTTTGCATCATGCTTTTATATTGATATTTATTGCATTATGGGCTGTTATTACACGTTATATCACAATAATTATGCCTTTTCTCTCTTATTTTATAAGGTTTACATGAAGAGGGAGAATGCCGGCAGCTAGAATTCTGGACTGAAAAAGGAGAAAATATTAGAGACCTATTCTACGCAACTCCAAAAGTCCTGAAACTTCATAGAGCATGTTTTTGGAATATATATAAAATATTGTGCGAAGAAAATACCAGAGGGGGCCACCAGCCAGCCACAAAGGTGGAGGGCGCGCCCTACCCCCTGGGTGCGTGTGTCGGTGTCAAAACCGACAAATCTCGGGTAGGGGGTTCCAAACTGTGCGTCTAAGGATCGAAGGTAACAGGAGACAGGGACACGATGTTTACCCAGGTTTGAGCCCTCTTGTTAGAGGTAATACCCTATGTCCTGCTTGATTCACTTTGATGAGTATAGTGGTTACAAGAGTTGATCTACCACGAGATCGTAATGGCTAAACCTTAGATGTCTAGCCTGTATGATTATGATTGCCTCTACGGACTAAACCCTCCGGTTTATATAGACACCGGAGGGGGCTAGGGTTGTACAAAGTCGGTTTACAGAGAAAGGAATCTTCATATCCGCACGCCAAGATTTCCTTCCACGCCAAGAAGAGTCCCATCTGGACACGGGGGAAAGCCTTCTATCTTGTATCTTCGCAGCCCATTAGTCCGGCCCATGTTGCATAGCCCGAACACCCGAGGACCCCCTAATCCAGGACTCCCTCAGTAGCCCCTGAACCAGACTTCAATGACGATGTGTTCGGCGTGCAAATTGTCTTCGACATTGCAAGGCCGGTTCCTCCTCTGAATACTCCAAAGTAGTTGATCAACAAGAACTATGTCCGGATATGTTTAACAGTCACAATATCGCGGCCACAAGGGCATAATACTTAATCAAAAAACACGATATGTCTTCACTGACAGTTTTTGCCGGCGAGACATTGCGTCTGGCCTCTTTATTATTTCCAATCACTTTTCAATCTCCCGTTTTCCATTTCGAGACGCAACCTCCGATGACACATCTTGTCAAAATAGAGATCGTGTCCTCTTATCGCGGGATCTTCATCAATACGGGTTTGGGTAATTGTCGGTGTCAAAACCGGCGGATCTCGGGTAGGGGGTCCCGAACTGTGCATCTAGGCTGGATGGTAACAGGAGGCAGGGGACACGAAGTTTTACCCAGGTTCGGGCCCTCTCGATGGAGGTAAAACCCTACGTCCTGCTTGATTAATATTGATGATATGGGTAGTACAAGAGTAGATCTACCACGAGATTAGAGAGGCTAAACCCTAGAAGCTAGCCTATGGTAGGATTGTTGATGTGTATGTTGTCCTACAGGCTAAAACCCTCCAGTTTATATAAACACCGGATAGGGTTAGGGTTACATAGAGTCGGTTACAATGGTAGGAGATCTAAATATCCGTATCGCCAAGCTTGCCTTCCATGCCAAGGAAAGTCCCTCCCGGACACGGGACGAAGTCTTCAATCTTGTATCTTCATAGTCCTGGAGTCCGGCTGAAGGTATGGTCCGGCCATCCGGACACCCCCTAATCCAAGACTCCCTCAGTAGCCCCTGAACCAGGCTTCAATGACGACGAGTCCGGCGCGCAAATTGTCTTCGGCATTGCAAGGCGGGTTCCTCCTCCAAGTACTTCATAGAAGAATTTGTACACAAAGGTAGTGTCCGGCTCTGCAAAATAAGTTTTTCCACATATTGCCACAGAGGGAATAATATTTACACAAATCAAATCTGCTGACGTATTCCGTAGTGTGACATCGCACCACGGCCAAGCTTTTATTCGAACCGTTTTACTGTCCCATCTCAGCGCGTTATGCGAGGCGGTTTCCTTGGCACGTCTTGTTAAAGCAGAGATCATGTCCCCTTATTCCAGGATTCTCATCAATACGGGCGTGGGTAACCCAACCGCGCCTTTGATTACGGTGCTTGGGAGATAAGCGAGTTTAATCAGGCTGGTGGGGACATGTAGTTGCGTCCACCCATATAAGGGGATAAGGATCCACCTTTTCACCTATGCCTTCTTCCTCCTTCGCCTATCCATTCTCGCGCACTCGAGCTCCAGCGCCCAAGTCCGCACTCCTCACCTCAACCTTCTCCAGCCATGTCCGGAGCGGGAGGCAAGTGGATGGTCTCCTCCGTCACGGAGGGACACATCAAAAAGCTGAGGAAGGCCGGATATCTGTCTAGCAACATCACGCACCGGCTTCCCGAAACGGGGCAGCTCATCCCCACTCCCAGGCCCCATGAGAGGGTGGTATTCCTCCCCCATTTCCTCTGCGGACTGGGCTTCCCTCCGCATCCATTTGTCCGGGGGATCATGTTCTACTACGGCCTGGATTTCCACGATCTGGCCCCGAATTTTGTCCTCAACATCTTGGCGTTTATCGTCGTGTGCGAGGCTTTCCTCCGCATCCACCCCCGTTTCGGCCTACGGCTTAAGACTTTCAACGTCAAGCCGAAGGTGGTGCGCGGCAGCCAGGTGGAGTGCGGCCGGGCCATGGTTGGCAAGATGGCCAACGTCCTATGGCTCGAGGGCTCCTTTGTGGAGACCTTGAAGGGGTGGCAATTGGGGTGGTTTTACATCACCGAGCCGCGCGACGCCGAATGGGTCGCACCCCCTGAGTTCCGGTCCGGACCCCCAACACGGCTCACGTCCTGGAAAGAGATGGGCCTGTCGTGGGGTAAAAAAGGAGAGCTGACCGGACTACAAACATGCATCAAAACCCTGGTGGACAGGAAGCTTAAACTTGTCAACGTAGTCCAGGTTATGCTCATCCGCTTGATCCTCCCGTGTCAACAACGGGCTTTCAACCTGTGGGCATTCAACCCAGCGCAGCACCAAACTCTAAGCAGGCTCTTCGACACGATGTACGAAGATGTCTGGAAGGTGCTTTTCAAGGGCGCCGTGGCTCCCGCATCCGCTACCGAGGAGCACGGGTTCAATGCACAGCGTAATGCTCTTGCGCTAAGCTGTCTTTTTCCTTTGACAGGGTATCCGTGTTTCATAGTTTGACTCCATGCGGGATCTAAGCTCCCTTTCCTTTGACAGGATTGGCAGGTGACGTCCGGACAAATCAACTATCCGGCTCCTTTGCCCGTAGGCCCAGCGGACGCTCAACTGGCGAAGCTGCTGGTTCCGGCACCCTATGTGGTGCCAGAGAAGAAGGCCAAGAAGAAGGCCACGGGGACTCGAAAGAGTGCCCGGCGCCCGGAGGTGTCGGATTCATCATCCGACGAATCCAAGGCGCACTCCTCCCACGAATATGAGGAGGAGGAAGAAGAGACCCCTCCCCCTCCAGCGGGAGAAGGGAAGAAAAGGAAGGCCGCCTCAACTAGGGAGGCCGAGGGGTCCAAGAGAGGGAGAACCCCTCCTCCGGACTACTCCACCAACGCCGACGACGGTGAAGAAGAGTGGCCGCCCAGGGCCAAGCCCCTGGCGAAATCGTAAGTATCCGGATACCCGAGTGATTTCATAGTATCCGCTTATTGCACAGCTTTCCCTTATGTCGAATATGTTTATGCAGCCCACCCAAAGACCGGCTCGACGCGTCGTCGAGCGGCTCACTGGACTCGTCGGACGTGAACTCGCTGCCGACGGCTTCCTCCCCCCGCCCTACGGACGTCACCGAAGTGTTGTCCCAACAGGGTCCAATCCGGGAGGAGGTGGTCCTGGAGGCGCCACAAGGCGACCTCCCGGACTCCGGGAGTAAAGGGGATGAAACCCCCCAGGGCTCCAAGTACGGCCCTAGGCTGGACACCGCTCCGGAACCTTCAAAGGTTCCAGAGTCTGGCGGGGAACCTCCTTCCAAGAGGAGCAGGCCCGCCGTGCCGATGACCTCCGTCCAACCGGAGGCGCCGGACAATATGTTGGAGGCGCTCCAAGGCGCCTC
Source organism: Triticum monococcum (assembly GCA_034509565.1). Taxonomy (NCBI): domain Eukaryota; kingdom Viridiplantae; phylum Streptophyta; class Magnoliopsida; order Poales; family Poaceae; genus Triticum; species Triticum monococcum. Next base: position 166,394,727 of record CM067846.1, on the reverse strand, counting down.
CATCGACGAGGGGCACCGCACTATTATGAGTGCGGTGATCCAGAAGGTTCAGTCCGCCAAGAGCGGACTGACTAAAGCTTGTACAAGCCTTTTAACAGGCTTTGAGGTAAGTAAAGAATGTGTAAATAACATTACCGCATAGACAGTAGTCCCTGATGCTCTGTTTGGCATTCGGAAAGAAAAGCCGAATAGAGGATCAAATAAAAATCGCAGGAGTCTAGAAAGAGTCAATATGCGTGTGCAGGCTTCCCTGCTGGCGTCCGCCACACTGACTGCGGAAGTGGACATGCTAAAGCAGAACCTCGAGCGGTCCGAGCAAGAGCTCGGACGTGCCAAGAAGCAGCTCGAGGACAATGAAGGTAAGAAATACCTTGTTTAAATTAAATATATATATATATATATATAAAGGTGCAATTGCAAAAAATGACAGGATTATCGTGGCTATTGTGGGGGCCATGTCTGAGGTGGCGACCTTGAAGCAAGCGCTGCTCGAGGCCGAGAATAGGTCGGCCGCGAAGCCCATTGAGCGAGAAAAGTATGAGGCCGAGGGTTGGCATGGTGCGGCAAGAGCTCAAGGCTCTCATGGAAAAACATGAGAGTTTGGAGCGTGACTCAAGGACGCGAGCGTCCGAGCTCGCGACGGCTACTGAAAGTGCCAAGTCTGCCAAGGCCGAATCCCAGAAGACCCTCCAGGAGTTGGATGAGGTGAAGAAGATAGCGGCGGGTAAGGCATTCTTTATGCAAAGTAAACATATAAGCGTGAGTTACTTGTTACTTTCCCGAATCCAGACTTCTCCAGGCATGTTCGCAGACCTTCCCCGGAGTGTATCTAATGCTGCCGCATTCTATCGAGCCGAGGAGGGCAGCTCGACGGAGAAGGTGTTCTGGTCTCAGTACGCTGAGGCCGGACACCCTGTGCCCCTGAGCGACCAGTTGAAGCAACTGGTCGAGCTCCACAAGGCGGCCGAACAGGCCATGAAGGGCCTCATAGTTCGGCTGTGGCCTGGAGAGGCTCGGCCTGGGAGCTATTTCGGGCTAGTGCGGCGGCTGGTGGAGGCCTGTCCAAGGCTCGAAGTCATCAAGCGCTCCGTTTGCATTGAAGGTGCTCGTAGGGCCCTTACCCGTGCGAAGGTGCACTGGGGCAAGCTGGATGCTGAGAAGCTTGTGAAGGACGGGCCACCGCCGGGGAAAGAGCATCGTAAGCCCGAAAATTATTATAAGGATGTTCTGAAGGGTGCCCGCCTTGTGGCGGAGGAATGTTCTATGGACGTAATTTTTGAGTAAAACTCGCTCGTTTTGTCCTGTGCGCTGAAAACTTGTTCATATGCGCTTAAGCAATGCTGTTTGAATTTAAAATATTACCTTCTGTATGGCTGTTTATCAATACTGAGAGATGGCGAGTCGTCGGCTTCTGCCCCCTTGCCGCTAGTGCTGGGGTGTTCGGGGATAAACCTGGGCGCTCTTTTTCCCATATTTGGGTCCTTCAAGGGAGGCGCTCAGCCCGACGAACGAGGCAATCAGACTATAATGCGTGAACACTCTCACTTAGCCATAGAATTCTATATTTTTAAATTTCGGCGAAGCCCCTAGTATTCGGAAGACCGAGTTCGGGGCGCTATCCATGCCTTGGCCGGACAGAGCCGGCTCCTCGCCCTAAGCGGCATAAGTCTTTAGGGACTCGAAAAAACTTCTCGAACAGTGACCAGCTCTCGCCTCATCATGATGGTCAGTTTTAGCTTTCTCCACTGAGGTGCTCGACCCAGCTCAACCGGGGCACAATCGCAGTGGTTCTCCTAGTGCTACCTTAGCCAATATAGCGGAACGTAAGGCACCAAAACATAGGAGCCGGGCAAACCCAACTATTGACCCAAGACATGATTCGGAGCCGATGCATATAATGCTATAAGTTCGGGGTGCCGTACTTGTTAAAGTGTTCGGACTTCTTACACCATGTTGAGGGGTACGGAAGCCCCTGGCGTATTTTGGCCGTACCAAAGTGTACGCGTGCAACATGTCGTTAAGGAACATATATAAATATATAAAAAAGGTAATGCTAAAATAGACAAAAGCTATGCATTGTTTATTAAAAAGAGCTGCGATCAAAGCAGAACGATACAAATAATGCGTTAAGCAAAAGGTTGGACTATGTAACATGTCCGCTCCAGGGGCAAGCTGTTTAATAATGTGCGAAACAGGTATACTGCTCGTGATAGAGACCACCTGGGAGTTCCGTAATGCGGCGTGGCTTGGCTGCTTCCCTGGTTCTTGCATCGTTTGTGCGGCAACTGAACTGCCGAACAGGCCTTCCGAAGAGTGGAGTCCTGAAAGTAAGAGAAAATTTAAAAAATCGGCAGCCCCTGGTGTGGTTTAAGCCGTGTTTCGGGCGTGCCGTGCTGGTGCCCCTCCCCCTATGCCCATGGTATCTCTAGAGCGTAGTTATGTACGCGAAGTACTGCCGTCGCCTTTTTGTGAGGGTTGGGGTTGGGGCCGCATTGCTACGCCTGCTCGGATCGTGCCAGGCGGTCTTGTTGTAGGTTACTCCGGGCGCGCTTGACGGTGTCCGGTAGTTTAGTGGCCGGACTGGAGAACTACCTAAAGAGGCTGCTTTGAACTTTCGCCGCAAGGGCCGCCGTGTGCTCCTCCATTCGGAGGGAGCGTTCGGTGTTTCCATTGACTGTAATTACTCCTCAAGGGCCTGGCATCTTGTGCTTAAGGTATGCGTAATGCGGTACCGCATTGAACTTAGCAAATGCGGTTCGCCCGAGCAGTGCGTGATAACCACTGCGAAACGGGACTATCTTGAAGATTAACTCCTCGCTTCGGAAATTATTCGAAGATCCGAAGACCACTTCAAGTGTGAGTGAGCCTGTATAGTTGGCCTCTACACCTGGTATTACGCCTTTAAAGGTCGTTTTGGTGGGCTTAATCCTCGAGGGATATATGCCCATTTTCCGCACTGTATCCTGGTAAAGCAGGTTCAGGCTGCTGCCGCCATCCATAAGGACTCTAGTGAGATGAAATCCGTCAATAATTGGGTCTAGAACCAATGCGGCGAACCCGCCATGATGGGTGCTAGTGGGGTGGTCCCTTCGATCAAAGGTGATCGGGCAGGAGGACCATGGGTTGAACTTTGGGGCGACTGGCTCTATCGCGTATACGTCCCTTAACGCGCGCTTCCGCTCCCTCTTGGGGATGTGGGTTGCGTATATCATGTTCACCATCCACACTTGTGGGGGAAAACCCTTCTGTCCCCTGTTGTTCGGCGTCCGGGGCTCCTCGTCGTCATCGCTATGCAGCCCCTTGTCTTCGTTTTCAGCGTTTAGCTTGCCTGCCTGCTTGAACACCCAACAATCCCTGTTGGTGTGATTGGTTGGCTTTTCGGGGGTGCCATGTATCTGGAATAAGCGGTCGAGTATTCGGTCCAAACTAGACGGCCCCTAGGATACCTTTTCAATGGCTTCTTCCGCTGACCGGATTTAGAGCCACTGAATCCGGCATTAACTACCGTATCCTCAGCATTGTCGCCGTTAATGCCGCGCTTCTGCTTGGTTCGACACGACCTGCCACCATTGTGCATGGTGTCCGAATTACCAGGGTTTTTGGTTATATTGTTGCTACGAGCAAGCCAGCTGTCTTCTCCCGCGCAAAAGAGGGTCATGAGTGTCGTGAGTGCTGCCATAGATTTCGGCTTTTCCTATCCAAGGTGCCGGGCTAGCCACTCGTCACGGATATTATGCTTGAAGGCTGCTAGGGCCTCAGCGTCCGGACAGTCGACTATTTGATTTTTCTTTGTTAAGAACTGTGTCCAGAATTGCCTGGCCGATTCATCTGGCTGCTGAATTACGTGGCTTAGGTCATCGGCGTCTGGGGGTTGCACATAAGTGCCCTGGAAATTGTCGAGGAATGCGGCTTCTAGGTCCTCCCAACAACTGATTGATCCTGTTGGCAAGCTGTTAAGCCAATGCCGAGCTGGTCCTTTAAGCTTGAGTGGGAGGTATTTGATGGCGTGGAAATCGTCGCCGCGGGCCATATGGATATGAAGGAGATAATCCTCAATCCATACCACAGGATTTGTTGTGCCATCATATGATTTGATGTTTACAGGTTTGAAACCCTCGGGGATTTGATGATCCATTATTTCGTCTGTGAAGCAGAGTGGGTGTGCGGCGCCTCTGTACTGCGCTATATCATGACGTAGCTCCAGCGAGCCTTGTCTACTGTGTTCGGCCCTGCCGAATTTGTGGCCGGCGTGACGGATGCCGTCTCGAGCCGTGGGGCGCCCACGCGATCCGTAGATCGATCTTGTTTGTTTAGCCTTGTCCTCCAACATATCTCGTAAGTCCGGCGCATAGTCCCGTGCCATGGTACGGGGTGCGGCTTGAGTGGAGGGCCGAGAGGCCTCTCTGTAACGGCCACGAGGTCGCCGGTCGGCCGCATCGAGTGCTTCCTCCTCTAATTGGGGTAGCAACCTGCGCTTTGGGTAGCTCTTGGAGGGGCGTTCGAGTTTATGCTCTTCGGCCGCAAGGACTTCAGTCCATCTGTCAACTAGCAAATCTTGATCAGCTCTGAGTTGTTGCTGTTTTTTCTTGAGGCTTCTTGCCGTGGCCATAAGCCTGCGTTGAAAACGCTCTTGCTCGACGGGATCCTCTCGCACGACGAATTCGTCGTCGTCGAGGCTTGCCTCGTCTTCAGAGGGAGGCATATAATTATCGTCCTCGACCTCTCTGTCTGCCGCTCTCTCATGAGGGCTGGTTTCTCCATCCTCCTGTGCAAAATCTTGTTGGAGGGGGTTTTCTTTGGTGCTTTCCGGAGTGTTATTATCTCCCATGCTGGAATCACCATGTTTGTTTTGGCGGGATTTTGAGCGGCGCCGCTGACGTCGGCGCTTAGGCTGTTTCTTGGAGGGGTCATCCTCCGCTGTTCCATCGCCATCTCCCTCTTTTGGGGTGTCCACCATGTATATGTCATACGACAATGTGGCTTTCCAGAGCCTAGTAGGCGCTGGTTCTTCATTATCTCCTTCATCGGCGTCCATACCATCGATGTCTTCGTAGTCGAAGTCGAGCATGTCGGTTAAATCGTCGATAGTGGCTACAAAGTGGGTGGTGGGTGGGCTTTGAATTTCTTCATCATCCGAATCCCAACCTCGCTGGTCGCAGTTCGGCCAGGGCTCTCCTGATAAAGAGAGAGACTTCAGTGACTTCAGAATATCGCCAAAAGGCGAGTGGTGAAAGATGTCCACGGCAGTGAACTCCATGATCGGCGCCCAATCGGATTCGACAGGCCGGGGCGCGGAGGGTTCGGAGTCCGGAAAAGAGTCCGGCTTCTTGGAGTCATGAGTCTCGCGGAGTGCGGGGCTGGTGTTCGGCTCAATCGCCATTGGGATCGCAGCCCCCGAGGTGGTGTCCAACCGCCCATGCTCGATCGGCGCAGTTGGCTCTGAATTAGGGACCGGAGCCGATGCGGGTGCGGCCTCCAAGGCACTGTTCAGTGGCAAAGCTAGGTCATGCTCGTCGGGACAGTGCGGCGCGCTTGGCAGTGGCTCGAATCCGTCGAAGATCAAGTCCCTGTGGATGTCAGTCGTGTAGTTAAAACTTCCGAATCTGACCTGACGGCCAGGGGCGTAGCTTTCGATCTGCTCCAGATGGCCAAGTGAATTGGCCCGCAGTGCGAAGCCACCGAAGACGAAGATCTGTCCGGGGAGGAAGGTCTCACCCTGCACTGCATCGTTGTTGAAGATCGTAGGACCCATCGGGCCTGATGGCGACGGCGCAGAGGAACTCTCAATGAAAGCACCAATGTCGGTGTCAAAACCGGCGGATCTCGGGTAGGGGGTCCCGAACTATGCGTCTAGGCCGGATGGTAACAGGAGGCAGGGGACACGAAGTTTTACCCAGGTTCGGGCCCTCTCGATGGAGGTAAAACCCTACGTCCTTCTTGATTAATATTGATGATATGGGTAGTACAAGAGTAGATCTACCACGAGATCAGAGAGGCTAAACCCTAGAAGCTAGCCTATGGTATGATTGTTGATGTGTATGTTCTCCTACAGACTAAAACCCTCCAGTTTATATAGACACAGGATAGGGTTAGGGTTACATAGAGTCGGTTACAATGGTAGGAGATCTGAATATCCGTATCGCCAAGCTTGCCTTCCACGCCAAGGAAAGTCCCTCCCGGACACGGGACAAAATCTTCAATCTTGTATCTTCATAGTCCTGGAGTCCGGCTGAAGGTATAGTCCGGCCATCCGGACACCCCCTAATCCAGGACTCCCTCAGTAATCCAACCATGTTGTCCGCACGACCCCTTTGGAATAGGCGAGTTTTAAGGCTCGTGGGGGGATGCTCTATATTCACTGCCTTTATAAGGAGATAAGAACCCACCTTTTCACCCCACGCCATCTTCTTCCTCAGCCCATCCGCTCTCAAGCTCCAGAGCCCAAGCTTCGATCCCTTCCGTCCTCATAAAACATTCACGCCATGTCCGGATCTAGAGCGCAGGGCAAGTGGATGGCCTCCTCCATCACGGAGGAGGACATCAAGGAGCTTCGGGAAGCGGGGTACTTGGCCAAGGAAATCGCCCATCGGCTTCCGTCCAAGAAGCAGATCGTCCCTACTCCGGAGCCCCATGAGAGGGTAGGATTTATCCCTCATTTCCTCCGCGGATTAGGGTTTCCCCTCCATCCTTTCGTCCGTGGCCTTATGTTTTACTACAGGCTAGATTTCCATGATCTAGCTCCGAATTCCTTCCTCAACATTTCGGCGTTCATCGTCGTATGTGAGGCATTCCTCCGCATCCCTCCCCACTTCGGCCTATGTCTCAAGGTCTTCAATGTGAAGCCAAAAGTGGTGGACGGTCAACACATGGAGCATGACGGCGGCATGGTGAGCAAGCTTCCCAACGTCACTAAAGGCACCTTCATGGAGACCGTGAAGGGGTGGCAGCAGGGGTGGTTCTATGTCACGGAACCCCGTGACTCCGCATGGGCCGCTCCTCCCGAGTTCAAGTCCGGGCCTCCACTGCGGCTAACATCCTGGCTCAACAAGGGCCTAGACTGGGCATCATCTGACAAGGTGACGATGCTGCAGAAGTGCATCAAGAGTATGGTAGACAAGAATACCAGACTTGCCAGCGTAATCCAGGTAATGCTCTTTCGACGGATTCTCCCCTGTCAAGACCAGACTTAGCGCATGTGGGAGTCCGACCCGGCCGGTCCCCGGACCCTGCGGCGATTCTTCGGCACGGAGCACGAAGACATGTGGAAACTGTTGTTCAAGACCCAAAAGACGTGGCCAGAAACGACCGAGGATCTCGGCCTCGACTGTACTCATGCATCATCTCCCGTAAGTTTTTATGATAACTTTATTATTTGCAAATCCAAGGGGCTTACTAAGCTTTCCATTCTTCCCACGACGCTGGACGAAGAAGGCGGAGCGGATTCACTGTCCGGCTCCGCTACCCGAAGACCCAACCATCCCTCTGTTAGCGAGGATGTTGGTTCCGGCGCCATATCAGGCACCGAAAAAGCGGGCCAAGAAGAAGGGCAAGGAGGCCAAAAGTAGCCTTCGCCGTAAAGGTGCTTCGGGCGTAGTGTCCGAAGACACCGAGACCCACTCCTCCCCTGACGAAGATGAAGGGGAGGAGGAAGAGAGTAAATCTCCCCTTAAGGGGGGAAGAAGAAAAGGGGGGCTTCCACGGATCTGGAGGCGGAGGCATCCAAGAAAGGGTGAATCTCCCTCACGGACAACTCCGAATCGGACGCTGATGAATGGCGCCCCAGGCCGAAGCCCCTAGCCGGATCGTAAGTACCCCCAAAGGCACTTGTGCTTATATATCTAAATGGCTTTCCGCTTTGTGATCTTAATATACTGCATTACGTGTTGCAGACTGGCTCGCACCCTCCCCCAGCAATCCTCATCTTCGGGGAATTCGCTGGATCCGAACGTGATGGACAATGGGTCGTCTCCACCGGCCTCCTCCCCCAAAGCTACGGATGGTGCCGAAGGGTTGTCCCGAAGGACCCTTCCGGGTCAGGGGGAGGTGCGAGGATCTGCCACGGTGGCGCTAGAGGGCGATATCCCTGCTACCGAAAACATGGGGGAATCGACCCCCATGGAGACTGACGACGGGGGCCATGCCCAATTCGGCCCCCAACCAAATATTATTCCGGAGACCAATACGACTCCAGGATCAGGTGGGCAACCTCCTTCGAAAGAAGGGGGTGCGCAAATCCCACCGGCGACCTCTGTCAATCCGAAGGCGCCGGATACTCTGGTGGAAGCACTTCAGAGTGCCACCATTGTAGAAGAACATCGTACCCTTGTGGGTACGGTGGTTGAAAGGGTTCGGTCCGCCAAAAGCAGATTGAATGAGGCCGATACTAGCCTTCTGAGAGGCTTTGAGGTACGTAATACCTTTTGGCTATATGAGAAAAAGTGTCTGTGTATAGATAGTAGCCCCTAAGACTCTGTTCGGTATTCACAAGGAAAGGCCGAATAGAGGATCTAATGACTCAATCAGGAGATTAACACACATATCTATTTGAACCAAACAGGCTGCGATGCAGGCGTCAGCTACCCATGACGCCGAAGCATCTGAGTTGAGCCGGAAGTTAGCGGAAAAGCAAGGTACGTGATACCAAAAATGCTTCTGAAATAATATCAGCAATAATTTGCCATCTGAATGAGTCTTATAAGTTTGCTCATAACTGCCGCGCCTAAGGTCGATACCCTCAAGAGCGCGCTGGCCGAGGCCAAGAAAGAGGTAGAGGAGGAACGAGTCGCCTGCCTAAGACATGAGTCAAGGGCGGAGGAAGTCCAACAAGAGCTCAAGGATGCTATAAGCAAATGTGAGTCCTTAGAGCACAAAATTTCGGATCAAAAATCCGAACTTGCTAAGGCCCTCCAAAGAGCTTAGGAGGCCTGGACTGAAGCCCAAAACGCCTGCCGGGAGATCCAGGAGGAAAAGCAAATTGCGGCTAGTAAGGCCTTTAACATGCAGAGCAGATTTGTGAGGAAAAAATACATCTTACTGCCCCGGATTTGGAGTTCTCCAGGAGCGTTTGCGTACCTGCCCCGGAGTGTTGCCGATGCTGCGGAGTTCTTCCAAGCTGAAGAGGGGAGCTCGACAGAAAAGCTATTCTGGTTGCAATACCTTGCGCCTCAGCATCCCGTGCCCCTCAACGGCCAGCTGAAGCAGTTGACCGAACTGCATAGGGTGGCCGGATTGGCCATGAGGGATTTTATAATCCGCCTGTGGCATGCTGAACCCATACCGAGCAGCTACTTCGGGCTCGTGAAGCGGTTGGTTAGTGCCTGCCCCCAGCTTGATGCCATGAAGCGGCCAGTCTGCATCGAAGGTGCGTGGATGACCTTCGCCTGTGTCAAAGTGCAGTGAGCGAAGATGGACGCTGTCAAGCTCGCAACCGAGGGACCGCCCGCAGGCAAAGAGCACCGCACGCCGGAGTGGTATTTCGATATGTCCTAGAAGGATCCCGTATTGTAGAGGGCCAGTGTTCGAAGGACATCATTTTTTAATGAATGTATCCTATGTTGTCCAACCCTGTATTATGAAACAAGGCTTATGTATGATATGCTGCTTGTTGTATTTTAAATATTTTCCTCCTGTGCGGCTGTTTACAACATCTGAGAGTTGGCCAGTCGTCGGCTTCAGCCCCCACATAGGTAGTATGGGGGTGTTCGGGGTAGCACCTAAACACACTTGACCCAGTGACTTGGTCCGTGAAGGAGGTGTTAGTGCAGCGAACCAGGCAATCGGACTATATGGCTTTATCGCTCTCACTTAGCCATAGGAGTTTTATAATGGGATTATAGGCGCAGCCCCTAGTATTGTTCGGTTATCCGAACTTGGGTGTTGTGGATGCCTGGCCGGGTGAAGGCCGGCCTGTCGCATAATGCAGAAAAATCGCAAGAGATTTATACTTAGTCACCGAATAGCTGACCAGCTCTCGCCGCATCATGACAGTCAGTTTTCGGCTTTCTCTACTAAGGTGTCTGTCCGGATGAACCAGAAACACAATCGCAGTAGTTCTCCCTTTACTACCTTATCCGAACAAGCGGAACGTAAGGTAGTAGCCACAGGAGCTGGGCAACCCAACTATTGACCAAAGACATGATTCAGAGCCGATGCACATAATGGTATATTCGGGACGCCGAATTGCACTGTGAAAGTGTTCGGACTTTGTTTATTTAAAAAAAATGTACGTGGCTCAATAGAGCCCCTGGCGATTTAAGTCGTACCGAGGTGTACATGACACTCGGACAAAAACAGGGAGACACAGATTAAGAAATAGGCCAATACCGCATAGGTTGGGCTAGAAACTATTTCCATTGGTCTGATTGATACGTCAAAACATATTGGTACAAAATAGTGCAGTAAGCAACAAGGCTATTTTACATGCCGAGCATAAGGGAAAGCTGTGCATGTGTCCTAAAAATGGACAAGGTGATCTTTAAAGACCCTGTAGGTACTCTGCCACGCATCCATGCTAGTTTTTCCCCTTGGTGTATTGTCCTTAGAGAGGATCATCGATCGGTGTTTTCATGATAGGCCTCGAAAAGAGGCCTTGGTATCGTCGAACAGGTGACGTGGGTTGTGAGGAACCTGAAAAAGAAAAAAGGAAATATGAGTGTCCATATAGGGTCTAGCCGTATTGTGGACTTTATCTTTATTATGCCTCCATCCTTTCCCATGGTACCTTTAGTGTGTAATTATGCACGCGTGGTACATGTGCCACAATTTGGTAGGGGCTGAGATGGAGGCCGAATTGCTAATCGAGCTCCTGACGAGCTGGACTGTCATACTATGGGGTAGTCCGGACTCATTTGATAGTGTCCGGGAACTTCAAACTTGGCCGCCAATGTAATAGTGGCTTGATAAGGCCGCCCTGTACTTCCGCTGCCAGGGTCACGGTGTGCTCCTCAGTACGGAGGGAGCGTTCCATGTTTCCATTGACCGTTATAACGCGGCGTGGTCCGGGCATCTTGAGTTTGAGATAGGCATAGTGTGGGACCGCATTGAAGCGAGCGAACGCGGTTCGTCCGAGCAGTGCATGGTAGCCACTGCGGAAGGGGACGATGTCAAAGATCAAGTCTTCGCTTCGGAAGTTGTCCGGCGAACCAAAGACAACCTCCAATGTGAATGAGCCCGTGTAGGGGGCCTCTACACAAGGTATTACTCCTTTAAAGGTAGTTTTGGTAGGCTTGATTCTTGACGGATCAATACCCATCTTATGGACTATGTCCTGATAGAGCAGGTTAAGGCTGCTGCCGCCGTCCATGAGGACTCGCGTAAGGTGGAATGCGTGAATGATTGGGTCGAGGACCAGTGAGGCCGAACCTCCGTGAAGGATACTGGTCGAATGGTCCATGCGATCGAAGGTGGTCGGATAGGCCGACCATGGGTTGAATTTTGGGGCGACTGGCTCTATCGCATAGACGTCCCTTAGCACGCGCTTGCGCTCCCTCTTGGGGATATGAGTGACATATATCATATTTACTGTTTTGACTTCGGGGGGAAATTTCTTTTGTCCCCCTGTGTTTGGTGGACGAGGCTCCTTGTCGTCGTCCTCGCTGGGCGACCCTTTCAACTTATATTCGGTGTTTAACTCGACGGCCTGTTTAAAGACCCAACAACTTCGGTTGGCATTATTGGCAGGCTTGTCGGGGGTGCCGTGAATCTGGCAGGGTCGATCGAGTATTCGGTCCAAGCTGGATGAGCCCTCTCTGTTTCTTTTGAATGGCTTCTTCCACTAATCGAACTTGGAGCCGCTGAATCCGGCGTTGACCGTCGTGTCTTCGGTATTGTCATTATTGTTGCGGCGCTTGTGTTTGCTGCATTGGGGCCTACCGTTGTTATTCTTAGCTTCAGAAGTGCCAGGTTCACTTGTACTATTACTGCTACGGGCTAACCAACTATCTTCGCCCGCGCAAAAGCGGGCCATGTGTGTTGTGAGGGCTGCCATGGACTTCAGCTTCTCTTGACCGAGGTGTCGGGCGAGCCATTCGTCGTGAATGCTATGTTTAAAGGCCGCTAGGGCTTCGGCATCTAGGCAATCAACAATCTGGTTCTTTTTAATGAGGAACCTAGTCCAAACATTTTGGGCAAACTCTCCAGGCTGCTGGACAATATGACCGAGGTCATCAGCATCTGGAGGCCGGATGTAGGTGCCTTGGAAGTTGTCTCTAAAGGCATCCTCCAGGTCTTCCCAGCTTCCGATAGAGTTTTCTGGGAGGCTGTTTAACCAGTGTCGAGCTGGCCCCTTAAGATTTAGGGGGAGGTATTTGATGGCATGTAGCTCATCACCGCGAACCCTATGAATGTGGAGAAGAAAATCTTCAATCCATACTGCGGGATCTGTTGCGCCGTCATATGATTCGATGTTCACGGGTTTAAACCCTTTTGGGAACTGGTGCTCCATTACCTCATCAGTGAAGCATAGGGGGTGTGCGGCACCTCTATATCGGGCCATGTCACGATGCAGTTCGGATGAAGTCCGTATGCGGTTTTCGGCCTGGGCGTGGTTGTGCTTGTCATGCCAGGATTGATAACCATCCTCTCGCGCCGGGGCACGCCCCCGCGATCCATAGATTGATCTGGTTTGACCTGCTCTATTTTCCAGGTCCTGTTGTAGGTCATATGTGTATCCCCGAGCAATTGTTTCTCTACTTTTATGGCGAGGTGGTGCGGGCTAGTGTTCGGCTTGAGTTGTCGTTCTGTCCCGACCATGTGGTGGTCGGTCGGGTCCGTCAGCCGTGTTACGCGCGGGTGGTATGGGCTCCAGTGCCTCATCGTTGAATTGGGGTAGTAGCTTACGCTTCGGGTAACTCTTTGTTGGGTGTTCGAGGTCGTATTCTTTGGCTGCTAGGACATTAGTCCATCTATCGTTGAGCAGATCTTGGTTAGCTTGGAGCTTCTGTTGCTTATTTTTAGGCTTCTTGCCGTGGCTATTAGCCGGTGCTTAAAGCGCTCTTGTTCGAGGGGTTCTTCTGGCATTATAAAGTCTTCATTGTCGAGGCTCACATCGTCCTCGGAGAGTGGTAGATAGTTGCTATCCTCCGAGTCTTCATTCCCTGCTTGATCGTCAAGGTCGACTTGCCCGTCCTCCCGATCATCCTGTTCGGATGTTGGTTCGATGGGGTCTTCTTGGTATTCAGCGTTCTCTGGAGTGTCATCGTCTCCGGTGCCGGTATTGCTGTCTTTTCCGCACGCGATTTAGAGCAGCGCCGCTGACGTCGACGCTTTGGTGGTATCTCAGGAGGTTCATCCTCAACTGGGTCCTTCTCATCATTGCCGTCGCCTTTTTTAGGTGTGTCCACCATGTAAACATCGTATGAAGAAGTGGTCGTCCAGCGTCCGGTGAACGGCGGGTTTTGGGCCTGCTCCGCTCCGGCACCGTCGTCCATACCGTCGATGTCTTCGGAGACATAGTCGAGCATGTTGGTTAGATCCTCGACAGTGGCTATAAAGTGGGTGGTGGGTGGGAAGTAAAATTCCCTATTTTCAGCCTGTAGTCCGGGCTGGGCGCAATTCGGAAGCGGTTCCTCTATGATGGCGAGGGATCGCATTAAGTCCAGAGCCTTGTTTAAGAGTGAGGTTTGGACGGGGACCGAAGTTCCCTGGCCAAGCATGCATGATGCGAACTTCGAGGGTTCGGAGCTAGTGTCCGGAGAAGAGCCCTGCTTTGTGATGACTATCAGTGGCGCTATCCTCTCTGGTTCTCCAATGTTGAGCTCTATAGCCGTAGAGAGTCCGGCGGGCTCTAGACTCCTGCCTTCGGACTTGGCGACGTGCTCCGGATCTAAGGCCGGAGCGGTGGTTGGAGCCGCGAACCCTTGGAAGATCAACTCTCCTCGCATATCAGCGACATAGTTCAGATTTCCAAAACTAATCTAGTGACCAGGGGCGTAGCTATCGATCTGCTCCAGGTGGCCAACCGAGTTAGCGCGCAGTGCGAAGCCGCCGAATACGAAGATCTGGCCAGGGAGAAAAATCTCCTTCCCGGAAGCATTGTTGTGGATGATCGATGGAGCCATCGAGCCTTTCGACGACGGCATAGTGGAACTCTCAATGAAAGCACCAATGTCGGTGTCAAAACCAGCAGATCTCGGGTAGGGGGTCATGAACTGTGTGTCTAAGGATCGAAGGTAATAGGAGACAGGGACACAGTGTTTACCCAGATTTGGGCCCTCTTGATAGAGGTAATACCCTACGTCCTACTTGATTGACTTTGATGAGTATAGGGATTACAAAAGTTGATCCACCACGAGATCATAATGGCTAAACCCTAGATGTCTAACCTGTATGATTATGATTGCCTCTATGGAATAAACCCTCTGGTTTATATAGACACCGGAGGGGGCTAGGGTTGTACAAAGTCGGTTTATAGAGAAAGGAATCTTAATATCCGCATGCCAAGCTTGCCTTCCACGCCAAGGAGAGTCTCATCCGAACACGGGGAAAAGCCTTCTATCTTGTATCTTCGCAGCCCATTAGTCTGGCCCATGTTACATAGCCCGGACACCCGAGGACCCCCTAATCCGAAGGTACTTGTTGGGTTGGCGTATTTCGAGATTAGGATTTGTCACTTCGATTGTCGGAGAGGTATCTTTGGGCCCTCCCGGTAATGCACATCACATAAGCCTTGCAAGCATTGCAACTAATAAGTTAGCTGCGGAATGATGTATTACGGAACGAGTAAAGAGACTTGCCGGTAACGAGATTGAACTAGGTATTGAGATACCAACGATCAAATCTCGGGCAAGTAACATACTAATGACAAAGGGAACAACGTATGTTGTTATGCGGTCTGACCGATAAAAGATCTTCGTAGAATATGTAGGAGCCAATATGAGCATCCAGGTTCCGCTATTGGTTATTGACCGGAGACGTGTCTCAGTCATGTATACATTGTTCTCGAACCCGTAGGGTCCGCACGCTTAACGCTACGATGACAATTTCATTATGAGTTTATATATTTTGATGTACCGAAGGTTTTTTGGAGTCCCGAATATGATCACGGACATGACGAGGAGTCTCGAAATGGTCAAGACATAAAGATCGATATATTGGACGGCTATATTCGGACACCGGAAGTGTTTCGGGTGATTTCGGAGAAAACCGGAGTGCCGGAAGGGTTACCGGAACCCCCCGGGGAAGTATTGGGCCTTAGTGGGCCTGAGGGGAGAGAGAGGGCAGCAGCCCAGGAGGTGGCATGCCCCCTCCCATGGGGAGTCCGAATTGGACTAGGGGAGGGGGGCGCGTCCCCTCTTTCCCTCTCCCTCTCCCTCTCTTTCCTTCCCCCTTCTCTCTTCCTAGTTGGACTAGGAAAGGGGAGTCCTACTCCTACTAGGAGGAGGACTCCCCCCTCCTTGGCGTGCCCCAAGGGCCGGTCGGCCTCTCCCCATTTCTCCTTTATATACAGGGGCAGGGGGGCACCTCTAGACACACAAGTTGATCTTCGTGATCGTTCTCTTAGCCGTGTGCGGTGCCCCCCTCCACCATAATCCTCGATAATATTGTAGCGGTGCTTAGGCGAAGCCCTGCGATGGTAGAACATCAAGATCGTCACCACGCCGTCGTGCTGACGGAACTCTTCCCCGACACTTTGCTGGATCGGAGTCCGGGGATCGTCATCGAGCTGAACGTGTGCTAGAACTCGGAGGTGCCGTAGTTTCGGTGCTTGATCGATCGGGCCGTGAAGACATACGACTACATCAACCGCGTTGTGCTAATGCTTCCGCTTCCGGTCTACGAGGGTATGTAGACAACACTCTCCCCTCTCGTTACTATGCATCACCACGATCTTGCGTGTGCGTAGGAATTTTTTTGAAATTACTACGTTCCCCAACAGTGGCATGCGAGCCTAGGTTTTATGCGTTGATGTTATGCACGAGTAGAACACAAGTGAGTTGTGGGCGATATAAGTCATAGTGCTTACCAGCATGTCATACTTTGGTTCGGCGGTATTGTTGGATGAAGCGGCCCGGACCGACATTACGCGTACGCTTACACAAGACCGGTTCTACCGACGTGCTTTGCACACAGCTGGCTGGCGGGTGTCAGTTTCTCCAACTTTAGTTGAACCGAGTGTGGCTATGCCCGGTCCTTGCGAAGGTTAAAACAGCACCAACTTGACAAACTATCGTTGTGGTTTTGATGCGTAGGTAAGCACGGTTCTTGCTAAGCCCCTAGCAGCCACGTAAAACTTGCAACAACAAAGTAGAGGACGTCTCACTTGTTTTTGCAGGGCATGTTGTGATGTGATATGGTCAAGACATGATGCTAAATTTTATTGTATGAGATGATCATGTTTTGTAACCGAGTTATCGGCAACTGGCAGGAGCCATATGGTTGTCGCTTTATTGTATGCAATGCAATTGCGTTGTAATGCTTTACTTTATCACTAAGCGGTAGCGATAGTCGTGGAAGCATAAGATTGGTGAGACGACAACGATGCTAGGATGGTGATAAAGGTGTTGCGCCGGTGACGATGGTGATCATGACGGTGCTTCGAAGATGGAGATCACAAGCACAAGATGATGATGGCCATATCATATCACTTATATTGATTGCATGTGATGTATATCTTTTATGCATCTTATCTTGCTTTGATTGACGGTAGCATTATAAGATGATCCCTCACTAAATTATCAAAGTATAAGTGTTCTCCCTGAGTATGCGCCGTTGCGAAAGTTCTTCGTGCTGAGACACCACGTGATGATCGGGTGTGATAGGCTCTATGTTCAAATACAACGGGTGCAAAACAGTTGCACACGCAGAATACTCAGGTTTAACTTGACGAGCCTAGCATATAACAGATATGGCCTCGGAACACGGAGACCGAAAGGTCGAGCGTGAATCATATAGTAGATATGATCAACATATTGATGTTCACCATTGATACTACTCCATCTCACATGATGATCGGACATGGTTTAGTTGATTTGGATCACGTGATCACTTAGAGGATTAGAGGGATATCTTTCTAAGTGGGAGTTCTTAAGTAATATGATTAATTGAACTTAAATTTATCATGAACTTAGTACCTGATAGTATCTTGCTTGACTATGTTTGATTGTAGATAGATGGCTCGTGCTGTTGTTCCGTTGAATTTTAATGCGTTCCTTGAGAAAGCAAAGTTGAAAGATGATGGTAGCAATTACACGGACTGGGTCCGTAACTTGAGGATTATCCTCATTGCTGCACAGAAGAATTATGTCTTGGAAGCACCGCTAAGTGCCAAGCCTGCTGCATTAGCAACACCAGATGTTATGAACGTCTGGCGGAGCAAAGCTGATGACTACTCGATAGTTTAGTGTGCCATGCTTTACGACTTAGAACCGGGTCTTCAATGACGTTTTGAACGTCATGGAGCATATGAGATGTTCCAGGAGTTGAAGTTAATATTTCAAGCAAATGCCCGGATTGAGAGATATGAAGTCTCCAATAAGTTATATAGCTGCAAGATGGAGGAGAATAGTTCTGTCAGTGAACATATACTCAAAATGTCTGGGTATCATAATCACTCGACTCAACTGGGGGTTAATCTTCCTGTTGATAGTGTCATTGATAGAGTTCTGCAATCACTGCCACCAAGCTACCAAAGCTTCATGATGAACTATAATATGAAAGGGATGAATAAGACTATTCCTGAGCTCTTCGCAATGCTAAAAGCCGCGGAGGTAGAAATCAAGAAGGAGCATCAAGTGTTGATGGTCAATAAGACCACCAGTTTCAAGAAAAAGGGCAAAGGGAAGAAGAAAGGGAACTTCAAGAAGAACAGCAAACAAGTTGCTGCTTAGGAGAAGAAATCCAAGTCTGGACCTAAGCCTGAGATTGAGTGCTTCTACTGCAAGCAGACTGGTCACTGGAAGCGGAACTGCCCCAAGTATTTGACAGATAAGAAGGATGGCAAAGTGAACAAAGGTATATGTGATATACATGTTATTGATGTGTACCTTACTAATGCTCACAGTAGCACCTGGGTATTTGATACTGGTTCTGTTGCTAACATTTGCAACTCGAAACAGGGGCTACGGATCAAGCGAAGATTGGCTAAGGACGAGGTGACGATGCGCGTGGGAAATGGTTCCAAAGTCGATGTGATCACGGTTGGCACGCTACCTCTACATCTACCTCCGGGATTAGTATTAGACCTAAATAATTGTTATTTGGTGCCAGCGTTGAGCATGAACATTATATCTGGATCTTGTTTGATGCGAGACGGTTATTCATTTAAATCAGAGAATAATGGTTGTTCTATTTATATTAGTAATATCTTTTATGGTCATGCACCCTTGAAGAGTGGTCTATTTTTGATGAATCTCGATAGTAGTGATACACATATTCATAATGTTGAAATCAAAAGATGCAGAGTTGATAATAATAGTGCAACTTATTTGTGGCACTGCCGTTTAGGTCATATCGGTGTAAAGCGCATGAAGAAACTCCATACTGATGGACTTTTGGAACCACTTGATTATGAATCACTTGGTACTTGCGAACCGTGCCTCATGGGTAAGATGACTAAAACGCCGTTCTCCGGTACTACGGAGAGAGCAACGGATTTGTTGGAAATCATACATACAGATGTATGTGGTCCAATGAATGTTGAGGCTCGTGGCGGATATCGTTATTTTCTCACCTTCACAGATGATTTAAGCAGATATGGGTATATCTACTTAATGAAACATAAGTCTGAAATATTTGAAAAGTTTAAAGAATTTCAGAGTGAAGTTGAAAATCATCGTAACAAGAAAATAAAGTTTCTACGATCTGATCGGGGAGGAGAATATTTGTGTTACGAGTTTGGTCTACATTTGAAACAATGCAGAATAGTTTCGCAACTCACGCCACCCGGAACACCACAGCGTAATGGTGTGTCCGAATGTCGTAATCGTACTTTATTAGATATGGTGCGATCTATGATGTCTCTTACTGATTTACCATTATCATTTTGGGGTTATGCTTTAGAGACGGCTGCATTCACGTTAAATAGAACACCATCGAAATCCGTTGAGATGACGCCTTATGAACTGTGGTTTGGCAAGAAACCAAAGTTGTCGTTTCTGAAAGTTTGGGGCTGCGATGCTTATGTGAAAAAGCTTCAACCTGATAAGCTCGAACCCAAATCGAAGAAATGTGTCTTCATAGGATACCCAAAGGAGACTGTTGGGTACACCTTCTATCACAGATCCGAAGGCAAGACTTTTGTTGCTAAATTCGGAGTTTTTCTAGAGAAGGAGTTTCTCTCGAAAGGAGTGGGAGAAAAGTAGAACTTGATGAGGTAACTATACCTGCTCCCTTATTGGGAAGTAGTACATCACAGAAACCGGTTTCTGTGACACATACACCAATTAGTGAGGAAGCTAATGATAATGAACATGAAACTTCAGATCAAGTTACTACCGAACCTCGTAGATCAACCAGAGTAAGATCCGAACCAGAGTGGTACGGTAATCCTGTTCTGGAAGTCATGCTACTAGATCATGATGAACCTACGAACTATGAAGAAGCGATGGTGAGCCCAGATTCAGCAAAATGGCTAGAAGCCATGAAATCTGAGATGGGATCCATGTATGAGAACAAAGTGTGGACTTTGGTTGACTTGCCCGTTGATCGGCAAGAAATTGAGAATAAATGGATCTTCAAGAAGAAGACTGACGCTGACGGTAATGTTACTGTCTATAAAGCTCGACTTGTTGCAAAAGGTTTTCGACAAGTTCAAGGGATTGACTACGATGAGACCTTCTCACCCGTAGTGATGCTTCAGTTTGTCCGAATCATGTTTTGCCGCATTTTATGATTATGAAATTTGGCAAATGGATGTCAAAACTGCATTCTTGAATGGATTTCTGGAAGAAGAGTTGTATATGATGCAACCAGAAGGTTTTGTCGATCCAAAGGGAGCTAACAAAGTGTGCAAGCTCCAGCGATCCATTTATGGACTGGTGCAAGCCTCTCGGAGTTGGAATAAACGCTTTGATAGTGTGATCAAAGCATTTGGTTTTGTACAGACTTTTGGAGAAGCCTGTATTTACAAGAAAGTGAGTGGGAGCTCTGTAGCATTTCTGATATTATATGTGGATGACATATTACTGATTGGAAATAATCACTGCCCAAGATATCTTCGGATATTCTGATAAATCGGCCGATTTATCGCTTACCGTTGTCTGGCCGATAAGATAAATCGGCCGATAAATCAATTGATATGGCGATAAATCGGTCGATATGCCGATAAACTGGCCGATTTACCCCTTATCATGGGTCGATCGATAAGTTCCCGATAAGCGATATCCCCAACATTGGAAATAATATAGAATTTCTGGATAGCATAAAGGGATACTTGAATAAGAGTTTTTCAATGAAAGACCTCAGTGAAGCTGCTTACATATTGGGCATTAAGATCTATAGAGATAGATCAAGACGCTTAATTGGACTTTCACAAAGCACATACCTTGACAAGGTTTTGAAGAAGTTCAAAATGGATCAAGCAAAGAAAGGGTTCTTGCCTGTGATACAAGGTGTGAAGTTGAGTAAGACTCAATGTCCGACCACCGCAGAAGATAGAGAGAAAATGAAAGATGTTCCCTATGCTTCAGCCATAGGCTCTATCATGTATGCAATGCTGTGTACCAGACCTGATGTGTGTCTTGCTATAAATCTAGCAGGGAGGTACCAAAGTAATCCAGGAGTGGATCACTGGACAGCGGTCAAGAACATCCTAAAATACCTGAAAAGGACTAAGAATATGTTTCTCGTATATGGAGGTGACAAAGAGCTCATCGTAAATGGTTACGTTGATGCAAGCTTTGACACTGATCCGGACGATTCTAAATCGCAAACCGGATACGTATTTTTACTAAACGGAGGAGCTGTCAGTTGGTGCATTTCAAAACAAAGCGTCGTGGCGGGATCTACATGTGAAGAAAAGTACATAGCTGCTTCGGAAGCAGCAAATGAAGGAGTCTGGATGAAGGAGTTCATATCCGATCTAGGTGTCATACCTAGTTAATCGGGTCCAATGAAAATCTTTTGTGACAATACTGGTGCAATTGCCTTGGCAAAGGAATCCAGATTTCACAAGAGAACCAAGCACATCAAGAGACGCTTCAATTCCATTCGGGATTTAGTCCAAGTGGGAGACATAGAAATTTGCAAGATACATATGGATCTGAATGTTGCAGACCCTCTGACTAAGCCTCTTCCACGAGCAAAACATGATCAGCACCAAGGCTCCATGGGTGTTAGAATCATTACTGTGTAATCTAGATTATTGACTCTAGTGCAAGTGGGAGACTGAAGGAAATATGCCCTAGAGGCAATAATAAAGTTACTATTTATTTCCTTATATCATGATAAATGTTTATTATTCATGCTAGAATTGTATTAACCGGAAACATAATACATGTGTGAATACATAGACAAACATAGTGTCACTAGTATACCTCTACTTGACTAGCTCGTTGATCGAAGATGGTTAAGTTTCCTAACCATAGACATGAGTTGTCATTTGATTAACGGGATCACATCATTAGGAGAATGATGTGATTGACTTGACCCATTTTGTTAGCTTAGCACTTGATCATTTAGTTTGTTGCTATTGCTTTCTTCATGACTTATACATGTTCCTATGACTATGAGATTATGCAACTCCCGTTTACCGGAGGAACACTTTGTGTGCTACCAAATGTCACAACGTAACTGGGTGATTATAAAGGTGCTCTACAGGTGTCTCCGAAGGTACTTGTTGGGTTGGCGTATTTCGAGATTAGGATTTGTCACTCCGATTGTCAGAGAGATATCTCTGGGCCCTCTCGGTAATGCACATCACATAAGCCTTGCAAGCATTGCAACTAATAAGTTAGCTGCAGAATGATGTATTACAGAACGAGTAAAGATACTTGCCGGTAACGAGATTGAACTAGGTATTGAGATACCGACGATCAAATCTCGGGCAAGTAACATACCGATGACAAAGGGAACAACGTATGTTGTTATGGGGTCTGACCGATAAAAGATCTTCGTAGAACATGTAGGAGCCAATATGAGCATCCAGGTTCCGCTATTGGTTATTGACCGGAGACGTGTCTCGGTCATGTCTACATTGTTCTCGAACCCGTAGGGTCCGCACACTTAACGTTATGATGGTAGTTTCATTATGAGTTTATATATTTTGATGTACCGAAGGTTGTTCGGAGTCCCGGATATGATCACGGACATGACGAGGAGTCTCGAAATGGTCAAGACATAAAGATCGATATATTGGACGGCTATATTCGGACACCGGAAGTGTTTCGGGTGATTTCGGGAAAACCGGAGTGCCAGAAGGGTTACCGGAACCCCCCGGGGAAGTATTGGGCCTTAGTGGGCCTGAGGGGAGAGAGAGGGCAGCAGCCCAGGAGGTGGCGCGCCCCCTCACATGGGGAGTCCGAATTGGACTAGGGGAGGCGGCGCGGCCCCTCTTTCCCTCTCCCTCTCCCTCTCTTTCCTTCCCCCTTCTCTCTTCCTAGTTGGACTAGGAAAGGGGAGTCCTACTCCTACTAGGAGGAGGACTCCCCCCTCCTTGGCGCGCCCCAAGGGCCGGCCGGCCTCTCCCCCTTGCTCCTTTATATACAGGGGCAGGGGGCACCTCTAGACACGCAAGTTGATCTTCGTGATCGTTCTCTTAGCCGTGTGCGGTGCCCCCCTCCACCATAATCCTCAATAATATTGTAGCGGTGCTTAGGCGAAGCCCTGCGACGGTAGAACATCAAGATCGTCACCACCCCGTCGTGCTGACGGAACTCTTCCCCGACACTTTGCTGGATCGGAGTCCGGGGATCTTCATCAAGCTGAACGTGTGCTAGAACTCGGAGGTGCCGTAGTTTCGGTTCTTGATCGGTCGGGCCGTGAAGATGTACGACTACATCAACCGCGTTGTGCTAACGCTTCCGCTTCCGATCTACGAGGGTACGTAGACAACACTCTCCCCTCTCGTTGCTATGCATCACCATGATCTTGCGTATGCGTAGGATTTTTTTTTGAAATTACTACGTTCCCCAACAGGTTGTGGAGAAGACAAAAAAAGAAGAAGATAGTCTCACATCAACTAGGCATATCAATGGGCTATGGAGATACCCATCAATAGATATCAATGTGAGTGAGTAGGGATTGCCATGCAACGGATGCACTAGAGCTCTAAGTGTATGTGCATCCAACTTGCTTGCTCACAAAGACCTAGGGCAATTTGAGGAAGCCCATCATTGGAATATACAAGCCAAGTTCTATAATTTAAAATTCCCACTAGTTTATGAGAGTGACAACATAAGAGACTCTCTATCATGAAGATCATGGTTCTACTTTGAAGCACAAGTGTGGAAAAAGGATAGTAACATTGTCCCTTCTCTCTTTTTCTCTCATTTCATTTTTTTGGGCCTTCTTCTTTAATTTTTTTGCCTCTTTTTTCTTTTTTTTCGTCCAGAGTCTCATCCCGACTTGTGGGGGAATCATAGTCTTCATCATCCTTTCCTCACCGGGATAATGCTCTAATAATGATGGTCATCACATGTCTTTTTACTTACAACTCAAGAATTAGAACTCAATACTTAGAACAAAATATGACTCTATGTGAATGCCTCCGGCAGTGTAACGGGATATGCAATGAATCAAGAGTGACATATATGAAAAAATTATGAACGGTGGCTTTGCCACAAATACGATGTCAACTACATGATCATGCAAAGCAATATGACAATGATGAAGCGTGTCATAGCAAACGGAATGGTGGAAAGTTGCATGGAAATATATCTCGGAATGGCTATGGAAATGCCATAATAGGTAGGTATGGTGGCTGTTTTGAGGAAGGTATATGGTGGGTTTATGGTACCGATGAAAATTGGGGGTACTAGAGAGGCTAGCAATTGTGGAAGGGTGAGGGTGCGTATAATCCTTGGACTCAACATTAGTCATAAATAACTCACATACTTATTGCAAAAATTTATTAGTTATCGAAACAAAGTACTACGCGCATGCTCCTAGGGGGATAGATTGGTAGGAAAAGACCATCGCTCGTCCCCGACCGCCAATCATAAGGAAGGCAATCAATAAATAAATCATGCTCCGACTTCATCACATAACGGTTGACCATACGTGCATGCTACGGGAATGACAAACTTCAACACAAGTATTTCTCAAATTCACATCTACTCAACTAGCATGACTCTAATATCACCATCTCCATATCTCAAAACAATCATCGAGTATCAAACTTCTCTTAGTATTCAATGCACTTGTATGACAGTTTTTATTATGCCTAAAAGCAAATTGCTATGTTGTTCTAAAGGACTCTCAAAATAATATAAGTGAAGCACAAGAGATCAATTATTTCTATAAAATAGAACCACCACCGTGCTCTAAAAGATATAAGTGAAGCACTAGAGCAAAAGCTATATAACTCAAAAGAAATAAGTGAAGCACATAGAGTATTCTAATAAATTCTAATTCATGTGTGTCTCTCTCAAAAGGTGTGTACAGCAAGGATGATTGTGGTAAACTAAAAGGCAAACACTCAAATCATACAAGATGCTCCAACCAAAACATATATCATATGGCGAATAAAAATATAGCTCCAAGTAAAGTTACCGATGAACGAAGACAAAAGAGGGGATGCTTTCGGGGGCTTCCCCAAGCTTAGGCTTTTTGGTGTCCTTGTATTTTACCTTGGGGTGCGATGGGAATCCCCAAGCTTAGGCTCTTGCCACTCCTTTTTCCATAATCCATCAAATCTTTACCCAAAACTTGAAAACTTCACAACACAAAACTTAACAAGAAAATCTCGTGAGCTCCGTTAGCAAAAGAAAACAAAATAACACTTCAAGGTACTGTAATGAACTCATTATTTATTTATATATGTGTTAAACCTACTGTATTCCAACTTCTCTATGGTTTATAAACTCTTTTACTAGCCTTAGATTCATCAAAATAAGCAAACAACACACGAAAAACAGAATCTGTCAAAAACAGAACAGTCTGTAGTAATCTGTAACTAACGCAAACTTATGGAACCCAAAAAATTCTAAAATAAATTTCTGGACGTGCTTAATTTATCTATTAATCATCTGCAAAAAGAATTAACTAAATATCGCTCTTCAATAAAAATGGCAGCAATTCTCGTGAGCGCTAAAGTTTCTGTTTTTTACAGCAAGATCAAAAAGACTTTCCCCAAGTCTTCCCAATGGTTCTACTTGGAACAAACAGTAATTAAACACAAAAAACACAACCAAAACATAGGCTATATAAATTATTTATTACTAAACATGAGCAAAAATCAAGGAATAAAAATAAAATTGGGTTGCCTCCCAACAAGCGCTATCGTTTAACGCCCCTAGCTAGGCATAAAAGCGAAGATAGATCTTGGTATTGCCATGATAATGATAAGATAAATCGCGAAATCTCATCTCATGCTCCGTACGTTCAGCAGCAAGCTACCTTTGTGGCAAGCAAAAATAATCAAAAGGGCTAAATTTAATGGGAAAAAAGTCCCCAAGATCAAGCTCGAGAGGTATTGGTTCCTCCTTTGGCCCCTCATATTGCACAATCAATTCATCATTATAAGCATTCTTTTGGCAGAAAGTCATGAGCCTTTGTTCAAGGGAAAAACCTAGCCAATTGTTCTGGATGGCAAAATTATCATTAAGTTCAGAGATCCTATTAACAAGAGAATCAGTTGGAACCTTTTTCTAAGGTTTTCATTAAAAGCAACATGATCTAAAGATCGTAAACGCATAATATCTTCTTGATAGAAAAGAATTTCTTCTATGGGAGGACGGCCGGCATCCACCCTATAATGCGCAAAAATTTCATTGGCCTCTTTTATTATAAATCTGAACTCATGAGCTAAAAAGATGGTCGCTGCTCGCTTAATAGAAGAATGCTCAATATTAGAAAATTCTAGGAAAATCCGTTGTATGGAAGGATGCACATGTAAAAATTGTCTCTCGAGTTCAACTATGAGCAAGGATATAGCATCTGCGATACTATTAGTTTTATGAAGGATAGATCCACTCATAGTGGGCAAAGCACCGGCACAAGTAAAGAAATCTTGAATAACTCCCTTCCCAATAATATTACCGCTGCCAATATGAAACTTTTTAGTGTGCAAAATAATAGGATTTTTAAGAGGATCATCAATAGCATCAAAGTTTTCCATATTATTATCCTTATCAATGATAACCTCCCCAGTTTCAGACATGATGGCAAAAAATTGTAAAAAGAACGAGCACGCAGAAGGCAAGAAGGAAAAAGAGGCGAACGAAAAAGAGAGGGCGAACAAAACGGCAAGGGTGAAGTGGGGGAGAGGAAAACGAGAGGCAAATGGCAAATAATGTAATGCGAAGGATAAGAGTTGTGATGGGTACTTGGTATGCATTGACTTGGCATAGATCTCCCCTGCAACGGCGCCAGAAATCGCTCATTGGCAGGAGATCGAATCTTGACTTGACTTGGTGTAAGCCTCCCCGGCAACGGCGCCAGAAATCCTTCTTGCTACCTCTTGAGCATTGCGTTGGTTTTCCCTTGAAGAGCAAAGGGTGGTGCAGTAAAGCAGCGTAAGTATTTCCCTCAGTTTTTGAGAACCAAGGTATCAATCCAGTAGGATACCACGCGCGAGTCACCTCGTACCTACACAAACAAATAAGAACCTCGCAACCAACGCGATAAAGGGGTTGTCAATCCCTTCACTGCCACTTGTAAGAGTGAGATCTGATAGAGATAATAATAATAATAAGATAAATATTTTTGGTATTTTTATGATATAGATTGAAAGTAAAGATTGCAAAATAAAATAGATTGGAAACTTGTATGATGGAGAATAGACCCCGGGGCCATAGGTTTCACTAGTGGCTTCTTTGAAGATAGCATAAGTATTACGGTGGGTGAACAAATTACTGTCGAGCAATTGGTAGAAAAGCGAATAATTATGGGAATATCTAGGTATGAACATGTATATAGGCATCACATCCGTGACAAGTAGACCGACTCCTGCCTGCATGTACTACTATTACTCCACACATCGACCGCTATCCAGCATGCATCTGGAGTATTAAGTTCATAAGAACAGAGTAACGCCTTAAGCAAGATGACATGATATAGAGGGATAAACTCATGCAATATGATGTAAACCCCATCTTTTTATCCTCGATGGCAACAATACAATACGTGTCGTTTCCCTTTCTGTCACTGGGATCGAGCACCGCAAGATTGAACCCAAAGCTAAGCACTTCTCCCATTGCAAGAAAGATCAATCTAGTAAGCCAAACCAAACTGATAATTCGAAGAGACTTGCAAAGATAAACTAATCATACATAAAAGAATTCAGAGAAGATTCAAATATTGTTCATAGATAAACTTGATCATAAACCCACAATTCATCGAATCTTGACAAACACACCGCAAAAGAAGATTACATCGAATAGATCTCCAAGAGAATCGAGGAGAACTTTGTATTGAGATTCAAAGAGAGAGAAGAAGCCATCTAGCTACTAGCTATGGACCCAAAGGTCTGAAGTAAACTACTCACACATCATCGGAGAGGCCATGGAGTTGATGTAGAGGCCCTCCGTGATCAATGCCCCCTTCGGCGGAGCTCCGGAAAAGGCCCCAAGATGGGATCTCTTGGGTATAGAAGGTTGCGGCGGTGGAAATAGCGTTTCATGGTGCTCCTGGATATTTGCGGGGTACGTGGATATATATAGGAGGAAGAAGTACGTCGGTGGAGCAACGAGGGGCCCACGAGGGTGGAGGGCGCGCCCTCCTGCCTCGTTGTTTCCTGACGTCCACTCCAAGTCTCCTGGATCATGTTTGTTCCAAAAATAGTGCTCCCGAAGGTTTCGTTCCGTTTGGACTCAGTTTGATATTCCTTTTCGGTGAAACACTAAATTAGGCAAAAAACAGCAATTTGGGCTGGGCCTCCGGCTAATAGGTTAGTCCCAAAAATAATATAATAGTGTAAAAATAAGCCCATTAACATCCAAAATAGATAATATAATAGCATGGAGCAATCAAAAATTATAGATACATTGGAGACGTATCAGACGTCATTAGGCCGCACGTGTGCTAAACTCGGAGGTGCCATCCGTTCGGCACTAGATCGGTTGGATCATGATAGGATCGCGAAGAGTACGACTACATCAACCGCATTGTTAAATGCTTCCGCTTATGGTCTACAAGGGTATGTAGACACACTCTCCCCTCTCGTTGCTATGCATCTCCATGGATATATCTTGTGTGTGCGTACATTTCTTTTTGTTTTCCATGCAACGTTTCCCAACAGAGTTCTCATACAACAACAGCTACCAAGCTAGCTTGAAGATGGCCCCTTTCATAGCATTGTACGGAAGGAGGTGCGAAACACCATTGATGTAGGATAATGTCGGAGACCGTACATTTTTTGAACCAGATTTAATCAGTGATTCAGAGGAGAAGGTCAAGTTGGTCAGGGACAGACTCAAGATAACCCAGTCCAGGCAAAAGAGTTATGTCGATACTAAACGCAAGGAGGCAACCTATGAAGTCGGTGATAGAGCATATCTTTGTGTGTCGCCACTTCGAGGAGTTAAATGATTTGGAGTCAAAGGAAAGTTAGCACCACGGTTTGTGGGGCCATACAGGTTCTTGGAACACATGGGTGAAGTTGCCTACAAGTTGGAATTACCCGAAGGATTGTCGAGAGTTCATGATGTGTTTCACGTTCCCCAGTTGAAGAAGTGCCATGCAGAGATGGCCGATATTCCTCTGAAAGATACAATGCCCCTAGAGGCAATTCAGTTGGAGAGTGACCTGACCTATGAGGATAAACCCATGAAGATTATCGAGTTTGCCAACCGAGTTACCCGCAGCAACGTCATCAAGTTTTCCAAGGTTCAGTGGAGTCACCATACCGAGGAGGAAGCCACCTGGGAACGAGCGGAAGACCTCCGACAGGACTACCCACACCTTTTTGCTAGCCAATCGAATCTCGAGCACAAGATTCATCTTAAGGGGGTAGGTTTGTAACATCCCAATTTTCAATTTGGATGTTTATAAATAGATCATTCAAATGCATCCATGATTTGTGCATTTTTGCCCCATTTGTTTTATTTGAGTTTTGATCCAAGGAAATTTGAGCAACTCAAGGACCAAAAGAGAGAGTTGGAAGTTTCCCTAAAACCGACTTCTGAAATTTCTAAATTTGGAAATTGGATCAAACTTTGTTCCACCAAATATTTATTTCCATTATTCCAAAAATAAAATAAAGAGAGAAGATAAAAGGACTTCGTCAAAAAAGGAAATATTGGAAATTGATTTGGAATCAAAATATATTTGTTGGGTTTTATTTGCAATTTATTTTATTAGTTTAGAAAAAATGTTTATTTATAAAAATGTGCATTTTAGGCCAGATAAAAGTTCACAAGGTCATATATAAGACCATATATTTATGTGAATTTGTCTGGAATTTTTAGAATTTTTTTAGTGTGTTTTTATGAGCTTCAGTGTTACTAAAAACATTTTTATAAAAATAAAAAAAGAGGAGGCCACAGCCCAGCAGCGAGGCCACAACCAAGCCAGCGCAGGCAGCGAGGCCAGCCGCGCCGCCGCCCACGCTCGCGCAGCCCCATGTGCTCCAAAAAAAGAACGAGGCCAGCGCCCCATGCCTGATCCCCTCGCCGCCTGACCCCTCTCTCTCTCTTTGACGTGTCTCTCTGTGGCGCCTGGACCCCACTTTTCTTCTTCCTCCCCACGAACACGAACAGAGAAACGTATGCGTAAATGCTCCTGAT
The DNA here is from genome assembly GCA_034509565.1 of Triticum monococcum. NCBI lineage: Eukaryota > Viridiplantae > Streptophyta > Magnoliopsida > Poales > Poaceae > Triticum > Triticum monococcum. The sequence goes on along the minus strand of CM067846.1, from coordinate 166,364,908 downwards.
GCCCCTCCATTTGAAATTCCTGGAAATCTTATCTCCAGCCGACCTCACGTCCAAGGAAGTTGTCTGATTCGTCTCCAATGTATCTATAATTATGAAGTATTCTTGCTGATCTACTATCATTCTTGGATGTTTTACAATCATTTTATAGCAACTTTATATCATTTTTTGGGACTAACCTATTGACCCAGTGCCCAGTGCCAGTTGCTGTTTTCTGCTTGTTTTTTACATCGCAGGAAATCAATATCAAACGGAGTCCAAACATAGTGAAACTTTTTGTGGATTTTTTATGGACCAGAAGACCACCAATGGGCCAGAGCAGCACCTTGGGGGTGCCCTGAGGGGGGCACAACCCACCAGGGCGCGCCCAAGTGGGTTGTGCCCACCTCGGTGACCTCCCGCACCCCCTCTTTACCTTATAAATTCCCAAATATTCCAAAAACCCTCGGGGTTAACCTAGATTAGATGTTCCGCCGCCGCAGGCCTCTGTATCCACCGAAAACCAATCTATACCACGTTCAGGCACCCTGCCGGAGGGGGAATCATCACCGATTGCCATCTTCATCATCCCGGCGGCCACCACAATGAGGAGGGAGTAGTCCACCCTCGGTACTGAGGGCTTGTACCAGTAGCTATGTGTTTAATCCCTCTCTCTCTTGTGTTCTTAAGATGTCACGATCTTGATATATCGCGGCTTTGTTAATATAGTCGGATCATATGGTGTTTTCCCTTCTCTATCTTGTTGTGATGAATTGAGTTTTTTCCTTTGAGATTTCGTTGTTATTGGATTGAATACTTTTATGGATTTGAGAACACTTGATATATGTCTTGCAATTGAATACTCTTTGTGTAACATCCCAAATTTTCAATTTGGAATGTTATACATAGATCATCCATGCATATCATATTTTATTGCATTTCGTTTTGCGATCCTCGAAATCCTAAGCAACTCAAGGACCCTCGGAGAGAGTTGGGGATTTCCCAGTTTTCATATTTGGGTTTTACCAAATATCGAAACGAGGATTTTTGGTTTTAATTATTTCTCTCTCTGAAAATATTTCATATTAAAATATATAAGAGGAGATAATATGACTTCTCCAAAATAAATGAAAAATTGGAGGGAAAATATTAAAATCAAATATTTGTTTTTATTCGGAGTTTATTGCTATTTTATTTGAATTAGAAAAAAATTCACGTTTTTCAAAGTTGCATTTTAAGGCCAAGAAAATGTTCATCTTGTTCTAAATATTTTATTTAGACAATGAAAATTTATTTTGGCATTTTAGATTTTTATTTTATATTCTAGGATTTTTTTTAGTTTGGCGGAATTATTTAAAAAAATGCGCAGTGGCCAACTGGGCCAAAGCCCAGCCGCCGGCCCGCTCCCCGCGCCGCCGTCTCCGAGCAGGAGACTACGCATCGTGCCGCCGCCCGACCGGAGTCCGGCCGGGACTCCTCCCGCGCCTTGCCCCCTCCTCCAAGCCGCGCCGCCCCGCCCCCTCCTTATAAGCCGCCGCCCCACCCCCCTTGGAGCCCAGAGCCGCCCGCCGCCGCGCCGCCGTCGCCCGCTGCCGCGCCGCCCCGCCGCCTTGCTGCCGCACCGCCGCCGCCGCTTGCCCTCGTCGACGCCGCCCCGCGTTGCCCCGCCGCTCGTCGGAGCCGCCCGCCGCGCCAGACCTCACCGGAGGTAGAACCGTTCGGTTTTTTTAAACCCGGTTCGTTTTTTTAGAAACCTTAGTTTTTTGGATAGATCGGTTCACCGGTTTTTCACGGTTTAGTTACTTTGCGGACGTTCGTCCGTACGTTCGTTTTAACGAATGGAATTCACTCGTTAGTAACAGACAATGAACGCTCGTTCGTTAGCCTGTTCATCAGTTTTCTTTTTCTCAGATTTTTCCGCGATTATTTTCAATCGCGATTTCTGATCCGATTTTCGTTTTAGTTTATGTTTTCGCTCGTTTGTCGGAATCAGGCGATTCAAGCGCCTAGATCTTCGTCTCAAAACCCTCTTTTCGTTTAACCAACTTGAACAAGCTTTTGCTACTGTAAAATTTAACCTTAGTCCAGATTAATAAACGGATCTTGTTTCTTTCGGTTTGAGTTTCGTTGCTCCGTTTGATTTGATTCTTTTTGCAAACCGGAGTTCTTAAGTTGAACTTTCTGGTTAGATCTTCTTATTTGAGATTTACCCGTGTTTCTTTGATTGATTGCTTATGTATGCTATTGTTTGTTTGCGATAAAACACCCGGAGTGCGAAGCATGCTACTACAAGTCCCTAGGTTTTGCGGGTCGTCAGCAAGGCAAGTAACACTTTGATCATACCCCTTTATCACCCAGTTTTTATGCATTAGTTCTAATCCTCAAACATTGCATGGTTAGGATGTGATTTAACATGTGGGTTGGAAAGTAGTTGATGAGGTAGAACCTATTGCCCTGTTATTATCAAACCCTTGGGAGTTACTTCTACGTGTTGCTTATATTGCTATGCTATGCTCGTAGACATGGTTTGGGTGAGTGAAATCCATGACAGATGTGAGATTGTTAATTAATGGTTCAACTTAAAGTGGCAACTTGAATACACATCTGGGTGGATTGTTTGTTGGGCACCTGGAGAATCCAGTGGTGTCCTAGGATATCCCGGAGTACCTGTGTGATAATCCTATGGTCCACCACCCAAGCTCAAGGGAACTGAGATATTTTCATGCTAGAAACTTCCGTGTGCAGCCACAAGCTATTATGGGCTCTAGCATAGTTGAGTAAGTTGCGTGAAGCTCCCGAAGAGGTGGATCAGCAGGTAGAGGGATGTAGGTTTGGTATGGTCTGCCCGGAGTAAGGGGTTAATGCTTCTGAAAGACTATGTCTCGGTCATCCATTTCTCAAACACCATGTAGTGCGAGAAATCCAACGGAGGAGATCGAGTCTTGTGGGGAAAAGTGCGCAAACCTCTGCAGATTGTATAAACTAATCATGGTTAGCCGTGTCCCCGGTTATGGACATGTTGAGTATCTACTACTTGGAGTGTCATAAGTATCTCATCACTCTAAATTAATATTGTTGGGTTGTTAATTACTTTAATTGGGATTGAGTTGGAGGAACCTTCTCAATGATGTTTCAACTACCATGATAGTTAAATAAAATATATTCCTTTGTTGTAGGGAAAAATTGGCTTTTCGCAAAACTGTAACCATAGAGCTTTCCACCAGCCAAATTTGCATGTAGTGATGGCATTATTCTGTTCTTGCTCTACTGTGTTACTTTGCCAGCATATTCCATGTGCTGACCCGTTTTCGGGCTGCAACGTATTATGTTGCAGAATTTTCAGATGAGGAGTAAGGTTCGTTAGGTCGTTGTCGTGCAGCTCAGCTATGCCGTTGGAGTTGATGGACTCACTTTATCTTCCAAGCCTTCCGCTGTTATCGCGTTAGATGGCCTTAAGCCATATTTATTGTAATAAGTTCTCTTTTGAGACATTCGATGTAATAAGTGTGTGATTGCTACTCTGTTATAAATCCTCGAGTATTGTGTGTGTCAGCATTACCGATCCAGGGATGACACTGAAGCACAAAGACTTGACCGTCTGAGGTCGGGTCGCTACAAGATGGTATCAGAGCACACGTTGAGTGTAGGACACGACCACTAAGCCAAACCCCTAGATCACCATTCTCTTCTCATTTCTGACTCCTCTCCATTTTCTAATCTTTAGGATAGCAGACACAAGGAACAAGTTTGCACAACCGGATGAAGAAGCACCTTTTGGACGACACTTGAAGGAAGTCACTAGGTACCTGAACATTGGAATACCAAGCTTCACCGGGACTTACAACGCCCCTTTACCAGAAGAGGAGCGATGGATGATTCAAGTTTAAGTTCCAGGAAGGACATTCACGCCAGTCACTAAGCCCATAGAGTTTTCCTTCGATGCACCAACCTGGAGTCTAGGAAAGAGTATGGCAGCTCACTTCACCATGGGACGCATTGGAGAAGTTTATTATAAGGAGCTTAAGGATACTATCTATCAGATTTGTGGGCACCGAGACGAGCAATGGGAGATGATCAACACCATGAAGGATAGATCAATTGCAGCTTTCATCCAGGAGTTAAACCAACATATCCGTCGCCAGGAGAACCAGATGTGCGCAGGAATGATAGATCTGAAGAAGGCAATGACTAGGATCACGGAACTGGAGGAAGAACTCAAGGCTACTCATGAAGATTATGAGGAGGAAATCGTTGTACTAGTGGAGAAGAATGACGATCTGGAAAGGAAGCTAGGAGTATTCCTGGGAGACCCCGCACCAGGAGGAGAAGACGAAGAACCCAGTGAGATTTGCCCGGAGGACTACATCATCATCGACGACACCGACTCGGACCCCGACAATAGTGATGATGATTATGAAGACGAAGCTGGAGCAGATATCATGGAGTCTTCAACCGAAGAATATTTTTACTAGACCACCACATCAGTAGTAATATTCCACCATGTAAATAGTATAGTCCGAGCACTTTTGTAACGATAGTTAGATCGATTGTATGCCCTTGCTTGATTGATTGAGTGAAACATTTGTGTTTTTCTCATGTGCATATGGGTAGTGCTTTCTCATTAGACCTCATTCTATTCTAATCTCTCCCCTCTAAACCCATCAGATGCCTCCGAGACGTGACCCCGGATTTACCTTCCCACCGGAGCTCACTCAGTTGATCCAGCAGCAGAATACCCTGATGCAGTTGTTAGTTTAGAACCAAGGTAACAACAACAACAATCCACCACCACCACCACCAGTTGATAACTTAGCCCGTTTTCTGAGGTTGCAGCCGCTGGTGTTTTCTAGTAGCATCGAGCCCATAGTAGCAGATGATTGGCTCCGTAGGATTGGAAGGGAGTTAACCACTATAGGATGTACCGATGCTGAGAAGGTGTGTTTTGCCGCACATCAGTTGGATGGACCAGCAGCCTCATGGTGGGAGAATTACACTGTCACCTACCCTATAGCCACTGTTACATGGGATCAGTTTCAACAAGCTTTCCGTACAGCCCATGTCTCAACTGGAGCTATGAGTATGAAGAAGCGTGAGTTTTGCAACTTACGCTAGGGGAACTGTACTGTGGCTCAGTACGCGGATGAGTTTAGTAAGTTATCTCGTTATGCCCCTCATGATGTGTCCACAGACGCCGCAAAGCAGGAGAAGTTTATGGAAGGGCTGAATGATGAGATGAGCATGCAGTTGATGGTGGCAACATTTAACAACTACCATGAGTTGGTAGATAAGGCTCTTATGATTGAAGGGAAGCAGCAGCAGATTGAGAGCTGTAAGAGGAAGTATGGACAAGGAAGGTATAATTCAGGAGCTCAGCAGAAGCCTCGCCTAATCCCAAACTCGGGAGGACTTGTTCATAACCATGGAGGCCACACCCATAATGGAGGAAATAACCATAGTCATACTGGCCTAAGGAATGGGAATGGGAATGGAGCAAGCAACAATCAAAACCGCTCCAATCCAGCCACACCTGCGAAGAGAGACCTAAGCCACGTTACTTGTTTCAAGTGCGGGAAGACTGGACAGTACGCCACAGAGTGCCCTGAAGCGAAGAATGGAAACGGCAATGGGAGCGCTGGAAAGAAACCCAATCCATTCAACAAAGGACAAGTGAACCACGTCAACATGGAGGAGGTTGAAGAGCAGCCAGACGCGGTTATTGGTAAGTTTTTGGTTAATTCTTTTACCACCCTTATTCTTTTTGATACTGGTGCATCGCATTCATACATATCAAGGGAATTCGTGGATAAGTTTAAACTACCAACCCAAACCCTTAGGACCCATCTGTTAGTAAGTTCACCTGGAGCAGAGTATATGGCTAGTTGATGGTGCGACCAGATACCCTTAACCATTGGTAGCCATGTTTTTCCGTCCGACCTAATAATCTTGGAGTCACAAGGATTGGATGTGATATTAGGAATGGACTGGATGTCAAAGTACGGAGGAAGCATTGACTGTGTTAGTAAGTCGATTTGTCTCACCACCCCGGAGGGAAAAAGGATCAAGTATGTATCTAGGCATGCACCAAGGAGTAGCCAATTAAATACCCTCAGGGGAGTTGTTCAGGAGGAAATGCCTGTAGTCAAGGATTACTAGGATGTTTTTCCAGAAGAGTTACCAGGCATGCCACCGGATCAAGACACCGAGTTTTTGATAGAGTTATTGCCAGGCATCGGGCCTATATCGAAGAGACCATACCGGATGCCCGCAAATGATCTAGAGGAGATTAAGAAACAGATGAAGGAGTTATTGGAGAAAGGTTACATTCGATGGAGCTCATCACCATGGGAAGCCCCAGTGCTTTTGGTCGAGAAGAAGGATAAGTCCCTAAGAATGGTTGTTGATTATCGTGCATTAAATAAAGTGACAATCAAGAACAAATACCCAGTGCCGATGATCAATGATTTATTCGACCAGTTGCAAGGAGCCAAGGTGTTTTCAAAGATCGATCTGCGATCTGGATATCACCAGCTGAAGATACAAGAGAAGGACATACCAAAGACATCATTCACCACACGGTACGGGTTGTTTGAATATACGGTCATGTCGTTTGGACTGACTAACGCCCCTGCCTACTTCATGAGCATGATGAACAAAGTGTTCATGGAATATCTAGATAAGTTTGTTGTGGTGTTTATTGATGACATAATGTTATACTCGAAGAACAAGGAGGAGCATGAAGAGCATTTGCGCTTAGTTCTTGAGAAACTCAGGGAACATCAGTTGTATGCCAAGTTCAGCAAATGCGAGTTTTGGCTGAAGCAAGTTGGATTCCTTGGACTTGTTATATCGGGAGAAGGTGTAGTAGTAGATCCCACCAAGGTTCAGTCAGTCACTGAATGGTTGGCACCCACTTCAGTTAGCGAGATTTGCAGTTTTCTTAGACTCGCGGGATACTATCGGAGATTCATTGAGAATTTTTCCAAAATTGCGAAGCCAATGACGGAGTTATTGAAAAAGGATACCAAATTTAAATGGACAGAAGAATGCGAAGCAAGTTTTCAGGAGTTAAAGAAATGTTTGACTACAGCCATACTGCTGATTCTGCCGGATATACACAAGGAGTTTCAAGTGTATTGCGATGCCTCTTGCCTAGGACTTGGAAGTGTGCTTATGCAGGATGGAAGAGTTGTCTCGTATGCCTCGCGACAACTAAAACCGCACGAAGTGAATTATGCCACACATGATTTGGAGTTGGCTACCGTAGTGCATGTGTTGAAGACCCGGAGGCATTACCTTATTGGAAATTGTTGTGATGTGTACATGGATCATAAGAGTTTGAAGTACATTTTCACACAAAAGGAGCTGAACCTTAGGCAAAGGAGATGGTTGGAGCTTATAAAGGATTATGACATGAAGCTTCACTATCATCCAGGCAAGGCCAATGTCGTAGCAGATGCCTTGAGATGGAAGAGTTATGCTAATACCCTAGTGAGCACGGGATTGCCAAAGGAGTTAGCAGAGGATCTCAGGGAACTTCGATTGGAGATTGTTCCTAGAGGTTTTGTGGCAACAATGGAGGTATAGTCTATGTTGTTAGGAAAGATTCGAGAAGCTCAGAAGGATGGCAAAGAGGTTGTCGATATAAAAGAGAGAATGAGCGAAGGAAAGGCCAAAGGTTTCTGTGAGGATGAACACGCCACCTTATGGTTCGAGGATCGTGTTTATGTGCCCAATAACACAGAGATCAGGAAGTTAATACTTCAGGAGGCTCATGACTCACCATACTCGATACACCCCAGAAACACCAAGATGTATTTGGATTTGAAGGAGCGTTTTTGGTGGACTGGTATGAAGAAGGATATTGCCGAGTATGTAGCCGTATGTCATGCATGTCAGAGAGTGAAGGCTGAGCATCAAAAGCCAGCAGGATTGCTACAGCCTATGCCGATACCCGAATGGAAGTGGGATAAACTTGGCATGGATTTTATCACCGGATTACCCAGGACCAAATCAGGATATGATTCTATATGGGTAGTAGTTGATCGCTTGACCAAAGTGGCTCACTTTATCCTAGTGAAAACCACCTATACAAGTGCAAAGTTGGCCAAGATATATATGAACAGGATCGTATGTCTGCATGGAGTTCCAAGGACAATCGTATCAGATAGAGGGACACAGTTTACTCCAAAGTTTTGGCATCAGCTGCACCAAACTTTGGGGACAAGGTTGGAGTTCAGTACAACATTTCACCCGCAGACCGATGGATAGACCAAGAGAGTCAACCAGATACTGGAGGATATGTTGAGAGCATGTGCGCTAGATTATGGATCTAGTTGGGATGACAATTGGCCCTACGCGGAGTTCCCATACAACAACAGCTATCAAGCTAGTTTTAAAATGGCACCGCTTGAAGCCTTGTACGGACGAAGGTGCAGAACACCGTTGATGTGGGATGAAGTCGGAGACCGACAATTGTTTGGACCAAATTTGATCAAAGAGTCTAAAGAGAAAGTTAAGTTGATCAGAGATAGACTGAAGATAGCTCAGTCCAGGCAGAAGAGTTATGCAGATTCGAAACGCAAGGAAATAACCTATGAAATTGGAGATAGAGCATATTTGCGAGTGTCATCCCTTCGAGGAGTGAAACATTTTGGAGTTAAGGGAAAGTTAGCCCCGAGATTTGTAGCATCATATCGAATTTTGGAACGTATGGGAGAAGTTTCCTACAAGTTGGAGTTACCTGAAGGACTGTCAGGAGTTCATGATGTATTTCATGTTTCACAGCTAAAGAAGTGCCATGCTGAGATGGCCGATATACCGTTAAGAGATACCGTACCCTTGGAGGCGATTTAGTTGGATAGTGATTTGACCTATGAGGAGAAGCCAGTCAGGATTCTCGAATTTGCCAGCCGAGTCACCCGCATCAGGGTTATCAAGTTTTGCAAAGTTCAGTGGAGCCACCATACCAAGGATGAAGCCACCTGGGAACGAGAGGATGATCTTCGCAAAGACCACCCACACCTATTCTCTAGCCAACCCGAATCTCGAATGCGAGATTCATCTTAAGGGGGGGGGTAGGTTTGTAACATCCCAAATTTTCAATTTGGAATGTTATACATAGATCATCCATGCATATCATATTTTATTGCATTTCGTTTTGCGATCCTCGAAATCCTAAGCAACTCAAGGACCCTCGGAGAGAATTGGGATTTCCCTGTTTTCATATTAGCGTTTTACCAAATATCGAAACGAGGATTTTTGGTTTTATTTATTTCTCTCTCCGAAAATATTTCATATTAAAATATTTGAGAGGACATAATATGACTTCTCCAAAATAAATGAAATATTGGAGGGAAAATATTAAAATCAAATATCTGTTTTTATTCGGAGTTTATTGCTATTTTATTTGAATTAGAAAAATTCGCCCGTTTTTCAAAGTTGCATTTTAGGGCCCAGAAAATGTTCATCATATTCTAAATATTTTATTTAGACGATGAACATTTATTTTGGCATTTTAGATTTTTATTTTATTTTCTAGGATTTTTTTTTAGTTTTGGCGGAATTATTAAAAAAATGCGCAGTGGCCAACTAGGCCGAAGCCCAACCGCCGGCCCGCTCCCCGCGCCCCCGTCTCCGAGCAGGAGACCGCGCACCGCGCCGCCGCCCGACCGGAGTCCGGCCGGGACTCCTCCCGCGCCTTGCCCTCTCCTCCAATCCGCGCCGCCCCGCCCCCTCCTTATAAGCCCGCCGCCCGCTGCCATGTCGCGCCGCCGCCGCCCCTCACCGGAGCCGCCGCCGCCGCTTGCCCTAGTCGCCGCCGCCCCGCGTTGCCCCACCGCTCGCCGGAGCCGCCCGCCTCGCCGGACCTCGCCGGAGGTAGAACCGTTCGATTTAAAAAAACCGGTTCAGTTTTTTTAGAAACCCTAGTTTTTTTGGATAGATCGGTTCACCGGTTTTTCATGGTTTAGTTACTTTGCGGACATTCGTCCGTACATTCGTTTTAATGAACGGAGTTCACTCGTTAGTAACAGACAACGAACGCTCGTTCGTTAGCCTGTTCCTCAGTTTTCTTTTTCTCGGATTTTTCCGCGATTATTTTCAATCGCGATTTCTGATCGGATTTTCGTTTTAGTTTATCTTTTCGCTCGTTTGTCGGAATCAGGCGATTCAAGCGCCTAGATCTTTGTCTCGAAACCCTCTTTCCATTTAACCAACTTGAACAAGCTTTTGCTATTGTAAAATTTGACCTTAGTCCAGATTAGTAAACGGATCTTGTTTCTTTCGTAGTTTGAGTTTCGTTACTCCGTTTGATTTGATTCTTTTTGCAAACCGGAGTTCTTAAGTTGAACTTCCCGGTTAGATCTTCTTATTTGAGATTTACCCGTGTTTATTTGCTTGATTGCTTATGTATGCTATTGTTTGTTTGCGATAGAACACCCGGAGTGCGAAGCATGCTACTACGAGTCCCTAGGTTTTGCGGATCGTCAGCAAGGCAAGTAACACTTTGATCATACCTCTTTACCGCCCCAGAAGGGCAGAAACACAAGGCGAGTGAAGTGAGCTGGGCAAAACCGCAATTGTTGAAAAAATAGGGGCAAATCAGTCGAGCGTGACCCAACTAGGGGCACGAATACAATTGTTCCTAAAATAAATTGCAGCAAGGTATTTTTGTATTCTTGGTTTAGTAGATCTAATAATAAAAGCAAAGGAAAATAGATTGCAAGGAAAATAATACGAGAAATAGACCCGGGGCCCATAGGTTTCACTAGTGGCTTCTCTCGAGAAAAATAGCAAACGGTGGGTGAACAAATTACTATTGGGCAATTGACACAACTTCAAATGATCATGACGATATCCAGGCAACGGTCATTACATAGGCATCACGTCCAAGATTAGTAGACCGACTCCTGCCTGCATCTACTACTATTACTCCACAAATCGACCGCTATCCAGCATGCATCCAGTGTATTAAGTTCATGGAGAAATGGAGTAATGCAATAAGAATGGTGACATGATGTAGACAAGATCTATCTATGTAGAGATAGACCCCATCATTTTATGTTTAGTAGCAACGATACATACGTGTCGGTTCCCCTTCTGTCACTGGGATCAAGCACCGTAAGATCAAACCCACTACAAAGCACCTCTTCCCATTGCAAGATAAATAGATCAAGTTGGCCAAACAAAACCCAAATACCGGAGAAGAAATACGAGGCTATAAGTAATCATGCATAAAAGAAATCAAAGAAACTCAAATACTTTCATGGATATAAAAAGATAGATCTAATCATAAATTCAAAGTTCATCGATCCCAAAAAACACACCGCAAAAGAGTTACATCATATGGATCTCCAACAGACCATTTTATTGAGAATCAGCGAGAGAGAGAGAGAGAGAGAGAGAGAGAGAGAGACGGAGAGGGAGAGAGAGGAAGCCATCTAGCTACTAACTACGGACCCGAAGGTCTACAAAGAACTACTCACGCATCATCGGAGAGGCACCAATGGAAGTGGTGAACCCCATCCGAGATGGTGTCTAGATTGGATCTGGTGGTTCTAGACTCTGAGGCGGCTGGATCAATATTTCGCCGACTCCCCTAGGGTTTTGGGAATATTGGGGTATTCATAGAGCAAATACACGGTCCGAGGGCACCCGAGGTGGGCACAACCCACCAGGGCGCGCCTGGACCTCCTGGCGCGCCCTGGTGGCTTGTGCTCTCCTCGAGCACCCCCCAGGCGTGGCCAGGGCCATTACATGTCTTTTGGTCCATAAAAAAACTCTTTAAAGTTTCGTGGCATTTGTACTACGTTTCGTATTGATTTTCTGTGATGAAAAAACATGCAAAAAACAACAACTGGCACTTGGCACTATGTCAATAGGTTAGTACCAAAAAATGATATAAAATGACTATAAAATGATTATAAAGCATCCAAGATTGATAATATAACAGCATGGAACAGTCAAAAATTATATATATGTTGGGAGACGTATCAGTAAGCACCTCAATATTGGCATAAACTTGGTAGTAATTAAAAATTTATTCCTTTGTTGTAGGGTAAAATTTGCTTTATGCAAATATTAAACTTAGAGCCAGCTAAATTTGCATATGGAGATAGTCTTTTTCATTATTATTCTATGGTGTGAAATTGATAGCATATTCCATGTGCTGACCTACATGGCTGCAATGTCTCATGTTGCAAACTTTTCCGACGAGGATTAAGGGGCGATAGGTCGTTGTTCTGCACTCAATTTGCCATGGAGTTGGATGGACTCATTCATCTTTGAAGCTTCTGTGGTTATTTTATTTAGTTGGCCTTCAGCCATATTTATGTAATAAATACTCTTTTGAGGACCTCGATGTAATAAGTGTGTGATTGAACTTTATTATAACTCCTCGAGTACTCTGTGTGTCAGCATACCGATCCATGGATGACACTTAAGCACAAAGACTTCGATCCATTTGGGTCAGGTCGCTACAGGTTGTGGAGAATACAAAAAGAAGGAGATAGTCTCACATCAACTAGGCGTATCAACGAGCTATGGAGATTCCCATCAATAGATATCAATCTGAGTGAGTAGGGATTGCCATGCAACAGGTGCACTAGAGCTATAAGTTTATAAAAGCTCAAAAGGAAACTAAGTAGGTGTGCATCCAACTTGCTTGCTCACGAAGACCTAGAGCAATTTGCGGAAGCCCGTCATTGAAATATACAAGCCAAGTTCTATAATGAAAAATTCCCACTAGTATATGAAAGTGACAACATAGGCGACTCTCTATCATGAAGATCATGGTGCTACTTTGAAGCACAACTGTGGAAAATGGATAGTAGCATTGCCCCTTCTCTCTTTTCTCTCTTTTTTTCTTTTTTCTTTTTATTTTTTCGTGGGCTTCTTTGGCCTCTTTTATTTTATTTTTGTAAAGTCCGGAGACTCATCCCAACTTGTGAGGGAATCATAGCTTCCTTCATCCTTTCCTCACATGGGACAATGTCTAATAATGATGATCATCACACTTTTTATTTACTTACAACTCAAGAATTACAACTCGATACTTAGAAAAAAAATATGACTCTATATGAATGCCTCCGGCGGTAAACCGGGATGTGCAATGATCTAGCATAACAAATGACATAAAAAACGGACAAGCCATGAAAACATCATGCTAGCTATCTTAGGATCATGCAAGCAATATGACAATGATGGTGCGTGTCATAATAAACGGAACGATGGAAGTTGCATGGCAATATATTTCAGAATGGCTATGGAAATGCCATAATAGGTAGGTATGGTGGCTCTTTTGAGGGAGGGTAAATGATGGGTTTAATGCACTAGTGAAAGTTGCGCGGTACTAGACAGGCTGGCAATGATGGAAGGGTGAGAGTGCGTATAATCCATGGACTCAACATTAGTCATAAAGAACTCACATACTTGTCGCAAAAAATTATTAGTTACCAAAACAAAGTAATAGACGCATGCACCTAGGGGGATAGATTGGTAGGAAAAGACCATAGCTCGTCCCCAACCGCCACTCATAAGGAGGACAATCAATAAATAAATCATGCTCCGACTTCATCACATAATGGTTCACCATACGTGCATGCTACGGGAATCACAAACTTTAACAAAAGTATTTCTACCAATCCACAATTACTCACTAGCATGACTCTAATATCACCATATTTATATCTCAAAACAATCATAAGGAATCAAACTTCTCATAGTATTCAATGCACTTCATATGAAAGTTTTTATTATATCCCTCTTGGATTCCCATCATATTAGGACTAAATTCATAACCAAAGCAAATTACCATGTTGTTTAGAGAGACTCTCAAAATAATATAAGCGAAGCTTGAGAGTTCAACAATTTCTATAAAATAAAACTACCGCCGTGCTCTAAAAAGATATAAGTGAAGCACTAGAGCAAAATTGCCTAGCTCAAAAGATATAAGTGAAGCACATAGAGTATTCTAATAAATCATGATTCATGTGTGTCCATCTCAAAAGGTGTGTACAGCAAGGATGATTGTGGCAAACTAAAAAGCAAAGACTCATATCATACAAGACGCTCCAAGCAAAAAACATATCATGTGGTGAATAAAAATATAGCCTCAAGTAAATTTACCGAGAGACAAAGACGAAAAAGGGGATGCCTTCCGGGGCATCCCCAAGCTTAGATGCTTGGTTGTCCTTGAATATTACCTTTTGGTGCCTTGGTCATCACCAAGCTCAGGCTCTTGACACTCCATATTCCATAGTCCATCAAATATTTACCCAAAACTTGAAAACTTCACAACACAAACTCAACAGAAAACTCATGAGATCCGTTAGTATAAGAAAATAAATCACCACTTTTGGTGCTGTTGTGAACTCATTTTTTATTTATATTGGTGTAATATCTACTATATTCCAACTTCTCCATGGTTCATACCCCCCGATACTACCCATAGATTCATTAAAATAAGCAAACAACACATAGAAAACAGAATATGTCAAAATAGAACAGTCTGTACCAATCTGGAAACTTCGAATACTTTTGTAACTCCCAAAATTATGAAAAATTAGGAAAACAGAGGCAATTTGTATATAAATCTTGTGCAAGAAGAATAAGTATTTTATCACGCTTATGTAAAAATCAAAATTATTTTATTGGGTGCAAAATTTTCTGTTTTTCAGCAAGATCAAATCAACTATCACCATAAGCCATCCCAAAGGTCTTACTTGGAACAAACATTAATTAAAACACCAAAACACATCTAACCAGAGGCAAGATAATAAATTTATTCAAAAAAACAAAAACAAAAAAAAAATTGGGTTGCCTCCCAACAAGCGCTATTGTTTAACGCCCCTAGCTAGGCATTGATAATTTCGATGATGCTCACATGAAAGATAGCAATTGAAACACGAAGAGAGCGTCATGTAGCATGTGAAAAACACATCTAAGTCTAACATACTTCCTATGCATAGGCATCTTATAACCAAACAAGTTATCAAGGGAGGCAAAAACTAGCATATGCAAGGAAGAAGAAAGGAACAATAACAATCTCTAAAACGTAAAACAAAATAAAAGTAAATAAATTGCAGCAAGATGTTTTTGGTATTTTTGATTTATAGATCTGAAAATATAAGATGGAAAATAGACCTGGGGGCCATAGGTTTCTCTAGAGGCTTCTCTCTTGAAGGCAAATAATACAGTGGGTGAACAAATTACTGTCGAGCAATTGATAGAAAAGTGCAAAGTTATGACGATATCCAAGGCAATGCTTATGCATATAGGCCTCACATCCGTGTCAAGTAGACCAAAACGATTCTGCATCTACTACTATTACTCGACACATCGACCGCTATCCAGCATGCACTAGAGTATTAAGTTCATAAGAACTGAGTAAGGCCTTAAGTAAGATGACATGATGTAGAGGGGTAAACTCAAGCAATATGATGAAAACCCCATCTTTTTACCCTTGATGACAACAATACAAATACGTGCCTTGCTACCCCTACTTTTTCACTAGGTGAGGACACCGCAAGATTGAACCCAAAACTAAGCACCTCTCCCATTGCAAGAAAAACCAATCTAGTTGGCCAAACCAAACCGATAATTCAGAGAGAAATACAAAGATATCAAATCATGCATATAAGAATTCAGAGAAGATTCAAATAATATTCATAGATAATCTGATCATAAATCCACAATTCATCGGATCTCGACAAACACGCCGCAAAAGAAGATTACATTGGATAGATCTCCAAGAACATCGAGGAGAACATGGTATTGAGGATCAAAGAGAGAGAAGAAGCCATCTAGCTACTAGCTATGGACCCGTAGGTCTATGGTAAACTACTCAGGCTTCATCGAAAGGGCAATAGGGTTGATGTAGAAGCCCTCCGTGATCGAATCCCCCTCCGGCAGGGTGGCGGAAAAGGTCCCAAGATGGGATCTCACGGGTACAGAAGGTTACGGCGGTGGAAAAGCATTTTAGTGGACACTTCTGGTCAATTGGGAATATTTGGAAATTTATAGGCCGAGAATTATGGTTAGAGGACCTTCGAGGTGCCCACAAGCGAGGGGACGTGCCCCCCCAGGGCGCGCCCTGGAGGCTTGTGGCCTCCTCGGGACTCCTCTAACTTCATCTCCAAGTCTTACGTGTGTCTTCTGGTCTAAGAAAAATCATGGCGAAAGTTTTATTCCGTTTGATATTCCTTTTCTGTAAAACTCAAAAACAAGGAAAAACAGAAACTGGCTGTAACATCCCAAAATTCTAAATTTTGGAATGTTATAATAAAGAGATAGATCTGATTGCTTGTTTGATTGATTGTCTGAAAGTGAGTGAATTCAAAACTTTTTGAAAGTTAAGTGAGAGGGAATAAAAGGACTTTCCCAAACTTTCATATTTGCATTCTGATCTCCGTGAATTCAAACTCTTTTCACCACAAAACCCTAGAGAGAAGATGACATGACTTCTTCCATTTAAATTAAATGAAAGGGGTGTTGAAAATATTTGAACTTCATTTGGAAAATATTTCAAATTCTGAAACTTTACGCAACTCAATGATTTTCACGAGCAAAGATAAATGACTTCTTCAAATTATATGAAATATGAGTTGGGAGTTTTAAAGAATTAAATTCAAAGTTCTTTTGAATTTATATTCAATTTCGAGTTATTTGAGTTTTATTCAAATTATTTTTCTCCAAAAATAAAATATATGGAAATTAGGGTAACATGATTCCCTACAATAGAAAATTGGAGAAAAATTAATTTGAAATCATTTTGGTATTTTAAAATGATTTTTGTTGGATTTTAATAGACTAGCAGCACTCTTTGATTTATTAGAATTTGTGTGTATTTAATTTAATGCTAGAAAAATGTTCAAGTCGTAGAAAATCTTTTTCTGAAAATTTTGATATATTATATGCCTATATAATATTTTTTTTTATTTCTCTTGTTTTTATTTGTTTTGTTTGTCTGAAAAAAAAGAAAATCTTTATTTAAAAAAATTAGGCCGAAGCCGACTGAGCCGGCCCAGCACCGAGCCAGGCCGCAGCCCAATGGCCCATCCCGCTCGTCCCCGAGCTCGGGCAGGTCGCCGCCTCCTGCCCGACTCCGTCGCCGCCACCGTGACCTTCGCGGAGTCCGCCGCCGCCCCGCCTTGCACTCCACGCCACCGCCTCGCCTCCCTTCTATAAATCGCGCCCCGGGACTGCGCCACTTCCGCTTCCCCCGAAGCCGCCGCTCCTCGTCCCGCGTTGCGCCGCCGCCGCTACCAGATACGCCGCCGCGCCGCCACTGCCGCACCGCAGCCCCGCCGCCTCTCGCCTCGCGCCGCCACCGCACCTCCGCCCACTCCCGCGCCGCGTAGCCGCACCGCGCCGCCTCCTACCGCTGTTGTCGCCTCACCAGAACCACCATGCCGCCTCGCCTCACTGTCGCCGGAGTTAACCGACGCCGCCGCCGGTTTTCTGCGAAAAACCGATCGAACCGGTACTAAACCGCCGAACCGCCCGGTTTTCCGTTTTTTTATTAGTTTAGGTTTTCTCTTTTAAACCGATCGGTTTTTCTTTTAGTCTAGATTATCTAACGAACGTTCGTCGTTTAGATTTCTGTAGCGAGCGTTCGCTCGATAGACTTTTCCTTTTTTTTCTTTTCTTATTAATTTCGGCCAGGGACCTATATGTGAGGATTTTCTTTACAGATTAGTCCTTGTTCATCAATCGATCACTACTTTTTACCCGTTTGTCTAAATCCAACGAAACCAACGCCCACTTCTTCGTTACGATCTCCTCTATCCAGTAATCCAACCCAAACATGTTTTTGAAAAGTTTAAAATTTTAATTAGATCAGATTTGAATTCAAACTTCATTTGATCATAACTTGAGTTTCGTAGCTCCATTTGAGTTGATTCTTTTTGCAAATCGAAGCTCTTGACCTAAACTTTCTAATAAGGCCATATTCATATAATTTTGGTACTATTAGAAATTGTTTTATGTTGCAAGAGTATTTGCTTGGTTTTGATGTTTTCTGAATTGACTTCTTCGATCTTTCTGATACTTTGAGTGATTGCTTATGTGTGGTTACTATTGCTTGCTTACGATAGATTGACCGGAGTGTGACAAGTAGAGCTATCAAGATTTTTGAGTGTGAATCATCTTCATCAACATTGCAGGAAAGTTCACACTTTGATCATATCCCCTTTCATACCCAGTTTTTATTGCATTAGATCAAACCTCAAACATTGCATGATTAGGATCTAATTAAATTGTGGGTATTGGGAAGTAGTTGATGAGGTAGGAACCTATTGCCCTGCATTCAAACCTTGGGAGTTACTATTACGTTATGCTTACATTGCCATGCTATTCTCGTAGACGTGGATTGGGTTTTGAGAGTATTCATGACAGATGTGAGTTTGTTAATTAATGGTTTACTTAAGGTGGCAACTTAAACACACATCTGGGTGGATTGAGGTACCTGGTTATTCCAGGATTGCCTGTCTAGGCACCTGGGTAGACCAGGATTGCCTGTTTTTTTCGCACCGCCACCCAGGCTCAAAGGGATCATGAGATTATTCATATTAGAAACTTCCGTGTGCAGCCACAAGCTATTATGGGCTCTAGCCTGGTTGATTAAGTCGTGTGAACTCTTACAGTGGTAGACTAGCAGATGTAGGGGTTGTAGGTGGTACGGTCTACCCATCGTATGGTGCAAACGCTTCTGAAAGACTATGTCTCGGTCATCCGTTTCTCAAACACCATGTAGTGCGAGAAATCCAACGGAGGAGATCGAGTCTTGTGGGGAAAAGTGCGCAAACCTCTGCAGAGTGTATAAACTAGTCATGATTAGCCGTGTCCCCTGTTATGGACATCTTGAGTATCTAGTTCTTGGATTATCCTGTGGATCTCATCATGTTACTTTAAATGAATATTGTTGGGTTTACTGATGTTACTTAATTGGGATTGAGAATGCTGTCAACCATTCTCAATGCTCAACAACCACCATGATAGTTAATTAAAATGTATTCCTTTATAGTAGGGAAAAATTGGCTTTTCGCAAAACATATAACCATAGAGCTTTTCCACCAGCCAAATATGCATGTAGTGATAGCCTTTATTCATCATTCTCTATGGTGTGAAATTGCCAGTACATTCAATGTACTGACCCTCTGTGGCTGCAACGTCTCATGTTGCAGGATTTCTTACGACGAGTAAGTGATACGTTAGGGTTACGATTTCTACACTCAACTTTGCCGTTGGTGTTGATGGGAATCCACAACCTTGTTACTTCCGCTATTTTGGATTGAGGTAATAGTATTTTACGTTACTTTTACATGTGATTTACCTCTGTTATAAATCCTCGAGTACTATGTGTGTCAGCATACCAATCCAGGGATGACACTTAAGCATAGAGACTTGACCCATTCGGGTCGGGTCGCTACAAGATGGTATCAAAGCACATGTTGACTGTAGGATGTGACCCTAGAAACTGGCAAGCCCATAGCAAAGATTTTTCTCTACAACTTTCCCTTTCAAAAAGATCTTTTACCTCTCTTCTCTTCTGAGCTTATTCAAAAATTCCCTTTTGTGAGACCATACCCTTTCCCCTTTTGACCACACGAAGATTCGACTGATGAGACCACTCCAAGAAGTACAAGATATCGGACAACCGAGATCATTCGGAATGAAGAGGATTTTACCATACATCATATAATGGAAACTACAATGGTTGAAGACTCCGAAGACTAGGAGAATTTGAAGACTCTAAAGAATTTTCCAGATTTGTATGAACTAGGAAGGCACCCCTTATGGAACTTGGCAGACTAAGGAAGCCAGCAATGCCTGAGATCAAGGTGCATCGAAGAAAGACCGAGCATGGAGAGTTAAAAACCTCAAAGTGTTGTCAAGAAAACCCTAAGGCAGGAGATATCAACTATGGAATGATAGCTCATGGGAATGACAAGAGCAGAAACACGGTTATCCGTGATGTCATCGCCCGCTCATGCTATTGTCACCGTGCTGAGTTAAGGATGCATTTCAATTTGATTGAAGAAGGCTGATGGAGCACCTATTAGTAAGATGAAGTTTTAACCTTAGCCGGTGTATCACCAGGATCTAGAGTAGTACATCAAGAAGTTTAAGATGGACCTACAAGAAGCAGTATTTTGACAAGGACGTATTTCATGAGGGACTCAGGACCCTAAAGATGAAAGTAGCCAAGCTGGAGGAGCTACAACCTCGAGATACCGAAGATTTGTCAGGAACTGAAGGACAGTATGACCATGGCTCATACCAAGGATGTTGAAACCCAGAAGTTTGGAATGCAACTCTAGAATATTCCAGGATGTCACCAGAGACTTTGCTACAGCAAAGATGAGCTGGCAAAAAGACTTGAGAAGACAAGCATGATCGGAAGAAGCCATTGGAGGTATGAACAAGGCTTGAAGAGTTTGGAGACGTTGAAGATTTATTGACCTTTAGAAGACCAAACCCCTGTTATATACCTACGTTAGATGCGACGTTTGTGAGCTGTCATTTGTTTGATGTTTTTCCCGACGGCCACAAATAAAATCTGTCTTTTCAAAACTATTGTTTGCATTGTGTGCATCCCTCTCTATCTCTCTTATCTCACCCCAAACCCATGGACCCAATAGAGGACGAATAGAGATGAACTCATGTTTTCCTGGACCGATAAGTCAATTGGAGATGGACCGATGGATTCGGAACATGGAGGATCACATGAAGGATAACCCCATAGTTGGAAAGGATATGACCCAGCATGCTCTTCAGTGCTTTCAAAGAGGTGCTGCTACTTGGTGGAGGATATACCAAACCATGAATGGATGGCAAGGAGTAACCACTTGGAAAGAATTTAAGTTGACTCTGCCGAAGTCTCGGCTTGTGAAGCCTTATGGAAAGGATATGAAGAAACCTTGTGCATGCAAGATTTGTGGAGAAAAAGGACACACCCATAAAGAACACAAGGATGAATGCCCCAATTGTGAAGGAAGTCACCCAGTTGAAGAATGCCCAATTAGGCAGATTACTTGTTTCTTGTGTGAAGGGACTACCCACTATCCTGCTCAGTGTCACATTTACCCCATGGTACAACGAACCATCCAACAGAAGAAAGAAGTAATGAAAGGATCCCTCATGGAAATTTTAGAAGAAGTTGTGATGAAGGAAGAGATGGAGGACACACCTAAAGAAGACCCGAGAAAATCCTACACTAAGTCTTGCTATTCATGTGGAGAAGAAGGACACATCTCCCAAAAATTGTTTGAATGGGGATCTAGTAGAAATCCCGGCATAGGAAGTAGAATATGACCCACAGGAAATAGAAGCCATGATTGGCATGGAAAGGTCTAGGAAGAGAAGCAGATTGGATTCCAGGAAGGACCTGAGTCGTATCACCTGTTACAGGTGCAAGGAGTTAGGGCACTACTTCAACAGTTACCCAAAAAGGAAACCTCAGAAGTAATATGTTTTAGTTGTAATGGAGCAGGGCACTTTGCCAGAGAATGCCCTAAGGAGAAGGAAACTTGTGCTAGATAGTTGAGTTTGCAACAAAAGAAATGGAGTAGTAGAAGTGAGAACATCTTCTTTTATATTGAGGTGTTGAGTTGAGACATGTAATGGAAAAGCAAGAGATTGTAATACTTTGAGAATTTGAGAAAGTTAGCATCGCTGGTACTGATATGGATTTTATGAGTTGTTACTCTATGAAGAAGGATTTTGACCATTTCTGAGGATATGAGAAATATGGTCTATGGAAGATTTGTGCATTTATGGGTGGTAGTACCCTGTAAGAACTCCTGACCCCTGGAAAAGATAAGGATACTCCACTGAGTGGATTTCGGACAAAATGAATACGAGTTTTGTCTCGATATGTGTGGTACCCCAAGAGTATGTGGGATGAAGTTGGAGACCATCAGTTGTTTGGACCAAATGTGATCAAGGAGTCAGAAGAGAATGTTAAGTTGATTTGAGATAGACTGAAGGTAGCTCAGTCCAGGCAGAAGAGTTATGCAGACTCAAAAATGCAAGGAGGTAGTCTATGAAATTGGAGATAGAGCATTTCTTCGTATGTCCCCTCTGCGAGGAGTTAAAAGAATTGGAGTTAAGGGACAGTTAGCCCCGAGATTTGTAGGACCATACCGAGTTTTGGAGCTTATGCGAGAAGTGGCCAACAAGTTGGAGTCACCCGAAGGACTGTCAGGAGTTCAAGATGTGTTTCACGTTTCTCAGTTGAAGAGTGCCATGCGGAGATGGCCAATATTCCCCTGTAAGGACGCTTGACCGCGGAAAGGATAACGATGTTCTACGAAGTGAATATGGACTTCATAAGTATAAGTTTTTATCTCGGTATGAGGGATATCCCACGAGGATGAAGAGATAAATTACTATTGGATATAAAGGAGGTATGATGTCGGAAATATGGATCAATGGAAACTCCATGATGAGTCTGAGTAATCACGTCCTAGTTTGGTGCCAATAGAAGGAAGAAAGACAGTACAATTGGATGGATTTAAGTATGCTAGGAAGCTGGAAGTTGGATGTTGGAATAATGATCAGTTGCCCCGATGATGTTTTCAAGGTTTACAAGTGATGAGATGGGCCATAACCCACAGGCTCCAGAACCTGCCAAGAAGCAAGCACACTCTTGCTGAAGGAAAAACCCTGGAAGGAGTTATGTTTTATCGATAGACAATCTTATAGGAATTACGCAAAACCTGAGAGTTGTGAAGGAACGATAGATGGTTGTTTGGCTTGTAGAATCTATGGATTTATTCGAACCCAGTTCGTCGACAAGAGAAATTCTGCAATGCTTGTGAGGATGACCGAGTGTTAGAATGCGAGATTCTCTAAACCGTATACACGGTAATGATTTGGGTGCGAGATGGATTGATCACCATACTGACTTACTCTTATTATTCGCCTTGCTATATGGGATGGTAAATCTGAGTGACTTACCTATAGTAGAGAGACGACGATCAAACCTTGTTTAAACCCTAGAATGGTATAAGTATTTTCCCTTGTACAAGGCAGCTTTGCCAACCGTAGGTTATACGGTGAGGATCAACCCAGACCCATTTCCTGCAGGAAAAACCATAAATTGTTGACCACCATGAGATATCGATAGTTGATTAGTATTGGCGCCAGACCCATCAGCTAAGAAGACCCAGTCTCAGAAGAACCTTACCAAGATGAAAGGACAGAAGAATTGCGGTAAAGGTTATGCCACTACCGGAAGAGCCCAGAGAAGGAATTATCCTTACGATCTGAGAAGACCGACACTGTTAACAATATGGATGAAGTATATGAGTTTTGATGGAACCGTAACCATGCTTCTAAGGGTGGTAACACCCCAAACCCCCTCCTGCGACAATTGATGGATTTTGAGAAGGCCCCGACCCTAACCTATTTCTTTCTAGCCTCTCTGAATCTCGAGGACGAGATTCATTTTAAGGGTGGTAGGTTTGTAACATCCCAAAATTCTAAATTTTGGAATGTTATAATAAATAGATAGATTTGATTGATTGTCTGAAAGTGAGTGAATTCGAAACTTTTTGAAAGTTAAGTGAGAGGGAATAAAAGGACTTTCCCAAACTTTCATATTTGCATTCTGATCTCCGTGAATTCAAACTCTTTTCACCACAAAACCCAAGAGAGAAGATGACATGACTTCTTCCATTTAAATTAAATGAAAGGGGTGTTGAAAATATTTGAACTTCATTTGGAAAATATTTCCAATTCTGAAACTTTATGCAACTCAATGATTTTCACGAGCGAAGATAAAATGACTTCTTCAAATTATATGAAATATGAGTTGGGAGTTTCAAAGAATTAAATTCAAAGTTCTTTTGAATTTATTTTCAATTTGGAGTTATTTGAGTTTTATTCATAATAAAATTCTCCAAAAATAAAATATATGGAAATTAGGGTAACATGATTCCCTACAATAGAAAATTGGAGAAAAATTAATTTGAAATCATTTTGGTATTTTTAAAATGATTTTTGTTGAATTTTAATAGACCAGCAGCACTCTTTGATTTATTAGAATTTGTGTGTATTTAATTTAATGCTAGAAAAATGTTCAAGTCGTAGAAAATCTTTTTCTGAAAATTTTGATATATTATATGCCTATATAATATATTTTTTCTGTTGTTTTTATTTGTTTTGTTTGTCTGGAAAAAAAGAAAATCTTTATTTAAAAAGATTTTAGGCCGAAGCCGACTGGGCCGGCCCAGCACCGAGCCAGGCCACAGCCCAATGGCCCATCCCGCTCGTCCCCGAGCTCGGGCAGGTCTCCGCCTCCTGCCTGACACCGCCGCCGCCACCGTGACCTCCGCGGAGTCCGCCGCTGCCCCGCCTTGCACTCCACGCCACCGCCTCGCCTCCCTTCTATAAATCGCGCACCGGGACCGCGCCACTTCCGTTTCCCCCGAAGCCGCCGCTCCTCGTCCCGCGTTGCGCCGACGCCGCTACCAGATACGCCGCTGCGCCGCCACTGCCGCACCGCAGCCCCGCCGCCTCTCGCCTCGCGCCGCCACCGCACCTCCGCCCGCTGCCGCGCCGCGTAGCCGCACCGCGCCGCCTCCTGCCGCTGCTGTCGCCTCACCGGAACCACCGTGCCGCCTCGCCTCACTGTCGCCGGAGTTAACCGCCGCCGCCGCCGGTTTTCGGCGAAAAACCGATCGAACCGGTACTAAACTGCCGAACCGCCCGGTTTTCCGTTTTTTATTAGTTTAGGTTTTCTCTTTTAAACCGATCGGTTTTTCTTTTAGTCTAGATTATCTAACGAACATTCGTCGTTTAGATTTCTGTAGCGAGCGTTCGCTCGATAGATTTTTCCTTTTTTTTTCTTTTCTTATTAATTTTGGCCAGGGACCTATATGTGGGGATTTTGTTTACAGATTAGTCCTTATTCATCAATCGATCACTACTTTTTACCCGTTTGTCCAAATCCAACGAAACCAACGCCCACTTCTTCGTTACGATCTCCTCTATCCAGTAATCCAACCCAAACATGTTTTTGAAAAGTTTAAAATTTGAATTAGATCAGATTTGAATTCAAACATCGTTTGATCATAACTTGAGTTTCGTAGTTCCGTTTGAGTTGATTCTTTTTGCAAATCGAAGCTCTTGACCTAAACTTTCTAATAAGGCCAAATTCATATAATTTTGGTACTGTTAGAAATTGTTTTATGTTGCAAGAGTATTTGATTGGTTTTGATGTTTTCCGAATTGACTTCTTCGATCTTTCTGATACTTTGAGTGATTGCTTATGTGTGGTTACTATTGCTTGCTTACGATAGATTGACCGAAGTGTGACAAGTAGAGCTATCAAGATTTTTGAGTGTGAATCATCTTCATCAACATTGCAGGCAAGTTCACACTTTGATCATATCCCCTTTCATACCCAGTTTTTATTGCATTAGATCAAACCTCAAACATTGCATGATTAGGATCTAATTAAATTGTGGGTATTGGGAAGTAGTTGATGAGGTAGGAACCTATTGCCCTGCATTCAAACCTTGGGAGTTACTATTACGTTATGCTTACATTGCCATGCTATGCTCGTAGACGTGGATTGGGTTTTGAGAGTATTCATGACAGATGTGAGTTTGTTAATTAATGGTTTACTTAAGGTGGCAACTTAAACACACATCTGGGTGGATTGAGGTACCTGGTTATTCCAGGATTGCCTGTCTAGGCACCTGGGTAGACCAGGATTGCCTGTTTTTTTTTCGGACCGCCACCCAGGCTCAAAGGGATCATGAGATTATTCATATTAGAAACTTCTGTGTGCAGCCACAAGCTATTATGGGCTCTAGCATAGTTGATTAAGTCGTGTGAACTCTTACAGTGGTAGACTAGCAGATGTAGGGGTTGTAGGTGGTACGGTCTACCCATCGTAAGGTGCAAACGCTTCTGAAAGACTATGTCTCAGTCATCCGTTTCTCAAACACCATGTAGTGCGAGAAATCCAACGGAGGAGATCAAGTCTTGTGGGGAAAAGTGCGCAAACCTCTGCAGAGTGTATAAACTAGTCATGATTAGCCGTGTCCCCGATTATGGACATCTTGAGTATCTAGTTCTTGGATTATCCTGTGGATCTCATCATGTTACTTTAGATGAATATTGTTGGGTTTAATGATGTTACTTAATTGGGATTGAGAATGCTGTCAACCATTCTCAATGTTCAACAACCACCATGATAGTTAATTAAAATGTATTCCTTTATAGTAGGGAAAAATTGGCTTTTCGCAAAAACATATAACCATAGAGCTTTTCCACCAGCCAAATATGCATGTAGTGATAGCCTTTATTCATCATTCTCTATGGTGTGAAATTGCCAGTACATTCAATGTACTGACCCTCTGTGGCTGCAACGTCTCATGTTGCAGGATTTCTTACGACGAGTAAGTGATACGTTAGGGTTACGATTTCTACACTCAACTTTGCCGTTGGTGTTGATGGGAATCCACAACCTTGTTACTTCCACTATTTTGGATTGAGGTAATAGTATTTTACGTTACTTTTACATGTGATTTACCTCTGTTATAAATCCTCGAGTACTATGTGTGTCAGCATACCAATCCAGGGATGACACTTAAGCATAGAGACTTGACCCATTCGGGTCGGGTCGCTACAAGATGGTATCAAAGCACATGTTGACTGTAGGACGTGACCCTAGAAACTGGCAAGCCCATAGCAAAGATTTTTCTCTACAACTTTCCCTTTCAAAAAGATCTTTTACCTCTCTTCTCTTCTGAGCTTATTCAAAAATTCCCTTTTGTGAGACCATACCCTTTCCCCTTTTGACCACACGAAGATTCGACTGATGAGACCACTCCAAGAAGTACAAGATATTGGACAACCGAGATCATTCGGAATGAAGAGGATTTTACCATACATCATAATAATGGAAACTACCATAGCATATTAATGCATATAAAACATCCAAAATAGATAATATAATAGCATGGAACAATAAAAAATTATAGATACATTGGAGAAGTACAGTGAATATGTTGGGAAGCGAAACTATAAGCCCCTATCTTCCTATGTGTCCGGTTGAAACTTTTTGCTCATGTGTATGCGGTGAGTGTTAGCAATCATAGAAGACTATATGATGGTTGAGTATGTGGACTTTCCAAAAGGCTCTGATACTTGACCCTTCCTGAAAAGATGATGAATTGTAGTTGCAGAGTTGACTGAGAACATAGTTTGTTGGTTTTAATAAAGTTTATGATTTATACTTCGATGTTGTGATGAATTGTTACTTGTTCATGAGAAGTTATATGATGAAAGTCCTATGACAAAGTTTTATGTTAAATTTTGTTGCTGTTATAATAATTTACATGATGTTTCTATGTCCGTATTTTTGTTTTTATCGACACCTCTCTCTCTCTCTAAGCATGTGGACATGTTTTTCGATTTTGGTTTTCGCTTGAGGACAAGCGAGGTCTAACCTTGGGGGAGTTGATATGTCCATTTTGCATCATGTTTTCCTACTGTTATTTATAATGCTTTTATGCATAATAATGCCTTTTAGAGTATTTCTAATGCCTTTTCTCTCATAATGTGCAAGGTTTACACAAAGAGGGAGAATGCCGGCAGCTGGAATTCTGGACCTGAAAAAGCTATGTCAGAGTTACCTATTCTGCACATCTCCAAATGAGCTAAAAATTTACGAAGAATTATTTTGCAATATATAAAAAATACTGGAGCAAATAACTATCAGAGAAGGCCCACTAGGTGGGCACAACCCACCTGGGCGCGCCCTGGTGGGTTGTGCCCTCCTCGGCCCACTTCCGGTGCCTCTCTTCTGGTATATAAGTCATTTTGACCTATAGAGAATAAGGAGAGGACTTTCGGGACAAAGCGCCGTCGTCTCGAGGCGGAACTTGGGCAGGAGCACTTTTGCCGGAGCGATTCCGCCGGAGGAACTTCCCTCCCAGAGGGGGAAATCATCGTCATCATCATCACCAACAACTCTCCCATCTTGGAAAGGGCAATCTCCATCACCATCTCCTCTCAAACCCTACTTCATCTCTTGTGTTCAATCTTGTACCAGAACATTAGGTTGGTGCTTGTGGGTGACTAGTAGTGTTGATTACATCTTGTAGTTGATTATTATATGGTTTATTTGGTGGAAGATTGTACGTTTAGATCCATTATGCTATTTAATACCCCTCTAATCATGAGCATGATCATCATTTGTGAGTAGTTACTTTTGTTCTTGAGGTCACGGGAGAAATCTTGTTGCAAGTAATCATGTGAACTTGATATGCGTTCGATATTTTGATGATATGTATGTTGTGAGTCCCTTAGTGGTGTCATGTGAACGTCGACTACATGACACTTCACCATATTTGGGTCTAAGGGAATGCATTGTGAAGTAGTTATTAGATGATGGGTTGCTAGAGTGACAGAAGCTTAAACCCTAGTTTATGGGCTACTTCATAAGGGACCGATTTCGATCCAAAAGTTTAATGCTATGGTTAGATTTTATCTTAATACTTTTCTCATAGTTGCGGATGCTTGCGAGGGGGTTAATCATAAGTAGGAGGTTTTTTCAAGTAAGAACAACACCTAAGCACCGGTCCACCCACATATCAAATTATCAAAGTAGCGAATACAAATCAAACCAACATGATGAAGTGACTAGTTGAAATTTTGGTGTACCCTCAAGAATGTTTTTCTTATTATAAGAGACCCTTTTGGCCTGTCCTTTGACACAAAAGGATTGGGCTAACTTGATACACTTTATTTACCGTTACCGTTATTTGCTCGTTACAAATTATCTTGCTATCAAACTACTCGTACTTACAATTTCAGTGCTTGCAGAGATTACCTTGATGAAAACCACTTGTCATTTCCTTCTACTCCTTGTTGGGTTCAACACTCTTACTTATCAAAAGGACTACGACTGATCTTCTATACTTGTGGGCCATTAGCCGGCTGTGGCCTTGGTTGTTCACCCCAACACCATGGGAGGCCTCGGCCAGGGGTGGCGCACTGGAGCAGCGATGGGCGCGGCCAGCACGGGCGACGACAGGCGAGCACCGGCAGGTGGCGACGAGACCACGTGCGGGCCGCTGCGGTGCGGGGGCGCGGGTCTGTGTGGCAGCGGCAACTAAGGATGACAATTTTACCCATGGGTACGGATACCCGCGGATACCGTACCTGCATGGGCAGGGTATGGGCATAATTTTATACCCATTGATAGTATCCATTCCCTATTCGTTAAGTCATGGATAATGTATAGGTATAGTGTTGTACCCATGAATTTACACATACGTTACCCATCTATACCGACATCTTACTTGTCGGACTAATGTTATTTCGTGAAGTTTGTAGTGAGCTTGTGAACCTATGTTAAAGTTGTCACCAATTGTCAATTTGAATTGAGATAATTGTCTTATACTCATCTACCTGTTATTGAGTTGAGATAAAAAAAACTGCCAAATGTGCTATGGATTGAATGTAAAATTATGAATAATTCGTGTACTATTTGATCTACTCGTTGGATACCCAGTGGGTATGGGTACCCATCGGATATGGTCACGGGTAAAGTTCCGTACCGATGAGAACGGGTATGGGTAGAATTTTTTACCATTGACTGGATGGGTATGGGTATGGTATTGCTCTACCCTTCTCATACCCTACTCATTGCCATCCTTACACACACACGCATGTGCTACCTCTATGAGCACCTTCGATACACTGGGCCGGCATCACATCCGGAGATTGACAAGAGTCACCACAGGCGACTCCATAGTTAATGGAAACGTCTTCTCCCACACAACGAAAAATCAGAAAAATACGAGTACCAATGCAAAACCCCGGTGGGCTGGTTCCATCACAAAAAACCTAACCCATGAAGATACGATTTTGGCATGCTCTATCACGATGCCAAACAATCACATACACTACTCTATGTTTTCTGTTTTTTTTTTTGCAGGGAACACTATGTTTTGTTGTTGGCATCATGGTGCAGAAGAAGATTGTCCCCGTTTCGAAAAAAGAAGAAGATTGTTCAACTCCACACCACTTCCCAAATGACACTCACAGAAGAAGGGGCTCTCACTCCCTCTGCATGGCTACATGGGCACCGACCATTTCTTAGCTCGTGTTCTCTCCCTGTTCTATTTTCATGGCGCGTCCAGTGCATATACCACCACCACCACATAAATAATGCCCAGCTGACAACGACGCGCGATCGTTGGCCGTCAAAATCTTTTTTGGCAAAACCGTCCAATTATTCTTCGTTCCCGTCAACCCCCTTTCTCCATAGCCTCCGCCCAAGCCGGAGTTTCTCCATTTTCCTCCCACGATTGATCAATTTCGTGTTCTCGAGACCAGATAGGCGCCCGCATCCGACTGCGAACGCCAAGCCACGTACGTGCATTTTTGTTTTGTTTTGTTCGATTTACGATGCCCTTGTCGCTCTTGCATGCTGCCCGTAAAAATCAATCGCCGAATTTTTTGGTACTATTTCGTTGTCCGCTTGATTGTTATATTTTCTATATTTGTTTAATTTGGCATCCCACACGTACATGCAGCCCATGACGATCGAGCATGGCGGAGCCTCCTTCTTCTTGATCGATCGCCATTGCTGTTGACGCGACAAGCGGCGCGTTCCACGCCGATGTGTTTCCTCTTGTCCTAGCTAGCATAGGGAGAGGGGGCCGATCTGATCTGATCTGTTTCGGCGAGATGCACAAGCGTTCCAAATCCTGCGAGCCGTCCAGGAACGAGCAGCGCGGCGGCGTCCATGGGCCCACGGCCTCCGACGACTCGATCACGGGCAAGGTGGCGTCGTCCTCCTCGGCGACGGTGCAGTGCTCCACGATGACGGTGTACCTTGTCAGGATCAACGGCACCGAGCACCTCGTCACCGCCGTGTGGAACAAGAACATCATCAACCAGTCCTTCACCATCACCATCGATCGCCACGGCGACGGCGCCGGCAGCGGCAGCGGCGACGACGGGACGCTCAGCCTCAAGGTGGAGCTGAAGCCGTGGCCGTTCTGGAGCAAGAAGGGCCTCAAGAGCTTCTTCCTCGACGGCCACCGCCTGGACGTCTTCTGGGACCTCCGGTCGGCCAAGTTCCCGGCGAGCAGCCCGGAGCCGGCCAGCGGCTACTTCGTCGCGCTGGTGAGCCAGGAGCAGGTCGTGCTCACGCTCGGCGACCTCAAGAAGGACGCCTACAAGCGGAGCAAGTGCCGGCCGTCGCTGGAGGACGCCGTGCCGTTGTGCCGCCGGGAGACCGTCTTCGGCAGGCGCAGCTTCGTGGCGCGGGCGTGGCTCGACGCCAGCAGGAAAGATCACGACATTGTCATCGAGGTCTCGCTAGCCGGGCCAAGGGAACCGGAAATGGCGATCACGGTGGACGGCCGCGCCCTGGTGCAGGTCAAGAACCTCCAGTGGAAGTTCCGGGGCAACGAGACGGTGCTCGTCGACCAGTCGCCGGTGCAGGTGCTCTGGGACGTGCACGACTGGATCTTCGCCGGCCCGGGTTCGCAGGCGGTCTTCGCCTTCAAGCCGGGTGCTCCGCCGGAGGTCGACAGCGCCGAGGCCGGGTTGGAGAGCGGGAGTGGCATTCCGGGCGACCCGGCGGATTACAGCTTCTTTCTCCATGCATGGAAGACGGACTGAGGCTGGGACATTCATCTTCTTTTACTTTCATGTACGGCCAAAACGGATTCGTTTATATGAAAACTGATAGCTTATTCAAAAGGAACTTCAAATCAGTAGTCTGGATGAGGATATGCTAAGAATATTTTCCTGGTAAGTATTGGGGCAAAGCAGAACAGGATGTGACATATATGGAACATTTCCTTGTAGCTACAGGTTCACTATAAATATCACAAGGCGTTTCAAATCAAACACCAAAAGGCCGTGATTTAAAATGATTCACAATACATACCACCGACACAAACAAAAGGTATCATCATCACATTCATAAAAATAGTGTCGACATTTCTTCCACCCAGTTGTAGCATCAACAGGTGATCCGTCAAGAAAGATATGTGATACTGAAAGAAAGTCTTATTCTAGAACACCAACGTAGCAACTAAATATCTAGTTCGCATCTCGCTTCCGTTACCTGTCACAGAATATAGATCCTCTGACATCAAATGCTCCATCATGCTAACAAAATCAGAAAGAGAAAAAAGATTTGTGATGTCCAGAATTTGATTCTTCACTCCATCACAGCAACACCACCAGCTGCCTTTATCTTTGCGATGATTGCTTCCGCTTCCTCCTTCGTGAGTGACTGCTTTAGAATGACAGGGGCCTTCTCCACCAGCTCCTTTGCATCCTTCAGCCCCAAATCAGTAAACGTTCTGATCTCCTTGATAATCTTGATCTTTGCAGCAGCCTCAAATTTCTCCAACTTGACATCGAATACTAACTTCTCAGCCTTTTTCTCTTCAGACTTCGCGGCGCCAGCCCCTGCACCACCTTGAGAACCCATACTAAAACCCTGGCCAGAAATTGCCTGTGGTGCTGGCTGGTTCAGTCTGAGAAGGAGAGCTGGAGCTATCTGCTTGATCTCCTCAGGAGGAAGAGCAGCAATGCGGTCCGCTAGACCCACAACTTTCTCTGATGCTGGTGGCATAGGCCCGTATGGGTCATAGACTTCAGGATATTTGTACCTCTTAGCACCAGTGTCTTTTGCGGCCTCGGTGCTGTGCAGACGAGCCAAAACTACTGAAAGTCGACTTGTGGATGACTGTCTTGAACAACATAGTTGTCTTGCTATGGAAGACAAACTCATCCTACTGTCAGCTAGGTATTGGCACAAAAATATAGCAAGGGAAGGAGAAGAAACTAAAGATTGGCTGCCCTGCACAAGAACAAAAACGAAATTAACACTAAATATGATCCATGGAAATCTCCTGCGTAACTAAATGCATTTTTAATTAACAAATAAGCTCTAGCGCGCAAGAAGAAGCATATGCGTCGTATTTCAAATAAGACCAGCTAAACAGAAGTGGACAAGTCATGGTAACTATTTAACCTTAGACGCAACGTAACCGACAATTTAGAGAAATGGAGTATTGGACTTGGAACTAAATGCGCAGCATAACTCAGCTGCCAGAAAAGAAGGCAATTTTCCACCAAACCCTTTCACATTGCCTACAGAAAGACTCCTACATACTTTAGCTTCCCCCAGTTCCGAAATTCCGTACAGCAAAAGACAAGGGCGAGCAACATAAGTTCCTCTATTCCATGAGAAGAGAGCTCAGCCCTTCGACATGATTGATAGGAGAAGTACATGAACTGGGGGATTCAATCTCTGGTTAGGAGGTCACCCAATGAGCCGGAACATTACAGTTCACCAGCGAATGGCCACATTCAATCTCACAGGCCAAGACTATGAACCAGACCAACAGGCCAATTTATCTGATAAAGCAAATGCTTTGAAATGACAGCGGGGTGTAAGAGCAGCAGATGCCCACCCTAAACCCTAAAACCCTCAGCCATGGCAAGGCACATGAAGCCCTCCTAGACCACCTCAACTACAAGTCTACAACTTCATCAGGTGACGACAATCGGTGCATCGATCTCACACTCCAAGTCCTCACTAGTTAACCCAGGGGCGGACCTAACGAAATTCCCGGAAAATAAACTGCACTTGGTAATATATGCTACTCCACCGCGCAGCAAACAAACCCGCAAGATTGATGCCCCACCACGAGGATGTTGGCGCGGGATCTCCGGCGGGAGCTGGCCTTCCGCGCGGCGAAGGATGACACGCGGAGGGCGGCAACGGAGGAAGGGGAGAAAGGGCTCACCGCGCCGGCCGCCGGAGAAGGGGCGCGAGATCTGGCGCGCCGCGGAAACGAAGAGGAGAAAGGGTCTCTGGCGGCTGGTCCTGGCGCTCGCTGAGCTCGGGCGAAACGGGGAGCGAGAGGGGAGAAGATCCGGGCGGTGGTGTGTGTGTTGCGCTTGTTGGGCTGTCGAGTGTGGGCTTGGAATGTGATTTTGGGCCTACTATTATAAGATGGAGAAATAAACTGAACTGGTAAAAAATCATTTTATCATAAAAAGGAAAAGGGCAGAAAAATGGTAATCACTATTTAGGAGACACCCCTTCATTTATGAAATGGAACACCCGATTCCAATATCACATTGGCGCAATCGACACGATGACCGTCGGACCATCACATCATTTCGAAGTTCACCGACACGAGCCACACATTGTTAGAGTGTGGGCTAGATTATTACAAGCTCTTAGAGAATATGTACAATAAATTCAAATAAAATTCAACCAATGAAAGAGGCAAATCATTAATTAAAGAATAACCCTTGTGGGGTGATTCAACGTCCCTTTTTGCACGCGACAAGTGATCGACTTCGCGCAGAGGTCGATCTCTGGTGCGCTTCGGCTTTGTGTTCGACATGTGGCGGAAGGAGAAGGGGCCGCCCTTATTTTTCCTTTTTCCCCTTTTTCTATTTTCGGTGTTGATATGCTCCACCAAAGGGAGCATGGTTGTGCTTCGTCGCACCCTATGCTCACGGCGATGCACATCCAAGCTCCACCTGTGGGTGATGGAAGAGCCTTGCGTTACCACGAAATAGCGGCAGAAGTGCACAATTGGGAGCCACGGCGCATGGCCCGCATTTCGGTGGAACAAACTCCTAGCTCTATGGAGGAGGAGGATGCAACGATGGAGGTGGCGTGTTGCTCCTGGTGCATACAACGTGCTAGAGTTGGCCGCACTCGCTGCTGGTGGTGTGTGTCACTACTGGCTCCGACGTTGTTGGAGAGAGAGACTTTTTTTCTTGAAGGGTCCCACATATGTGACATGTTTTTCATTTTTTTTCCTTTCTTTATTGGTTGGGTAAATGGCAATTCCATCGGTTTGTTTTGGATTTTACAAGGAGGGGCAAAGTGGTCCAGAAAATGTGTCACTATAATGCTCGTAGCCCTTTAGCGGGATGAAATCATACCGAAAGGGAAAAACATAAGACGAGCTAACGATCTTGGGTGGGATTAAGGGTTTTTTGAAATTAGAGACAAAATAAACGGGTGTGCCCTAGGCTAGAATGTAAGTGTCCCCAATAAAAATTCCTCTTCTATGTGACCACATGGGACTGGTTACTAGACCCCACATCATGAGTAGGTTACATGAAGTGTCTAGCACCAGTATTTTGTTTTGGTACAGCTGTTTTAGCTGTCATTGATGTGAGATTATGTGAGATGTTCACTTATTTCATCAAAAATTATGTGGACACATGTGGGCCTGCCGCTATATTATGTGACAGATGTGGATAAGGGTTGAGATCGGTCTGCTCAGTTACCATTATCTGAGCGGAGTAATTGTCCTACTTTAGAAATTTTGGAAAATTGCATTTCTTTAGAGATGGCTTTGCAACAAATTGCATGAGCGAGCGGTTCATATTTTTCATTAAGTTGTACAATTTTTTGTTTAGGATGGAAGGGTAAGCACATTGGTTGGTTGCTAAAAGAGTTAATAACGGACACGGTGGTATATCAATTACATGCCCAGCAATGGACATCATAGTTTTGTGGCGTGACTCAAGAGGCATCAGATATGTCGTCTTGGCTCGCGTCGCTGTTCGGGAACGCAGTAATTTCAAAAAAAATCCTACGCACATGCAAGATCCATCTAGGTGATGCATAGCAACGAGAGGGGAAGAGTGTTGTCCACGTACCCTCGTAGACCGTAAGCGGAAGCGTTATGACAACGCGGTTGGTGTAGTCGTACGTCTTCATGATCCGACCGATCCTAGCACCGAAGGTTCGACACCTCCACAATCTGCACAAGTTCAGCTCGGTGACGTCCCGGGAACTCTAGATCCAGCTAAGTGTCGAGGGAGAGTTTCGTCAGCACGACGGCATGATGACGATGATGATGAAGCTACCGGCGCAGGGCTTCGCCTAAGCACTGCAACGGTATGACCGAGGTGGATTATGGTGGAGGGGGGCACCGCACACGGCTAAACAATGTCAACTTGTGTGTCTATGGGGTGCCCCCCTCCCCCGTATATAAAGGAGTGGAGGAGGGGGAGGGCCGGCCTCTATGGCGCGCCCCAAGGGGGAATTCCTACTCCTACTAGGAGTAGGTTTCCCCCCTTTCCTAGTCCAACTAGGAGGGGGAAGGAAGGGAAGAGGGAGAGGAAGGAAAGGGGGGCCGACCCCCCTCCCCAATTCGGAATGGGCCTTGGGGGCACACCCCACCACTTGGCCGCCTCCTCCTCTCTTCCTCATGACCCATCAAGGTCCATTAACTCCCCGGGGGGTTCCGGTAACCCCCCGATACTCCGGTATATGTCCAAACTCATCCGAAACCATTCCGGTGTCCAAACATAACCTTCCAATATATCAATCTTCATGTCTCGACCATTTCGAGACTCCTCATCATGTCCGTGATCACATCCGGGACTCCGAACTACCTTCGGTACATCAAAACACATAAACTCATAATATTGATCATCACCGAACGTTAAGCGTGCGGACCCTACGGGTTGGAGAACTATGTAGACATGAACGAGACTCATCTCTGGTCAATAACCAATAGCGGAACCTGGATGCTCATATTGGTTCCTACATATTCTATGAAGATATTTATTGGTCAAACCGCATAACAACATACGTTGTTCCCTTTGTCATCGGTATGATACTTGCCCGAGATTCGATCGTCGGTATCTCAATACCTAGTTCAATCTCGTTACCGGCAAGTCTCTTTACTCATTCCGTAATGCTGCATCCCGTAACTAACTCATTAGTTACATTGCTTGCAAGGCTTATAGTGATGTGCATTACCGAGAGGGCCCAGAGATACCTCTTCGATACACGAAGTGGCAAATCCTAATCTCGATCTATGCCAACTCAACAAACACCATCGGAGACACCTGTAGAGCATCTTTATAGTCACCCAGTTACGTTGTGACGTTTGATAGCACACTAAGTGTTCCTCCGGTATTCGAAGGTTGCATAATCTCATAGTCATAGGAACATGTATAAGTTATGGAGAAAGCGATAGCGGTAAACTAAACGATCATCGTGCTAAGCTAACGGATGGGTCAAGTCAATCATATCATTCTCTAATGATGTGATACCGTTAATCAAATGACAACTCATGTTTATGGTTAGGAAACATAACCATCTTTGATTAACGAGCTAGTCAAGTAGAGGCATACTAGTGACACTTTGTTTGTCTATGTATTCACACATGTATCAAGTTTCCGGTTAATACAATTCTAGCATGAATAATAAACATTTATCATGATATAAAGAAATATAAATAACAGCTTTATTATTGCCTCTAGGGCATATTTCCTTCTGTCTCCCACTTGCACTAGAGACAATAATCTAGTTCACATCGTCATGTGATTTAACACCAATAGTTCACATCTTTATGTGATTAGTTCACATCTCCATGTGACTAATAACCAAAGGGTTTACTAGAGTCAATAATCTAGTTCACATCTCTATGTGATTAACACCCAAAGAGTGATCATGTTTTGCTTGTGCGAGAAATTTAGTCAACGGGCCTGCCACATTCAGAGCCGTATGTATTTTGCATTTTTTTCTATGTCTACAATGCTCTGCACGGAGCTACTCTAGCTAATTGCTCCCACTTTCAATATGTATCCAGATTGAGACTCGGAGTAATCTAGATCGGTGTCGAAACTTGCATCGACGTAACTCTTTACGACAAACTTTTTGTCACCTCCATAACCGAGAAACATATCCTTATTCCACTAAGGATAATTTTGACCGATGCCTAGTGATCCACTCATGGATCACTATTGTACCCTCTTGCCCAACTCTTGGTGAGGTACGCAATAGGTCTGGTACACAGCATAGCATACTTTATGTTGGGGAACGTAGTAATTTCAAAATTTTCCTACGCACACGCAAGATCATGGTGATGCATAGCAACGAGAGGGGAGAGTGTTGTCTACGTACCCTCGTAGACCGAAGCGGAAGCGTTGACGCAACATAGAGGAAGTAGTCATACGTCTTCCCGATTCGATCGATCCAAGCACCGTTACTCCGACACCTCCGAGTTCTTAGCACACGTACAGCTCGATGATGCTCCCCGGGCTCCGATCCAGCAAAGCTTCGGGGATGAGTTCCGTCAGCACGACGGCGTGGTGACGATCTTGATGTTCTACCGTCGCAGGGCTTCGCCTAAGCACTACAACAATATGACCGAGGTGGAATATGGTGGAAGGGGGCACCGCACACGGCTAAGGAATGATCACGATGATCAACTTGTGTGTCCTAGGGTGCCCCCTGCCTCCGTATATAAAGGATCCAATGGGGGGTGTGGCCGGCCCTAGAGGAGGCGCGCAGGAGGAGTCCTACTCCTATCGGGAGTAGGACTCCCCCCCTTTCCTTGTCCAATTAGGAGAGGTGGGAGAAGAGAGGGAAAAAGGGGGGCGCCGCCCCTCCCTCCTTGTCCAATTCGGACTAGGGGGAGAGGGGGCGCGCGGCCTGCCCTGGCTGCCCCTTCCTCTTCTCCACTTTAGGCCCATGAGGCCCATTAACCCCCCGGGGGGTTCCGGTAACCCCCCGGTGCTCCGATTTTATCTGAAACTTCCCCGGAACGCTTCCGGTGTCCGAATATAGTCATCCAATATCTCAGTCTTTATGTCTCAATCATTTCGAGACTCCTCGTTATGTCCGTGATCACATCCGGGACTCCGAACTAACTTCGGTACATCAAAATGCATAAACTCATAATAATTGTCATCGTAACATTAAGCGTGCGGACCCTACGGTTCGAGAACAATGTAGACATGACCGAGACACGTCTCCGGTCAATAACCAATAGCGGGACCTGGATGCCCATATTGGCTCCTACATATTCTACGAAGATCTTTATCGGTCAGACCGCATAACAACATACGTTGTTCCCTTTGTCATCGGTATGTTACTTGCCCGAGATTCGATCGTCGGTATCCAATACCTAGTTCAATCTCGTTACCGGCAAGTCTCTTTACTTGTTTCGTGATACATCATCTCGCAACTAACTCATTAGTTGTAATGTTGCAAGGCTTATGTGATGTGCATTACCGAGAGGGCCC
Source organism: Triticum monococcum (assembly GCA_034509565.1). Taxonomy (NCBI): domain Eukaryota; kingdom Viridiplantae; phylum Streptophyta; class Magnoliopsida; order Poales; family Poaceae; genus Triticum; species Triticum monococcum. Next base: position 166,325,860 of record CM067846.1, on the reverse strand, counting down.
AGAGATACCTCTCCGACAATCGGAGTGACAAATCCTAATCTCGAAATACGCCAACCCAACATCTACCTTTGGAGACACCTGTAGAGCACCTTTATAATCACCCATTTACATTGTGACGTTTGGTAGCACACAAAGTGTTCCTCCGGTAAACGGGAGTTGCATAATCTCATAGTCATAGGAACATGTATAAGTCAAGAAGAAAGCAATAGCAACATACTAAACGATCGAGTGCTAAGCTAATGGAATGGGTCATGTCAATCAGATCATTCAACTAATGATGTGACCTCGTTAATCAAATAACAACTCTTTGTTCATGGTTAGGAAACATAACCATCTTTGATTAACGAGCTAGTCAAGTAGAGGCATACTAGTGACACTCTATTTTGTCTATGTATTCACACATGTATTATGTTTCTGGTTAATACAATTCTAGTATGAATAATAAACCTTTATCATGATATAAGGAAATAAATAATAACTTTATTATTGCCTCTAGGGCATATTTCCTTCAGTCTCCCACTTGCACTAGAGTCAATAATCTAGATTACACAGTAATGATTCTAACACCCATGGAGCCTTGGTGCTGATCATGTTTTGCTCGTGGAAGAGGCTTAGTCAATGGGTCTGCTACATTCAGATCCGTATGTATCTTGCAAATCTCTATGTCTCCCACCTGGACTAGATCCCGAATGGAATTGAAGCGTCTCTTGATGTGTTTGGTCCTCTTGTGAAATCTGGATTCCATTGCCAAGGCAATTGCACCAGTATTGTCACAAAAGATTTTCATTGGACCCGATGCACTAGGTATGACACCTAGATCGGATATGAACTCCTTCATCCAGACTCCTTCGTTTGCTGCTTCCGAAGCAGCTATGTACTCTGCTTCACATGTAGATCTCGCCACGACGCTTTGTTTAGAACTGCACCAACTGACAGCTCCACCGTTTAATGTAAACACGTATCCGGTTTGCGATTTAGAATCGTCCGGATCAGTGTCAAAGCTTGCATCAACGTAACCGTTTACGATGAGTTCTTTGTCACCTCCATATACGAGAAACATATCCTTAGTCCTTTTCAGGTATTTCAGGATGTTCTTGACCACTGTCCAGTGATCCACTCCTGGATTACTTTGGTACCTCCCTGCTAAACTTATAGCAAGGCACACATCAGGTCTGGTACACAGCATTGCATACATGATAGAGCCTATGGCTGAAGCATAGGGAACATCTTTCATTTTCTCTCTATCTTCTGTAGTGGTCGGGTATTGAGTCTGACTCAATTTCACACCTTGTAACACAGGCAAGAACCCTTTCTTTGCTTGATCCATTTTGAACTTCTTCAAAATCTTGTCAAGGTATGTGCTTTGTGAAAGTCCAATTAAACATCTTGATCTATCTCTATAGATCTTTATGCCTAATATGTAAGCAGCTTCTCCGAGGTCTTTCATTGAAAAACTCTTAGTCAAGTATCCCTTTATGCTATCCAGAAATTCTATATCATTTCCAATCAGTAATATGTCATCCACATATAATATCAGAAATGCTACAGAGCTCCCACTCACTTTCTTGTAAATACAGGCTTCTCCGAAAGTCTGTATAAAACCAAATGCTTTGATCACACTATCAAAGCGTTTATTCCAACTCCGAGAGGCTTGCACCAGTCCATAAATGGATCGCTGGAGCTTGCACACTTTGTTAGCTCCCTTCGGATCGACAAAACCTTCTGGTTGCATCATATACAACTCTTCTTCCAGAAATCCATTCAGGAATCCAGTTTTGACATCCATCTGCCAAATTTCATAATCATAAAATGCGGCAATTGCTAACATGATTCGGACAGACTTAAGCATCGCTACGGGTGAGAAGGTCTCATCATAGTCAACCCCTTGAACTTGTCGAAAACCTTTTGCGACAAGTCGAGCTTTGTAGACAGTAATATTACCGTCAGCGTCAGTCTTCTTCTAGAAGATCCATTTATTCTCAATTGCTTGCCGATCATTGGGCAAGTCAACCAAAGTCCATACTTTGTTCTCATACATGGATCCCATCTCAGATTTCATGGCTTCAAGCCATTTTGCGGAATCTGGGCTCACCATCGCTTCTTCATAGTTCGTAGGTTCATCATGATCTAGCAGCATGATTTCCAGAACAGGATTACCATACCACACTGGCGCGGATCTCACTCTGGTTGATCTACGAGGTTCAGTAGTATCTTGTCCTGAAGTTTCATGATCATTATCATTAGCTTCCTTACTAATTGGTGTAGGTGTCGCAGAAACAGTTTTCTGTGATGTACTACTTTCCAATAAGGGAGTAGGTACAGTTACCTCGTCAAGTTCTACTTTCCTCCCACTCACTTCTTTCGAGAGAAACTCGTTCTCCAGAAAGTTTCCGAATTTAGCAACAAAAGTCTTGCCTTCGGATCTGTGATAGAAGGTGTATCCAATAGTTTCCTTTGGATATCCTATGAAGACACATTTCTCCGATTTGGGTTCGAGCTTATCAGGTTGAAGCTTTTTCACATAAGCATCGCATCCCCAAACTTTCAGAAATGACAACTTTGGTTTCTTGCCAAACCATAGTTCATAAGGCGTCGTCTCAACGAATTTTGATGGTGCCCTATTTAACGTGAATGCGGCCGTCTCTAAAGCATAACCCCAAAACGATAGCGGTAAATCAGTAAGAGACATCATAGATCGCACCATATCTAGTAAAGTACGATTACGACGTTCGGACACACCATTACACTGTGGTGTTCCGGGTGGCGTGAGTTGCGAAACTATTCCGCATTGTTTCAAATGTACACCAAACTCATAACTCAAATATTCTCCTCCACGATCAGATCGTAGAAACTTTATTTTCTTGTTACGATGATTTTCAACTTCACTCTGAAATTCTTTGAACTTTTCAAATGTTTCAGACTTATGTTTCATTAAGTAGATATACCCATATCTGCTTAAGTTATCTGTGAAGGTGAGAAAATAACGATATTCGCCACGAGCCTCAGTATTCATCGGACCACATACATCTGTATGTATGATTTCCAACAAATCTGTTGCTCTCTCCATAGTACCGGAGAACGGTGTTTTAGTCATCTTGCCCATGAGGCACGGTTCGCAAGTACCAAGTGATTCATAATCAAGTGGTTCCAAAAGTCCATCCGTATGGAGTTTCTTCATGCGCTTTACACCGATATGACCTAAACGGCAGTGCCACAAATAAGTTGCACCATCATTATCAACTCTGCATCTTTTGGCTTCAACATTATGAATATGTGTATCAGTACTATCGAGATTCAATAAGAATAGACCACTCTTCAAGGGTGCATGACCATAAAAGATATTACTCATATAAATAGAGCAACCATTATTCTCCGATTTAAATGAATAACCGTCTCGCATTAAACAAGATCCAGATATAATGTTCATGCTCAATGCTGGCACCAAATAACAATTATTTAGGTCTAATACTAATCCTGAAGGTAGATGTAGAGGTAGCGTGCCAACCGCGATCACATCGACTTTGGAACGGTTTCCCACGCACATCGTCACCTCTTCCTTAGCCAATCTTCGCTTAATCCATAGTCCCTGTTTCGAGTTACAAATATTAGCAACAGAACCAGTATCAAATACCCAGGTGCTACTGCGAGCATTAGTAAGGTACACATCAATAACATGTATATCACATATACCTTTGTTCACCTTGCCATCCTTTTTATCCGCCAAACACTTGGGGCAGTTCCGCTTCCAGTGACCAGTCTGCTTGCAGTAGAAGCACTCAGTTTCAGGCTTAGGTCCAGACTTGGGTTTCTTCTCTTGAGCAACAACTTGCTTGCCGTTCTTCTTGAAGTTCCCCTTCTTCTTCCCTTTGCCCTTTTTCTTGAAACTAGTGGTCTTGTTGACCATCAACACTTGATGCTCCTTTTTGATTTCTACCTCCACAGCTTTCAGCATTGCGAAGAGCTCGGGAATAGTCTTATTCATCCCTTGCATATTATAGTTCATCACGAAGCTCTTGTAGCTTGGTGGCAGTGATTGGAGAATTCTGTCAATGACGTAATCATCTGGAAGATTAACTCCCATCTGAATCAAGTGATTATTATACCCAGACATTTTGAGTATATGCTCACTGACAGAACTGTTCTCCTCCATCTTGCAGCTATAGAACTTATTGGAGACTTCATATCTCTCAATCCGGGCATTTTCTTGAAATATTAACTTCAACTCCTGGAACATCTCATATGCTCCATGACATTCAAAACGTCGTTGAAGTCCCGATTCTAAGCCGTAAAACATGGCACACTGAACTATCGACTAGTCATCAGCTTTGCTCTGCCAGACGTTCATAACATCTGGTGTTGCTCCAGCAGCAGGCCTGGCACCCAGCGGTGCTTCCAGGACGTAATTCTTCTGTGCAGCAATGAGGATAATCCTCAAGTTATGGACCCAGTCCGTGTAATTGCTACCATCATCTTTCAACTTTGCTTTCTCAAGGAACGCATTAAAATTCAACGGAACAACAGCACGGGCCATCTATCTACAATCAAACATACATAAGCAAGATACTATCAGGTACTAAGTTCATGATAAATTTAAGTTCAATTAGTTAAATTACTTAAAGAACTCCCACTTAGATAGACATCCCTCTAATCCTCTAAGTGATCACGTAATCCAAATCAACTAAACCATGTCCGATCATCACGTGAGATGGAGTAGTTTCATTGGTGAACATCACTATGTTGATCATATATACTATATGATTCACGCTCGACCTTTCGGTCTCCGTGTTCCAAGGCCATATCTGTATATGCTTGGCTCGTCAAGTATAACCTGAGTATTCCGCTTGTGCAACTGTTTTGCACCCGTTGTATTTGAACGTAGAGCCTATCACACCCGATCATCACGTGGTGTCTCAGCACGAAGAACTTTTGCAACGGTGCATACTCAGGGAGAACACTTCTTGATAATTTAGTGAGAGATCATCTTATAATGCTACCGTCAATCAAAGCAAGATAAGATGCATAAAAGATAAACATCACATGCAATCAGTATAAGTGATATGATATGGCCATCATCATCTTGTGCCTGTGATCTCCATCTCCGAAGCACCGTCATGATCACCATCGTCACCGGCGCGACACCTTTGATCTCCATCGTAGCATTGTTGTCGTCTCGCCAATCTTATGCTTCCACGACTATCGCTACCGCTTAGTGATAAAGTAAAGCATTACAGCACGATTGCATTGCATACAATAAAGCGACAACCATATGGCTCCTGCCAGTTGCCGATAACTCGGTTACAAAACATGATCATCTCATACAATAAAATTTAGCATCATGTCTTGACCATATCACATCACAACATGCCCTGCAAAAACAAGTTAGACGTCCTCTACTTTGTTTGTTGCAAGTTTTACGTGGCTGCTACGGGCTTAAGCAAGAACCAATCTTACCTACGCATCAAAACCACAACGATAGTTTGTCAAGTTGATGCCGTTTTAACCTTCGCAAGGACCGGGCGTAGCCACACTCGGTTCAACTAAAGTTGGAGAAACTGTCACCCGCAAGCCACCTATGTGCAAAGCACGTCGGGAGAACCGGTCTCGCGTAAGCGTACGCGTAATGTCGGTCCGGGCCGCTTCGTCCAACAATACCGCTGAACCAAAGTATGACATGCTGGTAGGCAGTATGACTTATATCACCCACAACTCACTTGTGTTCTACTCGTGCACATAACATCAAACCATAAAACCTAGGCTCTGATACCACTGTTGGGGAACATAGTAATTTCAAAATTTTCCTACGCACACGCAAGATAATGGTGATGCATAGCAACGAGAGGGGAGAGTGTTGTCTACGTACCCTCGTAGACCGAAGCGGAAGCGTTGACACAACATAGAGGAAGTAGTCGTACGTCTTCCCGATCCGACCGATCCAAGCACCGTTACTCCGTCACCTCCGAGTTCTTAGCACACATACAGCTCGATGATGCTCCCCGGGCTCCGATCCAGCAAAGCTTCGGGGATGAGTTCCGTCAGCACGACGGCGTGGTGACGATCTTGATGTTCTATCATCGCAGGGCTTTGCCTAAGCACTACAACAATATGACCGAGGTGGAATATGGTGGAAGGGGGCACCGCACACGGCTAAGGAACGATCACGATGATCAACTTGTGCGTCCTAGGGTGCCCCCTGCCTCCGTATATAAAGGATCCAAGGGGGCGTGCGGCCGACCCTAGAGGAGGCGCGCAGGAGGAGTCCTACTCCTATCGGGAGTAGGACTCCCCCCTTTCCTTGTCCAATTAGGAGAGGTGGGAGAAGAGAGGGAAAAGGGGGGCGCCGCCCCTCCCTCCTTGTCCAATTCGGACTAGGGGGTGAGGGGGCGCGCGGCCTGCCCTGGCTGCCCCTTCCTCTTCTCCACTTTAGGCCCATGAGGCCCATTAACCCCCCCGGGGGGTTCCGGTAACCCCCCGGTGCTCCGGTTTTATCCGAAACGTCCCCGGAACGCTTCCGGTGTCCGAATATAGTCATCCAATATATCAATCTTTATGTCTCGATCATTTCGAGACTCCTCGTCATGTCCGTGATCACATCCGGGACTCCGAACTAACTTCGGTACATCAAAATGCATAAACTCATAATAACTGTCATCGTAACGTTAAGCGTGCAGACCCTACGGTTCGAGAACAATGTAGACATGACCGAGACATGTCTCCGGTCAATAACCAATAGCGGGACCTAGATGCCCATATTGGCTCCTACATATTCTATGAACTTCTTTATTGGTTAGACCGCATAACAACATACGTTGTTCCCTTTGTCATCGGTATGTTACTTGCCCGAGATTCGATCGTTGGTATCCAATACCTAGTTCAATCTCGTTATTGGCAAGTCTCTTTACTCGTTCCGTAATACATCATCTCGCAACTAACTCATTAGTTGTAATGCTTGCAAGGCTTATGTGATGTGCATTATCGAGAGGGCCCAGAGATACCTCTCCGACAATCGGAGATCTCGAAATACGCCAACCCAACATCTACCTTTGGAGACACCTGTAGAGCACCTTTATAATCACCCATTTACGTTGTGACGTTTGGTAGCACACAAAGTGTTCCTCTGGTAAACGGGAGTTGCATAATCTCATAGTCATAGGAACATGTATAAGTCATGAAGAAAGCAATAGCAACATACTAAACGATCGAGTGCTAAGCTAATGGAATGGGTCATGTCAATCAGATCATTCAACTAATGATGTGACCTCGTTAATCAAATAACAACTCTTTGTTCATGGTTAGGAAACATAACCATCTTTGATTAACGAGCTAGTCAAGTAGAGGCATACTAGTGACACTCTGTTTTGTCTATGTATTCACACATGTATTATGTTTCCGGTTAATACAATTCTAGCATGAATAATAAACCTTTATCATGATATAAGGAAATAAATATTAACTTTATTATTGCCTCTAGGGCATATTTCCTTCACTTTATAGAACCTATGGCTCAGGCATAGGGAATGAGTTTTCATTCTCTTTCTATTTTCTGTCGTGGTCGGGTTTTGAGTCTTTACTCAACTTCACACCTTGCAACACAGGCAAGAACTCCTTCTTTGACTGTTCCATTTTGAACTACTTCAAAATCTTGTCAAGGTATGTACTCATTTGAAAAATATATCAAGCTTCTTGATCTATATCTATAGATCTTGATGCTCAATATGTAAGCAGCTTTACTGTGGTCTTTCCTTGAAAAACTCCTTTCAAACACTCCTTTATGCTTTCCAGAAAATTCTACATCACTTCTGATCAACAATATGTCATTCACATATACTTATCAGAAAGACTGTAGTGCTCCCACTCACTTTCTTGTAAATACAGGCTTCACCGCAAGTCTGCATAAAACTATATGCTTTAATCGACTCATCAAAGCGTATATTCCAACTCCGAGATGCTTGCACCATTCCATAGATGGATCGCTAGAGCTTGCACACTTTTTTAGCATCTTTAGGATTCACAAAACCTTCTGGTTGCATCATATACAACTCTTCTCAGATTTCATGGCCTTAAGCCATTTCGCGGAATCTGGGCTCATCATCGCTTCCTCATAGTTCGTAGGTTCGTCGTGGTCTAGTAACATGACTTCCAGAAAGGATTACTGTCCCACTCTGGTGCGGACCATACTCTGATTGACCTACGAGGTTTGGTAGTAACTTGATCTAAAGTTTCATGATGATTATCATTAGCTTCCTCACTAATTGGCGTAGGAATCACTAGAACTGATTTCTGTGATAAACTACTTTCACTACTGCCGGACGCTGCTAACGCGACACTACGATCAGAGACCCTTAGAGAAACTGTGTGCGATGCCATAATCGCAAACGGTGCTGTATGAAAACCGTCAGAAATGTGTAAAACGTTTGCGAGACGGATGCATCAAACACGGTTCAGGTTTTAGTTGCGTGTGCGATGAAGGGCATACGGTTCAGTTCAATTAAGTGTTTGTGATGAGGAGGAACAAAAGAAACGGGCAGCCAGATTGAGGCATGTGCGATACACAACATACGGTTCACTCGGGTGAACTATTTGTGATTAGGCAACACAAAAGAAACGGTCAGCCAGATCAAAGGTGTGTGCGATATACGGCATGTGGTTCACTCGGATGAGCTGTTTGCACTGAGACATGAGAACAGAAACAGTTCAACTTAACAAGATGTGTGTGATACGCGGCAAATAGGTGTGTAATCAGAAATGTGTCTGAAGACCGATAAGAACACAAACGGTTGCTGCTAATAAGGCGTGTGCGTTGTGCGATGGGATTGCATACAGAACAACAATACACACACACACACACACACACACACACACAAACACACACTTATAAGGACATGCTTGCATAATCAAATTAAACATCCACTTACATAGGTGGCTACTACAACCATGGCATTTGCACACACCAAAGTAAATTGTTACATGCATAATTATATAGGTGGCTACTACACACATGACATTTCCACACACACCAATAAAGTAAACTATAAATTACATGCATGATTAACTAGCATAAACGATCATCTGATCATCATCTACTTCTTGTGACGCTTGCTCTTCTTGTGGCTCGATCCGGGATCGTCGATTTGGGTAACGAGGCACTTCCTCATGTCAACGATCCGCATGTGCATCTCATAGCATGTGTACACGCTCTTGGCCATGAACCTGAGGTGAGGTTCATCCAGTTGCCGCATCCAGACCTTGTGCCAGGATACGGGACTTGTTCTCTGGGCATCCTTCTTCATCTTTTCGTAGTAGGGGTCGATGATGGCCGAGGCGAGTTCGACCAGGGAGTCCTGCTTCGTGCTGCCCCAGACCCTATAGTGGTCACGGATTTCGACAAGGTTCTTGCAGGCCAAGCCCGTAACACTAAGCACTTTTACATCGTCTTTGGTATCCACCGTGGCGAACTTGTAGTCGGTGGTGTTGACAAACCTGTTGAAACGGTCGCAAGGCCCTGTGGCCATGCAGTAGTGGTAGATGAGGACATGATGGCGCACACACAACTAGGCGACGGCAACCTTCTGGTCTATGCCGGGACGACCAGTGGTCTACTGGAGGTCGATGCCGACCACCTTGTACTTGTCTCCAGCAAGCAACTGCTCAACGCTGATGATGTAGTCGTCCACCACGGCCGGGTCGATGGTGTACACCACCGAGAGATCTGTCTCCCTCGCGTGGGTCTCCACTCTATGTTCGCCGAACTCCATTGGAGCGCCGCCGGACATCCCCTCTCTATGTGTCGTCTGGGTGTGCTTGTTGTGTTGTGGGGCGCGATCGAAAGGTTGAAGAGACTAAGGTTATAATAGTCGCGGGAATTAAAGGGGAAGCCGGACGGCCAGGAATATCGGCAGGCCCTGATGGCAGTTCTAATTTGCAGCGTGTAACTCCATCGTGTCGCACGTAACTGCATCGCGTGGCAACACGCGCGGCACAACCGCATGCATATGGGGTCCCCGACGTGATCGTGTGCACGCCCAACCGCTGGCAGAGCGCGCGCGGAGGGACGCGAGCAGAGCGCTCTGCGGTCGCCTCAAGGAAAAGTTGTCCATAAGCAGAGCATGCCAACGGACATGACCGAGCGCGCTGCGGCGCCTAATGGCGAGCACAACACGCTGCGGCGGCTAACGACGAGCAGAGCTTGCCGAGGGATGTGAGCAGAGGATGGCACAGGGATACGTGGCAAATAAGACGAACTATGCGAGCGATGTTGGAGACATCAAGCACGAATCAGATTAGAGTTGCGTGTGCGATATGTGGCAGACAGTTGATTCATCAGAGCTGTTTGTGATGGAATAAGCCGTGTGTGTTGCGGACAAACGCTTGCTGGTGAATAACCTTAAATTTAACCAAAAAGGTGTTAATGCATGTTACAAAAATTGTATAGCTGTAAACTATGTTCAAATACGACTCCAACGATATAATCTATGGCGACATGCATTCGTATTTTATTAGTTAATAAATCCTACTTATAAACTAGGACGGGGGTATAGTAGGTAATTAAATCGCAAACGTTTTTTATTAACTGTATGTGTACGTGTCCTCTCGTCCTCCTCATGCACGTCTTTGTTGGGGAGCGCAGTAATTCCAAAACAATTCCTACGCACACGCAAGATCATGGTGATGCATAGCAATGAGAGGGGAAGAGTGCTGTCCACGTACCCTCGTAGATAGTAAGCGGAAGCGTTATGAAAATGCGGTTGATGTAGTCATACGTCTTCACGATCGACCAATCCTAGTACCGAAAGTACGGCACCACCGCAATCTGCACATGTTCGGCTCGGTGACGTCCCACAAACTCACGATCCAGTAGAGTGTCGAGGAAGAGCTTCGTCAGCACGATGGTGTGATGACGATGATGATGATGCTACCGGAACAGGGCTTCGCCTAAGCACCGCTACGATATGACCGAGGTGGATTATGGTGGAGGGGGGCAATGCACACGGCTAAGAGATCAATGATCAACTTGTGTGTCTATGGGATGCCCCCTCCCCCATATATAAAGGAGTGGAGGAGGGGGAGGGCCGGCCCTCTACTATGGAGCGCCCTGGGGAGTCCTACTCCCACCGGGAGTAGGATTCCCCCCTTCCATGTAGTAGGAGTAGGAGAGAAGGAAAGGGAAGAGAGAAGAGAAGGAAGGAGGGGGCACCACCCCTCCCCCTAGTCCAATTCGGACTAGGCCTTGGGGGGCAAGCGGCCTTTCCCTAGGCAGCCCCTCTGAGGGAGTCCTGGATTAGGGGGTCTCCGGACAGCCGGACTATATCCTTTGGCCAGACTGTTGGACTATGAAGATACAAGATTGAAGACTTCGTCCCGTGTCCGGATAGGACTCTACTTGGCGTGGAAGGGAAGCTAGGCAGTACGGATATGGATATCTCCTCCTTTGTAACCGACCTTGTGTAACCCTAGCCTCCTCTGGTGTCTATATAAACCAGGGGTTTTTAGTCCATAGGACAACATACAATCATACCATAGGCTAGCTTCTAGGGTTTAGCCTCTCCGATCTCGTGGTAGATCAACTCTTGTAACACCTATATCATCAAGAATAAATCAAGCAGGACGTAGGGTTTTACCTCCATCAAGAGGCCCGAACCTGGGTAAAACATCGTGTCCCCTGCCTCCTATTACCATCCTCCTTAGACGCACAGTTCGGGACCCCCTACCCGAGATCCGCCGGTTTTGACACCGACATTGGTGCTTTCATTGAGAGTTGCTCTGTGTCGTTGCCGTTAGGCTTGATGGATCCTACAATCATCGATAGCGATGTAGTCCAGGGTGAGACTTTTCTCCCCAGACAGATCTTTGTGTTCGGTGGCTTTGCACTGCGGGCCAACTCGCTTCGCCATCTGGAGTAGATCAAAAGTCACGCCCCTGGCCGCCAGGTCAGATTTGGAAGCTTAAACTACAAGGCCGATATCCGCGGAGACTTGATCTTCGACGGATTCGAGCCCCTATCTTGTGCGCCATGCGGTCACGATGAGTACGATTTAGCTCTGCCATCGGACAATGTTCAAGAAATCGCACCGGCAGCCGCTCCGACCCTTAATTCGGAGCCAGTTGCGCCTCCCATGGACGGGTGGATAGACCCCGCCATAGAGGCCGTATCCCCAACGGCGATCGAGCCGAATATCGACCTTACCCTTCACGGGAGCCGTGTTGCTAAACTGTGAGATTCTTCTCCGGCCATGGACTCAGAACCGCCTGCGCCCGTTCCTATCGAATCCGGTTGGGCGCCGATCATGGAGTTTACCTCCGCGGATATTTTTCAGCACTCGCCGTTCGGCAATATACTAAACTCATTAAGGTCTCTCTCCTTGTCAGGAGGATCCGAGCCGAACTATGTCCGGCAGGATTGGGATGCGGATGACGAAGAAATTCGCCGCGCATCCACCACCCACTTAGTAGCCTCTGTCGATGACTTAACCGACATGCTCGACTCTGACTCCGAAGACATCGACGGTATGGACAACGATGCAGGAGACGAACAGGAACCACTTCCCACAAGGCACTGGACGCCCACTTCATCACATGACGTATACATGGTGGACACACCAAAAGAAGACGACGACGAGGAACGGAAGGACGCAACGAAGGGTTGTCCCCTCGAGTAGCAGTCAAAGCGGCAGCGTAAGCGCCGCCCTAAATCCCGCCTTGGCAGAAACAACGATCATATAGACCCAGCGTTAGAGCAGGGTGAACCAACGCCGGACCACGGCAACACGGAGAATCAAACCGAACAACCTGACTCTGTCAAAGATAATAGTCCGGACGACATCACTCCGGGCAGACACCCGGAGCAACAGAATGCCCATGAAAGGCTTGTTGCCACCGCGAGGAGTCTAAAAAAGCAGAAGCAAAGGCTCAAGGATGCGCAAGACACACTCAAAATTAGATGGAGTAAAGTACTCAACACAGCAGCGAAGTATGGTGGTAATTGCCACACCAAGAGCTACCCGAAAGGAAGTTGCTACCTGAATTCAATGAGGAGGCCTTAGATCCCCCGCAACCAAAAATTAAAACGGCCATCTGGCCGGATAGACGACCTCATGGCCAACATAGAGCGGCAAACAACGTCGCACATAAGCCAATACGCGATCCACGCGAGGGCTCGCATCAAAAGGACGGCACAACCAGATCCATCTATGGACCACGCAAGCGCGCTCCAGCATACGATGCAACACAACAAACATCCAAACACCACGGTACACCCAGATACAGGGGTGCCGCACACCCCCTATGTTTCACCGACGAGGTGCTGGACCATGACTTTCCAAAGGGATTCAAACTCGTCAACATAGAGGCATACGACGGAACAACAGACCTTGGGGTCTGGATTGAGGACTATATCCTCCCTATCCATATGGCTCGAGGAGATGATCTCAACGCCATCAAGTACTTACCCCTCAAGCTCAAAGGGCCAGCTCGGCACTGGCTTAAAAGCCTCCCCGAAAGCTCCATTGGAAGCTGGGAAGAGCTCGAAGACGCTTTTCGGGCAAATTTTCAAGGGACTTATGTCCGACCTCCAGACACGGACGGTTTAAGTCATATGACTCAATAGCCCGGAGAGTCAGCCCGAAAGCTTTGGAATAGGTTTCTTACTAAAAAGAACCAAATAGTTGACTGTCCGGATGCCGAAGCCTTGGCAGCTTTTAAGCATAGCGTCCGCGACGAATGGCTTGCCAGACACCTCGGCCAAGAAAAGCCGAGAACAATGGCAGCATTAACAAGCCTCATGACCCACTTTTGCGCAGGTGAGGACAGCTGGCTAGCCAGATGCAGCACCAGCGACCCAAGTACATCCAAAGTTAGAGATGGAAACGGGAAATCACGACGCAGCAAAAATTATAAGCGCTGGAATAAAGAAGACAGCCCGAAGAGCACGGCGGTAAACGCCGGATTCAGAAGCTCTCGGCCAGGTCAACAAAAGCCGCCCTCTAAAGGTGCCAGAGATGAACTGTCCAGCCTAAACAAATTTTTGGACCAAATATGTCAGATCCATAGCACCCCCGATAAACCCGCAAATCATACCCACAGAGAATGTTGGGTCTTCAAGCAGTCCGGCAAGCTCAACGCCGAACATAAGGGGCAGGATACACCAAGCGAAGACGAGGATGAGCCTCGCAAGAAAAGCACTGGGGAACAGAAGAAATTTCCACCAGAAGTCAAAATAGTACACGTGTTACACGTGATAAAGGGGAGAAACAAAGTGGCACTCCCAGATAAATACGCCCAAGGGCCTATCACCGCGGAGTTCTGCCACTGGCCGTCTCAACCGATCACCTTCGACCATCAGGATTACTCGGCAAGTATCCGGCGCGCAGGATGTGTTGCATTGGTATTAGATCCAATAATTGATGGATACCACTTCACACGAGTCCTGATGGACGGTGGCAGCAGTCTAAACCTGATATATTAGGACACAGTCCGCAAAATGGGGATAGACCCAAAGAAAATTTGCCACAGCAATACTACCTTTAAAGGAGTAATGCCAGGCCCAGGGGCTCATTGCACGGGCTCCCTGCTACTAGAGGTTATATTCGGCTTCCCCGTTAACTTCCATAGCGAAAATTTAACCTTCCACATTGCTCCGTTCCAAAGTGGCTATCAAGCACTACTTGGACGCGAAGCTTTCGCTTGCTTTAATGCAATACCTCATTATGCTTCCCTCACGCTTAAGATGCCCGGTCCACGTGGCATCATTACAGTAAATGGAAATATTGAGTGATCCCTGCGCGCCGAATATAGTGCGGCTGCCTTGACAGCCGCACACTAAAACGGCCTCACCAACTAAAGCATTCGATAGGTCCTCAAGACCATGGACACGGTTAGACGAGTCCGGTGCAGCTATATGTAATTCATACAGGTTTGATGGCCATACCCCTATTACAAATACAAGGGGCTCAACGAGCGCAGACAAGTGGCAAATTTTACTCATCTTGAATTCAACATGGTTTCTTTAAACCTACCTTTTTGCACGACAACTTTTCACCTAAGTTCCTCTCTTTTACAGATGACCATCGTGCTACACCCGTCCAGGATACGGCACAACAGAGACACAGGCGCAGACGTGCAGCAGGGACCCGTTCCAAGGATTCTTTTTAGATTAAGACCCGGCGTCAACCTTTTTAAATGTCTCTTGTTGATACACATCCCTCGGATTCCCAGTACAATTGAGAAGGATGCTGACGTCTTGACATGTGGCCACGTCAGAGTAATGCACGTACCTGGACACCAGGGGCTTCTTACAAAGGGCACTGTTCAGGCCCACAATAAAGGCCGAATACCTTAGGGAGTGTTCGGCGTCGCGAGTTTGGCCTTATATGCATCAGCTCCGAATCATGTCTTTGGTCAAATGTTGGGTTTGCCCGGCTCCTGTGTTTTGCTGCCTTACGTTCCGCTCTATCGGCTAAGGCGGCACCAGGAGAACTATTGCGATCGTGCTCTGGTTCATCCAGACGAGCACCTCAGTAGAGAAAGCCGAAAACTGACTATCATGATATAGCGTGAGACTGGCCAACCACTCGATGACCTATCAGAATCTTAGAATTCCTCTGCCTTAACGAAGGGCCGTTTCCCGGCCAGGCATGTACGCACCCCGAATTCGGGTGAGTGCGGAGCCACCAGGGGCTATATAGTAGCCCCACTATCAAACTCCTCTGGCTAAGTGAAAGTGTTAAAGCATTATAGTCCGGTTGCCTAGTTCGCTGCGCTATAACCTCCTTAATAGGACCAAGACGTTGGATTAAGTGTGAACACACGTCTTCTGCGAACACCCCCGCATTACATGCGTGGGGGCTGAAGCCGACGACTGCAATCTTTCAGGATATACATATATGTACGTAAACGGCCGCACAGGAGGCATCATAGTACTTTCGGGCAAAAGTATAAATACAGCCTTGATAAATTTAATAAAACATTGTTTTTACAATGGGAATACATGTCACTCAAACATAATATTCTTCGAGCACTAGGCCTCTATCAAACGAGCACCCTGAAGAACCTCTTCAAAATAGTGCTCCGCAGCCACTCGGCCTATGGCCGAACCCTGCGCCGCAACAGTGGTAGCATCCATCTCCGCCCAGTATGCTTTGACATGGGCAAGGGCCATCCGCGAGCCTTCTATGCATGCCGACCTCTTCATCGCATTGATGCGCGGCACCGCACCAAGGAACTGCTGCACCAGGCTAAAATAGCTGTTCGGCTTTGGCCTTTCCGGCCATAGCTGATCCACGACAGACCTCATGGCGAGTCCGGACAACCTATTGAGTTCGGCCCATTTGGCTAGCTGATCAGTCAATGGAAGAGGATGCTCTGGAACGTTAAACTGCAACCAGAACAGCTTGTCCACTTCACGATCTATTTGATCTCGGAAGTATTCGGCCGCATCAACAGCACTCGCCGCCAAGTCCATATATGCGTCTGCCGAACTCCACAGCCGATCCAGAGGGGCATACCGCGGATCTCCGAACTTCCTCCGTAGCATAAAGGGCTTCCCAGCCGCAATATCCCCGGCTTCATGCAGTTCCTCCTTCTTCGCTCTCATGGCAGAGCGGGTGTCCTTGGTCGCCATTGTGGCCTTCTCAAGGTCCGTCGCCCTCGCCCGGTTTTCTTCTTCAAGGAACTGGCAACGGTTGGCAGTGTCTTTTAACTTTACAGCCATCTTGGCCATTTTATCTTTGCTCTCGCAATGTGCAGCCTTTTCGGCTCTTAACTCTTCGGCCGCCTTTAAAGCGGCCGCATTACTAATCCTTATTTGTTCTTTGGCTCGGGCAAGCTCCGCCCGAAGGTCTCCATGGTGGCAGCTCCATCTGCAGTCACAACATATTAAAGATACTGGCATCACGCTGCTCTTACTATGTGACATTCACCAGAAAACATTACTTACCTTGTGCCTCGTCAAGCCGCTTGTTAACAAGCTCGATGTCGGCATCTGCCGCATCCAGTTGCCGCTTTAGTTCGGCAAACTCATTAGTCCGGCTAGCCACCAGAGCTTCCACCACCTACACATAAAGCGGTATGGTTATTACCTAGGACTACGATCCTCCGTTTGCCGCCGTTCTCGGTGACAACTAGAGTCTCAGGGGCTACTATCTACACAGGGCACACCTAAAAATGTGCGGTACTATCACAAATGCACACCATTTTACATACCTCAAAGCCCGTCAGTAGACTCATAAAGGCGTCATGCAACCCGCTTTTGGCGGACGAAATCCTTTCCATCACCGTACCCATCAGCATACAGTGTTCTTCCGAGATGGTCGCTCGCTTTAGCAGATCCCTCAGTACGTCCGACCGCATACCAGACGGCACCAGACTCTTTTGTTTGCCCTCTTCAAGAGCCGGATACTGGGGACTTCAGGTGACCATAGGATTATCTTCTAGCCTCACCGGACCCGGGGAGGCCCTCCTTGATGAGACTTCAAGGTCGCACGCTTCTTGAGCGGGGGAGTCCGGGGGAGGCGTTTCGCTCTCCATCTTCTCCGAAAGAAGATCCCCCGAAGACGAGCTTTGTTGAGAAGGGCTAAGATCTGAACTGCAAGATAAACGCTTCGGTCATTTTCCTCGGAAGTAAGGTAGAATATCTTTACTATTAAGTTTTTTTTTTGATCACTTACGGCTCGTTAGAGGGCTGATCCCCGCGTGGACTTTGTGCGGCAAAAGCACCCTCCGAGGCAGGACCCTCTGGTGGAGACTTCTTCTCCCGTCTGGAAGCCTTGGTTTCCGGATCTTCAGAGGCAGTCCTCTTCCTTCCCCGAAGTGAGAGAAGGTCAGATTCTTCCCCTTGGTTATCCTCCTTCACGGAGGCACTCATTCCCTCGGTTGGAATTGGTAGCGATGGGGGCCTGCTTTCGCCCTCATTATTCCCCCCTTTATCTTCCTTTGAGGGCTCCGGGCAAGGTGCTAGCTCGAGCATCTTTTCCAGTACCGGATTGTCCAAACCCTCAGGAAGGGGGGCCGAACACCGAATCATCTTCGCCTTTGTTAGCCAGTCCTGGTCAAAAAGCGATTTGTCAAAATGTCGTCATGATAAATGAAAGACGGTGTGTTCGGCTAGAGGATTACTTACTTGGTCGGCGGTGCGGTTGCTTCTCAGGCCCATGTCCTCGGTAGTATCCGGACACTCTATTTGGGGTCCGAAGAATGATTTATACATCTCCTCGTGCGTCAGGCCGAGAAAATTCTGAATAGTGCGCGGTCCTTCTGGGTTGAACTCCCACATGCGGAGGGGCCGGCGTTTGCAAGGCTAGACTCGACGAACCAGCATGACTTGCACCACCATAACCAGACTAAAATATCCTTCGAAGAGATCTTGAATGCGGCTCTGCAGTATAGGCACGTCCTTGGCTGGACCCCAGCTTAGCCCTCTGCTAATCCATGACATTAGTTGTGGTGGAGGGCCCGAGCGGAAAGCAGGGGCAGCCACCCACTTGGCACTCCTGGGAGCTGTGATGTAAAACCACTCCCGTTGCCATAATCCGGACACCTCTGGAAAGGAACCCTTTGGCCATGGAGCTCCAGCGATCTTGCTTATTAATGCGCCTCCGCATGCTATATGCTGCCCCTCGACCATCTTCGGCTTCACGTCAAAGGTCTTGAGCCACAGGCCGAAGTGAGGGGTAATGCGGAGGAAGGCCTCACATACGACAATAAATGCCGAGATGTGGAGAAAGGAGTCCGGGGCTAGATCGTGGAAATCTAGCCCGTAATAGAACATCAAACCCCTAACGAAGGGATCCAGAGTGAGGCATAGACCTCGGAGGAAGTGGGAGATGAACACAACGTTCTTGTTGGGTTCGGGAGTAGGGACGACCTGCCCTCGGGCAGGCAGCCGATGCAAAACCTCGACGGTCAGGTATCTCGCCTCCCTCAACTTCTTGATATCCTCTTCCGTAACGGAGGAGGGCATCCACCGGCCTTGAAGGCTAGATCCGGACATGATTGAAGGTCCGAAGCACCTGACCTGGGCTTTGGGTGTTAGAACTCGAGGCGGGGGAAGGATTCGATTGAGCACGGGAGGGAAAAAAGTAAAAGCCTTGTCCCTTTATAAAGAGGGTGAATATCAAGCGTCCTCCTAGTGGCTGTTTGGGACTTGCCTAAAATCTAGGAGTCCTAGGCACGGTCGGGTTACCCACGACCATATTGATGAGAATCCCGTAATTAGGGGAACACGATCTCTGCTTTGACAAGACGTGTCAAGAAACCACCTCGCGTTATGTGTGGAGCTGGTTGAAGAAAAAACGTTCGAATAATCACCGAGCCATGGCCTGATATCATGTTGCCAAAGCGTGTCAGTAGATTAAGATTTGTGGAAATATTATTCTCTCTACGGTGGTATGTGGAATTTATTTTGCAGGGTCGAACACTATCCTGGTATTCAAACTCTTCCGTGATGTGTTCGGAGGAGAAACCCGCCTTGCAATGCCAAAGACAACACTGCGCGCCGGACTCATCGTCATTGAAGCCTGGTTCATGGGCTACTGAGGGAGTCCTGGATTAGGGGGTCTCCGGACAGCTGGACTATATCCTTTGGCCGGACTGTTGGACTATGAAGATACAAGATTGAAGACTTCGTCCCGTGTCCGGATAGGACTCTACTTGGCGTGGAAGGCAAGCTAGGCAGTACGGATATGGATATCTCCTCCTTTGTAACCGACCTTGTGTAACCCTATCCCCCTCCGGTGTCTATATAAACCGAAGGGTTTTAGTCCATAGGACAACATACAATCATACCATAGGCTAGCTTCTAGGGTTTAGCCTCTCAGATCTCGTGGTAGATCAACTCTTGTAATACCCATATCATCAAGAATAAATCAAGCAGGACGTAGGGTTTTACCTCCATCAAGAGAGCACGAACCTGGGTAAAACATCGTGTCCCCTGCCTCCTGTTACCATCCGCATTAGACGCACAGTTCGGGAACCCCTACCCGAGATTCGCCGGTTTTGACACCGACATCCTTCCTCTCTCCCCTAAAGCCCATTAGGGCCCATACACTCCCCGGGGGGGGGGGGGTTCCGGTAACCCCCGGTACTCCGGTTAATGCCGGAACTTACCCGGAACCATTCGGATGTCGAGACATAGTCATCCAATATATCGATCTTCATGTCTCGACCATTTCGAGACTCCTCGTCATGTCCGTGATCATATTTGGGACTCCGAACAACCTTTGGTACATCAAAACATATAAACTCATAATATTGATCATCACCAAACGTTAAGTGTGCGGACCCTACGGGTTCGAGAACTATGTAGACATGACCGAGACACGTCTCTGGTCAATAACAAATAGCGGGACCTGGATGTTCATATTGGATCCCACATATTCTACGGAGATCTTTATCGGTCAAACCGCATAACGATATACGTTGTTCCCTTTGTCATCGGTATGTTACTTGCACGAGATTCGATCGTCGGTATCTCAATTCCTAGTTCAATCTCGTCACCGGCAAGTCTCTTTACTCGTTCCGTAATGCATCATCCCGCAACTAACTCATTAGTCACATTACTTGCAAGGCTTATATTGATGTGCATTACTGAGAGGGCCCGGAGATACCTCTCCGACAATTGGAGTGACAAATCCTAATCTCGATCTATGCCAACTCAACAAACGCCATCGGAGACACCTGTAGAACACCTTTATAATCACCTAGTTACATTTTGACGTTTGTTAGCACACAAAGTGTTCCTCCGGTATTTGGGAGTTGCATGATCTCAGTCATAGGAACATGTATAAGTTATGGACAAAGCAATAGCAACAAACTAAACGATCATCGTGCTAAGCTAATAGATGGGTCAAGTCAATCACATCATTCTCCTAATGATGTGATCTTGTTAATCCAATGACAACTGATGTCTATGCTTAGGAAACATAACCATCATTGATTCAATGAGCCAGTCAAGTAGAGGCATACTAGTGACATTCTGTTTGTCTATGTATTCACACATGTACTAAGTTTCCGGTTAATACAATTCTAGCATGAATAATAAACATTTATCATGATATAAGGAAATATAAATAACAACTTTATTATTGCCTCTAGGGCATATTTCCTTTAGTCTCCCACTTGCACTAGAGTCAATAATCTAGATTACATTGTAATGATAATAACACCCATGGAGTCTTGGTGTTGATCATGTTTTGCTCATGAGAGAGGCTTAGCCAATGGGTCTGCAACATTTAGATCCGTATGTATCTTGAAAATCTCTATGTCTCCCTCTTGACTTGATCACGGATAGAATTGAAGCGTCTCTTGATGTGCTTGGTTCTCTTGTGAAATCTGGATTCCTTTGCCAAGGAAATTGCACCAGTATTGTCACAAAAGATTTTCATTGGACTCGATGCACTAGGTATGACACCTAGATCGGATATGAACTTCTTCATCCAAACTCCTTTATTTGCTGCTTCCAAAGCACCTATGTATTCCGCTTCATATGTAGATCCCGCCACGACGCTCTACTTGGAACTGCACCAACTGACAGCTCCACCATTTAATAGAAACACGTAGCCGGTTTGTGACTTAGAGTCATCCGGATCAGTGTCAAAGCTTGCATCGATCTAACTATTTACGACGAGCTCTTTGTCACCTCCATATACGAGAAACATATCCTTAGTCCTTTTCAGGTATTTCATGATGTTCTTGACCGATGTCCAGTGATCCACTCCTGGATTACTTTGGTACCTCCCTGCTAGACTAATAGCAAGGCACACATCAGGTCTGGTACATAGCATTTCATACATGATAGAGCCTATGGCTGAAGCATAGGGAACACCTTTCATTTTCTCTCTATCTTCTGCAGTGGTCTGGCATTGAGTCTGACTCAACTTCACACCCTGTAACACAGGCAAGAACCCTTTCTTTGCTTGGTCCATTTTGAACTTCTTCAAAACTTTATCAAGGTATGTACTTTGTGAAAGTCCAATTAAGCGTCTTGATCTATCTCTATAGATCTTGATGCCCAATATATAAGAAGCTTCACCGAGGTCTTTCATTGAAAAAAATCTTATTCAAGTATCCTTTTATGCTATTCAGAAATCCAATATCATTTCCGATCAGCAATATGTCGTCCACATATAATATCAGAAATTCTACAGAGCTCCCACTCACTTTCGTGTAAATACAGCCTTCTCCCAAAGTCTGTATAAAACCATATGCTTTGATCACACTATCAAAGTGTATATTCCAACTCCGAGAGGCTTGTAGCAGTCCATAAATGGATCGCTGAAGCTTGCACACTTTGTTAGAACCTTTTGGATCGACAAAACCTTCTGGTTGCGTCATATAAAACTCTTCTTTAAGATATCCATTAAGGAATGTAGTTTTGACATCCATTTGCCAAATTTCATAATCATAAAATGCGGCAATTGCTAACATGATTCGGACGGACTTAAGCATCGCTACGGGTGAGAAGGTCTCATCGTAGTCAACTCCTTGAACTTGTCGAAAACCTTTCGCAACAAGTCGAGCTTTGTAGACAGTAACATTACTGTCAGCGTCAATCTACTTCTTGCAGATCCATTTATTCTCTATGGCATGCCGATCATTGAGGAAGTCAACCAAAGTCCATACTTTGTTCTCATACATGTGTCCCATCTCAGATTTCATTGCCTCAAGCCATTTTGCGAAATCTGGGCTCATCACCGCTTCCTCATAGTTCGTAGGTTCGTCATGGTCAAGTAACATGACTTCCAGAACAGGATTACCGTACCACTCTGGTGCAGATCTTACTCTAGTTGACCTACGAGGTTCGGTAGTAACTTGATCAGAAGTTTCATGATCATCATCATTAGCTTCCTCACTTACTGGTGTAGGAATTAGTGGAACTGATTTCAGTGATGAACTACTTTCCAATAAGGGAGAAGGTACAATTACCTCGTCAAGTTCTACTTTCCTCCCACTCACTTCTTTTGAGAGAAACTCCTTCTCTAGAAAGGATCCATTCTTAGCAACGGATATCTTGCCTTCGGATCTGTGATAGAAGGTGTACCCAACAGTCTCCTTTGGGTATCCTATGAAGACACATTTCTACGATTTGGGTTCGAGCTTATTAGGTTGATGAAGCTTCTTCACATAAGCATCACAACCCCAAACTTCAAGAAATGACAACTTTGGTTTCTTGCCAAACCACGGTTCATAAGGTGTCGTCTCAACGGATTTAGATGTTGCCCTATTTAACGTGAATGCAGCCGTCTCTAAAGCATAACCCCAAAACGATAGCGGTAAATCAGTGAGAGACATCATAGATCGCACCATATCTAATAAAGTGCGGTTACGACATTCGGACACACCGTTACATTGTGATGTTCCAGGTGGCGTGAGTTGGGAAACTATTCCGCATTGTTTCAAATGAAGTCCAAACTCATAACTCAAATATTCACCTCCACGATCAGATCGTAGAAACTTAATTTTCTTGTTACAATGATTTTCCACTTCACTCTGAAATTCTTTGAACTTTTCAAATGTTTCAGACTTATGTTTCATTAAGTAGATATACCCATATCTGCTCAGATCATCTGTGAAGGTGAGAAAATAACGATATCCACCGCGAGCTTCAATGTTCATTGGACCACATACATCAGTATGTATGATTTCCAATAACTCTGTTGCTCGCTCCATTGTTCCGGAGAACGGAGTTTTGGTCATCTTGCCCACGAGGCATGGTTCGTAAGTACCAAGTGATTCCAGAAGTCCACCGAATGGAGTTTCTTCATGCGCTTTACACCAATATGACCTAAACGGCAGTGCCACAAATAAGTTGCACTATCATTACCAAGTCTGCATCTTTTGGCTTCAATACTATGAACATGTGTATCACTACTATCAAGATTTAGTAAAAATAGACCACTCATCAAGGGTGCATGACCATAAAATATATTACTCATATAAATAGAACAACCATTATTCTCTAATTTAAATGAATAACCGTCTCGCATCAAACAAGATCCAGATATAATGTTCATGCTCAACGTTGGCTGATGTCTACTACACAACCTTCTTCTCGTAGACGATGTTGGGCCTCCAAGTGCAGAGGTTTGTAGGACAGTGGCAAATTTCCCTCAAGTGGATGACCTAAGGTTTATCAATCCGTAGGAGGCGTAGGATGAAGATGGTCTCTCTCAAGCAACCCTGCAACCAAATAACAAAGAGTCTCTTGTGTCCCCAACACACCCAATACAATGGTAAATTGTATAGGTGCACTAGTTCGGCGAAGAGATGGTGATACAAGTGCTATATGGATAATAGATGAAGGTTTTTGTAATCTGAAATAATAAAAACAGCAAGGTAGCAAGTGATAAAGGTGAGCATAAACGGTATTGCAATGTGTGGAAACAAGGCCTAGGGTTCATACTTTCGCTAGTGTAAGTTCCCTCAAAAATACTAACATAATTGGATCACATAACTATCCCTCAACATGCAACAAAGAGTCACTCCAGAGTCACTAATAGCGGAGAACGAACGAAGAGATTATGGTAGGGTACGAAACCACCTCAAAGTTATTCTTTCCAATCAATTCGTTGGGCTATTCCTATAATTGTCACAAACAACCCTAGAGTCCATACTAGAATAAAACCTTAAGACATAAATCAACCAAAACCCTAATGTCACCTAGATACTCCAATGTCACCTCAAGTATCCGTGGGTATGATTATACGATATGCATCACACAATCTCAGATTCATCTATTCAACCAACACATAGAACCTCATAGAGTGCCCGAAAGTTTCTACCGGAGAATCACGACGAAAACGTGTGCCAACCCCTATGCATAGGTTCCCAATGTCACGAAACCCGCAAGTTGATCAACTTAACATACATCAAGTGGCACATGGTATCCCATTGTCACCACAGATATCCACGACAAGACATACATCAAGTGTTCCCAAGTCTTTAAAGACTCAATCCGATAAGATTACTTCAAAGGGGAAACTCAATTCATTACAAGAGAGAAGAGGGGGGGGGAGAAACATAAGATCCAACTATAATACCAAAGCTCGCGATACATCAAGATCGTATCATCTCAAGAACACGAGAGAGAGAGAGATCAAACACATAGCTACTGGTACATACCCTCGGCCCCGAGGGAGAACTACTCCCTCCTCGTCATGGAGAGTGCCGGGATGATGAAGATGGCCATCGGTGAGGGATCCCCCCTCTGGCAGGGTGCCGGAACAGGGTCCCGACTGACTTTTGGTGGCTACGGAGGCTTCTGGCGGCGGAACTCCCGATCTATCTTGTGTTCTGGAAGTTTTAGGTTTCGTAGGTATATATGGGTGCAGGAGGTACGTCAGGGGAGCCACGAGGGTAACATGAGACAGGGGGGCGCGCCCTAGGGGGGGTGCCCCCCACCCTCGTGAGCACCTCGTTCCTTCCTTGATGTGGGGTCCAAGTCCATTAGGTGTGTTTCCTTCCAAAAATAACTTCTCTAGTTGATTTTGTTCCGTTTTGACTTCGTCTGATATTCCTTTTCTTCAAAACACCGAAATAGGCATAAAACAGCAAATCTGGGCTGGGCCTTTGGTTAATAGGTTAGTCCCAAAAATAATATAAAAGTGGATAATAAAGCCCAATATTGCCCAAAACAGTAGATAATATAGCATGGAGCAATAAAAAAATTATAGATACATTGGAGATGTATCAAGCATCCCCAAGCTTAATTCCTGCTCGTCCTCGAGTAGGTAAATGATAAAAAAATAATTTTTGATGTGGAATGCTAGTTGGCATAATTTCAATGTAATTCTTCCTACTTGTGATATGAATATTCAGATCCGAAAGATTCAAGACAAAAGTTCATATTGACATAGAAAATAATAATACTTCAACCATACCAACTAAGCAATTATGTTTTCTCAAATAACATGGCCAAAGAAAGCTATCCCTACAAAATCATATAGTCTGGCTATGCTCCATCTTCACCACACAAAATATTTAAATCATGAACAACCCCGATGACAAGCCAAGCAATTGTTTCATACTTTTAATGTTCTCAAACTTTTTCAATCTTCACGCAATACATGAGCGTGAGCCATGGATATAGCACTATAGGTGGAATAGAATGGTGGTTGTGGAGAAGACAAAAAGGGAGAAGATAGTCTCACAGCAACTAGGCGTATCAACGGGCTATGGAAATGACCATCAATAGATATCAATGTGAGTGAGTAGGGATTGCCATACAACGGATGCACTAGAGCTATAAGTATATGAAAGCTCAACAAAAGAAACTAGTGGGTGTGCATCCAACTCGGTTGCTCACGAAGACCTAGGGCATTTTGAGGAAGCCCATCATTGGAATATACAAGCCAAGTTCTATAATGAAAGATTCCCACTAGTATATGAAAGTGACAACATAGGAGACTCTATATCATGAAGATCATGGTGCTAGTTTGAATCACAAGTGTGGTAAAAGGATAGTAGCATTGTCCCTTTTATTTTTTTTATTTTTTTATTTGGCCTTTCTTTTTTTGTCCTTTCTTTTTTTTGGGACAATGCTTTATTGAATGATGATCATCACACTTCTATTTATTTACAACTCAATGATACAACTCGATACTAGAACAAAGTATGACTCTATATGAATGCCTCCGGCGGTGTACCGGGATATGTAATGAATCAAGAGTGACAAGTATGAAAGAATCATGAACAATGGCTTTGCCACAAATACTATGTCAACTACATGATCATGCTAAGCAATATGACAATGAGAGATATGTCATGAAGAACGGAACAATGGAAAGTTGCATGGCAATATATCTCGGAATGGCTATGGAAATGACATAATTGGTAGGTATGGTGGCTGTTTTGAGGAAGGTATATGGTGGATTTACGGTACCGGCGAAAGTTGCGCGGTACTAGAGAGGCTAGCAAAGGTGGAAGGGTGAGAGTGCATATAATCCATGGACTCAACATTAGTCATAAATAACTCACATACTTATTGCAAAAATCTAGAACTTATCAAAGCAAAGTATTGCACGCATGCTCCTAGGGGGATAGATTGGTAGGAAAATACCATCGCTCGTCCCCGACCGCCACTCATAAGGAAGACAATCAATAAATAAATCATGCTCCGACTTCGTTACATAACGGTTCACCATACGTGCATGCTACGGGAATCACAAACTTCAACACAAGTATTTCTCAAATTCACAACTACTCAACTAGCATCACTCTAATATCACCATCTCCATATCTCAAAACAATTATCAAGTATCAAACTTCTCATAGTATTCAACACACTCATAAGAGAATTTTATTATTCGTGAATACCTAGCATATTAGGATTTTAAGCGAATTACCATGCTATTTAAGACTATCAAAATAATATAAGTGAATCATGAGAGTTCATCTATTTCTTCAAAATAAAACTACCACCATGCTCTAAAAGATATAAGTGAAGCACTAGAGCAAATGACAAACTACTCTGAAAGATATAAGTGAAGATCAATGAGTAGTCGAATGATTATGCAACTATGTGAAGACTCTCTAACATTTAATAATTTCAGATCTTGGTATTCTATTCAAACAGCAATCAAAGCAAAATAAAATGACATCTAAGAATAGCAAACATCATGTGAAGAAGCAAAAACTTAGGATCAACCGATACTAACCGATAATTGTTGAAGAAGAAAGGTGGGATGCCAACCGGTACATCCCCAAGCTTAGATGCTTGAGACTTCTTGAAACATTATCTTTGGGTGCCTTGGGAATCCCCAAGCTTGAGCTTTTGTGTCTCATTAATTCCTCTCATATCACGGTCTCCCTAAATCTCAAAAGCTTCATCCACACAAAACTCAACAAGGACTCGTGAGATAAGTTAGTATAAACCATTGCCAAAACCTTACCATACTCTACTGTGGAAAATCACTAAAATTATTATTCAACATTTTATACTAAATGCCTCTGCATATTTAATAGTCCTATAGTCAAATAGAATCATTAAAGAAGCAATCATATGCAAACAATGCAAACATAACAGCAAGCTGCCTGAACAGGATAGTCTGTAAAGAATGCTGCAACATCCATACTTCCCTAACTCCAAAAATTATGAAATAAAATTCCCACTGTAGTAAATTTATCAGAGCTTAATATGCAAAAGGTTTCAACATTTTATCACATTCTGACTTTTCTAGGGAATCATTGCAACAGCGGTAAACTTTCTGTTTTCAAACAGCAACATGTATACTTGTAACATAGGCATAGTAAAGGCTATCAATGCCACTTTTATTGAAATAAAAGATGCAAAACATTATTATAAATAACAGCAAGAAAATCCTAACAAAATAAATTGACGCTCCAAGCAAAACACATATCATGTGGAGAATAAAAATATAGCTCCAAGTAAAGTTACCGATGAACGAAGACGCAACAGGGGATGCCTTCCGGGGCATCCCCAAGCTTAGGCTCTTGGCTATCCTTGAATATTACCTTGGGGTGACTTGGGAATCCCCAAGATTAGGCTCTTGCCACTCATTATTCCATAGTCCATCGAATCCTTACCCAAAACTTGAAAACTTCACAACACAAAACTTAACAGAAAACTCGTAAGCTCCGTTAGTATAAAAAAATAAATCACCACTTCAAGGTACTGTAATGAACTCATTATTTATTTATATTGTTGTTAAACTTAATGTATTAAAACTTCTCTATGGTTTATAAACTATTTTACTAGCCATAGATTCGTCAAAATAAGCAAACAACACACGAAAAACAGAATCTGTCAAAAACAGAACAGGCTGTAGTAATCTGGATCAAACGTATACTTATCGAACTAATAAAATTCTAAAATAAATTGCTGGACCTGAGTAATTCATCTATTAATCATATTCAAAAAGAATTAACTAAATATCACTCTCCAAATAAAAATGGCAGCAATTCTCGTGAGCGCTAAAGTTTCTGTTTTTGACAGCATGATCAACAAGACTTCCCCCAAGTCTTCCCAAAGGTTCTACTTGGCACAAACACTAATTAAAAGCATGAAACCACATATAAAAAGAGGCTAGATGAATTATTTATTACTAAACAGGAACAAAAGGAAAGAATAAAAATAAAATTGGGTTGCCTCCCAACAAGCGCTATCATTTAATGCCCCTAGCTAGGCATGATGATTTCAATGATGCTCACATGAAGGATAAGAATTGTAACATAAAGAGAGCATCATGAAGAATATGACTAGCACCTTTAAGTCTAACCCACTTCCTATGCATAGGGATTTTGTGAGCAAACAACTTATGGGAACAAGAATCAACTTGCATAGGAAGGTAAAACAAGCATAACTTCAAAACTTTAAGCACATAGAGAGGAAACTTGATATTATTGCAATTCCCACAAGTATATATTCCTCCCTCATAATAATTTTCAGTAGCATCATGAATGAATTCAACAATATAACCAGCACCTAAAGCATTCTTTACATGATCTACAAGCATAGAAAATTTAACACTCTCCACATAAGCAAAATTCTTCTCATGAATAATAGTGGGAGCAAACTCAACAAAATAACTATCATGTGATTGAAAATTAAGATCAAGATGACAAGGTTCATTGTTATTATTATTCTTTAAAGCATACGTGTCATCACAATAATCATCATAGATAGGAGGCATGCTTTTATCATAATAAATTTTCTCATCAAAACTTGGGGGACAAAAAATATCATCTTCATCAAACATAGCTTCCCCAAGCTTGTGGCTTTGCATATCATTAGCATCATAGATATTCAAAGAATTCGTACTAACAACATTGTAATCATGCTCATCATTCAAAGATTTAGTGCCAAACATTTTATAGATTTCTTCTTCTAGCACTTGAGCACAATTATCCTTTCCATCATACTCACGAAAGATATTAAAAAGGTGAAGCGTATGAGACAAACTCAATTCCATTTTTTTATAGTTTTCTTTTATAAACTAAACTAGTGATAAAACAAGAAACTGAAAGACTCGATTGCAAGATCTAAAGATATACCTTCAAGCACTAACCTCCCCGGCAACGGCGCCAGAAAAGAGCTTGATCTCTACTACACAACCTTCTTCTTGTAGACGTTGTTGGGCCTCCAAGTGCAGAGGTTTGTAGGACAGTAGCAAATTTCCCTCAAGTGGATGACCTAAGGTTTATCAATCCGTAGGAGGCATAGGATGAAGATGGTCTCTCTCAAGCAACCCTGCAACAAAATAACAAAGAGTCTCTTATGTCCCCAACACACCCAATATAATGGTAAATTGTATAGGTGCACTAGTTCGGCGAAGAGATGGTGATACAAGTGGTATATGGATAATAGATAAAGGCTTTTGTAATCTGAAATAATAAAAACAGCAAGGTAGCAAGTGATAAAAGTGAGCGTAAACGGTATTGGAATGTGTGGAAACAAGGCCTAGGGTTCATACTTTTGCTAGTGTAAGTTCCCTCAACAATACTAACATAATTGGCTCACATAACTATCCCTCAACATGCAACAAAGAGTCACTCCAAAGTCACTAATAGCGGAGAACGAATGAAGAGATTATGGTAGGGTACGAAACCACCTCAAAGTTATTCTTTCCAATCAATCTGTTGGGCTATTCCTACAATTGTCACAAACAGCCCTAGAGTTCGTACTAGAATAAAACCTTAAGACACAAATCAACCAAAACCCTAAGGTCACCTAGATACTCCAATGTCACCTCAAGTATCCGTGGGTATGATTATACGATATGCATCACACAATCTTAGATTCATCTATTCAACCAACACATAGAACCTCATAGAGTGCCCCAAAGTTTCTACCGGAGAATCACGACGAAAACGTATGCCAACCCCTATGCATAGGTTCTCAATGTCACGAAACCCGCAAGTTGATCATCTTAACATACATCAAGTGGCACGTGGTATCCCATTGTCACCACAGATATCCACGGCAAGACATACATCAAGTGTTCTCAAGTCTTTAAAGACTCAATCCGATAAGATTACTTCAAAGGGGAAACTCAATTCATTACAAGAGAGAAGAGGGGGAGGAGAAACATAAGATCCAACTATAATAGCAAAGCTCGCGATACATCAAGATCGTATCATCTCAAGAACACGAGAGAGAGAGAGAGATCAAACACATAGCTACTGGTACATACCCTCATCCCCGAGGGAGAACTACTCCCTCCTCGTCATGGAGAGCGTCGGGATGATGAAGATGGCCACCGGTGAGGGATCCCCCCTCCGGCAGGGTGCCGGAACAGGGCCCCGATTGACTTTTGGTGGCTACGGAGGCTTCTGGCGGCGGAACTCCCGATCTTTCTTGCATTCTGGAAGTTTTAGGTTTCGTAGGTATATATGGGTGCAGGATGTACGTCAGGGGAGCCACGAGGGTCCCACGAGACAGGGGGCGCGCCCTAGGGGGGGGCGCCCCCCACCCTCGTGAGCACCTCGTTCCTTCCTTGACGTGGGGTCCAAGTCCATCAGGTGTGTTTCCTTCCAAAAATAACTTCTCCAGTTGATTTCGTTCCGTTTCGACTCCGTTTGATATTCCTTTTCTTCAAAACACTGAAATAGGCATAAAACAGCAAATCTGGGCTGGGCCTCCGGTTAATAGGTTAGTCCCAAAAATAAAATAAAATTGGATAATAAAGCCCAATATTGCCCAAAACAGTAGATAATATAGCATGGAGCAATCAAAAATTATAGATACGTTGGAGACGTATCATTGGCACCAAATAACAATTATTTAGGTCTAAAACTAATCCTGAAGGTAGATGTAGAGGTAGTGTGCCGACTGCAATCACATCGACTTTGGAACCATTTCCCATGCGCATCTTCACCTCATCCTTAGCCAATCTTCGCTTAATCCGTAGCCCCTGTTTCGAGTTGCAAATGTTAGCAACTGAACCAGTATCAAATACACAGGCACTACTGCGAGCATTAGTAAGGTACACATCAATAACATGTATATCAAATATACCTTTCACTTTGCCATCCTTCTTCTCCGCCAAATACCTGGGGCAGTTCCGCTTCCAGTGACTAGTTCCTTTGAAGTAGAAGCACTCAGTCTCAGGCTTAGGTCCAGGCTTGGGTTTCTTCACTTGAGTAGCAACTGGCTTGCTGTTCTTCTTGAAGTTCCCCTTCTTCCCTTTACCCTTTTTCTTGAAACTGGTGGTCTTGTTAACCATCAACACTTGATGCTCCTTCTTGATTTCTACCTCCACAGCCTTTAGCATTGCGAAGAGCTCAAGAATCATTTTATCCATCCCTTGCATATTATAGTTCATCACGAAGCTCTTGTAGCTTGGTGGCAGTGATTGAAGAACTCTGTCAATGACACTATCATCAGGAAAATTAACTCCCAGTTGAGTCAAGTGGTTGTGGTACCCAGACATTCTGAGTATATGTTCACTGACAGAACTATTCTCCTCCATCTTGCAGTTGTAGAACTTCTTGGAGACTTCATATCTCTCAATCAGGGCATTTGATTGAAATATTAACTTCAACTCCTGGAACATCTCATATGCTCCATGATGTTCAAAACGTCGTTGAAGTCCCGGTTCTAAGTCGTAAAGCATGGCACACTGAACCATCGAGTAGTCATCAGGTTTGCTTTGCTAGGTGTTCACAACATCTGGCGTTGCTCCTGCAGCGGGTTGGTCACCTAGCAGTGCTTCCAGGACGTAATTCTTCTATGCAGCAATGAGGATAATCCTCAAGTTATGGACCCAATCTGTGTAGTTGCTACCATCATCTTTCAACTTAGCTTTCTCTAGGAATGCATTAAAATTTAGCGGAACAATAGCACGGGCCATCTATCTACAACAACATAGACATGCAAAATACTATAAGGTACTAAGTTCATGATAAATTAAAGTTCAATTAATCAAATTACTTAAGAACTCCCACTTAGATAGACATCCATCTAATAATCTAAGTGATCACGTGATCCATATCAACTAAACCATGTCCGATCATCACGTGAGACGGAGTAGTTTTCAATGGTGAACATCGCTATGTTGATCATATCTACTATATGATTCACGCTCGACCTTTCGGTCTCAGTGTTCCGAGGCCATATCTGCATATGCTAGGCTCGTCAAGTTTAACCCAAGTATTCCGCGTGTGCAAAAATGGCTTGCACCTGTTGTATGTGAACATAGAGCTTATCACACCCGATCATCACGTGGTGTCTCAGCACGACAAACTGTAACAACGGTGCATAGTCAGGGAGAACACCTATACCTTGAAATTTGGTGAGAGATCATCTTATAATGCTACCGTCGAACTAAGCAGAATAAGATGCATAAAGGATAAACATCACATGCAATCAATATAAGTGATATGATATGGCCATCATCATCTTGTGCCTTTGATCTCCATCTCCAAAGCACCGTCATGATCACCATCGTCAGTGGCTTGAAACCTTGATCTCCATCAAAGTATCATTGTTGTCTCGCCAACTATTTCTTCTACGACTATCGCTACCGCTTAGTGATAAAGTAAAGCAATTACATGGCGATTGCATTTCATACAATAAAGCGACAACCATATGGCTCCTGCCAGTTGCCATAACTGTGTTACAAAACATGATCATCTCATACAATAAAATTTAGCATCATGTCTTGACCATATCACATCACAACATGCCCTGCAAAAACAAGTTAGACGTCCTCTACTTTGTTGTTGCAAGTTTAACGTGGCTGCTACGGGCTGAGCAAGAATCGTTCTTACCTACGCATCAAAAACCACAACGCGGTATAGTGATTGCTTTTTAATATTCAAAAAGAACCTTGTTCACTGAATCTGATTCAACTAAAGTTGGAGAAACTAACACCCACCAACCACCTGTGTGCTAAGCACGTCGATAGAACCAGTCTCGCGTAAGCGTATGCGTAATGTCGGTCTGGGCCGCTTCATCCAACAATACCGCCAAATCAAGAAACAACTAGTGACGGCAAGCAATATGTATATACCCATGCCACAACTTCTTTGTGTTCTACTTATGCATATAACATCTATGCATAAACCTGGCTCTGATACCTCTGTTGGGGAACGCAGTAATTTGAAAAAAAAATCCTACACACACGCAAGATCATGGAGATGCATAGCAACGAGAGGGGAAGAGTGTTGTCCTCGTACCCTCGTAGATCGTAAGCGGAAGCGTTTTGACAATGTGGTTGATGTAGTCGTACGTCTCCCGGATGTGGGTCTCTACTCTATGCTTGCCGAACTCCATTGGAGCGCCGCCGGATATCCCCTCTCTATGTGTCGTCATGGGTGTGCTTGTTGTGTTGTGGGACGCGATTGAAAGGTTGAAGAGACTAAGTTTATAATGGCCACGGGAATTAAAGGGGAAGCCGGACGGCCAGGAATATCGGCAGGCTCTGATGGCAGTTCTAATTTGCATCACGTAACTCCATCATGCCACACGTAACTGCACCGCGTGGCAACGCGCGTGGTGCAACCGCATGCATATGAGGCCCCCGACATGATCGTGCGCACGCCCAACCGCTGGCAGAGCGCACGTGGAGGGACGCGAGCAGAGCGCTCTGGGGTCGCCTCAAGGAAAAGCTGTCCACAAGAAGAGCGCGCCAACGGACGCGACCGAGCGCGCCGCGGAGCCTAACGGCGAGCACATCGCGATGCAGCGCCTAACAGCGAGCAGAGCTAGACGAGGGAGGCGAGCAGAGGACGACACAGTGATACATGGCAAATAAGACGAACTGTGCGAGCGATGTCGGAGACATCAAGCACGAATCAGATTAGAGTTGCGTGTGCGATACGTGGCAGACAGTAGATCCATCAGAGCTGTTTGTGATGGAATAAGTCGTGTGTTGCGGGCAAATGCTTGCTGGTGTATAACCTTAAATTTAACCAAAAAAGTGTTAATGCATGTTACAAAAATTGTATAGCTGGAAACTATGTTCAAATATGACTCCAACGATATAATCTATGGAGACATGCATTCGTATTTTATTAGTTAATAAATCCTACTTATAAACTAGGACGGGGTATAGTAGGTAATTAAATCGCAAACGTTTTTTATTAAGTGTATGTGTACGTGTCCTCTCGTCCTCCTCACGCACGTCTTCGTTGGAGAACATAGTAATTTCAAAAAAAATCCTACGCACAAGCAAGATCATGGTGATGCATAGCAACGAGAGGCGAAGAGTGTTGTCCACATACCCTCATAGACCGTAAGCGGAAGTGTTATGACAACGCGGTTGATGTAGTCGTACGTCTTCACGATCGACCGATCCTAGTACCGAAAGTACGGCACCTCCGTGATATGCACACGTTCGGCTCGGTGACGTCCCACGAACTCACGATCCAGTAGAGTGTCGAGGAAGAGCTTCGTCAACACGACGGCGTGATGACGATGATGATGATGCTACCGGAACAAGGCTTTGCCTAAGCACCGCTACGATATGACCGAGGTGGATTATGGTGGAGGGGGGCACTGCACACAGCTAAGAGATCAATGATCAACTTGTGTGTCTATGGGGTGCCCCTCCCCCGTATATAAAGGAGTGGACGTGGGGGAGGGCCGGCCCTCTACTATGGCGCGCCCTGTGGAGTCCTACTCCCACCGGGAGTAGGATTCCCCCCTTCCATGTAGTAGGAGTAGGAGAGAAGGAAAGGGAAGAGATAAGAGAAGGAAGGAGGGGGCGCCGCCCCTCCCCCGTAGTCCAATTCAGACTAGGCCTTGGGGTCGTGCGGCCTACCCTAGGAAGCCCCTCCCTCTCTCCCCTAAATCTCATTAGGGCCCATACACTCCCTGGGGGGTTCCGGTAACCCCCAGTACTCCAGTTAATGCCCGAACTTAACCGGAACCATTCTGATGTCCAAACATAGACGTCTGATATATCAATCTTCATGTCTCAACCATTTCGAGACTCCTCGTCATGTCTGTGATCATATCCGGGACTCCGAACAACCTTCAGTACATCAAAACATATAAACTCATAATACCGATTGTCACCGAACGCTAAGCGTGTGGACCCTACGGCTTCGAGAATTATGTAGACATGACCGAGACACGTCTCTGGTCAATAACCAATAGCGGAACCTGGATGTTCATATTGGCTAACACATATTCTACGAAGATCTTTATTGGTCAAACTGCATAACGATATACGTTGTTCCCTTTGTCATCGGTATGTTACTTGCCCGAGATTCGATCGTCGGTATCTCAATACCGAGTTCAATATCGTCACCGGCAAGTCTCTTTACTCGTTTCGTAATGCATCATCCCGCAAATAACTCATTAGTCACATTGCTTACAAGGCTTATATTGATGTGCATTACCGAGAAGGCCCAGAGATACCTGTCCGATAATCGGAGTGAAAAATCCTAATCTCGATCTATGCCAACTCAACAAACACCATCGGAGACACCTGTAGAACACCTTTATAATCACCCAGTTACGTTGTGACATTTGGTAGCACACAAAGTGTTCCTCCGGTATTCAGGAGTTGCATGATCTCATAGTCATAGGAACATGTATAAGTTATGGATAAAGCAATAGCAACAAACTAAACGATCATCGTGCTAAGCTAATGGATGGGTCAAGTCAATCACATCATTCTCTAATGATGTGATCCTGTTAATCAAATGACAACTCATGTCTATGGTTAGGAAACATAACCATCATTGATTCAACGAGCTAGTCAAGTAGAGGCATACTAGTGACATTCTGTTTGTCTATATATTCACACATGTACTATGTTTCCGGTTAATACAATTCTAGCATGAATAATAAACATTTATCATGGTATAAGGAAATATAAATAACAACTTTATTATTGCCTCTAGGGCATATTTCCTTCGGTCTTGTCACCCCGCTGCCGAAGACAGCTTACAGGGCAAGTTTGCGCAGCACGCGAGGGCATTCTTTTGGCCAAATGGTGGTGCCAATGAATGGTTGGTGAGCCCATTCCCATGCAACCTCGCAGGTTCCCACGCAAGCTTCCCGTCGACTCAGTGAAATCCCCCAAAATCCCAATGCTTACCGGCCTGCTATAAAACCCTCACGGCCGGCGAGTCATGCGTCCCATTTTCCCTCCCTCCCTGTAGCTTATCTCGTCTGCTTCTTCCACAATCGCCAATGGCACTTGTGCGTATTAGTCACTCAGCCACTCCGCCGTCATCAGAGGACAGCTCCAGCTAGGATGCTACACCGCGGCAATGGTGCAGTCCCCGGCGTAGTGTAGTGCGTGTGGCGTCCCTGTTGGGTGTGCGCGGAACACCCACTACACGCTCCGCTGCCGCTGCCCGTCGGCAGCTGTTGCCGGCCGCCGTTTCCGCCAGACCACCGTCGAAAGCCAGGGCCATCTCTCGCTCCGTCGTCGTGGCCCGAAGGTGGGAGGTGGCCGTCGTGGCCGCCACCCCATTGCCGGCCACCGTGGCCATCACCCGCTCCGCCACCGCGGCCCGAAGGCGGGAGGTGGTGGTCATGGCCGCCACCCCATCGTCGGCCGCCGTGGCCGCCAGCCCACCGTCAACCACTGGGACCATCACCCGCTCCACCACCGCCGCCCGAAGGAGGGGGCGAAGGTGGAGGCCTGCACGTGCGTCAGCGACCTTGCGCGCTACATCGAGTTCCTGCGGGAAGAGGAGCAGCGCCTCATCGAGCACGCAAAGAGCCTTACCGCAGCCATGGCCGCAGCACATGCCGACGTAGAGGCAAGGAATCAGGATATCTACGAGCAGTCTGGCCGCTTCGAGAGGGATCATCTGGAGCGGTAGTGGGCGTTCGAGCTGGCGAGCGTCGCTGAACGTGCAGCAGCAGCATGCACCGTATTGCATTTGTCTAGCTTGTCGGTAGGCTCCACCTCCTCCTCTGCCTCTTACTGAGCATGCTCGACAGAGGAGAGGCTACCGGAAGTAGCACAAAGCCCCTCCGTGGTAGTAGTAGTATTTAGGGGCTATTTTGTTCAGTTCATCTGACTATAGATGTGTGGTCGAACTTTACAACGTACTTAAAATTAGCTAGTATATATAGTTGAACTAGCTATTTCAGAACGTGGTTGGCAACAATTGGAGAGAAGTTTGGTTAGTTCAGCTGTCGAGTTGAACTGTTTGATAAATTAAGAACGGATGCTTAATGTATGAATGAAATCTATGCTTAATTACTGAATTTTAGTTACAAAAATTACATAGTGCTAATGATTTCTAGCTGCATATTTTGACAAATCACAGTGTTACAAGGATTGACAAATGGTAACGTTACTAGATCAATAAATGTAAATCTTTCCAGTTTGACAAATGGCAACATACCCAATATGACAGATGCAAATCTTACCAAATTGTTTGTACATGGTTGCACACGGGTCATCTAGAACAACCATTTGCGTTGAAGGGATGCACAAATCCTGCATTGCTCTCACTTTGCATGCGGGGGTTCTATCTAAATCATTTGTGATCAAGAGCTGTAGAAATACTGCTCGGCACATTTTCTCTTGGCTTCCTGGGGAAGCTATCGGTTTGCATACGGGTGTTCTAACTAAAATGTTTGCGGTGAGTGTTTTATATTTAAAAAGCGAATTAAACTGCGGTTTGGGTGCCATTAAAGGAGAGGAGGGGAGCAAGGCGGGCGGCAATGGAAATCAAAGGGCTCGCTTCCCAGTGAGCCTACGCAGCGTACAACTCGCACGCTTCCCGGTGAGCCTGTGATACGTCTCCAACGTATCTATAATTTTTGATTGCTCCATGCTATATTATCTTCTGTTTTGGATATTATTGGTCTTTATTATCCACTTTTATATTATTTTTTGGGACTAACCTATTGACCTAGAGCCCAGTGCCAGTTTCTGTTTTTTCCTTGTTTTAGAGTATCGCAGAAAAGGAAAATCAAATGGAGTCCAATTGACCTGAAACTTTACGGAACTTATTTTTGGAAGGAAACCAACTCGGGAGACTTGGAGTCCACGTAAGGGGAGCTTCGAGGAAGCCACGAGGTAGGGGGCACGCCCACCCCCCTTGGGCGCGCCCTCCACCCTCGTGGGCCCCTCGTGGCTCCCCTGACGTACTTCTTCCTCCTATATATACCCATATACCCTAAAACGATTGGGGAGCACAATAGATCGGGAGTTCCGCTGCCAGAAGCCTCTGTAGCCACCGAAAGTCAATCTAGACCCGTTCCGGCACCCTGTCAGAGGGGGAAATTCTTCTTCGGTGGCCATCTTCATCATCCCGGTGCTCTCCATGACGAGGAGGGAGTAGTTCTCCCTCGGGGCTGAGGGTATGTACCAGTAGCTATGTGTTTGATCTCTCTCTCTCTCTCTCTCGTGTTCTTGAGGTGATACGATCTTGATG
Organism: Triticum monococcum; assembly: GCA_034509565.1. Taxonomy (NCBI): domain Eukaryota; kingdom Viridiplantae; phylum Streptophyta; class Magnoliopsida; order Poales; family Poaceae; genus Triticum; species Triticum monococcum. Next base: position 166,286,560 of record CM067846.1, on the reverse strand, counting down.
TATCGCGAGCTTTGCTATTATAGTTGGATCTTATGATGTTTTCTTCCCCCTCTACTCTCTTGTAATGGATAGAGTTTCCCCTTTGAAGTTATTTTATCGGATTGAGTCTTTAAAGATTTGAGAACACTTGATGTATGTCTTGCCGTGCGTATCTGTGGGGACAATGGGATATCACGTGATTCACTTGATGTATGTTTTGGTGATCAACTTGCGGGTTCCGTCCATGAACCTATGCATAGGGGTTGGCACATGTTTTCGTCGTGATTCTCCGGTAGAAACTTTGGGGCACTCTTTGAGGTTCTATGTGATGGTTGAATAGATGAATCTAAGATTGTGTGATGCATATTGTATAATCATACCCACGAATACTTGAGGTGACATTGGAGTATCTAGGTGACATTAGGGTTTTGGTTGATTTGTGTCTTAAGGTGTTATTCTAGTACGAACTCTAGGGATGTTTGTGACACTTATAGGAATAGCCCAACGGATTGATTGGAAAGAATAACTTTGAGGTGGTTTCGTACCCTACCATAATCTCTTCGTTTGTTCTCCGCTATTAGTGACTTTGGAGTGACTCTTTGTTGCATGTTTAGGGATAGTTATGTGATCCAATTATGTTATTATTGTTGAGAGGACTTGCACTAGTGAAAGTATGAACCCTAGGCCTTGTTTCAACACATTGCAATACTGTTTGTGCTCACTTTTATCATTAGTTACCTTGCTGTTTTTATATTTTCAGATTACAAAAACCATTATCTACTATCCATATACCACTTGTATCACCATCTCTTCGCCGAACTAGTGCACCTATATAATTTACAATTGTATCGGGTGTGTTGGGGACACAAGAGACTCTTTGTTATTTGGTTGCAGGGTTGCTTGAGAGAGACCATCTTCATCCTACGCCTCCTACGGATTGATAAACCTTAGGTCATCCACTGGAGGGAAATTTGCTACTGTCCTACAAACCTCTGCACTTGGAGGCCCAACAACGTCTACAAGAAGAAGGTTGTGTAGTAGACATCAAGATCTTTACTAGCGCCGTTGCCGGGGAGGTTAGCGCTTGAAGGTATATCTTTAGATCTTGCAATCGAGTCTTTTAGTTTCTTGTTTTATCACTAGTTTAGTTTATAAAAGAAAACTATAAAAAATGGAATTGAGTTTACCTCAGACGCTTCAGCTTTTTAATATCTATCGTGAGAATAAGGATTCTGATAATTGTGCTCAAGTGCTAGAAGAAGAATGCATTAGAATGTTTGGCACTAAATATTTGAATGATGAGCATGATTGCAATGTTGTTAGTATAAATTCCTTGAATATCCATGATGCTAATTATATGCAAAGCCACAAGCTTGGGGAAGCTATGTTTGATGAAGATGATATTTTTTGTCCCCCAAGTTTTGATGAGCAAATTTATTGTGATGAAAGCATGCTTCCTATCTATGATGATTATTGTGATGACACGTATGCTTTAAAGAACAATGGTAACCATGAAACTTGTCATCTTGATCTTAATTTTCAATCACATGATAGTTATTTTGTTGAGTTTGCTCCCACTATTATTCACGAGAAGAAATTTGCTTATGTGGAGAGTAGTAAATTTTCTATGCTTGTAGATCATGAAAAGAATGCTTTAGATGCTGGTTATATTGTTGAATTCATTCATTATGCTATTGAAAATTATTATGATGGAGGAACATATGCTTGTAGGAATTGTAATAATATCAAGTTTCCTCTCTATTTGCATAAAGTTTTGAAGTTATGCTTGTTTTGCCTTCCTATGCTAGTTGATTATTGTTCCCATAAGTTGTTTGCTCACAAAACCCCTATGCATAGGAATTGGGTTAGACTTAAATGTGCTAGTCATATTCTTCATGATGCTCTCTTTATGATTCAATTCTTATCTTTTATGTGAGCATCATTGAAATCATCATGCCTAGCTAGGGGCGTTAAACGATAGCACTTGTTGGGAGGCAACCCAACTTTATTTTTGTTCCTTGATTTTTGCTCTTGTTTAGTACTAAATAATTTATTTAGCCTCTGTTATGCTTGAGTTTTTATGTTTTAATTAGTGTTTGTCCCAAGTAGAACCGTTGGGAAGACTTGGGGAAAGTCTTGTTGATCTTGCTGTAAAAAACAGAAACTTTAGCGCTCACGAGAATTTCTTACATTTTTATTGGAGAGTGCTATTTAGTTAATTCATTTTGCAGATGATTAATATATAAATTACTCAGGTCCAGCAAATTTTTTTAGAATTTTTGGGGTTCCAGAAGTATACGTTTGATCCAGATTACTACAGACTGTTCTGTTTTTGACAGATTCTGTTTTTCATGTGTTGTTTGCTTATTTTGATGAATATATGGCTAGTAAAATAGTTTATAAACCATAGAGAAGTTGGAATACAGTAGGTTTAACACCAATATACATAAATAATGAGTTCATTGCAGTAGCTTGAAGTGGTGATGTATCTTCTTATACTAACGGAGCTTACGAGTTTTCTATTAAGTTTTGTGTTGTGAAGTTTTCAAGTTTTGGGTAAAGATTCGATGGACTATGGAATAAGGAGTGGCAAGAGCCTAAGCTTGGGGATGCCCAAGGCACCCCAAGTTAATATTCAAGGACAACCAAAAGCCTAAGCTTGGGGGTGCCCCGGAAGGCATCCCCTCTTTCATCTTCGTTCATCGGTAACTTTACTTGGAGCTATGTTTTTATTCTACACATGATATGTGTTTTGCTTGGAGCGTTATTTTATTTTATTTAGTTTTGCTTGCTGTTTGAATAAAATACCAAGATCTGAAATTCTTAAATGTCAGAGAGTCTTCACATAGTTGCATAATTATTCGACTACTCATTGATCTTCACTTATATCTTTCGGAGTAGTTTGTCATTTGCTCTAGTGCTTCACTTATATCTTTTTAGAGCACGGTGGTGGTTTTATTTTATAGAAATAGATGAACTCTCGTGCTTCACTTATATTATTTTGAGAGTCTTAAATAGCATGGTAATTTGCTTAAATAATCTTAATATGCTAGGCATCCAAGAATAGTAAAAACTTTCTTATGAGTGTTTTGAATACTAAGCGACGTTTGATGCTTGATGATCATTTTGAGATATGGAGGTAATAATATCAAAGTCGTGCTAGTTGAGTAGTTGTGAATTTGAGAAGTGCTTGTGTTGAAGTTTGCAAGTCCCGTAGCATGCACGTATGGTAAACTTTGTGTAACAAATTTGAAACATGAGGTGTTTTTTTATTGTCTTCCTTATGAGTGGCAGTCGGGGACGAGCGATGGTCTTTTCCTACCAATCTATCCCCCTAGGAGCATGCGCGTAGTGCCGAGGTTTTTGATGACTTGTATATTTTTGCAATAAGTATGTGAGTTCTTTATGACTAATGTTGAGTCCATGGATTATACGCACTCTCACCCTTCCATCCTTGCTAGCCTCTTCGGTACCGTGCATTGCCCTTTCTCACATTGAGAGTTGGCGCAAACTTCGCTGGTGCATCCAAACCCCGTGATATGATACGCTCTTTCACACATAAACCTCCTTATATCTTCCTCAAAACGGCCACCATACCTACCTATTATGGCATTTCCATAGCCATTCTGAGATATATTGCCATGCAACTTTCCGCCATTACATTTATCATGACACATTCATCATTGTCATATTGCTTAGCATGATCATGTAGTTAACATAGTATTTGTGGCAAAGCCACCATTCATAATTCTTTCATACATGACACACTTGGTTCATTGCATATCCCGGTACACCGCTGGAGGCATTCATATAGAGTCATCTTTTGTTCTAGCATCGAGTTGTAATCATTGAGTTGTAAATAAATAGAAGTGTGATGATCATCATTTTCTAGAGCATTGTCCCAAGTGAGGAAATAAAAAAAGAGAACGGCCATAAAAAAGAGAAAGGCCATAAAAAAAGAGAAGGCCCAAAAAATGAGAGAAAAAGAGAGAAGGGACAATGCTACTATCCTTTGCCACGATTGTGCTTCAAAGTAGCACCATAATCCTCATGATAGAGAGTCTCTTATTTTGTCACTTTCATATACTAGTGGGAATTTTTCATTATAGAACTTGGCTTGTATATTCCAACAATGGGCCTCCTCAAGTGCCCTAGGTCTTCGTGAGCAAGCAAGTTGGATGCACACCCACTTAGTTTCTTTTGTTGAGCTTTCATACATTTATATCTCTAGTGCATCCGTTGCATGGTAATCCCTACTCCTTGCATTGACATCAATTGATGGGCATCTCCCTAGCCCATTGATTAGCCGCGTCGATGTGAGACTTTCTCCTTTTTGTCTTCTCCACGTAACCCCCTCATTATATTCTATTCCACCCATAGTGCTATGTCCATGGCGCACGCTCATATATTGCGTGAAAGTTTATAGGTTTGAGATTACTAAAGTATGAAACAATTGCTTGGCTTGTATCGGGGTTGTGCATGATGACATCATTCTTGTGTGACGAAAATGGAGCATGACTAAACTATATGATTTTGTAGGGAAGAACTTTCTTTGGCCATGTTATTTTGAGAGGACATAATTGCTTAGTTAGTATGCTTGAAGTATTATTATTTTTATGTCAATATGAACTTTCATCTTGAATCTTTCGGATCTGAATATTCATGCCACAATTAAGAAGAATTACATTGAAATTATGCCAAGTAGCACTCCGCATCAAAAATTCTGTTTTATCATTTACCTACTTGAGGATGAGCAGGAATTAAGCTTGGGGATGCTGATACGTCTCCAACGTATCTATAATTTTTTATTACTCCATGCTATATTATCTTCTGTTTTGGACTTTATTGGGCTTTATTATCCACTTTTATATTATTTTTTGGGACTAACCTATTGCCCCATAGCCCAGTGCCAGTTTCTGTTTTTTCCTTGTTTTAGAGTGTCGTAGAAAAGGAAAATCAAACGGAGTCCAATTAACCTGAAACTTCACGGAACTTATTTTTGGAAGGAAAGCAACCCGGAAGACTTGGAGTCCACGTAAGGGGAGCTTCGAGGAAGCCACAAGGTAGGGGGGCACGCCCTCCACCCTCATGGGCCCCTCGTGGCTCCCCTAACATACTTCTTCCTCCTATATATACCCATATACCCTAAAACGATCGGGGAGCACAATAGATCGGGAGTTCCGCCGCCAGAAGCCTCCGTAGCCACCGAAAGCCAATCTAGACCCGTTCCGGCACCCTGCCGAAGGGGGCAATCCTTCTTCAGTGGCCATCTTCATCATCCCATTGCTCTCCATGACGAGGAGGGAGTAGTTCTCCCTTGGGGCTGAGGGTATGTACCTGTAGCTATGTGTTTGATCTCTCTCTCTCTCTCTCTCTCTCTCTCGTGTTCTTGAGGTGATATGATCTTGATGTATCGCGAGCTTTGCTATTATACTTGGATCTTATGATGTTTTCTTCCCCCTCTACTCTCTTGTAATGGATTGAGTTTCCCCATTGAAGTTATCTTATCGGATTGAGTCTTTAAAGATTTGAGAACACTTGATGTATGTCTTGCCGTGCGTATCTGTGGTGACAATGGGATATCACGTGATTCACTTGATGTATGTTTTAGTGATCAACTTGCGGGTTCCACCCATGAACCTATGCATAGGGGTTGGCACACGTTTTCATCGTGATTCTCTAGTAGAAACTTGGGGCACTCTTTGAGGTTCTATGTGATGGTTGAATACATGAATCTGAGATTGTGTGATGCATATCGTATAATCATACCCACGGGTACTTGAGGTGACATTGGAGTATCTAGGTGACATTAGGGTTTTGGTTGATTTGTGTCTTAAGGTGTTATTCTAGTACGAACTCTAGGGTTGTTTGTGACACTTATAGGAATAGCCCAACAGATTGATTGGAAAGAATAACTTTGAGGTGGTTTCATACCCTACCATAATCTCTTCATTTGTTCTCCGCTATTAATGATTTTGGAGTGACTCTTTGTTGCATGTTGAGGGATAGTTATGTGATCCAATTATGTTATTATTGTTGAGAGGACTTGCACTAGTGAAAGTATGAACCCTAGGCCTTGTTTCAACGCATTGCAATACTGTTTACGCTCACTTTTATCATTAGTTACCTTGCTGTTTTTATATTTTCAGATTACAGATACTCATATCTACTATCCATATACCACTTGTATCACCATCTCTTCGCCAAACTAGTGCACCTATACAATTTACCATTGTAGTGGGTGTGTTGGGGACACAAGAGACTCTTTGTTATTTGGTTGCAGGGTTGCTTGAGAGAGACCATCTTCATCCTACGCCTCCTACGGATTGATAAACCTTAGGTCATCCACTTGAGGGAAATTTGCTACTGTCCTACAAACCTCTGCACTTGGAGGCCCAACAACGTCTACAAGAAGAAGGTTGTGTAGTAGACATCAGCCTGCGCACTCGAGGACAGCTTGCACGCCTCTCGGTCATCCTGTGCACCGGACGGTGCTCACACACCTCCCGTTCAGTCAAGGTCAAGCAGGTGTCCGCACGGCACCTCCTACAGCCATTAAAACCAAGACATGCGGCGTCACATGAATGGTTAACAGAATTTTGAATTTACTAGAATTTAAAAACCAGGAATCTCACTGTTTTGCCGGCAATCAACGGTGCCCCGGTGTTTGAAATTCATGCCCATTTCTTGCATGGGACCTAAGCATGCACCCAAGGACACAGATTTGATTTTTCAACCAATTTATATGCACTAGAGCATGTGTATTTAGTTCAAATTTTAATTTTGCACATAAAATGCATTGAAAACTCAGTTAATGCATAAAAATGTCCAAACGAACCCCGAAAAATCACAAAAATTCACACAACACTCCTGTTGTTCTATGTTGACACGAGAAGAAATTTTGAAAGTAATAAGAGGTAATGGATATCGTTTCGTCCCCAAAGGTGGGACGTTCCCTACCGGAAACCATCATGCTTGTTGTGAGAAGCTCCGGTTTGTGAGAAGCATATACCCGAACCTGCCCCAAATGGGACAAAATTTGTGCCACGGCATGTTGATGCCTCTCCATGATAGCATACCAAGTTTCATGAATTTCAGACGAGTTTTGGATTTACTAGAATTTAAAAACCAGGCATCTCAATGTTTTGCCGGCAATCGACGGTGCCCGGTGTTTGAAATTCATTCCCATTTCTTGCATGGAACCTAAGCATGCACCCAAGGACACATATTTGATTTTTCAACCAATTTATATGCACTCGAGCATGTGCATGTAGTTACAATTTGAATTATGCACATAAAATGCATTGAAAACTCAGTTAATGCATAAAAATGTCCAAATGAACCCCGAAAAATCACAAAAATTCGCACAACACTCATGTTGTTCTATGTTGACACAAGTAAAAAATTTGAAAGCAATAAGAGGCAATGGATATCGTTTCGTCCCCAAAGGTGGGACGTTCCCTGCCGAAACCATCATGCTTGTTGTGAGAGACTCCGGTTTGTGAAAAGCATATACCCAAACCTGCCCCACATGGGACAAAATTTGTACCACGGCATGTTGATGCCGCTCCATGATAGCATGCCAAGTTTCATGAATTTCAGACGAGTTTTCGATTTACTAGAATTTAAAAAACATGCATCTCAATATTTTGCCGGCAATCAACGGTGCCCCAGTGTTTGAAATGCATTCCCATTTCTTGCATGGGACCTAAGCATGCACCCAAGGACACATATTTGATTTTTCAACCAATTTATATGCACTGGAGCATGTGCATGTAGTTCAAATTTGAATTATGCACATAAAATGCATTGAAAACTCAGCTAATGCATAAAAATGTCCAAACGAACCCCAAAAAATCACAAAAATTCGCACAACACTCTTGTTGTTCTATGTTGACACGAGAAAAAAATTTGAAAGCAATAAGAGGCAATGGATATCGTTTCGTCCCCAAAGGTGGGACATTCCCTACCGAAAACCATCATGCTTGTTGTCAGAAGCTCCGGTTTGTGAGAAGCATATACCCAAACCTGCCCCAAATGGGACAAAATTTGTACCACGACATGTTGATGCCGCTCAATGATAGCATGCCAAGTTTCATGAATTTCAGACGAGTTTTGGATTTACTAGAATTTAAAAATCAGGCATCTCAATGTTTTGCCGGCAATCAACGGTGCCCCGGTGTTTGAAATTCATGCACATTTCTTGCATGGGACCTAAGCATGCACCCAAGGACACATATTTGATTTTTCAACCAATTTATATGCACTAGAGCATGTGCATGTAGTTCAAATTTGAATTATGCACATAAAATGCATTAAGAACTCAGTTAATGCATAAAAATGTCCAAACAAACCCCGAAAAATCACAAAAATTCACACAACACTCCTGTTGTTCTATGTTGACACAAGAAAAAAATTTGAAAGAAATAAGAGGCAATGGATATCGTTTCGTCCCCAAAGGTGGGACATTCCGTACCGAAAAACATCATGCTTGTTGTCAGAAGATCCGGTTTGTGAGAAGCATATACCCAAACCTGCCCCAAATGGGACAAAATTTGTACCACGGCATGTTGATGCCGCTACATGATAGCATGCCAAGTTTCATGAATTTCATACGAGTTTTGAATTTACTAGAATTTAAAAACCAGACATCCCAATGTTTTTCCGGCAATCAACGGTGCCCTGGTGTTTCAAATTCATTCACATTTCTTGCATGGGACCTAAGCATGCACACAAGGACACATATTTGATTTTCAACCAGTTTATATGCACTGGAGCATGTGCATGTAGTTCAAATTTGAATTATGCACATAAATGCATTGAAAACTCAGTTAATGCATAAAAATGTCCAAACGAACCCCGAAAAATCACAAAAAATCACACAACGCTCCTGTTGTTCTATGTTGACACTCGAAATTTTTTGAAAGCAATAAGAGGCAACGGATATCGTTTCGTCCCCAAAGGTGGCACGTTCCCTACCGGAACCATCATGCTTGTTGTGAGAAGCTCTGGTTTGTGAGAAGCTTATACCCAAACCTGTCCCAAATGGGACAAAATTTGTACCACGGCATGTTGATACCGCTACATGATAGCATGCCAAGTTTCATGAATTTCATACGAGTTTTGGATTTACTAGAATTTAAAAACCAGGCATGTCAATGTTTGCGGCCGAGTGACGGTGGTAGGGTGTCTGAAATTCATTCCCATTTCTTGCATGGGACCTAAGCATACAACCAATGACACATATTTGATTTTTCAAGAAGTTTATATGCACTGGAGCATGTGCATGTAGTTCAAATTTGAATTACGCGCATAAAATGCCTGGAAAACCTAGTTAATGTATAAAAATGTACAAACGAACCCTAAATCATTCCAATTTTTTGATGATACACCTATATTTGCATGTTCACTGCAGATATAAGTTCTAACAATTCAAACACCATCCTTTGTAGCTGTGACCCCATTATGTAATTCAAATGATCAAGGCGATAAATCAAGTAGATCGCACGTAGTTTATTATCACCAACCGTGTGAGATGCAGCACAAAATATCTTGGAGCGCCGTCGGTGTATAGTACACCCATGGCTTACAAGAGAAGGTGCATCGGCTACAGTCCACAGCGCGCCAGTTCTCAATAAGGGACCGTGTCCGATGACACTTTGCGCGCCAGTTTTTTGGCTGAAGCGATTCCAAATTTTCGGCTTGCACGGAAATATCTACCTTCCCGCCCCCTCCCCCTTACCAAAAGCCACATTTCCCCTCTTTCCGCCTTCCTTTCCAAGTTTAAACCTTCACTCCTTGCTTGCAGCGCCGCCGCCTCCTAGCCGGCAACCCTCCTTCACGCTCCTCGGCCTCGCCTATCCAAGCAGGTAATTGACACCCGACCCCCATCCTCCTCCTCCCTCCACATCCCACATGCCCCTACCGCCGGTGCGAGCGCGGCACCTTCCACCCAAATCACTGACCCCTCCACCAAATAAGCGCCGGCCTAAGCCATGGTGCACGTAGTATAGCCAGGACCTCAAGGAGCATTTGGTAGCAGAGAAGCAAATCACGGCCGCATGCGCGGATGAGGTCGCGATGGCTGCCATTCATGCCGACCCCTAGATCTTGAAGAAGCACCTTGCCATTTGCTAGCTACGCCGGTTATGCATGCTCGGTTTACCCGTTGCGTGTGCTGCTCCTGCCTTTCCTTCACAAATTCTAGTGAATTGTGCTATCTAATTTTACCATGCAATCTGTTGCTCTAGTGTATATGTTCTATATGTCGTGCAGTGTGGTGCTCACTTATTAACTATTTCGTTAATTAGTTGTCATCTTCAGTTAACTGTTTGGTTCAATTCTGCAAATGTGATGTTCAATTCTTCAGGCTGCAATTTTGTATTGTCTTCCATGTGAGAAATAAATCAAATTTATCTTTACAAAATTGTGGGTGCATTCTGTTATTGTATACCATGTGAGGAATAAATTGAATTTGGCTGTAGTAAATACATGAGAAACAAATACAATTGCTACAATTGGTTGTAGTTAACTGTTTGGTTAACTGTCTGATCTTCTATTAGGAGTATGTTATATTGTGCAATGTGGTGCTCAGTTAATGTTTGGTTCATTTGTTGTGGTGTTTAGTTAACTACTTGGTTCAATGTTATATTGTGCAATGTGGTGCTCAGTTAATGTTTTCATTTGTTGTGGTGTTTAGTTAACTGCTTGGTTCAATTCTGCAATGCGATGTCCAACTGTGCACGTGAGGAATAAATCGAATTAGGCTACACTTAATACATGAGAAATATATACAAGTGCTATATTTCCTAATTCTTAATCATGCTTGGTTTGGATAAATGGGTTTTCCTTGTGGCTTGAATTAATCTGATGAATCTACAATGTGATTATTTTTCATCAACATATTTTACTGATAGCATGCGGACCCTTTCTTAATCTGATGACTAACTACCTTATATGTGTTCCAAGGAAACAATGCGAAGCACTAATGTTTACAATCAAGGTTATCACGTGCATGGTTCGTTGTCTAATAACACTTTATTGTGCAATTGCAGGAACCATTCTAACATTGAGGTTTTTAACAATTTGGTCTTGCACATGTAGGTCCTGCTGTCAGAGGTTTTGCCCCATTGTTCGACCCTTTTTGCATATGGGGAAATGAGTTGTCCATGAATATCAGTCAAGTCAAGAAACTCACAAATATTGTTAGGATAAAGAAATTAGCGACAAAAAACAACAAGATCTTTGTCTGCACAATGAAGAAGACTTCAGTTCACTACAGGATGGTACTAACTATTATACCTTGCCTTTTCTTATTCCTTTGCCCCATTTCTAATATAGAGAAGATATTTATGCACATCCTTGTTTTCAGGCCTTTCCAAAGCAGTTCACTGATGATTACCTCTCAAACCACCTGTATGGTCAGGAGGCGAGAAAGGTATTCATACAACACCCACGGTTCAATATTGAAGTGTTCCTGAAGAGGACAAAGGATGGACGGTCAATCATCCACAGGCACTGGCCTAAAGTTACAAAGACCTTCAACATCAATGAAGGCTCAATATTTGCCTTCTGCTTCAGCAGTTTTCCAGATGAGATACATCTGTCTATGTGCCGTCTATGATGCTAATTTCGAAAGGTTATAGATGTTGCATGTGAAACTTGGTCCTGGTGTAGTTGTGTAATGGGGTAGCTGAGTGCTGAAGCTATATGATGTTGTACTCTGATGTATTTCAATTATGCAAATGAAATATATTGTGTGCTTAATATGAACTGTCAATTAGATTAATAAATGGATTATGAATAATCAGATAATTAGCCTGCTAATTGGGTTTTGCTATTGCAAACGGTTGTTAAAAAAATAACGTGGGCGATGACCTTAGGCAACACACAGTTTCTAGGAATAAATCATGTTGGATCAATGAACAATCACACACGACTTTCTCTTGAAAACTGTTTGCATTAGGCCACCTTGCGCAAACGGTTACCACATGAAAACTGTGTGTGATGGACAGCCTTTGCTACACAGTTTCTTCCATGGACCGTGTGTGATATATTCAATAACGCAAGTGATTTAACGGGAAAAATTGTGTGTGATGTACCTGCGAAAGGAAACGTTTTCCTTCGAGCGACTGTGTGGGATGTAGATATGAACGAAAACGTTTAGTGAGGACTGACTGTGTGGGATGTACTTGCGACCGGAAACAATTTCGCTGTATAATTGTATTTTTTAGCTCTACTGTACATAAGTATTTGAGCGCTCGCCGGTCGCACACGACCTCATTTTGCCGAACGTGTGTGCCAGGAGGGCATATCCCCGACGGTTTCTGGGTCGTATGGGAAGGACCCCCCCTATCGCCCACACTCACTTGGCGACGGTTCCAGACGCCGTCGAGGAAAGGGGTTTAAAACCATTTGTTTAGGAGCTCGCTGTACTAGTGTTTCCAATTCGGGAGAAGGTACAATTAACTCATCAAGTTCTACTTTCCTCCCACTCAAAACTCCTCTATAAAGGATCCACTCTTAGCAACAAAGATCTTGCCTTTCCGATCTGTGATAGAAGGTGTACCCAACAGTTTCTTTTGGGTATCCTATGAAGACACACTTCTCTGATTTGGGTTTGAGCTTATCAGGCTGAAACTTTTTCATATAAGCATCACAACCCCAAACTTTAAGAAACAACAACTTGGGTTTCTTGCCAAACCATAGTTCATACGGTGTCGTCTCAACGGATTTAGATGGTGCCCTTTTTTTAATGTGAATGCAGCTGTCTCTAATGCATGACCCCAAAATGATAGTGGTAAATTGGTAAGAGACATCATAGATCGTACCATATCTAATAAAGTACGGTTACGACGTTCGGACACACCATTACGTTGTGGTGTTCCGGGTGGCGTGAGTTACGAAACTATTATGCATTGTTTCAAATGAAGAAGAAACTCGTAACTCAAATATTCTCCTCCACGCTTAGATAGCAGAAACTTTATTTTCTTGTTATGATGATTTTCCACTTCACTCTGAAATTTTTTAAACTTTTCAAATGTTTTAGACTTATATTTCATCAAGCAGATATATCCATATCTTCTCAAATCATCTGTGAATGTCAAAAAACAATGATACCCGCCGTGAGCGTCAACACTCGTCGGATCGCATACATCAATATGTATTATTTCCAATAAGTCAGTTGCTCACTCCATTGTTCCGGAGAACGGAGTCTTAGTCATCTTGCCCATGACGCATGGTTCGCAAGTATCAAATGATTCATAATCAAGTCATTCCAAAAGCCCATCAGCATGGAGTTTCTTCATGCGCTTTACACCAATATGACCTAAACGGCAGTGCCACAAATAAGTTGCACGTATCATTATTAACTTTGCATCTTTTGGCTTCAATATTATGAATATGTGTATCGCTACGATCGATATTCAATAAACCATTTATTTTAAGTGTATGACCATAGAAGGTTTTATTCATGTAAACAGAACAACAATTATTCTTTGACTTAAATGAATAATTGTATTGCAATAAACATGATCCAATCATATTATGCTCAACGCAAACACCAAAGAACATTTATTTAGGTTCAACACTAATCCCGAAGGTATAGGGAGTATGCAATGGTGATCTTATCAACCTTGGAATCTCTTCCAACACACATCGTCACGTTGCCCTCAACTAGTCTCTATTCATTTTGTAACTCCTGTTTCGAGTTACTAATCTTAGCAACTGAACCGGTATCAAATACCCCCGGGTTACTATGAACACTAGTAAAGTACACATCAATAACATGTATATCCAATATACTTTTGTTCACTTTGCCATCCTTCTTATCCGCCAAGTATTTGGGGTAGTTCCGCTTCCAGTGACCAGTCCCTTTGCAGTAGAAGCACTCAGTCTCAGGCTTAGGTCCAGACTTGGGCTTCTTCACTTGAGCAGAAACTTGCTTGTCGTTCTTCTTGAAGTTCCCCTTCTTCCCTTTACCCTTTTTCTTGAAACTGGTGGTCTTGTTGACCATCAACACTTGATGCTCCTTCTTCATTTCTACTTCGCAGCCTTTAGCATTGCGAAGAGCTCGGGAATTGTCTTATCCATCCCTTGCATATTATAGTTCATCACGAAGTTCTAGTAACTTGGTGATAGTGACTAGAGAACTTTGCCAATCACTATCTTATCTGGAAGATTAACTCCCACTTGATTTAAGTGATTGTAGTAGTCAGACATTCTGAGCACATGCTCACTAGCTGAGCTATTCTCCTCCATCTTATAGGCAAAGTACTTGTCAGAGGTCTCATACCTCTCGACTTGGGCATGAGTCTGGAATACCAATTTCAGCTCTTGGAACATCTTATATGCTCTGTGGCGTTCAAAACGTCTTTGAAGTCGGCGCACTAAACTATCAAGTAGTCATCATACCGAGCTTTGTCAAACGTTCATAACGTCTGCATCTGCTCCTCCAATAGGTCTGTCACCTAGCGATGCATCAACAACATAATTCTTCTGTGCAGCAATGAGGATAATCCTCAGATCACGAAGCTAGTCCGCATCATTGCTACTAACATCTTTCAACATACTCTTCTCTAGGAACATATCAAAAATAAAATAGGGGAGCTATACGCGAGCTATTGATCTACAACATAGATATGCAAATACTATCAGGACTAAGTTCATGATAAATTAAAGTTCAATTAATCATATTACTTAAGAACTCCCACTTAGATAGACATCCCTCTAGTAATCTAAATGATCACGTGATCCATATCAACTAAACCATGTCCGATCATCACGTGAGATGGAGTAGTTTTCAATGGTGAACATCACTATATTGATCATATCTACTATATGATTCACGCTTGACCTTTTGGTCTTAGTGTTCCGAGGCCATATTTGCATATGCTAGGCTCGTCAAGTTTAACCCGAGTATTCCGCATGTGCAAAACTGGCTTGCACCCGTTGTATGTGAACGTAGAGCTTATCACACTCGATCATCACGTGGTGTCTCGGCATGACGAATTGTAGCAACGATGCATACTCAGGGAGAACACTTATGCCTTGAAGTTTAGTGAGAGATCATCTTATAATGCTACCGCCGAACTAAGCAAAATAAGATGTGTAAAGGATAAACATCACATGCAATCAATATAAGTGATATGATATGGCCATCATCATCTTGTGCCTTTAATCTCCATCTCCAAAGCACCGTCATGATCACCATCATCACCGACTTGACACCTTAATCTCCATCGAAGCATCGTTGTCGTCTCGCCAACTATTGCTTCTACGACTATCGCTACTGCTTAGTGATAAAGTAAAGCAATTACATGGCGATTGCATTTCATACAATAAAGCGACAACCATATGGCTCTTGCTAGTTGCCGATAACTCCGTTACAAAATATGATCATCTCATACAATAAAATTTAGCATCACGTCTTGACCATATCACATCACAACATGCCCTGCAAAAACAAGTTAGACGTCCTCTACTTTATTGTTGCAAGTTTTACGTGGCTGCTACAGGCTGAGCAAGAATCGTTCTTACCTACGCATCAAAAACCACAACGCGTAAATATAGTGATTGCTTTTTGATCTTCAAAAAGAACCCTGTTCATTGAATCCGATTCAACTAAAGTTGGAGAAAATGACACCCACCAGCCACCTATGTGCGAAGCACGTCGGTAGAACCAGTCTCGCGTACGCGTACACGTAATGTCGGTCTGAGCCGTTTCATCCAACAACTCCGCTGAATCAAGAATCAACTAGTGACGGCAAGCAATATGTATATACCCACGCCCACAACTCCTTTGTGTTCTACTCGTGCATATAACATCTACGCATAGACCTGTCTCTGATGCCACTGTTGGGGAACGCAGTAATTTAAAAAAAAAATCCTATGCACACGCAAGATCCAGCTAGGTGATGCATAGCAACGAGAGGGGAAGAGTGTTGTCCACGTACCCTCGTAGACCGTAAGCGAAAGCGTTATGACAACACGGTTGATGTAGTCGTACGTCTTCGTGATCCGACCGATCCTAGCACCGAAGGTACGACACCTCCGCGATCTGCACACATTCAGCTCGGTGACGTCCCGTGAACTCTAGGTCCAGCTGAGTGTCGAGGGAGAGTTTCGTCAGCATGATGGCGTGATGGCGGTGATGATGAAGCTACTGGCGCAAGGCTTCGCCTAAGCACTGCAACTATATGAACAAGGTGGATTATGGTGGAGGGGGGCACCGCACATGGCTAAACAATGTCAACTTGTGTGTCGATGGGGTGCCACCCTCCCCCGTATATAAAGGAGTGGAGGAGGGGGAGGGCCGGCCTCTATGGCGCGCCCCAAGGAGGGATCTTACTCCTGCTAGGAGTAGGTTTCCCCCCTTTCCTAGTCCAACTAGGAGGGGTAAGGAAGGGAAGAGGGAGAGGAAGGAAAGGGGGGGACGGCCCCCTCCCCAATTTGTATTGGGCCTTGGGGGGGCGCCCCACCACTTGGCCGCCTCCTCCTCTCTTCCTCATGGCCCATCAAGGCCCATTAACTCCCCGGGGGGTTCCGGTAACCCCCCGGTACTCCGGTATATGTCCGAAACCATTCTGGTGTCCAAACGTAACCTTCCAATATATCAATCTTCATGTCTCGATCATTTTGAGACTCCTCGTCATATCCGTGATCACATCCGGGACTCCGAACTACCTTTGGTACATCAAGACAGATAAACTCATAATACCGATTGTCACCGAACGTTAAGCGTGCGGACCCTACGGGTTCGAGAACTATGTAGACATGACCGAGACTCATCTCCTGTCAATAACCAATAGCAAAACCTGGATGCTCATATTGGTTCCTACATATTCTACGAAGATCTTTATCGGTCAAACCGCATAACAACACACGTTGTTCCCTTTGCCATCGGTATGTTACTTGCCCGAGATTCGATCGTCGATATCTCAATACTTAGTTCAATCTCGTTACCGGAAAGTCTCTTTACTCGTTCTGTAATGCTACATCCCATAACTAACTCATTAGTTACATTGCTTGCAAGGCTTATAGTGATGTGCATTACCGAGAGGGCCTAGAGATACCTCTCCGATACACGGAGTGACAAATCCTAATCTCGATCTATGCCAACTCAGCAAACACCATCGGAGACACCTGTAGAGCATCTTTATAGTCACCCAGTTACGTTGTGACGTTTGATAGCACACTAAGTGTTCCTCCGGTATTCGGGAGTTGCATAATCTCATAGTCATAGGAACATGTATAAGTTATGGAGAAAGCAATAGCAGTAAACTAAACGATCATCGTGCTAAGCTAACGGATGGGTCAAGTCAATCATATCATTCTCTAATGATGTGATCCTGTTAATCAAATGACAACTCATGTCTATGGTTAGGAAGCATAACCATCTTTGATTAATGAGCTAGTCAAGTAGAGGCATACTAGTGACACTTTGTTTGTCTATGTATTCACACATGTATCAAGTTTTCGGTTAATACAATTCTAGCATGAATAATAAACATTTATCATGATATAAGGAAATATAAATAACAACTTTATTATTGCCTCTAGGGCATATTTCCTTCAGCGCGTCACGGGTGGTGCACACCTCCTTCCCCTTATGATGGTGGCGGATTAGCACGAACACGCGAGAGGGGGTTAGGGCGATTGATGGAGGATTTTTCCATTGCGGGCCATAGGGAAGTACGATATGAAGAAGAGAGAGCGCCATGGCGAAGGTGAGGTGGGTGTCATATGCTTTTAAGAGAGAGGGCTCCAGCGAGAAATGCCCCCGACGACGGAAACCAAGCGAGAAGAAAATGGTTCGACAGAAAAAGGGAAGGATGTGTTGCGGGGATGGGGCTTTTGTGTTGGACTTGTGTGTTGGAGATAACATGACAGATAGTCCGAACAACCACATTTCTTGCCCACATATGGTCTAGAGTTGAGGGAGCCCGGACTGTCCATCTAGTTGAATTTTGCGGAGCCCGCTGCACGCCCATTTGATGTCCAAACACGTCTGGACGTATGAGGGAGAAATGAGCTTCAACTTTGAAGATGACCTTAATAGTTTGTTTGATTCATTTATATGCATTGTAGCCCGTAGTAATGCACGGGCATTCTAATAGTAAATTTTAACACCTCACAACTGCAAATTTGTACAACTAAATTTTGCACACATTCGAGTATACAATAAGCGAACAATTTTCAGGCGGCTCCTTATATTTAGGGCGCCAAATCCGCATCACTCTTTCGCGTTTGCTACTTATTGGTTGCTTGAGAATTTTTCTTGCATTGGTTGATTTCGCGTGGATGAGAGGCAAGTTCGACGTGACTCATTGCGGCGGCGGCGGCGGAGGAGAGGAAGGAGGTTCATAGGTTAACCAGGACCTTATTCTAGTGGAGACCACGCCTTGTTGCGACGTCGCCGACAGAGAAGAGGCAAGCGCGGGGCGTTCGGAATCCAATGGTTTGATTAAGGCCTTGTTCGGTATCACTTCACTCCACAACTCCGAAAATGGAGTTGGCAAAGCTGCAGTGTAAAACAGAGTTGCAGTTTCCCCACTCCGCAGATTTCGAAAATAGGCAATTATGGAACAGGGTCTGATTCTAAACTTCTCTTATGCTGGCTCACGTAGTCATGCGCCGCACTCATATGGTGCGACAAACATGGAAAAGTGCACCTAAAATAATTTATCATTGACGAAGTTGTACGACAACCAAACCTTCCTCCATCATCAGTTTTAATGATGTTTACCGGCGGCTACGTGCGTACAACTTCAACGGAGCCACAATACTGAGAAGGCTTCTTCTTCCATGTCGTTTCAAATGGTACGGGCACACAAAGAGAAGGAATCAGCGAGAGCATTTGAAGTACGGTATAAAAGTTGCTTTTAGGCTGGTCATAGTGAGGAGTAACTTATACTAGTGTCATGCATATGGGAAGTGGATTAGGAGCGCTCGGATGCTCCACCCCCCTTAGTCAAAAATAATTTAATAATTCAAAAAAGGTTAAAAAAATCTTGGATATATTTTTGAACCAAATATGACTAGGTATTATGCTCATATAAAATGTTTGGCCAAGGAATAATTTTCGTTGACTTCAGGGCAAAAAAAACAAATTTATGACGACAATATAGCATGAATAGTAGTTGTATCTAGCATCTTTTGTGAAATCTTTGACCCCGGATACAATAAAAGTCATTTCCTATTTAAATCTTTTTATACGAGTGTAATACCTGATCATGTTTGATTCCATAAAAAGTTCTGGGATTTTTTGACTTTTTTTGAATTACTAAATTATTTTTGAACGTAGCATCCGAGAGCTCTTATGTATTTTCGCATGCATATGACACTAGTCTAAGTTACTACCTTCATAATGCAAAATATCTTAATAGTAGTGTCATAGATTGTTTCATTTATTGCTTATAGACTCATTTTACCTCAGAAAGCGCTATGTTACAGTAACATATTATGTTACTCCAAACACCTCTCTTCTCATTAAATACTTGCCACATAAGCAAAATTGTCTTGGGATGTGTTAAGTTACTACCTAAGTTACCCTCATTATGGCTAGCCTTAGCACGCGCGGACCTGATTTGAAGTTTCCAGCAGCCGCACAAAAAATGCGTGCGCTATAACTAATGCAGCACGCTTATTAAAAAGGCATCGCGCGTAGTATATTTAGTGTGTCCGGTCACGTGCGCTATAAATTCTAGACTGCTGCAGATGGAACCACTTGATTGGGATCGCTGGACTCGCGCGCGCTGTATATTTTACAACGCTTGTTGAAGCAAACGTTTTCTAGCGCCTAAAAAAACTATTTGCACGCAGTAAACCCATTTTTTAAATGCCACATATTGAGCGGCTGTTGGAGATGCTCTGAGGCACTGAGCTGCTCAAGGATCAGCTTTCCCGTTTGGCATCGGCAGCAGGCGCAAGTGCCCAAACACTAGGCAGCCATGGCTGGCGAGTCCATCGTCTCCAGCGTCGTGGGGGGCATGGTCGGCAGGGCGATGTCCCTCCTCGCAGGGCAGCTCCTGGACCAGCAGCCGGAGCGGAGCGTCGAGGCCAAGCTGCGGCGGCTGAGGCGCCTGCTCGTCAGGGCCGAGAGCGCCGCGGAGGCCGCCGGGGCGAGGCGGATCACGAGCCGCGCGCTGCTCTCCTGGCTCGCGGAGATCGTCGACGGGGCGCCGGGGGCGCTACCTCCTCGACGCGTTCCCGGTTCCGAGCGGAGCAGGCGATCAGGACGACGGCCATGCTGGCAACAAGGTGGTGCCGCTGGCGCGCTCTTTCTCCATGCCTAGCTCGTTCAACCCCGCTAAGCGCCTGCCCGTCGCGGCCATGAAGCTGCTGCTCGGCGACGGCGACGGCAGCGCCGACGAGATGGATGGTGTTCTCGCGGACCTGGAAAGCATCGCCAGCGGTCTCACAGAGTTCATCATGCTGCTGCAGATGTGCCCGCCGGCGCTGCACCGGCCGCTTGCCACGAGCATCTACGCGGACAGCCAGATGTTTGGCCGGTGTTGACGCTCAAAAATGGTATGATCGTAAAGAGTAACTTGAGGCTATAATAAGATGATGTCAAATTTATAATTTCATGTCATCATTGAATGACTCTCTTCAAGCCGATGGAGATAAATATATAGATGGTTTAAAATGGAGCTCGGATGCAAAAATTATGACAATCTTAAAGATATTTGTATTGACATCAGATTAGAAAATGGCATGAAACCTAATCAAGATGGCCTCTGATGGAAAAGGTTACAACTGCAAAGTTCTTCGTCTCGTCGAAACGGACGATTTTGATATAAAAATCATCCCTATCCAAAGTCGTATGCAAAAGTTACAGACAAAATCATGCGCTGCAGCAGTGTTTGGCTGGATCATCCGGGCCGGGACCCGCATCATCCGGGAAATTGAAGCACCGAAAGCAACAAAAGGTTTATGATGAAGCCGGATCTGGGTCCAGTCCCGAATGATCCGGGTGGAGGCCGGACAATCCGGGTAGAAGTCCGGACGTCCGGACAGCTTTTTCTACTACAGACTTTAGAAAACGACCCGAAACACTATCAAGATGGCCTCAGATCGAAAAGTGTTCAACATGAAAGTTGTGCATCTCGTCGAGGCGGTTGATTTTGATATGAAAAAAGTCCAAATCCAAGGTCGTATGTGGATTCTAGAGCCAAAACAGTGAGCTGCTATCAAAAAACTGAGTTAGGCCGGATCATCCGGCCTAGAGCCGGACATCCGGGCCGGAGGTCGTGAGAAGTCCGAGTTTGGTTAGATTTTGATGATTTGAACGGCAAGGCAAGTCCTTTTCTTGTACGGGAAGTCCATCCACCTCTTATATAGATAAGAGGTGACGATCGATTGAACAACAACACACAATCGAACAAACACATCTACCACTTTTATCTTTTACCTTTTCTCCTTAACCCTAGTTCTTCTTCTTCCTTGTTCTTCGTTCGTTCTTCTTCATTGCAGGGCGGCGAACCTCGATGCCCTAGGGGCGACCTAGGTCGACCCATAGCCGCCGCACGCCCTGACGGGGTCCCTCCCGGGCGTGTGAGGGTTCGGGTCTCGAAAGCGCCCGCCGGATTGCCTTGCGTACCGTGCTTCCGGCGGGTCTCCTTCGACGTGAGCTGCGGTGCATCATCCCCGACGTCGAGGGTACACGATGACGTGTTCGTGTGCGAACAGCCGGCACGTCGAGAGACGCCGCGTTTTCAAGTTCTTGCTGCAAGATGACGAGGGCGAGCCGACGCTGGCAGAGCCAGGTGTCCTTCCTATAATCGGCTCCGCCGGACCACGCTCGTGCAGCACGTCTGCGAGGAGCCCGCGGTGCGCCGCCGCTTCTCGCTGGACATGCTGATAGACTTCCATTGCATGAGCCTCATGGCAGCCGGCGAGACGGCGCTCTTCCCACGCTCTCTGTTCACGCCAAACGCCACCAGCCTCTCCGCCGACGGCGAGCAGACGAGGCTCCTAGAGCGGAAGCTACGCTGCGAGAGGTTTCTGGCCGTCTTCGACAACGTCAACCGGCGCAAAAGGCAGGTGGTCGACGCGATCATGCAAACCCTGCGGCGCGCCGGCAGGCGAGGGAGCAAGGTCGTCGTAACCAGCAGCGACGCCGGGCATGTTGCGGGCCTTGGCACCGCGGAGCCGATCGTTCTGCGTCCCCTGCCGCCGGAGGAGTACTGGTTCTTCTTCAGGGCGCACGCGTTCGGCGGCGCCGAGGCAGACCCGCGGCTGGCGGCGGCGGGCCAGGCCATCGCCAAGAGGCTGGACAGCTCCTTCTTCGGCGGGAAGATAGTGGGCGCGCTCCTGAGGTCCCGTCCGGACGCGCGGCTATGGCGTAGCGTCCTGAGCAGCAGCTTCAGCATCGCCGACGTGTGGTGCCTCGGCAGCGAAGGCTGCGTCGCCACCGCGGCCGGCAGCCTCCTCCCGCGGCATGTGACCATGCGCTGCGTCACAGTCTCCGGCTCGCCGATGAGAGGGCTCGTCGGAATCCAAGAAACCTCTTTGGCTGTTCCTGCTCCTCCTTGTCCAGACGACGGCGGCAGCCGGAGCCCGGAGTTGCCTGTGCTGCTGTGCAAGTCTGTGTTCCCTGGCTACTGCCTGTACTACACTGCCCATTGCACGATCACAGAGAGATCAATCAGTAAAATGCTCGTACGGGCAGTTCCAGTTGATAGTGTTGTTGCAAAGAATATCGTTGTGCTTTCATCCAACTTGCTGAATGCTTTTTCGGAAGAACAAACAAACACATGGTTTGAAGAAAAAACCAGAAAGAAATTTGAAGAAAACAGTTCGGAAAAGAATCACTGTGGTTCTCTTCACTTGTAGAACAGGACAGGAGAGCTTCTATCTGCATTGGCATGTGATGATCATGAGATAATGATCACAGGACTTTGAGCAGCTGAACCTCAAACACCAGCGATTCCTTGGCATGCGACAGCAGGCTCCGGCGTGGTCCAAACTGCGGTCGCAACCAAATAAAGCACAAGAATGATCACAAATCATCAGGAAACAAAAGGAGAAAGGTAAATATGTTGCTTCCGGAGTATAGATGTGAAAGAAACATGACAAGATTCAGATAAGCTCATGAGCTAGCTAGGCCGTACCTCCTCAGGGACGGGCTGCAAGCTCTCGTCGATATAGCCTACTTCAGGGGGTATCAGAGCCCTCCTCTTGCCTGCAAAGCCACGGAGAAATAAAAGTTTCTAGTGGCTAAAACAAGAAAACTGTCAGAAAATGCCTGAAACTGTACAGCACCTCCAGCTTTCATGCCGATTATGACGTCTTTGAGGCCTCGAATCATCTACAAGAAAAATGATTCATCTGTCAAGAGAAGCCATAAGGATGTGAAATTGCTATGGGAAACCTTTAAATCATCTGTAGAAAGGTCAATTGCCAAGAGAAATCCTGTCCTGGAACCTCTTGCACGTCGAGTCGAAGTGTCACCGGCTTACTCTCGCCGCTGAACTGATTCACCGTGCTGCATCAGAGAAAACAGACAGACAAAAGCATAATGAGAGTCAAAGAAGAGCAGTATTGGTAGTAGTGAAAATGCAACACATATATGCATTTTACAAGCTACTACTAGTACTAAATGAACAACACAATCAAGGATTCAATCAATGCAATGTTCTCTTGACCTATGCACGAAATAACCATTTGCACGGCGGCACACATAGTTGAACTGCACTAGACTGCCTTCCCGAGCTTCCGGCCCTTCACCTTCGACTACATCTTCAGATCAAGAAACAGAGTTCTTCCATTTATAAGCTCTCATCTCAGCAACTGGAGTATTTATGTAAAAAGATCTCACTAATGGCAAGTACCTTCAAGCTTTACTCCACTGTCCAGCTTTCTGTACCTGAACACTTCAAACATAAATCAACCATTATGCATAGTTGCATACTACAAAATATAAGATACATAATGTAAGAATTTCACAAGAATCAGTTCATCTCACACAAACATAATTAGTCCATCTATTCTGATACGTGGAAACGACTCGTCCCTCGCGTCGTCCCTGCCCAGGCAACTCAGGGTTCCCCTTCAAACCCTAGGTGCTGCCGCCCCCAACCCTTCCTAAATACTAAACGATAGTGTTTTTGAGCAGTGAATATGACTTCCAAAACATAATTTTGACAGTCACTGTTGTGTACTCAAAGGTCTTATATTAGTTTATAGAGGAAATATATATTAGTTTACGAATTGTAGAAATACAGTAATATTACGAGAAAAAATCATGGCAAATTATAGTACTCCCTCCGTCCCATAATATAAGAGCGTTTTTTACATTACCGAGGGAGTGCCATTTTCACCCAACCATTTATTCCTAGAAACCAATCTGAATACCCTTCTGTTCAGTATGAGCCAGATTTATACTGCATTGTTTCTAATAAGCCATCCATATTCAGTAACGGGGCAGTAGTAGTTCATAACCAGGCAACACGCAGTACCTGATGACATCGGGCTCCAGCATTGCTGCCTGCACCGGCATGGGCACGGCGAGGAGATTCGCGCAAGAGGCAGCGGAGCCAAGAAGAGCCATCCCTGAAACCGCTCTCCTCCCGGACACCCCGCACACTGCTCTGAATCCGCGGCATGTCGACCTGGTCGCCTTGGGTTCCGGTGGATGCGGGCGTCTGATTGGATTGGAAACGCCCAAGAACGAGGTCAGTTTGAGTCTTTGAGATGAAATTTCCAGAGAGAGAGAGAGAGAGAGGATCAAATCTGTTTCGAGAGAGAGAGGATTTGGTCGTATTATGCGTCAGTACCTGGGACTGGGAGACGGAGAGGCGCATGGGAATGGATTGGGGAATTTTACGTGCGGCGCAGACTCCATTGTAAAGGTCTGGAGAAGGCAGTGTCGCAGTGGACAAACGCAAGTGCTTATCTGAATGCGGATAGAACTGAGAACCGCCCACACAGAATAGATAAAATGAAACAGCAAATAAAGCACCTGTGATCAGATGGCCGAGTTGGTCTAAGGCGCCAGATTAAGGCTCTGGTCCGAAAGGGCGTGGGTTCAAATCCCACTCTGGTCAACTATATTTTCTTCCGAATTTTTATTTTCTTCCATTTTCAACAAGGTTTAGAACTTTCTATTAATCCTACAACATTCCTAGATTTCTCTTCTGAAAAGATATGAACAACATATCAACGAATTTTTTTTGGATTTTTTCTCACTCATCTAACACCTTGGCGAATTTTTATTTCTCTTGGTGATTGTATCCATTTTCAATAAGGTATTTTTAGTTAGAACTATTTATTACTCCCAACATTCCTAGATTTCTCTTCTGAAAAGTATGAAAATCCTTTTCTTTCTCCTTGGTAGTATTGTACTACAAACTTGTACTAGAAACGCAAGAACTCTATTTTTTTCTCTAACATATTTTCATTGATCTGACACCTTGGTGATTACAATCAATTTCTCTTCTCTATTGCGTTCGCTGGAGATGGATCTACCTCTTGCATCTTTATTTTGATCCTGGCTTGTATGTAAGTGCAGAAAGTTTTTATTTTGTACCAAGTTCCTCAATAGTTGCATCATGAGCGGTTTTAGAAGTAGATGCAGGTACGATTTAAAAGCACACGGTGATGTGCAGGCATTACACAATTTTTTGTGTGGGGATTAGACTTGATCTTTTATTTGATGGTCTTGTTGCTTCCCTTTAAATTGCATTTTCTTTGTCTTGACAACATAGTGAGACTTTGTTACAAAGGTATGGCTTTTCATGGTCCTTCTACATTGCTCCTGAGTATCTTGGTTATCTGACCAAAGTCATACTCCCGTCTCTTTGGGTTTCACTTTAAATAAGGAAAGATAAACTTGGGCAAAACAAAGGGCTTGTAGATTTGATCTACGAGGGATCACACGTATAACAAAGTATAGTATGGGTCTTGAGATTTTCATTAAGTCTCATGTTTCATACACGCCGACAATTCAGCTAGCAACTTCAAATAATCATGTTTGATGGTTACGTAGGCACTAAACGGCTTGCAACGGAAATCCTAGCACCACGATAACTTGCAAAACAATTAGAGGTGTCTTAACTTTGTTTTTGCAGGGTGTGTATGTGATGTGGTACATCCTTCTTTATGGCAATGAGATAATATGAGATGTTATATGCTGTGATATATTTTTTGCATGATCTGCATGACATGGTATGGCACAATGACAGGAACCATATGATTGTCACTTAACTTAATTCTGTTGACCAACGTCAGACTTCATGTAATGCAATTATTTCATTAGCTATGGAGATATCAATAGTTGTATTGCAAGTACATGGTGGTGGCAAGTTATGCGACGATGGACCTTGATCCCAGAGTTGTACGTGAAGGAGTTCTCCGAAGAAGAAAGCTTGAAGAAACATGCAATGATATTATTTTTTTGAATATGCAATGATATATTTTTATTTTGCCACGACAGTGTTTTCTCTTACAAACATCTGCCACTTTAGGGTTTTCAAAACTGCTACCATGACATGAAAAAGGGCTGCCACGACGGCTTTTTAGAAAAACATGTGTGAAGATGACGTGTACTTCTCCAGTGAAAGGGGATATGCCATATCACACTATTATGCATTGTCAGTGATGTTTATCCCTTTTTATGCACTATTTGATGCATGATACACGTGTTTTATAGGGTGGTCCCTCACAAAAATATCGAATAGTTAGTGTTCCTCTCAAGTGTAGCACCATCTGGAGCACATGTCATTTTGAGGTGCGCCACGTCACATGGGTATTATAGACTTGTCGTGTATAAGGCCGGTGCAAATGTTCCCCCCAATAAGAAAACTTGATTTTCACAATAGTTTTGACATCACCTTTAGAACAAATGAGATCTTAGATATCACTGAATTGTTTAACAAAGCTAGGATCATTTTTATCAACATTCTTGATGATGAACACTTTGTCTGGCACTTTTGAGCACCTCTCAATTTTTGTAAGCACTACATCTCAGTATGGGTCCATTACTCCTAGGAAATTTCTGTCAAGCACCTCGAGATGAGACTTAGCCATTTCTAGGCCTATCCCATTCCAAGGCTTGCTCTATCGACCCTGATACTTCCAAGTTTTATTTCCCCGTTACCATCGAGCAAGTCGCTCCTTCACTCGGAAACGAGCTATTCTATTATTATTTTTCATTAATTCAAGTTCTTTGCATCCACTACTCCAGGTATTTGGATACTAGGCAGCCCCATACTTTCGAGTTCCTGGCACTTTTGGAAAAACTTGTTTTTCTACCTAGCCATTCAAATTTTGAACTTTTGAGTACCTTCGATTTTTCCAACCTGGTACTACCAAGCTAGTTGAGTATTTATTGTGCAATGATCAGATTTCTGATTTTCCAATAAACTGTACCCCACAACGCTTGAGAGTTTGAGCAATTTTACCAAATAATTGAAGATTTCTGAACACCGAAATTTACCACCACTTGGACCCCTTTCTTAGTGTTATGTATTTCTTGCTCCAATCGTTGATTCTTTGTGAGACAGGGATACTAAATGTTCTTAAGAGAGTTGATTGAAGATATTTTGAGAATCTCATTCAAGTGACTTTGCTTTTCTTCTTCTATTGGAGGGTGTGCACCTCAAATTGAGCATCATTAATTGAGGAGAATACAAGGCTCAAGCCTCTAATCAAGAAAGGATTAGTTTCTCGCATTCAAGGTGAGATCAAACTCAAGGAACTCATCAGAAAGCAAAGTGGGTCATTTCAAAAGGAAGGAGATTTGTTCAATCCTAAGTGAAAATCACAAGGGTAGAGCTTGGTTACCACATCAATATTCCAAGATTCGATTTGTGCAGGGAAGGCACAAGGAATGGAGACCAAAATCTTATGAGTCATATAGTTACTACGAGTTATGCCACTCATAATAGCATCCCATGCACCTTTAACTCATTCTTTGTGCTATGTAAAGACAATGGTGAATATATAACTGTAAAACAAATTGGTGCTAGATTTCGTAATGCACTTAAGGTAGAACTATATTGGTTCCCAAGACCCTTATGACTAACATGAGAGGCCCCACTTACAAATGGGAACCTAAAGTCAAGGCATGATTCTCCTTTGTTGGAATATTTCTTTGGTGGGTACAATGGGTGATCAATAGTGATTGCACCACTCATATTACCTAGGGAAAATACATGTTCGCTCAATTTCTGGATGATTTATCTTCTACATCAAGTATTTTCTTTGGATATAATAAGATAAGAAAGGCACTTGGGTTGGGTAATGTGGCTGTCAGGACCCCGATCCTAAGTCACAACGATCCATCATGTAACACATCATATCACTTTGCGGCCTCACACACGGTATCCCCACAGGTGCTACCTTACCTGGCTCGGGACCGTTTGCGCCTTTTGGACCACGTATATGATTGTGTCGCTAGCATCCATATGACCGAGAACCCGGGCCGACATGACTAGTTGTAAACCCAAGGTGGCATAAACTTGCAGGGACAGGCATACATAACCCAGCAATGAACGTGTCGGTCATCAACGTATGAACCCAAGTCGTAGCAAGCAACACGGACTTAAAGGAACAACGCGTGAAATTTCCCTGAAGGGACAGACGCAGGAACACAGAAGGATACATACTGGCCAACCTAAGTGTTCCGGAGCAGTAGCGAACTACCATGGCTCAGTGGAAGCACTAGGAGACATTTCCCCATAAGGAAGGCTACCAAGAATAAACAATTAGGTGTTGGATCCCACACATACCAAGCATTTCAATAACATACACACAATATGCTCGATATGTGTAAATACAACATGTTATCACAATGACTCAAAGTATCTATTCAATAGGCTCCGAGGAGCTAGATATTACAATCATGGGTCTCATGACCCAGCATTCAAGTCATACAAGCAACAAGCACAGGCGGAAGCATAAACATGTCTGAGTACAGACATCTGAAAAGAAAGAAGACTAGAAAGCCTATCTATCTATAAGACCCTCCAAAGGAGTCAGACCTCTATCTGGGATTTCCAAGCTAATTGTCGAAGCCCACGTGGAACTACTAGTGGGACTGAAGTCTCTCTGCAAAAACATAAATTAAGCAAACATGAGTACAAATATACTCAGCAAGACTTACATCAGAACTATCTGCATATGCATCAGTATCATCAAGGGGGTGGTGGAGTTTAACTGTAGCAAGCCAGCTTTGACTCAGTGGCTATCCTGTACTACAACTACCGGTGTTTTTCTTTGAGGTGAGAAAGCGCACACAAGTCCACATATTCACCATATCAATACATCACTATTGATCCGCTCCCGTCTCCCTACGAGAAGGCCATCTATAACACTCATGCTTATCTTGCGCATTTTAGAGTATCCACTTCAAGTTATCTATGAACAATGTTAGCGTTCCAAGTAGTCCATATCCGCGGACGCGGCTATTCGAATAGATCATTTATAACTCTGCAAGGGTGTACTTCTTCACACATGTTTCTACCACTTAGCAACTGCACACGACATGTGCTCAGCAAACTTAAACAAAAGCCGACGTGGGTGTAGACGACGACCTGACTAACCGCACAAGTCTCTAGTCCAGGTTTATCGCTTATTTGAGTTCCATCTGCAAGGAAGTCCGGCCGATGTTTTCCACTATGGCCCCAAACGATGTGTGCAGGGTTCCCGAGCCCACCAAACGGGTGCCCCGGTACATTGTGCCACTTGCCTACCACATCATAGCCCACCCCTAGGGTCAGTGCTATGCACAGAATCTAGCATATTACAAACAGCAGAAACTACTTGCAACTCCTGGACAAAGGACAGGGAGGTTAATAAGTCGAGCGGGGTCATATTTCAAGGCCCAACATGTGGTAGTAGTTGTTCCTGGTTCACAAACACGGAACTCAATTCCTGAGGACGGCTTCAATGAGACAACCCACCATGTACTCCTACATGACCTCTCATCACTACCTTTACCAAATCGTGTTCACACACTTAGCTCTCATCAGTAGGACATGTTCACCACCATTCCAATCCATCCCAGATGGATCAGACCTGACTCAACTCTAAGCATAGCAGGCATAACAAGCAGGCATGAATGAGTAGGCACATCATGGCTCAAACAACTCCTACTCATGCTAGTGGATTTCAACTATTTACTATGGCAAAGACAGGTCGTGCAGAGGAATGGGTTCAACTACCGCAACATGTAACAGTTGAATCACTGTTGTCCTGATGTTGTAAAAGAGAACAAGAGCAAGAGAGTGGGATTGTATCAGAATGCTCAATGGGGTTTTGCTTTCCTGGCACTTCTGAAGATAGTAGCTCCTCATCGGTGACATCGATCTCAACATCGGAACACCGTCTACTGAGAGGGGACAACATCGGCAAACAAGAGGGAACACAATCAATGAAATGCAACACTATGATGCATGATAATGACATAGCAAAATGTTGTTGGTTGAGCTAATGCAACTAGCAACAAAGTTAAATGAAGTTGGTTTGAACCCAAGCTTCAAAATCAAACTCCATATGTGACATTTCAAATGCCATTTATTCAAATTGTCATATACAATGGTTGTAAGTTGTTCAAACAAGCATGGAAATGCCATAAATAGATTCTTTGGATTTTTCTGATAATTTTTCATATATAAATTATTTCAATCTGAGTTATGTTGAATTTCTATGAATTTTTGAACTTTAAATCATTTTATGGATTTCCCTGGATTATTTTTAATCTACAAAATGATGTACTGCATCAGCCTGATGTCAGGGTGATGTCAGCGGTGAACAAGCGTGATACGTCTCCAAGGTATCTATAATTTTTGATTGTTCCATGCTATTATATTATCAACCTTGGATGTTTTATATGCATTTATATGCTATTTTATATGATTTTTGGGACTAACCTATTAACCCAGAGCCCAGTGCCAGTTTTTGTTTTTTCCTTGTTTTAGAGTATCGCAGAAAAGGAAAATCAAATGGAGTCCAATTGACCTGACACTTCACGGAACTTATTTTTGGACCAGAAGCAACCCGGGAGACTTGGAGTCCACGCAAGGGAAGCTTCAAGGAGGCCACGAGGTAGGGGGCGCGCCCACCCCGCTGGGCACGCCCTCCACCCTCGTGGGCCCCTCGTGGCCCCCGGACGTACTTCTTCCGCCTATATATCTCCATATACTCTAAAACGATTGGAGAGCACAATAGATCGGGAGTTCCACCACCAGAAGCCTCCGTAGCCACCGAAAACCAATCTAGAGCCATTTCGGCACCCTGCCGGAGGGGGCAATCCCTCTCCGATGGCCGTCTTCATCATCCCGGTGCTCTCCATGACGAGGAGGGAGTAGTTCTCCCTCAGGGCTGAGGGTATGTACCAGTA
Source organism: Triticum monococcum (assembly GCA_034509565.1). Taxonomy (NCBI): domain Eukaryota; kingdom Viridiplantae; phylum Streptophyta; class Magnoliopsida; order Poales; family Poaceae; genus Triticum; species Triticum monococcum. The sequence goes on along the minus strand of CM067846.1, from coordinate 166,255,236 downwards.
GCTTTGTGTTTGATCTCTCTCTCTCTCTCTCGTGTTCTTGATTTGGCACGATCTTGATGTATCGCGAGCTTTGCTATTATATTTGGATCCTATGATGTTTTCTCCCCCCTATACTCTCTTGTGATGGATTGAGTTTCCCCTTTGAAGTTATCTTGTCGGATTGAGTCTTTAAAGATTTGATAACACTTGATGTATGTCTTGTCGTGCGTATCTGTGGTGACAATGGGATGCCACATGATTCACTTGATGTATGTCTTGGTGATCAACTTGCGGGTTCCGCCCACGAACCTATGCATAGGGGTTGGCACACGTTTTCGTCGTGATTCTCCGGTAGAAACTTTGGGGCACTCTTTGAGGTTCTATGTGTTGGTTGAATAGATGAATCTGAGATAGTGTGATGCATATCGTATAATCATACACACGGATACTTGAGGTGACATTGGAGTATCTAGGTGACATTAGGGTTTTGGTTGATTTGTGTCTTAAGGTGGTATTCTAGTACGAACTCTAGGGCTGTTTGTGACACTTATAGGAATAGCCCAACAGATTGATTGGAAAGAATAATTTTGAGGTGGTTTCATACCCTACCATAATCTCTTCGTTTGTTCTCCGCTATTAGTGACTTTGGAGTGACTCTTTGTTGCATGTTGAGGGATAGTTATATGATCCAATTATGTTATTATTGTTGAGAGAACTTACACTAGTGAAAGTATGAACCCTAGGCCTTATTTCCTAGCATTGCAATACCGTTTACGCTCACTTTTATCATTAGTTACCTTGCTGTTTTTATATTTTCAGATTACAAAAACTATTATCTACTATCCATATTGCACTTGTATCACCATCTCTTCGCCGAACTAGTGCACCTATACAATTTACCATTGTATTGGGTGTGTTGGGGACAAAAGAGACTCTTTGTTATTTGGTTGCGGGGTTGCTTGAGAGAGACCATCTTCATCCTACGCCTCCTATGGATTGATAAACCTTAGGTCATCCACTTGAGGGAAATTTGCTACTGTCCTACAAACCTCTACACTTGGAGGCCCAACAACGTCTACAAGAAGAAGGTTGTGTAGTAGACATCAAGCTCTTTTCTGGCACCATTGCCGGGGAGGTGAGTGCTTGAAGGTATATCTTTAGATCTTGCAATCGAATCTTTTTGTTTCTTGTTTTAGCACTAGTTTAGTTTATAAAAGAAAACTATAAAAATGGCATTGAGTTTGTCTCATACGCTTCACCTTTTTAACATCTTTCTTGAGTATGATGGAAAGGATAATTGTGCTCAAGTGCTAGAAGAAGAAATCTATAAAATGTTTGGCACTAAATATTTGAATGATGAGCATGATTGCAATGTTGTTAGTATGAATTCCTTGAATATCCATGATGCTAATGATATGCGAAGCCACAAGGTTGGGGAAGCTATGTTTGATGAAGATGATATTTTTCCCCCAAGCTTTGGTGAGAAAATTTATTATGATGAAAGCACGCCTCCTATTTATGATGATTATATTGATGAAAGTGGAATTGGAGAGGTCATGACTTTATCTTGTGATGAATCCACTATTTTGGAAGAGGTTCCAATTGATTATGAGAACAAAGTTGCTATCTATGATGATTATTTTGATGACTTGTATGCTATAAAGAATAATGATATCCATGAAACTTTTCATCATGATTTTAGTTTTCAATTGGATTATGCCTCACATGATAGTTATTTTGTTGAGTTTGCTCCCACTATTATTCAGGAAAAGAATTTTGCTTGTGTGGAGAGTAGTAAATTTTCTATGCTTGTAGATCATGAAAAGAATGCTTTAGGTGCTGGTTATATTGTTGAATTCATTCATGATGCTACTGAAAATTATTATGAGGGAGGAACATATGCTTGTAGGAATTGCAATAATATCAAGTTTCCTCTCTATGTGCTTAAAGTTTTAAAGTGATGCTTGTTTTGCCTTCCTATGCAAGTTGATTCTTGTTCCCACAAGTTGTTTGCTCACAAAATCCCTATGCATAGGAAGAGGGTTAGACTTAAATGTGCTAGTCATATTCTTCATGATGCTCTCTTTATGTTACAATTCTTATCCTTTATGTGAGCATCATTGAAATCATCATGCCTAGCTAGGGGCGTTAAACGATAGCGCTTGTTGGGAGGCAACCCAATTTTATTTTTATTCCTTGCTTTTTGTTCCTGTTTAGTAATAAATAATTCATATAGCCTATTTTTAGATGTGGTTTTATGCTTTTAATTAGTGTTTGTGCCAAGTAGAACCTTTGGGAAGACTTTGGGAAAGTCTTGTTGATCATGCTGTAAAAAACAGAAACTTTAGCGCTCACGAGAATTGCTGACATTTTTATTTGCAGAGTGATATTTAGTTAATTATTTTTGCAGATGATTAATATATAAATTCCTCACGTCCAGAAATTTATTTTAGAATTTTATGAGTTCCAAAAGTATACGTTTGATCCAGATTACTACAGACTGTTCTGTTTTTGACAGATTATGTTTTCGATGTGTTGTTTGCTTATTTTGATGAATCTATGAGTAGTATCGGAGGGTAGGAACCATAGATAAGTTGGAATACAGTAGATATAACACCAATATAAATAAATAATGAGTTCATTACAGTACCTTGAAGTGGTGATTTATTTTCTTATACTAACGGAGCTTACGAGTTTTCTGTTAAGTTTTGTGTTGTGAAGTTTTCATGTTTTGGGTAAGGATTCGATGGACTATGGAATAATGAGTGGAAAGAGCCTAAGCTTGGGGATGCCCAATGCACCCCAAGGTAATATTCAAGGACAACCAAAAGCCTAAGCTTGGGGATGCCCCGGAAGGCATCCCCTCTTTTGTCTACTTCCATCGGTAACTTTACTTGGAGCTATATTTTTATTCATCACATGATATGTGTTTTGCTTGGAGCGTCAATTTATTTTGTTAGGATTTGATTTCTGTTATTTAGAAAAATGTTCTGCATCTTTTATTCCAATAAAAATGGCATTGATAGTCTTTACTATGACTATGTTACAAGTCTTCATGTTGCTGTTTGAAACAGAAAGTTTACCGATGTTGCAAGAATTCCCTAGAAAATTCAGAATGTGATAAAATGTTGAAACCTTTTGCATATTAATATCTGATAAATTTACTACAGTCTTAATTTTATTTCATAATGTTTGGAGTTAGGGAAGTATGGATCTTGCTGCACTCTTTACAGACTATCCTGTTTAGGCAGATTGCTGTTATGTTTGCATTGTTTGCTTCTTTAATGATTCTATTTGAGGATATGACTATTAAATATGCATAGGAATTTAGTATGGAATGTTGAATAATAATTTTAGTGATTTGCTACAGTAGAGTATGATAAGGTTTTTGCAATGGTTTATACTAACTTATCTCATGAGTCCTTGTTGAGTTTTGTGTGGACGAAGCTTTTGAGATTTAGGGAGACCGTGATATGAGAGGAATTAAGGAGACACAAAGGCTCAAGCTTGGGGATTCCCAAGGCATCCCAAGATAATATTTCAAGAAGTCTCAAGCGTCTAAGCTTGGGGATGCCCCGGTTGGCATCCCACCTTTCTTCTTGAACAACTATCGGTTAGTATCGGTTGATCCTAAGTTTTTTGCTTCTTCACATGATGTTTGCTATTCTTAGAATGTCATTTTATTTTGCTTTGCTTGCTATTTGAAAAAAATACCAAGATCTGAAATTATTAAATGTTAGAGAGTCTTCACATAGTTGCATAATTATTTGACTACTCATTGATCTTCACTTATATCTTTTGGAGTAGTTTGTTGTTTGCTCTAGTACTTCACTTATATATTTTAGAGGATGGTGGCAAGAAATAGATGGACTCTCATGATTCACTTATATTATTTTGAGAGTCTTAATAGCATGGTAATTTGCTTAAAATCCTAATATGCTAGGTATTCAAGATTAGTAAAATCTTCTTATGAGTGTTTTGAATACTAAGAGAAGTTTGATACTTGATGATTGTTTTGAGATATGAGGATGGTAATATTAGAGTCATGCTAGTTGAGTAGTTGTAAATTTTATAAATACTTGTGTTGAAGTTTGTGATTCCCGTAGCATGCACGTATGGTGAACCGTTATGTGATGAAGTCGGAGCATGATTTATTTATTGACCGTCTTCCTTATGAGTGGCGGTTGGGACGAGCGATGGTCTTTTCCTACCAATCTATCCCCCTAGGAGCACGTGCGTATTACTTTGTTTCGATAACTAATAAATTTTTGCAATAAGTATGTGAGTTCTTTATGACTAATGTTGAGTCCATGGATTATACGCACTCCCACCCTTCCACCATTGTTAGCCTCTCTAGTATCACACAACTTTCGCCGGTACCATAAACCCACCATATACCTTCCTCAAAACAGACACGATACCTACCTATCATGGCATTTCCATAGCCATTCCGAGATATATTGCCATGCAACTTTCCACCGTTCCGTTTATTATGACACGCCTCATCATTGTCATATTGCTTTGCATGATCATGTAGTTGACATCGTATTTGTGGCAAATCCACCATTCATAATTCTTTCATACATGTCACTCATGCATCATTGCACATCCCGGTACACCGCCGGAGGAATTCATATAGAGTCATATTTTGTTCTAAGTATCAAGTTGTAATTCTTGAGTTGTAAGTAAATAAAAGTGTGATGATCATCATTATTAGTGCATTGTCCCAGTGAGGAAAGGATGATGGAGACTATGATTCCCCCACAAGTCGGGATGAGACTCCGGACGAAAAATAAATAAATAAAAGAGGCCAAAGAAGCCCAAATAAAAAATAAAAAAAAGAGGCCATAAAAAAGGATAAAAGGCCCAAATAAAAAAAATAAAAAATGAGAGAAAAAGAGAGAAGGGGCAATGCTACTATCCTTTTACCACACTTGTGCTTCAAAGTAGCACCATGATCTTCATGATAGAGAGTCTCCTATGTTGTCACTTTCATATACTAGTGGGAATCTTTCATTATAGAACTTGGCTTGTATATTCCAATGATGGGCTTCCTCAAAATGCCCTAGGTCTTTGTGAGCAAGCAAGCTGGATGCACACCCACTTAGTTTCTATTGAGCTTTCATAAATTTATAGCTCTAGTGCATCTGTTGCATGGCAATCCCTACTCACTCACATTGATATCTATTGATGAGCATCTCCATAGCTCGTTGATACGCCTAGTTGATGTGAGACTATCTTCTCCCTTTTTGTCTTCTCCACAACCACCATTCTATTCCACCTATAGTGCTATATCCATGGCTCATGCTCATATATTGCGTAAAGATTGAAAAGGTTTGAGAACATCAAAAGTATGAAACAATTGCTTGGCTTGTCATTGGGGTTGTGCATGATTTAAATATTTTGTGTGGTGAAGATGGAGCATAGCCAGACTATATGATTTTGTAGGGATAACTTTCTTTGGCCATTTCAAAAGGAAGGAGATTTGTTCAATCCTAAGTGAAAATCACAAGGGTAGAGCTTGGTTACCACATCAATATTCCAAGATTCGATTTGTGCAGGGAAGGCACAAGGAATGGAGACCAAAATCTTATGAGTCGTATAGTTACTACGAGTTATGCCACTCATAATAGCATCCCATGCACCTTTAACTCATTCTTTGTGCTATGTAAAGACAATGGTGAATATATAACTGTAAAACAAATTGGTGCTAGATTTCATAATGCACTTAAGGTAGAACTATCTTGGTTCCCAAGACCCTTATGACTAACATGAGAGGCCCCACTTACAAATGGGAACCTAAAGTCAAGGCATGATTCTCCTTTGTTGGAATATTTCTTTGGTGGGTACAATGGGTGATCAATAGTGATTGCACACTCATATTACCTAGGGAAAATACATGTTCGCTCAATTTCTGGATGATTTATCTTCTACATCAAGTATTTTCTTTGGATATAATAAGATAAGAAAGGCACTTGGGTTGGGTAATGTGGCTGTCAGGACCCCGATCCTAAGTCACAACGATCCATCATGTAACACATCATATCACTTTGCGGCCTCACACACGGTATCCCCACAGGTGCTACCTTACCTGGCCCGGGACCGTTTGCGCCTTTTGGACCACGTATATGATTGTGTCGCTAGCATCCATATGACCGAGAACCCGGGCCGACATGACTAGTTGTAAACCCAAGGTGGCATAAACTTGCAGGGACAAGCATACATAACCGAGCAATGAACGTGTCGGTCATCAACGTATGAACCCAAGTCGTAGCAAGCAACAAGGACTTAAAGGAACAACGCGTGAAATTTCCCTGAAGGGACAGACGCAGGAACACAGAAGGATACATACTGGCCAACCTAAGTGTTCCGGAGCAGTAGCGAACTACCATGGCTCAGTGGAAGCACTAGGAGACATTTCCCCATAAGGAAGGCTACCAAGAATAAACAATTAGGTGTTGGATCCCACACATACCAAGCATTTCAATAACATACACACAATATGCTCGATATGTGTAAATACAACATGGCATCACAACGACTCAAAGTATCTATTCAATAGGCTCCGAGGAGCTAGATATTACAATCATGGGTCTCATGACCCAACATTCAAGTCATACAAGCAACAAGCATAGGCGGAAGCATAAACATGTCTGAGTACAGACATCTGAAAAGAAAGAAGGCTAGAAAGCCTATCTATCTATAAGACCCTCCAAAGGAGTCAGACCTCTATCTGGGTTTTCCAAGCTAATTGTCGAAGCCCACGTGGAACTACTAGTGGGACTGAAGTCTCTCTGCAAAAACATAAATTAAGCAAACGTGAGTACAAATGTACTCAGCAAGACTTACATCAGAACTATCTGCATATGCATCAGTATCATCAAGGGGGTGGTGGAGTTTAACTGTAGCAAGCTAGCTTTGACTCAGTGGCTATCCTGTACTACAACTACCGGTGTTTTTCTTTGAGGTGAGAAAGCGCACACGAGTCCACATATTCACCATATCAATACATCACTATTGATCCGCTCCCGTCTCCCTATGAGAAGGCCATCCATAGCACTCATGCTTATCTTGCGCATTTTAGAGTATCCACTTCAAGTTATCTATGAACAATGTTAGCGTTCCAAGTAGTCCATATCCGCGGACGCGGCTATTCGAATAGATCATTTATAACTCTGCAAGGGTGTACTTCTTCACACATGTTTCTACCACTTAGCGGCTGCACACGACATGTGCTCAGCAAACTTAAACAAAAGCCGACGTGGGTGTAGACGACGACCTGACTAACCGCACAAGTCTCTAGTCCAGGTTTATCGCTTATTTGAGTTCCATCTGCAAGGAAGTCCGGCCGATGTTTTCCACTATGGCCCCAAACGATGTGTGCAGGGTTCCCGAGCCCACCAAACGGGTGCCCCGGTACATCGTGCCACTTGCCTACCACATCATAGCCCACCCCTAGGGTCAGTGCTATGCACAGACTCCAGCATATTACAAACACCAGAAACTACTTGCAACTCCTGGACAAAGGACAGGGAGGTTAATAAGTCGAGCGGGGTCATATTTCAGGGCCCAACATGTGGTAGTAGCTGTTCCTGGATCACAAACACGGAACTCAATTCCTGAGGACGGCTTCAATGAGACAACCCACCATGTACTCCTACATGACTTCTCATCACTACCTTTACCAAATCGTGTTCACACACTTAGCTCTCATCAGTAGGACATGTTCACCACCATTCCAATCCATCCCAGATGGATCAGACCTGACTCAACTCTAAGCATAGCAGGCATAACAAGCAGGCATGAATGAGTAGGCACATCATGGCTCAAACAACTCCTACTCATGCTAGTGGATTTCAACTATTTACTATGGCAAAGACAGGTCGTGCAGAGGAATGGGTTCAACTACCGCAACATGTAACAGTTGAATCACTGTTGTCCTGATGTTGTAAAAGAGAACAAGAGCAAGAGAGTGGGATTGTATCAGAATGCTCAATGGGGTTTTGCTTTCCTAGCACTTCTGAAGATAGTAGCTCCTCATCGGTGACATCGATCTCAACATCGGAACACCGTCTACTGAGAGGGGACAACATCGGCAAACAAGAGGGAACACAATCAATGAAATGCAACACTATGATGCATGATAATGACATAGCAAAATGTTGTTGGTTGAGCTAATGCAACTAGCAACAAAGTTAAATGAAGTTGGTTTGAACCCAAGCTTCAAAATCAAACTCCATATGTGACATTTCAAATGCCATTTATTCAAATTGTCATATACAATGGTTGTAAGTTGTTCAAACATGCATGGAAATGCCATAAATAGATTCTTTGGATTTTTCTGATAATTTTTCATATATAAATTATTTCAATCTGAGTTACGTTGAATTTCTATGAATTTTTGAACTTTAAATCATTTTATGGATTTCCCTGGATTATTTTTAATCTACAAAATGATGTACTGCATCAGCCTGATGTCAGGGTGATGTCAGCGGTGAACAAGCGTGATATGTCTCTAACATATCTATAATTTTTGATTGTTCCATGCTATTATATTATCAACCTTGGATGTTTTATATCCATTTATATGCTATTTTATATGATTTTTGGGACTAACCTATTAACCCAGAGCCCAGTGCCAGTTTTTGTTTTTTCCTTGTTTTAGAGTATCGCAGAAAAGGAAAATCAAATGGAGTCCAATTGACCTGAAACTTCACGAAACTTATTTTTGGACCAGAAGCAACCCGGGAGACTTGGAGTCCACGTAAGGGAAGCTTCGAGGAGGCCACGAGGTAGGGGGCGCGCCCACCCCGCTGGGCATGCCCTCCACCCTCGTGGGCCCCTCGTGCCCCCCTGACGTACTTCTTCCGCCTATATATCTCCATATACCCTAAAACAATCAGAGAGCACAATAGATCGGGAGTTACACTGCCAGAAGCCTCCGTAGCCACCGAAAACCAATCTAGACCCGTTCCGGCACCCTGCCGGAGGGGGCAATCCCTCTCCGGTGGCCATCTTCATCATCCCGGTGCTCTCCATGACGAGGAGGGAGTAGTTCTCCCTCGGGGCTGAGGGTATGTACCAGTAGCTTTGTGTTTGATCTCTCTCTCTCGTGTTCTTGATTTGGCACGATCTTGATGTATCGCGAGCTTTGCTATTATATTTGGATCCTATGATATTTTCTCCCCCCTATACTCTCTTGTAATGTATTGAGTTTCCCCTTTGAAGTTATCTTGTCGGATTGAGTCTTTAAAGATTTGATAACACTTGATGTATGTCTTGCCGTGCGTATCTGTGGTGACAATGGGATGCCACGTGATTCACTTGATGTATGTCTTGGTGATCAACTTGCGGGTTCTGCCCATGAACCTATGCATAGGGGTTGGCACACGTTTTCGTCGTGATTCTCCGGTAGAAACTTTGGGGCACTCTTTGAGGTTCCATGTGTTGGTTGAATAGATGAATATGAGATTGTGTGATGCATATCGTATAATCATACACACGGATACTTGAGGTGACATTGGAGTATCTAGGTGACATTAGGATTTTGGTTGATTTGTGTCTTAAGGTGTTATTCTAGTACGAACTCTAGGGCTGTTTGTGACACTTATAGGAATAGCCCAACGGATTGATTGGAAAGAATAATTTTGAGGTGGTTTCGTACCCTACCATAATCTCTTCGTTTGTTCTCCGCTATTAGTGACTTTGGAGTGACTCTTTGTTGCATGTTGAGGGATAGTTATATGATCCAATTATGTTATTATTGTTGAGAGAACTTGCACTAGTGAAAGTATGAACCCTAGGCCTTATTTCCTAGCATTGCAATACCGTTTACGCTCACTTTTATCATTAGTTACCTTGCTGTTTTTATATTTTCAGATTACAAAAACTATTGTCTACTATCCATATTGCACTTGTATCACCATCTCTTCGCCGAACTAGTGCACGTATGCAATTTACCATTGTATTGGGTGTGTTGGGGACACAAGAGACTCTTTGTTATTTGGTTGCAGGGTTGCTTGAGAGAGACCATCTTCATCCTACGCCTCCTATGGATTGATAAACCTTAGGTCATCCACTTGAGGGAAATTTGCTACTGTCCTACAAACCTCTACACTTGGAGGCCCAACAACATCTACAAGAAGAAGGTTGTGTAGTAGACATCAAGCTCTTTTCTGGCACCATTGCCGGGGAGGTGAGTGCTTGAAGGTATATCTTTAGATCTTGCAACCGAATCTTTTTGTTTCTTGTTTTAGCACTAGTTTAGTTTATAAAAGAAAACTATAAAAAATGGAATTGAGTTTGTCTCATACGCTTCACCTTTTTAACATCTTTTGTGAGTATGATGGAAAGGATAATTGTGCTCAAGTGCTAGAAGAAGAAATCTATAAAATGTTTGGCACTAAATATTTGAATGATGAGCATGATTGCAATGTTGTTAGTATGAATTCCTTGAATATCCATGATGCTAATGATATGCAAAGCCATAAGCTTGGGGAAGCTATGTTTGATGAAAATGATATTTTTTGTCCCCCAAGCTTTGATGAGCAAATTTATTATGATGAAAGCACGCCTCCTATTTATGATGATTATATTGATGAAAGTGGAATTGGAGAGGTCATTACTTTATCTTGTGATGAATCCACTATTTTGGAAGAGGTTCCAATTGATTATGAGAACAAAGTTGCTATCTATGATGATTATTTTGATGACTTGTATGCTATAAAGAATAATGATATCCATGAATATTTTCATCATGATTTTAGTTTTCAATTGGATTATGCCTCACATGATAGTTATTTTGTTGAGTTTGCTCCCACTATTATTCAGGAAAAGAATTTTGCTTGTGTGGAGAGTAGTAAATTTTCTATGCTTGTAGATCATGAAAAGAATGCTTTAGGTGCTGGTTATATTGTAGAATTCATTCATGATGCTACTGAAAATTATTATGAGGGAGGAACATATGCTTGTAGGAATTGCAATAATATCAAGTTTCCTCTCTATGTGCTTAAAGTTTTAAAGTTATGCTTGTTTTGCCTTCCTATGCAAGTTGATTCTTGTTCCCACAAGTGGTTTGCTCACAAAATCCCTATGCATAGGAAGAGGGTTAGACTTAAATGTGCTAGTCATATTCTTCATGATGCTCTCTTTATGTTACAATTCTTATCCTTTATGTGAGCATCATTGAAATCATCATGCCTAGCTAGGGGCGTTAAACGATAGCGCTTGTTGGGAGGTAACCCAAGTTTGTTTTTATTCCTTGCTTTTTGTTCCCGTTTAGTAATAAATAATTCATCTATCCTATTTTTAGATGTGGTTTTATGCTTTTAATTAGTGTTTGTGCCAAGTAGAACCTTTGGGAAGACTTTGAGAAAGTCTTGTTGATCATGCTGTAAAAAACAGAAACTTTAGCGCTCACGAGAATTGCTGACATTTTTATTTGCAGAGTGCTATTTAGTTAATTATTTTTGCAGATGATTAATATATAAATTCCTCACGTCCAGAAATTTATTTTAGAATTTTATGAGTTCCAAAAGTATATGTTTGGTCCAGATTACTACAGACTGTTCTGTTTTTGACAGATTCTGTTTTCGATGTGTTGTTTGCTTATTTTGATGAATTTATGAGTAGTATCGGAGGGTAGGAACCATAGATAAGTTGGAATACAGTAGATATAACACCAATATAAATAAATAATGAGTTAATTAGAGTACCTTGAAGTGGTGATTTATTTTCTTATACTAACGGAGCTTACGAGTTTTCTGTTAAGTTTTGTGTTGTGAAGTTTTCATGTTTTGGGTAAAGATTCGATGGACTATGGAATAATGAGTGGAAAGAGCCTAAGCTTGGGGATTCCCAATGCACCCCAAGGTAATATTCAAGGACAACCAAAAGCCTAAGCTTGGGGATGCCCCGGAAGGCATCCCCTCTTTCGTCTACTTCCATCGGTAACTTTACTTGGAGCTATATTTTTATTCACCACATGATATGTGTTTTGCTTGGAGCGTCAATTTATTTTGTTAGGATTTGCTTTCTGTTATTTAGAAAAATGTTTTGCATCTTTTATTCCAATAAAAATGGCATTGATAGTCTTTACTATGACTATGTTACAAGTCTTCATGTTGCTGTTTGAAAACAGAAAGTTTACCGATGTTGCAAGAATTCCCTAGAAAATTAAGAATGTGATAAAATGTTGAAACCTTTTGCATATTAAGATCTGATAAATTTACTACAGTCTGAATTTTATTTCATAATTTTTGGAGTTAGGTAAGTATGGATCTTGCTGCACTCTTTACAGACTATCCTGTTTAGGCAGATTGCTGTTATGTTTGCATTGTTTGCATATGTTTGCTTCTTTAATGATTCTATTTGAGGATATGACTATTAAATATGCAGAGGCATTTAGTATGGAATGTTGAATAATAATTTTAGTGATTTGCTACAGTAGAGTATGATAAGGTTTTTGCAATGGTTTATACTAACTTATCTCATGATTCCTTGTTGAGTTTTGTGTGGATGAAGCTTTTGAGATTTAGGGAGACCGTGATATGAGAGGAATTATGGAGACACAAAGGCTCAAGCTTGGGGATGCGCAAGGCATCCCAAGATAATATTTCAAGAAGTCTCAAGCGTCTAAGCTTGGGGATGCCCCGGTTGGCATCCCACCTTTCTTCTTCAACAACTATCGGTTAGTATCGGTTGATCCTAAGTTTTTTGCTTCTTCACATGATGTTTGCTATTCTTAGAATGTCATTTTATTTTGCTTTGCTTGCTGTTTGAAAAAAAATACCAAGATCTGAAATTATTAAATGTTAGAGAGTCTTCACATAGTTGCATAATTATTCGACTACTCATTGATCTTCACTTATATCTTTTGGAGTAGTTTGTTGTTTGCTCTAGTACTTCACTTATATCTTTTAGAGGATGGTGGCAAGAAATAGATGAACTCTTATGATTCACTTATATTATTTTGAGAGTCTTAATAGCATGGTAATTTGCTTAAAATCCTAATATGCTAGGTATTCAAGATTAGTAAAATCTTCTTATGAGTGTTTTGAATACTAAGAGAAGTTTGATACTTGATGATTGTTTTGAGATATGAGGATGGTAATATTAGAGTCATGCTAGTTGAGTAGTTGTAAATTTTATAAATACTTGTGTTGAAGTTTGTGATTCCCGTAGCATGCACGTATGGTGAACCATTATGTGATGAAGTCGGAGCATGATTTATTTATTGACCGTCTTCCTTATGAGTGGCGGTTGGGACGAGCGATGGTCTTTTCCTACCAATCTATCCCCCTAGGAGCACGTGCGTATTACTTTGTTTCGATAACTAATAAATTTTTGCAATAAGTATGTGAGTTCTTTATGACTAATGTTGAGTCCATGGATTATACGCACTCCCACCCTTCCACCATTGCTAGCCTCTCTAGTATCGCACAACTTTCGCCGGTACCATAAACCCACCATATACCTTCCTCAAAACAGACACCATACCTACCTATCATGGCATTTCCATAGCCATTCCGAGATATATTGCCATGCAACTTTCCACCGTTCCGTTTATTATGACACGCCTCATCATTGACATATTGCTTTGCATGATCATGTAGTTGACATCGTATTTGTGGCAAATCCACCATTCATAATTCTTTCATACATGTCACTCATGCATCATTGCACATCCTGGTACACCGCCGGAGGCATTCATATAGAGTCATATCTTGTTCTAAGTATCGAGTTGTAATTCTTGAGTTGTAAGTAAATAAAAGTGTGATGATCATCATTATTAGAGCATTGTCCCAGTGAGGAAAGGATGATGGAGACTATGATTCCCGCACAAGTCGGGATGAGACTCCGGACGAAAATAAATAAATAAAAGAGGCCAAAGAAGCCCAATTAAAAAAAAGAGGCCATAAAAAAGGAGAAAAGGCCCAAATAAAAAAAATAAAAAATGAGAGAAAAAGAGAGAAGGGGCAATGCTACTATCCTTTACCACACTTGTGCTTCAAAGTAGCACCATGATCTTCATGATAGAGAGTCTCCTATGTTGTCACTTTCATATACTAGTGGGAATCTTTCATTATAGAACTTGGCATGTATATTTCAATGATGGGCTTCCTCAAAATGCCCTAGGTCTTTGTGAGCAAGCAAGTTGGATGCACACCCACTTAGTTTCTATTGAGCTTTCATAAATTTATAGCTCTAGTGCATCTGTTGCATGGCAATCCCTACTCGCTCACATTGATATCTATTGATGGGCATCTCCATAGCCCGTTGATACGCCTAGTTGATGTGAGACTATCTTCTCCCTTTTTGTCTTCTCCACAACCACCATTCTATTCCACCTATAGTGCTATATCCATGGCTCATGCTCATATATTGCGTAAAGATTGAAAAGGTTTGAGAACATCAAAAGTATGAAACAATTGCTTGGCTTGTCATCGGGGTTGTGCATGATTTAAAATATTTTGTGTGGTGAAGATGGAGCATAGCCAGACTATATGATTTTGTAGGGATAGCTTTCTTTGGCCATGTTATTTTGAGAAGGCATGATTGCTTAGTTAGTATGCTTGAAGTATTATTATTTTTATATCAATATGAACTTTTATCTTGAATCTTTCGGATCTGAATATTCATGCCACAATTAAGAAGAATTACATTATAATTATGTTAGGTAGCATTCCACATCAAAAATTCTGTTTTTATCATTTACCTACTCGAGGACGAGCCGGAGTTAAGCTTGGGGCTGCTGATATGTCTCCAACGTATCTATAATTTTTGATTGTTCCATCCTACTCCCTCCGTTCCTTGATATAAGGTGTATAGATTTTTGAGAATTTTTTCGAAATATAAGGTGTATTGCCTTGCACCACTCGTTTGGATAACTTTTTAAGGGATTTGATTACATTTCCTTACATAGGGCAAGCTCCTCTATTTTCTCATGTCAATTACTCAGGTGTAGTCTCTCCCAAAACTTGTGAAATTTTCCCTCCACATGCGTTCTTTAATTTCCGTGCCAAAAACTATACACCCTATATTTAGGAATGGAGGGAGTATTATATTATCAACCTTTGATGTTTTATATGCATTTATATGCTATTTTATATGATTTTTGGGACTAACCTATTAACCCAGAGCCCAGTGTCAGTTTTTGTTTTTTCCTTGTTTTAGAGTTTCGCAGAAAAGGAAAATTAAACAGAGTCCAATTGACCTGAAACTTCACGGAACTTATTTTTGGACCAGAAGCAACCCGGGAGACTTGGAGTCCACGTAAGGGAAGCTTCGAGGAAGCCACGAGGTAGGGGGGCGCGCCCACCCCCTGGGCACGCCCTCCACCCTCGTGGGCCCCTCATGCCCCCGAACGTACTTCTTCCGCCTATATATCTCCATATACCCTAAAACGATCGGAGAGCACAATAGATCGGGAGTTCCGCCGCCAGAAGCCTCCGTAGCCACCGAAAACCAATCTAGACCCGTTCCGGCACCCTGCCGGAGGGGGCAATCCCTCTCCGGTGGCCATCTTCATCATCCCGGTGCTCTCCATGACGAGGAGGGAGTAGTTCTCCCTCGGGCCTGAGGGTATGTACCAGTAGCTATGTGTTTGATATCTCTCTCTCGTGTTCTTGATTTGGCACGATCTTGATGTATCCCGAGCTTTGCTATTATATTTGGATCCTATGCTGTTTTCTCCCCCCTCTACTCTCTTGTAATGGATTGAGTTTCCCCTTTGAAGTTATCTTGTCGCATTGAGTCTTTAAAGATTTGAGAACACTTGATGTATGTCTTGCCGTGCGTATCTATGGTGACAATGGGATACCACGTGATTCACTTGATGTATGTTTTGGTGATCAACTTGCGGGTTTCGCCCATCAACCTATGCATAGGGGTTGGCACACGTTTTCGTAGTGATTCTCCGGTATAAACTTTGGGCCACTCTTTGAGGTTCTATGTGTTGGTTGAATAGATGAATCTGAGATTGTGTGATGCATATCGTATAATCATACCCATGGATACTTGAGGTGACATTGGAGTATCTAGGTTACATTAGGGTTTTGGATGATTTGTGTCTTAAGGTGTTATTCTAGTACAAACTCTTGGGCTGTTTGTGACACTTATAGGAATAGCCCAACGGATTGATTGGAAAGAATAACTTTGAGGTGGTTTCGTAACCTACCATAATCTCTTCGTTTGTTCTCCGCTATTAGTGACTTTGGAGTGACTCTTTGTTGCATGTTGAGGGATAGTTATATGATCCAATTATGTTATTATTGTTGAGAGAACTTGCACTAGTGAAAGTATGAACCCTAGGCCTTGTTTCCTAGCATTGCTATACCGTTTACGCTCACTTTTATCATTAGTTACCTTGCTGTTTTTATATTTTCAGATTAAAAAAACTATTATCTACTATCCATATTGCACTTTTATCACCATCTCTTCGCCGAACTAGTGCACCTATACAATTTACCATTGTATTGGGTGTGTTGGGGACACAAGAGACTCTTTGTTATTTGGTTGCAGGGTTGCTTGAGAGAGACCATCTTCATCCTACGCCTCCTACGGATTGATAAACCTTAGGTCATCCACTTGAGGGAAATTTGCTACTGTCCTACAAACCTCTGCACTTGGAGGCCCAACAACGTCTACAAGAAGAAGGTTGTGTAGTAGACATCAAGGAGCAGTCTAGGTCAAACCTGACCAATGGGACCCGTGTGTCAGGGACTAAACTAGCTAAGAGTGGCTATTAGTGCTAAACAATTAATTAACTCAGTGAGTGGCCCCACATGTCAGCGACTCGAGGGAGGTCAAATCCCTGTTATCCCGGGTCAAACTCGTCGGAGTTGACCCACGGCTCATCGCTGGCGAGGCCATTGACAGCGGAGGGGCTTGGGATTTGCCCTACGGTGACCAAATCGACGGTCGAGCCCATCTACAGGGAGCTGGAGCTCACGCACATCCAACGGTGGCAGGGGAGGGCACGAGGTGGCCGGAGTTGAGCACGGCGCCGACCTCGGTGGTGGCCAGAGCTCGGGCTTTATCCAAAACCTAAGATGCAGTGTGCCGGAGGACCAGCTGGTTGCACCTACAGGCTCTACTTGTTCCCATGAACCCAACGGAGACACACACGTGGTCATTTGGTCACCGGAGCATCGCCGACGACGAGCTCAGGCGGCGGTGCATCTTCGGCCTCGACGAAAACGGTGCTATGCATTGTTGAGGAAATCGTTAACTGGTAGCTGCTCGGTCGGCTGGTGAGTAGGGGATTAATAGGCTAATCGGCAAGTTAATCGGCCATTTAATTAATTAATCGAATGATTTATCGGGTAATCGGCTACTCGGGGACCCTATGAGTAGGGATTAATCGGCAAGTTAACTGGTTAATCGGATGAATTCTTGAACAGGGGTGCTATGGTGAGCAAATGAGAGCGGGATTAGGGGGAAAGGCTCGGGTGATCACGATGATCATGTAGAGGTGGTCAGCGAGTTCGGGAAGGCGGCGAGTCGAGCGTGGGGTCGCCGGCGATCTCGAGGCCCAAGGGTTAAAGAAGAGGTCGGGGAAGCCGCTGTGGGGCGCATCCGGTCGCGTGGCTCGGTGGAGAGCTCGAGGGCGACGAGGCGGAGCCTTTGGACACGGCGGTAGGGTGAGGCAGTGGCCGTGGCCGCATCGATGAGCGGCGGCGTCCTCTGACGTGCTCGGGGAAGAGAGCAGAGGGGGGAAAGGTGTAGGGGGTCGAGGGGAGTGCGTGGCGTCGTGGGAGGCGACCAGGGTGGCGAGTGTGACGCCCGGATAATTAAGCTACAATAACCCTCGCCCAATGATGCCACATCACCTCGATTACTGTGGCTAATCTCGCGTTAGATCAAAATCGATTCAAATTCAAAATTTAATTAAAGGCAAACAACAAGTTTTCAAACATTAAAACTAAAATATTCGAGTTGTGCCAAATAATGCAAAGGTAATTGTGGCGAAGAAGCCCCACTTTTATAAAATGTTTAAAAGCTCTAAAATAATTAAATCAGTAGGTAAAACAATTAAGTAAGTACCTTTTATAGTTAATGTAATTTTAAAACTAATTTAATTGGGCACTAAAAACTTTCTATGGCATTGCTCTAACTTGATATGCTAATCTAGATGCTAAAGATGTGTTTAAAAAAAACTAAAATATTTATATCCTAAAATATAAACAGAAAAAGAAAAGTAAAACAAAAACAAAGCAAAAAAGAATGAAGGAAGACCCCCCCTTCCTTGGGCCGTTCGGCCCAACAGGGCTACCAACCCCCCTAGCCGGCCCACCCCGCCTCCCTTATTCCCCACTCCCCCCGTGACCTAGCGCCCACGCCCCCACTAGCCCCACATCTCCCTTGCTCCCCCACTCTTTCACTTTCTTCCTCCCCGATCTGGATCGAGATCGGGGGAAGGGACCCAAAGCCGGCGCGCCCCCGCGGTGCCACCCACCGCAGGTCGGCTGAAGCTCCTCCGCCGCATCGCCGCCCCGCGTCTGGCTCCATCCATCGTTGCCGCGGACCCCAATACCGTCGCCCTCGTCGCTCGCCCGGAGCCACGTCGCCGACCATCGACAGACCGCATCCCCGTCTCCGTCGCTCGTCCCCATCCTCCTCCTCACCGGACGGCTCGTCCTCGCCTCCTCCCTGGCTCACTTCATCGCGCATCGCCGCCCGATCCCCTGCAAAGCATGTGAGGTTCCCCTTCATTCTCCTCTCCTCATTCGTCGCCACGCACACCATCCCGTCGCCGTGTGCCCCGCTAGCTCACTCGCGCGCCGCGCCTGCTGCTTCCCCGCAGTTCGGGCCCGCCTCCGTTGTGGCCACCCCACATCCCGCCTCTGCTCCTCGTGACTTCGCGCATGTGTTCGCCATCGCCCGACCGCACTCACCGCCGTCTCCATGCTCCAGCTACACCCAGCGCACAACCGCGACACGCCTGCTCGCCTTGCTGCTCGCTGCGGCCTCGCTTAGCTCTTCTGTACCTGAACGCCGGACCACATGAGCCCGTTGTGGCCGCGTTCGGCCGCCGCAACTCCACGCGTGCTACCTCTTGAGCACTGCGTTGGTTTTCCCCGAAGTGGAAGGGATGATGCAGCAAAGTAGCGTAAGTATTTCCCTCAGTTTTTGAGAACCAAGGTATCAATCCAGTAGGAGGCTACGCGTGAGTCCCTCGCACCTGCACAAAACAAATAAATCCTCGCAACCAACGCAAATAGGGGTTGTCAATCCCTATAGGGCCACTTACGAGAGTGAGATCTGATAGATATGATAAGATAATATTATTGGTATTTTTATGATAAAAGATGCAAAGTAAAATAAAGGCAAAGTAAATAGCAAAGGAAATAACTAAGTAGTAGGAGATCAATATGATAAAGATAGACCCGGGGGCCATAGGTTTCACTAGTGGCTTCTCTCGAGAGCATAAGTATTCTACGGTGGGTGAACAAATTACTGTTGAGCAATTGACAGAATTGAGCATAGTTATGAGAATATCTAGGTATGATCATGTATATAGGCATCACGTCCGAGACAAGTAGACCGACTCCTGCCTGCATCTACTACTATTACTCCACTCATCGACCGCTATCCAACATGCATCTAGAGTATTAAGTTAAAAACAGAGTAACACCTTAAGCAAGATGACATGATGTAGAGGGATAGACTCATGCAATATTAAGAAAACCCCATCTTGTTGTCCTCGATGGCAACAATACAATACGTGCCTTGCTCCCCTTACTGTCACCAGGAAAGGACACCGCAAGATTGAACCCAAAGCTAATCACTTCTTCCATTGGAAGAAAGATCAATCTAGTAGGCCAAACCAAACTGATAATTCGAAGAGACTTGCAAAGATAACCAATCATACATAAAAGAATTCAGAGAAGATTCAAATATTATTCATAGATAGACTTGATCATAAACCCATAATTCATTGGTCTCAACAAACACACCGCAAAAAGAAGATTACATCGAATAGATCTCCACAAGAGAGGGGGAGAACATTGTATTGCGATCAAAAAGAGAGAAGAAGCCATCTAGCTACTAACTATGGACCCGTAGGTCTAAGGTAAACTACACACACTTCACCGGAGAGGCTAAGATGTTGATGTAGAAGCCCTCCGTGATCGATGCCCCCTCCGGCGGAGCTCTGGAACAGGCCCCAAGATGGGATCTTGTGGATACAAAAAGTTACGGCGGTGGAATTAGGGTTTTGGCTCCTGTTCTGATAGTTTGGGGGTACGTGGATATATATAGGAGGAAGGAGTACGTCGGTGGAGCAACAGGGGGCCCACGAGGGTGGAGGGTGCGCCTGGTGGGGGTGGGCGCACCGCCTACCTCGTGGCCTCCTATTTTATTTCTTGACGTAGGGTCTAAGTCTCTCTGGTCTTATTCGTTGAGAAAATCACGTTCCCGAAGGTTTCATTCCGTTTGGACTCCGTTTGATATTCCTTTTCTTCGAAACCCTAAAACAGGCAAAAAACAGCAATTCTGGGCTGGGACTCTGGTTAATAGGTTAGTCCCAAAAATAATATAAAAGTGCATAATAAAGCCCAATAATGTCCAAAATAGTAGATAATGTAGCATGGAGCAATCAAAAATTATAGATACGTTGGAGACGTATCAAGCATCCCCAAGCTTAATTCCTGCTCATCCCCGAGTAGGTAAATGATAAAAACAGAATTTTTGATGCGGAGGGCTACTTGGCATAATTTTAATGTAATTCTTCTTAATTGTGGTATGAATATTTAGATCTGAGAGATTCAAGACAAAAGTTCATATTGACATAAAAAATAATAATACTTCAAGCATACTAACAAAGCAATCATGTCTTCTCAAAATAACATGGCTAAAGAAAGTTATCCCTACAAAATCATATAGTCTGGCTATGCTCTATCTTCACCACACAAAATATTTAAATCATGCACAACCCCGATGACAAGCCAAGCAATTGTTTCATACTTTTGACATTCTCAAAACCTTTTCAATCTTCACGCAATAGATGAGCGTGAGCCATGGATATAGCACTATAGGTGGAATAGAGTGGTGGTTGTGGAGAAGACAAAAAGGAGAAGATAGTCTCACATCAACTAGGCGTATCAACGGGCTATGGAGATGCCCATCAATAGATATCAATGTGAGTGAGTAGGGATTGCCATGCAACGGATGCACCAGAGTTATAAGTATATGAAGGCTCAAAAAGAAACTAAGTGGGTGTGCATCCAACTTGCTTGCTCATGAAGAACTAGGGCAATTTTGAGGAAGCCCATCATTGGAATATACAAGCCAAGTTCTATAATTAAAGATTCCAACTAGTATATGAAAGTGATAACATGAGAGACTCTCTACTATGAAGATCATGGTGCTACTTTGAAGCACAAGTGTGGTAAATGGATAGTAACATTGTCCCTTCTCTCTTTTTCTCTCATATATATTTTTCTTTTTTTATTTGGGCCTTTTCTCTTTTTTTATGGCCTCTTTTCTTCTTTTTTTTTCGTCCGGAGTCTCATCCCTCTTGTGGGGGAATCATAATCTCCATCATGCTTTCCTCACTGGGACAATGCTCTAATAATGATGATCATCACACTTTTATTTTTCTTACAACTCAACAATTACAACTCGATACTTAGAACAAAATATGACTCTATGTGAATGCCTCCGACAGTGTACCGGGATATGCAATGACTCATGAGTGACACGTATGAAAGAATTATGAATGGTGGCTTTGCCGCAAATACGATGTCAACTACATAATCATGCTAAGCATTATGACAATGATGGAGTGTGTCATAATAAACAGAAAGGTGGAAAGTTTCATGGCAATATATCTTGGAACGGCTATGGAAATGCCATAATAGGTAGGTATGGTGGCTGTTTTGAGGAAGGTATATGGTGGGTGTATGATACCGGTGAAAGGTGCGCGGTATTACAGAGGCTAGCAAAGGTGGAAGGGTGAGAGTGCGTATAATCCATGGACTCAACATTAGTCATAAAGAACTCATATACTTATTGCAAAAATCTACAAGTTATCAAAGCAAAGTATTACGCACATGCTCCTAGGGGGATAGATTGGTAGGAAAAGACCATCGCTCCTCCCCGACCGCCACTCATAAGGAAGGCAATCAAAAAAATAAATCATGCTCCGACTTCATCACATAACGGTTCACCATACGTGCATGCTACGGGAATCACAAACTTCAACACAAGTATTTCTCAAATTCACAACTACTCAACTAGCATGACTTTAATATCACCATCTCTATATCTCAAAACAATTATCAAGTATCAAACTTATCATAGTATTCAACACACTCATAAGAAAGTTTTATTATTAATCTTGTATACCGAGCATATTAGGATTTTAAGCAAATTACCATGCTATTTAAGACTCTCAAAATAATCTAAGTGAAGCATGAGAGATCAATAGTTTCTACAAAACAAATCCACCAGCATGCTCTAAAAGGATATAAGTGAAGTACTAGAGCAAAATTATATAACTCAAAAGATATAAGCGAAACACATAGAGTATTCTAACAAATTCAAATCATGTATGTCTCTCTCAAAAGGTGTGTACAGAAAGGATGATTGTGGTAAACTAAAAAGCAAAGACTTAAATCATACAAGACACTCCAAGCAAAACACATATCATGTGGTAAATAAAAATATAGCTCCAAGTAAAGTTACCGATAGAAGTAGACGAAAGAGGGGATGCCTTCCGGGGCATCCCCAAGCTTTGGCTTTTAGGTGTCCTTAGATTATCTTGGGGGTGCCATGGGCATCCCCAAGATTAGGCTCTTGCCACTCCTTGTTCCATAATCCATCAATTCTTTACCCAAAACTTGAAAACTTCACAACACAAAACTTAAAGTAGAAAATCTCGTGAGCTCCGTTAGCGAAAGAAAATAAAAGATCACTTCAAGGTACTGCAATGAAATCATTATTTATTTATATTGGTGTTATACCTAATGTATTCCAACTTCTATATGGTTTATAAACTATTTTACTAGCCATAGATTCATCAAAATAAGCAAACAACACACGAAAAACAGAATCTGTCAAAAACAGAACAGTCTGTAGTAATCTGTAGCTAGCGTAAGATCTGTAACTTCAAAAATTATAAAATAAATTTCTGGACCTGAGGAATTTATCTATTAATAATCTGCAAAAAGAATTAACTAAATATCGCTTTCCACATAAAATTGACAGCAGTTCTCGTGAGAGCTAAAGTTTCTGTTTTTTACAGCAAGTTCAACAAGACTTTTCCCAAGTCTTCCCAATGGTTCTACTTGGCACAAACACTAATTAAGCACAAAAAACACAACCAAAACAAAGGCTAGATAAATTATTTATTACTAAAGGGGAGCAAAAAGCAAGTAATAAAAATAAAATTGGGTTGCCTCCCAACAAGCGCTATCGTTTAACGCCCCTAGCTAGGCATAACAAGCAAGAATAAATCTAGGTATTGCCATAATAGTAAGATAGATTATTAAAACTCATTTCATATTATCTATGTTCGGCAGCAAGTTTTCTTTGAGGCAAGCAAAAGTAATCAAAAGGGCTAAATTTCATGGGACAAAATTCACCAAGATCAACCTTGGGAGGTATAGGTTCCTCCTTTGGTCCTTCATATTGCACAACCAATTCATCATTATAAGCATTCTTTTGACAGAACTTTGTGAGCCTATATTCAAGAGAATATCCTAGTTCATTATTTCGAATAGCCCAATCATCATTAAGTTCAGAAATTCTATCAACTAAAACATTGGTAGGAACCCTTTTTCTAAGATTTTCATTGAAAGCAACATAATCTAGAGATTGAAAGCGCATTATTTCTTCTTGATCAAAGAGGATAGCCTCTATGGGAGGACGGCAAGCATCCACCCTATAATGTGCAAATATTTCTTTGGCCTCTTTTATTATGAATCTAAACTCATGAGCCAAAAATGTAGTAGCGGCACGCTTAACAGAAGAATGCTCAATATTAGAAAAATCCAAAAAAATCCTTTGTATAGAAGGATGCATGTGCATGAATTGTCTTTCAAGTTCAACTATAAGCATGGCAATAGCGTCCGCAAGACTACTAGTTCTATGAAGGATAGAACTACCCATAGAAGGTAAAGCACCGGCACAAGTAAATAAATCTTGAATAACTCCTTTCCCAATAATATTACCACTACCAACACGGAATCTTTTTATATGTGAGATAGTGGGTTCTTTAGTAGGAGCATCAGAATTATTATCGACAATAGTTTCTCCAATTCCAGACATAGAGGCAGAAGGTAAAGGACTAACCATAACGACAAGCAAACAAACTAACACACAAGCAAACCAAAAGCAAGCGGGCAAAGAGAGGCAAATAGAGAGGGAGGATAGAGAGAGAGAGAGGGCGAATAAAACGGTAAGGGTGAAGTGGGGGAGAGGAAAACGAGAGGCAAATGGCAAATAATGTAATGCGGGAGATAAGGGTATGTGATGGATACTTGGTATGTTGACTTTTGCGTAGACCTCCCCGGCAATGGTGCCAGAAATCCTTCTTGCTACCTCTTGAGCACTGCGTTGGTTTTCCCCGAAGAGGAAGGGATGACGCAGTAAAGTAGCATAAGTATTTCCCTCAGTTTTTGAGAACCAAGGTATCAATCCAGTAGGAGGCTACGCGCGAGTCCCTCGCACCTGCACAAAACAAATAAATCCTCGCAACCAACACAAATAGGGGTTGTCAATCCCTATAGGGCCACTTACGAGAGTGAGATCTGATAGATATGATAATATAATATTATTGGTATTTTTATGATAAAATATGCAAAGTAAAATAAAGTCAAAGTAAATAGCAAAGGAAATAACTAAGTAGTAGGAGATCAATATGATAAAGATAGACCCGGGGGCCATAGGTTTCACTAGTGGCTTCCCTCGAGAGCATAATTATTCTACGGTGGCTGAACACATTACTGTTGAGCAATTGACAGAATTGAGCATAGTTATGAGAATATCTAGGTATGATCATGTATATAGGCATCACGTCCGAGACAAGTAGATCGACTCCTGCCTACATCAACTACTATTACTCCACTCATCGACCGCTATCCAGCATGCATCTAGAGTATTAAGCTAAAAGCAGAGTAACACCTTAAGCAAGATGACATGATGTAGAGGGATAGACTCATGCAATATGAAGAAAACTCCATCTTGTTATCCTCGATGGAAACAATACAATACGTGCCTTGCTGCCCTTACTGTCACCGGGAAAGGACACCGCAAGATTGAACCCAAAGCTAAGCACTTCTCCCATTGGAAGAAAGATCAATCTAGTAGGCCAAACCAAACTGATAATTCGCAGAGACTTGCAAAGATAACCAATCATACATAAAAGAATTCAGAGAAGATTCAAATATTATTCATAGATAGACTTGATCATAAACCCATAATTCATCGGTCTCAACAAACACACCGCAAAAAGAAGATTACATCGAATAGATCTCCACAAGAGAGGGGGAGAACATTGTATTGAGATCCAAAAAGAGAGAAGAAGCCATCTAGCTACTAACTATGGACCCGTAGGTCTGAGGTAAACTACTCACACTTCATCGGAGAGGCTATGGTGTTGATGTAGAAGCCCTCCGTGATCGATGCCCCCTCCGGCGGAGCTCCGGAACAGGCCCCTAGAGGGGATCTTGTGGATATAGAAAGTTACGACGGTGGAATTAGGGTTTTGGCTCCTGTTCTGATCGTTTGGGGGTACGTGGATATATATAGGAGGAAGGAGTACGTTGGTGGAGCAACAGGGGGCCCATGAGGGTGGAGGGCGCGCCTGGTGGGGGTGGGCGCGCCCCCTACCTCGTGGCCTCCTGTTTTATTTCTTGACGTACGGTCCAAGTCTCTCTGGTCTTATTCGTTGAGAAAATCACGTTCCCGAAGGTTTCATTCCATTTGGACTCCGTTTGATATTCCTTTTCTTCGAAACCCTAAAACGGGCAAAAACAACAATTCTGGGTTGGGCCTCCGGTTAATAGGTTAGTTCCAAAAATAATATAGAAGTGGATAATAAAGCCCAATAATGTCCAAAACAGTAGATAATATAGCATGGAGCAATAAAAAATTATAGATACGTTGGAGACGTATCAACGCGCCCCCTGGCCACCTCTGCCCAGCACCGCCGCCGACCCCTCCGGCGTCGCCGCCCGCTGGCGAGCGCGCGCCCCGGCTCGTCGTGCCTTCCCTCCCCCTCGTTGGCCGTGCCTAAGGCAGCGGACGGGCGCCTGTTGCACCCGTTGCGGATGCAACCGCACGCCCGCAGCGCCCGTCGCCCGTTAGCCTACCCGCTATGGCCTAGTGGCCCAATGACATGGGGCCCCGCCCCAGAACCTTTTTTTATAAAAAAGGGGAATTAAAATAAATAAATAAATATATAATTAAATATTAATTAATCAATTAATTAACTAAATAATTAATTTCATAAATTCTGTTTAAATTAACTAATTAAGATTAATTAACCTAATAACTAATTAACCCAATTAACTACTATTAATTAGCTAAACAATCCCTGACAGGTGGGACCCACCTATCAGGTTGACCAGGTCAACGGTCAACGCTGACTGCTGATGTCATGCTGACATCATGCTGATGCATTAATTAATTTTCAAATTGAATTAATTTATTAAATCCAAAAATCATTACATCTTTTAAAATTAATATAAAATAAACCATAGCTCGAATGGAAAAACTTTGTACATGAAAGTTGCTGAGAACGACGAGATGAATCCGGTTACGTAGCCCGTTCGTCCGCTACACATCCCTAGCATAGCAAACACGCAACTTTCCTCCTCCGGTTCATTTGTCCGAAAACGCAAAACACCGGGGATATTTTCCCGGATGTTTCCCTCCTTCACCAGTACCTCCTCATACCGCGTTAGGGCACCCGTAGCACCGCTACTTGTCATGTCATGCAACGCTATGCATCTGTTTTCTCAATATTTATTGTTTCTTCCCCCCTCTTCTCTCGCTAGACACCGAGACCGACGCCGCTGCTACCCAGCACGACTACGGTGTTGACGACCCCTCTCTCATGCCAGAGCAACCAGACAAGCCCCCCCCCCCTTGATCACCAGATATCGCCTACTCTCCTCTATACTGCTTGCATTAGAGTACTGTAGCATGTTACTGCTTTCCGTTAATCCTATTCTGATGCATAGCCTGTCATTGTTGCTACAACTGTTGATACCTTACCTGCAATCCTAAATGCTTAGTATAGGATGCTAGATTATCATCAGTGGCCCTACATTCTTATCAGTCTGCCATGCTATACTATCGTCCCGAGATCACGTCGGGTGTTGATCACGGGTTTATGCCATATATACATACTATACATGTGGTGACTAAACTCGGATCGGCTCATAGAGTACCCGCAAGTGATTCCGATGTGGGGGCTGAAGGGGCAGGTGGTTGCACCCAGGTAGTGGTGGGCCTGGGTTCCCGATGGCCCCCGACTGTTACTTTGTGGCGAAGCGGCAGAGAAGGTAGAGACCACCTAGGAGAGAGGTGGGCCTGGCCCTGGTCGGCGTTCGCGGTTACTTCCAGATAACATGCTTAACGAGATCTTGGTATTTGATCTGAGTCTGGCTACTGGCCTATACGTACTAACCAACTACGCGGGAACAGTTATGGGCACTCGACGTCGTGGTATTAGCCGAAGCCTTCTTGACGTCAGCGACTGAGCGGCGCGCGCCGGGTTGGACCGCGTAACGTAACTTCCTCTGTAATGGAGGTTGCTAGGTCTGCTCTCCGGCCGCGTTCGCAACATGCAGGTGTGCAAAGGGCGATGGGCCCAGACCCCTGCGCCATAGGATTTGGACCGGCATGCTGACCTCTCTGTTGTGCCTAGGTTGGGCTGCGACGTGTTGATCTTTCGAGGCTGGGCATGACCCAGAAAAGTGTGTCTGGACAAAGGGGATCGAGCTTGTTGGGAAATGTGGTGCACCCCTGCAGGGAAGTTAATGTATTCGAATAGCCGTGATCTTCGGTAACAGGACGACTTGGAGTTGTACCTTGACCTTATGACAACCAGAACCGGATACTTAATAAAACACACCCTTCCAAGTGCCAGATACAACCGGTGATCGCTCTCTCACAGGGCGACGAGGGGAGTATCATCGGTTAGGATTATGGTATGCGATGTTACTTGGTGAACTAATCATCTACTCTCTTCTTCTGCTGCAAGATGGAGGTTGCCAGAAGTGTAGTCTTCGATATGACTAGCTATCCCCCTCTTATTCTGGCATTCTGCAGTTCAGTCCACATATGTTACCCCTTTTCCATTTGATACCAATGCATACATATGTAGTGTAGCTCCTTGCTTGCGAGTACTTTGGATGAGTACTCACGGTTGCTTTGCTCCCCCTTTTCCCCCTTTCTATACTCGATTGTTGCGACCAGACGATGGAGCCCAGGAGCGAGACACCACTGTCGATGACGACTGCTACTACTTGGGAGGTGCCTACTACTACGTGCAGGCCGCTGACAACGACCAGGAGTAGTTTAGGAGGATCCCAGGCAGGAGGCATGCGCCTCTTTTGATTTGTATCCTAGTTTGTGCTAGCCTTCTTAAGGCAAACTTGTTTAACTTATGTCTGTACTCAGATATTGTTGCTTCCGCTGACTCGTCTATGATCGAGCTCTTGTATTCGAGCCCTCGAGGCCCCTGGCTTGTAATATGATGCTTGTATGACTTATTTTATTTGTAGAGTTGTGTTGTGATATCTCCCCATGAGTCCCTGATCTTTATCGTACACGTTTGCGTGTATGATTAGTGTACAGTCAAATCGGGGACGCCACAAGTTGGTATCAGAGCCGACTGCCTGTAGGAATCCCCCTTCCACATTCCTTGGCCGAAGTTGAGTCTAGTCATTACAAAACTTTTACTAACATGGCTGTGTGGCTTACGGTCCCACGTCGCCATTCGGGTGGTATTAGGATCTTTTATTCCTCGTCTATACTCTGGGACTCTGATCTCTCTTCTATTCGGGTTAAAAGCTTTTACTAACTCTAACTTTAGGTTCTCATAATTACTTCCTTCCACAGAGCCCCTTATTATAGATGATTGTCTGCCGCTCCAGAAGATTCCGAGTTCTCCCGAGACACTTGTACCCATCGTCTTTGCAATTCCCTACCACCGTATCCTTATGGATAACTACCTACACTTGCCATTCATACAATCATTACCCGTGGATCTTGTTATTACAAGATACCCCGAATTTCTCTCTATTGTTCTGAGAATACTTGTGCCTACTGCCTTGCAGTTCCTTGCCACCTCAATACCCCTACGGATAATTACTCACACTTACCTAATATCCGCTCATCCCCAGATGATTTATCTATTTCACAAGAGTCTCCGAAATACCATTCGGTCTTCTGAAAATCCTGAGCAACCTATTGCTCCTGAAATTCTTGCGTGCTTGCATTATGATTAATCCCATAAGGCTGGTAATCTTATTGTCATCCTTTGTCATTATCATTTTGAGTCCGTTAATTCAATATGTCGCGAACGCTCGTAATCCTCAATCAGATCCTAGAATTCATCCTCCCAGCTCAGACGTCATTTTAAACATGAGCTGGATCTCGACCAATCAAATTGCCATCGATTGTATCCCTAAGGCTATTCAACTTATCCATCCCTAATCAGAGCATTGCTTCTGATCCCTTGTCTTGGAATTCATAATTCCTTTGCATTTGAACTTTGAGTTCGTCAGTTGTTTCCATAATCTGATCTCCTTGCATTCTTTCTTCTTCTGGTTGAGTACCGATACTCACATCAAATCCATTATGGACCACCAGATCCTTTGTTGGATTTTGTCCGACATCGTCCTTCGTATTCAATAAGCTTGTGAGCCTTTCCTACGGTAAATAATGTTGGGGAACGCAGTAATTTCGAAAATTTTCCTACGCACACGCAAGATCATGGTGATGCACAGCAACGAGAGGGGAGAGTGTTGTCTACGTACCAACGCAGACCGACTGCGGAAGCGATCACACAACGTAGAGGAAGTAGTCGTACGTCTTCTTCCCGATCCGACCGATCCAAGCACCGTTACTCCGGCACCTCCGAGTTCTTAGCACACGTTCAGCTCGATGACATTCCTCGGGCTCCGATCCAGCAAAGCGTCGAGGAAGAGTTCCGTCAGCACGACGGCGTGGTGACGATCTTGATGTACTACCGACGCAGGGCTTCGCCTAAGCACTGTAACGGTATGATCGAGGTGGAATTTGGTGGCAGGGGGCACCGCACACGGCTAAGGAACGATCTCAAGGATCAAGTTGTGTGTCTTGGGGTGCCCCCTGCCTCCGTATATAAAGGTTGGAGGGAGGGGGGCTGGCCGGCCAAAGAGGTGTAGGCGCAGGAGGAGTCCTACTCCTACCGGGAGTAGGACTCCCCCCTCCA
Organism: Triticum monococcum; assembly: GCA_034509565.1. Taxonomy (NCBI): domain Eukaryota; kingdom Viridiplantae; phylum Streptophyta; class Magnoliopsida; order Poales; family Poaceae; genus Triticum; species Triticum monococcum. The sequence goes on along the minus strand of CM067846.1, from coordinate 166,224,824 downwards.
ATCCTAGTCCAACTAGGAATCCTTTAAAGGAGAAAGAGAGAGAGGTGGCCGGCCCCTCTCCTAGTCCTAATAGGACTAGGGAGAGGGGGGGGGGGAGGCGCAGCCCTATGTGGGCTGCCCTCTCACCTTTCCACTAAGGCCCATGTTGGCCCATTTGGCTCCCGGGGGGTTCCGGTAACCCTCCCGGTAATCCGGTAAAATCCTGATTTCACCCGGAACACTTCCGATGTCCAAACATAGGCTTCCAATATATCAATCTTTACGTCTCGACCATTTTGAGACTCCTCGTCATGTCCGTGATCTCATCCGGGACTCCGAACAACCTTCGGTACATCAAAATGCATAAACTCATAATAACTGTCATCGTAACGTTAAGCGTGCGGACCCTATGGTTCGAGAACAATGTAGACATGACCGAGACACGTCTCCGGTCAATAACCAATAGCGGGACTTGGATGCCCATATTGGCTCCTACATATTCTACGAAGATCTTTATCGGTCAGACCGCATAACAACATACGTTGTTCCCTTTGTCATCGGTATGTTACTTGCCCGAGATTCGATCGTCGGTATCCAATACCTAGTTCAATCTCGTTACCGGCAAGTCTCTTTACTCGTTCCGTAATACATCATCTCACAACTAACATATTAGTTGCAGTGCTTGCAAGGCTTATGTGATGTGCATTACCGAGAGGGCCCAGAGATACCTCTCCGACAATCGGAGTGACAAACCCTAATCTCGAAATACGCCAACCCAACATCTACCATTGGAGACACCTGTAGTACTCCTTTATAATCACCCAGTTACGTTGTGACGTTTGGTAGTACCCAAAGTGTTCCTCCGGTAAACGGGAGTTGCATAATCTCATAGTTATAGGAACATGTATAAGTTATGAAGAAAGCAATAGCAACATACTAAACGATCGGGTGCTAAGCTAATGAAATGGGTCATGTCAATCAGATCATTCAACTAATGATGTGACCTCGTTAATCAAATAACAACTCTTTGTTCATGGTTAGGAAACATAACCATCTTTGATTAACGAGCTAGTCTAGTAGAGGCATACTAGTGACACTCTGTTGGTCTATGTATTCACACATGTATTATGTTTCCGGTTAATACAATTCTAGCATGAATAATAAACATTTATCATGATATAAGGAAATAAATAATAACTTTATTATTGCCTCTAGGGCATATTTCCTTCAGTCTCCCACTTGCACTAGAGTCAATAATCTAGTTCACATCGCCATGTGATTTAACAGCAATAGTTCATGTTACCATGTGATTAACACCCATGGTTCACATCGTCATGTGATCAACACTCAAAGGGTTTACTAGAGTCAATAATCTAGTTCACATCTCTATGTGATTAACACCCAAAGAGTACTAAGGTGTGATCATGTTTTGCTTGTGGGATAATTTTAGTCGACGGGTCTGTCATATTCAGATCCGTAAGTATTTTGCAAGTTCTATGTCTACAATGCTCTATACGGAGCTACTCTAGCTAATTGCTCCCACTTTCAATATGTATCCAGATTGAGACTTAGAATTATCTGGATCAGTGTCAAAAACTTGCATCGACGTTACCCTTTACGACGAACCTTTTTGTCACGTCCATAATCGAGAAACATATCCTTATTTCACTAAGGATAATTCTGACCGCTGTCCAGTGATCTACTCCTAGATCACTATTGTACTCCCTTGCTAAATCAATGCAGGGTATACAATAGATCTGGTACACAGCATGACATACTTTATAGAACCTATGGCCAAGGCATAGGGAATGACTTTCATTCTCTTTCTATCTTCTGTCGTGGTCGGGCTTTGAGTCTTATTCAACTTCACACCTTATAGTACAGGCAAGAACTCTTTCTTTGACTGCTCCATTTTGAACTACTTCAAAATCTTTGTCAAGGCATGTACTCATTGAAAGAACTTATCAAGCGTCTTTGATCTATCTCTATAGATCTTGAAGCTCAATATGTAAGCAGCTTCATCGAAGTCTTTCTTTGAAAAACTCCTTTCAAACACTCCTTTATGCTTTATAGAATAATTCTACATTATTTCCGATCAACAATATGTCATTCACATATACTTATCAGAAATGCTGTAGTGCTCCCACTCACTTTCTTGTAAATACAGGCTTCACCGCAAGTCTGTATAAAACTATATGCTTTGATCAACTTATCAAAGCGTATATTCCAACTCCGAGATGCTTGCACCAGTCCACAGATGGATCGCTGGTGCTTGCACATTTTGTTAGCATCTTTCGGATTGACAAAACCTTCTGTTGCATCATATACAACTCTTCTTTAATAAATCCATTAAGGAATGCAGTTTTGTTTATCCATTTGCCAGATTTCATAAAATGCGGCAATTGCTAACATGATTCGGACAGACTTTAAGCATAGATACGAGTGAGAAAATCTCATCGTAGTCAACACCTTGAACTTGTCGAAAACCTTTTGCGACAATTCTAGCTTTGTAGATAGTAACACTACTATCAGCATCCGTCTTCCTCTTGAAGATCCATTTATTTTCTATTGCTTGCCGATCATCAGGCAAGTCAACCAAAGTCTATACTTTGTTCTCATACATGGATCATATCTCAGATTTCATGGCTTCAAGCCACTTTGCGGAATCTGGGCTCACCATCGCTTCTTCATAGTTCGTAGGTTCATCATGATCTAGTAGCATGACTTCCAGAAAAGGATTACCGTACCACTCTGGCGCGGATCTTACTCTGGTTGATCTACGAGGTTCAGCAGTATCTTGTTCTGAAGTTTCATGATCACCATCATTAGCTTCCTCACTAACTGGTGTAGGTATCACAGAAACAGTTTTCTGTGATGTGCTACTTTCCAACAAGGGAGCAGGTACAGTTACCTCGTCAAGTTCTACTTTCCTCCCACTCACTTCTTTCGAGAGAAACTCCTTCTCCAGAAAATTTCCGAATTTTAGCAACAAAAGTCTTGCCTTCGGATCTGTGATAGAAGGTGTATCCAATAGTTTCCTTTGGATATCCTATGAAGACGCACTTCTCCAATTTGAGTTTGAGCTTATCAGGATGAAACCTTTTCATATAAGCATCACAACCCCAAACTTTAAGAAACGACAGCTTAGGTTTCTTGCCAAACCATAGTTCACACGGTGTCGTCTCAACGGATTTATATGGTGCCCTATTTAACGTGAATGCAGCTGTCTCTAATGCATGACCCCAAAAACGATAGTGGTAAATCGGTAAGAAACATCATATATTGCACTATATCCAATAAAGTACGGTTATGACGTTCGGACACACCATTATGCTGTGGTGTTCCAGGTGGCGTGAGTAGTGAAACTATTTCACATTGTTTTTAACTTAAGACCAAACTCGTAACTCAAATACTCTTCTCTATGATCAGATCATAGAAACTTTATTTTCTTGTTACGATGATTTTTCACTTCACTCTAAATTTCTTTGAACTTTTCAAATGTTTCAGACTTATGTTTCATCAAGTAGATATACTCATATCTGCTCAAATCATCTGTGAAGATCAGAAAATAATGATACCTGTCGCGAGCCTCAATATTCATCGGACCACATACATCAGTATGTATGATTTCCAACAAATCTTTTGCTCGCTCCATTGTTCCGGAGAATGGCATTTTTTAGTCATCTTGCCCAAAAGGCATGGTTCGCAAGCATCAAGTGATTCATAATCAAGTGATTCCGAAAGCCCATCAGCATGGAGTTTCTTCATGCGCTTTATACCAATATGACCTAAACAGCAGTGCCACAAATAAGTTGCACTATCATTATTAACTTTGCATCTTTTGGTTTCAATATATGAATATGTGTATTATTAAGATCGAGATCCAATGAACTATTTTCATTGGGTGTGTAACCATATAAGGTTTTATTCATGTAAACAGAACAACAATTTATTCTTTTACTTAAATGAATAACCGTATTACAATAAACATGATCAAATCATATTCATGCTCAACACAAACACCAAATAACACTTATTTAGGTTCAACACTAATCCCGAAAGGATAGGGGAGTGTGCGATGATGATCATATCAATCTTGGAACTACTTCCAACACACATCGTCACTTCACCCTTAACTAGTCTCTGTTTATTCTGCAACTCCCGTTTCGAGTTACTAATCTTAGCAACTGAACTAGTATCAAATACTGAGGGTTTGCTATAAACACTAGTAAAGTACACATCAATAACATGTATATCAAATATACTTATGTTCACTTTGCCATCCTTCTTATCTGCCAATCACTTGGGGTAGTTCCGCTTCCAGTGACCAGTCCCTTTGCAGTAGAAGCACTTAGTCTCAGGCTTAGGATCAGACTTGGGGTTCTTCACTTGAGCAGCAACTTGCTTGCCGTTCTTCTTGAAGTTCCCCTTCTTCCCTTTGCCCTTTTCTTGAAACTAGTGATCTTGTCTACCATCAACACTTGATGTTTTTCTTGATTTCTACCTTCATCAATTTCATCATCATGAAAAGCTCGGGAGTCGTTTTCGTCATCCCTTGCATACTATAGTTCATCACGAAGTTCTACTAACTTGGTCATGGTGACTAGAGAATTCTGTCAATCACTATCTTATCTGGAAGATTAACTCCCACTTGATTCAAGCGATTGTAGTACCCAGACAATCTGAGCACATGCTCACTAGTTGAGCGATTCTCCTCCATCTTTTAGCTATAGAACTTGTTGGAGACTTCATATCTCTCAACTCGGGTATTTGCTTGAAATATCAACTTCAACTCCTGGAACATCTCATATGGTCCATGACGTTCAAAACGTCTTTTGAAGTCCCGATTCTAAGCCATTAAGCATGGTGCACTAAACTATCAAGTAGTCATCATATTGAGCTAGCCAAACGTTCATAACGTCTGCATCTGCTCCTGCAATAGGTCTATCACCTAGCGGTGCATCAAGGACATAATTCTTCTATGCAGCAATGAGGATAAACCTCAGATCACGGATCCAATCCGCATCATTGCTACTAACATCTTTCAACACAATTTTCTCTAGGAACATATCAAAATAAACATAGGGAAGCAACAACGCGAGCTATTGATCTACAACATAATTTGCAAAATACTACCAGGACTAAGTTCATGATAAATTTAAGTTCAATTTAATCATATTACTTAAGAACTCCCACTTAGATAGACATCCCTCTAATCCTCTAAGTGATCACGTGATCCAAATCAACTAAACCATAACCGATCATCACGTGAGATGGAGTAGTTTTCAATGGTGAACATCGTTATGTTGATCATATCTACTATATGATTCACGCTCGACCTTTCGGTCTCCGTGTTCCGAGGCCATATCTGTATATGCTTGGCTCGTCAAGTTTAACCTGAGTATTCCGCGTGTGCAACTGTTTTGCACCCGTTGTATTTGAACGTAGAGCCTATCACACCCGATCATCACATGGTGTCTCAGCACGAAGAACTTTTGCAACGGTGCATACTCAGGGAGAACACTTCTTGATAATTTAGTGAGAGATCATCTTATAATGCTACCGTCAATCAAAGCAAGATAAGATGCATAAAAGGATAAACATCACATGCAATCAATATAAGTGATATGATATGGCCATCATCATCTTGTGCTTTGTGATCTCCATCTCCGAAGCACCGTCATGATCACCATCGTCACCGGCGCGACACCTTGATCTCCATCGTAGCATCGTTGTCGTCTCGCCAATCTTATGCTTCCACGACTATCACTACCGTTTAGTAATAAAGTAAAGCATTACATCGCGATTGCATTGCATACAATAAAGCGACAACCATATGGCTCCTGCCAGTTGCCGATAACTCGGTTACAAAACATGATCATCTCATACAATAAAATCAGCATCATGCCTTGACCATATCACATCACAACATGCCCTGCAAAAACAAGTTAGACGTCCTCTACTTTGTTGTTGCAAGTTTTACGTGGCTGCTACGGGCTTAAGTAAGAACTCATCTCACCTACGCGTCAAAACCACAACGATAGTTCGTCAAATAGACTCCGTTTTAACCTTCTCAAGGACCGGGCGTAGTCACACTTGGTTCAACTAAAGTTGGAGAGACAGTCTTCCGCAAGCCATCTATGTGCAAAGCACGTCGAGGGAACCGGTCTCGCGTAAGAGTACGCGTAAGGTTGGTCCGGATCGTCTCAACCAACAATACCGCCGAACCAAAGTATGACATGCTGGTAGGCAGTATGACTTGTATCGCCCACAACTCACTTGTGTTCTACTCGTGCATATAACATCAAACCATAAAACCTAGGCTCGGATGCCACTGTTGGGGAACGCAGTAATTTCGAAAATTTTCCTACGCACACGCAAGATCATGGTGATGCACAGCAACGAGAGGGGAGAGTGTTGTCTACGTACCAACGCAGACCGACTGCGGAAGCGATCACACAACATAGAGGAAGTAGTCGTACGTCTTCTTCCCGATCCGACCGATCCAAGCACCGTTACTCCGGCACCTCCGAGTTCTTAGCACACGTTCAGCTCGATGACGTTCCTCGGGCTCCGATCCAGCAAAGCGTCGAGGAAGAGTTCCGTCAGCACGACGGCGTGGTGACGATCTTGATGTACTACCGACGCAGGGCTTCGCCTAAGCACTGTAACGGTATGATCGAGGTGGAATTTGGTGGCAGGGGGCACCGCACACGGCTAAGGAACGATCTCAAGGATCAAGTTGTGTGTCTTGGGGTGCCCCCTGCCTCCGTATATAAAGGTTGGAGGGAGGGGGGCTGGCCGGCCAAAGAGGTGTAGGCGCAGGAGGAGTCCTACTCCTACCGGGAGTAGGACTCCCCCCTCCAATCCTAGTCCAACTAGGAATCCTTTAAAGGAGAAAGAGAGAGAGGTGGCCGGCCCCTCTCCTAGTCCTAATAGGACTAGGGAGAGGGGGGGAGGCGCAGCCCTATGTGGGCTGCCCTCTCACCTTTCCACTAAGGCCCATGTTGGCCCATTTGGCTCCCGGGGGGTTCCGGTAACCCTCCCGGTAATCCGGTAAAATCCTGATTTCACCCGGAACACTTCTGATGTCCAAACATAGGCTTCCAATATATCAATCTTTACGTCTCGACCATTTTGAGACTCCTCGTCATGTCCGTGATCTCATCCGGGACTCCGAACAACCTTCGGTACATCAAAATGCATAAACTCATAATAACTGTCATCGTAACGTTAAGCGTGCGGACCCTATGGTTCGAGAACAATGTAGACATGACCGAGACACGTCTCCGGTCAATAACCAATAGCGGGACTTGGATGCCCATATTGGCTCCTACATATTCTACGAAGATCTTTATCGGTCAGACCGCATAACAACATACGTTGTTCCCTTTGTCATCGGTATGTTACTTGCCCGAGATTCGATCGTCGGTATCCAATACCTAGTTCAATCTCATTACCGGCAAGTCTCTTTACTCGTTCCGTAATACATCATCTCACAACTAACATATTAGTTGCAGTGCTTGCAAGGCTTATGTGATGTGCATTACCGAGAGGGCCCAGAGATACCTCTCCGACAATCGGAGTGACAAACCCTAATCTCGAAATACGCCAACCCAACATCTACCATTGGAGACACCTGTAGTACTCCTTTATAATCACCCAGTTACGTTGTGACGTTTGGTAGTACCCAAAGTGTTCCTCCGGTAAACGGGAGTTGCATAATCTCATAGTTATAGGAACATGTATAAGTTATGAAGAAAGCAATAGCAACATACTAAACGATCGGGTGCTAAGCTAATGAAATGGGTCATGTCAATCAGATCATTCAACTAATGATGTGACCTCGTTAATCAAATAACAACTCTTTGTTCATGGTTAGGAAACATAACCATCTTTGATTAACGAGCTAGTCTAGTAGAGGCATACTAGTGACACTCTGTTGGTCTATGTATTCACACATGTATTATGTTTCCGGTTAATACAATTCTAGCATGAATAATAAACATTTATCATGATATAAGGAAATAAATAATAACTTTATTATTGCCTCTAGGGCATATTTCCTTCAAATAATGCCTTTGGTAAATTATATCCTTTGCTTGTCAACCATGCTCTACCTTCGAGTTAGTGATATTTACTCTTGAAGCTTTTGGTATATGTTTTTAGGATAACCCGATGGGTTGAACCTATGCCTTCCTTAATCTATGTGAACCCGAAAGTTTTCACGGGTCATACTCCTCTGGTAATTCACGAGGTAGGTTTTCACACTGAAATCATTTTTATTAGAGCTGTGAATGAAAGTTTATACATTGGAGAAGTGGGAGTCGACCTTCAACTTTGTGTTCATGCCCATGGACCCGATGTGAAACTTACCATGGAAGCTTCTTGCAAAATATTTAATCATTTGGGCAATTCTTCCAGTGTCATTAATTGGATCCCTTGCAGCTATGGTTCCGACCATATCGTAATTCTTTGATCCCATTTCTCGGGCAAGTTTAAGCATTTGTCTTCTATGGATCAATACCCCAGTCCAACCTTTACTTTGAACTACCGTCGAGTATTACACTCTGGTGTCTCAAGAATATCATGGAACTACATAACTTTTTATGGGTTCTTCATCAACTGTTATTTCTCACCGATTCCAATGTCCTGGGTTCTGGGTTGTCGTCAACCGAGAACACCGATATGTGAACCGATTCCGAATTCCGGTTCGATAAACCTAAGTAATTTTTGTTGCTTATGAGTTTAATAATCCTTCATGTAATTCCTAGCCTGATCGGCTATATCATTATCGTGATAATTTTAACTGTGTCACCTGGTCCTTACTCCGAAGCACAACTTTCGACGATGAACTAAGCTTACGTCCATTTTCCTCATCATATCATTTCACCTTGAACAACAAGCTTGATTTTGAGTTTGTGTCGAACCCATGGATTCAATAACCTTTTGCTTCATCATTCCTTTAACTTGATGTCATCGCCGATCTATTAAATCTTCGTGGAGCCTCTCGACAAAATTTTTCGTGATCATCATCAACATCTTGACTCCTTCCTGGATATCAGTCGAGTTCTTGATGAGAAATACCATCCTTACCCCTCGATGATTTGTATTACCATCGACAACACCCTTACCGTTCTTTCATCACAAACTCGTTCTGTTATGGATGCAACCTGCTATCCAGCTTGCATTATATTCTACCTTGAAGTATTACTGTCTTTTATGTCAAGGATGTTGTGAGACTTGCTCCACCTCATAACAATTCTTGATACGGTGATACTTATCGCTGTATCCCTTTGTTTCTTAGTCCCCGTGTTGATTCTAACCGGGATGTAGTGAACGGAACTGCTGGGATTCTGCACTTCTAGCAACCCTATTGCTTTGAAGTTAATGGTCATTATTTCATTCTTAGACCATTGGTTATCGAACCACCATTCTAACATTGATCATGCTACCTAAGCCTATATTTCGGGTGCACCTTTCAATCAATGATTAACCGTGTATGTTTTCCTCGAGCATACCTCATTATATCATTTGATCTGACAAATGTTATCTCCTTGTTCGAATACTGGTGGGAATCCATATTTTGGAAATCTCGATTCTTTGTCGCCGGGTTCATCAACCACCTCCTCATCCTCTCCTTGGTTTAATGATGAACTCTTGTTTCAGAACTCACTTCCATAGTTCGTTGCCCGAGAATCTTACAATGTCATCTCGACAATTTGTGTTGAACCTTTTCTTCTCAGACATCCCGAGCCTGAGGTACCCTGACACCAATGAGATCTGAATCCCGGTCAGATATGATGGTTGGAATATATTTCCAAGAGTTAAACATTGGTCTTTTATATGACCCGGTAAGATGATCTCATGCCCAACACCCCTGGCCGTAGGACCTATTGTTCTAGTTTCCTTTTTAGCAAGGTTATCCATTATTCCCCGAGGAAATTGTAAGGCTTATTCTACAAGTTGTTCCTGATGGATCCTTTGAGTATCCAAGATCTGACCTTTACTTGATGACCATGTCAATGCTATCTCGAAGCATGTGTGTGGTACTCTAACAAGAACATTTGAAGCCCAATTCTAAATGTTTCTTGCTCAATTATCCAAACACCGTTGTATGGGTAATGTCATGAAATTCCTCTCCCCTTTCCTAAAAGGTTTTCTACAATTATATCCTGTCATGGATATCATGCTCTGCTTGACCTTGGGAAGGATATACCCCCTGAAATATGTGTGTATACACATTTTCCTTTCCATTGTTCTATTTAAACATGATAATCACTTTTTGTTTCCATTGGTTTTGTTTAATCCTTCTTGTGATCTATATTATATAACAGGTAATATTTCCCTGCTTATGTAAACACCTCGTTGTACCACTCTGTTAGTAAGACCCTGTTACTGTTGTTGATGACATCCCGGTAACCACCGATGGACGAGAACTTTGCCTATTGGTCCGCCTCATTTCAACGAGTAGGAAAATGGTTCTCTTCGTCCCTTGCCCTTGGTACCGACATTGTTGCCGACATATCTGACATACTAATCTCTGACATGCATTGCTATCATGACCGTGCAAGATGTCACCGCTCCTATTTTAACCCACATGGTGGACCCATAACCCACAGTTCCATAGGATCGAAACCTGACTCTCTTGTACACCCTGTTGTCAAAGTTATTCCTCGCGCTTGACTTTGTATGTAATTCACGGGCCGCCTACCTATTGATCTATTTTGGTATCAGACACAATGCTTATTCCCTTTGTTTTAATCCCCTTTCACACTTCGTTTCAGGCAACGAACGATTGCCTGCCCGATTGAAACTTCTCATGGTACCTTCTTACTTTGCTCTCGAAATTTTCTTCAGTTTCAATTTGAGAGTTACTTTTCGCCACCTTCCCTGGTGTTATCTACCAGATAAGCGACCTTCTAGAGGCCACTTCTTCGGAAGATAACCATTATCCTTTTTCGTAAGTATGACGGAACCCCCCGGAGAAAGGACGACAACTTCATCATGATGCATCGGAATAAAGAATTGAAGACATCAATGAAAGGGATTAACTTCTTCGAGAAGATCCGTTAGAATATCGTAACCAGAACTCCCCCCGTGCTCCGCTCTTAAATCTCGGGGCGAGATTTCTTGTAGTGGAGGAGAATTGTGACGCCCGGATAATTAAGCTACAATAACCCTCGCCCAATGATGCCACGTCACCTCGATTACTGTGGCTAATCTCGCATTAGATCAAAACCGAATCAAATTCAAAATTTAATTAAAGGCAAACAACAAGTTTTCAAACATTAAAACTAAAATGTCCGAGTTGTTTCAAATAATGCAAAGGTAATTGTGGTGAAGAAGCCCCACTTTTATAAAATGTTTAAAAGCTCTAAAATAAATAAAACAGTAGGTAAAACAATTAAGTAAATACCTTCTATAGTTAATGTAATTTTAAAACTAATTTAATTGGGCACTAAAAACTTTCTATGGCACTGGTCTAACTTGATATGCTAATCTAGATGCTAAAGATGTGTTTTAAAAAAACTAAAATATTTATATCCTAAAATATAAATAGAAAAAGAAAAGTAAAACAAAAAGAAAGCAAAAAAGAACGAAGGAAGACCCCCTTTCCTGGGCCGTTTGGCCCAATAGGGCTACCAGCCCCCCTGGCCGGCCCACCTCGCCTCCCTTATTCCCCACCCCCCGTGACCTAGCGCCCACGCCCCCACTCGCCCCACGTCTCTGATGTCTACTACACAACCTTCTTCTTGTAGACGTTGTTGGGCCTCCAAGTGCAGAGGTTTGTAGGACAGTAGCAAATTTCCCTCAAGTGGATGACCTAAGGTTTATCAATCTGTAGGAGGCGTAGGATGAAGATGGTCTCTCTCAAGCAACCCTGCAAATAACAAAGAGTCTCTTGTGTCCCCAACACACCCAATACAATGGTAAATTGTATAGGTGCACTAGTTCGGCGAAGAGATGGTGATACAAGTGCAATATGGATAGTAGATAATAGTTTTTGTAATCTGAAAATATAAAAACAGCAAGGTAACTAATGATAAAAGTGAGCGTAAATGGTATTGCAATGCTAGGAAACAAGGCCTAGGGTTCATACTTTCACTAGTGCAAGTTCTCTCAACAATAATAACATAATTGGATCATATAACTATCCCTCAACATGCAACAAAGATTCACTCCAAAGTCACTAATAGCGGAGAACAAACGAAGAGATTATGGTAGGGTACGAAACCACCTCAAAGTTATTCTTTCCAATCAATCCGTTGGGCTGTTCCTATAAGCGTCACAAACAACCCTAGAGTTCGTACTAGAATAACACCTTAAGACACAAATCAACCAAAACCCTAATGTCACCTAGATACTCCAATGTCACCTCAAGTATCCGTGGGTATGATTATATGATATGCATCACACAATCTCAAATTCATCTATTCAACCAACATATAGAACCTCTAAGAGTGCCCCAAAGTTTCTACCGGAGAATCACAACAAAAACATGTGCCAACCCCTATGCATAGGTTCATGGGCGGAACCCGCAAGTTGATCACCAAAACATACATCAAGTGAATCACGTGGTATCCCATTGTCACCACAGATACGCACAGCAAGACATACATCAAGTGTTCTCAAATCTTTAAAGACTCAATCCGACAAGATAACTTCAAAGGGGAAACTCAATCCATTACAAGAGAGTAGAGGGGGGAGAAAACATCGTAGGATCCAAATATAATAGCAAAGCTCGCGATACATCAAGATCGTGCCAAATCAAGATCACGAGAGAGAGAGATCAAACACATAGCTACTGGTACATACCCTCAGCCCCGAGGGAGAACTACTCCCTCCTCGTCATGGAGAGCACCGGGATGATGAAGATGGCCACCGGAAAGGGATTGCCCCCTCCGGCCGGGTGCCGGAACGGGTGTAGATTGGTTTTCGGTGGCTACGGAGGCTTTTGGCGGCGGAACTCCCGATCTATTGTGCTCCTCGATAGTTTTAGGGTACGTGGGTATATATGGGTGAAAGAGAAACGTCAGGGGAGCCACGAGGGAGGAGGGCGCGCCCCCTGCCTCGTGGCTCCCTCGTTCCTTTCTTGACGTGCACTCCACGTATTTCTGGTAGCTTTCCTTCCAAAAATAACTTCTCCAGTTGGTTTCATTCCGTTTTGACTCCGTTTGATATTCCTTTTCTTCGTAGCACTGAAATAGCGAAAAACAGCAATTCTGGGCTGGGCCTCCGGTTAATAGGTTAGTCCCAAAAATAATACAAAAGTGGATAATAAAGCCCAATATTGTACAAAACAGTAGACAATATAGCATGGAGCAATCAAAAATTATAGATACGTTGGAGACGTATCAGTCTTCCTTGCTCCCCGCCTCTTTCGCTCTCTTCCCCCCGATCTGGATCGAGATCGGGGGCAGGGACCCGAAGCAGACGCGCCCCCGCGGCGCCACCCACCGCAGGTCGGCTGAAGCTCCTCCGCCGGACCACCGCATCGCCGCCCGCATCTGGCTCCATCCATCTTCGCCGCGGACCCCGATCCCGTCGCCCCCATCGCTCGCCCGGAGCCACATCGCCAACCATCGACAACTCGCTGGACCGCATCCCCGTCTTCGTTGCTCGTCCCCATCCTCCTCCTCGTCGGACGGCTCGTCCTCGCCTCCTCCCTGGCTTGCTTCATCGCGCCTCGCCGCCCGATCCCCTGCAATGCATGTGAGGTTCCCCTTGCTTCTCCTCTTCTCATCCGTCGCCGCGCACACCGTCCCGTCGCCGCACGCCCCGCTAGTTCACTCGCGCGCCGCGCCTGCTGCTTCCCCGCGGTTCGGGCCCGCCTCCGTCGTGGCCACCCCACATCCCGCCTCTGCTCCTCGCGACTTCATGCACGTGTTCGCCATCGCCTGACCGCACTCACCGTCGTCTCCATGCTCCGGCTACACCCCGCACACGACCGCGACACGCTTGCTCGCCTTGCTGCTCGTTGCGGCCCAGCTTAGCTCTTCTGTACCTGAACGCCGAACCACGTGCGCCCGTTGTGGCCGCATTCGGCCGCCGCAACTCCACGCGCCCCCTGGCCACCTCTGCCCAGCACCGCCGCCGACCCCTGTGCCGTCGCCGCCCGCCGGCGAGCGCGCACCCCGGCTCGCCGTGCCTTCCCCCCGTTGGCCGTGCCTGAGGCAGCGGACGGGCGCATGTTGCGCCCGTTGCGGCTGCAACCACACGCCCGCAGCGCCCGTCGCCCGTTAGCCTGCCCGCTAAGGCCCAATGGCCCATGACATGGGGGCCCCGCCCAAAACCTTTTTTATAAAAAAGGGGAATTAAAATAAATAAGTAACTAAATAATTAATTTAATAAATTCTGTTTAAATTAACTAATTAAGATTAATTAACCTAATAACTAATTAACCCAATTAACTACTGTTAATTAGCTAAACAGTCCCTGACAGGTGGGACCCACCTGTCAGGTTGACTAGGTCAACGGTCAACATTGACTGCTGATGTCATGCTGACATCATGCTGATGCATTAATTAATTTTCGAATTAAATTAATTTATTAAATGCAAAAATTATTAAATCTTTTAAAATTAATATAAAATAAACTGTAGCTCGGATGGGAAAACTTTGTATATGAAAGTTGCTCAGAACTACGAGACGAATCCAGTTACGCAGCCCGTTCGTCCGCTACACATCCCTAGCATAGCAAACACGCAACTTTCCCCCTCTGGTTCATCTGTCCGAAAACGTGAAACACCTGGGATATTTTCCCGGATGTTTCCCCCCTTCACCAGTACCACCTCATACCGCGTTAGGGCACCCGTAGCACCGCTACTTGTCATGTCATGCATCGCTATGCATCTGTTTTCTTAATATTTATTGTTTCTTCCCCCCTCTTCTCTCGCTAGACACCGACACCGATGCCGCTGCTACCCAGTACGACTACGGTGTTGACGACCCTCTCTCTTGCCAGAGCAACCAGGCAAGCCCCCCTTGATCACCAGATATCGCCTACTCTCCTCTATACTGCTTGCATTAGAGTAGTGTAGCATGATACTGCTTTCCGTTAATCCTATTCTGATGCATAGCTTGTCATTGTTGCTACAACTATTGATACCTTACCTGCAATCCTAAATGCTTAGTATAGGATGCTAGATTATCATCAGTGGCCCTACATTCTTGTCAGTCTGCCATGCTATACTATCGGGCCGAGATCACGTCGGGTGTTGATCATGGTTTTATGCTATATATACAACTATACATGTGCTGACTAAAGTTGGGTCGGCTCGTAGAGTGCCCGCAAGTGATTCCGATGTGGGGGCTGAAGGGGCAGGTGGTTACACCCAGGTAGTGGTGGGCCTGGGTTCCCGACGGCCCCCGACTGTTACTTTGTGGCGAAGCGACAGAGCAGGTTGATACCACCTAGGAGAGAAGTGGGCCTGGCCCTGGTCGGCGTTCGCGGTTACTTCAAGATAACACGTTTAACGAGATCTTGGTATTTGATCTGAGTCTGGCTACTGGCCTATACGTACTAACCAACTACGCGGGAACAATTATGGGCACTCGACGTCGTGGTATCAGCCGAAGCCTTCTTGACATCAGCGACTGAGCGGCGCGCGCCGGGTTGGACCGCGTAACGTAACTTCCTTTGTAATGGAGGTTCTAGGTTTGCTCTCCAGCCGCGTTCGCAACATGCAGGTGTGCAAAGGGCGATGGGCCCAAACCCTTGGGCCATAGGATTTAGACCAGTGTGCTGACCTCTCTGTTGTGCCTAGGTAGGGCTGCGACGTGTTGATCTTCCAAGGCCGGGCATGACCCAGAAAAGTGTGTCCGGACAAAGGGGATCGAGCGTGTTGGGAATTGTGGTGCACCCCTACAGGGAAGTTAATCTCTTCGAATAGCTATGACCTTCGGTAACAGGACGACTTGGAGTTGTACCTTGACCTTATGACAACTAGAACCGGATACTTAATAAAACACACCCTTCCAAGTGCCAGATACAATCGGTGATCGCTCTCTCACAGGGCGACGAGGGGAGGATCATCGGTTAGGATTATGCTATGCGATGTTACTTGGTGAACTTACCATCTACTCTCTTCTTCTGTTGCAAGACGGAGGTTGCCATAAGCGTAGTCTTCGATAGGACTAGCTATCCCCCTCTTATTCTAGCATTCTGCAGTTCAGTCCACATATGTTACCCCTTTTCCATTTGATACCAATGCATACATATGTAGTGTAGCTCCTTGCTTGCGAGCACTTTGGATGAGTACTCACGGTTGCTTTGTTCCCCCTTTTCCCCCTTTCTATACTCGATTGTTGCGACCAGACGATGGATCCCAGGAGCCAGATGCCACTGTCGATGACAACTGCTACTACTCGGGAGGTGCCTACTACTACGTGCAGGCCGCTGACGATGACCAGGAGTAGTTTAGGAAGATCCTAGGCAGGAGGCCTACGCCTCTTTCGATTTGTATCCCAGTTTGTACTAGCCTTCTTAAGGCAAACTTGTTTAACTTATGTCTGTACTCAGATATTGTTGCTTCCGCTGACTCGTCTATGATCGAGCTATTGTATTCGAGCCCTCGAGGCCCCTGGCTTGTAATATGATGCTTGTATGACTTATTTTATTGGTAGAGTTGCGTTGTGATATTTTCCCGTGAGTCCCTGATCTTGATCGTACACGTTTGCATGTATGATTAGTGTATGGTCAAATCGGGGGCGCCACAGCGAGGGGCCAGCCAGGCAGGGTGGGGGTGGCGCACGGCCTATTATAGTGCTGGGCCGCACTGGTAAGCAGGTAAGTAATTCTGCTCTGTTTTATGTCTGTTATGTTTTCTTTTTATTTATTTATTTGCCAATGTTTTGAATTCAAACAAGATTCAAAACCATTTCCAAATCTTTTTTGAATATTTTTGTGTTGCTCAAAGGACTTTTCCAAGCTCACAAAATATATCAAAGACATTTGAATTTATATTCCATATATAAAGAATACAAATTCAAATTCAAATATAGTATTAATTTAAATCCAAAGCCGAAAATAATCTTAAAAAATGTTTGTTATTACAGGTTTGGATCAAAACCCTTGCCAAAAATATCAAACATCAAAGATGAACATTTTGGTTTCATTGAATGCAATTTTTAGGGTTCTTGCTCTTCTTTTCATTAAATTTTGAGGCTGTCATATCTCCTCAATTCAAATTTAAAAAAATTAAATATGATGACATGATGCTCACCAATGCAACTAATTGCAAGCAAATTTTAGGGCTGTGACAGTGGCTGTTGATACGTCTCCAATGTATCTATAATTTTTGCTTGTTCCATACTATTATATTATCCATCTAGGATGTTTTATATGCATTTATATGCTACTTTATATGATTTTGGGGACTAACCTATTAACCTAGAGTCCAGTGCCAGTTTCTGGTTTTTCCTTGTTTTTGAGTTTTACAGAAAAGGAATACCAAACAGAGTCCAATTGACGTGCCAATTTTTGATGATTTTTTATGGACCAAAAGAAGCCCCCGGAGTAAAATAGTTGGGCCAGAAGAGTCCCGAGCCATCCATGAGGGTGTAGGGCGCGCCCTACCCCCCTGGGCACACCCCCTACCTCATGGATGACTCGAAGACCCCCCTGACGTGAGACCGGTGCCAAAAATTCCTATAAATACATAAACCCCCTGAAAAGAAACATAGATCGGGAGTTCCGCCACCGCAAGCCTCTGTAGCCACCAAAAGCCAATCGGGACCTTGTTCCGGCACCCTGCCAGAGGGGGGAATCATCATCGGTGGCCATCTTCATCATCCCGGCGCTCTCCATGACGAGGAGGGAGTAGTTCACCCTTGGGGATGAGGGTATGTACCAGTAGCTATGTGTTTGATCTCTCTCTCTCTCTCTCTCTCTCTGTCTCTCGTGTTCTTGATTTGGCACGATCTTGATGTACTACGAGCTTTGCTACTATAGTTGGATCTTATGATGTTTCTGAAGGAAATATGCCCTAGAGGCAATAATAAAGTTATTATTTATTTCCTTATATCATGATAAATATTTATTACTCATGCCAGAATTGTATTAACCGGAAACATAATACATGTGTGAATACATAGACAAACAGAGTATCACTAGTATGCCTCTACTTGACTAGCTCGTTAATCAAAGATGGTTATGTTTCCTAACCATGGACAAAGAGTTGTTATTTGATTAATGGGATCACATCATTAGATGAATGATCTAATTGACATGACCCATTCCATTAGCTTAGCACCCGATCGTTTAGTATGTTGCTATTGCTTTCTTCATGACTTATACATGTTCCTATGACTATGATATTATGCAACTCCCGTTTACCGGAGGAACACTTTGGGTACTACCAAACGTCACAACGTAACTGGGTGATTATAAAGGAGTACTACAGGTGTCTCCAAAGGTAGATGTTGGGTTGGCGTATTTCGAGAATAGGGTTTGTCACTCCGATTGTCGGAGAGGTATCTCTGGGCCCTCTCGGTAATGCTCATCACATAAGCCTTGCAAGCACTGCAACTAATATGTTAGTTGTGAGATGATGTATTACGTTACGAGTAAAGAGACTTGCCGGTAACGAGATTGAACTAGGTATTGGATACCGATGATCGAATCTCGGGCAAGTAACATACCGATGACAAAGGGAACAACGTATGTTGTTATGCGGTCTGATCGATAAAGATCTTCATAGAATATGTAGGAGCCAATATGGGCATCCAGGTCCCGCTATTGGTTATTGACCGGAGACGTGTCTCGGTCATGTCTACATTGTTCTCGAACCGTAGGGTCCGCACGCTTAAGGTTTCGATGACAGATATATTATGAGTTTATGAGTTTTGATGTACCGAAGGAGTTCGGAGTCCCGGATGAGATCGGGGACATGACGAGGAGTCTCGAAATGGTCGAGACATAAAGATCAATATATTGGACGACTATATTAGGACTTCGGAAAGGTTCCGAGTGATTCGGGTATTTTTCGGAGTACCGGGTAGTTACGGGAGAAGTAATGGGCCTTGATGGGCTTTAGTGGGAAGAGGAAAAAGGCTGCTGCGCCCCCTCCCCTTTGGTCCGAATTGGACTAGGGAAAAGGGGGCCGGCCACCTCTCCTTCTCCTCCACTTCCTTCTCCCTTCCTCCCCTCTTGATGGACTCCTACTAGGACTTGGAGTCCTAGTAGGACTCCCATCCTGGCCGCACTAATAGCCTTGGCCGGCCTCCTCCTCCTCCATCCTTTATATACAGGGGCAGGGGGCACCCCATAGACACACAAGTTGATCATTGAGATCGTTCCTTAGCCGTGTGCGGTGCCCCCTGCCACCATATTCCACCTCGATCATATCGTTGTAGTGCTTAGGCGAAGCCCTGCGTCGGTAGAACATCAAGATCGTCACCACGCCGTCGTGCTGACGGAACTCTTCCTCGACGCTTTGCTGGATCGGAGCCCGAGGATCGTCATCGAGCTGAACGTGTGCTAAGAACTCGGAGGTGCCGGAGTAACGGTGCTTGGATCAGTCAGATCGGGAAGACGTACGACTACTTCCTCTATGTTGTGTGATCGCTTCCGCAGTCGGTCTGCGTTGGTACGTAGACAACACTCTCCCCTCTCGTTGCTATGCATCACCATAATCTTGCGTGTGCGTAGGAATTTTTTTGAAATTACTACATTCCCCAACAGTGGCATCCGAGCCTAGGTTTTATGGTTTGATGTTATTTGCACGAGTAGAACACAAGTGAGTTGTGGGCGATACAAGTCATACTGCCTACCAGCATGTCATACTTTGGTTCGGCGGTATTGTTGGACGAGACAACCCGGACCAACCTTACGCGTACGCTTACGCGAGACCGGTTCCCTCGACGTGCTTTGCACATAGATGGCTTGCGGGCGACTGTCTCTCCAACTTTAGTTGAACCAAGTGTGGCTACGCCCGGTCCTTGAGAAGGTTAAAACGGAGTCTATTTGACAAACTATCGTTGTGGTTTTGATGCGTAGGTGAGATGAGTTCTTGCGTAAGCCCGTAGCAGCCACGTAAAACTTGCAACAACAAAGTAGAGGACGTCTAACTTGTTTTTGCAGGGCATGTTGTGATGTGATATGGTCAAGGCATGATGCTAAATTTTATTGTATGAGATGATCATGTTTTGTAACCAAGTTATCGGCAACTGGCAGGAGCCATATGGTTGTCGCTTTATTGTATGCAATGCAATCGCGATGTAATGCTTTACTTTATCACTAAGCGGTAGCGATAGTCGTGGAAGCATAAGATTGGCGAGACGACAACGATGCTACGATGGAGATCAAGGTGTCGCGCCGGTGACGATGGTGATCATGACGGTGCTTCGGAGATGGAGATCACAAGCACAAGATGATGATGGCTATATCATATCACTTATATTGATTGCATGTGATGTTTATCTTTTTATGCATCTTATCTTGCTTTGATTGACGGTAGCATTATAAGATGATCTCTCACTAAATTATCAAGAAGTGTTCTCCCTGAGTATGCACCGTTGCCAAAGTTCGTCGTGCCCAGACACCACGTGATGATCGGGTGTGATAAGCTCTACGTCCATCTACAACGGGTGCAAGCCAGTTTTTGCAAACGCAGAATACTCAGGTTAAACTTGACGAGCCTAGCATATGCAGATATGGCCTCGGAACACGGAGACCGAAAGGTCGAGCGTGAATCATATAGTAGATATGATCAACATAACGATGTTCACCATTGAAAACTACTCCATCTCACGTGATGATCGGTTATGGTTTAGTTGATTTGGATCACGTGATCACTTAGAGGATTAGAGGGATGTCTATCTAAGTGGGAGTTCTTAAGTAATATGATTAAATTGAACTTAAATTTATCATGAACTTAGTCCTGGTAGTATTTTGCAAATTATGTTGTAGATCAATAGCTCGCGTTGTTGCTTCCCTGTGTTTATTTTTGATATGTTCCTAGAGAAAATTGTGTTGAAAGATGTTAGCAGCAACGATGCGGATTGGATCCGTGATCTGAGGTTTATCCTCATTGCTGCATAGAAGAATTATGTCCTTGATGCACCGCTAGGTGACAGACCTATTGCAGGAGCAGATGCAGACGTTATGAATGTTTGGCTAGCTCAATATGATGACTACTTGATAGTTTAGTGCACCATGCTTAATGGCTTAGAATCGGGACTTCAAAGACGTTTTGAACGTCATGGACCATATGAGATGTTCCAGGAGTTGAAGTTAATATTTCAAGCAAATACCCGAGTTGAGAGATATGAAGTCTCCAACAAGTTCTATAGCTAAAAGATGGAGGAGAATCGCTCAACTAGTGAGCATGTGCTTAGATTGTCTGGGTACTACAATCGCTTGAATCAAGTGGGAGTTAATCTTCCAGATAAGATAGTGATTGACAGAATTCTCTAGTCACCATGACCAAGTTAGTAGAACTTCGTGATGAACTATAGTATGCAAGGGATGACAAAAATGACTCCCGAGTTTTTCATGATGATGAAATCGATGAAGGTAGAAATCAAGAAAAACATCAAGTGTTGATGGTAGACAAGACCACTAGTTTCAAGAAAAGGGCAGACGGAAGAAGGGGAACTTCAAAAAGAACAGCAAGCGAGTTGCTGCTCAAGTGAAGAAGCCCAAGTCTGGACCTAAGCCTGAGACTGAGTGTTTCTACTGCAAAGGGACTGGTCACTGGAAGCGGAACTACCCCAAGTAATTGGCGGATAAGAAGGATGGAAAAGTGAACATAAGTATATTTGATATACATGTTGTTGATGTGTACTTTACTAGTGTTTATAGCAAACCCTCAGTATTTGATACTAGTTCAGTTGCTAAGATTAGTAACTCGAAATGGGAGTTGCAGAATAAACAGAGACTAGTTAAGGGTGAAGTGACGATGTGTGTTGGAAGTGGTTCCAAGATTGATATGATCATCATCGCACACTCCCTATAATTTCGGGATTAGTGTTGAACCTAAATAAGTGTTATTTGGTGTTTGCGTTGAGCATGAATATGATTTGATCATGTTTATTGTAAAACGGTTATTCATTTAAGTAAGAGAATAAATTGTTGTTCTGTTTACATGAATAAAACCTTATATGGTTACACACCCAATGAAAATAGTTCGTTGGACCTCGATCGTAGTGATACACATAATCATAATATTGAAACCAAAAGATGCAAAGTTAATAATGATAGTGCAACTTATTTGTAGCACTGCCGTTTAGGTCATATTGGTGTAAAGCGCATGAAGAAACTCCATGCTGATGGGCTTTTGGAATCACTTGATTATGAATCAGTTGATGCTTGCGAACCATGCCTCATGGGCAAGATGACTAAGACTCTGTTCTTCGGAACAATGGAGCGAGCAACAGATTTGTTGGAAATCATACATACTGATGTATGTGGTCCGATGAATATTGAGGCTCGCGACAGGTATCATTATTTTCTGATCTTCATAGATGATTTGAGCAGATATGAGTATATCTACTTGATGAAACTTAAGTTTGAAACATTTGAAAAGTTCAAAGAATTTCAGAGTGAAGTGAAAAATCATCGTAACAAGAAAATAAAGTTTCTATGATCTGATCGTAGAGAAGAGTATTTGAGTTACGAGTTTGGCCTTCAGTTAAAAACAATGTGAAATAGTTTCACTACTCACGCCACAAGGAACACCATAGTGTAATGGTGTGTCCGAACGTCATAACCGTACTTTATTAGATATAGTGCGATCTATGATGTCTCTTACCGATCTACCACTATCGTTTTGGGGTTATGCATTAGAGACAGCTGCATTCATGTTAAAAAAGGGCACCATCTAAGTCCGTTGAGACGACACAATCTAAACTGTGGTTTAGCAAGAAACCAAAGTAGTCGTTTCTTAAAGTTTGGAGTTGCGATGCTTATATGAAAAAGTTTCATCTCGATAAGCTCAAACTCAAATCGGAGAAATATGTCTTCATAGGATACCCAAAGGAGACTATTGGGTACACCTTCTATCACAGATCCGAAGGCAAGACATTCGTTGCTAAGAATGGATCATTTCTAGAGAAGGAGTTTCTCTCGAAAGAAGTGAGTGGGAGGAAAGTAGAACTTGACGAGGTAACTGTACCTGCTCCCTTATTGGAAAATAGTACATCACAGAAAACTGTTTCTGCGACACCTATACCAATTAGTGAGGAAGCTAATGATGATGATCATGAAACTTCAGGACAAGATACTACTGAACCTCGTAGATCAACCAGAGTGAGATCCGCACCAGAGTGGTACGGTAATCCAATTCTGGAAGTCATGCTACTAGATCATGATGAACCTACGAACTATGAGGAAGCGATGATGAGCCCAGATTCCGCGAAATGGTTTGAGGCCATGAAATCTGAGATATGATCCATGTATGAGAACAAAGTTTGGACTTTGGTTGACTTGCCCGATGATCGGCAAGCAATTGAGAATAAATGGATCTTCAAGAGGAAGACGGACGCTGATAGTAGTGTTACTATCTACCAAGCTAGAATTGTCGCAAAAGGTTTTCAACAAGTTCAAGGTGTTGACTACGATGAGAGCTTCTCACTCGTATCTATGCTTGAGTCTGTCCGAATCATGTTAGTGATTGCCGCATTTTATGAAATCTGGCAAATGGATAAACAAAACTGCATTCCTTAATGGATTTATTAAAGAAGAGTTGTATATGACGCAACAGAAGGTTTTGTCAATCCGAAAGGTGCTAACAAAATGTGCAAGCTCTAGCGATCCATCTGTGGACTGGTGCAAGCATCTCGGAGTTGGAATATACGCTTTGATGAGTTGATCAAAGCATATAGTTTTATACAGACTTGCGGTGAAGCCTGTATTTACAAGAAAGTGAGTGGGAGCACTACAACATTTCTGATAAGTATATGTGAATGACATATTGTTGATCGGAAATAATGTAGAATTATTCTGTAAAGCATAAAGGAGTGTTTGAAAGGAGTTTTTCAAAGAAAGACTTCGGTGAAGCTGCTTACATATTGAGCTTCAAGATCTATAGAGATAGATCAAGACGCTTGATAAGTTTTTTCAATGAGTACATACCTTGACAAGATTTTGAAGTAGTTCAAAATGGAGCAGTCAAAGAAAGAGTTCTTGCCTGTATTATAAGGTATGAAATTGAGTAAGACTCAAAGCCCGACCACGGCAGAAGATAGAAAGAGAATGAAAGTCATTCCCTATGCCTTGGCCATAGGTTCTATAAAGTATGTCATGCTGTATACCAGATCTATTGTATACCCTGCACCGATTTGGCAAGGGAGTACAATAGTGATCTAGGAGTAGATCACCGGACAGCGGTCAGAATTATCCTTAGTGAAATAAGGATATGTTTCTCGATTATGGACGTGACAAAAGGTTCGTCGTAAAGGGTTACGCCGATGCAAGTTTTGACACTAATCTAGATGACTCTAAGTCTCAGTCTAGATACATATTGAAAGTGGGAGCAATTAGCTAGAGTAGCTCCATGCAGAGCATTGTTGACATAGAAATTTGCAAAATACATGTGGATCTGAATGTGGCAGACCCGTTGACTAAGATTCTCTCACAAGCAAAACATGATCACACCTTAGTACTCTTTGGGTGTTAATCACATAGTGATGTGAACTAGATTACTGAATCTAGTAAACCCTTTGGGTATTGGTCACATGGCGATGTGAACTATGGGTGTTAATCACATGATGATGTGAACTATCGATGTTAATCACATGGTGATGTGATCTAGATTATTGACTCTAGTGCAAGTGGGAGACTGAAGGAAATATGCCCTAGAGGCAATAATAAAGTTATTATTTATTTCCTTATATCATGATAAATATTTATTATTCATGCCAGAATTGTATTAACCGGAAACATAATACATGTGTGAATACATAGACAAACAGAGTATCACTAGTATGCCTCTACTTGACTAGCTCGTTAATCAAAGATGGTTATGTTTCCTAACCATGGACAAAGAGTTGTTATTTGATTAATGGGATCACATCATTAGATGAATGATCTGATTGACATGACCCATTCCATTAGCTTAGCACCCGATCGTTTAGTATGTTGCTATTGCTTTCTTCATGACTTATACATGTTCCTATGACTATGAGATTATGCAACTCCCGTTTACCGGAGGAACACTTTGGGTACTACCAAACGTCACAACGTAACTGGGTGATTATAAAGGAGTACTACAGGTGTCTCCAAAGGTAGATGTTGGGTTGGCGTATTTCGAGAATAGGATTTGTCACTCCGATTGTCGGAGAGGTATCTCTGGGCCCTCTCGGTAATGCTCATCACATAAGCCTTGCAAGCACTGCAACTAATATGTTAGTTGTGAGATGATGTATTACAGAACGAGTAAAGAGACTTGCCGGTAACGAGATTGAACTAGGTATTGGATACCGACGATCGAATCTCGGGCAAGTAACATACCGATGACAAAGGGAACAACGTATGTTGTTATGCGGTCTGATCGATAAAGATCTTAGAATATGTAGGAGCCAATATGGGCATCCAGGTCCCGCTATTGGTTATTGACTGGAGACGTGTCTCGGTCATGTCTACATTGTTCTCGAACCGTAGGGTCCGCACGCTTAAGGTTTCGATGACAGATATATTATGAGTTTATGAGTTTGATGTACCGAAGGAGTTCGGAGTCCCGGATGAGATCGGGGACATGACGAGGAGTCTCGAAATGGTCGAGACGTAAAGATCGATATATTGGACGATTATATTCGGACTTCGGAAAGGTTCCGAGTGATTCGGGTATTTTTCGGAGTACCGGGTAGTTACGGGAGAAGTAATGGGCCTTGATGGGCTTTAGTGGGAAGAGGAAAAAGGCTGCTGCGCCCCCTCCCCTTTGGTCTGAATTGGACTAGGGAAAAGGGGGCCGGCCACCTCTCCTTCTCCTCCACTTCCTTCTCCCTTCCTCCCCTCTTGATGGACTCCTACTAGGACTTGGAGTCCTAGTAGGACTCCCATCCTGGCCGCACTAATAGCCTTGGCCGGCCTCCTCCTCCTCCATCCTTTATATACAGGGGCAGGGGCACCCCATAGACACACAAGTTGATCATTGAGATCGTTCCTTAGCCGTGTGCGGTGCCCCCTGCCACCATATTCCACCTCGATCATATCGTTGTAGTGCTTAGGCGAAGCCCTGCGTCGGTAGAACATCAAGATCGTCACCACGCCGTCGTGCTGACGGAACTCTTCCTCGACACTTTGCTGGATCGGAGCCCGAGGATCGTCATCGAGCTGAACGTGTGCTAAGAACTCGGAGGTGCCGGAGTAACGGTGCTTGGATCGGTCGGATCGGGAAGACGTACGACTACTTCCTCTATGTTGTGTGATCGCTTCCGCAGTCGGTCTGCGTTGGTACGTAGACAACATTCTCCCCTCTCGTTGCTATGCATCACCATGATCTTGCGTGTGCGTAGGAATTTTTTTGAAATTACTACATTCCCCAACAGTTTCTCCCCCTCTACCTTCTTGTAATGGATTGAGTTTTCCCTTTGAAGTTATCTTATCGGATTGAGTCTTTAAGGATTTGAGAACACTTGATGTATGTCTTGCATGTGATACCCGTGGTGACAATGGGGTATTCTATTGATTCACTTGATGTATGTTTTGGTGATCAACTTGCGGGTTCCGTGACCTTGGGAATCTATGCATAGGGGTTGGCACGCGTTTTCGTCTTGACTCTCCCGTAGAAACTTTGGGGCACTCTTTGAAGTTCTTTGTGTTGGTTGAATAGATGAATCTGAGATTGTGTGATGCATATCGTATAATCATACCCGCGGATACTTGAGGTGACATTGGAGTATCTAGGTGACATTAAGGTTTTGGTTGATGTGTGTATTAAGGTGTTATTTTACTACAAACTCTAGGGCTGTTTGTGACACTTATAGGAATAGTCCAATGGATTGATCGGAAAGAATAACTTTGAGGTGGTTTCGTACCCTACAATAATCTCTTCGTTTGTTCTCCGCTATTAGTGACTTTAGAGTGACTCTTTGTTGCATGTTGACGGATTGTTATATGATCTAATTATGTTATCCTTGTTGAGAGAACTTGCACTAGTGAAAGTATGAACCCTAGGCCTTGTTTCCTAGCATTGCAATACCGTTTACGCTCACTTTTACCACTTGCTATCTTGCTGTTTTTATATTTTCAGATTACAAAAACCTATATCTACCATCCATATTGCACTTGTATCACCATCTCTTCGCCGAACTAGTGGACCTATACAATTTACCATTGTATTGGGTGTGTTGGGGGCACAAGAGACTGTTTGTTATTTGGTTGTAGGGTTGTTTGAGAGAGACCATCTTCATCCTACGCCTCCCACAGATTAATAAACCTTAGGTCATCCACTTAAGGGAAATTTGCTACTGTCCTACAAACCTCTGCACTTGGAGGCCCAACAACGTCTACAAGAAGAAGGTTGCATAGTAGACATCAAGCACTTTTATGGAGCCGTTGCCGGGGAGGTTAGTGCGTGAAGGTATATCTTTAGATCTTGCAATCGAATCTTTTAGTTTCTTGTTTTATCACTAGTTTAGTTTATAATAGAAAACTACAAAAAAATGGAATTGAGGGTGCCTCATATGCTTCATCTTTTTAATGTCTTTCGTGAAAATAAGGATTCCGATAATTGTGCCAAAGTGTTAGAAGAAGAATGTATTAAAACGTTTGGCACTAAATCTTTAGATGATGAGCATGATTGCAATGTTGTTACTATGAATTCTTTGAATATCCATGATGCTAATGATATGCAAAGCCACAAGCTTGGGGATCATATGTTTGATGAAGATGATATTTTTTGTCCCCCAAGTTTTGATGAGCAAATTTATTATGATGAAAGCATCCCTCCTATCTATTATGATTATTGTGATGACACGTATGCTATAAAGAATAATGATAACCATGAAACTTTTCATCATGATTTTAATTTTCAATTGAATTATGCCTCACATGATAGTTATTTCATTGAGTTTGCTCCCACCCAATATTTACCCCTACTGCTTTTGTGTGTCCACATGATTAAGCTACTGTAGTAATCATGTTTTATAGCTTTTGTTTCAATAAAGTGCCAAGTAAAACCTCTGGGATGATATATGGTGATAGTTGATTCGATCTTGCTGAAAAACAGAAACTTTTGCGCTCAGGAAACCAATTCTAGTTTTTAACAGAAGCGTGATAAAATACTGATTCTTTTTGCAGAAGATTAATGAACAAATTTATCAGCTTTTCCTAATTTTTCAGAATTTTTGGACTTACAGAAGTATTCGAGATTACAGATTACTACAGACTGTTCTATTTTTGACAGATTCTGTTTTCTATGTGTTGTTTGCTTATTTTGATGAATCTATGAGTAGTATCCGAGGGTATGAACCATAGAGAAGTAGTAATACAGTATATATTACACCAATATGAATTTAGAATGAGTTCACAACAGTAACAAAAGTGGTGATTTATTTTCTTATACTAATGGAGCTTACGAGTTTTCTGTTGAGTTTTGTGTTGTGAAGTTTTCAAGTTTTGGGTAAAGTTTCGACGGACTATGGAATAAGGAGTGGCAAGAGCCTAAGATTGGGGATGCCCAAGGCACCCCAAGGTAATATTCAAGGACAACCAAGAGCCTAAGCTTGGGGATGCCCCGGATGGCATCCCCTCTTTCGTCTTCGTTCATCGGTAACTTTACTTGGCGCTATATTTTTATTCACCACATGATATGTGTTTTGCTTGGAGCGTTATTTTGATTTATTTTGTTTTGCTTGCTGTTTGAATAATATCGCAAGATCTGAAATTCTTAAATGTTAGAGAGTCTTCACATAGTTACATAATTATTCAACTACTCATGGATCTTCACTTATATCTTTTGGAGTACTTTGTCGTTTGCTCTAGTGCTTCACTTATATCTTTCAGAGCATGACGGTAATTTTATTTTGAAGAAATAGATGAACTCTCATGCTTCACTTATATTATTTTGAGAGTCATTATAACAGCATGGTAATTTGCTTTGGTTATTGAAACAAAGTACTACGTGCATGCTCCTAGGGGGATTTATTGTTAGGAAAAGGCCATCGCTCATCCCCGGCCGCCAATCATAAGTATGTGAGTTCTTTATGACTAATGTTGAGTCCATGAATTATACGCACTGTTACCCTTCCACCATTGCTAGCCTCTCTTGTGCCGTGCAAATTTCATCGGTACCATACACCCACCATTACCTTCCTCAAAATAGCCACCATACCTACCTATTATGGCATTTCCATAGCCATTCCGAGATATATTGCCATGCAACTTTCCACCATTCTGTTTAATATGACACGCTCCATCATTGTCATATTGCTTTGCCTGATCATGTAGTTGACATCGTATTTGTGGCAAAGCTACCGTTCGTAATTCATTCATACATGTTACTCTTGATTCATTTCACATCCCGGTACACTGCCGGAGGCATTCATATAGTCATATTTCGTTCTAAGTATCGAGTTGTAAGTAAATAAAAGTGTGATGATCATCATTATTAGAGCATTGTCCTAGTGAGGAAAGGATGATGGAGACTATGAATTCCCCACAAGTCGGGATGAGACTCCAGACAAAAAAAAAATAAAAAATAAAAGAGAGGCCAAAAAAGAGAGGGCCCAAAAAAACAAAAAAAACAAAAAAATTAGAGAAAAAGAGAGAAGGGGCAGTGCTACTATCCTTTTACCACACTTGTGCTTCAAAGTAGCACCATGATCTTCATTATAGAGAGTCTCCTATGTTGTCACTTTCATTTACTAGTGGGAATTTTCATTATAAGAACTTTTCTTATATATTCCAATGATGGGCTTCCTCAAAATGCCCTAGGTCTTCCTGAGCAAGCAAGTTCGATGCACACCCACTTAGTTTCTTTTTGAGCTTTCATACACTTATAGCTCTAGTACATCCGTTGCATGGCGATCCCCACTCACTCACATTGATATCTATTGATGGGCAACTCCATAGCCCGTTGATACGCCTAGTTGATGTGAGACTATCTTCTCCTTTTGTCTTCTCCACAACCATCATTTTATTCCACCTTTAGTGCCATATCCATGGCTCACGCTCATGTATTGCGTGAAGATTGAAAAAGTTTGAGAACATCAAAAGTATGAAACAATTGCTTGGGTTGTCATCGGGGTTGTGCATGATTTAAGTATTTTGTGTGATGAAGATAGAGCATAGCCAGATTATATGATATTGTAGGGATAACTTTCTTTGGCCATGTTATTTTGAGAAGAAATGATTTATTTGTTAGTATGCTTGAAGTATTATTGTTTTTATGTCAATATTAAACTTTTGTTTTGAACGTTATGGATCTGAATATTCTTGCCACAATAGAGAAGATTACATTGATGAATATGTTAGGTAGCATTCCACATCAAAAATTATGTTTTTATCATTTACCTACTTGAGGACGAGCAGGAATTAAGCTTGGGGATGCTTGATACGTCTCCAACATATCTATAATTTTTGATTGTTCCATGCTATTATATTATCCATATAGGATGTTTTACATGCATTTATATGCTACTTTATATGATTTTTGGGACTAACCTATTAACCTAGAGCCCAGTGCCAGTTTCTGTTTTTTCCTTGTTTTCTGAGTTTTACAAAAAAGGAATACCAAACGGAGTCCTATTGACGTGCCAATTTTGATGATTTTTTATGGACCAAAAGAAGACCCCGGAGTAAAATAGTTGGGCCAGAAGAGTCTCGAGCCATCCACGAGGGTGGAGGGCGCGCCCTACCCCCCTAGGCGCGCCCCTGCCTCGTGGATGACTCGGAGACCCCCCCTGACGTGAGACCGACGCCAAAAATTCCTATAAATATAGAAACCCAAGAAACCTGGATAGGGAGTTCCGCCACCGCAAGCCTCTGTAGCCACCAAACACCAATCGGGACCCTGTTCCGGCACCCTACCGGAGGGGGAATCATCACCGGTGGCCATCTTCATCATCCCGGCGCTCTCCATGATGAGGAGGGAGTAGTGCACCCTCGGGACTGAGGGTATGTACCAGTAGCTATGTGTTTGATCACTCTCTCTCGTGTTCTTGATTTGGCACGATCTTGATGTACCACGAGCTTTGCTACTATAGTTGGATCTTATGATGTTTCTCCCCCTCTACCTTCTTGTAATGGATTGAGTTTTCCCTTTGAAGTTATCTTATCAGATTGAGTCTTTAAGGATTTGAGAACACTTGATGTATGTCTTGCGTAGGATACCCGTGGTGACAATGGGGTATTCTATTGATTCACTTGATGTATGTTTTGGTGATCAACTTGCGGGTTCCGTGACCTTCGGAATCTATGCATAGGGGTTGGCACACGTTTTCGTCTTGACTCTCCCTAGAAACTTTGGGGCACTCTTTGAAGTTCTTTGTGTTGGTTGAATAGATGAATCTGAGATTGTGTGATGCATATCGTACAATCATACCCGCAAATACTTGAGGTGACATTGGAGTATCTAGGTGACATTAGGGTTTTGGTTGATGTGTGTCTTAAGGTGTTATTTTACTATGAACTCTAGGGCTGTTTGTGACACTTGTAGGAATAGCCCAATGGATTGATCGGAAAGAATAACTTTGAGGTGGTTCCGTACCCTACAATAATCTCTTCATTTTTTCTCCGCCATTAGTCACTTTGGAGTGACTCTTTGTTGCATGTTGAGGGATTGTTATATGATCTAATGATGTTATCCTTGTTGAGAGAACCTGCACTAGTGAAAGTATGAACCCTAGGCCTTATTTCCTAGCATTGCAATACCGTTTATGCTCACTTCTACCACTTGATACCTTGCTGTTTTTATATTTTCAGATTACAAAAACCTATATCTACCATCCATATTGCACTTGTATCACCATCTCTTCGCTGAACTAGTGCACCTATACAATTCACCATTGTATTGGGTGTGTTGGGGACACAAGAGACTCTTTGTTATTTGGTTGCATGGTTGTTTGAGAGAGACCATCTTCATCCTATGCCTCCCGCGGATTGATAAACCTTAGGTCATCCACATGAGGGAAATTTGCTACTGTCCTACAAACCTCTGCACTTGGAGGTCCAACAACATCTACAAGAAGAAGGTTGCGTAGTAGACATCAGCTGTAACTAATGATCTATCTATAGAGAATGTTATGTGCTACCTCTTGAGCACTGCGTTGGTTTTCCCCGAAGAGGAAGGGATGATGCAGCAAAGTAGTGTAAGTATTTCCCTAAGTTTTTGAGAACCAAGGTATCAATCCAGTAGGAGGCTACGCGCCAGTCCCTCGTACCTGCATAAAACAAATAAATCCTCGCAACCAACGCGATAAGGGGTTGTCAATCCCTACACGGCCACTTACGAGAGTGAGATCTGATAGATATGATAAGATAATATTTTTTGATATTTTTATGATAAAGATGTGAAGTAAAATAAAAGCAAAGGAAATAACTAAGTATTGGGAGATTAATATGATGAAGATAGACCCGGGGGCCATAGGTTTCACTAGTGGCTTCTCTCGAGAGCATAGGTATTCTACGGTGGGTGAACAAATTACTGTTGTGCAATTGACAGAATTGAGCATAGTTATGAGAATATCTAGGTATGATCATGTATATAGGCATCACGTCCGTGACAAGTAGACTGACTCCCGCCTGCGTGCATCTACTACTATTACTCCACTCATCGACCGCTATCCAGCATGCATCTAGAGTATTAAGTTAATGAAAACAGAGTAACGCCTTAATCAAGATGACATGATGTAGAGGGATAAACTCATGCAATATGGTGAAAACCCCATCTTGTTATCCTCGATGGCAACAATACAATACGTGCCTTGCTGCCCCTACTGTCACTGGGAAAGGACACCGCAATATTGAACCCAAAGCTAAGCACTTCTCCCATTGCAAGAAAGATCAATCTAGTAGGCCAAACCAAACTGATAATTCAAAGAGACTTGAAAAGATAACCAATCATACATAAAAGAATTCAGAGAAGATTCAAATATTGTTCATAGATAGACTTGATCATAAACTCACAATTCATCTGTCTCAACAAACACACCGCAAAAAGAAGATTACATCGAATAGTTCTCCACAAGAGAGGGGGAGAACATTGTATTGAGATCCAAAAAGAGAGAAGAAGCCATCTAGGTACTAACTATGGACCTGTAGGTCTAAGGTGAACTACTCACACTTCATTGGAGGGGCTACGGTGTTGATGTAGAAGCCCTCCGTGATCGATGCCCCCTCCGGCGAAGCTCCAGAACAGGCCCCAAGATGGGATCTCATGGATACAGAAAGTTACGGCGGTGGAATTAGGGTTTTGGTAGGTATATATAGGAGGAAGGAGTACGTCGGTGGAGCAACAGGGGGCCCACGAGGGTGGAGGGTGCGCCTGGGGGGGGGGGGGTAGGCGCGCCCCCTACCTCGTGGCCTCCTCGTTTGTGTCTTGACATAGGATCCAAGTCTCCTGGGTCTTGTTCGTTGAGAAAATCACGTTCCTGAAGGTTTCATTCCGTTTGGACTCCGTTTGATATTCCTTTTCTTCAAAACCCTAAAACAAGCAAAAACAACAATTCTGGGCTGGGCCTCCGGTTAATAGGTTAGTCCCAAAAATAATATAAAAGTGGATAATAAAGCCCAATAATTTCCAAAACAGTAGATAATATAGCATGGAGCAAATAAAAATTATAGATACGTTGGAGACGTATCAAGCATTCCCAAGCTTAATTCCTACTCGTCCTCGAGTAGGTAAATGATAAAAGCAAAATTTTTGATGCGGAGTGCTACTTGGCATAATTTTAATGTAATTCTTCTTAACTGTGGTATGAATATTCAGATCCGAAAGATTCAAGATAAAAGTTTAATATTGACATAAAAATAATAATACTTAAAGCATACTAACAAAGCAATCATGTATTATCAAAATAGCATGGCCAAAGAAAGTTATCCCTACAAAATCATATAGTCTGGCTATGCTCCATCTTCACCACACAAAATATTTAAATCATGCACAACCCTGATGACAAGCTAAGCAATTGTTTCATACTTTTGGTGTTCTCAAACTTTTTCAATCTTGACGCAATACATGAGCGTGAGCCATGGATATAACATTATAAGTGGAATAGAATAGTGGCTGTGGAGAAGACAAAAAGGGAGAAGATAGTCTCACATCAACTAGGCGTATCAACGGGCTATGGAGATGCCCATCAATAGATATCAATGTGAGTGAGTAGGGATTGCCATGCAACGTATGCACTAGAGCTATAAGTATATGAAAGCTCAACAAAAGAAACTAAGTGGGTGTGCATCCAACTTGCTTGCTCATGAAGACCTAGGGCATTTTGAGGAAGCCCATCATTGGAATATACAAGCCAAGTTCTATAATGGAAAATTCCCACTATTATATGAAAGTGATAACATAGGAGACTCTCTATCATGAATATCATGGTGCTACTTTGAAGCACACGTGTGGTAAAAGGATAGTAACATTGTCCCTTCTTGTTGGTGTACTAAAGTAGGGGTACCTTAGTATCCCAAACTTGTGCACGGGCAGTCGCAGCGTCCCGCGGCAAGGCTTGCCGGGTGACCGCCAAGATCCTCCATGGTTCCTTTGGAGCCATTCAAGAACAAAGTATCCAAGGCCCCGGCAAGAGGAGCTTGCCGGGAAGGAGACAAGGCCCCGGCAAGAGGAGCTTGCCGGGAAGGCCAACCAAGGCATCTCAAGGAACTTGCCGCAACGCACCACGCGTCCCGGCAAGGCCCGGTGAGCGACAAGCTCCCAGACGCGACAAGACAACGACCGCGGCAAGACACTTGCCGCGGCAAGCTTCCACTCTGTACCTGCGCTCTAGCACATCCACCAACCTGTCGCTCTGGGACCCTTCCAGAGCGTACGTGGCGGAAAGCTGTGCAGCCAGAGGTACACGGTGGCAAGCGGCGCTGACAGGATCGCCATCGTGGCAAGCAGTGGTGTCCCTGGCGGTCCCTTTCTGCACCGTCTAGGCGACGCAGACAGGCATTTAATGCCTTTGTCCCCTGCCGTCAGGGTTAGGTATGATACAACTGTAGTAGGCGGCGGTGCCCACCGCATGCCTTTTTACATTTTTACCCTCATCTACATTGCCACCTGTCGGTGACCCCTTAGACATATAAAAGGAGGCCCATGTGCAACGTAGAGGGGGTCGGACAATCATTCTCACGCTCGGTCTGGCTAGCTGCTGGTGTGTACTGTAGCAATCAGCGCCCCCGAGCAAGAAATCAATACAACCACAAAGCAGGAGTAGGGTTTTACGCATCCGTGCGGCCCGAACCTAGGTAAACTGATCGTGTTGCTCGTGCGCATCGCCTCGATCTGCTCTTTGTGCTTTCTC
Source organism: Triticum monococcum (assembly GCA_034509565.1). Classification (NCBI taxonomy): domain Eukaryota; kingdom Viridiplantae; phylum Streptophyta; class Magnoliopsida; order Poales; family Poaceae; genus Triticum; species Triticum monococcum. The sequence continues at coordinate 166,189,437 of CM067846.1, read as the reverse complement.
CGCCCCCTGCCGAACCGAAAAGGGGCTCAGTCCGCTGATCCCCATAGGTGTCCGTGGGATCAGCACCCCTGACATCTTTGGCGCGCCAGGTAGGGGTGCGTCGGGGTTGTGCAAACCTGATCCGGCGTTCGCACGAGCCAGATCTTCATCACCTACATCAACATGCCGCCGAAGAAGAAGGCTTCGGAGGCGGCTGCTCCGTCCGCGCCAAGCCCACCATCGCCGGAGCGAACGGCTGGTGGGGTAGACGCCGGCGGAAGAACGGGCAGCGACGAGGGAGCACACGGTGCTGCCAGGTCCAAGGACAAGGCTGCGCTGCACATCGGCGGCGCAGTCGGCTCCCACAACGACCGGGCGCACTCCAAGACCTCGGCATCCGTACACGCACCGCGCCCATCCCAGGAGGCGCGGGACCATCATCACCATGGTACTCATGGTACCATACGTTTGCTGGGCCAAGATCAAGCTGGTGGATCCCGGAGTGCTCAAGACCAGCATGCACGCCAACATGCTGGCGCGAGCGGGGCACGGTCGCTTGGACGAGGTACTGCTCCTTCTAACATAGTTAGAAGTCCGAGCATATCTCGCACCTCGCACCGTTCGCCGCCGCCGCCCGCCACTCCGGCAGAAGCTTTGGCGCGAGCTCAACTACTCCTAGACTACCCTCCAGCGGCAGACAAGATCAACGACTGGAGGGCCACCATCCAGAGTCTCATCGGCTTCGCCAACGGCGACAACCCACGGCAGCCAAGTACTTCGCTGCCGCGGCAAGTCAGCCAGGCGCAAGCCGGTGGCGACAAGACCGGTGGGGGTGCGGGTGCACCCACTGTGCACTCTCCGCCCCGAAGGCCAAGATCGCCGACTCGCCGGATCCACCACGACAGCGACTCCACCGCGTCATCAGATCCACGAATTCGTCGCGATCAGCGCCAAGTTCTTCATGAAAGACAGCAAGAAGACGCTCGTACTCGCATCGAGCGCCGAAGAGAAGCACGGCGTCAATCAGACCTGCGCGCTGGGCCTTCTGTCGATGTGCATGCGCCAGGGGAACCAGGCGACTTACCGTACATGGTAGGTTGCCCTGCATTCACCCGTGAGCTGCGGCAAGTCCAGTGGCCCAGCCAAAAGCATTTCAAGCTAGACGTACCAGAGAAGTACGATGGCAAGTCGCACCTGTCAAAGTTCCTCAGCATCTACACCATCACGGTGCAAGCTGCCGGGGGCGAGATGACAAGGTCCTTGCCAACTACTTCCCGCTGGTACTCAAGCCCGAAGTCAGGTCCTGGCTCATGCACTTGCCGGACAACTCCATATCCTCTTGGGCGGACCTTTGCCATCAGTTTGTCGGCGCCTTTACAGGCGGCCACAAACCTCATGGCCAGGAAAGTGATCTTCACCTGCTCGCCCAGAAGGAAGGAGAGCCCCTGCGCAAGTACATTCAGAGATTCAGCCGTGTACAGCGCAACATCCCAGACATCCACCCTGCCGCGGTCGTCAGCGCGTTCCATCAGAACGTGCGTAACCGCAGGATGCGGGAGGAGATGGCGATGAGCAGGATTAGAGACGTCAGTGAGCTATACGCCCTGGCCGACAAGTGTGCATGTGCTGCGGAAGGGAGGAAACTCCCCAGAGAGAGTACAGGAGCAGGAGGATCTGACAGTGAGGATGCCGCCCCGGCAAAGAAAAACCGGCGGCGCAACAACAGGAAGAAGAAAGGAAAAGAGGTGCTAGTCATTGAGCAGTCCGGCAACGACGGTGGCGCCAAGAAAGCCAAAGTTGGTAGCTCTGGCAAGGAGGTTGCCGCATGCACCAACTACCAGGCTGTGGCGGCCGCCGACAAGCAGGACGGCACCGACAAGCAGTACTGCAAAATCCACCGCACAAAGGGCCATGACCTCCAGAGCTGCAAAAAGGTCGAGCAGCTTGTCCAGCAACAAAAAGCTGAGTACGAGCGGCGCGACAAGGAGAGGGCCCAAGGAAGCGCTGGAGAAGCCGGCAAGAAGCGCGTTGGCCGGGGAGGACGCCGCGGCAAGGCCAAGCAGCGGCAAGGAGACAGACCTTCCCGCGGCTGCGACAAGGATGAAGACAACGACGACGACGAGACATGGATGATGCCGAGAACAGTGAGCAGGAGTTCCAGAAAGCCACAGAAGTCTTGTGCATTGACGGCGGTGCTTCTCTGCATACTTCCCACCGCCAACTCAAACAGTGGGCGCGGGAAGTCAATGCGGCAAAACCACCTGTCGAATCGCGCAAACTTTTGAAATGGTCCAGCACGCCTATCATCTTTGACATTGAGGACCACCCTGATCGCACAACTGCGGTCGGGTGCTTGCCGTTGTTGGTTTCGCCAACAATCCGCAACCTCAAGGTCACTAAGATGCTAGTTGACGGCGGGGCCGGCTTAAATCTGATCTCCTCCGCTGTACTCCAGAAACTCCAGATCCCTGACAGCGAGCTCGAAGAGACCGGCACATTCCAAGGAATAAACCCGGGAAGGAGCAAGCCGAAAGTGAAGGTCACGTTGCCGGTAACATTTGGCAGTGAGATGAACTTCAGGACTGAGAGGGTCACTTTGGACGTTGCCGATTTTCCATTGCCTTACAATGGGATACTTGGCCGTCCAGCGCTCGCCAAGTTCATGGCAGCCTCTCACTATGCATACAACATGCTCAAGATGCCAGGCCCGATAAGCGTCATATCTGTCCCTGGCGACAAGAAAGATGCTCTTATCTGCGCCGACAAGATCTACCGGGAAGCAGCAACTACAGCAGATCGCAAAACACTTGCCGCTGAAGCTCCCGGGGGGAAGAAGAAGACCAAGTCCGGCAAGAGCTCTGATGCCCACTCCTGCAAGCGCACCTCTTCGGAGTGCTGCGCTGGCGTCGAGGACGCACCATCTTGCTCCACCGGCAAGTGTAAGAAGACGATGGCAGCTCCGCCAGAGACCAAGAAAATATCCGCCAAGGAGGACGGCACTGGTGGTACCTTCACCATTAGTGCCACTCTCGACCCTAAATAGGAAAGCGCGCTCATTGCTTTCCTGCGGGCGAATGTCGACGTGTTTGCGTGGCAACCGTCCGACATCCCCGGTGTTCCCAGGAAAGTAATTGAGTACCACCTTGCCGTTTGTCCTCATGCGCGGCCCGTCAAGCAGAAGGTCAGGAAGCAAGCAGTGGAGCGCCAAGAGTTTATAGCAGAAGAAATCAAGAAGTTGGAAGCAGCAGGCCTTGTCAGAGGAGTGCTCCATCCCACGTGGTTGGCCAATCCTGTAGTCGTGCGCAAGGCAAATGGAAAATGGAGGCTTTGTATTGACTTTACTGATGTTAATAAAGCTTGTCCCAAAGACCCATTTCCCTTGCCGCGCATTGACCAGATTGTTGACTCTACAGTCGGATGTGATTTGCTTTCATTTCTTGACGCATACTCAGGATACCATCAGATCTTCATGGCAGAAGAGGATGAGGAGAAAACCGCATTCATTACTCCATGTGGCACATACTGTTTCATACGGATGCCTTTCGGATTAAAGAATGCTGGTTCAACATTTGCAAGAGTAGTCCATGTCACTCTGAAACCGCAAATACACAGAAATGTAGAAGCTTACATGGATGACATAGTGGTCAAGAGCAAGGACAGGGCAACTCTGATTCCAGATTTAGAAGAAACTTTTGCAAATCTGCGCAAGATCAACCTCAAGCTCAACCCCGAGAAGTGTGTGTTTGGAGTCCCCTCCGGCAAGCTTCTCGGGTTCTTTGTGTCTCGGCGGGGAATTGAGGCCAATCCCGACAAGATCAAGGCCATTGAGCAGATCGAAGCACCAAAGCGCGTCAAGGATGTACGAAAACTTGCCGGTTGTGTGGCTGCTCTCAGCAGGTTTATTTCTCGGTCTGCTGAGCGCGCCCTGCCATTTTTCAAAATTTTGGAAAAGGCAGGTCCAATGAAATGGACTCCGGAAGCGGAGGCTGCGCTGCAGGACTTGAAGAGATACCTGTCCTCCACTCCAACACTTGTCGCACCTAAGCCGCAAGAGAAGTTGCTGCTATACATAGCGGCAACCAATCAAGTGGTTAGTGCTGCATTAGTGGCGGAGAGGGAGGCAGACGACGAACCAGCAACCGCGGCAAGCGCATCCAGCGACAAGCAGGGGGTTTCCCCGACAAGCTCTGGTCCCGACAAGAATGGATCTACGCAGATGCAAGAGGAGATACAGAAGAAGATGGTGCAGCGCCCAGTTTACTTTGTCAGTTCCCTTTTGCAGGGGGCTAGGTCAAGGTACTCTGGTGTGCAGAAGTTGCTTTTCGGCCTTCTCATGGCCTCGAGAAAGCTGCGCCATTATTTCCAAGCACATGAGATCACAGTTGTCACTCGCTTTCCGCTGAAGAGGATACTGCAGAATCCAGAAGCGACAGGCAGGATTGTCGAGTGGGCACTGGAACTGTCAAGCTTTGGTGTCAAGTTTGAGAGCACATCAACTATCCAAAGCAGAGCATTGGCAGAATTCATAGCAGAGTGGACGCCAACACTAGATGAAGAAATTCCAGAGACGAGCATCCCCGTCAAGGAAGCAGGCAAAGAGTGGCTCATGTACTTTGACGGTGCCTTCTTGCTGCAAGGCGCCGGTGCTGGCGTGCTGCTTGTCGCACCCACCGGAGAGCACCTCAAGTACGTAGTCCAGATGCACTTTCCCAAGGAGCAAGCGACAAACAATACTGCAGAGTATGAGGGCTTGCTTGCCGGTCTCAGGATAGCGGCAGACCTTGGGATCAAGAAGCTCATTGTCAGGGGTGACTCACAGCTTGTCGTCCACCAAGTGAACAAGAATTATCAGAGTCCGTTGATGGAAGCCTACGTTGACGAAGTGAGAAAGCTAGAAGAGCACTTTGACGGCCTGCAGATGGAGCATGTCCCAAGAGCTCAGAACGACATTGCCGATGGCCTGTCAAAGTGCACCGCACTTAAATTACCTGTGGAACCAGGGATTTTTGTGCTCAAGCTAACTCAGCCATCCGTAACACCATCAACTGGACAGACCAAGAAGAGGAAGTTGGTTTCTGGTGACTATTTTCCGGCAGAGCTTCCCGGAGCCGCCGCCAAGAAGGCCCCCAAGATCAACACCAAGAGTGCTGAGGAGCAGTCTGCTCCGGCAAGCCCTACGGTTTGTTCCGTTGAAGCAGACGCTCCCGACAAGTTTTGCTCTGGCAAGCTTGCCGGGGAACGTCAAGCTCCGGCAAAACCGCATGTTCTTGCCGTAGAAGCGGGTGTTCCCGCAGCCGCAGATATGCCTTTAGTCCTTGTTGTCGAGCCACAAGCTCCAGCATGGGCACAGTAGATTGTCCGTTTCCTCCAGACAGGAGAACTTCCCGAAGAGCAAGAAGAAGCGGAAAGAGTAGCCCGGCAGTCTAGTATGTATCAGTTTGTCGATAACACACTATGCAGAAGAAGACTCAACGGTGTGAAATTGAAGTGTATTCCCCGGGAAGATGGACAAAAGCTGTTGGCAGAGATACATGGAGGCATATGTGGTCACCACATTGGCGCAAGAGCACTTGTCGGCAAAGCATTCCGGCAAGGTTTCTTCTGGCCAACAGCCCTCCAGGATGCAACTGCACAAGTAACCAAGTGTGAAGCGTGCCAGTTCCATTCCAAGCAGATACACCAGCCAGCTCAAGCTCTCTAGACGATCCCTTTATCCTGGCCATTTTCGGTCTGGGGGCTCGACATCCTCGGCCCCTTTCCCCGAGCAGTCGGGGGCTTTGAGTACTTGTACGTTGCAATCGACAAGTTCACAAAGTGGCCGGAAGTGGAACCAGTGAGGAAGGTGACAGCACAGTCAGCAGTCAAGTTCTTCAGGTCGATTGTTTGCCGTTTCGGGATCCCTAACAGGGTAATCACCGACAACGGTAAGCAATTTACGAGCCGCACCTTCATGCAGTACGTCCAAGATTTTGGTGCCAAGGTCTGCTTCGCTTTTGTTGCTCACCCGAGAAGCAACGGTCAAGCGGAGAGGGCAAATGCTGAAGTGCTGCGCGGGCTCAAGACCAGAACTTTCGACAGGCTGCACAAGTGCGGAAGAAACTGGATCGAGGAGCTGCCGGTGGTTCTTTGGTCGATCAGGACGACGCCAAATCGAGCCACTGGCCAGACACCCTTCGCTCTAGTTTATGGAGCGGAGGCAGTTCTCCCCACGGAACTCGTATACGGGTCGCCTCGAGTGCTCGCTTACGATGAGCTTGAGCAAGAGCAGCTGCAGTAAGATGACGCGCTGCTCCTTGAGGAAGACCGTCTTCAGGCTGCTGTGCGAGCTGCTCGCTACCAGCAAGCTTTGTGCCGCTACCATAGCCGCAAAGTTAATGCCAGAAGTCTCGAGGAAGGCGACCTTGTTCTTCGACGCGTTCAGTCCGCCAAGAATTCCAACAAGTTGACGCTGAAGTGGGAAGGCCCTTACCGGGTGAAACGAGTCACTAGGCCTGGCGCTGTCCGCCTGGAGACCGAAGATGGCATCCCAGTGAGCAACTCCTGGAATATTGAGCATCTTCGCAAGTTTTACCCGTAGGGCGCGGTTGCCGGAACCCATTCCGGCAACCACCTTTTGTACAAGTCTTGCCGCTGTTGCATGTAATCCTTTGTACAAAGCCGGGCATAGACCCCGTGCATAAATATCATGTGCTCAGCACACCTTGTCGATTTCATGCTTTTTATTATTTGCATGTGTTATCTGATATTTTGTGCAGCACCTAGCCCGGTAAGTAACAACAAGCCATGAGGCTCCATATTTTTATATCATCCTCTTTCTTCTTCGCAAGGAAAAGAAGGTTCCCTCGCGCACAAGTTTGCTGGGGGGGAAGGGAGAAGATAATGATATGGACCAGGCGTCGTCAAGAAGGTTTTCGCCTTGCCGGGAAGCAAGTAACAGAAAAGATAAGTTGCCAAAGTTTGAGCAATCAGATTCCCTTTAAATTTTTAAGTTATTTTCCTTGAACGACCATGCTTTGTATGGAAAACCTGTGCGCGGAGGAACCAACTCGTAGCTAGTTGCGCCCTTACTGTTGTTTCGAGTCCGCTCAACAACTTAAGTGAGCTGCGACTAGCTGCGATAAGGTTTCTTGTCGGCTGCGGCACCGCCAGCAGGCTGCTGACGTTCCGCACTCAGCGCTCGCGGCAAAGGTGCCTGCGCCGGCAAGTTCCCTAAAAGCATAGGGTAAAAACATACAAAGGAAGGAATCAAGTAAAGGAAATAACATTGCAATCATTGCATAGGATAAAGTTATATTACAGAATAGCTTGTCGCGGCTCTAATAAGTTGTTCTCATGACATGACCAGAAGCGACAAGAAGAGAAAAAAAGGGACAAACTAATCTACGCGGTCGCCCTCGACCCTCTTGATCCCGCTCACCCTGTCCACAATGGGTGCGACAAGGGTCTTGAGCGCCTCCAGATCAGCATCCGGCGGCAAGGACCGGAGGACGTTGGTGAGGTTGAGGCCCGGATTGCGGAAAGCCACCTTCATCAGCACCTTCTGAAGAGCTCCCGCGCAGATCTTGCGCGACTCGTCGGCAAGCTGCTTTAGGATCCCTTCCCGGAGTCGCCGGAGTGCCGTCGCCACGCCCTTGAAGGATGAAGTGAGCTTGGCGCTGGGTTGGAGGTTCTCGTCGGAGGAGTACCCGAGATCCCCCATTGCCAGCTGCGCCAGCTCCTTGTCGATGTCGGCGGCAACATCCACGAGCCCCTCCGTCCAGTGCTCCACATTCTCCCGGAATGTGCTCTGGGCGGCGGCAGCGCTCGCCAGCAGCGCCTTGCTGGCCTTGACATCCTCCTTCAAGGCCGTCTCCTGCTCCTTGGCGCTGTCCAGTGTATTAGTCAAGGTGATCAACTTCGACTCAAGATCTGCAGTGGAGTCCTTGGCGGCGTCAAGCTCCTTGCCCTTCTCGGCGAGGCGGGTCTGCTGCTCCGAGTAGTTGACGGCGTCCTTCTCGCGCTCAAGCTTAAGCGAGGCAAGCTCGTCGCCGCTCGCCTTGAGATCCGCCTCCAGCTGCGCCACCTTCGTCTCCAGCTCTTTCTTGGCGGCCTCGGCAGCTGCGGCAGCGTCTTCGGCTTGCTTGAGGGCTCCACCAACCGTTTGCTCGCGCGCAGCAAGCTCCTCCTCGTGGCTGTCAAGATCAACTTTCCGCTGCACCAGCTCGCCCTCTTGCACGGACAGCTTCTCAGCGGAAAGCCTATGTTGCTCTTTGATTTCGGCCTTCTCGAGGAGGAAGGCCCTCTGCTCCTCGGCAAGCTGCTCCCGCTCCACTGCCAAGGACCGGAGAGTTTCTTGATTTTGGCCCCGGAGCTCTTCCGCGCGCTTCTCGATGTCAACTCCCGCCTTGGCGACAAGCGCTTCACGGGCTTCCAGCTTGGCTTGCCGGGCGCGGTAGAGTGACAGCAGCTTCTGCAGCAGCCGCTCCTCCTCAGGCTCGCCACTGCTGCTGCTTGGCGCATCGACAAGCGCCAGCCCGGCGGAGGCAAGCACTTCTCCGTCGAAGATCTCCCCCTCGACCGGCGCCCTGGAGCTTGACACCCAGGGGAGGTTGATGAAGATGTCATCGCCGGCCTTCAAGTAGACGCCAGGCTGGGGCTCTTCGGAGCCTGGCGTGGCGGCGACGGCGGAGGAATCGGCAGTCGGTGCAGCGCCTGGCGCTCCTGCGGCCTCTGGGTCGTCAGTACGATCGCCAGATCCCCCGCCTGCTTTTGCGGCGGCAGCCCTGGCGGCCTCTTCGCCGGCGGGCTCGTCAGCGCCGGCTGCTTCCTCGGCGGCAACGACGTCGTCACCTGCAGCTTCAGTCTCCATTGGCTCAGCAGCAGATGGATCTGACAGTCAGAAAAGGGGAGAAGAATCAAGCAAATGTCCAAGAAAAAGAAAGAAGAAGAAGATCAACAAGAAGAAAAACCCAAGGGAAGTTTTGGAGCAAGGAGAGTACCTATGCCAGGTTCTGCAGTTGTGGTCTCCGTCGCCGGGGGGCCACTGGTGTTGTCCCTTGCCGGAGACCCCTCCCTTGCCGGGGGCTCCTCCCTTGCCGGAGTCGTCTCCCTTGCCGGAGGGCTCTCCCTTGCCGGGGATCTCTCCCTTGCCGGAGGACTCTCCCTTAGCGTTTCGGGGGCGGCCTCCGGGCTCTCCTGATGGGGCTGCTCTGCTCCTGCACAAGTCAACCAACAGATATCAGCAAAGCAAGGATCTTCGTGCGCGCCCGACAGCGGAAAGCAAACAAGATACTTACGCTAGGGGTTGCTCTGGAGATCAGCCGCCGGGTCCGGCAAGTTTGTCTCAGGCGCGTCCCCTGCTGACGCGGTGGGTTCGTCCTCAATGACAACCACCGGTGCCTTAGCTCTCTTTGCCGCTCTCTGGGCCAGAGTCCTAAAAAGGAACAGATTCAGAGGGAAGCAAGTGAGGTGCAAGATAAAACAGCAAGGATTGAAGAACTGCAAGAACAATATGAGAAACTTACTCTTCTTCTTCTTCCTCGTCGGAGCTGAACGCGGAGAAGTCGAAGTCCGGCTCGCGTCCGGCGCGGGAAGGTGGAGGAGTAGGCTCCCTTGGCCGCTTGGCGGGAGCAGAAGCAGTGGTCCGGGAAGACCCTGCTCCAGTTGCCGCCGCAACATGGGGCACTCCCGCGGCAACAGTGCTTGCCGTGGTGGAGCGTGTCGCGCGGCGCAGCGACTGTCGGCTCGCCTGCCGCCTCGCCACGTCCCCGGCCTTGCGGAGACGCCTTCTTGGTGGAGACGGAGGCTCTGCTTGCGGCGTACTGTCCGAAGATGAGGAGGAAGAGGAGTCGATCTCCAGCGAGCCGCTCGTATTCTCGGCAGGCTTGCTTGGCTCGGTGCCACGCCCGGCAAGATCTTTCTTGCCGGCAGGCTCCTCTTGCCGGGCAAGCTCTTTCTTGCCGGCAATCTCTTCTCGCTCGGCACGGTTTGCCGCCTCTGCTGCCTCTGCCTCCTCCAAAGTGAAACCGAACTCGCCTGCCGCTGCGGCTGCCGCTGCCTCTTCCAGCTTGGTGGCAATGCGCTTCAACTCCGCCTTGGTGGTGTCGCGGGTGAGGCCATCCTTCTCGTCGGGGCGAATTGGCAGTTCCACCAAGTTGTCGAAGAACTGTTGCACGACGTCGTCTTTAGGCTCTTGCCAAGTTGGCATGATTCCATGCGAGTCGCACAGCGGCATCATTACCCTGATGCGGTCGAGCACAGAGTTGTTGCACAACGGGACGACGCCCTTCGGCAACCTAAAGACTTCTGGGTGGTCAGGATCATACTTGAAGAGATCCTGCAGCATTGCGTTGAGCTCCAAAACAGTAAAGTTGTAGTTGAGGCCCGGGCGCAGCCTCATGATATCCGCCATGTTCTTAAACTCCCAGGCGGGCCTCCTCCGTTCCTGCAGGGGGGCGATGCGGCAGCGAAGGAAGTCTGCGCCAACGGCGCCTACAGTAAGTCCGGCAAGCCTGAGGCGTTGGATCCTGGTGACGGCAATCCTCAGCCCGCTGTCTTCTGGGGCCACGTCGCTCTAGTTGCGGCCGCGTGCTGCTGCTACTTGGCGCCGAGCGGTAAATGGCTGCGGGTCCTCCTCAACAATCCAACACCAATCTGCTCTCCACTCCTCCCACTTGCCGCGGAACTCGCCCTCCAGATATGAATCCTTCTTGCCGGCCCTAGAGATCCAGGCGATTCCGCCAGATAGAGGCTCTCCTCTCTCTACTCTGGGCATGAAGAAATGGCGGAAGAGGGCTACGTTTGGGTGGACCCTGACAAAGTTTTCGCAAAGGTGTGCGAAAACAGCCATGGTCAGAACGGCGTTGGGGGTGAAGTCAAGGAGGCAGAAACCATAGGTATTCATGATGTCACAGAAAAACTCCGAGAAGGGCGGGCAAAGCCCGTAGTAGAAGAACACAACGAAGAAGGGATATCCTTGCAGAGCCATTTTGTGAGCAGTGGCTGGGAGTACCTTGGTGCTCAGGTGTGCTCGCGTCTCCGTCGACCAGAAGAGGTAGTAGTACTCCCTCAACTCCTTAGTGCCAAGCTTTGGGGGGGAAATGGCCCGCTCCTTCCGCAGCGCCGCGAGCCGCTGCGCCTCGGTCGACTTCACGGCCTTCCCCTTGTCGGCTTTCGGAGCCATGGCGGAGGTGGTGGAAGAGGTCGACGGCGTTGGTGGTGCTGGTGGCAATGGGGGGGGGGGCAGGGCGCTGCTCTCTTGCTGCTTTGAGAAGACGGAGGCGGGGCGGAGGCTCTTGAGATTGGAGAGGAAAGGGGGCGAGTGGGCGCACTACCCCTACTTCCCCTTGCTTATAAAGGGGGAAGTGGCGGACGTTCCGCCTTTCCCAATAAAGAAACCGCCCACGATCTCTCCCACGACGCCGCGTTCGACGCGTGCCGTGCGGGGAGGGCGCGGTGGATGCGGAGTGAGACACGGCGTAACCTAGGCCGCACATGCCCGTGCCCTGTTTTGGGCCTGGCCCAACAGCGCTCGGCACCGTGTATGGCCCAGGCCCGGGGGCTCCTGTCGGTGTACTAAAGTAGGGGTACCTTAGTATCCCGAACTTGTGCACGGGCAGTCGCAGCGTCCCGCGGCAAGGCTTGCCGGGTGACCGCCAAGATCCTCCATGGTTCCTTTGGAGCCATTCAAGAACAAAGTATCCAAGGCCCCGGCAAGAGGAGATTGCCGGGAAAGAGACAAGGCCCCGACAAGAGGAGCTTGCCGGGAAGGCCAACCAAGGCATCTCAAGGAACTTGCCGCAATGCACCACGCGTCCCGGCAAGGCCCGGTGAGTGACAAGCTCCTGGACGCGACAAGACAACGACCGCGGCAAGACACTTGCCGCGGCAAGCTTCCACTCTGTACCTGCGCTCCAGCACATCCACCAACGTGTCGCTCTGGGACCCTTCCAGAGCGTACATGGCGGAAAGCTGTGCAGCCAGAGGTACACGGTGGCAAGCGGCACTGATAGGATCGCCATCGTGGCAAGCAGTGGCGTCCCTGGCGGTCCCTTTCTGCACCGTCTAGGCGACGCAGACAGGCATTTAATGCCTTTGTCCCCTGCCGTCAGGGTTAGGTATGATACAACTGTAGTAGGCGGCGGTGCCCACCGCATGCCTTTTTACATTTTTACCCTCATCTACATTGCCACCTGTCGGTGACCCCTTAGACATATAAAAGGAGGCCCATGTGCAACGTAGAGGGGGTCGGACAATCATTCTCACGCTCGGTCTGGCTAGCTGCTGGTGTGTACTCTAGCAATCAGCGCCCCCGAGCAAGAAATCAATACAACGACAAAGCAGGAGTAGGGTTTTACGCATCCGTGCGGCCCGAACCTAGGTAAACTGATCGTGTTGCTCGTGCGCATCGCCTCGATCTGCTCTTTGTGCTTTCTCCGCCTCCTGCCGAACCGAAAAGGGGCTCGGTCCACCAATCCCCATAGGTGTCCGTGGGATCAGCACCCCCGACACTTGTCTCTTTCTCTCTCATTTTTTGGGCCTTCTCTCTTTTTATGGCCTCTTTTCTTTCTCTCGTTTTTTTATTTTTCGTCCGGAGTCTCATCCCGACTTGTGGGGGAATCATAGTCTCCATCATCCTTTCCTCACTGGGACAATGCTCTAATAATGATTATCATCACACTTTTATTTTTCTTACAACTCAACAATTACAACTCGATACATAGAACAAAATATGACTCTATATGAGTGCCTCCGGCGGTGTACCAGGATGTGCAATGAATCAAGAGTGACACGTATGAAAGAATTGTGAATGGTGGCTTTGCCACAAATACGATGTCAACTACATGATCATTCTAAGCAATATGACAATGATGGAGTGTCTCATAATAAACGGAACGGTGGAAAGTTGCATGGCAATATATCTCGGAATGGCTATGGAAATGCCATAATAGGTAGGTATGGTGGCTGTTTTGAGGAAGGTATATGGTGGGTGTATGATACCGGTGAAAGGTGTGCGGTATTAGAGAGGCTAGCAAAGGTGGAAGGGTGAGAAAAGTGCGTATAATCCATGGACTCGACATTAGTCATAAAGAACTCATATACTGTGACGCCCCCGATTCGATCGTACACTAATTATACACGCAAACGTGTATGATCAAGATCAGGGACTCACAAGAAGATATCACAACACAACTCTACAATTAAAATAAGTCATACAAGCATCATATTACAAGCCAGGGGCCTCGAGGGCGCGAATGCAAGAACTCGATCATAGACGAGTCAGCGGAAGCAACAATATCTGAGTACAGACATAAGTTAAACAAGTTTGCCTTAAGAAGGCTAGCACAAACTGGGATACAGATCGAAAGAGGCGCAGGCCTCCTACCTGGGATCCTCCTAACTACTCCTAGTCATCGTCAGCGGGTAGCACGTAGTAGTAGGCACCTTCGGTGTAGTAGGAGTCGTCGTCGACGGTGGCGTCTGGCTCCTGGGCTCCAACATCTGGTTGCAACAACCAGGTAGAAGGGATAGAGGGAAAAGAAGGAGAAAGCAACCGTGAGTACTCATCCAAAGTACTCGCAAGCAAGGAGCTACACTACATATGTATGCATTGGTATCAACTGGAATAAGGCTATTATAGGTTGACTGGACTGCAGAAAGCCGGAATAAGAGGGGGATAGCTAGTCCTTTCGAAGACTACGCTTCTGGCAGCCTCCGTCTTGCAGCATGTAGAAGAGAGTAGACTGAAGTCCTCCAAGTATCATCGCATAGCATAATCCTAACCGATGATCCTCCCCTCGTCGCCCTGTGAGAGAGCGATCACCGGTTGTATCTGGCACTTGGAAGGGTGTGTTTTATTAAGTATCCGGTTCTAGTTGTCATAAGGTCAAGGTACAACTCCAAGTCGTCCTGTTACCGAAGATCACGGCTATTTGAATAGATTAACTTCCCTGCAGGGGTGCACCACATAACCCAACACGCTCGATCCCATTTGGCCGGACACACTTTCCTGGGTCATGCCCGGCCTCGAAAGATCAACACGTCGCAGCCCTACCTAGGCCCAATAGAGAGGTCAGCACGCCGGTCTAAATCCTATGGCGCAGGGGTCTGGGCCCATCGCCCATTACACACCTGCACGTTGCGAACGCGGCCGGTGAGCAGACCTAGCAACCTCCATTACAAAGGAAGATGCGTTACGCGGTCCAACCCGGCGCGCGCCGCTCAGTCGCGGACGTCACGAAGGCTTCGGCTGATACCACGACGTCGAGTGCCCATAACTGTCCCCGCGTAGATGGTTAGTGCGTATAAGCCAGTGGCCAGACTCAGATCAAATACCAAGATCTCGTTAAGCGTGTTATGTATCTGCGAACGCCGACCAGGGCCAGGCTCACCTCTCTCCTAGGTGGTCTCAACATGCCATGTCGCTCCGCCTCAAGTAACAGTCGGGGGCCGTCTGGAACCCAGGCCCACCACTACCTGGATGGAGCCACCTGCCCCTTCTGCCCCCATCTCCAAACTGTTTCTCCGGTAATGTAACAGTGTAAAGTATATAGTATATGCCTGTGATCACCTCCCGTAGTGATCGCGGCCCAATAGTATAGCATGGCAGACGGACAAGAGTGTAGGGCCACCGATGATAATATCGCATCCTATACTAAGCAGTAGGATAGCAGGTAAAGGTAACAGCAGTAGTAGCAAGGACAGGCTATGCATCAAGATAGGATTAATCGGAAAGCAGTAACATGCTACACTACTCTAATGCAAGCAGTAGAGAAAAGAATAGGAGATATCTGGTGATCAAAGGGGGGGGGACTTGCCTGGTTGCTCTGGCAAGAGAGAGTGGTCGTCAACACCGTAGTCGTACTGGGTAGCAGCGGCGTCAGTCTCGGTGTCTAGCGAGAGAAGAGGGGGAAGAAACAATAAATATAATACAAACAAGTGCATGATGATGCATGACATGACAAAGCATGATGCTAGGGGTGCCCTAACGCGGTACGAGGTGGTACCGGTTCAGGGGGAAACATCCGGGAAAGTATTCCCGGTGTTTTGCGTTTTCGGACAGATGAACTGGAGGAGGAAAGTTGCGTGTTTGCTATGCTAGGGATGCATGGCGGACGAACGGGTTGCGTATCCGGATTCGTCTCGTCGTTCCGAGCAACTTTCATGTACAAAGTGTTTTCATCCGAGTTACGGATTAATTTATATGATTTTTGAAAGTTTTAATGATTTTCTAGAATTCCTGAAATTGTTTAATTCGAATAATAAACAGAATAAAGTTTTGTCACCTAGTGCTAAAATAGCTAGAGTGTAAGACAGTGGGCCAGGGGGTCTAGTCAGCATGCACACTCAGCAGTTGACCAGTCAACATTGACTGGTCAAAAGGGTCAGCGGGGCCTACATGTCATTGACACAATGACTTATCATTTATTTTAACAGGGTATTCAAGTGAGGGGTCCACTGTCATAGGGTAGTTAGACTAATTAGCCTAAATAATTAATTGACTAAACTAATTTATTATTTCACTAATATTTATTTTATTTACTCTTGTTTTAAGGGGTCGGCCCCACTGGGCAGTGACCCAGGCCGACAGAGGCCAAGGCTGTGCTTGGGCACGCACGAACGCACACAGGCGTCGGCGGCCGGCGCACAACGCGCAGAGGGGAGCACGGCGCGGCCCCAGGCTGCAGCGGCCCCGGCGCGAGGGGCGGCAGCCGCGCGGGAGAGAGTGGCCCGGCCGCGGGAGGGACGCTCGGGGCGCCGCCAGGGGGAGTCGCAAGCGAAGGCGAGGCAGGGCACGTACGACGGGTGCGACCGGCAGCCGGCGAGCACGGCGAGCTGGGCGAGCGGCCAGGGGAGACGCAGCGGGCGGGGCTCGACGGGGAAGGTAGGTGGAGGCGGGGCGCACGCGGCGGCAGTGGGCGGGCGCCGGCGGCTGCAGCTGCAGGTGGGCGGCAAGCAACGCGGGCCGCAACAGAGGCCATCGCGGGGCTCGGTGAAGCGGGCAGCAGTTCTAGCAAGCAGCGGCGGCACAAGAGCAGTAAAGCAGCATCTAGTGCTAAGCAGTAGCAGCTAGCACTAAGCAGCAGTAGCACAGCCACGAGCAGTAGGATTATGCGAGCGTGCGCGTGCGGACGAGATCCGGCCACAGTGAACGGCAACGCGCGTGGGACGACATCTATGGCGATGGATTCGAAGGGGAAAACATGGGGATTTGTAAGAGGTCCTTACTGCGAGCACGTAGGCATGGTCAGGGAGGCCAGAGGTGGGCCGGAGCTCACGGGACGGTGACGAGATGGCGACGGTGTCCGACGGGGAGAAGGCTCGATCCCGAAGCTTGACGAAGTCCCGACTCAAACTGATGGATGTAGTCGAAGGATACAACGATGGTGAAGCTCCTGGAGGTCTTGGCACGATGAGGGAACGCTGGTGGCCGTGGGATCGACGATGTGGCGGCAACCCCGAGCTTGAACGATGAACAGAGGAACGGGGCGAACGGGAGAGAGAGAATAGGGAGGCTAGGGTTCGTCGGGGGTCGCGGGGAGGCTCTTATCCAAGGAGGAGAACCACGAGATGGACGACGCGTGTGCATCAGCGACTTGAACGAGGGCTCTGCCTCCAGCGCGATGGGGATGAACAGGAGGTTGAAGGAGAGTAGAGGTGGGCTGGGCTAGCTACTGCCCCTTTGGGCTTTAAGTGCACAGTAGTTAGGTTTCCCCCCATTTTTTATTTGTCTGCTTCTTTTTATTCTCTGATTTCTTTTATTCACCATAGTTTTGCACTTCCTTAAAATACCAATTAAATTTTATTCATCGTGCAACTTGTCACTTAAATACTTCACAATATTTTGGAATGACATACAAAGTTTGAGGTCAATTGGAACTGTATAAATATTTGCTTATTTTGAAAAGGCCATTGTATTTGCCGTTGGACCACTTTATAAATTCCTAGGGTTTAATTGGTGGGTCAAATAAGGTTGGGTTCAACATGACAAATGATCAGGGGAAATATTAAACAATGCGAACATTTTTTTTAGTTTTAAAGTTTGAAGACTTTTATCATTTGACTTTATTTTAAATTTGAATTTGAATCGTTTTTTGAACCATCGCGAGATCAACAACAGTAACCGCAGTGATGTGGCATCATTAACATGGAATTACTGTAGCTTAAATATCCGGGCGTCACAATTCTCCTCCACTACAAGAAATCTCGTCCCGAGATTTAGGGGGGAGTAAGGGGAAGAGATTGGTTATGAAATTCTAACGGATCTTCTCGGTGTGGTTGCTCTTCTCGAAGAGGTCAAACCAATATATTGATGCCTTCATACTTCTGCTTCAGGTCAAAATGATGAAGTCGTCATCCTGTCTTCGGGATATTCATCGTACTTACGAAAAGGATATGGGGGAAGACTCGGGAAGGGAGGGCCTTAACAGGTTGACTATCTGGTAGATAACAATGGGGAAGGTTGCGGAAAGTAACTCTCGGATTGAACTTAAGAAGATATCGAGAGCAAGTAAGAAGGTACCAGGAGAGGTTTCAAGCGGGCAGGCAATCGTTTGATGCCTGAAACAAGGCGTGAAAAGGGGTTCAGAGCTACGAGAATAAGTATTGCGTCTGATACCAGAATAGGTCACTAGGAAGGTGGCTCGTGAATTACATACGAGGTCACGTGCGAGGAACAACCTTGAGAACAGGGGGTGTACAGGAGAGTCAGGTTTCGATCCTGTGGAACTGTGGGTTATGGGCCCACCATGTGTTTTTTAAGGAGCAGTGACATCTTGCACGGTCATGATAGCAAGGAATGTCAGAGAGTACCATGTCAGTTATGTCGGCAACAACGTTGGTACCTAGGGCGAGGGACGAAGAGAACCATATTTCCTGCTCGTTGAACGAGGCGGACCAATAGGCAATGTTCTCGTCCATCGGTGGCTATCGGAATGTCATCAACAATAGTAACAGGGTCTTACTGATGGAGTGGTACAACAAGGTGCTTACCTAAGCAGGGAAATGTCACTGCTTAGTTAAGTCAGATTACTGGAAAGGTTAAACAATACAATGGAAAGGAAATGTGATCAACATATTAAACAGAACAATGGAAAGGAAAATGTGTTTAAACACATATTTTAGGGGCATATCCTTCCTAAGGACAAACAGAGCATGATATCCGTGACAAGATATAATGCAGAAAACCCTTTAGGAAAAAGGGGGAGAAATCTCATGGCATTACCGTACAATGGTGTTTGGATAATTTGATAAAGAAAATTTAGCATTGTGCTACAGATGTTCTTATTGAAAACCGGAGTACGAATACATGCTTTGAGATAGCATTGGCATGGTCTTCAAGCAAAGGTCAGACTTTGGATAGAAAGGATCCATCGGAAACAACTTATAGATTAAGTCTTACAATTTCCTCATGGAAGAATGGGTAACCTTGCTGAAAAGGAATCTATAACAACAGGGCCTCTGGCCAGGTGTGCTAGGCACGACATCACCTTACCGGGTCACATAAAGACCAGTGTTATATCTCTTGGAAAATATGTTCCAACCATCATATCTGACCGAGATTCATATTTGATTGGAGTCAGGATACCTCAGACTCAAGATGTCCGAGAAGAAAAAGGTGCAACACAATTTGACGAGATGACATTGTGAGATTCTCAGAAATGATCTATGGAAGCAAGTTCCGAAACAAGTGTTCATCAATAAATCAAGGAGAGGTGAGGAGGTGGCTGATGGACTCAGCAATAATTCAACGAGATATCCAAAAGATGGATTTCCACAAGTATGTGAACAAGGAGATAACATTTGTCAGTTCAAATGGTATAATGATGTACGCTCGAGGGGAACATACACAATTAAACATTGGTTGAAAGGTGCACTTGAAATATGGGCTTAAGTAGCACAACCGAGGTTAGAATGGTGATTCGATAACCAATGGTCTAAGAATGAAATGTCGACCACTAACTTCAAAGCAATAGGGTTGCTAGAAGGGCAGAATCCAAACAACACCGTTCACCTGTTGGTATCCCGGTTAGAACCAACACGGGGACCAGGAAAGAATGGTGATGGTGAGAAGTATTACTATATCAAGAATTAATAGTGGAGGTAATTCCCTTAACATTCTTGACATAACAGATGGTAATACTCCAAGATAGAATCATAATATAATTTGGATAGAAAGGAAACTACACGAAACATGAACAAGTTTTGTGTCGGAGGGAATGCAGGAATGTTGTCGATGTTAATACAAATCATCGAGGGGGCAAGGATGGTGTTGCACATCCTGAATTTGATTGATCTCCTGGAAGTGCTCAAAATGTTGATGATGATCACGACAATTTTGTCGAGAGGCTCCATAAAGAAGCAATCAAACAGCGATTGCTCAAGCAGAAGGACTGATGCAGCAAAAGATTATTGGAACTACGGATACAACACCAACTAGGAATCAAGCTTGCCATTTGAGGTGAAACGACAAGACAAGGAAGATCGACATAAGCTTAGCTCATCATCGAAAGTTGTGCTCCGGGAATAAGGACCAGGTAGCACAGTTAAAAGTTTGCACGATAATGATATACCCGATAAGGCTAGGAATGATTTGAAGGATTATTAAACTTGTAAGCAACAAGAATTACTTAGAGTTATTGAATCGGAGTCGGAATCGATTCACTTATCGGTGTTCTCGAGTGACTAATAACTAAGAACCTGGGGAGGGGGGTCCGAGATCGGTGAGAAGCAATACTAGATGAAGACTCGCAGGAAGCAACATAGTTCTCGAGATACCAGAGGTTAATACTCGAGGAAGATCAAAAATAGAGGTTGCGGAGATGTATCGATCAACAAAAGACAAGTGCTTTAACTTGTTTGAGAAATGGAATCAAGGAGAAAATGTGGTCGGGATCATGATTGCAAATGATCAATACATAGATACCAGAGGATTTCATATCAAGGAAATAGTTATTATTACAAGAAGCTTCCATGATAGGATCTACATCGTGTCCATGGGCATGAACACAAAGTTCAAGGTCGACTCCCACTTTTGCAATGCATAACCTTTCATTCACTTCTCGTTTACGAAGAAGTTATATGGTAGAAAATTATCTGGTAAAACACCAGAAGAGTATGACTCTCGAAAAGTTTCGGGTTTATACGGTTTTAGGGAAGGTATAGGTTCAACCCATCGGGACCTATTAGGAACATATACCACAAACTTCAGGAGTGAATAACTCAAGCTCGAAAGCAGAGCACGGTTGACAAAAGCAGGGGATACAGTTTACCAAAGGCATTATGTATCCGAGGAAAGACTGACAAGGTTATCGAATATGAAGGACGGTGTCGAATTAAAATCCAACAAAGGATCTGGTGGTCCACAAGGGATCTGATGTGAGCATCGGTACTCAACCAGAAGAAGGAAAAAGGTAAGCAGATCAGACCATAGAAACAACTGACTAATTTAAGCTCAAATGCAAAGGAATTAAGATTTTCCAAAACAAGGGATCAAAAGCAAACGCTCTGACTAAGGATGGATAAGCTGAATAGACTTAGGGGTACAACCGATGACAATTGATTGGTCGAGAACCAGCTCATGTTCAAAATGACGTCTGAGCCGGAAAGATAATTTAGAAGGGTTGATAGATGATTGTGTGCATTCGCACACATGCTGAATCAATAGGATCAAATTGATGGTGTCAAAAGATACTAGTGAATATTGCTAGTGATATGGGGGCATCCATAATGTAAGCATACAAGTATTTGCAGAGCAATAGTTAGAAGAGGATGCTTAGAAGGTCGGATAGTATTTCAGAGTATCTTATGAAGCATACGAACAACTGGGGATGAACAGATACTCAATAAGTCTGAGGAATTTTCAATAGGGGTATTCATGTGGTAAAGAACTGCAAGGCAGTAAGCTTAAAGGATTTTTGAAACAACAGAGAGCAATTTAGGGCATCTTGTAATAACAAGAGCAACTGAGGATGAAGGTATGAACGACAATTATAGGTAGTTATCCATAATGATATAACACGGGTAGGGAATTAGCAAAGGCGGTGGGCACAAGTGTCTCGAGAGAACATCGGAAATTATCTTCAGAATCTTCTGGTGCAGCCGGCGATCATCTGAACTAAAGGGGCTCTCTGGGAGAAAGTATTTTCGAGAACCTAAAGTTAGATTTTAGTAATTCATTTAACCCGAATAGAAGAGAAATTAGAATCCCAGAGTATAGACGAGGAATAAAAGATCCTAATACCACCCAATGGCGACATGGGCCCGTAAGGCACACAGCCATGTTAGTAAAAGTTTTTGCAATGTCTAGACTCGACTTCGGCCAAGGAGTGTGGAAGGGGGATTCCTACAGGCAGTCGGCTCTGATACCAACTTGTGACGCCCCCGATTTGATCGTACACTAATCATACACGCAAACGTGTATGATCAAGATCAGGGACTCACGGGAAGATATCACAACACAACTCTACAATTAAAATAAGTCATATAAGCATCATATTACTAGCCAGGGGCCTCGAGGGCTCGAATACAAGAACTCGATCATAGACGAGTCAGCGGAAGCAAAAATATCCGAGTATAGACATAAGTTAAACAAGTTTGCCTTAAGAAGGCTAGCACAAACTGGGATACAGATCGAAAGAGGCGCAGGCCTCCTGCCTGGGATCCTCCTAACTACTCCTGGTCGTCATCAGCGGGCAGCACGTAGTAGTAGGCACCTCCGGTGTAGTAGGAGTCATCGTCGATGGTGGCGTTTGGCTCCTGGTTCCAACATCCGGTTGCAACAACCAGGTAGAAGGGATAGAGGGAAAAGAAGGAGAAAGCAACCGTGAGTACTCATCCAAAGTACTCGCAAGCAAGGAGCTACACTACATATGTATGCATTGGTATCAACTGGAATAAGGCTATTATATGTGGACTGGACTGCAGAAAGCCGGAATAAGAGGGGGATAGCTAGTCCTTTCGAAGACTACGCTTCTGGCAGCCTCCGTCTTGCAGCATGTAGAAGAGAGTAGACTGAAGTCCTCCAAGTATCATCGCATAGCATAATCCTAACCGATGATCCTCCCCTCGTCGCCCTGTGAGAGAGCGATCACCGGTTGTATCTGGCACTTGGAAGGGTGTGTTTTATTAAGTATCCGGTTCTAGTTGTCATAAGGTCAAGGTACAACTCCAAGTCGTCCAATTACCGAAGATCACAGCTATTCGAATAGATTAACTTCCCTGTAGGGGTGCACCACATAACCCAACATGTTCGATCCCATTTGGTCGGACACACTTTCCTGGGTCATGCCCGGCCTCGGAAGATCAACACGTCATAGCCCTACCTAGGCCCAACAGAGAGGTCAGCACGCCGGTCTAAATCCTATGGCGCAGGGGTCTGGGCCCATCGCCCATTACACACCTGCACGTTGCGAACGCGGCCGGTGAGCAGACCTAGCAACCTCCATTACAACGGAAGTTGCGTTACGCGGTCCAACCCGGCGCGCGCTGCTCAGTCGCGGACGTCACGAAGGCTTCGGCTGATACCACAACGTCGAGTGCCCATAACTGTCCGCACGTAGATGGTTAGTGCGTATAAGCCAGTGGCCAGACTCAGATCAAATACCAAGATCTCGTTAAGCGTGTTATGTATCCGCGAACGCCGACTAGGGCCAGGCTCACCTCTCTCCTAGGTGGTCTCAACCTTCCATGTCGCTCCGCCTCAAGTAACAGTCGGGGGCCGTCGGGAACCCAGGCCCACCACTACCTGGATGGAGCCACCTGCCCCTTCAGCCCCCATCTCCAAACAGTTTCTCCAGTAATGTAACAGTGTAAAGTATATAGTATATGCCTGTGATCACCTCCCGTAGTGATCGCGGCCCAATAGTATAGCATGGTAGACGGACAAGAGTGTAGGGCCACTAATGATAATCTAGCATCCTATACTAAGATGTAGGATAGCAGGTAAAGGTAACAGCAGTAGTAGCAAGGACATGCTATGCATCAAGATATGATTAATCAGAAAGCAGTAACATGCTACACTACTCTAATGCAAGCAGTAGAGAAATGAATAGGCGATATCTGGTGATCAAAGGGGGGGCTTGCTTGGCTGCTCTGGCAAGAGAGAGTGGTCATCAACACCGTAGTCGTACTGGGTAGCAGCGGCGTCGGTCTCGGTGTCTAGCGAGAGAAGAAGGGGAAGAAACAATAAATATAATGCAAACAAGTGCATGACGATGCATGACATGACAAACCGTGATGCTAGGGGTGCCCTAACGCGGTACGAGGTGGTACCGGTGAAGGGGGAAACATCCGGGAAAGTATTCCCGGTGTTTTGCGTTTTCGGACAGATGAACCGGAGGAGGAAAGTTGCGTGTTTGCTATGCTAGGGATGCGTGGAGGACGAACGGGTTGCGTATCCGGATTCGTCTCGTCGTTCCGAGCAACTTTCATGCACAAAGTATTTTCATCCGAGTTACGGATTAATTTATATGATTTTTCAAAGTTTTAATGATTTTCTAGAATTCCTAAAATTGTTTAATTCGAATAATAAACAGAATAAAGTTTTGTCACCTAGTGCTAAAATAGCCAGAGTGTATGACAGTGGGCCAGGGGGTCCAGTCAGCATGCACAGTCAGCAGTTGACCAGTCAACATCGACTGGTCAAAAGGGACAGAGGGGCCTACATGTCATTGACACAATGACTTATCATTTATTTTAACAGGGTATTCAAGTGAGGGGGCCACTGTCATAGGGTAGTTAGACTAATTAGCCTAAATAATTAATTAACTAAACTAATTTATTATTTCACTAATATTTATTTTATTTACTCTTTTTTTAAGGGGTCGGCCCCACTGGGTAGTGACCCAGGCCGACAGAGGCCAAGGCTGTGCTTGGGCACACACGAACGCACGCAGGCATCGGCGGCCGGCGCACAACACGCAGAGGGGAGCATGGCGCGGCCCTAGGCTACAGCGGCCCCGGCGCGAGGGGCGGTAGCTCTAACGCCCCACATGTAACCTTCCCCAATTGTACTCCGACTCATGCCGTTTCCGGCATTAAGTTATATTTAATTCTCGGGTTCGGGTCTTTGTCTCCGTGTGTTGTTTTTGTTTTCGTGCATCTCATATCATGTCATCATGTGCATTGTATTTGCATACATGTTCATCTCATGCATCCGAGCATTTTCCCCGTTGTCCGTTTTGCATTCCGGCGCTTCGTTCTCCTCCGGTGGCCATTTCTAGCTTTCTTTCGTGTGTGGGGATTAAACATTTCCGGATTGGGCCGAGACTTGCCATGCGGCCTTGGTTTACTACCGGTAGACCGCCTGTCAAGTTTCGGGTCATTTGGACTTCGTTTGATACTCCAACGGTTAACCGAGGGACCGAAAAGGCCTCGTGTATGTGCAGCCCAACACCCCTCCATTTTGGCCCAAAACCCACCAAACTCAGATCCATCGTCTCGGTCGTTCGATCACGACCGTGTGGGCGAAAACCGCACCTCATTTGGACTCTCCTAGCTCCACTTATGCCTATAAATACATCCCCCCCAAATTCGGATCTCTCCCCCTCTCGAAACCCTAAAAACAACTACGCGCCGCGCCGGACGTGTCCGCCCGCGCCGGACACGTCGCGCCGCCGCACCGCAGCCAGTGGCAGGCCGCCACGTGTCAAGCCGCCGCCGCCCGCCGCCGAGGCCCGCGAGGCCCATCCGGGGCCCCCGCGGCCCAGATCCACCGCGCCGCCACCCGCCTCCTCTTCCCCGCGGTCGGCCCGCTCGCCGTCCGGCGCCGCCGTGGCGCCATAGTCGCCGGCTGCCTCGACGTCCGCCGCTCGCCGGGCCGCCGGCCCGTCGCGCCGTTCCCGCCGCCCGAAGCCGCCGCCCGACCTCGGCTTCCACGCCCCTCGCCGCACTCCGGCCGCGTCCCCGCACTCCGGCCGCCTCCCCTTGCCGGCCGCCTCCCCTCGCCGGCGGCCACCTCGCCTCGCCGGAGTCCCGAGCTACAGTGCCGCCCGCCGCCGCTACAGTGCCGATCCGGATCGGATCTGAGCACAGTAAACCCTAGCCCCGTTGACTTTTCCCTCTCCTCTCTAAATTTTTGTGCATACTTTGACCGCTCATATCTTCTCATCTGTAGCTCCGTTTTGGGCGTATGATATGTCAAAATCTTCGTCTCAACGAGTACATCATTTCATTCCATTGCATCATTTGCATTTGAGGTCATATTGTTGCCCAAAATGCTGTTGGAAGTAGGCATGTTGAGTTAAATTGCAGATCCGTTAGTTCAACATGCACTTTTGCCATATTTAATCCGTGCATGATATGCCTGTGCCCCTTTGGGATGAATTGTTAAGCATGTTGTCTTCTTTCCAGAGGTGCCTTCCATGTATTTTTAGGATGTGTGTGTTGTCTTGTGCAAGCTTGCGAAGAGGGCTACCTGAGATTACCGATTTCAGGGACTTAGTGATTTTCACTAAGTCTGGGCCGTTTTAGTTCACGATGCTATATGTCCGGCTTATTTCCTAGTGATCCGTGCCTCTTTTGAGGATGATAAGTAAGAGTGATTTGTTATGCTTGTTGTGCTTAATCCATCCATGTCTTTACTTCTTATGTTGGAGCAACCTAGGTTGACTCAATCGAGCTCAACTTTTGGATAGTTGCTGTTTTGGGCAGATCGTGAACTCTTTTGTGATTTTGCCGGAGTTATTGCTAGTGATCCATGCATGCTATGCCATTGTTCTTGCCATTTCTAGCTAGAATTTTGTGCCTTCTTTATGGATATATGCTTGCCTTGCCATGACTTGCACCGTAGTGGGAGCATCGAGCTTGTTTACATGCCTCCGTGAGTTATTATTTCAGCACGTCCCAGTTTTCACTAAGTCTGAAAACTGATTGTGTTTCATCAATGTTCGTGTGCTCGGTAGAGTATTTTGTGAACCCTTTTGGGCCCAGGTCATTTTGGGTGTTTTGTTAAGCTTGTTGAGTAGCTCCACGCCATGCTCTTACTTGCCATGTTCAGGTTTTCCTTCATGTTATTTTGCTGCTCCGAAGAGAGCATCGTGGTCTGAAATTTCAGACTAGCGTTAATTTCGCTAAGTCTGAAATCTGTTTTGCTTATTCAGTTTTGCCATGCTTGTTTGAAGCCCTTAATGGATGAATTTGCCTATGCCTCAGTCATGATGATTTGTTAAGCTTGATGAGTACATCACAGCCGTGCAATTTGTTTTCATGTTGGGTGGCTGTAGCATGTTCATTTTGTTGCATTTAGGAGCCTACTTGCTGTAAATCGCAGATCGGTTCGTTTAGTAAAACGCTTGCCATTTCTAAACCGTAGCTCCGATTGCCATGTGCTTTATATCGTTTTCAGGGGATTTCTTCCCCTCTATTCAGTGGCACACTTGGATTTCCATGTTGAGGCCAGGTTCATGCATTTCCTGTTACATGTTGCATTTTGCATCCCGCATCGCATCCCGCATAGCATATCATCTTTGTATATTATTGCTTGCCCTTGCACGTGGTTGATTGTATCCTTGTTGCTTGTTTGTGTTGTTGGGTAGAGCCGGGAGACGAGTTCGCTAACGAGGAGCCCGTTGAGTGTGCTTTTGAGGATCCAGTCAATTCTGACAACTGTGCAGGCAAGATGATCACACCCTTAAAATCAATACTATCTTTGCTATGCTAGTTTGCTCGCTCTTTTGCTTTGCCAATGCTACGATGCCTACCACTTGCTTGTCAGCCTCCCAATTGCCATGATTGAGCCTCTAACCCACCTTTGTCCTAGCAAACCATTGATTGGCTATGTTACCGCTTTGCTCAGCCCTTCTTATAGCGTTGTTAGTTGCAGGTGAAGATTGGAGCCGTTCCTTGTTGGAACATTTATTTACTTGTTGGGATATCATTATATTGCTATGTTATCTTTACTCATCTATATACTTGGTAAAGGGTGGAAGGCTCGGCCTCTCGCCTAGTGTTTTGTTCCACTCTTGCCGCCCTAGTTTCCGTCATATCGGTGTTATGTTCCCGGTTTGTTGCGTCCCTTACGCGGTTGGGCTATAATGGGAACCCCTTGATAGTTCGCCTTGATTAAAGCTTTTCCGGCAATGCCCAATATTGGTTTTACCATTTGCCACCTACCCTTTTCTTTCCCTTGGGTTTCCGGAGCCCGATGGTCATCTTTATTTTAGCCCCCCCATGGGCCAGTGCTCCTCTGAGTGTTGGTCCGAACCAGGCAGCCTGCGGGGCCACCTCGGGGAAACTCGAGGGTTGGTTTTACTCGTAGCTTGACCTATCCGAGCATGCCCTGAGAAAGAGATATGTGCAGCTCCTATCGGGATTTGTCGGCACATTCGGGCGGTGTTGCTGGACTAGTTTTGACCTGTCGAATCATCTTGTTGTACCGGGATACCGAGTCTGATCGGTGGGTCCTGGGTGGAGGTCTATTCCTTCGTTGGCCGTGAGAGCTTGTTATGGGCTAAGTTGGGACCCCCCTGCAGGGATTGATCTTTCGAAAGCCATGCCCGCGGTTATGGGCAGATGGGAATTTGTTAATGTCCGGTTATAGACAACTTGAACTTAATTAATTAAAATGAATCAACTGCGTGTGTTGCCGTGATGGCCTCTTCTCGGCGGAGTCCGGGAAGTGGACACGGCGTTGGAGTTATGTTTGCGTAGTCTGCTCTATGTAGTTTCCGCTCGTGCTTTGCCTTCTCTTCTCGCTCTCCTTTGCGAATAAGTTAGCCACCATATATGCTAGTCGCTTGCTGCAGCTCCACTCACATTACCCCTTCC
Organism: Triticum monococcum; assembly: GCA_034509565.1. Taxonomy (NCBI): domain Eukaryota; kingdom Viridiplantae; phylum Streptophyta; class Magnoliopsida; order Poales; family Poaceae; genus Triticum; species Triticum monococcum. Next base: position 166,161,714 of record CM067846.1, on the reverse strand, counting down.
TTACCTATTTAGCTTAAATAGTCTTGATCGCGAGGGTGCGAGATTGCTGAGTCCTTTGTGGCTCACAGATTACTATTACACCAGATGCAGGGACTGATGATACTCCTCCGGATGGCGCGCTCGAGCTGAAGTGGGAGTACGACGAGGACTCTCAGCGATACTATGTTTCTTTTCCGGATGATCAGTAGTGGTGCCTATTCGGGGTTCGATTCAGGGTTTTAGTCGCTTGTTGGGGGTCTTTTCTATTTTGGCGCCGTAGTCGGGCCATGAGTGTTTTAAATGATGTATGTTATTTATGTACTTTGATGTGACGTGGCGAGTGTAAGCCAACTATTATTATTATCCCCCCTTTATATTATATATGTACTTGGGTTGTGTAATGATTCCTGACTTGCGACATTGCTTTCAATGCGCCTATGTCTCTAAGTCGTGCCTCGACACGTGGGAGACATAGCCGCATCGAGGGCGTTACAAGTTGGTAATCAAAGCCTTCCCCGACCTTAGGATCCCCATTGCTTGATCGTTTCTAGCAGCCGAGTTGTGTCTAGAAAAATGTTTTGAGTCCTTAGGAATTATATATCGGAGAGCTTAGGAATTCTTTTACTTCCCAGTCTCCTCATCGCTCTGGTAAGGCATCCTGACGTAGAGTTTTGACTCTTCTCTTCTCGAATTTCACTAAAAAAAATTTTAGGATCACGCGAGTATCTTAGTTTTGTTCCGATGGCTTATGATGAGAATACTGTCTTGGTGCCTACTGTCAGGGGTTTAGTGGAAGTGTCCCGGGGAATTGAGCTCTGAGGTGTTGTCATCATAATTCTATCGTTGCAATTCTGGCATACTTGAGATATGTGCGCGACATCGAAAATCTCCTTTATGCAGTTCTTTGGTGAGATAACCTCGACGCCACCCAGTACTGGGGCGGGAGTTCGGGAGTATCGCCATAACTTGTATAACGGATGCTTTTCGAAGGTTGAGATAGATGGTTTCCGAAGGTTTCTTGGTTATGTGTTGAAGGATGGATGCAGCTGGATGTAGGATTTGCTAGCTTGGGTGAGATATTATGCTTCCCCTGTATCCTCAACACCTGTTTGCATAACCAGAAAGTTTCGTGAATTTCATAGGTGGGAATTCAAGTAGCCTTAGGATATCTTTCCAACAGATGTGTGATATGAAATTGGGGTTCGACGTCTAGTGGTTCGCCTATTCACGGTCGATTTTACAGTGGCCTCGTTGTGTCTTAAAGAGTCCTTGGCTATGCTGACTCGGGGACGCTTCGTATGTCATGTGCACTGCCTTGTACATGATGGTGCTGTACGGTCGAGCCCGTGTAGGTCCTACCACGAACACTTCGGACGAAATTTCTATCATGTGTTTGTTCCGGCTTATTCCGCAAGCCAACCCTTGGTTTTATTTCGATTTGTGGTATTCGTTCTTCTTCGACGTCATATGTTGATTCCATCCCTCGTTGATGTGCCTATTCTACCTGATTCTTCGTGGCTTCGCAATTTAGGAATATGTGACCACTTCAAGAGAAGTGCATTCGTTCATTTTGTTCGGATGTGAAGACTTTATGTTGCAATTTTCATTCCGTTGGATTCACCTTCAATATTTCTCTATTTGTGTGCTAATGGTGGTCAACCTCTTCAGGATGGCTCCCGCTAAGAGCACCAGTCAGAACCAGAATCAAGATCCTCCGCCACCTCTGCCTCCTCCGGAAGCATGGCAGGCTCTGATGGCTGCTACTAATGCAAATACTCAGCTGATCATGCAAATCATCCAAGAGCGGAATCAAAGCAGTCAAGCGAATCAAGGCAACAACCAGAACCAGTTTGTAACTCTGAATCAGTTCCTCGCAAATGGTCCAAAGACGTTCAGTAACTGCATTGAGGCTACCGATGCTGATGATTGGTTAGTCGATCTGGGCAAGCATTTTGAATGTAGCAACGTCAGACCTGAAGATTTCGTCAAGTTCGCGTCTTTCCAGCTCAAGGATCAGGCCGCAGAGTGGTTTCAGCAGTACCGGGATTCCAGAGGTGGACGTTTGATCACTTGGGATGATTTCCGTCGTGATTTTCGAGCTCATCACATTCCTCAAAGTGTGACTAAAAGCAAACGTGAAGAATTCCGCAATCTGAAGCAAGGCTCTCTGTCTGTCTATGACTACAACAAGTTGTTCCAGAAGCTCGCCCGTTTTGCCAAGCAGGATGTTCCTGATGAGAAGAGCATGATCTATCAGTTCAGGGGTGGTCTTCGTGAAGAGATTCATCTCGCTCTTGTCCTCTTCGAGCCGCTGAGATACGATGAGTTCTACAACATGGCACTGAAGCAAGAGGCTGCTCAGCTCAGGTGTGATGCTTCCAAGAAGCGAGTCAGAGACACTACGTCTTCGTCCTCTACTCAAGTGGCCAAGCAACAGAAGTATTGGCTTCCTCCTCCTCCGTTCTGTCAACCGTATCAGCAGAAGAGCAAAGGTGGCAGTGGTTCGTCCCACCCACCCAACCCAGGCTTTCAGAACAAGACTTCGTCTCAAGCTCCAAGATCAAGTGCTCCGTATCACCGTCCGCTCTCAGAGGTCACGTGCAACAAGTGCCAACAGAAGGGTCACTACGCCAACAAGTGTTTCAACCAGAGGCGTCTTCCTCCTCCTCCTCCTGTCAGATCGGCAAGTACAGCTGTGGTCAAGCATAATCCCAAACACGCCAAGGTCAATATGGTGAATGCAGCTCAAGCAAAGGATTCGTCAGATGTGATCATGGGTAACCTTCCTGTTAATGATATTCCTGCAAGAGTTCTTTTTGATTCAGGTGCATCGCATTGTTTCATGTCTAAGCCATTTTTTACCAAGCATGAGTTCGTTTCTTCGCATTTGGGTAAACAAATGGATATTGTTTCTCCTGGCAAACGATTGAGTGCAAGTCTGGAGGTGCCAGATGTCTCTATCACGTTGGGCGATTTCAAGTTCTTGGCTTCTCCAATGGTTCTTGGCAATTCCGATATCGACCTCATTCTTGGGATGGACTGGCTCTCTAAACATAAAGCTCAGCTGGATTGTGCAGCCAAGCAGATTCAACTGACTCATTCGTCTGAGGAAGTAATTGTTTTTGCTGCTCGGGATAATACCATCCGGTTATTCTCTCTCAATGAAAAGGGTGAATTGGATGCTATTTCACAGATTCGGGTTGTTTGTGAGTATCAAGATGTCTTCCCTGAAGAACTCCCAGGCATGCCTCCAAACCGGCCTGTTGAATTCGTTATTGAACTTGAGCCTGGTACGGAACCGGTGTGCAAACGGCCTTACAAGCTCGGCCCCGAAGAGTTGAAGGAGTTGAAGAAACAGCTCGATGTGCAGGAAAGAATGGGTCTCATTCGGCCTAGTACTTCTCCGTGGGGTTGTGGTGTTCTTTTTGTGAAGAAGAAGGATGGAACGGACCGACTTTGTGTTGATTATCGTCCATTGAACAAGAAGACCATCAAGAACAAATATCCACTTCCCAACATTAATGAGCTGTTCGAACAACTCAAGGGTGCCCAAGTATTCTCCAAGCTTGATCTCCATATGGGTTATCTTCAAATTCGCATTCGTGAACAAGATATTCCAAAGACGGCGTTCAGAACAAGCTATGGGTCATATGAATACACTGTTATGTCTTTTGGCCTCGCCAATGCTCCTCCGACGTTCTCTCGCATGATGAACTTCATCTTCAACCCCTACACCAACGACTTTGTTTTGGTCTATCTCGATGATATCCTGGTTTTCTCGAAGAACAAGGAAGATCATGCCAAACACTTGCGTTTGGTTCTTGACAAGCTAAGGGAACATCAATTCTACGCCAAGTTCTCCAAGTGTGAGTTTTGGCTCGATGAGGTTCTTTATCTTGGTCATATTATCTCTGCCAAGGGCATTTCCGTGGATCCTGAGAAGGTGTCTGCAATCGTTAATTGGGAACCTCCTCAGAATGTGAAGCAACTCCGAAGCTTCCTCGGTCTTGCAAGTTATTGCCGAAGATTCGTTGAAAACTTCTCCAAGATCGCGAAGCCTCTCTCAAATCTTCTCCAGAAGAACGTCAAGTACGTTTGGTCTCCGGAGTGTGATGTTGCTTTCAACGCTTTGAAAGAGAAATTGATCACTGCTCCAGTTCTAACTCCACCTGATGAAACCAAGCCGTACGAGGTCTTTTGTGATGCCTCTCTCCAAGGTCTCGATGCAGTACTGATGCAAGAGAAGAAAGTTGTTGCTTATACCTCTCGCCAGTTGAAGCCAAATGAGAAGAACTACCCCACTCATGATCTTGAGTTGGCGGCAGTTGTGCACGCATTGTTGACTTGGAGACATCTTCTCTTGGGAAGGAGAGTGCACATTTTCACTGATCACAAGAGTCTCAAGTACATCTTCACTCAGCCTAATCTCAACCTCAGGCAGACTCGATGGGTCGAAATGATTCAAGAGTACAATCCGAGTATCGAGTATACTCCAGGCAAGGCTAATGTGATTGCTGACGCTTTGAGCAGAAAAGCATATTGCAACAGTCTGATTCTCAAGCCTTATCAACCCGAGCTTTGTGAAGCTTTCCGCAAACTTAATCTGCAAGTTGTTCCTCAAGGTTTCCTTGCCAACCTTCAAGTTTCTCCTACCTTGGAAGACCAGATTCGCCAAGCCCAGCTTCTTGATGCTATGGTGAAAAAGGTGAAGATTGGTATTGCAAAGAGTCAGTCCAAGTACAAGTGCTACCGACTTGATGACAAGGACACTCTCTTCTTCGAGGATCGAATTGTTGTGCCCAAAGGTGAACTTCGTAAAGTGATCATGAATGAGGCTCACAACTCTCTCCTCTCCATCCACCCTGGGAGCACGAAGATGTATCAAGACCTGAAGCAAACTTATTGGTGGACTCGAATGAAGCGCGAGATCGCTCAATTCGTGAATGAATGTGATGTCTGCAGAAGAGTGAAAGCAGAACACCAAAGGCCAGCAGGTCTCCTCCAACCTCTTGCCATTCCAGAATGGAAGTTTGACCACATTGAAATGGACTTCGTGACTGGGTTTCCTAAGTCCAAGCGTGGCAATGATGCTATATTCGTTGTCATCGACAAGCTGACCAAAGTGGCTCATTTCTTGCCTATCAAAGAGTCAATCACTGCAGCTCAATTGGCGGAGCTCTACACCTCCCGCATTGTCTCTCTGCACGGTATTCCTCAAGTGATATCTTCAGACCATGGCAGCATATTTACCTCCAAGTTCTGGGATTCTTTTCAGAAGGCCATGGGCACCAGCATTCGCTTCAGCACTGCTTTCCATCCTCAAACAAGCGGTCAAGTCTAGCGTGTCAACCAGATTCTTGAAGATATGCTCAGGGCTTGTGTTATCTCCTTCGGCATGAAGTGGGAGGATTGCCTTCCTTATGCTGAATTCTCGTACAACAACAGTTTCCAAGCAAGTTCCGGCAAGGCCCCGTTTGAAATTCTGTATGGTAGGAAGTGCCGTACACCTCTCAACTGGTCTGAAACCGGTGAACGTCAGCTGCTGGGTAATGACCTGATCACAGAGGCAGAAGAAATGTGCAAGGTCATTCGTGATAACCTCAAAGCAGCCCAATCTCGTTAGAAGAGCTACTACGACAGCAAGCACCGTGATTTGGCTTTCGAGATCGGAGATCATGTCTACCTCCGCGTCTCTCCTATGAAAGGGACTCGTCGCTTCGGTATCAAAGGGAAGCTTGCCCCAAGATACGTCGGGCCTTTCAAGATCGTCAGCAAGAGAGGCGACCTCGCCTATCAACTCGAGCTTCCTGCAACCTTTCCCAATGTTCATGATGTGTTCCACGTCTCGCAACTCCGTAAGTGCTTCAAGACGCCTGAGTGCACCGTCAACTTCGAGGACATTGAGCTCCAAGAAGATCTCTCCTACCGTGAGCACCCAGTTGCAATCCTTGAAGAGACTGAACGCAAAACTCGCAACAAGTCAATCAAGTTTCTCAAAGTCAAGTGGTCACACCATTCCGATCGTGAAGCTACCTGGGAACGCGAGGATCACCTTCGTTCTGAGTACCCGGAGTTCTTTCAGTCCTAGATCTCGGGACGAGATCTTTTCGTAGTGGTGGAGTGTTGTAACGCCCCACATGTAACCTTCCCCAATTGTACTCCGACTCATGCCGTTTCCGGCATTAAGTTATATTTAATTCTCGGGTTCGGGTCTGTCTCCGTGTGTTGTTTTTGTTTTCGTGCATCTCATATCATGTCATCACGTGCATTGTATTTGCATACATGTTCATCTCATGCATCTGAGCATTTTCCCCGTTGTCCGTTTTGCATTCCGGCGCTTCGTTCTCCTCCGGTGGCCATTTCTAGCTTTCTTTCGTGTGTGGGGATTAAACATTTCCGGATTGGGCCAAGACTTTCCATGCGGCCTTGGTTTACTACCGGTAGACCGCCTGTCAAGTTTCGGGTCATTTGGACTTCGTTTGATACTCCAACGGTTAACCGAGGGACCGAAAAGGCCTCGTGTGTGTGCAGCCCAACACCCCTCCATTTTGGCCCAAAACCCACCAAGCTCAGCTCCATCGTCTCGGTCGTTCGATCACGATCGTGTGGGCAAAAACCGCACCTCATTTGGACTCTCCTAGCTCCACTTATGCCTATAAATACATCCCCCCCAAATTCGGATCTCTCCCCCTCTCGAAACCCTAAAAACAACTACGCGTCGCGCCAGACGTGTCCGCCCGCGCCGGACACGTCGCGCCGCCGCACCGCAGCCAGTGGCAGGCCGCCACATGTCAAGCCGCCGCCGCCCGCCGCTGAGGCCCGCGAGGCCCATCCGGGGCCCCCGCGACCCAGATCCACCGCGCCGCCACCCGCCTCCTCTTCCCCGCGGTCGGCCCGCTCGCCGTCCGGCGCCGCCGTGGCGCCATAGTCGCTGGCTGCCTCAACGTCCGCCGCTCGCCGGGCCGCCGCCCCGTCACGCCGTTCCCGCCGCCCGAAGCCGCCGCCCCGACCTCGGCTTCCGCGCCCCTCGCCGCACTCCGGCCGCCTCCCCTCGCCGGCGGCCTCCCCTCGCCGGCGGCCACCTCGCGTCGCCGGAGTCCCGAGCTACAGTGCCGCCCGCCGCCGCTACAGTGCCGATCCGGATCGGATCTGAGCACAGTAAACCCTAGCCCCGTTGACTTTTCCCTCTCCTCTCTAAATTTTTGTGCATACTTTGACCGCTGATATCTCCTCATCCGTAGCTCCGTTTTGGGCGTATGATATGTCAAAATCTTCGTCTCAACGAGTACATCATTTCATTCCATTGCATCCTTTGCATTTGAGGTCATCTTGTTGCCCAAAATGCTGTTGGAAGGAGGCATGTTGAGTTAAATTGCAGATCCGTTAGTTCAACATGCACTTTTGTCATTTTTGCCATATTTAATCCGTGCATGATATGCCTGTGCCCCTTTGGGATGAATTGTTAAGCATGTTGTCTTCTTTCCAGAGGTGCCTTCCATGTATTTTTAGGATGTGTGTGTTGTCTTGTGCAAGCTTGCGAAGAGGGCTACCTGAGATTACCGATTTCAGGGACTTAGTGATTTTCACTAAGTCTGGGCCGTTTTAGTTCACGATGCTATATGTCCGGCTTGTTTCCTAGTGATCCGTGCCTCTTTTGAGGATGATAAGTAAGAGTGATTTGTTATGCTTGTTGTGCTTAATCCATCCATGTCTTTACTTGTTATGTTGGAGCACCCTAGGTTGACTCAATCGAGCTCAACTTTTGGATAGTTGCTGTTTTGGGCAGATCGTGAACTCTTTTGCGATTTTGCCGGAGTTATTGCTAGTGATCCATGCATGCTATGCCATTGTTCTTTCCATGTCTAGCTAGAATTTTGTGCCTTCTTTATGGATATATGCTTGCCTTGCCATGACTTGCACCTTAGTGAGAGCATCGAGCTTGTTTACATGCCTCCGTGAGTTATTATTTCAGCACGTCCCAGTTTTCACTAAGTCTGAAAACTAATTGTGTTTCATCAATGTTCGTGTGCTCGGTAGAGTATTTTGTGAACCCTTTTGGCCCCATGTCATTTTGGGTGTTTTGTTACGCTTGTTGAGTAGCTCCATGCCATGCTCTTACTTGCCATGTTCAGGTTTTCCTTCATGTTGTTTTGCTGCTCCGAAGAGAGCATCGTGGTCTGAAATTTCAGATTAGCGTTAATTTCGCTAAGTCTGAAATCTGTTTTGCTTATTCAGTTTTGCCATGCTTGTTTGAAGCCCTTAGTGGATGAATTTGCCTATGCCTCAGTAATGATGATTTGTTAAGCTTGATGAGTACATCACTGCCATGCAATTTGTTTTCATGTTGGGTGGCTGTAGCATGTTCATTTTGTTGCATTTAGGAGCCTACTTGCTGTAAATCGCAGATCGGTTCGTTTAGTAAAACGCTTGCCATTTCTAAACCGTAGCTCCGATTGCCATGATCTTTATATCGTTTTCAGGGGATTTCTTCCCCTCTATCCAGTGGCACACTTGGATTTCCAAGTTGAGGCCAGGTTCATGCATTTCCTATTACATGTTGCATTTTGCATCCCGCACCGCATCCCGCATAGCATATCATCTTTGTATATTATTGCTTGCCCTTGCACGTGGTTGATTGTATCCTTGTTGCTTGTTTGTGTTGTTGGGTAGAGCCGGGAGACGAGTTCGCTAACGAGGAGCCTGTTGAGTTTGCTTTTGAGGATCCAGTCAATTCTGACAACTGTGCAGGCAAGATGATCACACCCTTGAAATCACTACTATCTTTGCTATGCTAGTTTGCTCGCTCTTTTGCTTTGCCAATGCTACGATGCCTACCACTTGCTTGTCAGCCTCCCAATTGCCATGATTGAGCCTCTAACCTACCTTTGTCCTAGCAAACCATTGATTGGCTATGTTACCGCTTTGCTCAGCCCTTCTTATAGCGTTGTTAGTTGCAGGTGAAGATTGGAGCCGTTCCTTGTTGGAACATTTATTTACTTGTTGGGATATCATTATATTGCTATGTTATCTTTACTCATCTATATACTTGGTAAAGGGTGGAAGGCTCGGCCTCTCGCCTAGTGTTTTGTTCCACTCTTGCCGCCCTAGTTTCCATCATATCGGTGTTATGTTCCCGGTTTGTTGCGTCCCTTACGCGGTTGGGCTATAATAGGAACCCCTTGATAGTTCGCCTTGATTAAAGCTTTTCCAGCAATGCCCAATATTGGTTTTACCATTTGCCACATACCCTTTTCTTTCCCTTGGGTTTCCAGAGCCCGAGGGTCATCTTTATTTTAGCCCCCCATGGGCCAGTGCTCCTCTGAGTGTTGGTCCGAACCAGGCAGCCTGCGGGGCCACCTCGGGGAAACTCGAGGGTTGGTTTTACTCGTAGCTTGACCTATCCGAGCGTGCCCTGAGAAAGAGATATGTGCAGCTCCTATCGGGATTTGTCGGCACATTCGGGCGGTGTTGCTGGACTAGTTTTGACCTGTCGAATCATCTTGTTGTACCGGGATACCGAGTCTGATCGGTGGGTCCTGGGTGGAGGTCTATTCCTTCGTTGGCCGTGAGAGCTTGTTATGGGCTAAGTTGGGACCCCCCTGCAGGGATTGATCTTTCGAAAGCCGTGCCCGCAGTTATGGGCAGATGGGAATTTGTTAATGTCCGGTTGTAGACAACTTGAACTTAATTAATTAAAATGAATCAACTGCGTGTGTTGCCGTGATGGCCTCTTCTCGGCGGAGTCCGGGAAGTGGACACGGCGTTGGAGTTATGTTTGCGTAGTCTTCTCTATGTAGTTTCCGCTTGTGCTTTGCCTTCTCTTCTCGCTCTCCTTTGCGAATAAGTTAGCCACCATATATGCTAGTCGCTTGCTGCAGCTCCACTCACATTACCCCTTCCTTACCTATTTAGCTTAAATAGTCTTGATCGCGAGGGTGCAACATTGCTGAGTCCTTTGTGGCTCACAGATTACTATTACATCAGATGCAGGGACCGATGATACTCCTCCGGATGGCGCGCTCGAGCTGAAGTGGGAGTACGATGAGGACTCTCGGCGATACTATGTTTCTTTTCCGGATGATCAGTAGTGGTGCCTATTCGGGGTTCGATTCAGGGTTTTAGTCGCTTGTTGGGGGTCTTTTCTATTTTGGCGCCGTAGTCGGGCCATGAGTGTTTTGAATGATGTATGTTATTTATGTACTTTGATGTGACGTGGCGAGTGTAAGCCAACTATTATTATTATCCCCCCTTTATATTATATATGTACTTGGGTTGTGTAATGATTCCTGACTTGCGACATTGCTTTCAATGCGCCTATGTCTCTAAGTCGTGCCTCGACACATGGGAGACATAGCCGCATCGAGGGCGTTACAGTAGCCGCGCGGGAGGGAATGGCCCGGCCGCGGGAGGGACGCTCGGGGCGCCGCCAGGGGGAGTCGCAAGCGAAGGCGAGGCAGGGCACGTACGATGGGTGCGACCGGTAGCCAGCGAGCACGGCGAGCGGGGCGAGCGGCCAGGGGAGACGCAGCGGGCGGGGCTCAACGGCGAAGGCAGGTGGAGGCGGGGCGCACGCGGCGGCAGTGGGAAGGCGCCGGCGGCTGCAGCTGCAGCTGGGCGGCAAGCAACACGGGCCGCAACAGAGGCAATCGCGGGGCTTGGTGAAGCGGGCAGCAGTTCTAGCAAGCAGCGGCGGCACAAGAGCAGTAAAGCAGCATCTAGTGCTAAGCAGTAGCAGCTAGCACTAAGCAGCAGTAGCACAACCACGAGCAGTAGGATTATGTGAGCGTGCACGTGCGGACGAGATCCGGCCACAGTGAACGGCAATGCGCGTGGGACGGCATCTATGGCGATGGATTCGAAGGGGAAAACATGGGGATTTGTAAGAGGTCCTTACTACGAGCACGTAGGCGTGGTCAGGGAGGCCGAAGGCGGGCCGGAGCTCGCGGGACGGTGACGAGATGGCGACGGTGTCCGACGGGGAGAAGGCTCGATCACGAAGCTTGACGAAGTCCCGACTCAAACTGATGGATGTAGTCGAAGGATACGACGATGGTGAAGCTCCTGGAGGTCTTGGCGCGATAAGGGAAGGCTGGTGGCCGTGGGATCAACGATGTGGCGGCAACCCGGAGCTCGAACGATGAACCGAGGAATGGGGCGAACGGGAGAGAGAGAATAGGAGGCTAGGGTTCATCGGGGGTTGCGGGGAGGCTCTTATCCAAGGGGGAGAACCACTAGATGGACGACGCGTGTGCATTAGCGACTTGAACGAGCGCTCTACCTCCAGCGCGATGGGGATGAACAGGAGGTTGAAGGAGACTAGAGGTGGGCTGGGCTAGCTACTGCCCCTTTGGGCTTTAAGTGCACAGTAGTTAGGTTTCCCCCCATTTGTTTATTTGTCTGCTTCTTTTTATTCTCTGATTTCTTTTATTCACCATAGTTTTGCACTTCCTTAAAATACCAATTAAATTTTATTCATCGTGAAACTTGTCACTTAAATACTTCACAATATTTTAGAATGACATACAAATTTTGAGGTCAATTGGAATTGTATAAATATTTGCTTATTTTGAAAAGGCCATTGTATTTGCCATTGGACCACTTTATAAATTCCTAGGGTTTAATTGGTGGGTCAAATAAGGTTGGGTTCAACATGACAAATGATCAGGGGAAATATTGAACAATGCGAACATTTTTTTTTAGTTTTAAAGTTTGAAGACTTTTATCATTTGACTTTATTTTAAATTTGAATTTGAATCGTTTTTCGAACCATCGTGAGATCAGCAACAGTAACCGCGGTGATGTGGCATCATTAACATGGAATTACTGTAGCTTAAATATCCGGGCGTCACATAGACTTATTGCAAAAATCTACAAGTTATCAAAGCAAAGTATTACACGCATGCTCCTAGGGGGATAGATTGGTAGGAAAAGACCATCGCTCGTCCCCGACAACCACTCATAAGGAAGACAATCAAACAATAAATCATGCTCCGACTTCATCACATAACGGTTCACCATACGTGCATGCTACGGGAATCACAAACTTTAACACAAGTATTTCTCAAATTCACAACTACTCAACTAGCATAACTCTAATATCACCATCTTCATATCTCAAAACAATTATCAAGCATCAAACTTCTCATAGCATTCAACACACTCATGAGGAAGTTCTTTTACTATTCTTGAATTCCAAGCATATTAGGATTATTTAAGAAAATTACCATGCTATTTAAGACTCTCAAAATAATCTAAGTGAAGCATGAGAGACCAATAGTTTCTATAAAACAAATCCACCACCGTGCTCTAAAAGATATAACTCAAATGATATAAGTGAAGCACATAGAGTATTCTAACAAATTACAAATCATGTATGGCTCTATCAAAAGGTGTGTAAAGCAAGGATGATTGTGTTAAACTAAAAAGTAAAGACTCAAATCATACAAGACGCTCCAAGCAAAACACATATCATGTGGCGAATAAAAATATAGCTCCAAGTAAAGTTACCGATAGAAGTTGACGAAAGAGGGAATGCCTTCCGGGGCATCCCCAAGCTTTGGATTTTAGGTGTCCTTCGATTATCTTGGGGGTGCCATGGGCATCCCCAAGCTTAGGCTCTTGCCACTCCTTGTTCCATAATCCATCAAATCTTTACCCAAAACTTGAAAACTTCACAACACAAAACTCAAAGTAGAAAATCTCGTGAGCTCCGTTAGCGAAAGAAAACAAAAGACCACTTCAAGGTACTGTAATGAACTCATACTTTATTTATATTTTTTTTAAACTACTGTATTCCAACTTCTCTATAGTTTATAAACTATTTTACTAGCCATAGATTCATCAAAATAAGCAAACAACACACGAAAAACAGAATCTGTCAAAAACAGAACAGTCTGTAGTAATCTGTAGCTAGCGCAAGATATGGAACCCCAAAAATTATAAAATAAATTTCTGGACGTGAGTAATTTATCTATTAATCATATTAAAAAATAATTAACTAAATATCATTTTCCAAATAAAAATGGAAGCAGTTCTCGTGAGCGCTAACGTTTCTGTTTTTTACAGCAAGTGTAACAAGACTTTCCCCAAGTCTTCCCAACGGTTCTACTTGGCACAAACACTAATTAAACAAAAAAAAACACAACCAAAACAGAGGCTAGATAAATTATTTATTACTAAACAGGAGCAAAAAGCAAGGAATAAAAATAAAATTGGGTTGCCTCCCAACAAGCGCTATCGTTTAACGCCCCTAGCTAGGCATAACAAACAAGGATAGATCTAGGTATTGCCATCTTTGGTAGGCAATCCATAAGTGGCTCTCATAATAGATTCATAAGGTAATTTAATTTTCTTTCTAGTAATGTGTTCCATGCCTTTCCTTAATGGAAATTGGAATCTAATATTTCCTTCCTTCATATCAATAATTGCACCAATCGTTCTAAGGAAAGGTCTACCAAGAATAATAGGACATGAAGGATTGCAATCTATGTCAAGAACAATAAAATCTATGGGCACATAATTCCTATTTGCAACAATAAGAACATCATTAATTCTTCCCATAGGTTTCTTAATAGTGGAATCCGCAAGGTGCAAGTTTAGAGAGCAATCATCAAAATCACGGAAACCTAACAAATCACACAAAGTCTTTGGAATCATGGAAACACTAGCACCCAAATCACATAAAGCATAGCATTCATGATCTTTAATTTTAATTTTAATAGTTGGTTCCCACTCATCATAGATTTTTATAGGGATAGAAACTTCCAATTCAAGTTTTTCCTCATAAGATTGCATCAAGGCATCAACGATATGTTTAGTAAACGCTTTATTTTGACTATAAGCGTGAGGAGAATTTAGCACGGATTGCAACAAGGAAATACAATCAATCAAAGAGGAATTTTCATAGTTAAATTCCTTGAAATCCATAATAGTGGGTTTAGCAACATCTAGGGTTTTAATTTCTTCAATCCCACTTTTATCAATTTTAGCATCAAGATAAAAAAATTCCGAATTCTTGGAACACCTTCTAGGTAAAGGTGGATCATATTCATCCCATCATTAGCAAGATTCATATTGCAAAACAAAGATTTAATAGGGGACACATCAATAACTTTTAGATCTTCATCTTTATTTTCATAGGAACTAGAAGAACACGCTCTTATAAAGGCATATTTCTTAGCACGCATCCTAGCGGTTCTTTCTTTGCACTCATCAATGGAAATCCTCATGGATTTGAGAGACTTATTGATATCATGCTTAGGTGGAATAGATCTAAGTTTCAAAGAATCATCATCAAGAGAAATTCTATCAACGTTCCTAGCCAACTCATCAATCTTAAGTAATTTTTCTTCAATCAAAGCATTGAAATTCTTTTGCGAAGTAATAAATTCTTTAATATTAGATTCAAAATCAGAGGGCATCTTATTATAATTTCCATAAGAATTGTTGTAGGAATTACCATAATTATTAGAGGGATTACTAGGATAAGGCCTAGGATTAAAATTTCCTCTATACGCGTTGTTACCAAAATTGTTCCTACCAACAAAATTCACATCCATAGACTCATTATTATTCTCAATCAAAGTAGACAAGGGCATATCATTAGGATAATAAGAAACACTCTTACTAGCAAATAATTTCATAAGTTCATCCATCTTTCCACTCAAAACATTAATTTCTTCTATCACATGCACCTTTTTATTAGTAGATCTTTCAGTATGCCATTTAGAATAATTAACCATAATATTATCTAGGAGTTTAGTAGCTTCTCCTAAAGTGATTTCCATAAAAGTGCCTCCCGCGGCCGAATCTAAAAGATTTCTAGAAGCAAAATTCATTCCGGCATAAAAATTTTGTATAATCATCCACAAATTTATACTATGAGTAGGGCAATTACGTATCATTAGTTTCATTCTCTCCCAAGCTTGTGCAACATGTTCTTGATCAAGTTGCTTAAAATTCATAATATCGTTTCTAAGAGAGATGATCTTAGCGGGAGGAAAATACTTAGAGATAAAAGCATCTTTGCACTTGTTCCATGAATCAATACTATTTTTAGGCAAAGACGAAAACCAAGCTTTAGCACGATATCTAAGCGAAAAGGGAATAGCTTCAATTTAACAATATCATTATCCACATCTTTCTTCTTTTGCATATCACACAAATCAACGAAGCTATTTAGATGGGTAGCGGCATCTTCACTAGGAAGGCTGGAAAACAGATCTTTCATGACAAGATTCAACAAAGCAGTATTAATTTTACAAGATTCAACATCAGTAAGAGGAGCAATCGGAGTGCTAATAAAATCATTATTGTTGGTATTGGTGAAGTCACACAATTTAGTGTTATCTTGAGCCATCGTGATAAGCAAGCAAACTAACACACAAGCAAACAAAAAGCAAGCGGGCAAAAAGAGGCAAATAGAGAAAGAGAGGGAGGATAGAGAGAGAGGGCGAATAAAATGGCAAGGGTGAAGTGGGGGAGAGGAAACCGATAGGAAAATGGCAAATAATGTAATGCAGGAGATAAGGGTATGTGATGGGTACTTGGTATATTGACTTTTGCGTAGACCTCCCCGGCAACGGCGCCAGAAATCCTTCTTGCTACCTCTTGAGCACTGCGTTGGTTTTCCCCGAAGAGGAAGGGATGATGCAGCAAAGTAGCGTAAGTATTTCCCTCGGTTTTTGGGAACCAAGGTATCAATCCAGTAGGAGGCTACGCGCCAGTCCCTCGTACCTACACAAAACAAATAAATCCTCGCAACCAACGCGATAAGGGGTTGTCAATCCCTACACGGCCACTTACGAGAGTGAGATCTGATAGATATGATAAGATAATATTTTTGGTATTTTTATGATGAAGATGCGAAGTAAAATAAAAGCAAAGTAAAAGCAAAGGAAATAACTAAGTATTGCACTACAAAAAAAGACACATTGATGTCTACTACACAACCTTCTTCTTGTAGACTTTGTTGGGCCTCCAAGTGCAGAGGTTTGTAGGACAGTAGCAAATTTCCCTCAAGTGGATGACCTTAGGTTTATCAATCCGTAGGAGGCGTAGGATGAAGATGGTCTCTCTCAAGCAACCCTGCAACCAAATAACAAAGAGTCTCTTGTGTCCCCAACACACCCAGTACAATGGTAAATTGTATAGGTGCACTAGTTCGGTGAAGAGATGGTGATACAAGTGGTATATGGATAGTAGATATGAGTATCTGTAATATGAAAATATAAAAACAGCAAGGTAACTAATGATAAATGTGAGCGTAAACGGTATTGCAATGCGTTGAAACAAGGCCTAGAGTTCATACTTTCGCTAGTGCAAGTTCCCTCAACAATAATAACATAATTGGATCACATGACTATCCCTCAACATGCAACAAAGAGTCACTCCAAAGTCACTAATAGCGGAGAACAAATGAAGAGATTATGCTAGGGTATGAAACCACCTCAAAGTTATTCTTTCCAATCAATCCGTGGGGCTATTCCTATAAGTGTCACAAACAGCCCTAGAGTTTGTACTAGAATAACACCTTAAGACACAAATCAACCAAAACCCTAATGTCACCTAGATACTCCAATGTCACCTTAAGTATCCGTGGGTATGATTATATGATATGCATCACACAATCTCAGATTCATCTATTCAACCAACACATAGAACCTCAAAGAGTGCCCCAAAGTTTTTATCGGAGAATCACAACGGAAACGTGTGCCAACTCCTATGCATAGGTTCATGGGCGGAACCCGCAAGTTGGTCACAAAAACATACATCAAGTGAATCACGTGATATCCCATTGTCACCACAGATACACACGGCAAGACATACATCAAGTGTTCTCAAATCTTTAAAGACTCAGTCCGATAAGATAACTTTAAAGGGGAAACTCAATCCATTACAAGAGAGTAGAGGGGGGAGACAACATCATAGGATCCAACTATAATAGCAAAGCTCGCGATACATCAAGATCGTATCACCTCAAGAACACGAGAGAGAGAGAGAGAGATCAAACACATAGCTACTGGTACATACCCTCAGCCTCGAGGGAGAACTACTCCCTCCTCGTCATGGAGAGCATCGGGATGATGAAGATGGCCACCGGAGAGGGATTCCCCGTCCGGCAGGGGTGCCGGAACGAGTCTAGATTGGCTTTCGGTGGCTACGGAGGCTTCTGGCAGTAGAACTCCCGATCTATTGTTCGTTCTGGAAGTTTTAGGATACGTAGGTATATATGGGTGCAGGAAGTACGTCAGTGGAGCTTCGGGGCCCCACGAGGCAGGGGCCCGCCCTAGGGGGGTGGGCGCGCCCCCACCCTCGTGGGCACCTCCCTTCTCTCCTGACGTGGGGTCCAAGTCCATCCGGTAGCTTTCCTTCCAAAAATAACTTCTCTAGTTGATTTCGTTCTGTTTCGACTCCGTTTAATATTCCTTTTCTTCGAAACACTGAAATAGGCAAAAAAACAACAAATCTGGGCTGGGCCTCCGGTTAATAGGTTAGTCCCAAAAAATAATATAAAAGTGGATAATAAAGCCCAATATTGCCGAAAATAGTAGATAACATAGCATGGAGCAATCAAAAATTATATATACGTTGGAGACGTATCAGCATCCCCAAGCTTAATTCCTACCCGTCCTCGAGTAGGTAAATGATAAAAATAGAATTTTTGATGCGGGGTTGTAACGCCCTCGATGCGGCTATGTCTCCCACGTGTCGAGGCACGACTTAGAGACATAGGCGCATTGAAAGCAATTTCGCAAGTCGGGAATCATTACACAACCCATGTACATATATAATATAAAAGGGGAATAATAGCATAGTTGGCTTACACTCGCCACGTCACTTCAAAGTACATAAATAACATCCATCATACAATCACTCATGGCCCGACTACGGCGCCAAAATAGAAAAGACCCCCAACAAGCGACTAGGCCCTGAATCTAACCCCGAAATAGGCATCCCTACTGATCATCAGGAAACGACACATAGTAGCGCTGAGAGTCCTCGTCGTACTCCCACTTCAGCTCGAGCGCGCCATCCGGAGAGGTATCATCTGTCCCTGCATCTGGTGTAATAGTAATCTGTGAGCCACAGAGGACTCAGCAATCTCGCACCCTCGCGATCAAGACTATTTAAGCTTAATAGGTAGGAAAGGGGGGTAATGTAAGTGGAGCTGCAGCAAGCGACTAGCATATATGGTGGCTAACTTATTCGCAAAGTAGAGCGAGAAGAGAAGGCAAAGCACGAGCGGAAAGCTATATAGAGCAGCCTACGCAAACATAACTCCAACACCGTGTCCACTTCCCGGACTCCGCCGAGAAGAGGCCATCACGACAACACACTCAGTTGATTCATTTTAATTATTTAAGGTTCAAGTTATCTACAACTGGACATTAACAAATTCCCATCTGCCCATAACCGCGGGCACGGCTTTCGAAAGATCAATCCCTGCAGGGGGTCCCAACTTAGCCCATAACAAGCTCTCATGGTCAACGAAGGAATAGACCTCCACCCAGGACCCACCGATCAGACTCGGTATCCCGGTACAACAAGATGATTCGACAGGTCAAAACTAGTCCAGCAACACCGCCCGAATGCGTCGACAAATCCCGATAGGAGCTGCACATATCTCTTTCTCAGGGCACACCCAGATTGTCCAAACTTCCGGTAGGCCAGCCCAGAGTTGCCCCTGGTGGCCACCGGCGGCTGACGTTCCGGACCAACACTCAGAGTAGCACTGGCCCGTGGGGGGCTAAAATAAAGATGACCCTCGGGCTCCGGAAACCCAAGCGAAAGAAAAGGGTAGGTGGCAAATGGTAAAACCAATGTTGGGCATTACTGGAAAAGCTTTAATCAAGGCGAACTATCAAGGGGTTCCCATTATAGCCCAACCGCGTAAGGGACGCAACAATCCGGGAACATAACACCGATATGACGGAAACTAGGGCGGCAAGAGTGGAACAAAACACTAGGCGAGAGGCCGAGCCTTCCACCCTTTACCAAGTATATAGATGAATAAAGATAACATAGCAAGATAGTGATATCCCAACAAGTAAATAGATGTTCCAACAAGGAACGGCTCCAATCTTCACCTGCAACTAGCAACGCTATAAGAAGGGGCTTGAGCAAAGCGGTAACATAGCCAATCAATGGTTTGCTAGGACAAAGGTGGGTTAGAGGTTCAATCATGGCAATTGGGAGGCTGACAAGCAAGTGGTAGGCATCGTAGCATTGGCAAAGCAAAAGAGCGAGCAAACTAGCATAGCAAAGATAGTAGTGATTTCAAGGGTGTGATCATCTTGCCTGCACAGTTGTCAGAGTTGACTGGATCCTCAAAAGCAAACTCAACGGGCTCCTCGTTAGCGAACTCGTCTCCCGGCTCTACCCAACAACACAAACAAGCAACAAGGATACAATCAACCACGTGCAAGGGCAACCAATAATATGCAAAGATGATATGCTATGCGGGATGCGATGCGGGATGCAAAATGCAAGACGTGACAGGAAATGCATGAACCTGGCCTCAACTTGGAAAACCAAGTGTGCCACTGGATAGAGGGGAAGAAATCCCCGGAAAACGATATAAGATCATGGCAATCGGAGCTACGGTTTGGAAATGGCAAGCGTTTTACTAAACGAACCGATCTGCGATTTACAGCAAGTAGGCTCCTAAATGCAACGAAATGAACATGCTACAGCCACCAAACATGAAAACAAATTGCATGGAAGTGATGTACTCAAGAAGCTTAACAAATCACGAGGACTGAGGCATAGGAAAAATCTTCCATTAAGGGATTCAAACAAGCATGGCAAAACTGAATAAGCAAAACAGATTTCAGACTTAGCGAAATTAACGCTAGTCTGAAATTTCAGACCACGATGCTCTCTTCGGAGCAGAAAATCAACATGAAGCAAAACCTGAACATGGCAAGTAAGAGCATGTCATGGAGCTACTCAACAAGCTTAACAAAACACCCAAAATGACCTGGGGCCAAAAGGGTTCACAAAATACTCTAACGAGCACACGAACATCGATGAAACACAATCAGTTTTCAGACAGTGAAAACTGGGACATGCTGAAATATAACTCACGGAGGCATGTAAACAAGCTCGATGCTCTCACTACGGTGCAAGTCATGGCAAGGCAAGCATATATCCATTAAGAAGGCACAAAATTCTAGCTAGACATGGCAAGAACAATGGCATAGCATGCATGGATCACTAGCAATAGCTCCGGCAAAATCGCAAAAGAGTTCACGATCTGCCCAAAACAACAACTATGCAAAAGTTGAGCTTGATTGAGTCAAGCTAGGGTGCTCCAACATAACAAGTAAAGACATGGATGGATTAAGCACAACAAGCGTAACAAATCACTCTTACTGATCATCCTCAAAAGAGGCACGGATCACTAGGAAACAAGCTGGACATATAGCATCGTGAACTAAAACATCCCAGACTTTGTGATTTTCACTAAGTCCCTGAAATCAGCAAACTCAGGTACCCCTCTTTGCAAGCTTGCACAAGACAACACACACATCCTAAAAATGCATGGGAGGCACCTCTGGAAAGAAGACAACATGCTTAACAAATCATCACAAAGGGGCACAGGCATATCATGCACACAATAATCATGGCAAAAATGACAAAAGTCAATGTAAGACTAACGGATCTGCAATTTAACTCATGATGCCTCCTTCCAACAGTATTTTGGGAACCAAGATGACCTCAAATGCAAATGATGCAATGGAATGAAATGATGTACTCGTCGAGACAAAGATTTTGATATATCATATGCCCGAATCGGAGCTACGGATGCGGAGATACAAGCAGTCAAAGAATGCATAAAAATTAGGGTTAGGGGAAAAAGTCAACCGCTCGAATTCCAGATCTGGATCTAGATCGAAACACTGTGGCAGTACTGTAGCGGTGCGCCTCCCGATGCTCGCCGGAAGAACTCGAGCTCGCCGGGGGAGCTACGCCGGCAAGGGGACGGCGAGGCGGTGGCCGGGCCGAGGGGCGGCGGAGCCGGCCGGTGGCCGGCGAGGGGCGGCGCGGGCCGGGTCGGACGGCGGCGCGAAGGCCCGCGGTGGCGCGGCGGCCCGTGGCGGCGCCGGCCACCGGCGCTGGAGAGGGCGGCGGCGGACGAAGAAGGAGGTGGCGGGGAGTCTACGGGCTCGCGGGGGCCCCTCCTGGGCCTCCCGGGCCGGGACGGCGGTGGTGCCCATGTGGCGCTCGGCGGTTGGGCGAGGGGCGCGGCGGCGGACGCGTCCAGCTGGGGGCGGACGTGTCCGTCGGTGCGGGGAGGTTTTTTTTTAAAACTAGGGTTGGACGGGGGAGAAGAAGAGATCCGAAATGGAGGGGTATTTATAGGCATAAGTGGAGATAGGAGAGTCCAAATGAGGTGCGGTTTTCGCCCACACGATCGTGATCGAACGACCGAGACGATGGAGCAGAGTTTGGTGGGTTTTGGGCCAAATTGGAGGGGTGTTGGGCTGCAACACACACGAGGCCTTTTCGGTCCCTCGGTTAACCGTTGGAGTATCAAACGAACTCCAAATGACCTGAAACTTGACAGGAAGTCTACCGGTAGTAAACCAAGGCCGCATGGCAAGTCTCGGTCCAATCCGGAAATGTTTAATCCCCACACATGAAAGAAAGCTAGAAATGGCCACCGGAGGAGAACGAAGCGCCGGAATGCAAAACGGACAACGGGGAAAATGCTCGAATGCATGAGATGAACATGTATGCAAATGCAATGCACGTGATGACATGATATGAGATGCACGAAAAACAAAACAACACACAGAGACAAAGACCCGAACCCGAGAATTAAATATAACTTAATGCCGGAAACGGCAAGAGTTGGAGTACAAATAGGGAAAGTTACATATGGGGCGTTACAGGGGTGCTACTTGGCATAATTTCAATGTCATTCTTCTTAATTGTGGTATGTGTCGGAGTTCTGGGAACGGGGGTCCCCAGACTTGCCTGCCTGTGGCCTGCGGCGTGGCTCAAAGGAGGCCCAACATGGCCCATCTTCATCAACACAAGACTCAAGACCCTCGCGAGGGGACAAGCCTCGCGGGGCGGATGACACAGTGCATCCTCAGGCGCAGCCTCCTCAGGCTGGCTCACGAGGAGGCGGAGAGATCAAGGCAGGGTACCTCGCGAGGTGCCCATGACGCAAGCCATGACGATCGAGGGTGCCAGGCGGGCGCCAGCGCGCGCAGCATCCTTCTTTCCTCTTTGGTGCAAAGGGGGCAAGCGCAGCCGCTGAGTACCGAGGCGTCAGGCAAAGGTTTCCATTTCGGTGCAACGAGACCAAGACTAGGCGGACTACGAGACGGAGGTCACCATGGAGCCCAGCACGGCGTCACCGTAGAGCCTTTGGCAGGCGAAGACCAACTTTAGTCAGGATAAGTGTACTAGATGTTCCCCTTTGAATTGGCCAATTGTTGGCGCCCTTCCCGCTCAATATTTAGGAAGAGGCCCAGGGCCTTTGCCTATAAATAGGACCAGCCACCCACATAGCAAGGGGGTTGGTTGGTCCGGCTAGCAAGCAGAGAGAGTGAGTGAGAGAGAGAGAGAGAAGGGTGACTGAACTCCTCCTAGCGGTTCATTGCCCCAGCCAAGAACAGACCCTCGCGAGGCTGTTCTTCCTTGTATCGTTCATCATCATCAGCCCCAAGAGGCAATCCACCCACCACACACTGGAGTAGGGTATTACACCACAACGGTGGCCCGAACCAGTATAAACCTTGTGTCTCTCGTGCAGTTCTTTTAGTAGTTTAGATCTTTGTGAGACGGGGAGGTAGAAGGAGTGATCTCTGCGCGCACCCCAGTGTTCGAACCTTAAGGGTCTGCCGGAACCCGTGATCCGACATTTGGCGCGTCAGGTAGGGGTGCGCCGGAATTTGCCTTGCTACCGCTCCGCCTCCCGTCGCATCATCATCACCATGTCCGGCAACCAGGCGGGCAACCAAGGTCCGTGGGCGGCGTGGGCGACTCTGCGCCCCTGGCAGCTCGTGGTCCGCAGGGCGCTGCGGGCCGCGGGCGACGCGGATAGACCTCCGCAACCCTCACACCGCAGCAAGCGCGGTCGGCGGCAAGGGCCTCCAATCACGCCGCCACCACGACACCGTACACCCGCCGGGAGCAGGCGAATTCAAGGGCCGCGCTCATGGTGGCCCGAGAGCTGCTGCGGTGCAGACTGCTGGAGGGCGGCCACGATGTGCTGCTGGAGCGAGTGGCAGAGCTCCTGGGCTTCGCCGCCTCGGGGGCTCACCCCTTCTCCACCCAGCTCCTATCTCAAGCCCAGGGCGACCCGCACGGGGGCTACGCACGCGCCTGCGGACTCCAAGGCTACTCCGACTCCAGCGAAGCTGTCAGCACCGGACCGGCGGCGGCGCTGCCCCTGCCCCCGGCCCGCAAAGAAGAAGGACTCGACGCGACCCGCGGCCCCGGAGGGCGGCCGCGCTGCCACCCCGCATTAGGCATGGCAGGTGGGACCGCGTGGCATGCGGGGCATCACGGCGTGGCACTCGGGATGACGGCGATGGAGGAATACGTGCCCCTCATGATGGACCAAGGACACCCTCACGAGAGTGGACAAGGCTCGCTCCTCGGCCCAAGCTGGGGGGACGAGGCAGTGGAAGCTGAGCCCTTCCAGGAGCCCCGGGACGAACCCGCCGGCCACGCTGGAGGCAACGATTATCGGGCACCGCTAACTCTTCAGGGGTAGGTATACGCTAACCATGGATCGCAGGAGGTGCAGGTCGCCGCGGCAAGCAGCTGCCCCGTTCCCACAGTCTCCTACCCCTTGGGAGGAGGGCGCAGGGGGCTGCAGGAGAGGGGCCGGGATCCGACATCACCACCGCGGCGTTCGGAGCAAGGCGTTCTCAGGAGGTAGGCCCTCAGCTGGGGAGGTGCCTCAGGGCCTGCCCTTGGCAGAGGACTCGTGGTCGTCGGGGGAACCGCTGGCGACCGCTCTACCCCATCGGGAGGCGTCCTGGGTTCCGGTCGTTGCTGATGGCACTAGAGTGTGGCGCAAGGCGGGGCCCTCGTCTGGCGATATGAAGCAAGGCCAGTACCTGTGAAGAAGGCCCAGTGCCTGTGAAGCTCGCCGCCCTGTGACACTCTCACGTAATAATGAGTGCGGCTGTACACGCCCCGGAGTCTCAGGGGTGCCGGCCTCAGGCCCTGGGGCTCCCTCCCACGCCCAGTGGACAGCACTTAGCTCCGCGCTGGTGAGAAGACGTCCAAGACTAGATTAGGTGCCGGACGCGGCCTTTTTTCTCTGCTTTCATCGCCTTTTCCTTTGGTTGTAACTTTTCCCCCGCTGGATTTAAGTTGAATTCGAATTTGAGCTTTGCGTGTGTTCAGGGAAGGGGTGCTTGGTCTCGTTCGAACCATTTCTCGCGTTCTGGTCACCGCCTCACCACAGCTGCCTCCCCTCGCGAGCCCCTCACGAGTCAGGCCGGGCCTAGCTCGAGCACGGCCCAGACTACCGCCCTCGCTCCCTCGCGAGATGACCTTCTGGTGCCTCCGGAGGTTGTCTTCTCATAAAAAGGCCCGGAGCCTGTGAAGCAAGGCGAATGCCTGTGAAGCCACTGCGCTAAGGAAAAGGCCCAGAGCCTGTGAAGCAAGGCAAGTGCCTGTGAAGCTATCGTGTTCTAGAAAAGGCCCAGAGCCTGTGAAGCAAGGCGAGTGCCTGTGAAGCTATTGTGTTCTAGAAAAGGCCCAGAGCCTGTGAAGCAAGGCGAGTGCCTGTGAAGCTATCGCGCCGAGGAAAAGGCCCAGAGCCTGTGAAGCAAGGCGAGTGCCTATGAAGTCATCGCGCTCAGGAAAAGGCCCAGAGCCTGTGAAGCAAGGCGAGTGCCTGTGAAGCTCACACGTTCAGGAAAAGGCCCAGAGCCTGTGAAGAAGGCCAACGCTTGCGAAACTCCCCGCCGGCGACACTATCGTATCCAACGGATTCAACTAAAGAACACCAAGGGCGTCACACCCTCCCACAGGCTGCTTCGGGGCTTGCGCGAAACAAAGGTAAACCAGCCAGCCACTAGGCGCGGGCGCTCGTGCAATATGACAACTATTAATATGCTGAACACGGGTTTTACATGAGGGGCTTCCCCTCCCAAAATGCTCTCACAAGCCATCAGGACAAAAACCCGAGTTCTATTCATGCAGGGTGAAAAAGCCAGGAGCGATACACACTCAGTCGGACCAATCCCCTAATGCGTCCCCGGAAGCACCTCCCGAGCCCTCGCTGGGGCCGCCGAATCCGCCATCGTCGTCTGCGTCGCCGCCAGTGGCGTCAGGGCCGCTCGCCGTGCCACCCTCGTCAGCACCCACGATCACGTTGTCGTCGTCCGAAGCGAAGGCCCTGACAAGGGCGTCCACGTTGTCTTCCACCCAGTGCGCCAGGTCACCTCGGACGGCCTGGGGGACTCGGGCGATGACAGCGTCAAAATCGAAGCGGGGATCCATGATCAGGAGATGGCTGAAGCCACGGGAGAAGGCGCGCCCGAGCAGCGCGCGGCTCCTCTCATCCACCAACCTATCGGCCCTTGTCGAACGCGCCTCCAGCTGCGTCACCACGGCAGTGAAGAACTGAAGGTTGCCAGCATAGTTGGCTGTGTGCGGCTCGCCAACAGCCGCCTCACAGATGTTGCCCAAGGCCGCGCTAGCTCTCTCCCGGAGCGTGGCAAGCATGGGACCATGCACATGTTCCAGGACCTGCCGCTGGGATATCTCGTCCACGTTCTGGCGCGCGACGCCTTCAGCCTCCTCCACCCGCTGACGAAGACGGAGCATCTCAGCCTGGAAGGTGGCTAACTCCTTGTGCGCTGCCTCAAGGGCGGTACGGGAGGCGTCGACCCGCCGCGTCGCCTCATCCCGTTGGGCCCTCAGGGCTGCGGTTCTGCCCTCGGCTTCAACCCGGATCATCTCCAGTCTTTTCTCGAACTGGTGCTCGAGGTCTTGGCGCGCCATCGCCACCCGACAACCGACCTCTTCCAGGACACAAGCCTCCCGCGCGGCGACATCGTCCTCCACCTGCATCACCAAGCGCCTCCTCGTCTCCACCCGCTCGTACTCGCGAGTGCGTTCAGCGGCTTCCAGCGTCAACGCTTCTTCGCGCCTCTGGAGCTCGGCTGGGTCGCCGGAGGCCACCCGCATCGACGCAAGGGCCAGCTCACGCAGCTCCACTTGCTCCTCCAGTGAGTGGCACCGGGCTAGGAGCTCGCGAGCCCGCTCCTCCGCCACCTCTCGCCATCGATCAGCTCTCCGGGCCTCCTCGGTGGCCTGGGATCGGGCCACTCGAGAGGCCTCCAGCGACGCCTTCGCCTCTTCATCGTCAAGATCGCGCTGACGACGTGGGAGGGCGATGGAGGCCTCCAGCTCGCGCCTCCCTGCAGCCAGGCGCAGGCCCTCGGCCTCCAGGCGCACGTCTTCGTCAGCAAGCTCCTCCCCAAGCAAGTTCACCGCGTCAGTCGCTCTTCGAAGGAACCCTTGGCGGCGAGCCCGGCGCTCCCGGGCGCGCTCAAGCACGTCTTCCACGCCGTCATCCGCCCCAAGCAAGCGCCGGGGGCCACGAATCATCGTTCCTCCTCCGGGCAGGGGGCTGGGGGCTGGCGCCCTCGCGACGGCCGGGCGCGCTGCACCAGAAGCCTGGCCTAGGGCCAGCCCGTCTCCGGATGAAGGGCGCAGGAGGCGCCCCAACCAGTCGCAGTCCCCGATCAGACGAGAAGCACACGGCAGACTGGCTATTCCCCAAGAGGGCCCATGAAGGAAAATCGCGGGGAATGAAGGGCCACGGTGCACCTCGGGATGGTCCACCCCTTCAGACGCCCTCACCACAAGGGCAGAGCTGCTCGGAGCATTTGAGGACGGTAGAGGGGGCGAAGCCAAGGGAGGCGGCACCTCTGCTACTTCCGCGAGCTCGGCTGGAAGAGGCCTGCGGAGCAAGGATCAGTGAAAGCAACAAGAGGTTCGGGAGCCAAAGAGGAAGAAGACTTACTCATCAGTGGCGAAGTACATCCTGCGCTTCAGCACGCGACAAGGGAAGTCATCACCCAGGGCCTCCCTTTTCCTCCGGAGGGCCTCAAAGTCCATGCGGAAGCGGCCCAAGAGAAGATCGCAAGGACCAACCTGCGGCAAGGACGGAGCATCAGAGCGATCGGCGTCAGGGGCGCCTGCCTGGCGCGTGCCGCCCATCGCCTCGCTAGAAGACGCGGCTGGGGCCTCCAAGGCCCCAGTCCCAGGCGTTGGGAGCGGCTGCTTGCCACCTTCAGCCGCAGCAGCACGGGTCCCAGGAGCCGTCCCCTCGCGAGCATCACCCGGCGCTGCCATCTCATCAGGAGCCCCCTCGGCCTCCGGCGCCTCCTGCCTCCCTGCTCCGCCACTTGAGGAGCCACCTTGGCCGGTTGGAAGGGCAGTCACCAACATTGGATTCTCGTGAGGTCCCTGGAGGCCGGCGGGGCGCAGCCCCCACTCATCAAAGACAGGCATCTGCTTCACGAAGTCGGCCCTGCTCTGGCAGAGATACATCAAGGCCCCTCCCTGCCGGACATTGCCGGGATTGAGGTCCCCGGCCAAGGTCAAGAGCGTCGACTTCAGCACTGCGGGAGCCAGGTCCTCTTCCTGGAGCCTCATGCTATCCTTGCGCCCATAGAAGGCCCACATCCGGCGAGAGTGGCATTGAAGGGGAGCAACACAGCATAACAGAAACTCCTTCACCACCTTAGGCGCTGACACGCCGAGCTTCCTCAGGAGCGTGAAGCGGCTCCAGACAAAGACGAGCCGGGGGCTCTTGAGCGTCTCCTGGCCCCAACCCGAATTGGGGACAGCAGGCGAGGTCGGCTCCAATAGCAGGGGGCTGGGCACCCCAGCGTCCACATACAACCACCGCTCGCGGAACCCAACCGCGGGCAGGGGGAGTTTGAAGTCAATCCCAGAGGCCTTGGTCTCAGGCTCGGCAGCAAAGCTCATGCACGCCCAGCATTGGGAAGGGTCGACAAGGTGCAGCGAGAAGAAGTGGCGCAGCAAGGCAACCGAAGGAGGGATGCCCGCCATGGCTTTGCAAACGAAGGCGAAGACCGAAAGGAGGGTGACGGACTCAGGACTTAGATGCATCATGTGGATCTGATAATGGGAGAGCTCGGCATTGAAGAAATCAGAGAAGGGGGGAACCAGACCCACCCACAAGGCGTCGGTGAAACATGGGACCTCGGTTGCTATCTTGTCGATGGAGAAGTGGGACGCGGGCCAGGCCGTTGGCCTCCCGCACTCATTGAAGACGGTGGCCAGGGCCAAGCTGTCCCTGCCCAGGCACTCTTGATTGAGTACGGTCGACTGGCTGACGGCAGGGGCCACCGATGGCGACGCACAAGACGGAGGCATGGGTTTCTCCCCTCTCTCCTTCCTCGTCGGCGGAGCCGGCTACCACCCAGCTTCCGCTTCCTTGCTTCCTCCTCGGCGAGCTCCCGGCCGGTCCCCCGGGCGGCCTCTGGCTCCAGGCCGATGGCTGCTGTAGCCGGGCCTCATGGGTCTCTCTGGAGGTCTCCGCGGCCGGGGGCCTATCCCTAGCCCGCGGTTGACAGACGTTTGCCCGCGCGCGTGGCCTGAGCCGTTGGTGCACCCTACACTTCAAGTTCGACGGCGACGCCACCCTCTACGTGAGGGTGTTTGGGGAAGATGGTCGCCGCGCGGGGTGTTGCCTCGAGGGTGACGACCGCGGCTGGGAACCCAGCTCCGGTGATGATGGAGAGAGCAGCACTCGTGCGGCTGGCGGCGTTTGGGGTTCCTCAAGCTTCTCTGGTTCTTCTTCAGGCGGCGACTCCTCTAGCGATGGCCGCGATCAGCCTCCACGCCGTCGTATCTGCTTGGGGGGTGGCAACGTGTCCGCCCGCCGTCGCACCCTGGTGAAGCGCGAGAGGGAGTCCGCCTGAGCTCCGGAGGCAGCTCGGGCCTTCCCTGCGGGCCGGTGTGAGGCGAGCCGCGCCGGATTTGTTCTTACTTTTCCCTTTTTCCTGCATAACAAAGACAATAGTGCGGAGCCCCGCGGGGGCATGTTTGGGTTATTGCTGTTAATCATCGTTTTGCTTTCGTTACTGTACCTTCCGGCTATGTGCCCGAGCGTGGATAGTTCCCGGCCCCGGCCGGGGGGGGGGGGGCGACCGACCCAGGCCCTGTGTTTGTGTCACGGTGCCCGAGGGGCACGGACTGGAGGGGTGCTCCTGCAAGGGGCCCAGGTCATGGACCCTTTGAATGACTAGGATAGGAACACTCGCGAGGGCGCTCGGCTCCCCCTCGTGAGGCCTTACGCAAGAGAAATCAAGGCAGGAGAGCGAAAGGCCGAAGAACCGCAAGCCAAAGACGGCAACAACTTCAATAAAACTTCAAATGAGAAGGAACAAGCCAACTGCGGAAAGCAAATGAAAAGCTGCGTCCGGCACCTAATCTAGTCTTCGACGTCTTCTCACCAGTGCGGAGCTAAGTGCTGCCACTGGGCGTGGGAGGGAGCCCCAGGGCCTGAGACCGGCGCTCCTGAGACTCCAGGGCGTGTACAGCCCCTACTCATTATTACGTGAGTGTGTCACGGGCGGCGAGCTTCACAGGCATTGGCCTTCTTCACAGGCTCCGGGCCTTTTCCAAAACGCGATAGCTTCACAGGCACTCGCCTTGCTTCACAGGCTCTGGGCATTTTCCAAAACGCGATAGCTTCACAGGCACTCGCCTTGCTTCACAGGCTCTGGGCCTTTTCCAAAACGCGATAGCTTCACAGGCACTCGCCTTGCTTCACAGGCTCTGGGCCTTTTCCAAAACGCGATAGCTTCACAGGCACTCGCCTTGCTTCACAGTCTCTGGGCCTTTTCCAAAACGCGATAGCTTCACAGGCACTCGCCTTGCTTCACAGGCTCCAGGCCTTTTCCAAAACGCGATAGCTTCACAGGCACTCGCCTTGCTTCATAGGCTCGGGGCCTTTTCCAAAACGCGATAGCTTCACAGGCACTCGCCTTGCTTCACAGGCTCTGGGCCTTTTCCAAAACGCGATAGCTTCACAGGCACTCGCCTTGCTTCATAGGCTCTGGGCCTTTTCCAAAATGCGATAGCTTCACAGGCACTCGCCTTGCTTCACAGGCTCTGGGCCTTTTCAGGGGTTGAACCTCCGGAGGTGCTGGATGTTCCATGCATTCTGGACCAGCACTCCCTCCTGAGTCTCCAATCGTGCGGAGCCGGTCCTGGAAACATGAACAACCTTGAACGGTCCCTCCCACATGGGAGAGAGCTTGTGCAGTCCCTCCCTGGAGAGAACCTGCCTGAGCACGAGGTCTCCTACCTCAAGAGTCCTGGGACGGATGTTGTGGCAGTGATATCGCCGCAACGCTTATTGATACCTCGCCGCTCGCAGCGCGGCTTCTCAGTGACGTCCCTCCCCTAGCACGAGGTCCATCCCCCGCATGGCGTCCTGCTGCGCCTCATCGAACGACAGGACCCGCGCGGAGCGACGTCTGACCTCGTGAGGGAGGACCGCTTCCACTCCGTAGACCAGTAAGAACGGGGTCTCTCAAGTCGGTTTGGTTGCAGTGGTGCGGATGGACCACAACACGGACTGAAGCTCATCGTACCAACCTCTGCCGCAGGCCTCCAGCTTCTTCTTGAACGTCCTGGTCTGGAGGCCCCTCAGGACCTCCGCATTGGCTCGCTCAGCCTGGCCGTTGCTTCGGGGGTGCGCCACTGAGGCGTAGCATATCTGCATTCCAAGGTTAGCACAGTATGTTTTGAAGAGGTTACTTGTGAACTGCGAACCATTGTCCGTGATGATGCGATTCGGCACCCCGAACCGGCTCACGATGCCCTTGATGAACTTGAGCGCGGAACCCGTGGGAATGGTGCGGACAGCCTCTACTTCAGCCCACTTGGTGAACTTGTCCATGGCAACGTAGAGGTAGCGGTAGCCCCCTGGCGCCCGAGGAAACGGGCCCAAGATGTCCAGCCCCCAGACTGCGAATGGCCATGAAAGGGGATAGTCTACAAGCCTCCTGCTGGCTGATGGATCTGCTTGGCGTGGAACTGGCAGGCTTCACAAGCTTTCACTAGTTCAACGGCGTCATTGAGCGCGGTGGGCCAATAAAACCCACTGCGGAACACCTTGCCGATGAGGGTCCGTGATGATGAATGATATTCGCAGTCTCCGCCGTGTATATCTTCCAGTAGTTCCTTCCCTTGCTCCCTAGAGATGCAGTGCAGGGATACATCATTTGGTCGCTTCCGGTAGAGCTCTCCATCTTTGATGCAGTATGCCGTGGCCTGGCGCGCCACTCGCTCTGCTTCCTCCTCCTTCTCCGGCAGGGTCCCTTGCGTTAAGTAGCTCCGGAGCTCCGTCATCCAACATCCCTCCTGAGGTTCCATCGTCAGGAGCAGGCGTGCTCCTGAGGCCGGGCCACAAGCCGGAGCTCCTGAGGCAGGTGGTTGAGGGAGCTCCTCCCTGGGCTGAGCCGTGTTTGATAATGACGGTAAGGCTGAAGGCTTGAAGAGCCGCTCCTCGAAAACACCAGGCTCCTGAGGTAACCGCCTGGACGCGCGTTTGGTGATGTCATCGGCTTCCTGATTGGTGCCACGGGGAGCATGCTGCAACTCCAACCCCTGGAACTGTTTCTCCATCATGCGGACCTCTGCAAGGTAGGCCTCCATGTGCTCATCCTTCGGATCATACACCTTGTTGAAGAAATTGACAAGGAGCTGCGAAACGCCCTTGATGGTGAGGCGTTTCACCCCCAGGGCAGCTGCGGCCTTCAAGCCTGCTATTAAACCTTCATATGTTGTTGGAGACCTTTTCACCTTGCTGGAAACAGAGTTGCACGGCGTAATAGAGCTTGTCCTGGGTGGGCGATATAAGCACCGCCCCAGCCCCAGCGCCGTGTCTAGAGAATGCCCCATCGAAGTACATGACCCAGCCTTCTGGCGCCTCGCTTCCCGGGGACAGGGACCGGTCCTCGTCGGCCTTGAGGCCCGGCGCCTCCGTCCATTCTGCCACAAAATCCGCCAATACTGCTCCCTTGATGACTCTGGTCGTGCTGAATTCAAGCTGAAATGCTCGCAGCTCTATGTTCCACTCAGCGACACTCCATGCTGAATTGGGGCTCCTGAGCACCCTCTCCAGGGGGTATGACGAGATGACCTTCATGGGGTGACCCTGGAAATAGTGCCACAGCTTGCGCGAAGCCACCAGTAGCGCGAGGAGGAGTTTCTGAGGCATGGGGTACCGTGCTTTTTGCATCCCGCAGCACTGTGCTGACGAAGTACACTAGGTGCTCAATGAGGTGGAGTGCGTCAGTGCTGGTGGCTCCTTTCGGAGACCGCGACGCCTCTTGAGGCAACGAGGCCTCCTGAGACTGGCCATCTGGAAGAGGGGCCTCTTCCGCCTCCGGTGCGCCCCTCTGCGGCGGCTGATCCTCCTCAGCCGCGGTGGCGGTTTCTGTAGGCCTTCCTTGTCCCTGTTCTGCCTTGTCCCAGGCTACTACTGTGGTTTTGATTCGGCGCTCCTCTCTGACTGCCACCAAGGCTGCGCTGGTGGAGTAGGGAGTGGCGGCGAGGTAAAGCACCAGGGGCTCCTGAGGGCGTGAAGCCACCATGACCGGTGGGCTGGTCAGGTATCTCTTGAGATCCTGGAACGCCTTGTCGGCCTCTTCAGTCCACTCATAGGGCCCCTTTTTCTTCATTAGCTGGAAAAAGGGTAGCGCCCGCTCCCCCAACTTGGAGATGAAGCGCCCTAGCGTGGTCACGCGCCCCGTGAGCTTCTGCATTTCTCTGAGGGTCTTCGGTGGGCTCATGTCTTCCACTGCCTTGACCTTCTCTGAGTTAGGTTCGATGCCTCGGTGAGACTCGAGGAATCCCAAGAGCTTGCCCGAGGGGACTCCGAACACACACTTCTCTGGGTTGAGCCATAGGTTCACTGCGTTGAGGCTCGCGAAGGTTTCCTCTAGGTCTTGTATCAAGGTCCTGGCCTCCCAAGATTTTACCACGATGTCATCGACATAAGCTTCAACATTCTTCCCGAGCTGCAGGCCCAAGGTAATATGCATCAGCCGCTGAAAGGTCGCCCCTGCGTTACGCAGCCCGAATGGCATGCAGGTGTAGCAGTACACCCCACACTGGGTTAGGAAGGCTATCTTCTCGATGTCTTCTACCGCCATCTTGATCTGGTGATACCCAGAGAAGGCATCCAGGAAGCATAGCAGGTCGCATTCCGCAGTGGAATCAACGATCTGGTCGATGCGGGGGAGCGGGAACGGATCTTGCGGGCACACTTTGTTGAGGTTGGTGAAGTCGACACACATGCGTTCCTTCCCTCCCTTCTTCGGCACAACGACAGGGTTGGCCAACCAATCTGGGTATCGGACCTCGTGAATGACCCCAGCGGCCTCTAATTTGCGGGTCTCTTGGACGATGAAGGCCTGCTTTTCTGTGGACTGCCGCCTGGCCTTCTGCTTCACAGGGCGCACGTTGGGGCACACGTTGAGGTGATGCTCGGTTACACTCCTGGGGATCCCTGCCAACTGGTCTCGCTCCCAAGCGAATACCTTCTTGTTTGCACGCAGGAACCCGACCAGGGCCTCCTCCTACTCGGGTTTGAGGTGGGCGCCTATGGTGAAAGTGGCGTCGGTGGACCCGTCCTCATCGATGGGTATCTGCTTGGTTTCTGCCTTTTCTTGGGTGAACAACTGCTTCTTCTTGGCGGGCGCAGCCCCCTTGGGCTCAGGGGCCTCCAAGTCGGCAGGCTGTGCCGATGCTGCCGTCTTGAAGACGAGCTTGAGCACCCGCAGAGTGTCACCTGTATCCCCGTGCACGGTGAGGACACCGCTGCTCCCGGGCATCTTCATGAGGTTGTACGCCGGGTGTGTTGCGGCCATGAACTGGGCCAGCGCTGGGTAGCTGAGGATGGCTTTGTAGGGGAGGCTGATGGGGGTGATGTCGAAGTCAACCAGCTCCGTGCGGAAGTTATCGTAGGTGCCGAAGGTCACTGGGAGCCGGATCTTTCCCAAGGAGCTGGACGACTTGCCCCCAACACCTGAGAAGGGCCGGCTGGGTTACAGCCGTTCCAGGGGTATGCGGAGGAGGTTGAAGGCCTCGACCGAGAGCACGCTGAGGCCCGCGCCGCCATCAATGAGGGTTCTGGTGACGACCACCTGGCAGATGGTGGGGGTGCACAACATGGGGAGCGCGCCTGAGCAGGCCGAGTTGGAGGGGTGGTCCTCCGAGCTGAAGGTCGGGCCGGTCTCGGGCGCCGCCCGATCCAGGGGAGCCCCCTGCCGCGTGGAAGCGGCGCTGACCCGACGGATGAACGGCTTGACGTGGTGACTTGTGGGCGGCGCCTGCGAGCCGCCCAGGAGGGCCGCGACGACCGGGGGTGTTGGTGTAGCGCGATGGGACGGCGCAGGAGAGCCCCCTGCGGCGCAGACGAGCTCGGCGACGCGGTC
Organism: Triticum monococcum; assembly: GCA_034509565.1. Classification (NCBI taxonomy): domain Eukaryota; kingdom Viridiplantae; phylum Streptophyta; class Magnoliopsida; order Poales; family Poaceae; genus Triticum; species Triticum monococcum. Next base: position 166,127,260 of record CM067846.1, on the reverse strand, counting down.
GAGCCATTCCTCGTAGACGTCGTCGTCGGGACAGCAGCGCAGGAGCTCGTTTGCCGCGATGAGTGCAGCCCGAGCCTCCATGGGCGCGCGAACCGCGTGGGACGAAGATCCAGCTGGGGCGAGCGAGGGAGTTGTGGTGCGGCCGTCTTGGCGCACGGATGGATGCTGAGACGATGCTTGCTGCTCGTCCCATGCCGGGCCAGTGGCGGCGTTGACGGCAGGTGACAGGGAACAGCGAGGATGCCCGCCGACAGGGGCTATCTGGGCGACGCGGGAAGCGAGGGCGGCCTGGCGCTCCGCACGGGCCCGACGAGCGTCAGACATGAGCGTGATGGTCGGAGGAGAACGGGGTGATGGAAGACGAACTCCGACGCACCCCTACCTGGCACGCTAAATGACGGATTTCGGGTTCCGGCAGACCCTTGAGGTTCGAACACTGGGGTGCGCGCGGAGATTTCGCCTCCTACCTACCTGCACCCCCCCGCCACGCTAGGATCAAAACTATGGGAAGAACAGCACAAGAGACACAGGGTTTATACTGGTTCGGGCCACCGTTGTGGTGTGATACCCTACTCCAGTGTGTGGTGTGGTGGATTGCCTCTTGGGCTGATGATGGTGAACAATACAAGGAAGAACAGCCTCGCGAGGGTCTGTTCTTGGCTGGGGCGATGAGCTGCTGGGAGGAGTTCAGCCACCTTTCTCTCTCTCTCTCTCTCTCTCTCTCTCTCTCTCTCTGCTTCTAACCTCTCTAACGAGCCTCTTCCTTCCTACCTCCCAACCCCCTTGCTCTGTGGGTGGCTGGTCCTATTTATAGAGGCCTTGGTCCTCTTCCCAAATATCGAGCGGGAAGGGAGCCAACAATGGCGGGCTAATTTGAAGGGGGACAGCAAGTATCAACTATCCAGACAAAAGTAGTCTTCGCCTGCGCAAAGCTATGGCGATGATGCCGTCTTGGGCTCCATGGTGACCTCCGTATCGTAGTCCTCCTGGTCTTGGTCTCGTTGCATCGAAATGGCAACCTTTGCCTGATGCCTCGGTACTCTGCGGCTGCGCTTGCCCCCTTTGCACCAAAGAGGAAAGGAGGACGCTGTGTGGGCTGGCACCCGCCTGGCGCCCTGAGTCGTCATCGCTTGCGTCACGGGCACCTCGCGAGGTACCCCACCTTGATCTCTCCACCTCCTCGTGAGCCTGCCTGATGAGGCCGTGCCTGAGGAGGCTCCGCATCATCGGCCCCACGAGGCTTGGCCCCTCGCGAGGGTCTTGAGTTTGTGTTGGTGAAGATGGGCCGTCCTGGGCCCCCCTTTCAGCCACGCCGCAGGCCGCAGGCAGGCAAGTGTGGGGAACCCCGTTCCCAGAACACCGACAGATCCAACTATAGTAGAAAAGCTCGTGATACATCAAAATCGTATCACCTCAAGAACACAAGAGAGGGAGAGATCAAACACATAGCTACTGGTACATACCCTCATCCCCGAGGGAGAACTACTCCCTCCTCGTCATGGAGAGCATCGGGATGATGAAGATGGCCACCGGAGAGCAATTCCCCCTCCGACAAGGTGCCGGAACGGGTCTAGATTGGCTTTCGGTGGCTACGGAGGCTTTTGGCGGCGGAACTCCCTATCTCTTGTCCGTTCTGGAAGTTTTAGGATACGTAGGTATATATGGGTGCAAGAAGTACGTCGGTGGATCTTCGGGGCCCCACGAGGCAGGGGGCGCGCCCTAGGGGGGTGGGCATGCCCCCCACCCTCGTGGCACCTCCCTTCTCTCCTGACATGGGGTCCAAGTCCATCCGGTCGCTTTCCTTCCAAAAATAACTTCTACAGTTGATTTCGTTCCGTTTTGACTCCATTTGATATTCCTTTTCTTCAAAACACTGAAATAGGCAAAAAACAGCAAATCTGGGTCGGGCCTCCGGTTAATAGGTTAGTCCCAAAAATAATATAAAAGTGGATAATAAAGCCCAATATTGCCGAAAATAGTAGATACCATAGCATTGAGCAATCAAAAATTATAGATACGTTGGAGACGTATCAGCATCCCCAAGCTTAATTCCTACTCGTCCTCAAGTAGGTAAATGATAAAAACAGAATTTTTGATGCGGGGTGCTACTTGGCATAATTTCAATGTGATTCTTCTTAATTGTGGTATGAATATTCAGATCCATAAGATTCAAGACAAAAGTTCAGATTGACATAGAAATAATAATATTTCAAGCATACTAACTAAGCAATTATGTCTTCTCAAAATAACATGGCCAAAGAAAGTTCATCCCTTCAAAATCATATGGTTTAGTCATGTTTCATTTTCGTCACACAAGAATGCTCTCATCATGCACAACCCCGATGACAGGCCAAGCAATTTTTTCATACTTTAGTAATCTCAAACCTATAAACTTTCACGCAATACGTGAGCGTGAGCCATGGATATAGCACTATGGGTGGAATAGAATAATGAGGGGGTTATGTGGAGAAGACAAAAATGAGAAAGTCTCACATCAACGAGGCTAATCAATGGGCTATGGAGATGTCCATCGATTGATGCTAATGCAAGGAGTAGGGATTGCCATGCAATGGATGCACTAGAGCTATAAATGTATGAAAGCTCAACAAAAGAAACTAAGTGGGTGTGCATCCAACTTGCTTGCTCACGATGACCTAGGGCACTTGAGGAGGCCCATTGTTGGAATATACAAGCCAAGTTCTATAATGAAAAATTCCCACTAGTATATGAAAGTGACAAAACAAGAGACTCTCTACTATGAAGATCATGGTGCTACTTTGAAGCATAAGTGTGGTAAAAGGATAGTTGCATTGTCCCTTCTCTCTTTTTCTCTCATTTTCATTTTTTGGGGGGGCCTTCTCTTTTTTTATGGCCTTTCTTTTTTGGGCCTTCTCCTTTTTTATGGCCTTTCTCTTTTTTATGGCCTTTCTCTTTTTTATTTTTTTATTCCTCACTTGGGACAATGCTCTAGAAAATGATGATCATCACACTTCTATTTATTTACAACTCAATGATTACAACTCGATACTAGAACAAAGAGGACTCTATATGAATGCCTCAGGTGGTGTACCGGGATTGCGATGAATCAAGTGTGACATGTATGAAAAATTATGGACGGTGTCTTTGCCACAAATACGATGTCAACTACATGATCATGCAAAGCAATATGACAATGATAATGCGTGTCATAATAAATGGAACGGTGGAAAGTTGCATGGCAATATATCTCGGAATGGATATGGAAATGGCATAATAGGTAGGTATGGTGGCTGTTTTGAGGAAGATATAAGGAGGTTTATGTGTGAAAGAGCGTATCATATCACGGGGTTTGGAGGCACCGGCGAAGTTTGCGCCAACTCTCAATGTGAGAAAGGGCAATGCACGGTACCGGAGAGGCTAGCAAGGATGGAAGGGTGAGAGTGCATATAATCCATGGACTCAACATTAGTCATAAAGAACTCACATACTTATTGCAAAAATCTACAAGTCATCAAAAACCTCGGCACTACGCGCATGCTCCTAGGGGGATAGATTGGTAGGAAAAGACCATCGCTCGTCCCCGATCGCCACTCATAAGGAGGACAATAAAGTAACACCTCATGTTTCAAATTTGTTACACAACGTTTACCATACGTGCATGCTACGGGACTTGCAAACTTCAACACAAGCATTTCTCAATTTCACAACTACTCAACTAGCACGACTTTGATATTATTACCTGAAAGTGCGTTATATCGACTAGAGGGGGGGGGGGGTGAATAGGCAATTTTTATGAAAGTCTTCAAAACGTGGAAGTTATGAAGACAAATAGTAGAGATATGCCTATTACTATGCAGCGGAAGTTAGACTACACTAGGCAAGCCATGGCCAAGTATCAACAGAGTGAAAGCACAGTGACAAATAGCTGCAGTGTAATAAGGATCAGTTAGAAAAATATTATGAAGCCAAACAGATCATACACTCACGTTGTGAAGACAAAAGATAGAACAAACATGCAATGACTTCACAATGAGTAATCATTAAGTAAAAGGAAGTGAAGATGAAACCAGTGACTCGTTGAAGACAATGATTTGTTGGACCAGTTCCAGTTGCTGTGACAACTGTACGTCTGGTTGGAGCGGCTAGGTATTTAAACCTTAGGACACACAGTCCCGGACACCCAGTCCTGAACACGCAGCTCAGGACACCTAGTCCTCACCGTATTCTCCTTGAGCTAAGGCCACACAGACCTCGCCCAATCACTCTGGTAAGTCTTCAAGGTAGACTCCCAAACCTTCACAGACTTCGTTCAATGGCAATCCACAATGTCGCTTGGATGCTCAGAACGCGACGCCTAACCGGCTGGAGGATGCACAGTCCTCAAGTGTAATAAATCTTCAGATCACTCAGACAAGAAGACTTAAGTGATGCCCAATTCTCTCTGGCTCTGGGTGGTTAGGGCTTTATCCTCGCTAGGTATTCTCTCTCTCAAAGGCTTCGAGGTGGGTTGCTCTCAAACGACAAAAGCCGTGCACTAAATCTGAGCAGCCAACCGTTTATGGTTGTAGGGGGTGGGCTATTTATAGCCACTTGGCAACTCGACCTGATTTGTCCGAAATGACCCTGGGTCACTAAGGAACTGACACGTGTTCCAATGGTCAGATTTCAAACTCACACGACAACTTTACTTGGGCTACAAGCAAAGCTGACTTGTCTGACTCTGGACAAGGTTTGCTCTCATAGTCTTCACTCGAAGACATATGTTTTTAATTAGGCATCACTTCAGTCATTCTGACTAGTTCTCTTGGACCCCACTTAACAGTACGGTGGTTCCTATGACTCAACACAAAATGAAAGAGAACTACGAAAGATCTAAGTCTTCGAGTTCCATAGGCTTCACGTGGTGTCTTCTCTTGTCATAGTCTTCAATGTGAATATCTTCATATACCACCATTGACTTCAATGTCTTCGTACATTTTTAGGGGTCATCTCTGGTAGGAAAACCTAATCAATGAGGGACTTCTACATGTGTTATCCTGCAATTCTCACAAACACATTAGACCCTCAACTAGGTTTGTTGTCAATACTCCAAACCAACTAGGGGTGGCACTAGATGCACTTACAATCTCCCCCTTTTTGGTGATTGATGACAAACTAGTTGAAGTTTTCAACGGGGAATATAGTCTATGAAATCTTAAAGGATAAGGAATTGTCTTCATAAGTTACAAAGGCTCCCCCTGAAGATGTGCATATAAGTAATTTGCTTTTGGAATGCAAATGCACATGGCAGGTTGTACTTGTGGAGATCCACTTCACCTTATGATGACATTCCACTATGCATGTGAAAGTATATGAAGATAATGACATGCATAATGAAAAATGGACGTCTGCAGAATGATCTAAGTGCGGAATTTATCGTCGCACATGCGGAATTTATGATCGCAAAACAAGTTGGCAAATAGGTAGCAGATGACCATCGAGTTTAAGTGTTACAACTCAAAGAACCAAATGTAGCAAAACGAGAGTTGTAAGCACGAAGCAAAATATAGCAAAATATAAAGCACCCGCCATATGGACCCGCTTGAAGACTATCAACCCCATATGCTTCTCCCCCTTTTGTCAGTAAGGACCAAAAAGGTTTGAAGACATAGAGTGTCTACTCGTTCCCATGAGCAGCAGGGTCGTTGGTGGTGTTTGGCGGTGCTGAAGAGGGTGGTGGTGAAGTAGCATCGTCTTCATCCTCGATAACTCGGGCAGTCACTGTTGCAGCAGAGGAAGAGAACTCAGAGTCTTCAAGTGATGGTGTTCCTCGCAGCACAGCCCTTCAAGGAGGTGTGGAGTCAAACTTGAATCGCTCAGTGAAGCCATCCTCTTGAAGATCAGCTTCAGAACACATCATCGTTAGCCCTTTCCATGTATGGCGACAGGTTTCATGGGTAATGAAAGCATTCTTGGTGGCAAGATTTCGAATGCGATTAACATCCACCAAGAGGCTTTTCATCTGACGCTTCAGCCAGTCATGATGCCTATCCTGTTTTTGATGAAGGGCCACAAGAAGCTCTCGGTCATTGAGAACATGAGTGCGCTTCTTGGGTCTTGGAGCAGTTGTGCTATCAGTGGCTTCAGTGGAAGCAGGGCGTGGTGCACGTGTAGTGCCAGCCAACGGATACACCCGAGAGACTGCTTCAATTCCTTCAATGTTTTGAGTGAAGCTCTGGTGTTCTGCATTCTGAAGACTTAGAGGTTGCGTGGCAGGTTCAGGATAGATGGCTTCAGCAGAGGTATCCACATCTGGCAAGAAGATACAAAGGTTGCGGGCAGAGGGCTGATACAAGATAGCATAGTGAAGTTTGATCAGCCGCATTGCCCAAGGGGCGTAGAACTTCAAACCAAACAGATCAGAGCCTGATGCAGCAAGTTGGCATATGAAAAAGTCCTGTGCATTGAAGCATTTGCCATGAAGGATATAGAATATCAAAGTCTTCATTGCACCCTCAATCTTGGTATTTGGAGAGTGTCCTTTAATGGGCCAGAGAGTCCGCCTGATAATGTGATAGATGGTTCTTGGCAGATACTCAAGGTCTTCAACAAAGAACTCTGTGGGATAAGCAGCATCTTGGGGCAATGGCTTCATCATGGTGAGCATCTGACTCATATTAGGCTTAGGCCCCTGAAAGATGCTTTCAATAGCTTCAGTATGCAGCTGACAGCCTTGCTCGAAGAGATCGCCAAGAGTGGGCAAGCGAGTGAGCTCAATGATGTCAAATGCATTGGCTTCGTGATGAACATTGCCGGTCATCCACTCCAGGACCCAAGTCTTTGGATCTCTGTTGTACCCACGGATGTGGAGTGTGGCATAGAATTGGAGTAGCATCTCTTCATTCCAATGCTCTTGGTCAGTTATGAATGGCACCAGTCCCACTTGCTTGAAACAATCTAAAGCTACTTCTAGGCAGGGCAGACCAGCTATAGATTCAACGTCAAGGCGCTTGTGTGGGAAGATGCGACCTTGGTTGTACAGTATGCATGAGTAGTAGCTTCGCTGAGGATAGCTCCAGAACCGATCTGATGAAATCCTTTCCCTTGAGTAGGGGTTCTTGGAGCTATTGAAGAATGTATTGTCTGCCCTGAAGCCATTGATGTTGAAGGAGCCAGGTGCTGATGCAGGACCTGGGAACCTTGGCAGTCTTGGGATTGGCTTCTGTACCTGAGGCCTGTGCTCAACATGATAGTCAAACTGGGGACCTGCAGCAGACTCAGGAACAGAAGTGTCAGGATCAGTGGCTTCACTTTCTTCTGATGCTTTTGGTGGGGAGGGCTCCACATTAGCTTCACTGTTAGTTGTGGCAGCCTCACGATTTTCATCCTCTACTTGACGAGCGGGAGGGTCAGACACAAGCACGTTCTCCGTAAGAACTGCTTCTTGGTGAGACGAGGGGACTTGTGGTACTTCTTCTTGTTCGGCTAATGCAGCCGGAATGTCTTCAGCAGAGACGTGAGGCCTTGGACCTTTGCGAAGCCTACGCAACATGGGCGACGCCTGTGGAGTTTGAGTGGGCTGGGCCTCATTGTCTTCTTCCTCTTGTGGGCGATCCGCCCATGAGGCATCCTGGGCAATTGGCGTCAACGGACGAGCAATGCTAATGAGTTCGCTGTTGTCTTGCTGAGGAAGGACTGCATCATCTTCTACATTGTCATGTTGACCAATGTCTTCAACAGCGATGGGATCAGCTGCTGGAATGTCTTCAGCTTCATGAGCCTCTGTGGAAGTAGGCTCATGGACAGTCAGTTGGCGTTCAGCTTCAGGATAGACCATAGAAATGGGTTCAACCATCAAGGGCTCTGTGGGAGCAGCCCGATCTTTCTTAGTCTTCCTCTTCTTCTTAGAGGGGGCAGTTTCAAATGCTTCAGGATATTTTCGCTTCCTTGCTTCAGCTCAGCAGTCTTGGTCTTCTTAAGCTCTGAAGCGGTTGACCGGCTCTTTGGCTTCGAGCCAGTTATTGCAGTTGGGAAGACAATCGGAACTTCTTCCTGCCTTGGTGCATCAGGTTCAGCTGTAACAGGCTTCTTCTTCTTCTTCGCGGCCATCCTGGGTCGATGCCAGGACGCCCAAGTGCCTTGTGCAGGAAATAGTCCCTAGAGGCAATAATAAAGTTATTATTTATTTCCTTATATCATGATAAAGGTTTATTATTCATGCTAGAATTGTATTAACTGGAAACATAATACATGTGTGAATACATAGACAAAACAAAGTGTCACTAGTATGCCTCTACTTGACTAGCTCGTTAATCAAAGATGGTTATGTTTCCTAACCATGAACAAAGAGTTGTTATTTGATTAACGAGGTCACATCATTAGTTGAATGATTTGATTGACATGACCCAGTCCATTAGCTTAGCACTCGATCGTTTAGTATGTTGCTATTGCTTTCTTCATGACTTATACATGTTCCTATGACTATGAGATTATGCAACCCCCGTTTACCGGAGGAACACTTTGTGTGCTACCAAACGTCACAACGTAAATGGGTGATTATAAAGGTGCTCTACAGGTGTCTCCAAAGGTAGATGTTGGGTTGGCGTATTTCGAGATTAGGATTTGTCACTCCGATTGTCGGAGAGGTATCTCTGGGCCCTCTCGGTAATGCACATCACATAAGCCTTGCAAGCATTACAACTAATGAGTTAGTTGCGAGATGATGTATTACGGAACGAGTAAAGAGACTTGCCGGTAACGAGATTGAACTAGGTACTGGATACCGACGATCGAATCTCGGGCAAGTAACATAGCGATGACAAAGGGAACAACGTATGTTGTTATGCGGTCTGACCGATAAAGATCTTCGTAGAATATGTAGGAGCCAATATGGGCATCCAGGTCCCGCTATTGGTTATTGACCGGAGACGTGTCTCGGTCATGTCTACATTGTTCTCGAACCGTAGGGTCCGCACGCTTAACGTTACGATGACAGTAATTATGAGTTTATGCATTTTGATGTACCGAAGTTAGTTCGGAGTCTCGGATGTGATCACGGACATGACGAGGAGTCTCGAAATGATCGAGACATAAAGATTGATATATTGGATGACTATATTCGGACACCGGAAGCGTTCCGGGGAAGTTTCGGATAAAACCGGAGCACCGGGGGGTTACCGGAACCCCCCGGGGGGTTAATGGGCCTCATGGGCCTAAAGTGGAGAAGAGGAAGGGGCAGCCAGGGCAGGCCGCGCGCCCCCTCTCCCCCTAGTACGAATTGGACAAGGAGGGAGGGGCGGCGCCCCCCTTTTTCCCTCTCTTCTCCCACCTCTCCTAATTGGACAAGGAAAGGGGGGAGTCCTACTCCCGGTAGGAGTAGGACTCCTCCTGTGCGTCTCCTCTAGGGCCGGCCGCACCCCCCTGGATCCTTTATATACGGAGGCAGGGGGCACCCTAGGACACACAAGTTGATCATCGTGATCGTTCTTTTGCCATGTGCGGTGCCCCCTTCCACCATATTCCACCTCGGTCATATTGTTGTAGTGCTTAGGCGAAGCCCTGTGACAGTAGAACATCAAGATCGTCACCACGCCGTCATGCTGACGGAACTCATCCCCGAAGCTTTGCTGGATCGGAGCCCGGGGAGCGTCATCGAGCTGTACGTGTGCTAAGAACTTGGAGGTGCCGGAGTAACGGTGCTTGGATCGGTCGGATCGGGAAGACGTACGACTACTTCCTCTACGTTGCATCAACGCTTCCGCTTCGGTCTACGAGGGTACGTAGACAACACTATCCCCTCTCGTTGCTATGCATCACCATGATCTTGCATGTGCGTAGGAAATTTTTTGAAATTACTACGTTCCCCAACACCTTGCGCTTCTTAGCCTCATTGTAGGCTTACACACATCTGTCAGCCAGAATCTTCATGCGCTCACGCGAACCTTGAGCTTCTGCACGTTTCTTCAAAAAAGCTTCCTTGAGCTCGTGCATCATGATTTTGAAGTTCTTCACATCTTGCACGCTGAGCCTGACCATATGCTTCTTGAACTGAGCCTTTTCATAGTCAATCTTCTGCTTTAGCTCAACAACGCGCTGAGCAATGGCTAGTTCTGAAGCAATGGCGCCATGGAAGGCGACACTGAGGCCAATGGGTAGTTGTAGATCATCGAAGCTGATGTTGGGCGTGTCAAACCACTCGTCAATGAAGTTGTGGATGATGGTGATATCAAAGAGTGGCAGATCATTGAAGATTTCTGCTTCTTCTTTGCTTTTGATGAGTTGCTCAAGAGCGTCATCTGCCTGGTCTTCATCACTTGACAGGTCAATGTCATCATTGCGCAGAATAGCAGCAGCTGTGAGCTCTTGGCCGGTGTGTGGCTGAGGCACCTTGGCCTTCTGGGGCTTTGAGATGCGTGATAAGTCTTCAGACGGCACACTGTCTTCAGGAGGTGCAGTTGCCAGTGGCTTCACCCTTGAAATTTTGGGTGAAGGGGCATGCTTTGAAGCTTTAGGCTTCTTCATCTTCTTTGGCTTCAGCACTGCAGGAGCTTCTTCTGATTCAGAGTCAGCTGGAGGCTCATTCACTGCAGTCCCTTGAACTAAGATGCGGCTGATGAGGCCTTCAAGGTTGGCATAAGGACCGATGACATTGGGTTCTGCTTCTCGTGTGCCATCTGCCCTTGGTGCTGAGGGACCAGGGTTGAAGTCTAACCCAAATTTATTCTTGTTCTGCTTCACTGAGTTTTGGGCAAACTGGAAGTTGCGCTTGAACAGATTGTCTTCACGACACCAGAGTAGTGATGACGGATGTGCATCATCAGGCTGTGGCCCACGGACCATGCATGGATAGAAGCCTTGGGCAATGGCTTCATCTCTGGACCTGGGTAGAAGATTCTTGTATAGGATGTCTCCCCACGGTCTTTTGATGGCACTTTTCTCAGCGTACTCTTGGGTTACGAAGCGGTATTTGAACCATTGTTCTGCCCAATATCGTCGAATCCATTGGATTCGGGTCTTGCGCTGACTGTAATCCTCTTTAGGATCTGTCTTGCACATTTCTGCGAGTTCATCTGGCAGATCTCTGGATGTGCCGCCACGATGCTGTCTGCCCCCCTTCCTTGCTACTTTCTCTAAAGCCATAAACTTTAACTTGAAAGGCTTCAAGATGTTCAAAGGCTTCAAAGGCTTTCTCTTGCTGGACCAACAGGAACTGGCTTCAGGAGAATTTATGTGATGCTGTAAGAATTCTGCAAATGAATGCAGACTATGAGAACCAAAGGATTCTCGCACGGACATGTACCTGTGACAGCATTAAGGTGCGAGGGAAGGGGAAGAGGTCATATGCATTCTCAGAAGATTTTGAAGATAAATCAGTTTAGAAGACATTGACCTCATCGTGCGAAGACATTCACTCATAGATAAGAAGTTGGTTCCAGATTTGTACGAACCCAGAGATCAGTACAAGTGAGGAATCTAACTACTTTGTGAAGCACAAGTGAATATACTTGGCATGTTATGAGATGCAGTATGAGAGAGATCTAACTTGTGTGAATAGAAACTTCTTATGGTAGAAAGTGACAAAGCCATAGGATTAAAAGGGGCCGTAAAAAAGAAGTTTTATTTACCACACTGGGAACTCCTAGACGGAGTGGGAGATGAGGCCGAGCAGTTCAATCTTCCGTGCCCTAACTTGGCGACGGAGGACACCTACGGCGACGGCGGAGAGGACAATGTCCGTGATCGGCGTGAAGACGGCGTCGGAGAGGTTGCGGCAGCGAAGCGCTTCATCGCCGGCGTCGTCGAGGGCTAGCGGTGGCGCTAGGGTTCGTGCGAGAGTGGAAGAAGAGATAATGACCGTTGTGAAGTGTGTATTTATAGGTACAGGGGCGGCACTATGCTATTGCACAGGTGCCCCTGGCGATTCGCATCTGAGTAACACGTGGCCATCATGTGGAATTTTGGGGGTTGTTCCACGTCCCACGCACGCCTGGATTGTCGGGTGGTCGTTCCTACTTCTCCGGATTTCATGTGGATGAAGGAGCATTGAAAACAGACTTAAATGTTGTCTCTGTGTCGTCTGCTGAAGGGCACAGAGAAGACATTTGACAGTTTCAATAGAATGCATATGACTTGGAGAGATAGAATTTGAGATAGAAAGCATAGAGAGGTTAGGGTCCAATCACATTCACTTAGTTCAAAAGATTCAAACAAGAAGACATAGCTATAAGTGAATGCTGTAGAGGATAGAACACTAGTATATATATATCTATACAATCAACATAGTGAAGATAATCATGAAGACATGTTGAGATTGAAGCCAAACCAAATGTGAAGACATTGCAAGGTAACGCCATGAGTGAAACACTTCAAAATAGAACGTTTGGTGGTGGCGTTACCCACCGTATAGGAAGTATTAGACTCAGACACGGTGCACAATTATCGTGGCGCTCTGAAGTCAAATTCCACATTAATGTATTCACACTTAGAATGTATGTCTTCATTGATTGAAGATATACGTTACTTCGTGTGTTGCACATCTAAGTCATCAATATGCATAAGTGTTAGGATGTGTGCCTGATCACAGGACATTTGAGGATTCCAGGATATTTAGATCACACCGTAACTTGCAAAATCTCTTCCCATCCAAGGGCTTGGTGAAGATATCTGCCAATTGCTCTTCAGTGTTGACGTGTATGATATCAATATCTTCCTTCACAACATGATCTCTGAGAAAGTGATGACGAATTTCTATGTGCTTTGTCTTCGAGTGCTGAACTGGGTTGTTGGCAATCTTGATGGCGATTTCGTTGTCGCAGTAAAGTGGCACTTGCTTCAGATGAATGCCATAGTCCTTGAGAGTTTGCTTCATCCACAGAAGCTGAGCGCAGCAAGATCTAGCAGCAATGTATTCAGATTCAGCAGTGGAGAGGGATACACAGTTCTGCTTCTTTCAAGACCAACATACAAGTGATCATCCCAGAAAGTGGCATGTGCCTGATGTAGACTTCCGATCAACCTTGTCACCAGCATAATCAGCATCCGAGAATCCAACTAGATCAAACTCTGAGCCCTTTGGATACCATAATCCGAGAGTTGGGGTGTGAGCCAAATATCGAAGAATTTGCTTCACAGCTAAGTGATGCGACTCCTTTGGTGCCGCTTGAAATCGAGCACACATGCAAACACTAAGCATAATATCTGGCCTGGATGCACATAAATAAAGCAAAGAACCAATCATGGTGCGATATACCTTTTGATCGAACTCTTTACCATTGTCGTCGGGACCCAGATGATGTTTGGCTGGCATTGGTGTTGTGAAGCCTTTGCAGTCTTGCATACCAAACTTCTTCAGGCACTCTTTGAGATACTTCTCTTGAGATATGAAGATGCCGTTGCGTTGTTGTCGGATTTGAAGACCGAGGAAGAACTTCAGCTCCCCCATCATAGACATCTAATATTGCTCTTGCATCATATAGCCAAACTCTTCACTGTACTTCTGATTGGTGCAGCCGAAGATAATGTCATCCACATATATTTGGCACACAAATAGTTCACCATCATATGTCTTCGTGAAGAGAGTGGGGTCTAGGGAACCAGGTATGAAGCCTTTGCTCTTCAGGAAATATTTGAGTGTGTCATACCAGGCCCGAGGGGCTTGTTTGAGGCCATACAGTGCCTTGTTGAGCTTGTATACCATGTCAGGATGTTTTGGATCTTCATACCCAGGCGGTTGTGCAACATACACTTCTTCTTCAATCTTTCCATTAAGAAAGGCACTCTTCACATCCACTTGATATAGAAGTATGTTATGATGATTTGCATAGGCCAGCAGTATACGTATGGCTTCAAGTCTAGCCACAGGAGCAAATGTTTCATCGAAATCAATGCCTTCCACTTGAGTATATCCTTGAGCAACGAGAAGAGCTTTGTTTCTGACAATTTGACCATGCTCGTCTTGCTTGTTGCGGTATATCCATTTGGTGCCTATTATATTGTGCTTCCGTGGATCAAGACGCTTAACCAGTTCCCATACATTGTTTAGCTCAAACTGTTGAAGCTCTTCTTGCATAGCTTGAATCCATTCAGGTTCCATGAAGGCTTCTTCAACTTTCTTGGGTTCTGTAATTGAGACGAATGCGAAGTGCCCACAGAAATTTGCCAACTGAGTTGCCCTTGAACGAGTCAGTGGACCGGGTGCATTGATGCTGTCAATTATTCTTTCAATCTGCACTTCATTGGCAATGCGTGGATGTACAGGGCGAGGACTTTGTTCTTGCTGATCATTGTCGTGGTTGGAGGGATTGTCTTCAGGTTGAGCATTGTCTTCAGGTTGATCTGGTGCGGAGATGATGTGTTCCTCTTCAGGATGAGCTTCAGAAGGTATGATTTCTCTAGTTCCCATTAGCTTGATTGATTCACTGGATGGAACTTCATCTAGCACATTTGGCAGGTGCTCTCTTTTTGAACCATTGGTCTCATCGAACCGCACATCCACTGTTTCAACCACTTTGTAATGAAAGAGATTGAAGACTTTGTAGGAGTGCGAATCCTTTCCATATCCAAGCATGAAACCCTCATGTGCTTTTGGTGCAAACTTTGAGGTGTGATGTGGGTCCTTAATCCAGCATCTTGCGCCAAATACTCTGAAGTAACTGACATTTGGCTTCTTGCCAGTTAGGAGTTCATAAGATGTCTTGTTAAGAAGCTTGTGAAGATAAACACGGTTGATTGCATGGCATGCGGTGTCAATGGCTTCAGGCTAGAATTTTCTTGGAGTCTTGTATTCATCTAGCATTGTTCTGGCCATCTCAATGAGTGTTCTGTTCTTGCATTCGACGACGCCATTCTGCTGTGGCGTGTACGGGGCTGAGAATTCATGTGTGATGCCCAAGGTATCAAGATATGTATCAAGGCCAGTGTTCTTGAATTCAGTGCCATTGTCACTTTTGATGTGCTTTATCTTGGCGCCATAGTTGTTCATTGCTCGATTGGCGAAGCGTCTGAAGATATCCTGCACTTCAGTCTTGTAAAGGATTATGTGCACCCAAGTATATCTAGAGTAATCATCAACAATGACAAAGCCATATAGGCAAGCAGTAGTGGTAAATGTTGAGTAGTGGGTGGGACCAAAAAGATCCATGTGAAGCAGTTCGAAGGGTCGAGTAGTGGTCATGATTGTCTTCGAGGGATGTTTGGCCCTCGTCATCTTCCCTGCTTCACAGGCACCGCATAAGTGATCTTTCTTGAACTTGACACCCTCGATGCCTATGAAATGCTTCTTCTTTGCAAGGGTGTGGAGGTTCCTCATGCTAGTATGCCCAAGCCTCCGATGCCAAAGCCAGCATTCTGAAGCTTTTGCCAGAAGACATACTGCAAGTTGTGGCCCTGCTGAGAAATCTACCACATACAAATCATCTTTCCGATACCCTTCAAACACTAGAGACTTGTCAGATTCCATTAGTACCAGGCAACGATATTTTCCAAATATTACGATCATGTTCAAATCGCAAAGCATTGAGACAGACATTAAGTTGAAGCCAAGGGATTCAACAAGCATGACTTTATCCATGTGTTGATCCTTTGAGATTGCAACTCTACCTAGACCCAATACCTTACTTTTACCAGTGTCAGCGAATGTGATGTGGCTCTTGTCGGATGGACGTAAGGTTGAGTCCATAAGAAGGCTTCTTTTGCCGGTCATGTGATTTGTACACCCACTGTCAATAATCCATTCTGAAGACGCTGGTGTCGTACCCTACAATGCAGTTAGGGGGATAGGCTTCACGAAGAGAATTGTGAAGCAAAAACATTTGACGAACCAGTGGGTTATGAAAACTTAGATCTAGATTAGGACTAATAGGGAGAGTAGCATGCGATTCAGGAACGAAGTACATAGTAATGTCATTCGGCCATTATCTTGCGCCCTGCAAGATGTTTAAGGTCCCCAGCAATACCGTCAGAAGATTTTGGTTTTCTGCTGGAGACCTTTCCCTGCAAAAAAGAGTTAAGCTTTCTTAGCCACCCACATCTTCAAGGTGGCTTAGAAGCAATAAGTCTAAGTGCAGCATCTGAGAATTTTTGGCTTTGGAGCCCTAGCAAACAGTCTAGCAGGCAGACAATAGTACTCATAAGAATAGGCAGAATAGTTCTTGCTCATATGAACTTGGCGGTTTGATGAACCGCTCTCATATTCATATGCCTGAGTATGGTTTCCCTGCAAAACATTTGCGTTAGTGCGACTCAGGTGAGTCCTCTGTCTGTATGATGCCTTTGGACCGTATGAAGCCTTTGGTCTGAGGTGTGTCTTCTTCATGTGAGGTGTCATGAAGACATTCACAGGAAGATTTTCCAGACACCTTTTCGGAACCCAGATCTTCTTCATGGGTGGTCCATTCCTGCAGTTAGTACCAATGTATCTGGCAAACACTTCACCATTCTGATTCTTAAATAGTACATAGTTTGCATCAAAGGATTCATCAATGATAATGGGGTTAGCACAATTGAAGCCAGATAGATTGGATGGATCTACTGCAGGTTCCTTTGCAGCAACCCACATGGTTTTGGGGTACTGCTCAGGTTTCCAGTAAGAGCCATCTGCATTCATTTTCCTTACGAACCCAACACCCTCTTTCCTAGGGTTTCGGTTCAGAATCTGCTTCTTGAGGACATCACATAATGTCTGATGCCCTTTAAGACTTTTGTACATCCCTGTTTCAAGCAATGTCTTCAACCTAGCATTCTCATCAGCAATAGCGGTGGTTTCCTCAGTAGAGGGGTTAGTTACCACATTAACAGTTGAAGATATTGCAACAGCAGTAGCAGTGGAACATTCAGCAACAGAAGTAGCATTATCACTCTCAATGCATTTAAGACATGGTGGTTCAAATCCTTCCTGAGCGGAACTGATCTGTTTGGCGCGAAGTGACTCGTTTTCCTTTTAAAGATCTTCATGAGTCGCTCTTAATTTCTCAAGATCTTGCTTCCTTTGAAGAATAATCATAGGAAAGCTTTTCATGAGTTGTTGAGAGAGTATCATGACAACTTTCAAGTTCCTGATACTTAACGTGAAGATTTTTTATGTCTTCAATTAAGGATTCAGATCGAGTCATTTCAGCACCCAACAGATCATCGCTTCTGTCTAATAGTTTTTGAATATGTTCCATAGCTTTCTGTTGTTCAGTTGCAATTTTAGCAAGTGTTTTGTAGCTGGGTTTCGAACCACAATCAGTCATCGTTGCTAGATGTTTGATAGTGAGTAGTGCGTGTGTTTACCTTGGCACCACGTGCCATGAAGCACTAGGTAGGAGTGGAGTAGTCCTTGTCATTTGCATCGGTGTCGGTGATGAGGTCATTGTCTTCAGTGTTGAAGATGGACTTGGCGACGTATGCTGTAGCCAGACTTGCAATGCCAGAATCAGACTCCTCCTCAGACTCCACTTCTGCCTCCTCAGAAGTGGACTCCTCCTCTGAATCCATTTCATTGCCAACAAACGCACGTGCCTTGCCAGATGAGCTCTTCTTGTGTGATGAAGACTTTGAGGAAGACTTGGAAGAAGACTTTGAGTATTTCTTCTTCTTCTTGTCGTCAGAGTCATATTCCTTGCTCTTCTTCTTCTTCTTCTTCTTTCTGTTCTCATTGTCCCACTGTGGCCACTCAGAGATGAAGTGTCCAGTTTTCTTGCACTTGTGGCATGTTTTCTTCTTGTAGTCATGAGCAGAAGCTTCATCATTCCTTGAGCTTGATCGTAAGACTTTCTGAAGCCTTTCTTCTTGGTGAATTTTTGGAACTTCTTCACAAGCATTGCAAGTTCCCTTCCAATGTCTTCAGGATCATCAGAACTGCTGTCAGATTCTTCTTCAGATGAGGAAACAGCTTTTGCCTTCAAGGCACGAGTTCGCCCATAGTTTGGACCGTAGATATATCTTTTCTTAGAAAGCTGAAACTCATGTGTGTTGAGCCTCTTGAGTATGTCAGATGGATCGAGTGTCTTGAAATCAGGACGTTCTTGAATCATCAGGGCTAGGATGTCAAACGAACTATCAAGTGATCTCAGCAGCGTCTTGATGACTTCATGTTTGGTGATCTCAGTAGCGCCGAGGGCTTGAAGCTCATTTGTGATGTCAGTGAGTCGGTCAAATGTGTGCTGGACATTCTCATTGTTATTTCGCTTGAAGCGGTTGAAGAGGTTACGAAGGACACTAATTCTCTGATCTCTCTGGGTTGAGATGCCTTCATTGACCTTGGAGAGCCAGTCCCAGACAAGCTTGGATGTCTTCAAAGCACTCACACGGCCATACTGTCCTTTGGTCACATGACCACAGATGATATTCTTGGCAGTAGAGTCCAGTTGAATGAATTTCTTGACATCGGCAGCAGTGACACCTTCTCCAGCCTTGGGAACGCCGTTCTCGACGACATACCATTTGTCGACGTCAATGGCTTCAAGATGCATGCGCATCTTATTCTTCCAGTAGGGATATTCAGTTCCATCGAAGATGGGGTACGCAGCGGAGACTTTAATTATCCCTGCAGTCGACATAGCTAAAACTCCAGGTGGTTAAACCGAATCACACAGAACAAGGGAGCACCTTGCTCTGATACCAATTGAAAGTGCGTTATATCGACTAGAGGGGGGGGTGAATAGGCAATTTTTATGAAAGTCTTCAAAACGTGGAAGTTATGAAGACAAACAGTAGAGATATGCCTATTACTATGCAGCGGAAGTTAGACTACACTAGGCAATCAATGGTCAAGTATCAACAGTGTG
The DNA here is from genome assembly GCA_034509565.1 of Triticum monococcum. Taxonomy (NCBI): domain Eukaryota; kingdom Viridiplantae; phylum Streptophyta; class Magnoliopsida; order Poales; family Poaceae; genus Triticum; species Triticum monococcum. Next base: position 166,108,535 of record CM067846.1, on the reverse strand, counting down.
AAAGCACAGTGACAAATAGCTGCAGTGTAATAAGGACCAGGTAGGAAAATATTATGAAGCCAAACAGATCATACACTCACGTTGTGAAGACAAAAGATAGAACAGACATGCAATGACTTCACAATGAGTAATCAGTATGTAAAAGGAAGTGAAGATGAAACCAGTGACTCGTTGAAGACAATGATTTGTTGGACCAGTTCCAGTTGCTGTGACAACTGTACGTCTGGTTGGAGCGGCTAGGTATTTAAACCTTAGGACACACAGTCTCGGACACCCAGTCCTGAACACGCAGCTTAGGACACCCAGTCCTCACCGTATTCTCCTTGAGCTAAGGTCACAGAGACCTCGCTCAATCACTCTGGTAAGTCTTCAAGGTAGACTCCCAAACCTTCACAGACTTCGTTCACCGGCAATCCACAATGTCTCGGATGCTCAGAACGTGATGCCTAACCGGCTGGAGGATGCACAGTTCTCGAGTGTAATAAGTCTTCAAATCACTCAGACAAGAAGACTTAAGTGATGCCCAATTCTCTCTGGCTCTAGGTGGTTAGGGCTTTATCCTCGCTAGGTATTCTCTCTCTCAAAGGCTTCGAGGTGGGTTGCTCTCAAACGACAAAAGCCGTGCACTAAATCTGAGCAGCCAATCGTTTATGGTTGTAGGGGGTGGGCTATTTATAGCCACTTGGCAACCCGACCTGATTTGTCCGAAATGACCCTGGGTCACTAAGGAACTGACACGTGGTCCAACGGTCAGATTTCAAACTCACACGGCAACTTTACTTGGGCTACAAGCAAAGCTGACTTGTCCGACTCTGGACAAGGTTTGCTCTCATAGTCTTCACTCGAAGACATAGGTTTTTAATTAGGCATCACTTCAGTCATTCGGACTGGTTCTCTTGGACCCCACTTAATAGTACGGTGGTTCCTATGACTCAACACAAAATGAAAGAGAACTACGAAAGATCTAAGTCTTCGAGTTCCATAGGCTTCACATGGTGTCTTCTCTTGTCATAGTCTTCAATGTGAATATCTTCATATACCACCATTGACTTCAATGTCTTCGTACATTTTTAGGGGTCATCTCTGGTAGGAAAACCTAATCAATGAGGGACTTCTACCTGTGTTATCCTGCAATTCTCACAAACACATTAGTCTCTCAACTAGGTTTGTCGTCAATACTCCAAAACCAACTTGGGGTGGCACTAGATGCACTTACAATCTCCGCCTTTTTGGTGATTGATGACAAACTAGTTGAAGTTTTCAACGGGGAATATAGTCTGTGAAATCTTAAAGGATAAGGAATTGTCTTCATAAGTTGCAAAGGCTCCCCCTGAAGATGTGCATATAAGTAATTTGCTTTTGGAATGCAAATGCACATGGCAGGTTGTACTTGTGGAGATCCACTTCACCTTATGATGACATTCCACTATGCATGTGAAAGTATATGAAGATAATGACATGCATAATGAAAAATGGACGTCTGCAGAATGATCTAAGTGCGGAATTTATCGTCGCACATGCGGAATTTATGGTCGCAAAACAAGTTGGCAAATAGGTAGCAGACGACCATCGAGTTTAAGTGTTACAACTCAAAGAACCAAATGTAGCAAAACGAGAGTTGTAAGCACGAAGCAAAATATAGCAAAATATAAAGCACCCGCCCATATGGACCCGCTTGAAGACTATCAACCCCATATGCTTCTCCCCCTTTTGTCAGTAAGGACCAAAAAGGTTTGAAGACATAGAGTGTCTACTCGTTCCCATGAGCAGCAGGTTCGTTGGTGGTGTTTGGTGGTGCTGAAGAGGGTGGTGGTGAAGTAGCATCGTCTTCATCCTCGATAACTCGGGCAGTCACTGTTGGAGCAGAGGAAGAGAACTCAGAGTCTTCAAGTGATGGTGTTCCTTGCAGCACAACCCTTCGAGGAGGTGTGGAGTCAAACTTGAATCACTCAGTGAAGCCATCCTCTTGAAGATCAGCTTCAGAACACATCATCATTAGCCCTTTACATGTACGGCGACAGGTTTCATGGGTAACGAAAGCATTCTTGGTGGCAAGCTTTCGAATGCGATTAACATCCACCAAGAGGCTTTTCATCTGATGCTTCAGCCAGTCATGATGCCTATCCTATTTTTGATGAAGGGCCACAAGAAGCTCTCGGTCATTGAGAACACGAGTGCGCTTATTTGGTCTTGGAGCAGTTGTGCTGTCAGTGGCTTCAGTGGAGGCAGGGCGTGGTGCACGTGTAGTGCCAGCCAACGGATACACCCGAGAGACTGCTTCAATTCCTTCAATGTTTTGAGTGAAGCTCTGGTGTTCTGCATTATGAAGACTTAGAGGTTGCTTGGCAGGTTCAGGATAGATGGCTTCAGCAGAGGTATCCACATCTGGCAAGAAGATACGATGGTTGCGGGCAGAGGGCTGATACAAGATAGTAGAGTGAAGTTTGATCAGCCGCATTACCCAAGGGGCGTAGAACTTCAAACCAAACAGATCAGAGCCTGATGCAGCAAGTTGGCGTATGAAAAAGTCCTGTGCATTGAAGCATTTGCCATGAAGGATATAGAATATCAAAGTCTTCATTGCACCCTCAATCTTGGTATTTGGAGAGTGTCCTTTAATGGGCCAGAGAGTCCGCCTGATAATGTGATAGATGGTTCTTGGCAGATACTGAAGGTCTTCAACAAAGAACTCTGTGGGATAAGCAACATCTTGGGGCAATGGCTTCATCATGGTGAGCATCTGACTCATATTAGTTTCAGGCCTCTGAAAGATGCTTTCAATAGCTTCAGTATGTAGCTGACAGGCTTGCTCGAAGAGATCGCCAGGAGTGGGCAAGCGAGTGAGCTCAATGATGTCAAATGCATTGGCTTCATGATGAACATTGCCGGTCATCCACTCCAGGACCCAAGTCTTCGGATCTCTGTTGTACCCACAGATGTGGAGTGTGGCATAGAATTGGAGTAGCAGCTCTTCATTCCAATGCTCTTGGTCAGTTATGAATGGCAGCAGTCCCACTTGCTTGAAACAATCTAAAGCTATTTCTAGGCAGGGCAGACCAGCTATAGCTTCAACGTCAAGGCGCTTGTGTCGGAAGATGCGACCTTGGTTGTACAGTATGCATGAGTAGTAGCTTCGCTGAGGATAGCTCCAGAACCGATCTGATGAAATCCTTTCCCTTGAGTAGGGGTTCTTGGAGCTATTGAAGAATGTATTGTCTGCCCTGAAGCCATTGATGTTGAAGGAGCCAGGTGCTGATGCAGGACCTGGGAACCTTGGCAGTCTTGGGATTGGCTTCTGTACCTGAGGCCTGTGCTCAACATGATAGTCAAACTGGGGACCTGCAGCAGACTCAGGAACAGAAGTGTCAGGATCAGTGGCTTCGCTTTCTTCTGATGCTTTTGGTGGGGAGGGCTCCACATTAGCTTCACTATTAGTTGTGGCAGCCTCACGATTTTCATCCTCTACTTGACGAGCGGGGGGGTCGGACACAAGCACGTTCTCCGTAAGAACTACTTCTTGGTGAGACGAGGGGACTTGTGGTACTTCTTCTTGTTCGGCTGATGCAGCCGGAATGTCTTCAGCAGAGACATGAGGCCTTGGACCTTTGCGAAGCCTACGCCACATGGGTGACGCCTGTGGAGTTTGAGTGGGCTGGGCCTCATTGTCTTCTTCCTCTTGTGGGCGATCCGCCCATGAGGCATCCTGGGCAATTGGCGTCAACGGACGACCAATGCTGATGAGTTCGCTGTTGTCTTGCTGAGGAAGGACTGCATCATCCTCTACATTGTCATGTTGACCAATGTCTTCAGCAGCGATGGGATCAGCTGCTGGAATGTCTTCAGCTTCATGAGCCTCTGTGGAAGTAGGCTCATGGACAGTCAGTTGGCGTTCAGCTTCAGGATAGACCATAGAAATGGGTTCAACCATCAAGGGCTCTGTGGGAGCAGCCCGATCTTTCTTGGTGTTCCTCTTCTTCTTAGAGGGGGCAGTTTCAGATGCTTCAGGATATTTTCGCTTCCTTGCTTCAGCCTCAACAGTCTTGGTCTTCTTAAGCTCTAAAGCGGTTGACCGGCTCTTTGGCTTCGAGCCAGTTATTGCAGTTGGGAAGACAATCGGAACTTCTTCCTGCCTTGGTGCATCGGGTTCAGCTATAACAGGCTTCTTCTTCTTCTTCGCGGCCATCCTGGGGTCGATGCCAGGACGCCCAAGTGCCTTGTGAAGGAAATATTCCCTAGAGGCAATAATGAAGTTATTATTTATTTCCTTATATCATGATAAATGTTTATTATTCATGCTAGAATTGTATTAACCGGAAACATAATACATGTGTGAATACATAGACAAAATAGAGTGTCACTAGTATGCCTCTACTTGACTAGCTCGTTAACCAAAGATGGTTATGTTTCCTAACCATGAACAAAGAGTTGTTATTTGATTAACGAGGTCACATCATTAGTTGAATGATCTGATTGACATGACCCATTCCATTAGCTTAGCACTCGATCGTTTAGTATGTTGCTATTGCTTTCTTCATGACTTATACATGTTCCTATGACTATGAGATTATGCAACTCCCGTTTATCGGAGGAACACTTCATGTGCTACCAAACGTCACAATGTAAATGGGTGATTATAAAGGTGCTCTACAGGTGTCTCCAAAGGTAGATGTTGGGTTGGCGTATTTCGAGATTAGGATTTGTCATCGGATTGTCGGAGAGGTATCTCTGGGCCCTCTCGGTAATGCACATCACATAAGCCTTGCAAGCATTACAACTAATGAGTTAGTTGCGAGATGATGAATTACGGAACGAGTAAAGAGACTTGCCGGTAACGAGATTGAACTAGGTATTGGATACCGACGATTGAATCTCGGGCAAGTAACATACCGATGACAAAGGGAACAACGTATGTTGTTATGCGGTCTGACCGATAAAGATCTTCGTAGAATATGTAGGAGCCAATATGGGCATCCAGGTCCCGCTATTGGTTATTGACCCGAGACGTGTCTCGGTCATGTCTACATTGTTCTCGAACCGTAGGGTCCGCACGCTTAACGTTACGATGACAGTTATTATGAGTTTATGCATTTTGATGTACCGAAGTTAGTTCGGAGTCCCGGATGTGATCACGGACATGACGAGGAGTCTCGAAATGATCGAGACATAAAGATTGATATATTGGATGACTATATTCGGACACCGGAAGCGTTCCGGGGAAGTTTCGGATAAAACCGGAGCACCGGGGGGTTACCGGAACCCCCCGGGGGGTTACCGGAACCCCCCGGGGGTTTAATGGGCCTCATGGGTCTAAAGTGGAGAAGAGGAAGGGGCAGCCAGGGCAGGCCGCGCGCCCCCTCTCCCCCTAGTCCGAATTGGACAAGGAGGGAGGGGCGGCGCCCCCCTTTTTCCCTGTCTTCTCCCACCTCTCCTAATTGGACAAGGAAAGGGGGGGAGTCCTACTCCCGGTAGGAGTAGGACTCCTCCTGTGCGCCTCCCCATAGTCTGTGAAATCTTAAAGGATAAGGAATTGTCTTCATAAGTTGCAAAGGCTCCCCCTGAAGATGTGCATATAAGTAATTTGCTTTTGGAATGCAAATGCACATGGCAGGTTGTACTTGTGGAGATCCACTTCACCTTATGATGACATTCCACTATGCATGTGAAAGTATATGGAAATAATGACATGCATAATGAAAAATGGACGTCTATAGAATGATCTAAGTGCGGAATTTATCGTCGCACATGCGGAATTTATGATCGCAAAACAAGTTGGCAAATAGGTACCAGACGACCATCGAGTTTAAGTGTTACAACTCAAAGAACCAAATATAGCAAAACGAGAGTTGTAAGCACAAAGCAAAATATAGCAAAATATAAAGCACCCGCCCATATGGACCCGCTTGAAGACTATCAACCCCATATGCTTCTCCCCCTTTTGTCAGTAAGGACCAAAAAGGTTTGAAGACATAGAGTGTCTACTCGTTCCCATGAGCAGCAGGTTCGTTGGTGGTGTTTGGTGGTGCTGAAGAGGGTGGTGGTGAAGTAGCATCGTCTTCATCCTCGATAACTCGGGCAGTCACTGTTGGAGCAGAGGAAGAGAACTCAGAGTCTTCAAGTGATGGTGTTCCTTGCAGCACAGCCCTTCGAGGAGGTGTGGAGTCAAACTTGAATCACTCAGTGAAGCCATCCTCTTGAAGATCAGCTTCAGAACACATCATCATTAGCCCTTTACATGTACGGCGACAGGTTTCATGGGTAACGAAAGCATTCTTGGTGGCAAGCTTTCGAATGCGATTAACATCCACCAAGAGGCTTTTCATCTGATGCTTCAGCCAGTCATGATGCCTATCCTATTTTTGATGAAGGGCCACAAGAAGCTCTCGGTCATTGAGAACACGAGTGCGCTTATTTGGTCTTGGAGCAGTTGTGCTGTCAGTGGCTTCAGTGGAGGCAGGGCGTGGTGCACGTGTAGTGCCAGCCAACGGATACACCCGAGAGACTGCTTCAATTCCTTCAATGTTTTGAGTGAAGCTCTGGTGTTCTGCATTATGAAGACTTAGAGGTTGCTTGGCAGGTTCAGGATAGATGGCTTCAGCAGAGGTATCCACATCTGGCAAGAAGATACGATGGTTGCGGGCAGAGGGCTGATACAAGATAGCAGAGTGAAGTTTGATCAGCCGCATTACCCAAGGGGCGTAGAACTTCAAACCAAACAGATCAGAGCCTGATGCAGCAAGTTGGCGTATGAAAAAGTCCTGTGCATTGAAGCATTTGCCATGAAGGATATAGAATATCAATGTCTTCATTGCACCCTCAATCTTGGTATTTGGAGAGTGTCCTTTAATGGGCCAGAGAGTCCGCCTGATAATGTGATAGATGGTTCTTGGCAGATACTCAAGGTCTTCAACAAAGAACTCCGTGGGATAAGCAGCATCTTGGGGCAATGGCTTCATCATGGTGAGCATATGACTCATATTAGGTTAAGGCCTCTGAAAGATGCTTTCAATAGCTTCAGTATGCAGCTGACAGGCTTGCTCGAAGAGATCGCCAGGAGTGGGCAAGCGAGTGAGCTCAATGATGTCAAATGCATTGGCTTCGTGATGAACATTGCCGGTCATCCACTCCAGGACCCAAGTCTTCGGATCTCTGTTGTACCCACGGATGTGGAGTGTGGCATAGAATTGGAGTAGCAGCTCTTCATTCCAATGCTCTTGGTCAGTTATGAATGGCAGCAGTCCCACTTGCTTGAAACAATCTAAAGCTACTTCTAGGCAGGGCAGACCAGCTATAGCTTCAACGTCAAGGCGCTTGTGTGGGAAGATGTGACCTTGGTTGTACAATATGCATGAGTAGTAGCTTCGCTGAGGATAGCTCCAGAACCGATCTGATGAAATCCTTTCCCTTGAGTAGGTGTTCTTGGAGCTATTGAAGAATGTATTATCTGCCCTGAAGCCATTGATGTTGAAGGTGCCAGGTGCTGATGCAGGACCTGGGAACCTTGGCAGTCTTGGGATTGGCTTCTGTACCTGAGGCCTGTGCTCAACATGATAGTCAAACTGGGGACCTGCAGCAGACTCAGGAACATAAGTGTCAGGATCAGTGGCTTCGCTTTCTCCTGATGCTTTTGGTGGGGAGGGCTCCACATTAGCTTCACTGTTAGTTGTGGTAGCCTCACGATTTTCATCCTCTACTTGACGAGCGGGAGGGTCGGACACAAGCACGTTCTCCGTAAGAACTGCTTCTTGGTTAGACGAGGGGACTTGTGGTACTTCTTCTTGTTCGGCTGATGCAGCCGGAATGTCTTTAGCAGAGACGTGAGGCCTTGAACCTTTGCGAAGCCTACGCAACATGGGCGACGCCTGTGGAGTTTGAGTGGGCTGGGCCTCATTGTCTTCTTCCTCTTGTGGGCGATCCGCCCATGAGGCATCCTGGGCAATTGGCGTCAACGGACGACCAATGCTGATGAGTTTGCTGTTGTCTTGCTGAGGAAGGACTGCATCATCTTCTACATTGTCATGTTGACCAATGTCTTCAGCAGCGATGGGATCAGCTGCTGGAATGTCTTCAGCTTCATGAGCCTCTGTGGAAGTAGGCTCATGGATAGTCAGTTGGCGTTCAGCTTCAGGATAGACCATAGAAATGGGTTCAACCATCAAGGGCTCTGTGGGAGCAGCCCGATCTTTCTTGGTCTTCCTCTTCTTCTTAGAGGGGGCAGTTTCAGATGCTTCAGGATATTTTTGCTTCCTTGCTTCAGCCTCAACAGTCTTGGTCTTCTTAAGCTCTGAAGCGGTTGACCGGCTCTTTGGCTTCGAGCCAGTTATTGCAGTTGGGAAGACAATCGGAACTTCTTCCTGCCTTGGTGCATCGGGTTCAGGTGTAACAGGCTTCTTCTTCTTCTTCGCGGCCATCCTGGGGTCGATGCCAGGACGCCCAAGTGCCTTGTGAAGGAAATATTCCCTAGAGGCAATAATGAAGTTATTATTTATTTCCTTATATCATGATAAATGTTTATTATTCATGCTAGAATTGTATTAACCGGAAACATAATACATGTGTGAATACATAGACAAAATAGAGTGTCACTAGTATGCCTCTACTTGACTAGCTCGTTAACCAAAGATGGTTATGTTTCCTAACCATGAACAAAGAGTTGTTATTTGATTAACGAGGTCACATCATTAGTTGAATGATCTGATTGACATGACCCATTCCATTAGCTTAGCACTCGATCGTTTAGTATGTTGCTATTGCTTTCTTCATGACTTATACATGTTCCTATGACTATGAGATTATGCAACTCCCGTTTACCGGAGGAACACTTCATGTGCTACCAAACGTCACAATGTAAATGGGTGATTATAAAGGTGCTCTACAGGTGTCTCCAAAGGTAGATGTTGGGTTGGCGTATTTCGAGATTAGGATTTGTCACTCCGATTGTCGGAGAGGTATCTCTGGGCCCTCTCGGTAATGCACATCACATAAGCCTTGCAAGCATTACAACTAATGAGTTAGTTGCGAGATGATGAATTACGGAACGAGTAAAGAGACTTGCCGGTAACGAGATTGAACTAGGTATTGGATACCGACGATTGAATCTCGGGCAAGTAACATACCGATGACAAAGGGAACAACGTATGTTGTTATGCGGTCTGACCGATAAAGATCTTCGTAGAATATGTAGGAGCCAATATGGGCATCCAGGTCCCGCTATTGGTTATTGACCCGAGACGTGTCTCGGTCATGTCTACATTGTTCTCGAACCGTAGGGTCCGCACGCTTAACGTTACGATGACAGTTATTATGAGTTTATGCATTTTGATGTACCGAAGTTAGTTCGGAGTCCCGGATGTGATCACGGACATGACGAGGAGTCTCGAAATGATCGAGACATAAATATTGATATATTGGATGACTATATTCGGACACCGGAAGCGTTCCGGGGAAGTTTCGGATAAAACCGGAGCACCGGGGGGTTACCGGAACCCCCCGGGGGGTTACCGGAACCCCCCGGGGGGTTACCGGAACCCCCCGGGGGTTTAATGGGCCTCATGGGTCTAAAGTGGAGAAGAGGAAGGGGCAGCCAGGGCAGGCCGCGCGCCCCCTCTCCCCCTAGTCCGAATTGGACAAGGAGGGAGGGGCGGCGCCCCCCTTTTTCCCTGTCTTCTCCCACCTCTCCTAATTGGACAAGGAAAGGGGGGGAGTCCTACTCCCGGTAGGAGTAGGACTCCTCCTGTGCGCCTCCCCATAGTCTGTGAAATCTTAAAGGATAAGGAATTGTCTTCATAAGTTGCAAAGGCTCCCCCTGAAGATGTGCATATAAGTAATTTGCTTTTGGAATGCAAATGCACATGGCAGGTTGTACTTGTGGAGATCCACTTCACCTTATGATGACATTCCACTATGCATGTGAAAGTATATGGAAATAATGACATGCATAATGAAAAATGGACGTCTATAGAATGATCTAAGTGCGGAATTTATCGTCGCACATGCGGAATTTATGATCGCAAAACAAGTTGGCAAATAGGTACCAGACGACCATCGAGTTTAAGTGTTACAACTCAAAGAACCAAATATAGCAAAACGAGAGTTGTAAGCACGAAGCAAAATATAGCAAAATATAAAGCACCCGCCCATATGGACCCGCTTGAAGACTATCAACCCCATATGCTTCTCCCCCTTTTGTCAGTAAGGACCAAAAAGGTTTGAAGACATAGAGTGTCTACTCGTTCCCATGAGCAGCAGGGTCGTTGGTGGTGTTTGGCGGTGTTGAAGAGGGTGGTGGTGAAGTAGCATCGTCTTCATCCTCGATAACTCAGGCAGTCACTGTTGCAGCAGAGGAAGAGAACTCAGAGTCTTCAAGTGATGGTGTTCCTCGCAGCACGGCCCTTCGAGGAGCTGTGGAGTCAAACTTGAATCGCTCAGTGAAGCCATCCTCTTGAAGATCCGCTTCAGAACACATTATCGTTAGCCCTTTCCATGTACGGCGACAGGTTTCATGGGTAACAAAAGCATTCTTGGTGGCAAGATTTCGAATGCGATTAACATCCACCAAGAGGCTTTTCATCTGACGCTTCAGCCAGTCATGATGCCTATCCTGTTTTTGATGAAGGGCCACAAGAAGCTCTCGGTCATTGAGAACACGAGTGCGCTTCTTGGGTCTTGGAGCAGTTGTGCTGTCAGTGGCTTCAGTGGAAGCAGGGCGTGGTGCACGTGTAGTGCCAGCCAACGGATACACCCGAGAGACTGCTTCAATTCCTTCAATGTTTTGAGTGAAGCTCTGGTGTTCTGCATTCTGAAGACTTAGAGGTTGCTTGGCAGGTTCAGGATAGATGGCTTCAGCAGAGGTATCCACATCTGGCAAGAAGATACGATGGTTGCGGGCAGAGGGCTGATACAAGATAGCAGAGTGAAATTTGATCAGCCGCATTACCCAAGGGGCGTAGAACTTCAAACCAAACAGATCAGAGCCTGATGCAGCAAGTTGGCGTATGAAAAAGTCCTGTGCATTGAAGCATTTGCCATGAAGGATATAGAATATCAATGTCTTCATTGCACCCTCAATCTTGGTATTTGGAGAGTGTCCTTTAATGGGCCAGAGAGTCCGCCTGATAATGTGATAGATGGTTCTTGGCAGATACTCAAGGTCTTCAACAAAGAACTCCGTGGGATAAGCAGCATCTTGGGGCAATGGCTTCATCATGGTGAGCATATGACTCATATTAGGTTCAGGCCTCTGAAAGATGCTTTCAATAGCTTCAGTATGCAGCTGACAGGCTTGCTCGAAGAGATCGCCAGGAGTGGGCAAGCGAGTGAGCTCAATGATGTCAAATGCATTGGCTTCGTGATGAACATTGCCGGTCATCCACTCCAGGACCCAAGTCTTCGGATCTCTGTTGTACCCACGGATGTGGAGTGTGGCATAGAATTGGAGTAGCAGCTCTTCATTCCAATGCTCTTGGTCAGTTATGAATGGCAGCAGTCCCACTTGCTTGAAACAATCTAAAGCTACTTCTAGGCAGGGAAGACCAGCTATAGCTTCAACGTCAAGGCGCTTGTGTGGGAAGATGCGACCTTGGTTGTACAGTATGCATGAGTAGTAGCTTCGCTGAGGATAGCTCCAGAACCGATCTGATGAAATCCTTTCCCTTGAGTAGGGGTTCTTGGAGCTATTGAAGAATGTATTGTCTGCCCTGAAGCCATTGATGTTGAAGGTGCCAGGTGCTGATGCAGGACCTGGGAACCTTGGCAGTCTTGGGATTGGCTTCTGTACCTGAGGCCTGTGCTCAACATGATAGTCAAACTGGGGACCTGCAGCAGACTCAGGAACATAAGTGTCAGGATCAGTGGCTTCGCTTTCTCCTGATGCTTTTGGTGGGGAGGGCTCCACATTAGCTTCACTGTTAGTTGTGGTAGCCTCACGATTTTCATCCTCTACTTGACGAGCGGGAGGGTCGGACACAAGCACGTTCTCCGTAAGAACTGCTTCTTGGTTAGACGAGGGGACTTGTGGTACTTCTTCTTGTTCGGCTGATGCAGCCGGAATGTCTTCAGCAGAGACGTGAGGCCTTGGACCTTTGCGAAGCCTACGCAACATGGGCGACGCCTGTGGAGTTTGAGTGGGCTGGGCCTCATTGTCTTCTTCCTCTTGTGGGCGATCCGCCCATGAGGCATCCTGGGCAATTGGCGTCAACGGACGACCAATGCTGATGAGTTCGCTGTTGTCTTGCTGAGGAAGGACTGCATCATCTTCTACATTGTCATGTTGACCAATGTCTTCAGCAGCGATGGGATCAGCTGCTGGAATGTCTTCAGCTTCATGAGCCTCTGTGGAAGTAGGCTCATGGATAGTCAGTTGGCGTTCAGCTTCAGGATAGACCATAGAAATGGGTTCAACCATCAAGGGCTCTGTGGGAGTAGCCCGATCTTTCTTGGTCTTCCTCTTCTTCTTAGAGGGGGCAGTTTCAGATGCTTCAGGATATTTTTGCTTCCTTGCTTCAGCCTCAACAGTCTTGGTCTTCTTAAGCTCTGAAGCGGTTGACCGGCTCTTTGGCTTCGAGCCAGTTATTGCAGTTGGGAAGACAATCGGAACTTCTTCCTGCCTTGGTGCATCGGGTTCAGGTGTAACAGGCTTCTTCTTCTTCTTCGCGGCCATCCTGGGGTCGATGCCAGGACGCCCAAGTGCCTTGTGAAGGAAATATTCCCTAGAGGCAATAATAAAGTTATTATTTATTTCCTTATATCATGATAAAGGTTTATTATTCATGCTAGAATTGTATTAACCGGAAACATAATACATGTGTGAATACATAGACAAAACAGAGTGTCATTAGTATGCCTCTACTTGACTAGCTCGTTAATCAAAGATGGTTATGTTTCCTAACCATGAACAAAGAGTTGTTATTTGATTAACGAGGTCACATCATTAGTTGAATTATCTAATTGACATGACCCATTCCATTAGCTTAGCACTCGATCGTTTAGTATGTTGCTATTGCTTTCTTCATGACTTATACATGTTCCTATGACTATGAGATTATGCAACTCCCGTTTACCGGAGGAACACTTTGTGTGCTACCAAACGTCACAACGTAAATGGGTGATTATAAAGGTGCTCTACAGGTGTCTCCAAAGGTAGATGTTGGGTTGGCGTATTTCGAGCTTAGGATTTGTCACTCCGATTGTCGGAGAGGTATCTCTGGGCCCTCTCGGTAATGCACATCACATAAGACTTGCAAGCATTACAACTAATGAGTTAGTTGCGAGATGATGTATTACGGAACGAGTAAAGAGACTTGCCGGTAACGAGATTGATCTATGTATTGGATACCGACGATCGAATCTCGGGCATGTAACATACCGATGACAAAGGGAACAACGTATGTTGTTATGCGGTCTGACCGATAAAGATCTTCGTAGAATATGTAGGAGCCAATATGGGCATCCAGGTCCCGCTATTGGTTATTGACCGGAGACGTGTCTCGGTCATGTCTACATTGTTCTCGAACCGTAGGGTCCGCACGCTTAACGTGACGATGACAGTTATTATGAGTTTATGCATTTTGATGTACCGAAGTTAGTTCGGAGTCCCGGATGTGATCACGGACATGACGAGGAGTCTCGAAATTATCGAGACATAAAGATTGATATATTGGATGACTATATTCGGACACCGGAAGCGTTCCGGGGAAGTTTCGGATAAAACCGGAGCACCGGGGGGTTACCGGAACCCCCCGGGGGGTTAATGGGCCTCATGGGTCAAAAGTGGAGACGAGGAAGGGGCAGCCAGGGCAGGCCGCGCACCCCCTCTCCCCCTAGTCCGAATTGGACAAGGAGGGTGGGGCGGCGCCCCCCTTTTTCCCTCTCTTCTCCCACCTCTCCTAATTGGACAAGGAAAGGGGGGGAGTCCTACTCCCGGTAGGAGTAGGACTCCTCCTGCGCGCCTCCCCATAGTCTGTGAAATCTTAAAGGATAAGGAATTGTCTTCATAAGTTGCAAAGGCTCCCCTTGAAGATGTGCATATAAGTAATTTGCTTTTGGAATGCAAATGCACATGGCAGGTTGTACTTGTGGAGATCCACTTCACCTTATGATGACATTCCACTATGCATGTGAAACTATATGAAAATAATGACATGCATAATGAAAAATGGACGTCTATAGAATGATCTAAGTGCAGAATTTATCGTCGCACATGCGGAATTTATGATTGCAAAACAAGTTGGCAAATAGGTAGCAGACGACCATCGAGTTTAAGTGTTACAACTCAAAGAACCAAATGTAGCAAAACAAGAGTTGTAAGCACGAAGCAAAATATAAAGCACCCGCCCATATGGACCCGCTTGAAGACTATCAACCCCATATGCTTCTCCCCCTTTTGTCAGTAAGGACCAAAAAGGTTTGAAGACATAGAGTGTCTACTCGTTCCCATGAGCAGCAGGGTCGTTGGTGGTGTTTGGCGGTGCTGAAGAGGGTGGTGGTGAAGTAGCATCGTCTTCATCCTCGATAACTCGTGCAGTCACTGTTGCAGGAGAGGAAGAGAACTCAGAGTCTTCAAGTGATGGTGTTCCTCGCAGCACATCCCTTCGAGGAGGTGTGGAGTCAAACTTGAATCGCTCAGTGAAGCCATCCTCTTGAAGATCAGCTTCAGAACACATCATCGTTAGCCCTTTCCATGTACGGCGACAGGTTTCATGGGTAACGAAAGGATTCTTGGTGGCAAGATTTCGAATGCGATTAACATCCACCAAGAGGCTTTTCATCTGACGCTTCAGCCAGTCATGATGCCTATCCTATTTTTGATGAAGGGCCACAAGAAGCTCTAGGTCATTGAGAACACAAGTGCGCTTCTTGGGTCTTGGAGCAGTTGTGCTGTCAGTGGCTTCAGTGGAAGCAGGGCGTGGTGCACGTGTAGTGCCAGCCAACAGATACACCCGAGAGACTGCTTCAATTCCTTTAATGTTTTGAGTGAAGCTCTGGTGTTCTGCAATCTGAAGACTTAGAGGTTGCTTGGTAGGTTCAGGATAGATGGCTTCAGCAGAGGTATCCACATCTGGCAAGAAGATACGATGGTTGCGGGCAGAGGGCTGATACAAGATAGCAGAGTGAAGTTTGATCAGCCGCATTACCCAAGGGGCATAGAACTTCAAACCAAACAGATCAGAGCCTGATGCAGCAAGTTGGCGTATGAAAAAGTCCTGTGCATTGAAGCATTTTCCATGAAGGATATAGAATATCAAAGTCTTCATTGCACCCTCAATCTTGGTATTTGGAGAGTGTCCTTTAATGGGCTAGAGAGTCCGCCTGATAATGTGATAGATGGTTCTTGGCAGATACTCAAGGTCTTCAACGAAGAACTCTGTGGGATAAGCAGCATCTTAGATGCTTGAGACTTCTTGAAATATTATCTTGGGATGCCTTGGACGTCCCCAAGCTTGAGCTTTTGTGTCTCCTTAATTCCTGTCATATCACGGTCTCCCTAAATCTCAAAAGCTTCATCCACACAAAACTCAACAAGGACTTGTGAGATAAGTTAGTATAAACCATTGCAAAAACCTTATCATACTCTACTGTAGAAAATCACTAAAATTATTATTCAACATTGCATACTAAATGCCTCTGCATTTTCAATAGTCCTATCCTCAAATAGAATCATTAAAGAAGCAAACATATGCAAACAGTGCAAACATAACATCAATCTGCCTAAACAGGATAGTCTGTAAAGAATGCAGCAACATCCATAATTCCCTAGCTCCAAAAAATTATGAAAGAAAATTCCCACTGTAGTAAATTTATTAGAGCTTAATATGAAAAAGGTTTCAACATTTTATCACATTCTGACTTTTCTAGGGAATTATTGCAACAGCGGTAAACTTTCTGTTTTCAAACAGCAACATGTGGACTTCTAAAATAGGCATAGTAAAGGCTATCAATGCCACTTTTATTGAAATAAAAGATGAAAAAAATTGTTCTAAATAACAGCAAGCAAATCCTAACAAAATAAATTGACGCTCCAAGCAAAACACATATCATGTGGTAAATAAAAATATAGCTCTACGTAAAGTTACCGATGAATGAAGACGAAAGAGGGGATGCCTTCCGGGGCATCCCCAAGCTTAGGCTCTTGGTTGTCCTTGAATATTACCTTGGTGTGCCTTGGGCATCCCCAAGCTTAGGCTCTTACCACTCCTTGTTCCATAGTCCATCGAATCTTTAACCAAAACTTGAAAACTTCACAACACAAAACTTAACAGAAAACTCGTAAGCTCCGTTAGCGAAAGAAAACAAAACACTACTTCAAGGTACTGTAATGAACTCATTATTTATTTATATTGGTGTTAAACCTACTGTATTCCAACTTCTCTATGGTTTATAAACTCTTTTACTAGCCATAGATTCATCAAAATAAGCAAACAACACACGAAAAACAGAATCTGTCAAAAACAGAACAGTCTGTCGTAATCTGTAACTAAGGCAAACTTCTGGAACTCCAAAAATTCTAAAATAAATTTCTGTACCTTAGGAATGTATCTATTAATCATCTGCAAAAATAATTAACTAAATAGCACTCTCCAAATAAAAATGGCAGCAATTCTCGTGAGCGCTAAAGTTTCTGTTTTTTACAGCATGATCAACAAGACTTTCCCCAAGTCTTCCCAAAGGTTCTACTTGGCACAAACACTAACTAAAAGCATAAAACCACATCTAAACATAGGATATATGAATTAATTATTATTAAACAGGAACAAAAAGCAAGGAAATAAAATAAAATTGGGTTGCCTCCCAACAAGCGCTATCGTTTAACGCCCCTAGCTAGGCATGATGATTTCAACGATGGTCACATAAAAGATAAGAATTGAAACATAAAGAGAGCATCATTGAAGAATATGACTAGCACATTTAAGTCTAACATACTTCCTATGCATAGGGATTTTGTGAGCAAACAAATTATGGGAACAAGAATCAACTAGCATAGGAAGGCAAAATAAGCATAACTTCAAAATTTTAAGCACATAGAGGGGGAACTTGATATTATTGCAATTCCTACAAGCATATATTCCTCCCTCATAATAATTTTCAGTAGCATCATGAATGAATTCAACAATATAACCAGCACCTAAATCATTCTTTTCATGATCTACAAGCATAGAAAATTTACTACTCTCCACATAAGCAAAATTCTTCTCATTCGGAATAGTGGGAGTATCATAAGAGACTCGAATACTATAAATTGTTTCCACATTAAAAGAGTAATGTTCAGAAAGGGGTAACCATAATCATGACAAGTTTTATAAATATAATCACTACTTTTTATAGCATAAGTATCATCACAATAATCATCATAAGTAGGAGGCATGCTATCATCATTATAAATTTGCATATCAAAACTTGGGAGACTAAAAATATCATCTTCATTAATCATAGCTTCCACAAGCTTGGGCCAAACATTAATTGCGGCAAATATATTCTCAAAAACATCATCTTCATCAAACATAGCATCCCAAAGCTTGGGCCTTTTCATATCATAAGCATAATCACTCTCATCATTAATAGTATGGATAGCACCAATAGTATAGCAATTATCATATTCTTCCAAGCAAGTGCCAAAAAGATTTTCAAGATCATAAGAAGTATCATTATCTTCCACAATTATATTTTCATGAGGCACAATAGTAATAGGAGCAGCATTATTTGGGTGAGATATCTTTTTACCTCTCTTCCTTTCTCTTTTCTTATTCTTCACCACATCATGTGTGGGTTCAATCTCCTTTTTGGAGCTCCTTATTAATGAGATTGGTTGAATAGGAGGCTCCTCCTCGTTACCTGATTCATCATAAGTAATAATAGGAGGGTATTGGGAAGTCTCTTCCCTTTCATTAGTATTCTCTTCATCTTTTATTTGTTTTCTTTCCATTATGTAACTGGCAATATAAGGATTTTCAATGCAATTCACCGCACAATACATATAAATTTCCTCTAGATCAAAACCAAGAAGTTTATAACGGGCAAATTCCGGAATATAGTTAGTTATACGTTTCATTTCTTCATAGACCATAAGCAAACTAAGTTCATTATAGTGAGCAAGGGAAATCAAGTCATCACAATTTGTGGACATGATTAGATCATGAAACAATTTGCATCGGATAGCTAAATGACCACTTTCATTGCAAAGTCCACAAGTACGGCCAAGAAAATTATAATTTTCAGCACAATCATCTAGCCTTTCTTGCAACAATTTAGTTTCTAAGTACTTATGCCTCATGCAATATCTATCTTCCCTATTTGGTGTGTTCGTACAAACCTAATGCACTCCACAAAAGTTGACATGTTTATAGGAGACATCATCACTAGTGCAATCATCATTAGTATCATGGATATTCAAAGAATTCGTACTAACAATATTGCAATCATGCTCATCATTAACATATTTAGTGCCAAACATTCTAATGCATTCTTCTTCTAACACTTTGGCATCCTTTCCATCATACTCACGAAAGATATTAAAAAGATGAAGCGTATGAGGCAAACTCAATTCCATTTTTTTGTAGTTTTATTTTATAAACTAAACTAGTGATAAAACAAGAAACTAAAAGACTTCATTGCAAGATCTAAAGATATACCTTCAAGCGCTAACCTCCCCGGCAACGTCGCCAGAAAAGAGCTTGATGTCTACTACACAACCTTCTTCTTGTAGACGTTGTTGGGCCTCCAAGTGCAGAGGTTTGTAGGACAGTAGCAAATTTCCCTCAAGTGGATGACATAAGGTTTATCAATCCGTAGGAGGCGTAGGATGAAGATGGTCTCTCTCAAGCAACCCTGCAACCAAATAACAGAGAGTCTCTTGTGTCCCCAACACACCCAATACAATGGTAAATTGTATAGGTGCACTAGTTCGGCGAAGAGATGGTGATACAAGTGGTATATGGATAGTAGATATGAGTATCTGTAATCTGAAAATATAAAAACAGCAAGGTAACTAATGATAAAAGTGAGCGTAAACAGTATTGCAATGCATTGAAACAACGCCTAGGGTTCATACTTTCGCTAGTGCAAATTCCCTCAACAGTAATAACATAATTGGATCGCATAACTATCCCTCAACATGCAACAAAGAGTCACTCCAAACTCACTAATAGCGGAGAACAAACGAAGAGATTATGGTAGGGTACAAAACCACCTCAAAGTTATTCTTTCCAATCAATCCGTTGGGCTATTCCGATAAGTGTCACAAACAGCCCTAGAGTTCGTACTAGAATAACAACTTAAGACACAAATCAACCAAAACCCTAATTTCACCTAGATACTCCAATGTCACCTCAAGTATCCGTGGGTATGATTATACGATATGCATCACACAATCTCAGATTCATCTATTCAACCAACACATAGAACCTCAAAGAGTGCCCCAAAGTTTCTACCAAAGAATCACGACGAAAACGTGTGCCAACCCCTATGCATAGGTTCATGGGCGGAACCCGCAAGTTGGTCACCAAAACATACATCAAGTGAATCACGTGATATCCCATTGTCACCACAGATACGCACGGCAAGACATACACCAAGTGTTCTCAAATCTTTAAAGACTCAATCCGATAAGATAACTTCAAAGGGGAAACTCGATCCATTACAAGAGAGTAGGGGGGGACATCATAGGATCCAACTATAATAGCAAAGATCGCGATACATCAAAACCGTATCACCTCAAGAACACGAGAGAGAGAGAGAGAGATCAAACACATAGCTACTGGTACATACCCTCAGCCCCGAGGGAGAACTACTCCCTCCTCGTCATGGAGAGCATCGGGATGATGAAGATGGCCACCGGAGAGGGATTCCCCCTCCGGCAGGGTGCCGGAACGGGTCTAGATTGGCTTTCGGTGGGTACAGAGGCTTCTGGAGGCGGAACTCCTGATCTATTCTCCGTTCTGGAAGTTTTAGGATACGTAGGTATATATGGGTGCAGGAAGTACGTCGGTGGAGCTTCGGGGCCCCACGAGGCAGGGGGCACGCCCTAGGGGGTGGGCGCGCCCCCCACCCTCGTGGGCACCTCCCTTCTCTCCCGACGTGGGGTCCAAGTCCATCCGGTAGCTTTCCTTCCAAAAATAACTTCTCCAGTTGATTTCGTTCCATTTCGACTCCGTTTGATATTCCTTTTCTTCGAAACACCGAGATAGGCAAAAAACAGCAAATCTGGGCTGGGCCTCCGGTTAATAGGTCAGTCCCAAAAAATAATATAAAAGTGGATAATAAATCCCAATATTGGCAAAAATAGTAGATAACATAGCATGGAGCAATCAAAAATTATAGATACGTTGGAGACGTATCACACATCCATGACATTTTGGGCTGAACAATTTCTTTTTCTATCATACATATGACACTTCTATGACGATAATTGTGACAAATCCCGGTATCATCATAGATGTGGTGGGCTCCTACTTCTATGACAAAAAATAATGACAGAAAATGGGCTTTTCGTCCTGGGCGGGCCGGAGACGCAGCTGCATGACATTCTTTGGGCCGTCCATGACGGAAAAAACCGTGGTAGAAGCGAGGGCGAGGGAAATTTTGGGGAGTTCCTGGTTACGTTGGGAGGTCGGGGGCCGAGCGATGCGTGTTTCTCTCGTACACGTACGCGCGTGTGTGCGAGGCGTTGGCTCTAAATGAACCCGAGCGAGGCGTTGGGCTCTAATTGAACCCGAGCGATTGCACTACAGGCTACGCGTTACTGAACCCGAGCGATCGACCGATGGCTATTAACCGAACCCGATCGAGCAATTCCTTCGCTACTGCTGCTAACTGATGCCGATCGATTGGATGAACAGTGAGCGTTGCGGGGGGGTGGGGGTGTTGGATGAACAGTGAGCGGTGGCGTTGCCTCTGGATGAACATGACCCCGTGGTGTGGTGGAGGGTTGGATGAACAGTAGACGGTGGAGGGGTTCCCATGGAGGGGTGGTTGAACAGGACCCCATGGTGTGGAGGGCTGGATGAACAGTAGACAGTGGAGGGGTGCCCGTGGAGGGGTGGTTGAACAGTAGCCGGTGGAGTAGCGCGCGGTGGAGGCTGGATGAACAGGAGCCCGTGAAGCCTGGAGGAGGTCGAAGGTAGCCCATGGAGGCTGGAGGAGGTTGACGGTGGAGATGAACTGTATCCCGTGGAGTCCCGTTTTGCGGTACGCCACACCCCCCCCCCCCCCCCGATGAACAGGACCCCCGTTTCGACCGTAGGAGGTCCATTTCGTCCGCTTTGCGGTACGCCACACCCATCCCGATCAACACGACACCCGTTTCGACCGTAGGAGGTCCGTTTCCTCCGCTTTGCGGTATGCCACACCCCTCCCGATCAACATGACCCCCGTTTCGACCGTAGGAGGTCTGTTCCTCTGTTCTGCGGTATGCCACACCCCTCCCGATCAACAGGACCCCCGTTTCGACCGTAGGAGGTCCGTTCCTCCGTTCTGCGGTATGCCACACCCCTCCCGATCAACAGGACCCCCGTTTCGACCGTAGGAGGTCCGTTTCCTCCGTTCTGCGATACGCCGGGCCTCGTTTCCATCGCCTGTTCCGTCCAAGCCCTCCCGATGAACACGACCACACATTCCATTCTGACCCAGCCGGTTGGCTCCCACACGTTCTGTTGCCTCCCGATGAACACGACGCATTTCGTTGCCTCCCCATGAACACTACGCATTCTGTTGCCTCCCCATGAACACGACGACGACGCTGTTTCTTTGTTCCGACCCAGCCATGTACACGAGCCCTGGCCGTACGTATGCGCGAGTAGGCATTCGAGACACCGCCCGTATGTACACATACGTGGACATGTTTTCTTTCTTGCACCCTAGCCGTTGTACGTACATGTACATGCTACGTGCGCGCCTGTACTACGATACGTGCGCGCCTCTACTACGACACGTGCACGCCTCTATATCGACCAGTATGTACGTACACATTCGCGACCAGAATGACAATGCTATGTACGCTTCGACCAGATGGGTCCCGACTGTCAGGCACTTCCTTGCGTGCGAAGATGTACCTGGTGGGTCCGAGCAGTCAGGGGGGCGAATCGTTTTGTTTTTTTGCCCGGACGCACTTCCTTGCGTGCGAAGGTGTAGCTGGTGGGTCCCAGTAGTCAGGGGAAACGTTTTTTTCGCGAAATACGGTGGCCCGTCCGGTGGGTCCCCGCTGTTAGGTGGAGGAATAATTATTTTGCATGTAATAAGGAGGCACTTCCTTGCTGCGGCCGTGGACCCAGCTCTCAGCCTCTTCACGTACAGTCCACGTCCGATGGAATCCGTTCCTTGACCACGTTGACCATGCCGCGCCGGGAGCACCAGGGCGTTGGACGACGGCGAGGCCTAGGAAGGGGACGACGCGGAGCCGGGGAAGACACGACAGTGGATGCCCACGCGTAGAGGAGTACGAGGGTTCACTGGTTCACCGTGGTGTGAGGCTGCCGTCGCCGCAGAATAACAGGGGTGTGGGTGAGTAGAGGGATGGCCTAGCCAGCGGTGGGAGTAGTAGGGGGCAGTGAGCCCTCCACCGCATCACAGCCGGCCACGGGAGGCAGGAGCATGAGGCACGACCAGCGCTGGTTTGGGCGGCTGGAGCAAGAAGACCAGAGGTTGAAGAAGCACTACGGCTGTTGGATGGACATCGTACGGTCACTGGGGCTAGAATCATGCATATTGACTAAGTTGACAAAGCCCTCCGTCCCCATCAACTTAGTAGGCCCACAAGTCAGCCTGCGACTATACTGGGTCCCAGCTAACAGGGGGGGTATTCATTTTTTTGTGCGTAATAAGGAGGCACTTCCTTGCGTGTGAAGATATAGCTTGTGGGTCTGAGCTGTCAGCGGTGGTAATGTTTTTTTCGCAAAATACAGAGGCCCTTTCGGTGGGTCCCTGATGTCAGGTGGAGGAATCATTATTTTGCGCGTAATAAGGAGGCATTTCCTTGCATGCGGCCGGGGACCCAGCTGTCGGCCTCTCCATGTATAGTGCACTTCAGATGCATGTCGGTCGTTGACCATGTTGACCAGGCCGCGCCGAGAGCACCAGGGCGGTGGACAACGGCGAGGCCTAGGAAGGGAACGACACAGAGGCAGGGAAGACTCGTCAGTTGTTTCCCACGCGGAGGGGAGTACGACTGTACGAGGGTTTGCTGGTTCGTCTGTAGTTGCCGGAGAATAACAACAGGTATGGGTGAGTAGAGGGATGGCTACGCCAGCGATGGGAGTACGGTGGGGCGGTGAGGCCTGCGCGGCAGCAGAGCCAGCCGCGGGGAGGAGGGAGCAGCCAGTCCCGCCGGCGCTTGTTTGAGAGGCTGCAGCAGCAAGAGCAGAGATTGAAGAAGCACGACGGCCGTTGGATGGCGATCCAACAGTCACTACTTGTGCGTCAACCTTTTTTTTAGGAAAGCCTCAAATATGTGGAAAACAGCATACAGCCCATCTGCCATTATTTCTAATAATTTACAGCCCATTTGCTAATTATTAAGGTTTAATGGAGCCCATATTATTTTTGTTAGCATTACAGCCCATATTGTGGCCACGATTAAAAAATTATACGGAATTTTGCATATTTCGGTGCGGTCCGAACTGTTTTTAATCCCGAAATTTCGACTCACATTCAAACTGATTTAAAAAATAAATGTATATCAATATAAAATCCAACAAATTCTCCACGCATAAAAATTAATGTAATTTAAAATCTAGAAATAAAAAAAAGATATTTGAAACTAATTGCTGGTTTGATGTGTTTTAAAAATGTACAACCCATTTCTCATTACTGATGGGCCATTTTCTCGGCCAGTCGAATGAAAGCACTCCTCGTCTTGAAAGATTTGCAGCCCAACAGGCCTGACAAAGCGACTTACTTGGCAAATCACAAAAAACTGGGATGTGGCCGTGGACCCAGCTGTCAGCCTCTCCACATACAGTACTCTTCTGATGGAATGTCGTTGACCACGTTGACCACGCCGTGCCGAGAGCACCAAGGCGGTGGACGATGGCGAGGCCTAGGAAGGGGACAATGCGGAGCCGAGGAAGACGCAGAAGTGGATGCCCAGGCGGAGAGGAATACGAGGGTTCGCTGGTTCGGCTGCGGTGTGAGGCTGCCGTCGCCGCAGGGCCTGACTAGCGGTGGGAGTAGTAGGGGCGATGAGGCCTCAATGGCAGCACAACCGGTCACTGGAGGCAGGAGCAGGCGGTCTTCCCGGCGCTGGTTTGGGCGGCTGGTGCCAGAAGAGCAGCGATTGAAGAAGCAGCAGGACTGTTCGATTCAAATCCAACGGCTACTCCTGCTAGAATCGTTTGTTGACTAAGTTGAGAAGCCCTACGTACGCGTCAACTTAGTAGGCCCACAGGTCAACCTCCCAACCGGTGCGCCCCAGATGTCCGTGGGAGGAATCATTTTTTTTCACGTAATAAGGAGGCAGTTGATTGCGTGCGGCCAGGCTAGCAGAGGGAGTACGGTGGGCCGGGGAAGCCTGCGCGGCATCACAGTGGGCCACAAGAGGAGGGAGCAGGCAGTCCCGCCGGTGCTAGTTTAGGTGGCTGGAGCAAGAAGATCAGAGATTGAAGAAGCACGTCGGCCGTTGGATGGACATCCAATAATCACTGCTGCTAGAATCGTGTGTTCACTGACAAAGCCTTGCGTAAACAAGTCAGCCTTGAAATCTGTGGCGTGTACAACCCATTTGCTATTATTTTTATAATTTTTACTCATTTTCTAATTCATATGGAATTTATTGCAGCCCGTTTTCTATTTTTAGAATTGCCAGCCATTTTCTGGTCAGTACCAGGGTCAAAAAATTAAGTAAATATGTGGGAAATTTTGAAAATTCGCAAATTTTTGCTGGGGGACGAAATATTCTTAATCCAAAAATTAATAGCCATACTAAAACAAATTTAAAAATAAATTAGTACTATGTCATGTTAAATCCAATGAAATACGTGTAAGATATCAGTGAAGAACAAAAACAAAAAAAGAAACTTATATCCCATTTGCTATAATTTTTTTGGAATTTTCAACCCCTTTTGATATTACTTTTAACAGACATTGACCATACTCTTAAGCCAGGCCGGAAAGCATCCCTCCTCGTCTTGAAAGATTTGTAGCCCAGTAATTCGGAGAAAACAAATAGGCCTAGCTTGGGTATTCTTCAAAAAGAAATATTGGGCTACCTATTTTCCCAAAGAACTCGTGCATGAGCATTTAGCTTCATTTATTTACTTATTTATGTTTAGGGGACCATGAGCATGTACCTGGGCCGGATTCATGTGAGAGCGTCCCTTCCAGTTAATTATGGGCTTCTCTATTGGGCCTTCGTCAGTGGGCTGCATGTTATCAACAAGTGGAAAATGTGTTCCGTACGAAAAATAGTATGCGCTATGTACGGTACGGTGCACTAAAGGATCGAGCCGTGCAACGACTTCCAAAACATTGTGTTTGTTGTTCTAACAACACATTTATTAAACCAACGGACAAAATATACTACTGATTGTATATTGAAAACAGCAGCAGCAGCAACCAGGGCTGGGGGTGCAGTAGAAGCAGTAAGCAGGCCAGAAGAGTGAAGACGCAGCTCTGTCTCCCAAACCAAACATCAGCCATCATTACAAAAGGGCTACCAAAAAAGAACAAGTGTATGCATCAAACTAAATAAAGATCCTACTACACCAAGTGTACGCATCTAACTAACTGGCTCAGTTAGACGTTACTATTTATTAAGATGTGGAGATTGGCTGACGGCTTGAACCAGATGGGTGCCTGACAAGGGAAACTCTAGCCAGCAGGTCGATGTCTGATACTTGCGACCCTCTCTCCTACTTTGGGCTGCAGAGCGTGGCGGCACATATCAGGGTATGGTGCATGCAGAGACGCATGGTACGCTGTGTACACACAGTTTTGCCTGATGAACGAAACCGCGCTGCCATCATGATCCTTGCCATCGGTTATCTCCTAGTTAATCAGATAATTTAGTCTGACAAACAGAGAGCGTGTACCAAGGCTACTTACTAGCCTCCAGTCAAAAATTCCTGAAGGACCAGAGAAGCTGGGATCCTGCTCAAAGACCTTGCAGTGACTGTGATTGTATTCCGCGAAACAACATGTCCGGTACATGCGAACGATCATCAATCTTTTGCCGTCGTCTGATCGAGCCAGGAACCACCTGCAACTGCCATGCCGCTTTTCTTTGAAAGGTTCTGGGATTAGGAAGGGTAGGGACACCAGGCGGCCTACAACATCATATCAAGTTGGAGTCAAATAAAAAAGGGATCTTGATTTAGTCAATCTTAAGAACAGCATGTTATGAGCATGAATATTTTTTCAGAAAATGTTGACAGTAATATAAGCAAGCCATCATGATATCATAGGAAAGTAACATACTGCTCTAACATCTTGTTTTAGCGATGACTGGAGTAGGCCAGCAATACGTCCAGCCATAGAAGGAGTCGACGGCGTAAATGAAGCCCTTGTGTTCAATGGCATCAGAGAACCATGTAGGATGTATGATCCTGCGATGGACGTGCAGATTTATCCACTTACCGCAGTGACCTGTCAGATAGGCGAGACCGTGGTTGAAGAACACAATTAGCCTGAAGTCTTTATAATTCACAGATCTTGTGGGCACTTGACAGATTACAACCTTGAGCAAATCAAACTTGGTATCATGTTGGCTACTGTAAGATTCCGAGTATTCTGGGCCGTGGTGCCAAAGCAGTGCAGTGTTAATCGAAGGAAGGGGGATCAATCGCCGGGTGTAGACCTCCACGAGCATCTGTCGCGATCGTCGACGAGCACCATCCAAGACGTGTTCATGCTGACCCAGTACATACCGTTAATGTAGTTGAGGCTGACGGGGATCAGATCGCAGTCAAGGGGATTGATGCTTGCCACCCTACAATCATTATGCTACATGACATGCCGTTTCTGAAGATCAGGCGGCATCAGCAAGCAAGGAGCTGGCTTAAAAAGCTCCGGCCTGAGGGCTTTGAGTAAACGGTACAGCCCCGACGAGCACACCGCGAGCGGCATGGTACTGAGATTGTCCACACGGGAAACAATGAGCTTGATTACCTCTGTGGGGAGCGAATTCCAACCACTCTTTCAGCGGACGCTGCTCGGTTCTGCCATTGTTAGTGCTTGGGTTTCGGACAAGGGGGGGGAGGCGCCTTAGCAGGGATGGAAGATTGGACGAGATTATGTGCGGACAAAGATGGAGAAGCGAATATGTGCTGCGGGAAGTGGACATGTGATGATGCCTACAGCACGCCACTTGACTTATGAGACACATACCAGCAGCGTAGGGTCATGTCGATGCCAGACAACTTGCTTGAGTGATCACAGTACTGGTACTCCCTACAGTGCTATGCCCTAACTTGCTTGAGTTGAGTAGTAGAGTAGGACTCTGCTCTACTACTAGCACCAGAGGAGTAGTATATTCTAATCTAAAATAGTTACAAACTTCAATGCCCGGGCGTGGAACGACTACGAACCATGCTCAAAGACCGTGTCTACGTGGTGTTTGGACATGGGTGACAACCTCAACGCCAACGGTGCTGCTCCCGTTGCACCGTATGTGTTTTTGTCCTTCCTGTTCGAAATCGTGGTAGAATTCATGATTTATTTTGTGCTTATTCGGATTAAATCTTGTAGTAACTTTCTCATATATTCAACTGGTGCAACGTCCCCTACAGCCACTCCCGTTTCATGGACGGCCTGGTCGATGCCTCACAGGAGCCCTTCGTGCACTGCTATGAGTGCCTGATGCCATTTTGTGGCTCGCTGGCGGACATGGTGCATCACCTCACGGATGCGTGCAGCGGTCATTGCTGGCCCTTGGCGGAGAACATCAAGTACGAGACGTGCTACCCGTTCACCATGCCGGAGTCGCTAGAGGATCGACATGAGAGGGAGGGGGAGGAGATAGCGATGAACGTGAACGTGAGGGGGGGGGGGAGATAGCGATGTCGTGGGAGGCGCAGTATTTATAGCGAGCAATGGCACACCTACGTAAGATATGGACTGAGCTGCACTGACTTTACTGCAGGTCCAGCTGCGTCACTGACATGTGGGCCAGACCCCTGTTAGGCCCACATGTCAGTGACCCAATGCACCTGCAGTTAAGTAACAACTATGTGGGAATATTTGTTGGCGTAAATTATGGGGGAGCGAAGGGGTGGAAATATTGCTGGTCACAACGGATTGGACGAGCGTGGGGGGAGGAGAGTCATGCATGCAGATTTTTTCACACAGGGTGGAGTGGTGGGACCGCCGGAGGGAGAACGAGAGTTTGGGAGGCATATTGTTTCCACACATGGAGAGGAAAAGATTTGGAGACGAACGGGCTTCCTGCAGGTATGGGGAATGGTGCATAATAAGTCATCTTGCATGCCGGGCTAGGTATAGTCTCAAGTCATTAAAAACATACACGCCGCACACATGTTCATATTTCAAGGTGCACTAAATTATTGCATCCGATGATTAAGGCTGGCCATAATGGTGGTATCTTAGCTTGTATCATGCACACGGGAATAGCAAACATGCTGATGTGGCAAAGAATTAAAGAAGAGAGGGGGTTAGAGTAACTAGTGTTCATGCATGCATTGGTAAACACATTTTTTTATGAAGAACGACAGCACTAGTTGAGTACTTTTGCAGACTTCAAAAACTATTCCACCGCCTCTACTATCTTGCTAAAAGTAGGTGAAAATTTTGAATCGAGCCCTTTAAACTAGAAGGGAGATAGTGGTACTCTAATAGCTAACCTTGTTGTGATGACAAGATAGGACATGGCATGCACCTGGACGGAGGAACTAGTCTGCATTGTGCATTTAAGTTTTGTCTGAAGTCAATGTACCTCTACTTTCACCAGACTTATAGAAAAATGTGTCAACATTCACAATGTCAAATCAATATTTTTACACTCATTATAAAATGTAGTTATTATACTCATTATAATTAGTATTGTAGATATTGATATTTTTAGTATAAATTTGGTCATGGGATTTCATTGATGCATGTCAAAGCGTGGAGGAAGCGGAGCTTAGGGCTTGCATTGCCGGTCTCTACATAGGTATTTCTCTTCATAATCCTATAATTTTAGAGACTGATAGCGCTTTTGTGGTAGCGTCTCTTGCATTGGGGGACTATGACAGGTCTGCTATGCGTGACCTGAAGATGAAAGCATTGAGCATCTCGAAGTTGATCAACAATTTTCAATTGTCAAAGATTAGCCGTTCGGCCAATAAGGTGGCACACTTAATCGCTAAGTATAGCTTTGACAATAGATTAGATGGTATTCTTGTAAATAAGTACCGCCCTGTGTGGTGAATATTGTATCGAATGAGTGTACTGGTGTCGCTGGTTAATTAATATAAGGTGGTGTTCAAAAAAAGTATAAATTTGGTCAAACACTTTGCAAACGTTTGACGGGAGTAAAAAGGACCAGAGGGAGTATCATGCATGTGGAGTAGGCAAAAAATTGCTTGTCTAAAAAAGGCAAAAAAATTGCTCATTTATAGCAGGTCGAAATCTCAAAGGGCGCGACCGCGCGAGGGAGGCGAAGGTCGTGGGAGGCACGACGTTTGATGGAATTAAGTGAAGTTACATCCACGCGCCGGCATGGCGTGCGAACAGGCAGAAGCTATACCGCCAGGCCTACGATATGGGTCTAGTAGACATGACATCTAGTGGGTCCCGCATAGGTCTCAAGAACTCTTTGGGGGCTTACAGCCGTTTATCCATTGGGCAAGCCAGCAACCCCACGCCGTTCGCACGCCCTACTCGTCCCCATCTTCTACCTTACAATAGTTCGCTCCCAGCCGTCCCGTCCTTTCACATTAGTTCGCTCCCAGTTTTTTTTGCGGGGTACAACAGTTCAACTTCTCCCAACCCTCCTCCAAAATCCATGGCCTCCCAAATCTCCATGGTCGCCGCTGAGTACCAGGTTGAGCCATCACCGGCGATCAGTTCATCGTCATCTACACACGCGGATCCGAGACGGTGAAAGCATGGCTTGCTCGCATCCTACGCATGTTCAACAGTTCAACAGATGAGTGGGTCGCTGGGCTAGATGTTGAGTACACCACAGTCCTGGGACGAGAGAAGGATCTAAAGGACGAAGAGAGGAAGAAGCCCGTTGTGATCCAGGTTTGCATACATAATGTTTGCTTGGTCTACCACATATGCCATGCCAACGTTGAGTGCCATGATTTTAAGAACTTCCTCAAGGACAAAAGAGTGAAATTCGTTACTGTAGGCTTTAAGAACGACAGGGATGTCCTGCATCGGATAGGTCTCATTGTAGGCCAGCCCTTCGATCTCCAGAAGGCAAGCCTGGTGTCCTCCTCTCAACCTTCAATGTTGACCCTGGCAACAACCATGATTGATCCTTCGTATGCTAAACTGAAGAAACCTCATCACGTGTTTCATCATGCATGGGAGTCGAAGACATTAGATGAAGATCACATCCTGTACGTAGCAATGGATGCCTACCTTTGTTTAAATATCTACAAGGGTTGGATGAAGAAGCATAGCCCAATGTACGGTTCAAGCAAAGAAGCGTCGGCGAAGAGGAAGAGGAAGAGGGATGAGAACGAAGTCAAGGACGTGGACTTGGACTCCGAGTAGGTGGCAGTGCCGTTGCTCATGCTGGTTCTACTGCAGTGTCAAGTGGACTAGTTTCTTAGTTTATTTTCAAGGGTGTGTTGTGCTGAGGCCCCAGCAGAACTATGTTTATGTTCTTTCTCGTTATTTGAACTCTTTAGTACGTACATTAGTACTAGTACTATGTCTTACGACTGTTCTTCTTGCAGTTGGTACTACTGCTCGTATCTTCGTGTTCCTACTGTACTTAATACGTTCGTACTAGTAGTATAATTTGGGTCAGTCGATTTGTGAAAGAAGTTCGACGGAGCGAAGGAGGAAGACGGTAGAAGAGGTGGAAGAAGCCCTTCTATCCATCCATGTTGCATCAAATGGCTCACATGAGTCGACTGACCCAAATTGCTCCTTCAGATTGCGGGATCCACGTGGCATTCAAGGTCTCGAAGGTAGATTCCGCGTCCGCACCCGGTTTGCGGGCACGACACGCGCGCGACCGGCTTCCGCCGCGACAGCCACCATGCGTGCCTCCTCCACGCGGCCGAAGACGACAATGACACGGTAGTTCCTCCTCGCCGGCGTGCTGGAGCACGCGCTCGTCCTCCTCTTCATACGCTGTGTGCATAGACGCGGCTCCACCAGCTGCTCGCATGCTTGGCAGCGCGGCAGCATCATGAGGAGGGACTGCAGACGACATGAGCGGGTGAGCCTTCAGCTTCATGGAACAGGGATGGCGGCAACACGGCGGTGATGGGCGAGAAATTGTTGGCCGGAGCAGGCGGGCGTCGGCATGCGCAACAGCGGCGGCGACATATTGATGAGTGCGCGTGTGGGAGCTTACTTTAGTTATATATATATATAAGGTTGGTCAAACTTAAAAGAAAACCGTACTAGTACACGTAAACATTAGACTTAGGCAGCGTTTTTATTAGTTAGTACCACAGGCACGATACGGAATCCTGTGCAAGCACGTGAACCACGGCCGCGCGGCCGATCGAACGGTGCGTCACCGTGTCGTGCTCGAAGCACATCCACCGAACCTTTTTGTCGGTGTGAAAACAATCCTCGAATATTACTCAACTTTTTTCCTGTGAAAGTTCTTGACACTGCAATATTCCCATATATTTGAATTTATCTCCAGTTTGTGTTTATTTGGATTTGGACGTTTTAGGTGCGCCCTAGTTTTTTTAATACTGATTTTGTGTGTGTGACTGAGAGAGAACGTGTGTATGTGTCCATATGTGTGTTGTGGCGGAAGGGCAATGTGGAGACGGTGTGCGTGTGATACAGACATAGAGAGGTGTGAATGTGCAAATGATCATGCATGAGTGAGACATAGACAGATGCCGATATGTTGTGTATACATGAGAGAACGGTCTTCTAGTTTAGGGCCTGTTTGGTTCCAATAAGTCACCTGACTTATAACTCAGGTGACTTAAAATCAGTGACTTATAAGTCACGCCCGTTTGGTTGTCATCTGACTTATAAGTCACCTGACCACACCTTCCCACCTTGTGTTTTTAATGTAAAGGTGATGGGACCCACGTAAAAAGGGGTCACTTATAAGTTTTAAGTTGGGATGGAGCAACTTATGACTTATAAGTTGGGGTGACTTATAAGTTGGGTCCATTTGGCAAAATAAGTCACTTTTTGCACTTTTCGACTTATAAGTTGGTGACTTATTTGGAACCAAACAGGGCCTTACTTGTGTGTGTGTGTGTGTGAGAGAGAGAGAGAGGGGAGAGAGAGAGACAGAGAGAGGAGCATCCGTAACACAACAACCATCTCTCTCGATTAGTTCGTCCCTCGCACGGTCGCATGCAACACATGCACCAACACGCACATTTTGACACCCTCACCCAGCCCCTGCCCACCTCAAGGCCCGCACAATCTCTTCATGAATACCCATTTCTCTCCTTAGGTTTATTTTCTCTCAATATCTGACACACACACACACACACACACACACATAGAGACACGTAGCACAACACACACACACACTCCCCCGAGAACACAATTCATCCCCATCCAAGGTTATACGGTGACCACTCTCACTTGTGCTTCTTTGCACCCCAACATGCACAACACCTTAGTCTTCAAAGAGGGCATCGAGCAGATCGAAGACGACGACCACACCGCGCTAGAGAATGCGGGGTCATTTGGAAGCAGGGTGATGTGACGACGGCTGGCTGACTCCTCCCCCACCCTCTCTCTCTCTCTCTCTTGCACAAAATTACCAATCCCTCTCTCCCCTGCACAAAATTGTCAATCCCTCAACCCACGAGATCCTTCCCCTTTCGTCCATGTTTTTCCAGCTCTCTCATCAAACATGTTGTCTCTTCTCCTTCCACGTATACAGAATCCAGATGCACACACATCTCATGTATATTACATGTATCCATCTTTCTCACAAACCTAACTTCTTCCTCTCTCTTTCTCTCTTTATCTCTCTGTCTCTGCCTCGTTAGGTTTGTCTCCTACTCTCTCGTCCACATACATACAATCTTTCCCGCCCTATCTGCTCCATCTTCAAAAGCTCTCTCTACACGTTTCATTCACACATTGGGATATGTCAAAATGTTGCTTCTATAATGACTAATGTAGAATTATGGTTGTTTTTGTTGCATCCTACAAAGTAATAACTATGAAATACATTTAGATTCTCATTTGACTGGGATTATGTGAGTTTGAGCATGTTTTGAAGTACTATAGACCTTGTATACATCTTGGGATTCGACAATGATTATAACTATTGAATTGTATAGACCATTACATTCGAAGTCAATAGCCTAATATATTTATTTCACAATTTCAACAAATGATTAGTTCACTACAAACTAAGAAAACAAATGTGTACTCCCTCCATTTTTATTTATGTCCACGTATTAGCATTGGTCAAAGTCAAGTTTTGTATACTCTGAGAAAGCTTATAACAAAAAATATTAACATATTCAATAACAAATAAATACCATTAGATTCATTGTTGAATGTACTTTCACATCATACATATTTGTTATGGTAAATATTTATATTTTTCTATAAACTTGGTCAAACTTTTGGAAGTTTGACTTCGGTCAAACCTAATATGCAGAGTTTACTACTACTACTCGCTAGTTGCTTAGTCGAATCACTCAACACGCCACACGGGGAGTCCAGTGTCACAAAATTTTGAGGTCGGCAGGAAAATCTCCCGCGACCCTGATTCAAGCATTGGGAAGTTACCATCATAGCCTTCGGAACAGGCCTACGGATGACGCTTGGTAGGGGTCTGTTTTCATAGCTTCAGGTTCACCCTACCCAGCCAACCCCACCCCGGCACCCAGAGTAGTACACCTGAATACTCCCCATTTTCTATCCCCACCGCAAAATAGACTTCTCCACGGCACCGCAGCCTTCGTGCTCCTCCCCTTTACATCGGCGCACTCGTCCACCGCAGCGCATCTGCCTCATCGATGACCTCGTACGCCGCACTAGAGCCGGTCCACCGTCGTCGTCGTACACGGAGCCTCTTCCCCGGCATCATCTTCCATGATCTCCGATCTGCTTCCCGGAAGCTGACGCAAAGCGCAGAAGTACCACCGTCATGGACAATGAACTGACTCCCGTTGCCGACCATGACTCACAGAGGCCGCCGCGACCATCGTTCTCCTCCTCGGTTGGTAATGTGTGTATTGAATCACTTAGTAGTACATGTGCAGTTCCAATTTTGTTCATACCTACCCTTCAAATTTCCTGGGTGCTATTGTTCCCATAAAAGTAATTGGTTATAGCCTCCATTGTCCAACAGAATATGAGCTTGTAATTGTGTGTCGCTCCTGTATCACGTTGTGCTTGGGTAGGTTTTTCATCTGCAACCAGTAGTGTGGCAAATGATGGAAAGGTTTTTAGAAATAGCAAGATGCCCATGCGTTGCACGCATCAAGATGCATTTGTATGAGTAGTTTATCTTGTGGGAGAAAAGGATGAATGAGGGAAGGCCTTATTTGCAAATCTGGAGAGAGGTATGGGTGTCTTTTTGCAAAATTCCCATTTGTTTCCTTCCTATCTGTCAGATATAAATCGGATGCCCTATATTGCAAGAAAAAAAGTATAGAGAAAAAAAAGTAGACAGTAAAGGAAGTAGAGATAAATATTAAATATAAAATAAATATAACGGTAGAGAAGAGAGTAGAGATAGCATGTTGAGATTTTTAAAGCGCCATGCGTTGCGATTCTGTTGGAGATGCTCTAACATGGCAGACGAGTGCTTTAATGTTGCCCACAAGATGCACGAGTATTACTAGTACTATATTTTTCTTGCCATGTTGAGATTTTAAAACCACGAGTGCGAACATGCATAGGAGCAATGAAGACCAAACACGGGATATTCGGGACATCTTCAAGGAGCGTGGCAAGTTAAAGAGGAGCTGCGCCGAACCTGTAAAACGAGCTTTGGTAAGTAACACCCTTTCAATTACTTTCATGTAGCCTCGTGTTCTTTGATGCGTATATGTTGTAGTTTCTGTTTCTCTTAAGCGTGGTGTTCTTCGATGTGTAATGAGAAGAGTCTTAATCGTCCTAATGCTTTCGTTTTTAGCTTGATGTAGGAAGTGGGTGTTCTCACCTTGTAGTCTGTTTTTTCCTTTTGAATTCACTTCTCCGAGTTCTGTTTATCTGGCTTCTACTAAATGGATCTGGGTTGCTCTGAGTATTGATCTAAAAAAGAAGTAACTTCATGTCAGGATGCAGTTCCTGTGAGGAGGGAAGTATGGTCAACCTCGAGATCATGTTTCCAAAATGAGGCTGGATTACACACAAGGTGCCAGTTCCCTAATGATGCTGGATTAGACACAAGGTGCAAATTCCTAGATGATGCTGGATTACACACAAGCCAGGTGGAGTCATCAGCTGTTCGTGTCCTCGTGGCATTCGTAAAGGCTAAAAGAAAGTGTGCAACAGCCATTGAGAATGTAGCTGAGTTCCTGAAGAAGCGAAAAGAGCAATCAGATGCTCTCTTCACCCAGCCAAAGAAGAGATGGAAGAAGCCAGAAATAAGCTAGCAGAGGCAGAGCAGGCTAGGCGTCTCCTGCTATCTAAAAATGTTGTCAATACAAAATTTCCTTCATAATAGCTAGGTTTAAATGTTTATCTAGTCAGCATGCCTATTGTGATGTCCGTGCATCTACTGATGTGGCACAAAATGTATTTTTTCGGGTCATGTAATAACAACAATTACTTTCCAAACAATAAAACACGAAGCATTGGACATGGTATAGTTCACGCGCAAGCCCGACATTCCAAGTTCAACTTCCACATCAAACTCATGTTCATAGATATCTGCACATTCATACATAATTTCCACAACCATGATTCACTTCAAAGCCAAAAAAATGTGAGGAGAATTATAAATAAAGAAAAACCTCTACTAGTTCATGCTACCAGTGCGAGCACAACAAGTCAAGACCATGCGTAAATTAATTATATTTTAGTCATTTTTTGTGTTCTAAAATGCCTGTCGGCTCGTGGAAGGACGTGTTGCCGGAACACGTGCGGATTCAATGAAGGCAGGCGGGGTAGTCTTAAGCCGGCTGCACGCGGGCATGGGGTGAGGAGGCGTGCTAAGCCGGGCCTGCAGTGAGTGCGGCCCTCTTGGCTGGCGCGCCGGTTCAATGCCTGCGCTATGAGAGGTCGCGTCCGTGTGAGAGAAATTACGCGGCGAGGAGGCATGCTTAGCTGACTATTCATACAAAGGTGCTCCACCACGTACCCGGTACCCGCGAATGCAGCAATCATGCACCTAGGGTTTTAGGGTTTATTTGTTAACGTCGCCTTTACGTAACACCATGTGTGCGAGACGGCGAGAGGCCGACGGCGTGCGTGCGCCTCTTCTCTTCGTATATGTACTCCACCGTTTGTCTGGTGTCCAAAAAATTATAATAACTACTAGCATTGTGCCAATGCGTTGCCACACGATCAAAGTAGATTAATACATATTCACCGATTTGATAAAAAAAGTCTAGTTTTAAATACGTATATCACTAAAAATATGTTATGTTTCACTCAAAATATATTCCTTTGGCGGTTTTGATGATATAAGGGAGGAATGTTGTTGGTTTCAAGATTCGAGAAGTGGTATATGTCTAATTTCTACTCTTACTAGCAACATGCCCGTGCGTTGCACGGAACATCAAGATCTTGTGGGAGAAAAGGATGAACGAGGGAAGGCCTTATCTGCAAATGTGGTGAAGAGTGCGGGTAAATTGCCATATTTTCCTTCCTATCCATTAGATATAAATCAGACGACCTACATTGCAGGATGTCAGGCCCACCATCATCACCAACTCTATTTTTTATCCCTACTCTTATAAAAAGCATTGTCGGTGATGATCGTGTGCCTGCCATCCTGCAATATAGGCCCTCCGATCTATATCTGACGGATAGGAAGGAAACTTTGCAAAAAGATACCCACACCCCTCTCCACATTTGCAAATAAGGCCTTCCCTCATTCATCCTTTTCCCCCACAAGATAAACTACTCATACAAATGCATCTTGATGTTCCGTGCAATGCATGGGCATCTTGCTAGTTGTTGCAAAAAGCCCATGTGTGTGTGAGAGAGAGGTTGAGTGGAGGAGGACGGAGTGCATGTGTGACAAAGACACAAGGAGTGTGTGTGCGATAGGTATCAGCTTAAAATGAGGCGATAGTGTGTGTGTGCACGATCGAGAGGGCGTGTCTCAAGAAGGGAAGAAAAATCTACATAGATTCAAGGAGCAGGAGAGAGACATGTATGCGATGGTGGAAGCACGAGTATGCAGGTGTATAAACCTATCTAGAGGCTAGCTAGTCGATACATGTTTGTGAGAGAAATACGAGTCGGGGTGCAAAAGCGAGAGTTTTGTGTGTGAGAGAGAGATACGGTAGTCGGGAAGGGGAATGGAAGCAGGAGTTGTGTGTGTGTGTGTGAGAGAGAGAGAGGAGACGGTAGTCGGGTTTTTCTGATCGGTAAACAAATGAATAATGTTAGTCTAGGATGGAGACGAAAAGGAGACCGCAACAAATGTTGTGTCTACAGGAGAAAGAGAGAGAGTAATTTTAGTGGTATGAGTCATATGTAGAGACATATAGGGTGTGTGAGAGAATCCCATAGAGAGAAAGACAAAGTGAAAGACGAGTGGAGACTGTGTGTGTGGCGGTGAAAAAGAAAGCTTAAGTACCGAGTGATACCAGAGAACAGTAGAGACGTGAGAGATAATGAAAACCGTGTAATGTATAATGATAGGGAGAGTGTGCCACTTCTCAAGGGAGACGTCGAGAGACCATGTTTGCGAGGATAGGAGAAACATGAAGTGAGCGTGTGGGTGAGCTAGAGAAAAGAGAGTGATAGCTACCTGAAGGAGCATGCATGCGAGAGAGATGGGCGTGAAAGGAGTGAACAAAAAAGGGATACAAATATTTGAATTCGAGATGATGATACATGTAATCCATACTCGAACCAAAATTGATCTATCAAACATGCATACTCATATGAATTCATGCACATCTATGTTA
The DNA here is from genome assembly GCA_034509565.1 of Triticum monococcum. Lineage (NCBI taxonomy): Eukaryota > Viridiplantae > Streptophyta > Magnoliopsida > Poales > Poaceae > Triticum > Triticum monococcum. Next base: position 166,070,394 of record CM067846.1, on the reverse strand, counting down.
TTTAATATGTAGATATTACTGATCCATACATTTTAGTAGAACATAATTTGGTTAAATTTTTTCGAATTCAACCTTAAGATTTCGAGATCGTTGTATTTGTAAATCAGATTATACAAATAAAGGAGCAGAATTCTTTGTTGTGCTTTTGAAAGTATATATAAAAAATGATGTATATAGAATGTAATTCCAATTGAAAATGGATCCCGCCCCCAAAAAATAGAATACAAACGGGATTCGAATTGAGTTGGCACGGTAAACGTGCACTCTGCAAAATTTGAACGAAGCGGGGAAAGTCGCAGTAACATTCCGAAACCAAAATCTGCGAGATGGATATCACTACTGCCTATCCCTGCCACGCAAAGCCTATCTGCTGGATTTCTATAGGTTTTGATAGGGGTAGGTTTGTAATTTCATCCAAACGTGACGTAACCGCCTCTCACCCGGATTCATACACGGTGGGCGCCAAAACGCAGTGTGTCCTCGTCCAAAATCGACTCCCTCCCCAATTCATATTCATACACGGTGGGCGCCAAAAACAAACTCTCGTCGGCAAATATTCAGTGTATGCGAGATTACCGTCCTATCCCCAACTGACTAATGTTGCTGTGATGTAGTAGAAATTTGAAACGGGGGCTAAGTTTGTAAATTTCCTCGCACTTGAGACAAGCGCGCCCTGAATACATGGTTCCCCCTTCCTCTCTACCTCCCTTTTCCCCATTTGTACTTCGTGGGCACCAAAACACCCTCTCCACCCCACCCTCCTCCGTCCGCCGCCGTCCGCCACCCCATCCACCGCCGTCCTCCTCCACCATGCTGGAGCTGATACCCCGACGCCGCCGTCCATTACAAGAGATCGACATCTCTCATCCACGGCTTCGGACCGGGATCCTTGCATCCCGTCCTCTCGCTTCATCCCCGCCGCCGTCCACCTTGCCGGCGCCGCTCCTACGACTGTCTCGTCCACCGTGCCCTGCCGCCACCGTCTACCATCCTAGATCTGCTTCCATGCCGCCAACAGCCATCACTACCGCAGCACCGTCAAATTCTCAGCAGATGCATACACGGCGCCGCACCAGAGGCGGTACTCTCGTGTATCTGCTCAACTTATTTATCACAACAAGAAAATAGATCGTCACTGCTTTACTCTGATTTCTTGTCTTGGTTGCGAAGTTGCCTTTGTCTGGTTTGCACCTTCAGATCCGCCATGGCACGCTCAACACTAAACTCCCAATGCTTATGGTTTTTCTCTTTTATATTCCACACTAGTTAAATCACAGTAGACTAAATTTTAAAATTGGGTCAGTCGATTTTTCAGAGTTCGCCGGAGTTTGCCGGTGCGATCGAAGGGGCTCGGGTGGTTATGGGGCCTCGTCGAACGAAGAAAACTCGATGCGGGTGGGGGTTGGGGTGGGGGTGGGTTGGCGGAGGAACACAGGCGGTGGGGGCCGGTGGTCCGGCCGACGGCCCGTGCGGTGTTCTGTATGGGAAGAATCAGAGACGAGGAAGAAGGGTTAGGAGACGTAGAATCTTCATCCAACCGCCTGAAATGGTCGAGAGACAGCTGGGAGTTGCATTCTTAATGCGCTCTGGTTCATCATGTGTGGGCACTGCGCAACCAACATTTTATTATCCAAAATCTTCTTGCTCTTCTTTACCATGTTCCTCTTCCGTTCTTCTTTAATATGTACTCTCTCCGTTCCTAAATACAAGTCTTTGTATAGATTCCACCATGGACTACATATGGAGCAAAATGAGTGAATCTACACTCTAAAATGTATCTGGATACATCTGTATGTGATCCATAGTGGAAATCTCTACCAAGACTTATATTTTGGAACGGAGGGAGTATGATAGTAGTACAATATGTTCCTTGTACTGAAGATGAGCAGGGACATTTGCAGTGTAGAGGTCTATACGGTCGGTTGTGATGGATACTTTGAGCCTCTTTGATTTGTAGGATCTTGTAAACATAGGAATAGGATTTGTAGTGGCCTGCCTACTTGAATCCTATAAGAATAGCAAGGAAATGCGGGGAGCTGTGTCGCCTTTGAGAGTTACACTGATATTAACAATACCGCACCTTCACTTGAAGAGAGCTGGTATCCGAAGCCTTTCTAGCTGTACCGGCAATACTAGCACATATATTCCAGCAAGTCCCACTTTGCTGATTTTACTCTGATGCTTAAGGTTTTTCCGTTATATCTACACTATGATCTGTGTAGATGCTTTGTGTCACACTAGAAGCAGTCCACTCTTGAAACTAAACACTGCAATGACTTACAAAATTGGCACCAAGGCATTGAGTGCCATTCCGGATGCAATGAAACTCATACGCTCCCCACCTGTTGATTCTTGTTCAGAATATGATCCTAATGACTATTCTAGCCTCGAGGAGTCAAAGGCAGATGGCCTGTCCTGTTCACCCATCAAGGTGCCTGTTTGAATTTGGCAATATTTTATTGATTGCGGGTATCTTGCATATGTTGTCTTGCATTTCTTCTACTTTTGTTGCACCGCCATCTGCTTAGTTTACTCATCATATATGTCAAGATGCCATGCCCATCCATTATCAATACATATTCCATCTGTCATCATACCATGTTTTTCCACTCAAATGCTGTTCTTGTGCATCAGACATCAAAAAGGAAGAGGGTGATTGCCGAACCTTAAGGAGCACCAGCAAAGTCCTTGAAAAACGTGGTGGTGCCAGAGAAATCAGACAGCACCCCACTTATATTGGCTGTACAACCAGTGACACAAAACGTAGGACCGACTCCACCAGACTCTACCCATACTTCACTGGCCACACCACTAGCCCCACCACACAGGACCTGCACTCCAGCAAAAGGTATACCGATTTCATTTGCCATAGCACCAGCTGTACCACAGAAAAATCCCACTCCAGCAAAAAGTACAGCAAGTCCACCGGCCGAAGACCTATCCCAACTGCAGAGACAGCTAATTCCTGCAGATTGGAACCCCATTCCATTTATTCCCAGTTTAAAAGACAATGTTTTCAATGTTGTTAGGGACTACGCGCATATATTCCCATCATGGAAAGATTATTGTGAAGACAAACCCCATTTTCACATCTTCCTGTCCAACTTACGTGTAAGTGCTATTATTCATGGTTATTATTTTCCTGTTTTCTGCTGATTGAACACATCAATGATTTACATTACATTATTGTAACTAGGCGAGGGTCAATCTGGATAGTCATGACGAGCAAAGCTTGCTTGTGCTTTTCAAGGAAGCATTGTAGCAGTATCAGTGTTACCAGAGGAAATCACACTTTGATGGCAAGTCTATAAACGAATTTCTGGTGAAGTCTCCTGTGCTAAATTTAGAAGACATTGAATGGAAAAACCTTGTTATGCACTGGTCTCGTTCCCAAGATGAGGTATTGCCTATGAAATCACATGACAATTTGAACTTCTACTTTTCCGCATGTGCCTTACGGATCTTTTTTGCATGAAATCTGCTCGAAGAAGAATTCCAGTTTGACAAGAACGACAGGATATCGCAAATATGCTGCCTGCTGCTTTGCTCTTGTTAGTACCTGTTGTCCTGTATCACTGTACTTGGATACATACCTGGTTCATTATGTGACAACAGTATGCATGATAGCTTGCTTATCAATTGTTCGCTCCAAATTATCTGATCTGTATGAATGGTTACATTAGTGTAGAATATATCCAATGCCAATGTTTTTTTTAGCTCTGCATTGTTCTTGTAAGTACATGTTGTCCTTTATCAGTGTACTTATAATGTCAGGTAGTTGTTCATGTACCATCACTCTGCAGCTTATTTTCCTTTGCCCTCCATTTTCTACACATCAGATCTATATTTACTCTTACCCTAAGGTTGGTACTGAAGAAGTTTAGCTATGCATTGCTCTTGGCTGTACCTTTTGCTTGTATCGCTGCACTTACATTTATAGCTACTTGGTTATGTAGCATCACTCTTCATCTTATCTTAAATATTCTCCATTTTTCGTATATTATCACATCTATATTTACTATTAACAAAATGTAGAATAAATGCAATGCTTTTGAAGAAGATTCTGTGGTAAACTTCTTGAATTGCCCCCCCCCCCCCCCCCGCCCCAATCAGCATGGAGAAGGCCTTTATAGAGCCTGTCTTCACCAATAATGTAAGTTTGTCCATCTCAAGCCTTGAAACTCTGTTGTATATATTTGGTTAGGCATGACTGCAATAGCTGTTTATTTTTGGTGTTTGCATCAAATTGCTTATTTGAAGTTTATTATGTAGTTCATAAACAAAAGTTTGTCCTTTCTCAATTTAAGTTTTTAGTTGTACAACCAAGTTCCTTCTTCATACCATGTAAATTAAACTGTACAGAGCAAGTGATCTTATTTTGCATTGCATGTATGCTTCTGTTCTTCATCCGTAATCCAGTGGTGTGGTGAACCAACCCACTACAGCATAATGTCATATTCTGCAATGTCTTAACTATGAACAATGTCATATCATTCTACTATTATTTAAACCATCTCTTTATTTGCCAATTTGAAATGGTATAAATTGACAGCACACTAACCATTGATACTTATGAGTTCTTGATCTGTAATCCAGTGGTGTCGTGAAGCTGCCAACTCCTTCACAATGTCATTTCCTACCATGTCTTGACCTGAACAATACCATATTGTGTTAATGCTATTTTAAATTGTGTCACTTTATTCGTCAGTAAGAAATGTGATGAATTGTCAGCACTGATACTTTTATGTGCAAAACCTATCATCCATCTGCTTGTTTATCTTTCAGAGTGAGGAAGATATAAGTGTTGAACAAGCGCAGTCTCATCATCTTGCTCAGCTGCTTGCGCTGCAGCTCCCCAGCAGGGCTAACCTTTCTTGAACTCTATTGAAGTGCTGTCGGTTTTGTATATTATTTTGTCGGCATGTTTATTTGTATTGGTGGCGATGTTTGATGCCTAGTGTATGTAATTTGCAGTCTGCTTGTGCTTTATTATCATAGTGGCGAACTTTGATGCCCAGTGGATGTAATATGCCGTAATTTCTCTATTGTATAGTCTAGGTTTTTTCTTATTCACGATGCTGCAGTTATTTTACTGTATATATATATCCTGTCTTCGCAGTAAACCGGGCAAACCGTAAAATTACGGTACATAATCGGGCCGTCATGCAATTATGATGTAGGTTGGGCCTGAAACGTGCCGAACAGCTCACGAGCCGGCAGCAGCCCGAAATGAACCCCGACCCATGATTGTGCAAATCAAATCACGGGCTTTCAAAAGGCCAAAATTGACTCGGTCCTTGTTTGGCCCAATCAGATATCGGCTGCGAGCAGGCCAGATGCAAACCGGGCCGTAGTTAGGCCCAACTATATGACGGGCTTTTAACAGGCCGAAATTAATATAGGGCCAAAATGTTAAACGGGCCCTTAACAGGCCAAAACTAATATCAGGCCGAATTACTAAGTGGTCCTTTACCAAGTGGGCCCAAAAGCATAGTGTCCAGTTGACGGGCCAAATCTGATATGGGCCATAATTGAGCCCAAAGCCTCTTAAAGGGCCGGACCTAATCTGGGCCGTAATTTGGCCTAGAACATGGTATGCTTTTAATGGGCCAGATCTCATATGGGCCACTATTAGGCCCGAAGCGTGGCAGGCCATTAATGGACCGTATCAAATATGGGCCGACATTTGGCCCAAAACATGGCAGCCAGTTAATGGGCCGGCCTACTAGGGTCCTCAAAATCTTGTGGGCCTACAACTGGGCCGGCCCATTAATGTTGGCAAAATCTCATGGGCCTTTAGCTGGGCCGGCCCATTATGATCCGCAAGAATCTTGTGGGCCTTTACCTAGGCCGGCCCATTATGGCACACAAAAATCTTGTGGGCCTTTACCTGTGCCGGCCCATTATGGCCTGCAAAATCTTGTGGGCCTTTAGCTGGGCCAGCCCATTATGGTCCGCAAAATCTTGTGGGCCTTTAGCTGGGCCGGCCCATTATGGTACGAAAAATCTTGTGGGCCTTCAGTTGGGCCGGCCCATTTAAACCTGGTGGGCCGGTCCACGTGTCAACATATCATAGGCGTGTCTCGCCCATTGGATGAGTGACACCTGTGCCAACGCGGACCTGACAAGTGTCTCCTCCAGCCAATGATGATTATACACATGGAAAATCCCCATTGGTCGGGGCTTTTAACGGGTTATCGGAACCAAAACCCGAACCGATAGCTTAACGACATTTCGTTACGGTGGATGCCACGTGTCGGTCACCCTTGACAAAAGCACTTCTGTGACACGCGATTTATCGTCATGGAAGTGGACACTTCCGTGATGATAATTTTGGTAATGTCATGGAATACTTCTACGACAGCACATGTATGACTATCTTGATTCTATCATAAATTTGTCATGGATGTACATGCATGACAAAAAACACGACGTACTGTGACAAACACGTATCATCATGGAAGTGTATTTTTTGTAGTATTGGGAGGTTAATATGACCCGGGGGCCATAGGTTTCACTAGTGGCTTCTCACGAGAGCATAAGTATTCTACGGTGGGTGAACAAATTACTGTTGAGCAATTGACAGAATTGAGCATAGTTATGAGAATATCTAGGTATGATAATGTATATAGGCATCACGTCTGAGACAAGTAGACCGACTCCTGCCTGCATCTACTACTATTACTCCACTCATCGACCGCTATCCAGGATGCATCTAGAGTATTAAGTTAATGAAAACAGAGTAACGCCTTAAGCAAGATGACATGATGTAGAGGGATAAACTCATGCAATATGATGAAAACCCCATCTTGTTATCCACGATGGCAACAACACAATACGTGCCTTGCTGCCCCTACTGTCACTAGGATAGGACATCGCAAGATAGAACCCAAAGCTAAGCACTTCTCCCATTGCAAGAAAGATCAATCTAGTAGGCCAAACCAAACTAATAATTCAAAGAGACTTGCAAAGATAACCAATCATACATAAAAGAATTCAGAGAAGATTCAAATATTTTCCATAGATAGACTTGATCATAAACCCACAATTCATCGGTCTTAACAAACACACCGCAAAAAGAAGATTACATCGAATAGTTCTCCACAAGAGAGGGGGAGAACATTGTATTGAGATCCAAAAAGAGAGAAGAAGCCATCTAGCTACTAACTATGGACCCGTAGGTCTGAGGTGAACTACTCACACTTCATCGGAGGGGCTATGGTGTTGATGTAGAAGCCCTCCGTGATCGATGCCCCCTCCGGCGGAGCTCCGGAACAGGCCCCAAGATGGGATCTCGTGGATACAGAAAGTTGCGGCGGTGGAATTAGGGTTTTGGCTCCGTATCTGATCGTTTAGGGGTACGTAGGTATATATAGGAGGAAGGAGTACGTCGGTGGAGCAATAGGGGGCCCACAAGGGTGGAGGGCGCGCCTGGGGGGGGGGGGGGTAGGCGCGCCCCCTACCTCGTGGCCTCCTCTTTTGTGTCTTGACATAGGGTCCAAGTCTCCTGGGTCTTGTTCGTTGAGAAAATCACGTTCCCGAAGGTTTCATTCCGTTTGGACTCCGTTTGATATTCCTTTTCTTCGAAACCCTAAAACAGGCAAAAAACAACAATTTTGGCCTGGGCCTTCGGTTAATAGGTTAGTCCCAAAATAATATAAAAGTGAATAATAAAGCCCAATAATGTCCAAAATAGTAGATAATATAGCATGGAGCAATCAAGAATTATAGATACGTTGGAGACATATCATTATGCTTGTCAAATCCGTACCATAGTATCCTATCCATTATTCAACTTTGTGTGGTTGTCTTAATTGCATGTTTACTTTAGTTGATGTGACTGTGTTTATAAGATATAATCTCAAAATGATCTTTGTTAGACATGTTTAAGGTGATCTATATGTTGTACATTTTCCACAAGAAAAATAAAACTTAAGCACATCTAGTGTCCAAGATCAACATTGGGTGGCTATGTCATGTAGGTTAGGCCACATTGGTATGAGAATTTTGAAAAATTCTTCTGAAGGGAGTACATTCTTGAACTATCGATATTACTTTTACCAAAGATAGAGTGTGTAATAAATGCATTTCAAGTAAAAAAGTGGGAAAGAAGCATCTTACCAAAAGTATCATCACTACCACTACGCCCTTAGAGATACTTCATATAAACTTATTTGGGTCTTAGGACCAAATATTAAACCCATGACACCTTGAGTCATTTGCAACAAAATCTCAGTGCTGACTCAACTTCAACATCTCGACAAATAAATGAATAACTATGGAATCGAGTTCAAGAACCTTAAGATGAATATAGTTCTTAAGGTGAGGGGATCAACCATGAACTCTCTAACCCGTGCCCCCTCCAAAAAATGGTGATGCAGAAAGAAGGAATCATAACTTGTGAAGATGAGTATGACTATGTGATGGCCTGCAAGATACACAGGTCTGTGTAGCACCTTCATGTAAGTATCCCAAATAGTAGCTTTTCTATCACACACAAGTTGTCACAAGTCTTATGTGAAGTAACTGCTTGTGATTTTGCAGAAGCTATTAGTGTCCTTTGAGACAAATAAACCAGAGTAATGAATCTGTGAATATGATGGATTATTGCAGTGAGAGTACTAAGGACTTGGAAGTAAAGTACGTAAATTAAAGATAGGAAGTGAAAGTATTTTCATGTAGTAGAGAGGTTAGCTGTAGAGAAACTTCAGATCATGGTATACCTCGAGTGTGCCAGTCCAACGGTAATTCAGTTACCTTATATAGGAGTTTAGTATTTGATTTGTTTGTTTGTTAGGCGGATCACCCTAAGTTATGAAACTCCTTCACACGGTATTACATTCCACACTATGGTCCTGCTTAGACGTTGCCACAACGTGGTTAACTCCACAATTAAGGTTGTTAAATCGAAACCATGCATTATGTTCGGCAGTTCACTATTATCTCATATTGTCTTCGATCATCATAGATGTATCCACCTGTCACATGGAGGTCACGAATTCTCTAAAAGATATGTGTTATTTGTTTAGGTCTTTAGATCAGGTTACCTGGGCCCTTAAATTGGACAACACACATAGTGCTTACCACAATATAACAACTTACTTGACAAATCATAAGACTATGATACGTCTCCATCGTATCTATAATTTTTGATTGTTTCATGCCAATATTATAAAACTTTTATACACTTTTGGCAACATTTTGTATGATTTATTTCGACTAACATATTGATCAAGTGCCCAGTGCCAGTTCTTGTTTGTTGCATGTTTTTTGTTTCACAGAAAATTCATATCAAACGAAGTCCAAACACGATAAAAATTTATGAAGAATTATTTTGGAATATATGTGATTTTTGGGACTTGGAATCAACGCAAACAAAGGTCCACAGTGTCCAAGAGACACCACGGCATGCCCCAGGCTCTAGGCGCATGGTGGTGGGTTGTGCTCACCTCGTACGTCGGTTGGGGCTCTACTTCGGGTGCAAGGAAGCTTATATCCAGAAAAAAAATCGTGTTAAAATTTCAGCGCAATCGGAGTTACGGATCTCCCGGAATATAAGAAACGGTTTTCGGCCAGATCCGGGGAACAAGAAACAGAAGAGAACAGAGAGGGAGATCCAATCTCGGAGGGTCTCCCGCCTCTCCGCCGTCATGGAGGCCATGGACTAGAGGGGGGGGGACTCTCCTCCCATCAAGGGGGAGGCCAAGGAAGAAGAATAAGGAGGGGGGGCTCTCTCTCCCTCTCTCTCGGAGGCGCTGGAGTGCCGCCGGGGCAAGGATCGTGACAACGATCTACATCAACAACCTTGCTACCGTCAACACTAACTTTCTCCCCCTCTATGTAGCTATGTAACACCTCTTCTCCCTGCTGTAATATCTACTTAAACATGGTGCTCAACTCCATATATTATTTCTCAATGATATTTGGCTATCCTATGATGTTTGAGTAGATCCGTTTTGTCCTGTGGGTTAATCGTGATCTTGGTTGGTATGATTGTATATTTTATTTATGGTGCTGTCCTATGGTGCCCTCCGTATCGTGCAAACATGAGGGGTCCCCGCTGGAGGGTGTTGCAATATGTACATGATTTGCTTATGGTGGGTTGCGAGAGTGACAGAAGCTTAAACCCGAGTAGGTGGGTTGTTGCGTATGGGATAAAGAGGACTTGATACTTAATGCTATGGTTGGGTTTCACAACCTTAATGATCTTTAGTAGTTGCGGATGCTTGCTAGGGGTCCAATCATAAGTGCATATGATCCAAGTAGAGAAAGTATGTTAGCTCATGCCTCTCCCTCATATAGAATTGCAAGAATGATTACAGGTACTTTTTATCGATTGCCTAGGGACAAATGACTTTCTTGTTGACAAAAGCTATCCACTTTTATTCCCTTGCAATTTATTCATAGTTTTATTCTTGCAAAGTACTCGTAGTTTTATTCTTGTAAAATAGTTTCATATTTGTTTTAGGTAAAGCAAATGTCAAGTGTGCGTAGACTTGTATCGGTGGTCGATATAACTTGAGGGAATATTTGTTCTACCTTTAGCTCCTTGCTGGGTTTGACAATCTTATTTATCAAAGAAGGCTACAAACGATCCCCTATACTTGTGGGTTATCAAGACCTTTTTATGGCGCCATTGCCGGGGAGCAATAGCACGGGTGAATATTCTCGTGTGTGCGTGTTTTCTTTATCACTAAGTAGTTTTTATTTCCTATTCTAAGTTGTTCTCTATCTTTAGTTATGGATATGGAACACGAAACACCAAAAATATTAGTGGTACATGCTACTCATGGAGGTGGGAAACCTGAAGGAAATATGCCCTTGAGGCAATAATAAAGTTATGATTTATTTCCTTATTTCATGATAAATGTTTATTATCCATGCTAGAATTGTATTAACCTGAAACATAATACATGTGTGAATACATAGACAAACATAGTGTCACTAGTATGCCTCTACTTGACTAGCTCATCGATCAAAGATGGTTATGTTTCCAAACCATAGACGTGAGTTGTTATTTGATCAATGGGATCACATCATTAGGAGAATGATGTGATTGACTTGACCCATTCCGTTAGCTTAGCACTTGATCGTTTTTTGTTTATTGCTATTGCTTTCTTCATGACTTATACATGTTCTTATGACTATGAGATTATGCAACTCCCGAATACAGGAGGAACACTTTGTGTGCTACCAAACGTCACAACGTAACTGGGTGATTATAAAGGTGCTCTACAGGTGTCTCCGATGGTACTTGTTGAGTTGGCATAGATCAAGATTAGGATTTGTCACTCCGATTGTCGGAGAGGTATCACTGGGCCCTCTCGCTAATGCACATCACTATAAGCCTTGCAAGCAATGTAACTATAGAGTTAGTTGCGGGATAGTGCATTACAAAACGAGTAAATAGACTTGCCGGTAACGAGATTGAACTAGGTATTGGGATACCGATGATTGAATCTTGGGCAAGTAACACACCGATGACAAAGAGAACAACATATAGTGTTATGCGGTTTGACCGATAAAGATCTTCGTAGAATATGTAGGAACCAATATGAGCATCCAGGTTCCGCTATTGGTTATTGACCGGAGACATGTCTCGGTCATGTCTACATAGTTCTCGAACCCATAGGGTCCGCACGCTTAAAGTTCTGTGACGATCAGTTTTATGAGTTTATATGTTTTGATGTACCGAAGGTAGTTCGGAGTCCCGGATATGGTCAGGGACATGACGAGGAGTCTCAAAATGATCGAGACATGAAGATTGATATATTGGAAGCCTACATTTGGACATCGGAAGAGTTCCGGGTAAAATCGGGATTTTACCGGAGTACCAGAGTGGTTACCGGAACCCCTCGGGGGGCTAATGGGCCTTGTTGGGCCTTAAGGGAAAGAGAGAGGGGCCGGCCTAGGGCAGGCAACGCGCCCCCTCCCCTCTGGTCTGAATTGGACTAGGAGAGGGGGGCGCCCCCCTTTTCTTCTGTTTCTCTCCCTTCCTTTCCCCCTCCTAGTAGGAGTAGGAAAGAGGGGAATCCTACTCCTACTAGGAGGAGGATTCCTCCTCCTGGCGCACCAACAAGGGCCAGCCGGCCTACCCCTTGCTCCTTTATATACAGGGGCAGGGGGCACCTCTAGACACACAAGTTGATCACAAAGATCTCTCCCAGCCGTGTGCGGTGCCCCCCTCCACCATAATCCATATCGGTCATACTGTAGTAGTGCTTAGGCGAAGCCCTGCCACGAGAGCTTCATCAACATCGTCACCACGCTGTCGTGCTGATGAAACTCTTCTCTGAGCTCTACTGGATAGTGAGTTCGTGGGACATCACCGAGCTGAACGTGTGCTGAACGCGGAGGTGCCGTACGTTCGGTACTAAGGATCGGTCGATTGTGAAGATGTACGACTACATCAACCACGTTGTCATAATGCTTCTGCTTAACGGTCTATGAGGGTACGCGGATGACACTCTCCCCTCTCGTTGCTATGCATCACCATGATCCTGCGTGTGTATAGGATTTTTTTTGAAATTACTACGTTCCCCAACTTAACCTCCTAAAACCCTCGATGCTCGTTATGTGAAAAATATTAATCACTACTTTGATAATCCTGAGAAAACTACTGTTTGACACAAGAAAAATCTTATGAGCACTCCGGGAGAAGGGAAGAGAAGGAGTATGTATTTCTCTCATGTGCCGGGGAAAAATTAAAAATTCGGGCGTGCCAGTGTACCGTAGTACACAAAGAAAAGTGATACAGGAAACAAGTATTTCATTTATCTCTTTGGATGAACAAAATTATAAGATCCCATAAAATATGGTTGCGCTCCATGGCCTACTAGCGCGGCCTGCCTGACTATGGCGATGTGCGGTCTCCTGGTTCCCGGGGCCTCAAAAAGCTCCCGGTTAATTACTCCCGCGGGTTGCTCCGAGAGATACCTTCCGATTAAGCAGTGTGGTCGTCTTCGTCGTCTTTGCTTTGCTTTCTCCATGCATAATGATGATGGTGTGTGTGTGTGTGTGTGGTGTGGGCGGCGGCAAAGCTCGTGTCCTCGTCAGTACACGTGCCGCTCAAAACATGGCTTCGGGCTGACCACGTTCGCCCTCGCCGTCGCGCCTCGTCGGTCTTGACAACGTTGATTTAGTCAGTGTTGAAGTTGCATGGGTCCTTCTCAGCTCGGACTTCTTGACGATGTAGCGGCTCCGTCGGGTATGCAAGGGGTTGCCTCGTGGGAGTATTCTTATGGAGACCGGCGTTGGTGTAAAACGAATGCTCGCTCGTATCGGCAATGCCGATGTGATTGGCACCTCGTCTCGGCTGGACGCTGAGTTTACGGCGGTCCGCCAAGGCAAAGGATGCCACCTCACATGGCCATAGAAAGGGGACCTGTACATCGGCGACGCCGTGGGCCTGTACACCGGGACCTGTTCACCAATGACCTGTGCACCGTGATGGGTGCGTCGCACTTGATTGAACGCCAAGTCCATGGCAGTCCGTTTTGTCAAGGACGCCGCCCGACGAACTCGTGAGGAGATGTTGTAATGGTTTCATTGCCTTGGGTGGGTGCTACACCGAAAGGGGACCCGTATGCCGGGGACGCCATGGACCTGTACATCGAGACCTATATGTCGAGGACCTGTCCGCCATGGTGGGTGCCTCGTCTCGACTAAACGCCGTATTCGGTGGTTTACCAAGACAAGTAGCACGCCAAGACCTGTACGCTAAGGACCTGTTCGCCATGGTGGGTGCGCTTGTCGGGGAACGTAGTAATTTCAAAAATTTCCTACGCACACGCAAGATCATGGTGATGCATAGCAACGAGAGGGGAGAGTGTTGTCTACGTACCCTCGTAGACCAGAAGCGGAAGCGTTAGCACAACGTGGTTGATGTAGTCGTACGTCTTCACGGCCCGACCGATCAAGTACTGAAACTATGGCACCTCCGAGTTCTAGCACACGTTCAGCTCGATGACGATCCCTGAACTCCGATCCAGCAAAGTGTCGGGGAAGAGTTCCGTCAGCACGATGGCGTGGTGACGATCTTGATGTTCTACCGTCGCAGGGCTTCGCCTAAGCACCGCTACATTATTATCGAGGATTATGGTGGAGGGGGGCACCGCACACGGCTAAGCGAACGATCACGAAGATCAACTTGTGTGTCTAGAGGTGCCCCCCTGCCCCTGTATATAAAGGAGCAAGGGGGAGAGGCCGGCCGGCCCTTGGGGCGCGCCAAGGAGGGGGGAGTCCTCCTCCTAGTAGGAATAGGAATCCCCTTTCCTAGTCCAACTAGGAAGAGAGAAGGGGAAAGGAAAGAGGGGGAGAGGGAGAGGGAAAGAGGGGCCGCGCCCCCCTCCCCTAGTCCAATTCGGACTCCCCATTGGAGGGGGCGCGCCACCTCCTGCGCTGCTGCCCTCTCTCTCCCCTCAGGCCACTAAGGCCCAATACTTCCCCGGGGGGTTCCGGTAACCCTTCCAGCACTCCAGTTTTCTCCGAAATCACCCGAAACACTTCCGTCGTCCGAATATAGCTGTCCAATATATCGATCTTTATGTATCGACCATTTCGAGACTCCTCGTCATGTCCGTGATCATATCCGGGACTCCGAACAACCTTTGGTACATCAAAGTATATAAACTCATAATGAAACTGTCATCCTAACGTTAAGCGTGCAGACCCTACGGGTTCGAGAACAATGTAGACATGACCGAGACATGTCTCTGGTCAATAACTAATAGCGGAACCTGGATGCTCATATTGGCTCCTACATATTCTCCGAAGATCTTTTATCGGTCAGACCGCATAACAACATACATTGTTCCCTTTGTCATCGGTATGTTACTTACCCGAGATTTGATCGTCGGTATCTTAGTACCTAGTTCAATCTCGTTACAGGCAAGTCTCTTTACTCATTCCGTAATACATCATCCTGCAGCTAACTTATTAGTTGCAATGCTAGGCTTATGTGATGTGCATTTACCGAGAGGGCCCAGAGATACCTCTCCGAAAATCGGAGTGACAAGTCCTAATCTCGAAATACGCCAACCCAACGAGTACCTTCGGAGACACCTGCAGAGCACCTTTATAATCACCCAGTTACGTTGTGACGTTTGGTAGCACACAAAGTGTTCCTCCGATAAACGGGAGTTGCATAATCTCATAGTCATAGGAACATGTATAAGTCATGAAGAAAGCAATAGCAACAAACTAAACGATCAAGTGCTAAGCTAACGAAATGGGTCAAGTCAATCACATCATTCTCCTAATGATGTGATCCCGTTAATCAAATGACAACTCATGTCTATGGTTAGGAAACTTAACCATCTTCGATCAACGAGCTAGTCAAGTAGAGGCATACTGGTGACACTATGTTTGTCTATGTATTCACACGTGTATTATGTTTCCGGTTAATACAATTCTAGCATTGTAGCGACCAGACCTCAAACGGTCCAATCTCTGTGCTCCAGTGTCATCCCTGGATTAGTAATGCAGACACCACACAATACTTGAAGGATTTATAACAAAGTAGCAATCACACACTTATTACATCGAGTGTCTCAATAGAGATCTTATTACAATAAATATGGCTTAAGGCCATCTAATAACAATAACAGTGGAAGGCTTGGAAGATAAGTGAGTCCATCAACTCCAACGGCATCACTGAGGATAGAACCACGACCTAAAACTCCTTAATCATCGTCTGAAAAGTCTGCAACATTAACGTTGCAGCTCGAAAACAGGTCAGCACATCGAATATGCTGGCAATGTAACACATAGAGAGTAATGGAATGAAACAGCTATACTATATGCATATTTGGCTGGTGGAAAGCTCTATGTTTACAGTTTTGCGAAAAGCCAATTTTTCCCTACTGCAAAGGAATAAATTTTATTTAACTAATATGGTGGTTGTTGAACATTGAGAATGGTTGACAGCATCCTCAATCCCAATTAAGTAACATCATTAAACAAACCCATCAAATTAAATTTTATAGTAACATGTTGAGATTCACATGATAATCCAGGTACTAGATATTCAAGATGTCCATAACCGGGGACACGGCTAACCATGATTAGTTTATACACTCTGCAGAGGTTTGCGCACTTTTCCCCACAAGACTCGATCGCCTCCGTTTGGTTTCTCGCACTACACGGTGTTTGAGAAACGGATGACCAAGACATAGTCTTTCAGAAGCGCTAGCACCTTATGATGGGTAGACCGTACCACCTTCATCCCCTACATCTGCTAGTCTATCACTGTAAGAGTTCGCACGACTTAGTCAACTATGCTAGAGCCCATAATAGCTTGTGGCTGCACACGGAAGTTTCTAGCATGAAAATCTCATGATCCCTTTGAGCCTGGGTGGCGGTCCAAAAGAAAACAGGCAATCCTGGTATACCCAGGTACCTCAATCCACCCAGATGTGTATTTAAGTTGCCACCTTAGATAAACCATTGATTTAAAAATCTCACATCTGTCATGGATATCACTCACCCAATCCACGTCTACTAGCATAGCAAAGCAATAATAAGCAAACGTAGAAGTAACTCCCAAAGGTTTGATAATAAACAGGTAATAGGTACTACCTTAACTACTTCCCAAACCCACAATTTAATTAGATCCTAATCATGCAATGTGTAAGGGTTGATCTAATGCAATAAAACTGGGTAGTAGAAGGTATGATCAAAGTGTTACTTGCCTTGCCGATGATCCGAGAAACCTAGTGATTCGAAGTAACAAGCGGCGCACTCCGGGTACTCTATCGCAAACAAACAAGCATACAATAAGTACTCAACTAATGCATAGGTAAAGCTCAAATAAGAGATCTAACCAGAAAGTTCAACTTAAGAACTCCGGTTGGCAAAAAGGATCAAATCGAACGAAGCAACGAAAGACAAACGACAAAAGAAATAGGCTTCGATTACTATTATGGATCTAGGGCAATTTTTACAGTGGCAAAAACTTGTTTGAGTTGATTAAACGGAAAGAGGGTTTCGAGACGAAACTCCTGGCGCTTGAATCACCTGATTCCGATAAACGAGCGAGAAGTTATACTAAAACGAAAATCGGATCAGAAATCGCGATCAGAAAAATCACGAATTAATCCGAGAAAAAGAAAAATGACGAATAGTTTAACGAATGAATGTTCGTTAACTGGATCTAAATGACGAACACATTCGTTAAAACGAACAAACGAGCGAACGCTCGCTAATTAGCCTCAACCGAAAAAAACTGTTCTAAAAACGGATCTAAAAAAAATAAACCGCGGCTTTTAAAAAAACCAGGCAGTTTTCTAAAGAAAACCGCCGGCGACGGCGGCTACCTCGGCGGCGGGTCCGACGTGCGGCGGGGCGGCTCCGGCGAGGCGGGGCGACGCGGGGCGGCGGCGCGGGTGGGCGGCGGCTGCTAGGGTTTCAGCCTGGGTGGGCTGACTCTGGCCCCGGGCGATGGCTTATAAAGGCTGCCTCGGGCGGAGTCCCGCTCGGGTACGGCCCGGAGTCGGTTCGCGTTGTTTTTCTTCAAAATAACGCATAGAAAAACAAATAAAAGAAATATTAAACGGACTCCAAAAATCCCAAAATAAATTTTCCCTGGCTTCTAAAATTAAGCCGCACAGGCTGAACATTTATTTGGGGCCTAAATGCAATTTTGAAAAACACACATTTTCCTAAATTCAAATAAAATAGCAAATAAAACCAAATAAAATCTTATTTGATTTTTTTATTAAATCCTCAATATTTCTTTATTTTGGGAAAGTCATTTTATTCCCTCTCTCATATTTTTGCAATGGAAATTATTGAAGACAAAATAAATAAAATCAAATGATCCTATTTTTTTCAAAATTTGAGACGACTCAAATATGAAAATAACGAAATCCCCAACTCTCTCCGAGGTTCCTTGAGTTGCGAAAAATTTCTAGGATCAACCAAAATGCAATAAATACGACTTGCAATGATGATCTAGTGTATAACATTCCAAATTGGAAATTTGTGATGTTATAAACCTACCCCCCTTAAGATGAATCTTGCCCTCGAGATTCGGGTTGGCTAGAAAATAGGTGAGGGTGGTCCTTCAGCAAATCTTCCTCTCGTTCCCAGGTGGCTTCATCCTCCGTGTGGTGGCTCCACTGAACCTTGCATAACTTGATAACCTTGTTGCGGGTGACTCGACTGGCATACTCTAGAATCTTAACTGGTTTCTCCTCATAGGTCAAATCACTGTCCAACTGAATTGCTTCCAGTGGTACCGTATCTCTCAGCGGTATGTCAGTCATCTCCGCGTGGCACTTCTTCAACTGGGATACATGAAATACGTCGTGAACTCCTGACAATCCTTCGGGCAATTCCAACTTGTAGGCTACTTCTCCCATACGTTCCAATACGTTGTATGGGCCTACAAAACGTGGCGCTAACTCTCCCTTAACTCCAAAGCGCTTAACTCCTCGAAGTGGTATACTCGAAGATAAACTCAGTCTCCGACTTCGTAAACTGTCTCCTTGCGTTTAGAATCTGCATAACTCTTCTACCTGGATTGAGCTACCTTTAGCCTGTCGCGAATTAATTTCACTTTCCGTTCAGATTCCTTTATCAGATTCGGTCCAAACAACTGGCGATCTCCAACTTCATCCTAGGACAATGGGGTCCTGCACCTCCTTCCGTACAAGGCTTCGAAAGGGGCCATCTTCAAACTGGATTGGTAGCTGTTGTTGTAAGAGAACTCTGGTATGGCAAATTCTCATCCCAAGTAGATCCGTAATCTAGCGCACAAGCTCTTAGCATATCCTCCAAGATCTGGTTGACTCTCTCAGTCTGTCCATCTGTCTGCGGGTGGAAAGCTGTGCTAAACTCTAGTCTGGTTCCCAAAGTCTCATGTAACTGATTCCATAACTTTGAAGTAAACTGGGTTCCTCTATCCGATACAATGCTCCTTGGAACTCCATGCAGACATACGATCCTGGTCATGTATATCTTTGCCAACTTCGCACTGGTATAGGTAGTCTTCACTGGAATGAAATGAGCTACCTTTGTCAAATGATAAACTACAACCCATATCGAGTCATAGCCTGAACGTGTTCTGGGCAATCCTGTAATAAAATCCATGCCTAGCTTATCCCACTTCCATTCGGGTATCGGCAATGCTTGTAGCAATCCTGCTGGCTTCTGATGCTCTGCCTTCACTCTCTGACATACATCACAAACTACTACGTACTCCGCAATATCCTTCTTCATTCCGGTCCACCAGAAAATATCCTTCAAATCCAAATACATCTTGGTATTTCCTGGGTGAATTGAATATGGTGAATGATGGGCCTCTTGCAGAATTAGCTTCCTAATCTCCAAATCATTTGGCACATAAATACGGTCTTCAAACCATATGGTATCGTGCTCATCCTCACAAAATCCCTTAGCTTTTCCTTTGCTAATTTTCTCCTTAATAGACGGAATCTCCTTGTCAGTCCTTTGGGCTTCTCTAATTGTATCCATCAATGTAGACTGAATCTCCAATACTGCTACATAGCCTCTCGGGACTATCTCTAAACATAACTCTCAAAGATTTTCGGCTAACTCCCTTGGTAATTCTCCCGTCATTAGGGTGTTGACATGGCTCTTATGGCTTAATGCGCCAGCTACTACGTTAGCCTTTCCGGGGTGATAATGCAATATCATATCATAATCCTTGATGAGCTCCAACCATCTCCTTTGTCTGAGATTCAACTCCTTCTGTGTGAAAATATACTTCAAACTCTTATGATCCGTATACACCTTGCAATGGTTTCCAATCAGAAAATATCTCCAAGTCTTCAGTGCATGCACTACGGCTGCTAACTCCAAATCATGCGTAGCATAATTCAACTCATGAGGCTTAAGCTGTCGTGAGGCATATGAAACAACTCTCCCTTCCTGCATAAGTACTGCTCCAAGTCCTCGACGTGAAGCGTCGCAATACACCTCATTATCCTTGGTCTGGTCTGGCAAAATCAACACTGGTGAAGTAACCAAATGTTTCTTCAACTCTTGAAAACTAGCCTCACATTCCTCCGTCCATATGACGTTGGTATCCTTGTTCAACAACTCCGTCATAGGCTTCGCAATCTTTGAGAAATTCTCAATAAACCTCCGGTAGTATCCTGCGAGTCCAAGAAAACTCTGGATCTCTCGCACGGTGGTTGGTGCTTCCCACTCGGTCACGGTATCAACTTTAGTGGGATCTACTTCTATACCTTCTCCGGATATAACGTGTCCGAGAAATCCAACTTCCTTCAACCAAAACTCACATTTGCTAAACTTGGCATATAACTGATGCTCTCTGAGCTTTCCAAGAACAAAACGCAAATGTTCCTTATGCTCCTCTTCATTCTTCGAGTAAACCAGGATATCATCAATGAACACTACGATGAACTTATCCAAGAACTCCATAAACACCTTGTTCATCATGTTCATAAAATATGCAGGTGCGTTAGTCAGACCAAATGACATAATGGTATACTCGTACAACCCATACCTGGTGGTAAAAGCCGTCTTGGGTATATCCTGTTCCTGAATCTTCAACTGGTGGTATCCTGATCGCAGATTGATCTTGGAAAATACCTTAGCTCCTTGCAATCGATCAAACAGATCATTGATCATCGGTAGTGGGTACTTGTTCTTGATGGTTACTTCATTGAATCCTCGATAATCGACAACCATCCTTGACGATCCATCCTTCTTCTCCACTAGAAGTACTGGCGATCCCCAAGGTGAAGAACTTGGGCGAATATATCCTTTATCTAGTAACTCTTTAATTTGCTTCTTAATTTCCACCAAATCCTTTGCAGGCATCCTATATGGTCTCTTTGATATTGGCCCTGTGCCTGGCAATAGCTCAATCAAAAACTAAATATCTCTATCCGGTGGCATGCCCGGCAACTCTTCTGGAAATACTTCGGGGAAATCCTTCACTACTGGTACTTCCTCCTGCACAACTCTTGTTAAGCAATTTACTTGAGTCCTCTTTGGCGCATGTCGGGATACATACTTGATCCTTCTCCCTTTTGGGGTGGTAAGCAAAATTGACTTACTAGCACATTCAATATTCCCTTCATACTTTGATAACCAATCCATGCCTAATATCACATCCAATCCTTGGGATTCCAATACTATTAGGTCTGAGGGAGAAACATAGTTACCAATCCTTAATGGTAACCGATCACACCATAGACTAGCCATACATTCTGCTCCAGGCGAGGTTACTAACATGGGTGACCTAAGGGCTTGGGTTGGCAGTTTATACTTATCCACAAATCCCCTTGATATGTATGAATGCGCTGCACCAGTATCGAAAAGAACGAGTGCAGTAAATGACTTAACCAAAAACTTACCGATTACTGCATCCGGCTGCTCTTCAACCTCCTCCACATTAACATGGTTCACCTGTCCCTTGTTGAAAGGGTTGGGCTTCTTCCCAGAGCTTCCATTGCCATTTCCATTCTGTGATTCAGGACATTCATTGGCATAATGTCCGGTCTTCTGGCATTTAAAGCAAGTGACTTGGCTCAGGTCTTTCTTGGCTGGGGTTGATGGGTTGGTGCGGTTCTCGCCGTTGCTTCCTCCATTCCCATTACCATTCCTGGGGCCATTGTGATTGTGCATGCTACCTCCTCCATGGGTATGCTGAAAATGTCCTCCCGGTCTAGGGGTAAATCATGGCTTTTGCCGAGCTCCTGAATTGTACTTTACTTGTGCATACTTCCTCTTGCAATTTTCAATTTGCTGCTGCTTCCCTTCAATCATAAGAGCACAATCTACCAACTCCTGGTAGTTGTTGAAGGTGGCTACCATAAGCTGCATGCTCAACTCATCATTCAGTCCTTCCAGAAACATCTCCTGCTTAGCTGCATCCGTAGCAACGTCATCTGGGGCATAACGTGCTAGCTTACTAAAGTCCTCCACATACTGGCCAACTGTCCGTCCTCCTTGGCGCAAGTTGCGAAACTCTCGCTTCTTCATGGCCATAGCTCATGATGAAACATGGGCAGTTCGAAAAGACTGCTGAAACTGGTCCCATGTGACAGTATCGATAGGGAAAGTGGCTGTGAAATTCTCCCACCATGATGCTGCGGGTCCTTTAGGCTGATGTGCGGCAAACTTCACCTCTCCGCATCCGTGCATCCTGCTGTTGTCAACTCTCTAGCTGTCTTGCGGAGCCAATCATCTGCTACTATCGGCTCGGTGCTACTAGAAAACACCGGCGGATTCAGCCTAAGAAATCGGGCTAAGTGATCAACAGGTGGTGGTGGTGGTGGTGGTGGTGGGTTGTTGTTGTTGTTGTTGTTCCCCTGATTCTGATTCTGGACTAGCAACTGCATCAATGTGTTCTGCTGCTGGATCAACTGAGTGAGCTCCGGTGGAAAGGTAAATCCGGGGTCACGTCTCGGAGGCATCTGAGGCTTTAGAAAAGATGAGATTTAAGAATAGAGGGGGTCTAAAGAGAAAACACTACCCATATGCACATGAGGCAAAAGCAAACAATTCACTTCATTCAATCAAACAAGGGCATACAATCGATCTAACTATCGCAAAAGTGCTTGGACTACTATATTTACATGGTGGACTACTACTACTGATGAGGTGGTCTACTAGAAATATTCTTCGGTTGCAGACTCCATGATATCTGCTCCAGCTTCATCAACATAGTCATCATCGCGATCATCGGGATCCGAGTCGGTGTCATCAATGATGATGTAGTCTTCCGGGCGAATCTCCTTGGGTTCTTCGTCTTCCTCTACTAGCGTAGGGCCTCCCATAAATATCCCGATCTTCATTGTTAGGTCAGCATTCTTATCCACTAATATTTCAATTTCTTCTTCATAATCTTCACGTGTAGCCTTGAGTTCTTCCTCCAGTTCCCCTATTCTTGTCCTTGCCTTCTTTAGGTCTATCATGTCGGCGCACATCCGGTTCTCATGACGTCGAATGTGCTGGTTTAACTCCTGGATAAAAGCTGCAATTGATCTATCCTTTCTGGTGCTGATCATTTCCCAGTGCTTATCCCGGCGCCCACAAATCTGGTAGATAGTATCCTTGAGATCATTGCGGTAGACTTCTCAAATGCGTCCCATGGCGATGTGAGTTGCCCTGCTCTTTCCTAGACTCCAAGTTGGTGCATCAAAAGAAAACTCTATGGGCTCAGTGACTAGCATAAACGTCCTTCCTGGAACTTGAACTTGAATCATCCATCGCTCTTCTTCAGGTAAAGTGGCGTTGTAGGTCCCGGTGAAGCTTGGTACTCCTATGTTCAGGTATCTAGTGACTTCCTTCAAGTGACGTCCAAAGGGTGTATCTTTATCTGGTTGCGTGAACTTGTTCCTTGCATCCGCCATCCTAAAGAGTAGAAAAGATGAGAGGTCAGAAGAGAAGAGTGAGTAGTGATCTAGGTCTTTAGCTTAGTGGTCGTGTCCTACAGTCAGCGTGTGCTCTGATACCATCTTGTAGCGACCAAACCTCAAACGGTCCAATCTATGTGCTCCAGTGTCATCCCTGGATCAGTAATGCTGACACCACACAGTACTTGAAGGATTTATAATAGAGTAGCAATCACACACTTATTACATCGAGTGTGTCAATAGAGATCTTATTACAATAAATATGGCTTAAGTCCATCTAATAACGATAACAGCGGAAGGCTTGGAAGATAAGTGAGTCCATCAACTCCAACGGCATCATTGAGTATAGAACCACGACCTAAAACTCCTTAATCATCGTCTGAAAAGTCTGCAACATTAACGCTGCAGCCCGAAAATGGGTCAGCACATGGAATATGCTGGCAATGTAACACATAGAGAGTAATGGAATGAAACAGCTATACTATATGCATATTTGGCTGGTGGAAAGCTCTATGGTTACAGTTTTGCGAAAAGCCAAATTTTCCCTACTACGAAGGAATACATTTTATTTAACTAATATGGTGGTTGTTGAACATTGAGAACGGTTGACAGCATCCTCAATCCCAATTCAGTAACATCATTAAACAAACCCATCAAATTAAATGTTATAGTAACATGTTGAGATTCACATGATAATCCAGATACTATATACTCAAGATGTCCATAACCGGGGACACGGCTAACCATGATTAGTTTATACACTCTACAGAGGTTTGCGCACTTTTCCCCACAAGACTCGATCGCCTCCGTTTGGTTTCTCGCACTACACGGTGTTTGAGAAACGGATGACCGAGACATAGTCTTTCAGAAGCGCTAGCACCTTATGATGGGTAGACCGTACCACCTTCATCCCCTACATCTGCTAGTCTACCACTGTAAGAGTTCGCACGACTTAGTCAACTATGCTAGAGCCCATAATAGCTTGTGGCTGCACACGGAAGTTTCTAGCATGAAAATCTCATGATCCCTTTGAGCCTGGGTGGCGGTCCAAAAGAAAACAGGCAATCCTGGTATACCCAGGTACCTCAATCCACCCAGATGTGTATTTAAGTTGCCACCTTAGATAAACCATTGATTTAAAAATCTCACATCTGTCATGGATATCACTCACCCAATCCACGTCTACTAGCATAGCAAAGCAATAATAAGCAAACGTAGAAGTAACTCCCAAAGGTTTGATAATAAACAGGTAATAGATACTACCTTAACTACTTCCCAAACCCACAATTTAATTAGATCCTAATCATGCAATGTGTAAGGGTTGATCTAATGCAATAAAACTGGGTAGTAGAAGGTATGATCAAAGTGTTACTTGCCTTGCCGATGATCCGAGAAACCTAGTGATTCGAAGTAACAAGCGGCGCACTCCGGGTACTCTATCGCAAACAAACAAGCATACAATAAGTACTCAACTAATGCATAGGTAAAGCTCAAATAAGAGATCTAACCAGAAAGTTCAACTTAAGAACTCCGGTTGGCAAAAAGAATCAAATCGAACGAAGCAACGAAAGACAAACGACAAAAGAAATAGGCTTCAATTACTATTATGGATCTAGGGCAATTTTTACAGTGGCAAAAACTTATTTGAGTTGATTAAACGGAAAGAGGGTTTCGAGACGAAACTCCTGGCGCTTGAATCACCTGATTCCGATAAACGAGCGAGAAGTTATACTAAAACGAAAATCGGAGCAGAAATCGCGATCAGAAAAATTGTGGATTAACCCAAGAAAAAGAAAAACAACGAACAGTTTAACGAACAAACGTTCGTTAACTGGATCTAAATGGCCAACACGTTCGTTAAAACGAACGAAGGAGCGAACGCTCGCTAATTAGCCTAAACCGAAAAAAAACGTTCTAAAAAACGGATCTAAAAAAAATAAACCACGACTTTATTAAAGAAAACCGCCGGCGATGGCGGCTACCTCGGCGGTGGGTCCGGCGGGCGGCGGGGCGCCTCCGGCGAGGCGGCGCGATGCGGCGGGGTGGCGAGGCGGCGGCGCTGTGCGGCGGCGAGGCAGGGCGGCGGTTGCTAGGGTTTCGGCCCGGGTGGGCTGACTCGGGCCCCGGGCGGCGGCTTATAAAGGCTGCCCCGGGCGGAGTCCCGCTCGAGTACGGCCCGGAGTCGGTTCGCGTTTTTTTAATAACGCGTAGAAAAACAAATAAAAGAAATACTAAACGGACTCCAAAAATCCTGAAATAAATTTTCCCCGGCTTCTAAAATCAATCCGCACAGGATGAACATTTATTTGGGGCCTAAATGCAATTTTGAAAAAACGCACATTTTTCCTAAATTCAAATAAAATAGCAAATAAAACCAAATAAAATCTTATTTGATTTTTTTATTAAATCCTCAATATTTCTTTATTTTGGGTAAGTCATTTTATTCCCTCTCTCATATTTTTGCAATGGAAATTATTGAAGATAAAATAAATAAAATCAAATGATCCTATTTTTTCAAAATTTGAGACAACTCAAATATGAAAATAACGAAATCCCCAACTCTCTCCGAGGGTCCTTGAGTTGCGAAAAATTTCTAGGATCAACCAAAATGCAATTAATTTGATATGCAATGATGATCTAGTGTATAACATTCCAAATTGGAAATTTGGGATGTTACAAGCATGAATAATAAACATTTATCATGATATAAGGAAATAAATAATAACTTTATTATTGCCTCTAGGGCATATTTCCTTCAGTCTCACACTTGCACTAGAGTCAATAATCTAGATTACATAGTAATGATTCTAACACCCATGGAGCCTTGGTGCTGATCATGTTTTGCTCGTGGAAGAGGCTTAGTTAGCGGGTCTGCGACATTAAGATCCGTATGTATCTTGAAATTTCTATGTCTCCCACTTGGACTAAATCCCGGATGGAATTGAAGCGTCTCTTGATGTGCTTGGTTCTTTTGTGAAATCTGGATTCCTTGGCCAAGGCAATTGCACCAGTATTGTCACAAAAGATTTTCATTGGACCCGATGCACTAGGTATGACACCTAGATCGGATATGAACTCCTTCATCCAGACTCCTTCATTTGCTGCTTCCGAAGCAGCTATGTACTCTGCTTCACATGTAGATCCCGCCACGACGCTTTGTTTTGAATTGCACCAACTGACAGCTCCTCCGTTTAGGAAAAATACGTATCCGGTTTGCGATTTAGAATCGTCCGGATCAGTGTCAAAGCTTGCATCAACGTAACCATTTACGATGAGCTCTTTGTCACCTCCATATACGAGAAACATATCCTTAGTCCTTTTCAGGTATTTCAGGATGTTCTTGACCGCTGTCCAGTGATCCACTCCAGGATTACTTTGGTACCTCCCTACTAGACTTATAGCAAGGCACACATCAGGTCTGGTACACAGCATTGCATACATGATAGAGCCTATGGCTGAAGCATAGGGAACATCTTTCATTTCTCTCTATCTTCTGCGGTAGTCGGACATTGAGTCTTACTCAACTTCACACCTTGTAACACAAGCAAGAACCCTTTCTTTGCTTGACCCATTTTGAACTTCTTCAAAAACTTGTCAAGGTATGTGCTTTGTGAAAGTCCAATTAAGCGTCTTGATCTATCTCTATAGATCTTAATGCCCAATATGTAAGCAGCTTCACCGAGGTCTTTCATTGAAAAACTCTTATTCAAGTATCCCTTTATACTATCCAGAAATTCTATATTATTTTCAATCAATAATATGTCATCCACATATAATATCCGAAATGCTACAGAGCTCCCACTCACTTTCTTGTAAATACAGGCTTCTCCAAAAGTCTGTACAAAACCAAATGCTTTGATCACACTATCAAAGCGTTTATTCCAACTCCGAGAGGCTTGCACCAGTCCATAAATGGATAGCTGGAGCTTGGACACTTTGTTAGCTCCCTTTGGATCGACAAAACCTTCTGGTTGCATCATATACAACTCTTCTTCCAGAAATCCATTCAGGAATGCAGTTTTGACATCCATTTGCCAAATTTCATAATCACAAAATGTGGCAATTGCTAACATGATTCGGACAGACTTAAGCATCACTACGGGTGAGAAGGTCTCATCGTACTCAATCCCTTGAACTTGTCGAAAACCTTTTGCAACAAGTCGAGCTTTATAGACAGTAACATTACCGTCAGCGTCACTCTTCTTCTTGAAGATCCATTTATTCTCAATTTCTTGCCGATCAATGGGTAAGTCAACCAAAGTCCACACTTTGTTCTCATACATGGATCCCATCTCAGATTTCATGGCTTCTAGCCATTTTGCGGAATCTGGGCTCACCATCGCTTCTTCATAGTTCGTAGGTTCATCATGATCTAGTAGCATGTCTTCCAGAATAGGATTACCGTACCACTCTGGTGCGGATTTTACTCTTCTTGATCTACGAGGTTCAGTAGTAACTTGATCTGAAGTTTCATGATCATTATCATTAGCTTCCTCACTAATTGGTGTAGGTGTCACAGAAACTAGTTTCTGTGATGTACTACTTTCCAATAAGGGAGCAGGTATAGTTACCTCATCAAGTTCTACTTTTCTCCCACTCACTTCTTTCGAGAGAAACTCCTTCTCTAGAAAAACTCCGAATTTAGCAACAAAAGTCTTGCCTTCGGATCTATGATAGAAGGTGTACCCAACAGTCTCCTTTGGGTATCCTATGAAGACACATTTCTCCGATTTGGGTTCGTGCTTATCAGGTTGAAGCTTTTTCACATAAGCATCGCAGCCCCAAACTTTCCGAAACGACAACTTTCGTTTCTTGCCAAACCACAGTTCATAAGGCGTCGTCTCAACGGATTTCGATGGTGTCCTATTTAACGTGAACGCAGCCGTCTCTAAAGCATAACCCCAAAACGATAATGGTAAATCAGTAAGAGACGTCATAGATCGCACCATATCTAATAAAGTACGATTACGACATTCGGACACACCATTACGCTGTGGTGTTCCGGGTGGCGTGAGTTGCAAAACTATTCCGCATTGTTTCAAATGTAGACCAAACTCGTAACTCAAAAATTCTCCTCCACGATCAGATCGTAGAAACTTTATTTTCTTGTTATGATGATTTTCAACTTCACTCTGAAATTCTTTAAACTTTTCAAATGTTTCAGACTTATGTTTCATTAAGTAGATATACCCATATCTGCTTAAATCATCTGTGATGGTGAGAAAATAACGATATCCGCCACGAGCCTCAACATTCATTGGACCACATACATCTGTATGTATGATTTTCAACAAATCCGTTGCTCTCTCCATAGTACCGGAGAACAGCGTTTTAGTCATCTTACCCATGAGGCACGGTTCGCAAGTACCAAGTGATTCATAATCAACTGGTTCCAAAAGTCCATTAGTATGGAGTTTCTTCATGCGCTTTACACCGATATGACCTAAATGGCAGTGCCACAAATAAGTTGCACTATCATTATCAACTCTGCATCTTTTGATTTCAACATTATGAATATGTGTATCACTACTATCGAGATTCATCAAAAATAGACCATTCTTCAAGGGTGCATGACCATAAAATATATTACTCATATAGATAGAACAAGCATTATTCTCTGATTTAAATGAATAACCGTCTCGCATCAAACAAGATCCAGATATAATGTTCATGCTCAACGCTGGCACCAAATAACAATTACTTAGGTCTAATACTAATCCCGAAGGTAGATGTAGAGGTAGCGTGCTGACCGCGATCGCATCGACTTTGGAACCATTTCCCACGCGCATCGTCACCTCGTCCTTAGCCAATGTTCGCTTGATCCGTAGCCCCTGTTTCGAGTTGCAAATGTTAGCAATTGAACCAGTATCAAATACCCAGGTGCTACTGCGAGCATTAGTAAGGTACACATCAATAACATGTATATCACATATACCTTGGTTCACTTTGCCATCCTTCTTATCCGTCAAATACTTGGGGCAGTTCCGCTTCCAGTGACCAGTCTGCTTGCAGTAGAAGCACTCAGTCTTAGGCTTAGGTCTAGACTTGGGTTTCTTCTCCTGAGCAGCAACTTGTTTGCTGTTCTTCTTGAAGTTCCCTTTCTTCTTCCCTTTGCCCTTTTTCTTGAAACTGGTGGTCTTGTTGACCATCAACACTTGATGCTCCTTCTTGATTTCTACCTCCACGGCTTTTAGCATTGTGAAGAGCTCAGGAATAGTCTTATTCATCCCTTGCATATTATAGTTCATCACGAAGCTTTTGTAGCTTGGTGGCAGTGATTGAAGAACTCTGTCAATGACACTATCAACAGGAAGATTAACCCCCAGTTGAGTCAAGTGATTATGATACCCAGACATTTTGAGTATATGTTCATTGACAGAAATATTCTCCTCCATCTTGCAGCTATAGAACTTATTGGAGACTTCATATCTCTCAATCCGGGCATTTGCTTGAAATATTAACTTCAACTCCTGGAGCATCTCATATGCTCCATGACGTTCAAAACGTCGTTGAAGACCCGGTTCTAAGCCGTAAGGCATGGCACACTAAACTATCGAGTAGTCATCAGCTTTGCTCTGCCAGACGTTCATAACATCTGGTGTTGCTCCTGCAACAGGCTTGGCACTTAGCGGTGCTTCCAGGACGTAATTCTTCTGTGCAGCAATGAGGATAATCCTCAAGTTACGGACCCAGTCTGTGTAATTGCTACCACCATCTTTCAACTTTGCTTTCTAGAGGAACGCATTAAAATTCAACGGAATGACAACACGAGCCATCTATCAACAATCAAACATAGACAAGCAAGATACTATCAGGTACTAAGTTCATGATAAATTTAAATTCAATTAATCATATTACTTAAGAACTCCCACTTAGAAAGATATCCCTCTAATCCTCTAAGTGATCACGTGATCCAAATCAACTAAACCATCTCCGATCATCACGTGAGATGGAGTAGTATCAATGGTGAACATCAATATGTTGATCATATCTACTATATGATTCACGCTCGACCTTTCGGTCTCCGTGTTCCGAGGCCATATCTGTTATATGCTAGGCTCGTCAAGTTAAACCTGAGTATTCCGCGTGTGCAACTGTTTTGCACCCGTTGTATTTGAACGTAGAGCCTATGACACCCGATCACCACGTGGTGTCTCAGCACGAAGAACTTTCACAACGGTGCATACTCAGGGAGAACACTTATACTTTGATAATTTAGTGAGGGATCATCTTATAATGCTACCATTAATCAAAGCAAGATAAGATGCATAAAATATAAATATCACATGCAATCAATATAAGTGATATGATATGGCCATCATCATCTTGTGCTTGTGATCTCCATCTTCAAAGCAGCGTCATGATCACCATCGTCACCGGCGCAACACCTTGATTACCATCGTAGCATCATTGTCATCTCGCCAATCTTAGGCTTCCATGACTATCGCTGCCGCTTAGTAATAAATTAAAGCATTACAGCGCAATTGCGTTGCATATAATAAAGTGACAACCATATGGCTCCTGCCAGTTGCCGATAACTCGATTACAAAACATGATCATCTCATACAATAAAATTTAGCATCATGTCTTGACCATATCACATCATAACATGCCCTGCAAAAATAAGTTAGACGTCCTCTACTTTGTTGTTGCAAGTTTTACCTGGCTGCTACGGGCTTAGCAAGAACTGTTCTTACCTACGCATCAAAACCACAACGATAGTTTGTCAAGTTAGTGCTGTTTTAACCTTCACAAGGACCAGGCATAGCCACACTTGGTTCAACTAAAGTTGGAGAAACTGACACCCGCGAGCCACCTGTGTGCAAAGCACGTTAGTAGAACCAGTCTCGCGTAAGCGTACTTGTAATGTCGGTCCGAGCCGCTTCATCCAACAATACCACCGAACCAAAGTATGACATGCTGGTAAGCAGTATGACTTATATCGCCCACAACTCACTTGTGTTCTACTCGTGCACAACATCAACGCATAAAACCTAGGCTCGGATGCCACTGTTGGGGAACGTAGTAATTTCAAAAAAATTCCTACGCACACGCAAGATCATGGTGATGCATAGCAACGAGAGGGGAGAGTGTTGTCTACGTACCCTCGTAGACCAGAAGGGAAAGCGTTAGCACAACGGAGTTGATGTAGTCGTACGTCTTCATGGCTCGACCGATCAAGCACCGAAACTACGACACCTCTGAGTTCTAGCACACATTCAGCTCGACGATGATTCCCGGACTCCGATCCAGCAACGTGTCGGGGAAGAGTTCCGTCAGCATGACGGCGTGGTGACGATCTTTATGTTTTACCGTCGCAGGGCTTTGCCTAAGCACCGCTACAATATTATCAAGGATTATGGTGGAGGGGGACACCGCACACGGCTAAGAGAACGATCACAAAGATCAACTTGTGTGTCTAGAGGTGCCCCCTACCCCTGTATATAAAGGAGCAAGGGGGAGAGGCCGGCCGGCCCTTGGGGCAGGCCAAGGAGGGGGGAGTCCTCCTCCTAGTAGGAGTAGGACTCCCCTTCCTTAGTCCAACTAGGAAGAGAGAAGGGGGAAGGAAAGAGAGGGAGAGGGAGAGGGAAAGAGGGGCCGCGCCCCCCTCCCCTAGTCCAATTTGGACTCCTCATGGGAGGGGCGCGCCATCTCCTGGGCTGCTGCCCTCTCTCTCCCCTCAGGCCCACTAAGGCCCAATACTTCCCCGGGGGGTTCCGGTAACCCTTCCGGCACTCCGGTTTTCTCCGAAATCACCCGAAACACTTCCGATGTCTGAATATAGCCGCCCAATATATTGATATTTATGTCTCGACCATTTCGAGACTCCTCGTCATGTCCGTGATCATATCCGGGACTCCGAACAACCTTCAATACATCAAAATATATAAACTCATAATGAAACTGTCATTGTAACGTTAAGCGTGCGGACCCTACGGGTTCGAGAACAATGTAGACATGACCGAGACACGTCTCCGGTCAATAACTAATAGCGGAACCTAGATGCTCATATTGTCTCCTACATATTCTACGAAGATCTTTTATCGGTCAGATCGCATAACAACATATGTTGTTTCCTTTGTCATCGTATGTTACTTGCCCGAGATTTGATCGTCGGTATCTTAATGCCTAGTTGAATCTCGTTACCGGCAAGTCTCTTTACTCGTTCCGTAATACATCATCCCGCAGCTAACTTATTAGTTGCAATGCTTGCAAGGCTTATGTGATGTGCATTTACTGAGAGGGCCCAGAGATACATCTCCGACAATCGGAGTGACAAATCCTAATCTCAAAATACGCCAACCCAACAAGTACCTTCGGAGACACCTGTAGAGCACCTTTATAATCACCCATTTATGTTGTGACGTTTGGTAGCATACAAAGTGTTCCTCGGGTAAATGGGAGTTGCATAATCTCATAGTCATAGGAACATGTATAAGTCATGAAGAAAGCAATAGCAGCAAACTAAACGATCAAGTGCTAAGCTAACGAAATGGGTCAAGTCAATCACATCATTCTCCTAATGATGTGATCCCGTTAATCAAATGACAACTCATGTCTATGGTTAGGAAACTTAACCGTATTCGATCAACGAGCTAGTCAAGTAGAGGCATACTAGTGACACTATGTTTGTCTATGTAATCACACATGTATTATGTTTCTGGTTAATACAATTCTAGCATGAATAATAAAAATTTATCATGATATAAGGAAATAACTTTATTATTGCCTCTAGGGCATATTTCCTTCAGTGCTTTCATAGGTGGGACCGGTCTCCGGCTACATCGTTGTGAGCACCGGTTCCGCCACGTCGTCTCCTCCGGGAAGCAAGACACCGGACCTGTGCGCATGATCGAAACGCCGTAGACCTGTGCACCAGAGAGACCTGTTCATCATGGAATTCTCTCGGGCTACGTCTTTGCGAGCTCCGGCTCCGCCATTTCGTCTCCTCCGAGAAGCAACACACATGACCTGTTCGGGGCGCCATGGGCCTGTGCACCGATGACCTGTTCGCCGAGGACCTGTGCACCGGAGAGACCTGTTCGCCATGGACTTGTCGCGGGCTACGTCGTCGCGAGCTCCAGTTCGACGGCGTCGTCTCCACCGGAAACCAAAGCGCCAGACATGTACAGCGCGGTCGGAGCGCCATGGACCTGTGCATCGGAGAGACATGCTCACAATGGACTTGTCTCGGGCTACATTGTAGCGAGCTCCGGTTCGACCACGTTGTCTCCACTGAAACCAAAGCGCCCCACCGCGATTGGGACGCCATAGACATGTGCACCGGAGAGACCTGTTCGCAATGGACTTGACTTGGGCTACGTCGTTGTGAGCTCCAGTTCCGCCACGCCGTCTCCTCCTGGAAGCATGGTGTAAAACCTGTACACCGGTGTGCCGTTCACCATGAACCTGTTCATCGTGGTCCTGTGCGCCGCTGACATGGTAGACCTCCAAAGGAGCAAGAGGCTGGGCTATGTTGTTGGCGAGCTCAGGCTGCGCCCGAGTCATCTCCGTTGGGCGCACCATCCACCGCCTCCATTGCACTTGGTAGAAGACGAGCTTCGGTTCATCCACGGCCTTCTTCGCTAGACGCATTGTCCGCCACTTCCATTTCTCCTGGTATGAGGAGAGCGCTGCTGGGATGTGTCGTCCGCTCTCTCGGTTGCACCTGTACATGAAAAAGAGGATGGGCTGCTTCCTCCCCATCCATTGGCGTGTGTCTGAGGGCGACGCTGCGCTCCTCTGATTTCATCCACCGCCTATGTGGAGTCACAACGTGTTCTTCTGGACGCAGCAACATCGGTCTCTTCTCCGGAGGCGAACAAATTAATGGTGGTTCATCCTGCGACGGCGTCGTTCCTTCACCATGAACCTGGTAAGAAAACGACCATAGAAAAGGAACAAAGAGGGCATGTTGGCGATGGCACATGCATGCACCGCATGCCTACAGTCTCGGGTGTGTTGTCGTCATCGCCACGTCTTCGAGCTCAAACGGGTACACTGCCGCCACCGCGTCCTCTCGCCGCGAGCGCAGCCGCGACGCATCTCTCTCGGCTGGATGTGTCTTAATTTGTTTGACATGAGAAAAATCTTATGAGCACTCCGGGAGAAGGGAAGAGAAGGAGTATGTATTTCTCTGATGTGCCGGGGAAAAAGAAAAAATGCGGGCGTGCCAGTGTACCGTAGTACACAAAGAAAAGTGATACAGGAAACAAGTATTTCATTTATCTCTTTGGATGAACAAAATGTCACATCCCTAGTTCTGGTATGACCTAGACTAGCTAGTCATGAGTGCATCATGTTTTAATTTCAGTTAAACTTGAAATAGGGGATAATAAACCCTAGCAGCAAATGAAATTCAACCAGGTTCAAACTTAAATCTTTTCAAAGACCCAAAAATGCCTTTTGAAAATGTTCATGATTTATGATAAAGGTGAAAACCCCTGCCAAAAATGATGAGCATATTTCTTGGCCATTTATGGATTTTTGATTTAATTCTTATTGTATTTGAGTTGGAGCAAATATATGTTATAAATATATTTAATGCTTCAATAATTCTGTTATTTTGTGAGGGGCTTTAGAATACTTATTCCAGTCCCTGCAAAAATTATCAGAAGAAACAAAAATGATTTAGTGCTTGAACTAAATCAAAACAAATTGAAACAAATAGAAAACAGTAACTAAAAACAAAGACAGAAAACTTACCTGGCGCCTCAGCCGGCCCAGTGGTGCCGCCCACTGGCCCAACCGCCAACCGTCGTCCTCCTGGCGACGACAGAAGGACAGGGGCACGCGCCCGGCGTGCGCGGCCACGCAGCCGGCCGTGGCCACGTCTCCCCCACCACCTCCTATTTCTCCCCCTCGTCGCCTGGATGCCCTGCGCAACGCCACACACCGCCCCGCACCTCTCTCTCTCTCTCCCATGCCCATTCCTTTCCTCTACCTCGCTCTCTCTCACCGCGCCCGACGCTGCCGTCACCGCCGTTCGCCATAGCCGCAGCCACTGCCTCTCCCTCGCCTCTCCGACAAGCCTGAGAGCTTCGCCGCATCTCCCTCTTCCTCTCCGTCAAGCCACAAGACGTCGGACGCCCTGTGGAGCCGCCGTCGCCACCGTCTTCCTCCTCGGACGCCGCCGACCGCTGACTCCGATTCGTTGTCTTCAGCGCCTCCCCGAGCCCACTGGCCTGCTCAGCAACTCCGCCGTGAGCTCTACATCGTTTCCCCCTCCTCCCCGTGCTCGTTTGCCCCGTCCAGCTAGCTCAACCACCGCGCCCGCGAGCTCCTCGCCGCCGGCCATGGCGCCACCGTGGCCAGGGGCCGAGCCAGCCGCACCCGCGCACGTCACCGTGCTCCTGGTGACGCCAGGAACCCATAGAGCCTCTCCGCTCGCCTCCCCATGCACCGCAGCCCTCGCCCGCACTTGGCTGTGCTCCGGCCGCCGCCGCGAGATTTGCTCCGGCGAGCTCCGACCACCCCCACGGTCTCCCGCGTGTCCCACTGGATGCGCGCGAGCCTGGGCTTCGCGTAGGTGGTCTCCGCCGCCCGAATGGTCGCCGGAGCGACGAATCCGAGCCCCTCCGCCACGTTCGGCCTCGCCGGCGGCTAAACGCCGGCAGGTTTGAACGAGTCAACCCCCGCTAATTAACCCCCCTCTCTCTCAATGACAGATGGGCCCCGGCGCCCCCTAATTAGTAGTTAGGATTAATTAACCCTCTGTTAATTAACCATGACACTGACATGTGGCCCCCACACGTCAGATTTGACCGGGTCAGCGTCGTTGACCTGCTGACGCAATTATTCATTTTCTGATATTAAAATAAATCAAGAAATTCTAGAATTTTCAAAACTTCAAAAATTCATAGAAATTCAACCGTAGCTCAGAT
The DNA here is from genome assembly GCA_034509565.1 of Triticum monococcum. Classification (NCBI taxonomy): domain Eukaryota; kingdom Viridiplantae; phylum Streptophyta; class Magnoliopsida; order Poales; family Poaceae; genus Triticum; species Triticum monococcum. Next base: position 166,034,156 of record CM067846.1, on the reverse strand, counting down.
TGAAATAATTTATATATGAAAAATTATCAGAAAAATTCAATCTATCCATCTGTACCATTTTCATGCATGACAAACCAACCTATACGTTCTGTATATGAGGAATCATATAAATGGCATTTATAAAGAGTTAATTTAGAGTTGCATTTGAACCTTGGGTTCAAATGAACCTCTTCCAAACAGAATGCTAATGCATTAGCTCAAAGCACATCACATACCCATGCCATGTTCATGCATCATAATGTTGCATATGATTATGTACTAATTTGACTGGCCCAGCACTACTGCTCAGGACACTTGACTGGCCGGCATGTGTTTCACTTCGTTCCTGTGTCTGTCCCTTCGGGGAAATGTCACGCGGTGACATCTGGAGTCCTGTTAGCCCAGTGCTACAGCCCGGATTCACACGTTGATGACCGACATGCTCGATGTGATTCATGTATGCCTGTCCTCATGAGTTAGTGCCGCTTTGGGTTCACGACTAGCCATGTCGTCCCGGGTTCTCTGTCATATGGATGCTAGCGACACTATCATATACGTGAGCCAAAAGGCGCAAACGGTCCCGGGCCATGGTAAGGCGATACCCGTGGGGATATCGTGCGTGAGGCCGCAAAGTGATATGAGGTGTTACATGCTAGATCGGTGTGACTTAGAATCGGGGTCCCGACAGCGTTGGTATCAGAGCCTGACTACCTGTAGGATTTCCAAGCCAACCTTGTCGAAGTTGAGTCTAGAAATTCTTTAGTTATGTAAGGGAATTTTTTTGACTATGTACTGCAAGGCAACAGCCTCACAGTGTTTTATTAGTTAAGAGAATGAAAGTTTACATAATTACAGAGAAGCTAGGAGCTAAGAAAGAACTACTTACAAGGGGCCTACGATAGAGAGGCTATCCAGGAAGTTAGACTATCCCTATATTTACATTTGATTCTATGAGCCAGTAAGGAAATATCATGGATGAAGTTCCTCCTCCAAGAAATGAAGGTGGGTCTCTCATTTCTAAAGATCTTCCCATTCCGTTGAATCCAGATGTTCCAAGTAGCAGTAAAAACGACCTCAGTGAAGAAAGGATAACCAAAGTCCCTCCTAGCAGCAAGAGCCATGTCATATGTACTCTGGTTGTGCTGAGCGTTCCAAGAAATCCCAAGGTAATTCCAAACCCTCTGGCTGAAATTGCATGCAAAGAAAAGGTGTTCACGATCCTCATGTGTGGCAGAGAGGCAAAGAACACACGTATCATCATGAATGATCCAGCTCCTGCGTTGCGTCATGTCCCTGGTGTTTAAGTGGTCTAATAAAAGAAGCAATCCAAACACTTTAAACTTTAACGTGCAAGCACACTTCCAAATCCATTTGAATATGGGATCTACCACCAAATGTGAGAAGCAAGACTCATAATATATCTTTGATTTGAACTCTCCAGTTTGGACGGCCACTTCCATATGTCCTTGCCATCATCATTCAAGTTGACTAAGGCAAGTAAATCTTGAAGTTGAAGTAACTCATTATATGCTTCCTGCGATAGCGGCAAATGAAAGTGGTCGGAGATCTGTGGTAGATCCAAAAACTCCCTGACAGTGATTGTGTCAGTGATGACAAAAGAATGGAGCCTAGGGAAACGGTCGCGTAAAAGGACCACATTATTTCCGAACTGCCATCAATCAAGCCAAAATGTCACCGTGTTGCCAGAATGCACTTCAGGGACGGCTAACTTGCAGAAGTTGGTGTATAATTTCATGACATCCCTCCACCAAAAGGAGCCACAACTTTGAGTAACCTGCGGTGGCGAAGCAGCATAATAAGTTTCCCAAATTAATGTGACCCAACGTACGTCCATTTTGTTAAAGAACTTGAACAGGTGCTTAAGTAACAAGGCTTCATTTTGGAGACCCAAGTTTAGTACTCCCAGACCACCACACTTCTTAGGTCTACAGACTCGATCCCAAGCAGCTAAGGATTGTCTCGGATTATTAGTGTTGCCTCTCCACAGACACTGCCGCATGATTCTCTCAATCTGTTGCAAGATCCCTTTAGGGAGAGATAGTGTGCACAGGAAGTAGATTGGCATCGAACAAAGCACTGACTGAAGCAATTGGAGCCGACTGCCTTGATTCAGTAAACATGAGGAAGCAGACAGCCTTCGCTCAATACGATCCACAAGTGGTAGCAAATCATAGATCGTGGGCCGAGAAGTGCCCATAGGTAGACCTAGGTATGTGAAGGGCATAGATCCTACATCACAACCTAGTAGGCTGGCAACCCGAGCGCCCTCTTCATCCATCATATTGAGAGGAATAAGGGATGACTTACTGAAGTTGACATGCAAAACAGTTGATGCTGCAAACGTTACGAGCATCTCCTTAAAAGCGATCAACTGATCATCAATCGCAGGCAAGACAATAAGCGTGTCATCCGCGTATTGAACAATCGGATAGTCCCGGGAGTTTGTTGGAATTGGTAAAGAAAGAATTCCTCTAGAGCACATCTCATTGACTACAGATTGGAGCAAATCCACCGCAATGACGAATAATAGCGGAGATAGCGGATCTCCTTGACGAACCCCAGATCTGCATACAAAGTGTTTACCTGGCACACCATTTAAAAGGACAGAAGAGGAGCCCGTGGACAGAATACTATTGACCCAGCCAGTCCAACGAGAATCAAAACCCTTGCATCGTAGAATTTGGAGGATGGCCTCATGCTTGATAGTATCAAAGGCCTTAGTGAAATCAAGCTTCAGGAGGATGATGGGCCGTTTAGATGCTTTGCATTGATGGATATATTCGAAACACCAGGCTAGGCAGTCTTGAATAGATTTGCAACGGAGAAAACCATATTGGTTGCGGTGTATGCATCGCAGAATCACCCTTTGCAGATGATTGGCCAGCAACTTCGTCAGGAATTTTAAACACATGTTGGTTAGAGAAATGGGCCTGAAATCCCCAACAACTTCTGGACTTAGTTTCTTGGGGACTAGGGTGATTAAGGAATTATTGAGACATTCCAACTTACATCTCCCCTCATAAAATTCATTGATAAGTTGCATGAAGTCCCCCTTGAGAATAGACCAACACTTCTTTAAGAAGAGACCAGTGAAGCCGCCCGGGCCCGGCGCACGGTCGCAAGGCATGTGTTTAATTACAGCCTCAACCTCAGAATCCATGAACGGCAAAGACAGATCTTCCAGACCATCAACTTGCTGTATTAAATTGGTCAGATGAAAACCCATTTGTATTCCTTTTGCATGGCCCATGCGATTATTGAAATCAGACCAAAACATGCCCGCCAACATTTGGTGCTCAGAAACCACCTCCCCCGCTGCATTCTTGATTGAAGAAATAGTATTTCTTCGATATCTTTCGGTGGCCATAGCGTGAAAATACTTTGAATTTTCCTCTCCAACCTTGATGCTCCGGATCGTGCAGCGCTGCTTCCAATAAACATATTGCCAGTGCAAAATATCCTGCAGATGTACCTTAACTATTCTCCGGAAATTGAATTCGGGCCAACTTAAAGGCCGAATCTCCTCCAATTCATCAAAGTAAAGAATAACTTTGCTACAATCCACAATTAATGCTTTAACTGTGGAGAGCTTCAAATGCCATTGTTTTAAAGCATGTCTGAGCGCTTTAAACTTAGCAGATATTGTTAAAGCAGCAGAAGACTTTTGCATCGTGTTGTTCCAAACCTGCGCAACACACTCAGGAAAGCCAGGTAAATTAACCCAGTAGTTTTCAAAACGAAATACTCTAGCTTTAGGGATGGCCGTGGCAATTGTGACAACACAAGGAACATGATCTGATGTCGATCGCGCAAGAGGCAAAACTAAGGAGTTTGGTTGGTCGGTGGTCCAAGCAACTGAAGTGAAGAACCAGTCAAGTTGCTCAAGAAGGGGCTGAGACTACATATTGGACCAAGTGAATTGCCTACCCTTAATTGGCAGCTCAATAAGCCCCAAATGACCTATGATTTCATTGAACAAAAAAATGTCATTGACGTCGCCACCAGGCAAGTTGTGGTTTTAAAGTGACCTCATAAAGTTGAAATCTCCCAAAAGAAGCCATTTGTCATCACAATTAATGTCCAGGTTATATAACCACTGCACAAACTCATCACGTGCAGGACTTTGACAAGGGCCATAAACAGTCACTAGTTTCCAAACTTCAGATGTATGTTTGGAAAGGAACTCCACAATAATTCCAAAAGGTTTAGCCACAATTAATTTGCCCTCGAAAAAAGAAGAATTCCAAATAACCACCATACCAGCCGAAGCACCAGCCGAAGGTACATAAGCAAAATTGTCAAAGCGCCGAGGACAGAACTTTCTAATGAATCTATGATCAATGTGCATGCACTTAGTTTCCTAAAGACAAACCACTGAACAACCGCTTTCATCAATTTTCTGCTTTACAGCAAGCTGTCGCGTTTCTGAATTAAGGCCCCGCACATTCCAGCACAGAACCTTCCAATCCTTAAACCCAGTCTGATTCATTACAAACCATAAGATGTTTCAGCAAAAGTAGACCACACAATGATCCACGTAGACCGGCTAAACAAAGCAAAGCGACACAGTTCATAACATAAAGATAGAAATAAAGATAGATGGCATTTAATGTGGCACGCCATAGGCCAAGAAGCAGGCATATGAACTCAATCATCAGAACTGTTGGTGCTTGCAGACTGATTCGAATTAGCAACAAGCTTATCCGCAGTAATCTTCTCTGGAGCAATGCGGAGGCGATCCCCAATGCGCTGAAGGTCTGCAATTGCAGTTGGTGGAGGCACAGAGGAATCTTCTTCAGCCCTAGCTAACTTTGTCTTGCGTTTCTTCAGAGTGTGCAGTGATCTGTTCAGACCAGGGGATTTAGTGCCACGGAATCCATCCCGTAAAGCACTGAGACGCGCACTACGACGGACCTCCATTTCCGCCAGGCTTACAGATTTCTTCTTGCGCTCACGTTTCAGGGTGGCCCTTGGTGCAGCAGTCGTGAACTCAAAGGTCTCATTTATAGGTTCAGAAATATCATCGAAGCATAGGGCCCTCGCAACTGGCCTCTTTGTTGGAGTGAGCAGGCAAGAACTGACATGCGAAGAGGCAGGCACCGGCGGCAGGCCATCACTAAGATCGTATCCATTAAAGGATACCTCCGAAAACTTGCTAGAGAGCAAAAGAGAGCCAAATCCAGACATGAAACTGAACTTTGGGATTGCAGAAAAACAGAGCGAGGGCATCATCTTCTGGAAAGAGCGCTGATACAACATATCTGGTGGCAAGACGGGCCCAAACACTGTGAGCACCTGTACAATGTGCAGGGGAGGCTACAAGGGAGCCCCAGGTTGCTGGACAATGACAAAATCATCCACAGGCATGCTGACTGAATTATTTGAAACCTGCATGACCATGGATTCTTGCGACTGTTCCACAACTTGATTTTCCTGCTCCATCTCCTGCTGAACATTGTGCGGCACGTCATGAGGATCATCTTGATGATGTGGCTGCTGGCCATGTTCTTGTAGAGGTAATTCATCCCAGCCAATTTCCGGAAACTCTGGCATAACCCAATTGTGTTTGTGGAACTGAAGATGTCCAGGGAGCGGATGCGGTTTGCCATCAAAGGGCATGCGGTCCTCATCCGGTGGTAGAATATCAGCAAAATCTGCAGAGAAGATGTAGATCCGAGCAGACCAAGAGATGCGGGTTCCACCAAAGTCAGCAAACTCCCGATACACAACATCTCGAGGCACCAGTGTAGTTGCAGGAAAAGATGCATAAGCCAGAGTGCGTACAAGCAGAGGATCATCCTGGTGCCAATGATGGAAACGGCCAAAAGTACTGATAGCATCTAAAATAAACTGCGTGCGCCTATAATCCAGAGGGATTCCAACAATCATGACCCAGCCCCTTCTAAAACCGTGGATAGCTCTATAGTTGATACCCTCATCATGTGGCACAAATCGAACAAATCTGTCGTTGCCAAGATCAAAAGGTGGGTGATCGACAAGTGCTTGCCTAGCAAAAGGACTATTGAAGCGAAAGAGCCCTACTCCTTGAATCCATGGCTGAGCATCCAGTACAGCACGCCCAAGATTGTGAACAACAAAATTACTGACCATGTTTCTGAAGAAAAGGGTTTCCTTAGGCAGAGGAGCTGGCTCTACAATGGCGATGGCGTAATCTTCGTGCTGGCGATCCGGAGCCACAGCCGGGGAATAGAACGTGCGCGGGAGACGCCGCGGGCCACCGTCGATGATCTTGAACCCATGCGGAACGAACGGTGTGGGGTCGAGCTCGAAGTTGGCCATTGCTGAATCCTGAGCAAGCTCCGATGGTCCGGAGATGGCATGGGAAGACGGTGGCAATCCAGGCGGATACGGTGGTGGGGATGGCAGTACGATGGGCGGCGGCGTAGAGGTAGGTGGCGGAGGCGTGGTGGGCGGTGGCTCTACGGGCAATGGTGGGAGCATTGGGGTGGCAGGCGAGATGGGACTGGGCATAGACCCCAGGGTGGAAACCGAGACGGCGGGCGAGTATATCTCTGCTGACCTTTCCGGAGAAACCGAATTGGCTCTAGGGACCCACCTGTAAGCTGGGGAAGGTGCAGAGCCGGTGCAACCTTTGGCTCTGTGTCCGGAGCAAAAGCACTGACGGCATCTAACCCGGTTGGTGCATGAAGTGGTGTGGTGTAACATAGATAAACAGTTCTGGCACTTCCAAACATTAAACACCATATCATCGATAAGATTATTGACCCTAGTAGAATCTCCAGCCGGGTCCATAGTCAATTGCGAATAATTTCTAGGCGAAGAAATTTCCTTATTTGAAAGCGGCTCTGATGATTGGGTCACCACTTGGGACCTAGAAGGCATGCAGGGAGGCAGATCCTCCTGGTGGGCCGGAGATCCATGATGGGCTTGAGATTCCGGTGCAACGCCAACAGCTGACGTGGCATCCTAGATGCATGGAGCTTGAACGGTTTGCGTTTCATGCAACAGATTGTCGGTACCAATTGGAAGTGTTCCGGTAATGACGGCAGTAGTCTTGGCAGGGACGTTGATCGTTCTAAAAGAGATGGGTGGCGTCGCCACCGTCCACTGAAGATTGCTCGCCGGCGGAGACGGCAAGATCACTTTCTCGGAAGGATTGACATTATAGCCAGCCTCAACCATTGTGTCAACCAAGATCTGATCAGCTGGGTATCTATAGCCCTTACAAACAGGGTACTGATGAAACGTAGCAAAGGAAAGTTTCTTCCTTGCCGAAGAACCCGATCGGAAAGAAGACTTAGATGGGGGTTTATGCATAGCAATTAATCCCAAAGTTGCATGCTTTTTAGATGGACTAACCAGAATCCACTCCGCGTCACATTCCTTTCTCCAGAGGGTTAATTCACGCCTCCAATTTGGACCACCATTTCCCCAGAGATGAAAATAACATTTGAAATGCGAGCATGCATACGATCTCAACTTGAGGATACAGAGGCCAACCTGCTTGCAGGAGACATTAAATGAAAATACCTTGCCCTTGATGAGTTGGACCGACAAATCAATGGCCGATCCACCAATTGAAGATTCCAGTGCAGCCGCCACAGAATCCTCATTAAGACGGAAAACATGTCGGCTAAAGGACACTACCATAATGAAATGGCTCGTGTCATCCAAAGGATGAATAGATCGCCCGCAAGAAGTGAAGACCTTATCTGCAAAGATGGAGCCCGGAGAGAAATCCAAACCCAAGGTTGATCCACTAGAGGAACCCATCGAAGATGGGTACAGCCGTGTAGATCCAAGTCCGCCAGAGAAGATGAGCAGAGAGGATCCTCAATTCACAGGCTAGAGGTGGAGATCGCCAGAAAACCTAGGTCGTGGGTGGGAGGGGTGGGTGGGTGGGAGGGAGTCATCATGCCTATGAGATCTATGTAAGGGAATTGATTGTGGAAGGGAACGTAAGGCTCTTTTTACTCCTTTTACCTCATGCCTTCTGATCTGAGTCATCCTATCTTTCCTACGGGGTTAAGGAACTAGGCTTTCTCTTCCGTCTATCAGGATCACGTGTTACTACTCCATAGTCTCTAAGGTTTGGCTGATCTGAGTCATATCCCAGTTTGAGTACCTCCGATGTAGCCTGTTTAGTAATATCTCAGAACCTTGAGTAATGATGATGAGTATGGTGCTACCCCTTCATTTGCAGGATGTTTCATTTTGAGCATTTTACTGCCGTTATGCTGCCGGATTTGTCCTAGGAGTTCAAGAGATAGTATTTTTCTCGTACTATAATCTACATCCTTATGGTGATGCTGAATCCATCCTTGTTTCCTTGGTTGGTTCTTCAGGATGTCGTCAGTTAACCGAAGTTCTGTTGCTCGTATCCGGATCCACGGAGATGGTAGGGATGAGGATCCTCCCGACCAGTCTTCGTTGGCAGAGTTCATGTTAGAGGTTGAGAGGAACAAGCGTGAGTCTAACCGCTTGCTAGCACGTATTGAGGAGAACACCTCCCATCAGCACAAAGAGTTTGTGTCCATCCATGACTTCATCGGTCTGAAACCACCTACCTTCCATCATTCCATTGAACCACTTGATGCAGATGACTGGCTCCGTAGTATCACACAAAAGCTGCGTTCTGCGAACGTAGCTGAAGGTGACAAGGTCACCTATGCTGCTTATCACCTGGAAGGTCCTACTAGTATTTGGTGGCAAAACTATGAGGCTATGCTTCCAGCTGGCCAGATAACCACCTGGAGAGATTTCACCGAGGCTTTTCGCGAGCATCACATTCCCCAAGCTCTCATTGATCGCAAGAGAGAAGAGTTTTGTAGTTTCACCCAGAGTAAAATGGCTGTTGATGCTTATAGTAGAGAATTTGAGAACCTTGCCTGCTATGCTACAGAAGAAGTGTCCACAGACGCCAAGAAGCAGGCTAGGTTCCGGAAGGGTCTCAACCCCAAGTTGCGTCGAGATCTCCACTTGCACCATTGCAATACATTCCAGGCTCTTGTGAACAAGGCCATTAATGCAGAGATAACTCAGCTCACTTACGGGGAGTCTCGTAAGCACATCCGTGATTTGGTTTCTTCCTCCGGTTCTAATTCGCAGAAGCGCCGGATTTGGATTCCGAACTCTGCTCTTCCACTCGGTTATACACCGAGGCCATCTTGTGTGGCACCTCACCCAGTTCAGTCATATGCTCCTCCCATACCTATTGGTAGACCGCTTGTCAATGTGGGCCCACGTCCTACTTCAGGGACTTGCTTCACATGCGGAGAGCCAGGACACTATGCACGTGACTGCTCTCAAACCAACTATGCTCCACCCCAGCCCGAGAAGTCTGTTGACCGTGATAAGCCATCACGCAAGATGATCAGTGTCAAGTCAGCTCCCACTGAATGTGGATGTGTGCATCATGTCTCAGCTAAAGACACTCTTGACGATCCGGATGTCGTTCTTGGTACCCTCCTTGTCAATTGCCATCCAGCTTCGGTTCTGTTCGATGTCGGAGCATCTCACTCCTTCATCTCTGAAGGCTATGCTTGTTTGCACGACATGTCATTTTGTGATATGCCAACTCCACTTGAAATCCAAACTCCGGGGTCTAGATGGCAAACTACCAGAATAAGCCATGGTAATGAAATCCTTGTTGACAGACTGGTATTCCTTGCATCACTTATAGCCCTCAAGTCTACAAATATTAACATCATCTTGGGTATGGACTGGATGAAAGCTCATTATGCCAAGATTGATTGTTACACAAGGTCTATTCATCTTACACACCCATCTGGCAAGATAGTCACCGTCTCCACTAGAGTTGCAAAGCGTCAGCTCTATTCTCTTAATGCCAACCCTCTTCCTGACCTTGAAGATATCCCAGTAGTCCGTGACTTTCGGATGTCTTTCCAGAGGAACTGCCAGGTATTCCACCTGACAGAGATGTAGAATTTGTCATAGATCTTATCCCAGGAACTGCTCCAATCTCTAGGAGACCTTACAAGATGGCACCCTTAGAACTAGCTGAGCTTAAGAAACAACTCGATGAATCCTTGCAAAAGGGTTTCATCCGTCCTAGTTCTTCTCCCTGGGCTTGCCCCGTTCTCTTCGTCAAGAAGAAGGATGGTACGGACCAGATGGTTGTAGATTATCGTCCCGTTAATTTGGTCACAATAAAGAACAAGTATCCGCTCCCCAGGATCAACGACTTGTATGATCAGCTCGCTGGATCCTCAGTCTTTTCCAAGATGTATTTGAGGTTAGGCTACCACCAAATCAAGATCAGAAATGGGGACATTCCTAAGACGGCTTTTGTCACTCGTTATGGTCAGTACGAGTACACCGTCATGTCCTTTGGTCTAACCAATGCTCCAACTACTTTCTCCCGCTTGATGAACTCGATCTTCATGGAGTACTTACATAAGTTCATCGTGGTTTACCTCGATGATATTCTTATTTACTCGAAGAACGAGGAAGATCATGCCGAACATCTTAGACTTGTGCTAGAAAAACTCAAAGAGCACTGCCTTTATGCCAAGTTCTCCAAGTGCGAGTTTTGGTTGCCAGAAGTGACCTATCTCGGCCACATAATCTCTAGTAAGGGCATTGCTGTCAATCCTGAAAGAGTTCAGGCCGTTCTTGATTGGACTCCGCCTGAAACAGTTAAGCAAGTTAGGAGTTTCCTTGGTCTAGCCAGTTATTGTCGCCGATTCGTTGAGAACTTCTCCAAAGTGGCCAAACCTCTCACGGAACTTCTCAAGAAAGATAAAAAGTTTGAGTGGTCCCCACAGTGTGAGCACAGTTTTCAGGAACTGAAAAGACGCTTGACTTCTGCTCCCATACTTGTGCCACCGGATTTCACTAAGGACTTTGTTATCTATTGTGATGCCTCACGACAGGGACTAGGTTGCATTCTTATGCAAGATCGCCATGTGATTGCCTATGCATCTCGACAGTTGCATCCACATGAGGAGAATTATCCTACACATGATCTAGAGCTTGCAGCCGTAGTCTATGCACTTAAGACCTGGCGACATTACCTTCTTGGTAAACGTTGCGAGATTTACACCGATCACCAGAGTCTCAAATATATCTTCACCCAACCAGATTTGAACCTTAGGCAAAGACGTTGGCTGGAGTTGATCTCAGATTACGACTTAGGGATTACCTACACCCCAGGTAAGGGGAATGTCATGGCTGATGCGCTAAGTCGTAAGTCCTATTGCAACAATCTCATGTTGCAGCAGGGCCAACCACTTTTCCATGAGGAATTATGCAAACTTAACCTTCACCTTGCTCCTCACGGATCCCTTTCTACCTTGGTGGCGAAACCTACTCTTGTGGACCAAATCATCTCTGCTCAGAAGCAGGATACGGGAATTTCCCGGATCAAGAGAAACATTAACAAGGGAGTTGGTGGTAGTTTCTCTATAGATGATCGTGGTGTTGTTTTCTTTGAGAGTCGCTTGGTGGTTCCCAAGAATCAACATCTTCGACAATTAATCCTTAAGGAGGCGCATGAATCTCCTCTCACGATTCATCCCGGTAGTACTAAGATGTATCAGGACCTACGCCAGAGGTTCTGGTGGACTAGGATGAAGAGAGAAATCGCTCAGTTTATTGCTAACTATGACGTTTCTGGTCGCGTTAAGGCAGAGCATCAAAGGCCTGCTGGCACCCTTCAACCTTTAGCTATTCCTGAGTGGAAATGGGATAAAGTTGGTATGGACTTCATCACCGGCTTTCCCAGGACTAAGAAAGGGAATAACGCTATCTTCGTAGTCATTGATCGTCTTTCCAAAGTGGCTCACTTCCTAACTGTTCGAGAGAGTATCACTGCTAGTCAGCTCACTGATTTATATATTTCTCGAATAGTGTCACTTCATGGTGTTCCACTAGAGATCAATTCAGACCGTGGTAGTCTTTTCACTTCTCATTTCTGGGAGAGTTTCCAAACTGCCATGGGCACCCATCTTTCCTTCAGTACCGCTTTCCACCCTCAATCAAGTGGTCAGGTGGAAAGGGTCAACCAAATTCTTGAAGACATGCTTAGAGCTTGTGTTATCTCATTTGGTATGGATTGGGAGAAGTGTCTTCCCTTCGCCGAGTTTGCTTATAACAACAGCTACCAATCCAGCCTCAAGAAAGCTCCTTTTGAGGTTCTGTATGGACGAAGATGTCGAACACCTTTGAACTGGTCAGAAACCGGTGAAAGACAATTCTTTGGACCGGATATGATCCAGGAGGCAGAAGAGCAAGTTCGTATCATTCGTGAGAATTTGAAAACTGCCCAATCTCGTCAAAAGAGCCAGTATGACCGTCGTCATAAGGAAGTGGCTTATGAAATTGGCGACAAAGCTTAACTTCGGGTTACCCCTTTGAAGGGTACCCATCGATTCGGTATCAAAGGCAAGTTGGCTCCTCGTTACATTGGTCCCTTTCTCATTCTCGCTAAACAAGGAGAGGTTGCCTACCAGTTGGAACTACCACCACATCTTTCTCGAGTTCATGATGTCTTCCATGTCTCTCAACTCATGCGTTGCTTCTCGGATCCCATCCACGGAGTGGACCACGAAACTCTTGATCTCCAAGATAACCTCACATATAGAGAGTACCCTGTTCGCATCCTTGATCAAGCAAGTCATAACATAAAGTTCCTCAAGGTTCAGTGGTCTCATCACTCCGAGAGAGAAGCTAATGGGAGCGTGAAGATAGTCTTCGACTGGTGTACCCCGCTTTCTTTCCGCCAACCCCTGAATCTCGGGACGAGATTTCTTCGAGTGGGGGCCAGTTGTCACATCCCTAGTTCTGGTATGACCTAGACTAGCTAGTCATGAGTGCATCATATTTTAATTTCAGTTAAACTTGAAATAGGGGATAATAAACCCTAGCAGCAAATGAAATTCAACCAGGTTCAAACTTAAATCTTTTCAAAGACCCCAAAATGCCCTTTGAAAATGTTCATGATTTATGATAAAGGTGAAAACCCCTGCCAAAAATGATGAGCATATTTCTTGGCCATTTATGGATTTTTGATTTAATTCTTATTGTATTTGAGTTGGAGAAAATAAATGTTATAAATATATTTAATGCTTCAATAATTCTGTTATTTCATGAGGGGCTTTAGAATATTTATTCCAGTCCCTGCAAAAATTATCAGAAGAAACAAAAATGATTTAGTGCTTGAACTAAATCAAAACAAATTGAAACAAATAGAAAACAGTAACTAAAAACAAAAACAGAAAACTTACCTGGCGCCTCAGCCGGCCCAGTGGTGCGGCCCACTGGCCCAACCGCCAGCCGTCGTCCTCCTGGCGACGACAGAAGGACAGGGGCACGCGCTCGGCGCGCGCGGCCACGCAGCCGGCCGTGGCCACGTCTCCCCCGCCACCTCCTGCTTCTCCCCCTCGTTGCCTGGATGCCCCGTGCAACGCCACGCACCGCCCCGCACCTCTCTCTCTCTCTCTCTCTCTCTCCCGTGCCCATTCCTCTCCTCTCCCTCGCTCTCCCTCACCGCGCCCGACGCTGCCGTCACCGCCGTTCGCCATAGCCGCAGCCACCGCCTCCCCCTCGCCTCTCTGACAAGCCCGAGAGCTTCGCCGCATCTCCCTCTTCCTCTCCGTCAAGCCACAAGACGCCGGACGCCCTGTGGAGCCGTCGTCGCCATCGTCTTCCTCCTCGGACGCCGCCGACCGCCGACTCCAATTCACCGTCTTTAGCGCCTCCCCGAGCCCACTGGCCTGCTCAGCAACTCCGCCGTGAGCTCTACTACGTTTCCCCCTCCTCCCCGTGCTCGTTTGCCCTGTCCAGCTAGCTCAACCACCGCGCCCGCGAGCTCCTCGCCGCCGGCCATGGCGCCACCGTGGCCAGGGGCCGAGCCAGCCGCACCCACGCGCGTCACCGTGCTCCTGGTGACGCCAGGAACCCGTAGAGCCTCTCCGCTCGCCTCCCCATGCACCGCAGCCCTCGCCCGCACTTGGCCGTGCTCCAGCCACCGCCGCGGGCTTCGCTCCGGTGAGCTCCGACCACCCCACGGTCTCCCGCGTGTCCCACTGGATGCGTGCGAGCCTGGGCTTCGCGTAGGTGGTCTCCACCGCCCGAATGGTCGCCGGAGCGACGAATCCGAGCCCCTTCGCCGCGTTCGGCCTCGCCGGCGGCTAAACGCCAGTAGGTTTGAACGAGTCAACCCCCACTAATTAACCCCCCTCTCTCTCAATGACAGTTGGGCCCCGGCGCCCCCTAATTAGTAGTTAGGCTTAATTAACCCTCTGTTAATTAACCATGACACTAACGTGTGGCCCCCACATGTCAGATTTGACCTGGTCAGCGTCGTTGACCTGCTGACGCAGTGCTGACGTCATGCTGACGCAATTATTCATTTTCTGATATTAAAATAAATCAGGAAATTCCAGAATTTTCAAAACTTCAAAAATTCACAGAAATTCAACCATAGCTCAGAGTGAAATAATTTATATATGAAAAATTATCAGAAAAATTCAATCTATCCATCTGTACCATTTTCATGCATGACAAACCAACTTATACATGCTGTATATGAGGAATCATATAAATGGCATTTATAAAGAGTTAATTTAGAGTTGCATTTGAACCTTGGGTTCAAATGAACCTCCTCCAAATAGAATGCTAATGCATTAGCTCAAAGAACATCACATACCCATGCCATGTTCATGCATCATAATGTTGCATATGATTGTGTATTGATTTCCGACACCGTTCCTTCTCGATAGGTCCTGCTCCGGAGAGTGTTCGAGAGTATATGTCTGACGAGCAGTGCCCCTCTGTTGATGTACCAGGCAAGCAAACCCCCCTTGTTCATTCCGATAAAATCCTACTCTCTCGCTCCTGCTCTCACTTATTGCATTAGGAAAACAATGATTCAACTGCTACTTCATGCTGCGGTAGTTGAACCCTTTCCTCTGCATGACCTGTCATTGCCACAGTAAATAGTTAAAACCCACTAGCATGTGTAGGAGTTGTTTGAGCCTTGTTGTGTTCCTACCATGCCATGCCTGCTATTGCTTAGAGTCGTGTCAGGTCTGATTCATCGGGAATGAATTGGAGTGTTATGATATGTTCTGGTGCCGAGAGTTAAGCGTGTGAACACGATTTGGTAAAGGTAGCGGTGAGAGGCCATGTAGGAGTACATGGTGGGTTGTCTCAGTGGGACCGTACTTAAGAACTGAGTTCTGTGTAAGTTGTTCAATGACTAGCTACTACCACACATTGGGCTCCGGGCGCTCCAAGCTCTCTCGACTTATTAACCGCCTTGATCTCTGTCCAGGAGTTGCAAATAGTTTCTGGTGTTTGTAGGTAGTGCTATTTTTCTACCGAGTGGCACCCGGCAGGGTGGACTTGGGACAGACTAGGCACACGTGGCCCGGTGTACCGAGTGGCACCCGGATGGTGGGCTCGGGAACCCTGTACACATCGTTTGGGGCCGTGAGCGAAACCTCGGCCGGATCTCCTTGCGGATGGAACCCAAATAGGTGATAGACCTAGACTAGAGTCTTGCGTGGTTAGTCAGGTCGTGCCCGACACCGTCGCCAGGCTTTCGCTTGAAGGTTGCCGAGATACATGACGTGTACATGGTGATAAGTGGTGAGAGCGTGTGTGAAGAAGTACACCCCTGCAGGGTTATCATGATCTATTCGAATAGCCGTGTCCTCGGTTATGGACTTCTTGGATGCTTACGTGGTACATAGACAACTTAGAGTGGATACTCTAAAATGCTCAAGACAAGTGTGAGTGCTATGGATGACCTTCTCGTAGGGAGACGAGATGAATCCATAGTAGTGTATTGATGTGGTGATTAGTGGACTCGTGTGCGCTGCCTCATCTCAAAGAAGTTTCTCGTTGTCGTAGGAAAGGATAGCCACTGAGTCAAAGCTGGCTTGCTGCAACTAAACCCCACATTACCTTCTTGATACAAATGCATATATGATAGAATTTGACGTAAGTCTTGCTGAGTACCTTTGTACTCACGTTTGCTTTATTTATGTTTTGCAGATGAGACATCTGTCTTACTAGTAGTTCCGCTTGGACTTCGACGAGTAGCTTGTTACCTCAGCTATGATCTTGTACCCTTGGGAGGGTCTTGTAGATAGTCAGGCTTCTCAGCCCTTTTCTTTTGTAGTTGTCTGTACTCAGACATGTAATGCTTCCGTTGCTTGTATGCTCTGAATGATGGGTCATGTGACCCATGTTTGTATTTATGCTATGTGGCTCTTCTGAGCCTTTATCTATATGAGTTTGCGTTATGTTGTGATGCCATGTTGTACAACACATACTTGCATGTTATGCGTACATGTAACGTGTATTGTTATGTCTGGGATCCGACAATTTGGTTGTTTATCCTTGGCAGCCTCTCTTATGGGGAAATGTAGTCTAGTGCTTCCTTGAGCCATAGTAGTCCGCTACAGCCCGGTTCACCGGAGTCCTGCTAGCCCAGCACTACTGCTCAGGACACTTGACTGGCCGGCATGTGTTTCACTTCGTTCTTGTGTCTGTCCCTTCGGGGAAATGTCACGCGGTGACATCTGGAGTCCTGTTAGCCCAGTGCTACAGCCCGGATTCACACGTTGATGACCGACATGCTCGATGTGATTCGTGTATGTCTGTCCTCATCAGTTAGTGCCGCTTTGGGTTCACGACTAGCCATGTCGGCCCCGGTTCTCTGTCATATGGATGCTAGCGACACTATCATATACGTGAGACAAAAGGCGCAAACGGTCCCGGGCCATGGTAAGGCGACACCCGTGGGGATACCATGCGTGAGGCCGCAAAGTGATATGAGGTATTATATGCTAGATCGGTGTGACTTAGAATCGGGGTCCCGACACAAAATTACAGGATCCCATAAAATATGGTTGCGCTCCGTGGCCTACTAGCGCGGCCTGCCTGACTATGGCGATGTGCGGGAACCAGTGCGGTCTCCTGGTTCCCGGGGCCTCGAAAAGCTCCCGGTTAATTACTCCCGCGGGTTGCTCTGCGGGATACCTCTGATTAAGCCATGTAGTCGTCTTCGTCGTCTTCACTTCGCGTTCTCCATGCATTATGATGATGGTGTGTGTGTGTGTGGTGTGGGCGGCGGCAAAGCCCGTGTCCTCGTCGGTACACGTGCCGCTCAAAACATGGCTTCGTGCTGACCACGTTCGCCCTCGCCATCGCGCCTCGTCGGTCCTGACAACGTTGATTTATTCGGTGTTGAAGTTGCATGGGTCCTACTCAGCTCAGACTTCTTGACGATGTAGCAGCTTCGTCGGGTATGCAAGGGGTTGCCTCGCGGTAGTATTCTTATGGAGACCGACGTTGGTGTAAAACCAACACTCGCTCGTATCGGCAATGCCGATGTGATTGGCACCTCGTCTCGGCTGGATGCCGAGTTTACGGTGGTCCGCCGAGGCAAAGGATGCCACATCACATGGCCATAGCAAGGAGACCTGTACATCAGTGACGCCATGGGCTTGTACGCCGGGACCTGTTCACCAATGACCTGTGCGCCGTGATGGGTGCATCTCACTTGATTGAATGCCAAGTCTATGGCAGTCCGTTTTGTCAAGGACACCGCCCGACGAACTCGTGAGGAGATGTTGTAGTGGTTTCATTGCCTTGGGTGGGTGCTACACCGAAAGGGGACCCATATGCCGAGGACGTAACCTGTACATCGAGACCTATATGTCAAGGACCTGTCCGCCATGGTGGGTGCCTCGTCTCGACTAAACGCCGTATTCGGTGGTTTACCAAGACAAGTAGCACGCCCAGACCTGTACGCCAAGGACCTGTTCGCCATGGTGGGTGCACTTTCATAGGTGGGACCGGTCTCAGGCTGCATCGTCGTGAGCACCGGTTCCGCCACATCGTCTCCTCCGGGAAGCAAGACACCAGACCTGTGCACCATGATCGAAACGCCGTAGGCCTGTGCACCGGAGAGACCTATTCATCATGGACTTCTCTTGGGCTACGTCGTTGCGAGCTCCGGCTCCTCCATGTCGTCTCCTTCGGGAAGCAACACACATGACCTGTTCGGGGCGCCATGGGCCTGTGCACCGATGACCTGTTCGCCGAGGACCTGTACACCGAAGAGACATGTTCGCCATGGACTTGTCGCGGGCTACGTCGTCGCGAGCTCCGGTTCGACCGCGTCATCTCCACCGGAAACCAAAGCGCCAGACCTGTACACCGCGGTCGGAGCGCCATGGACCTGTGCATCGGAGAGACATGCTCACAATGGACTTGTCTCGGGCTACATCGTAGCGAGCTCCAGTTGGACCACGTTGTCTCCACTGGAAACCAAAGCGCCCCACCGCGATTGGGACGCCATAGACTTGTGCACCTGAGAGACCTGTTCGCCATGGACTTGACTTGGGCTACGTCGTTGCAAGCTCCGGTTCCGCCACGCCGTCTCCTCCTAGAAGCATGGTGTAAAACCTGTACGCCGATGTCCCATTCACCATGAACCTGTTCGTCGTGGTCCTGTGTGCCACTGACATGGTAGACCTCCAAATGAGCTAGAGGCTAGGCTATGTTTTTGGCGAGCTCAGGCTGCTCCCGAGTCATCTCCGTTGGGCGCGCCATCAACCACCTCCATTGGACTTGGTAGAAGACGAGCTTCGCTTCATCCACGGCCTTCTTCGCTAGACGCATTGTCCGCCACCTCCATTGCTCCTGGTATGAGAAGAGCGCTGCTGGGATGTGTCATCCGCTCTCTCCGTTGCACCTGTACATGAAAAAGAGGATGGGCTGCTTCCTCCCCGTCCATTGGCATGTGTCTGAGGGCGACGTTGTGCTCCTCTGATTTCATCCACCACCTCTGTGGAGTCACATCGTGTTCTTCTGGACGCAGCCGCCTCGGTCTCTTCTTCGGAGGCGAACAAATTAACGGTGGTTCATCCTGCGACGGTGCCGTTCCTTCACCATGAACCTGGTAAGAAAAAGACCATAGAAAAGGAACGAAGAGGGCATGTTGGCGATGGCACGTGCATGCACCACATGCCTGCAGTCTCGGGTGTGTTGTTGGCGTCGTCGCCACGTCTTCGAGCTCGAACGGGTACGCTGCCGCCACCGCGTCCTCTCGCCGCGAGCGCAGCCGCGACGCGTCTCTCTCGGCTGGATGTGTCTTTCTTCTGAGTGTGTATGCTGCCACTGCCGTCGCCGCCGGCACGTCCGCAGCGTGAGTTCTTCTCTTCTGCATGAGATATCTTGATCTGGTTTCTCTAGTCAGTACATCACGGCTGCCTCGTCGCTGCCGCCATGGGTGCGTCCTTTCTCCTCGATGCTACCGCCAGGGCTCGGCGAGATACCGTGCTCCCGTTCTTGTGTTGCGTCGTTGTACCTGTACCTAAAATAGAGAAACGATACACATGTACCGTAGAGGAAGCTAGATCGTCCGATCGTCATGGCACACCTCCTCATGGATGTGTTCCTTCGTGGATGCTCCGCCATGGCTGACGTTCGTCCGCGTGCCTTGGTGCGCGTACGCTGCCCTTGCCGGACAAAGCCAGGCTGTGTGCGTCCTGCCCGGCGAGCGTGCCACCGCCTGTGGTTGTGCCCGGTCCGTGCCGCGGATGTGGTGACCTTCCTGAGTTTCCTCCCCTCCCCTTGGTGCGTGCGTGCTCCTTTATATATAGGTGGTCATAGGCCGTCTCGGTTGAGCGCAAGCCGGCTTGCTTGGTCGGCAAGATCCAAACATTCTATCTTAACTCTCCTTTGCATCTTATCTCTTCCTTTCTAATACGCTTGCATGCCTGCACAAATAAAGAAAAAATAAATAAATTGATACATACCTTGTTTATGCACGCATGCCTTTCCAAGATGATCCAAGACCAAGACGGTTCCTTTTGTTTCCAAATTTTTGTAACTTGCCGATTGCACGCAAGCATCCGGCCGTGCCATCCGTGTGCTGGTCGGGTTGCACCAGGTATTTGCATATGTATACGCCCGTGCTTGTCGCCGGCCGCGGATACCTGAATATGTACGCACGGGTATTCGGATATGTACGAAGGGGCGAGCTTGCCGGTGTACAGAAGTGTTTTACTATGTATTTATACATGCCCAGTTACGTGCATGGCATGTTAAACTTGGCTCTGAACGCATGCAATATGGAAGTACCAGTATTTGGTCTCTTTGCATTGCGTGTACACATCCATGGCCATATGCACGTACATAGTTTTGTCATGCACACGTACACCAGCGCGTACGTACGGGCATATGTATATACATGCTCCGGTTCAAACCTGCCTCCATAAATAGCCTGGCCTAAAAACTCATTATTATTTTATGCCATATTGCATAAAGAAACTCGTCGAACAAATGCCCCCTTGTCGAGTTGAACTTGAGTGCGAAGCAAATCGAGCTTGACTCAACGAATATCTTTTTTCCGCTTTTCTTGGCGCAATATTCGTATGCAGCCTGGAGGGCAAATTCGGAGATGATATCTTCGTGACGAGCATGCGCGTTATTTTGAAGATGTTTGGTTAGTAATGTTGTGATTTAGTGTAGGCATCTCCATCCACACTTGTGTTCTCTGAGGAACTTGTTGGATCGTATAACATGCACGATGCCAGTCAACGAAGCAACCCTATCTCGTCTTCATTCCATGGCGAAAGATCATGCCTTGTCCTGAAAACAAATACAAAATTTACCATCTCGTCGCGACTGTCTAGCTGCTATGATGCTAGCCGGCTTGATTGGAGGGTTTCACAGATTCACACTGGCCGCACTGGCGTGTGGCACTGCTCCCATGATCTGCTTGCGTTGATGTAGGCGAGGCATCGGTAAACCGTCGATAGCTCACCTTCAGTCAGTGAATCGTCACACCACTCATGGCGTGACAATTCTGGTGGTACGCAAGGATGCCATCGGCCTTACGAATGTTTGAGGGGTTGATGTCGCCCCCATGCTTCATTGGTGTTAAGGACGGGGCCACAGAGACACATCGGCACCAGCTCCATGAGCGCAGGTGTTGCCTTCTGGTGCCCATTGTACCCGTCGGTATAGACCATCGGTTGTCGGGGTTTCATTGGCGTTGTCATGGACGCATCGGTATTTCTGCCCCCAAACACCCATGATGTAGTTCGATGTAATGGTTGGTTGTTGGAATGCCGCCGACGATGACAGGAAGCGCCTCTCCATGGCTGCAAAGATGTTGGTGGGGCACAAACTAGAAGCACCAAACAGAAACAGGCGAAAAAGAGAGGGGAAATAGTTTGCGGGATTTAAAATGTTGGCTTTCCCGTTATACACCAGCTATAGGCGTGATATCTGAGAAGGCTACCGAAGGACTTGTCACTGGGAACCGTCGAAAGACCTTGACGATTGCAACTCAACAACTTAAATAGCTCTGGTGTACGCGCATGAAGACGCCATGTTTCGGGATGCTTCCGAGAGGCAACAAAAATTCATACTCTAGCCCATCATCATACCGAGGACCCCCACAGCTCAACATGCCCCCTGCACACGCCTCATGAACCCAGCGACTTGGGTGTGATAAGTTTAGGGTAAATGGTTTTGGGTCAACGGCTTGGCGATTTTTCTTCATGCATATTGAGGGGTGGTGAACAGCTACCTCCCTCCTTCCTTCCAGTGGGTCCCTTTCTGCTTGGGACCACTTGATTGCTTCTTGTACTGTTGGGATTTTTCTTGAATTTGCTTCTTCGACTTTGGGAATTTTATTTTGATTGCTCACGCAGATGATTTATGGGCCGCGAACTTCATGGACTTGCTTTGACATTTGGCTGAACTTCTTGAGGACTCTTCTTCCAGGATTTCTTGGGGACCCACCTTGGGAAATTGGAAGAGAACTGTTCACCTCTGTGGACTAGGAAAAACCCTCTAGCACATTATCTGGGGCTTCTACTGGCGCACCCCCGGGTTGCCATGTGACTACGCACCAAACCAACTTGTGTTGGGCCAGGAAGCCCTCCATGATCTTTTCCTATATTCTTCCCTGGAGTGCGAGCCTCTGTAAACACGAGGCATGCCAGGAAACATGAAGAGCGTGGGTCTCAATACTCAGTAGTGCCCAAGTAATCATCTCCGCTGCCTCCGGAAGCATACACCTGGTACGTGTCGTGCATTGTGGGTGTAGGAGCCGCTCCACCTGCAACTTGACACATTGTGCCACCCTCCAACAAGTCCTAGGGTAGCCGAAACTTCAATCAACAGTGTAGTGCGATAGGGGAAAGCCATTTTTTGTTGGACATAGTCCGTAAAAATTGGGGAAAACTAGATATATCCACGAAATGCTAAGGAGAATGCATTATGGATCCCAAAGCCCACAGAAAAAGTTTCCCCAATGAAAAACCAAAAGAGCAAAATTTTAAGAAAAATATTTTTTTGAGGAACCTTCCGTTGATTGGGGGCATAGGTCGGACTCCCTGGGAATCGACGAGCTGGTATGCTCCCCCGTCGTAGACTTGCTCCATGACGTATGGCCCTTCCCACTTTTGCTCAAACTTTCCCTTCGTCTTGTGCATCACGATGATGGGTCGCCTGAGCATGAGGACAAACTCGCCTTTTGGGAAGACGTGTTGCTTGACGAGCTTGTCGTAAGCTCTCGCTATATCCTAGCGGTAAATCTCCAGGTTCTGTAGGGCATGAAGTCGCCCTCTTCAAGGGCGTCGAGCTCCTGAAACCGCAATTGTACCTGTTCATCTTGGGTGATCTCATCATGGATAGCCACCTTCAAAGAGGGTAGCTGGACCTCCCGTAGTAAGACCGCCTCACTCCCACAAGCGAGAGAAAATGGTGTCACCTGTGTTGGGGTATGAACTATGACGCGGTACCCATAAGGACACAAAGAGATGGTCATGCCAAGTCCCTCCTATTCCTTGTTACTGTCTTCTTGAGTATCTTGTCGAGTGTCTTGTTGAAGGCTTTGATTGCATCGTTGGCCTGGTGTAGATGGTAGGGATGCGGTGATGAAGTGAAGGGGAGAGCGGTACGTCCATCGCTCCGGCCATGCTTAGTCATATTCCTCCGTCTTGTTGATTGTCTGATGATGAAGTGGGTGGCCTTCGCCTCGTCGGTGCCCAGCCTGGTGGTGTCCACCTTGTTGATGTCGGACTGGATGACTTGCCTTCGCCTCGTTGGTGCCCGGCAAGATTTGGATTGGTTCATCGGCAAAAGACATGTCAGTGGAGTACAGCTTCGCCTTGCCAGCGCTAAGATGATGTTGGTGATGTGCATCGGCATGGATGTTGGCGTTAATGTGGGAGAAGTCGCTGCCACAACAAGCTGCATTGTAGGATTGGCATGCTGAAACCATGCAACATGCCCCAGTCGATGATGATGAGTTGTTGAGGATATTACGGCGTCGGTGTAGTGAACGACCTTGTATAATCAAGAGACGGCGCGAATGGTACCGACAATGTATTCTGTCGGCTCCGATGTAGATGGCGCCCACCATGGGGTAGGCTCCGTGTTGGCAACGGTGTATATGGATCTCAGCCTGAGTGGCAGTGCAGATGACACCCCGCCTGGGGCGAGCTCCATATCGATGATGGTGTAGATCGTGCCCCACTTTGGGTGAGCTTGACGGTGGAGGTGTAGACAAAGCCCTGCCTCGATGAGGTTCTTATCGACGGGACCCCACCTTACGCGAGATCTGCATTGGCGGAGGTATAGATGATGCCCCGCCATGGATGGGTCCGTGGAAGCGACAATGTAGGTACCACCAAGCCTTTGGCGAGCCCCACCATGTTGGAGGCAGCTTAGAAAGTCGACGAACTTGGGGACCTCCATGTTGGTGGCGAAATGGATTGCAGATCACTTCGGACGAGCTCCGTGCTGGGGTGGTGCAAAAGGCATGCCCGCCTTTGGCGAGCTCCAAGGTGGTGTAGATGTGCCCGCCCTTAGGTGAGCTCAATGTCGGGGCCGGTGTAGACGACGCCTTCGCCCAGGGTGTGCATATGTCTGCGACGGTGTAGGCCAAGCCCCCACAAAGGCTAAGAACCTCGTTGGCGGTGATGTAGACCAAACCCCGCACGGGCCAAACTCCGTGTGAACGATAATGATGATGTGATGTCCCCGCCTTGGGCAAGCTCCACGATGGTGGTGTAGACGTCGCATCATCGTTTGACGATATCTGTGTCGACGATGAAGAAAAGGAGCCCCGACTTGCCGAGCTCCGTGTTGATGGAGGTGTAGATGGTACCCCGCCTTTGGGGCACTCAATGTTTGCGAGGGCGATGCAGATGGAGTCCTGCCTTGGGCAAGATTCGCAATGGCGGTGGTGTGGAAGGAGCCCCACCTTGGGCGCGCTCCATATTGGCGGTGGTGTGGATTGTCCCCACCTCAGGCGAGCTCCATATCACCTTGGGCGAGCTCCAGTTGGCGGCTGCAATGCTTCGCCTTGATAGGATGGGTGGTGCATGGTGCCGAGTGGATGATGGAGCCCTGATCGCCATCACTTGAATTGTCGCCGATCTCCTCGCCTAAGAGGGGACACATGTAATGGCAGAAGTTGTTTGCCATAGAGGGTCCCGTGGTCGCCACTTTTGAGTGGGTTGAGGGTTGCTCCCACTGTCTTGACGTCTTGCCATTGTTTACAACGTGGAGGCGTGTTAGAATGCCCCCACTCTAAGTGGTGGGTATGCGAAGACAGTCATCGAGGCGCTCATGTTGCGGATGATGACTTCGGGATTGGTGCCTCGTCCTACCCTCCACCCTGCGTTGAAGAAGTATTTGGCGCTCCTTGATCATCGAGCTACCTTTGGATATGGTTCATATGTTCCCGGAGTTGGCGAAGATCGACACCTTGAATCCTCACCACTTGGTGCCGTGCCTCACAGCACAGAACGGAGAACCTATTGCCATTGAAGAGTGAAAATCCATCAACAGCCGAGTTGTGGAGACATGGCGCCATGCGCCTCTTCGAGTACCGTCCAAGTCGAGGGAAACTCTAGGGACTTGCAATACTTCACCCTCGGTGTGCCATGGTGTTGCTGTTGGTGATTCCGAGTGTGAACCATGGTAGAGGCGTGAAGGGATGCCACACTTGGTTGCCTGTTCGCAATCTTTGCCCGGAGGTGTTGAGCTACCTCCACATCTCCTTTGATGTCCGCCCTTGATGACTCCTTCAACAGTGATGCCTCAAGCATTAGCTCGTACTAATCCTTCCTTGCCTTGGCCGCTGCTCACCTTCGGGCCTTCTTGGACTGCATAGTTTGAAACTACGCGGGATCATGGGTGTTGGGGATATGACTATTTGCGTAAGCCATCCAGGAGGAGCCGGGTTACGCAAATAGAGGTTCATCAGAAGCTCAAGACCAAGGCATGAAGATGGCGGTTCACTAAAAGGCTTAAAGGCCCACAGGCGACTCTGAGGCCCGTAAAGATAAACCGCCATGAGGGTATAACTTGTACTGTAAGGTAGAAGTAACTAGTCGCCAAGCCGGACACTGTTTATGAGACGGCGGGGACTCTGTAGGCCGCAGGGCGTCAACCCGTGTATATAAGGGGACAACCCGCCAGCGGCTTAGGGCAAGAGACAACTGATCGAGAGCCAGACATAGCGTATCTCGCTCCCTGGTCATCGAAACCTCAAGCAATTCCAACCCAACTAGACGTAGGCCTTCCTTCACCGTAAGGGGCTGAACTAGTATAAATCTCGCGTGTCCTTGTCCCGATTAACCCCTTTAAGCTTCCTAGTTGCGATGGCTCCACGACTAAGTCCTTGCAAAAGGACATCTGCCGTGACAATTCCACGACAGTTGGCGCCCACCGTGGGGCCAGCGCACGGTGGATTTGAGTTCTTGAAGGGCAGCTTCGAAGGGCTCAAGGGATACGCAGTTGGCCGGATGACCAAGAGTCGTCGCGGCAAGATCTACATCGACAACGAAGGCTGGGGCCCCGATGTCGGCTCAATTGAGTACGGGTACCGGGTCCCCTTTGGCGGAATTCACGTCTTCATCGGCCGGATTGGTGAGCCGGGCCCTGAGCCGGATAGCTGCACCGACCTCGTCGAGACAGCTCAGCGTGCGAAACCCGCCCGAGCTCAACCCGTCGTGAAGCGTGCCTTTGTGGGTTGCATCCACGAAGGTGAACTTTCTGAAGGATCTGAAGGTGATGGTGAGCCGCCCGTCCTCTCTGACGGTGATTCGTCCGCCGGCTCAACAGATTCGCTGTATCAATTTCAAGATGGTGTGCTTGGGGGCTGTTCCGATGACAGCACTATTTCGGACCCCTTAGAGTCGCCAAATTGGGCAGGAGTCTTCATGGCTGGTACTCAACCCGGCCAAAATTCTACAGCCTCAGCGGCGATAACGTCCGGGTTAGGAACAGCCGGGGCAGGAGGCCCTGTGCGCTCACCGCCTCAGGTGCTGATGGATCTCATGGATAAACTTACGGCCTTGTTAACTGCTACAGTCGTCCCTGCGAACTAATCTGAGCATGAGGCAGAGGTGGCACAGGTTCGCGATGAGATCGCCCGGGCCAAGGAAACCTTAGCAGCTGAAGATACTAGATTAGCCACAGAGCGGGCGGCTTTCGACGTACGGGCGCAGCAACTTCAGGCAGAGGCCTTTCAGCTCACGTTGATCTTGAACGCATCTAATGAGGTAATGAGGAGGAGACATCAGAAAACTCAGTCCTGTTTACCTCAGATTTATGATCCTCGGAATCTCTTTGCTACACCCGGGGCCGGCCCAAGTAACCCGCCAGGTGCAAATCAGTTTATGACATCCGGAGTGGGAGGCCCAGTCCAGCCTCAGGTGACGGCGCCTCTTCACGGCAATATGGCACCGCCCCATTACGTACCAATACCACAGGGTCACTTCTCCAACCCCATGGAGAACTTAATCACAGCATCAACACATTTGGCGGCTCTCCCAGTAGATGGTGATGATCCGACATCGGTGGAAACCTGGAGGATCAGGGAACTTGTCCAAACAGCCCTGGCTCAGCAAGAGACCTACTCCTACAGCCGGGACATGATTCACTCAACTCCTCCGACCTGGTTAGCCCCGCCTCGTCAAAACCGGAGCCCGAGTTACAGTAGACACATGGAGTCAGAGGCCTTGTCAAGTAGCGCTCAGCGCCGGAACCAGCCCGGCGGGTATAACTCGGTTCAGGATCGGATACGTCAGGAGGACGAGCGGGCGGCTCAGCTAGCGGCTCAGCTAGCAGCCCAACAGGACTCACCGGCTTACCCGACGACTTCCCTTGAGGCGGGTGTTGCTACTAGAACCGGAGGAGTTCCTTGTCTGGTACCGTCTCTACGTAATGTACGTCTGCCCAAGGATTTCAAGGGACCTCGAAAGGTGCTGAATTATACGGCCGATTTACAGCCTGGGGCGTGGATTGAAAGTTACGAGATGGCCATGGAGCTGCTGGAGGTTAGTGATGAAGCGATGGCTAAATACTTCACCATGATGTTGGACGGAACGGCCCGTTCTTGGTTAAAGGGTTTGCTACCCAATTCCATTAGTTCATGGGCGGAGCTAAAGGCCCGTTTCATCCAGAACTTCAAGGACACTTGCAAGCAGTCTATGTCGACCTGACAAATTGTAAGCAGGAGGAAGGTGAATCTACGAGTC
Organism: Triticum monococcum; assembly: GCA_034509565.1. Lineage (NCBI taxonomy): Eukaryota > Viridiplantae > Streptophyta > Magnoliopsida > Poales > Poaceae > Triticum > Triticum monococcum. The sequence continues at coordinate 166,006,623 of CM067846.1, read as the reverse complement.
ATTGGGTGCACCGGGTCAAAGATATAATACATTCGTCTGACTAGATGGATGCCGGCTCAGCAGTTCTCATGCTGGAGAAGAATTGCCGCTTTGAGCCTCTGAGACAGAAACTGGGGCGCCTTAAGAGTGATTGCAACGATATGGGTATGCTGATGGCGGCTTTAGTCAAGTATGCCGATTCTGATAGTACCAAGGATCCCGCGTCTGATGAGGAAAAGACAGGGAAGGGAAAGAAGAACGGTAATGGAAAGGGTCAGCAGCATAACCCGGCAAGTCAAGGAGGCAATAAGCGTAAGGCGGACGGTAACCCGGAATTTGTGGCCAATGCACAGGGTAACAATCAGAAGCGCAAAGGAAAGCCACCCCCTCGGTTTGGTGGGTCAGGTCCGTCTCTTGAGCAACTACTCAATGAGCCCTGCCCGAAACACGGCACCCGGGAACGACCAGCGACTCATTTATGGAAGGATTGCGCAATCATGAAGGCTTTCAAGAATTCTAATACGTTTGATGGCAATCAAAGCCCAGGCGGTGGCTCAGGAGCTGGCGGCTTTCATGGCCCGGGCGGCGGTTCAGGATCCGGTTTTCAGGGACGCCAGGGTGGTTATAATCAACAGCAGTCTGGTCAAGGAGGTCAGCAGCAACAGCAGTCGGGTTATCAGAGCCATCCAAAACAGCTAAACAGTGGGTAGTATCACGTGTTCACCACAAGTTTGTGTAAACGTGATCAGAAAGTTCATAAGAGGGCTATGAATTCTGTTGAGCCGGCAGTCCCTCGTTACTTGAGGTGGTCGGAACAGCCTATTGTCTAGAGCAGGGAGGATGACCCTCCCCGGGTTGATAATCCGGGTCAACTAGCCCTGGTGGTGGCACCGCAGGTTGGTGGTTATAAATTTACTAAGGTGCTCATGGATGGAGGTAGCAGCATCAACATCCTCTATTACGAGACCTTTCGGCGCATGGGCTTAACTGATAAGAATTTAAAGACTTCCAATACCGTCTTCCATGGAGTGGTGCCTGGTAAGTCGGCGTATCCTATGGGTAAGATTGAACTAGAGGTGGCCTTTGGAGACGAGCATGATTCTAGGGCAGAAAAGTTAACTTTTGAAGTGGTCAAAATCAATAGTCCATATCACGCTTTGTTCGGGTGGTCGGCTTATGCCAAGTTCATGGCGCGGCCGTGTTATGTTTATTTACAGCTCAAGATGCCGGGTTACAAGGGTACCATCACTGTGCATGGAAGCCGAAAGGTGGCCCTGGAGTGCGAAGAAGGCGATGCGGCTTATGCCGAGTCTGTCTGTGCAGCAGAGGAGCTCAAATTTTATCAAGATAACGTTGACCCGGCGGATATGGCCTCCCTCAAGAAGCCGACTACGGAGCATGACCTGGCCATGAAGTTTAGATCGGCTGCAGAGACTAAGCTTGTTGATTTTACTCTGGGCGATTCGTTTAAGCAATTCAGCATCAGTGCCAACTTGGATCCTAAATAGGAAAGCGCGCTCATCGAGTTCATCCATGAGAACCGGGACATCTTTGCATGGAAGCCTTCTGACATGCCGAGTGTACCGAGAGGACTCACTGAGCACACTCTTAATATTGATCCAAAGTATAAGCCGGTCAGGCAGTTTCTGCGGCGATTCAATGAGGAACGACGAAAAGCTATAGGAGAAGAGGTCGCCCAGCTCTTGGCGGCTGGGTTCATTGTCGAAGTTTTTCACCTGGAGTGGTTGTCTAACCCGGTGCTCGTGCTCAAGAAAAACGGCACCTGGCGGATGTGTGTGGATTACACAGACTTAAATAAGGCTTGTCCGGCTGATCCTTTCGCTCTCCCCCGTATTGATCAAATCATTGATGCTACGGCGGGTTGTGCGCGTTTGAGCTTTTTGGATGCTTACTCTGGTTATCATCAGATCAAGATGGCAGTTAAGGACCAGGAGAAGATGGCTTTCATCACTCCGTTTGGAGCCTTCTGCTATGTGTCTATGCCTTTTGGGCTCAAGAGTGCCCAGGCGACTTATCAACGGTGTGTACAGAATTGTCTCCACAATCAGATTGGGCGCAATGTTCATGCTTATGTGGATGACATAGTGGTGAAATCCAGAGAGGCGGAAACCTTGATATCTGATCTCAGAGAAACCTTTGACAATCTCCGGGTTTACAAAATGATGCTTAACCCGGAGAAGTGTGTATTTGGTGTGCCTGCAGGCAAGCTTTAGGGATTCTTGGTCTCAAACAGGGGCATCGAGGCTAATCTGGAGAAGATTAAGGCAATCACTTCTTTGGCTAAACCGACATGTATCAATGATGTTCAGCGACTGGCGGGTCGTGTTGCCGCTTTAAGCCAGTTCATAAGCCGGTTAGGTGAGAAGGCCCTACCGTTGTACCAACTGATGAAGAAGGCAGACACCTTTGTCTGGAGTAATGCTGCTAATGCTGCTTTTGAGGATTTGAAGAGGCAGTTATCTGAGCTGCCAGTTCTTGTAGCTCCCATTGACAAAGAGCCTTTGTTGTTATATGTGGCTGCTAATTCACAAGCCGTTAGTGTGGCAATTGTGGTAGAGCGCAAGGAGGCCGGTAAGGAACATCCGGTTCAACAGCCAGTTTATTATGTCAGTGAGGTACTCATCGAGTCAAAACAAAGATATCCTCATTGGAAGAAACTTGTTTACGGGGTGTTCATGGCAAGCCGGAAGCTGAAGCAATACTTCCAAGGTCACCCTATCACTATGGTAAGTTCTGCCCCCTTGGGAGACATTATTCAGAACAGAGAGGCCACAGGATGAGTCGCCAAGTGGGCCATCAAGCTCGGGCCTCATGGTCTGAAGTACGTACCACACACTGCCATTAAGTCTCAAGCTTTGGTGGATTTCATCAATGACTGGACAGAGCTACAGGCACCTGAGGAGAAGCCCGATAACACTTATTAGACTATTCACTTTGACGGGTCCAGACAGTTGGAAGGCTCGGGGGCTGGAGTCGTGTTAACTTCCCCTCGAGGTGACAAATTTTGTTATGTGCTCCGGCTTATGTTTCCTTGTACTAACAATGCAGCTGAGTACGAGGACCTACTCCATGGTCTCCGGATGGCCAAAGAGATGAACTTGAGTTGGGTAAGATGCTTGGGAGACTCAGACCTTGTGGCTCAACAAGTGTCAGGCAAGTGGGACTCTAAAGATCCCCTTATGGCGGCTTACCGTCGTGAAGTCGATGTTGTGGCTGGACATTTCAAGGGTTATGTGGTGGAATACATTGATCGAAGGAAGAATGAGGCGGCTGATGCCTTAAGCCGGCTGGGATCTCAGCGTAAGCCGGTGCCGCCTAATACCTTTCTTGATGTTTTGCATAATCCTTCTGTTAAGTTACCTACAGAGGAAGATCTGGCAATACCAGACCCGGAGGCACAGCTGGTGGCGGATCTCCATGTTATCCCAGATTGGACAGTGCCTTATTTGGCTTACATGACCCGGGGAGAGTTGCCTGAAGATGAGACCTTGGCAAGAAAAATCGCCCGGCGGTCCAAGTCCATGACAATTGTCAATGGCGAGTTACATCACTGTAGCGTCACTGGAGCGTTTCAACGTTGCGTGTCACCTATAGAGGGTCAGGAGATCCTTCGTGAGATTCATGAAGGCGACTGTGGTCATCACGCCGGCTCAAAATCTCTTGTGGCCAAAGCTTTCCGTCATGGGTTTTATTGGCTGACGGCTCATGCTGATGCAGAAGACCTGGTCAGTAAATGTGACGGATGTCAGAAATTCTCACGACGAGCCCATGTGCCGGCTCAAGAATTGAGGATGATTCCAATTACTTTGCCGTTTGCAGTCTGGGGGCTTGATATGGTCCGGCCTTTCAAAAGGTCTAAGGATAAAAAGACGCACCTCTTGGTGGCGGTTGACAAGTTCACAAAGTGGGTGGAGGCGGAGCCAGTCAGTCATTGTGATGCAGCCACGGCGGTCCAGTTTATGAAAAAGGTGATTTTTCGATTTGGTTTTCCACATAGCATCATAACTGATAATGGCACTAACCTCTCCAAAGGAGCTATGGAAGAGTTCTATCAACGAGAGCATATCCGGCTTGACATTTCAGCTGTGGCTCACCCTCAATCCAATGGTCAAGCAGAACGAGCTAATCAAGAAATCTTGAGGGGTATCAAGCCCCGGCTCTTGGTCCCCTTGCAGCGGATGCCGGGTTGTTGGGTGGAGGAGTTACCTTCTGTACTTTGGAGCATCAATACTACACCTAACAGATCTACAGGTTACATGCCTTTCTTTATGGTGTATGGAGCAGAGGCGGTCCTGCCAAGTGACATCCGTCATGACTCACCCCGTGTGGCGGCTTATGTTGAGGAAGACTGTAAGTGCATCTAGTGCCACCCCTAGTTGGTTTTGGAGTATTGACGACAAACCTAGTTGAGGGACTAATGTGTTTGTGAGAATTGCAGGATAACACAGGTAGAAGTCCCTCATTGATTTGGTTTTCCTACCAGAGATGACCCCAAAAATGTATGAAGACATTGATGTCAAAGGTGGTATATGAAGATATTCACATTGAAGACTATGACAAGAGAAGACATCGCATGAAGCCTATGGAGCTCGAAGACTTAGATCTTTCATAGTTCTTTTTCTTCTTTGTTGAGTCATAGGAACCACCGTACTGTTAAGTGGGGTCCAAGAGAACCAGTCAGAATGACTGAAGTGATGCTTAAAGAAAACCTATGTCTTCGAGTGAAGACTATGAGAGCGAATCTTGTCCAGAGTGGGATGAGTTAGCTTTGCTTGTAGCCCAAGTAAAGTTGCCGTGTGAGTTTGAAAAATTACCATTGGAACACGTGTCAGTTCCTTAGTGGCCCAGGGTCATTTCGGACAAATCAGGTCGGGTTGCCTAGTGGCTATAAATAGCCCACCCCCTACAACCATAAACGGTTGGCTGCTCAGATTCAGAGTCTGGCTTTTGTTGTTTGAGAGCAACCCACCTCGAAGCCTTTGGGAGAGAATTCCTTGCGAGGATAAAGCCCTAACCACCCAGAGCCAAAGAGAATTAGGCATCACTTAAGTCTTCTTGTCTGTGTGATCTGACGACTTATTACACTTGAGGACTGTGAATCCTCCAGCCGGTTAGGCGTCGCGTTCTGAGCATCCAAGAGACATTGTGGATCGCCGGTGAACGAAGTCTGTGAAGGTTTGGGAGTCTACCTTGAAGACTTACCAGTGTGATTGGGCAAGGTCTGTGTGACCTTAGCTCAAGGGGAATACGGTGAAGACTGGGTGTCCTGAGCTGCGTGTTCAGGACTGGGTGTCCGGGACTGTGTGTCCTCAGGTTTAAATACCTAGCCGCCCTAACCAGACGTATAGTTGTCACAACTACTGGAACTGGTCCAACAAATCATTGTCTTCAATGAGTCACTGGTTTCTTCCTTCGTTTCTCTTTACTTACTGTTACTCCTTGTGAAGTCATTGTATGTTTGCACTATCTTTTGTCTTCACTGAGTGATTGTGTGATCTGTTTGGCTTCTTAATATCTTCCTACCTGATCCTTACTACCTAGCTGCTATTAGTCATTGTGCTTTCACTTCATTGAATACATGACTATGGTTTACCTAGTGTAGTCTACCTTCCACTGCATGGTAATAGGTTTAATTCTATCGTTTGTCTTCGAAACTTCCACGTTTTGAAGACTTCCATAAAAATCGCCTATTCACCCCCCCTCTAGTTGATATAACGCACTTTCAATTGGTATCAGAGCAAGGTACTCCCTTGTTCTGTGTGATTCGGTTTAACCACCTGGAGTTTTAGCTATGTCGACTGCAGGGATAATCAAAGTCTCCGCTGCGTGCCCCGTCTTCGATGAAACTGAATATCCCTACTCGAAGAATAAGATGCGCATGCATCTTGAAGCCATTGACGTCGACCTATGGTATGTCGTCAAGAACGGCGTTCCCAAGGCTGGAGAAGGTGTCACTGCTGCTGATGTCAAGAAGTTCATTCAACTGGACTCTACTGCCAAGAATATAATTTGTGGTCATCTGACCAAAGGACAGTATGGCCGTGTGAGTGCTTTGGAAACATCTAAGCTAGTCTGGGACTGGCTCTCCAAGGTCAACGAAGGCGTCTCAACCCAGAGAGATCAGAGAATCAGTGTCCTTCGCAACCTCTTCAACCGCTTCAAGCGAAATGACAATGAGAATGTTTCAGCTCACGTTTGATCGACTCACTGACATCACAAATGAGCTTCAAGCCCTCGGCGCCACTGGGATCACCAAGCATGAAGTCGTCAAGACACTATTGAGATCACTTGACAGCTCATTTGACACCCTAGCCCTGATGATTCAAGAACGTCCTGATTTCAAGACACTCGATCCGTCTGACATACTTGAGAGGCTCAACACACATGAGTTTCAGCTTTCTGAGAAAAGAGATATCTACGGTCCAAACTATGGGCGAACTCGTGCCTTGAAGGCAAAAGCTATCTCCTCATCTGAAGAAGAATCTGACAGCAGTTCTCATGATCCTGAAGACATTGGAAAGGAACTTGCTATGCTTGTGAAGAAGTTCCAAAAATTCACCAAGAAGAAAGGCTTCAGGAAATATTCACGATCAAGCTCAAGGAATGATGAAGCTTCTGCTCATGACTACAAGAAGAAAACATGCCACAAGTGCAAGAAAACTGGCCACTTCATCTCTGAGTGTCCACAGTGGGACAATGAGAACAAAAAGAAGAAGAAGAGCAAGGAATATGACTCTGACGATAAGAAGAAGAAGAGATACTCAAAGTCTTCTTCCAAGTCTTCCTCAAAGTCTTCGTCACACAAGAAGAGCTCATCTGGCAAGGCACGTGCGTTTGTTGGCAAGGAAATGGATTCAGAGGAGGAGTCCGCTTCTGAGGAGGTGGAGGCGGAGTCTGAGGAGGAGTCCGATTCTGGCGTTGCAAGTCTGGCTACAGCATACGTTGCCAAGTCCATCTTCAACACTGAAGATAATGCCTTCATCACCGACACCGATGCAAATGACAAGAACTACTCCGCTCCTACCTACTTCTTCATGGCACGCGGTGCCAAGGTAAACACATGCACTACTCACTATCAAACATCTAGTGAAGATGACTCTGATTGTGGTTCAAGACCCAGCTACAAAACACTTGCTAAAATTGCAACTAAACAACAGAAAGCTATGGAACATATTCAAAAACTTTTAGACAAAAGCGATGATCTGTTAGGCGCTGAAATGACTCGATCTGAGTCCTTAATTGAAGACATAAAAAATCTTCACGTTAAGTATGAGGAACTTGAAAGTCGTCATGAAATGCTCTCAACAACTCATGAAAAGCTTTCCTATGATTATTTTCAAAGGAAGCAAGATCTTGAGAAATTGAGAGCGGCTCATGAAGATCTTCAAAAGGAAAACGAGTCACTTCGCGCCGAACAGATCAGTTCCGCTCAGGAAGGATTTGAACCACCATGTCTTAAATGCATTGAGCGTGATAATGCTACTTCTGTTGCTGAATGTTCTACTGCTGCTACTGTTGCAATATCTTCAACTGTTGATGTGGTAACTAACCCCTCTGCTGAGGATACCACTGCTATTGCTGATGAGAATGCTAGGTTCAAGACATTGCTTGAAACAGGGATGTACAAAAGTCTTAAAGGGCATCAGACACTATGTGATGTCCTCAAAAGGCAGATTCTGAACCGAAACCCGAGGAAAGAGGGTGTTGGGTTCGTAAGGAAAATGAATGCTGATGGCTCTTACTGGAAACCTGAGCAGTATCCCAAAACCACATGGGTTGCTGCAAAGGAACCTTCAGCAGATCCATCCAATCTATCTGGCTTCACTTGTGCTAACCCCATTGTCATTGATGAATCCTTTGATGCAAACAATAAACTGTTTAAGAATCAGAATGGTGAAGTGTTTGCCAGGTATATTGGTACTAACTACAGGAATGGGCCGCCTATGAAGAAGATCTGGGTGCCGAAAAAGTGTTTGGAAAATCTTCCTGTGAATGTCATCATGACACCACAGTTGAAGAAGACAAACCCCAGACCACAAGCTTCATATGGTCCAAAGGCTTCATACAAATAGAGGACTCACCTGAGTCACACTAACGCAAATGTTTTGCAAGGAAACCATACTCAGGCTTATGAATATAAGCGTGGTTCATCAAACTGCCATGTTCATAAAGCCAAAAACTATTCTGCTTATTCTTATGAGTATTATTGTCTGCCTGCAAGACTTTTTGCTAGGGCTCCAAAGCCAAAGTTCTCAGATGTTGCACTTAGACTTATCACTTCTAAGCCACCCTTGAAGATGTGGGTGGCTAAGAAGGCTTAACTCTCTTTCGCAAGGAAAGGTCTCCAGCAGAAAACCAAAATCTTCTGACGCTGTTGCTGGGGACCTTAAACAGCTTGTAGGGCGCAAGATCAAATGCCCGAATGGTCTTACTATGTACTTCATTCCTGAATCGCTTGCTACTCTCCCTATCAGTCCTAATCTGGATTTAAGCTTTCATAACCCATTGGTTCGTCAAATGTTTTTGCTTCACAATTCTCTTCGTGAAGCCTATCCCCCTAACTGCACTATAGGGTACGACACCAGCATCTTCAGAATGGATTATTGATAGTGGGTGTACAAATAACATGACTGGCAAAAGAAGCCTTCTTATGGACTCAACCTTACGTCCATCCGACAAGAGTCACATCACATTTTCCGACACTGGTAAAAGTAAGGTACTGGGTCTAGGTAGGGCTGCAATCTCAAAGGATCAACACATGGATAAAGTCATGCTTGTTGAATCCCTTGGCTTCAACTTAATGCCTGTCTCAATGCTTTGCGATTTGAACATGATCGTAATATTTGGAAAATATCGCTGCCTTGTTCTAATGGAATCTGACAAGTCTCTAGTGTTTGAAGGGTATCGGAAAGATGATTTGTACGTGGTAGATTTCTCAGCAGGACCACAGCTTGCCGTATGTCTTCTAGCAAAAGCTTCAGAATGCTGGCTCTGGCATCAAAGGCTAGGGCATGCTGGCATGAGGAACCTCCACACCCTTGCAAATAAGAAGCATGTCATAGGCATCGAGGGCGTCAAGTTCAAGAAACATCACTTATGCGGTGCCTGTGAAGCAGGAAAGATGACGAGGGCCAAACATCCCTCGAAGACAATCATGACTACTACTCGACCCTTCGAACTAATCCACATGGATCTTTTCGGTCCCACTCATTACTCAACTCTTACTACTACTTCTTGTCTCTATGGCTTTGTCATTGTTGATGATTATTCTAGATATACTTGGGTGCACATAATCCTCTACAAGACTGAGGTGCAGGATGTCTTCAGACGCTTCGCCAATCGAGCAATGAACAACTATGGCGCCAAGATAAAGCACATCAGAAGTGACAATGGCATTGAATTCAAGAACACTGGCCTTGATACATATCTTGATACCTTGGGCATCACACATGAATTCTCAGCCCCGTACACGCCACAACAGAATGGCGTAGTCGAATGCAAGAACAGAACACTCATTGAGATGGCCCGAACGATGCTCGATGAATACAAGACTCCAAGAAAATTCTGGCCTGAAGCCATTGATACTGCATGCCATACAATCAATCGTGTTTATCTTCACAAGCTTCTGAACAAGACATCTTATGAGCTCCTTACTGGCAAGAAGCCAAATGTCAGTTACTTCAGAGTATTTGGCGCCAGGTGCTGGATCAAGGATCCACATCACACTTCAAAATTTGCACCAAAAGCACATGAGGGTTTTATGCTTGGATATGGAAAGGATTCGCACTCCTATAGAGTCTTCAATCTCTTTCATTATAAAGTGGTTGAAACAGTGGATGTGCGGTTCGATGAGACTAACAGTTCACAAAGAAGGCACCTACCAAATGTGCTAGATGAAGTTCCATCCAGTGAATCAATCAAGCTAATGGGAACTGGAGAAATCATACCTTCTGAAGCTCATCCTGAAGAAGAACTTATCATCTCCGCATCTGATCAACCTGAAGACAATGCTCAGCCTGAAGACATTCCCTCTAACAACGACAATGAACAGCAAGAGCAAAATCTTCGCCCTGTACATCCTCGTGTTGCCAATGAAGTGCAGATTGAAAGAATAATTGATAGCATCGATGCACCCGGTCCGCTCACTCGTTCAAGGGCAACTCAGCTAGCAAATTTCTGTGGGCACTTTGCATTCGTCTCAATAACAGAACCCAAGAAAGTTGAAGAAGCCTTCATGGAACCTGAATGGATTCAAGCTATGCAAGAAGAGCTTCAACAGTTTGAGCTGAATAATGTATGGGAACTGGTTAAGCATCCTGATCCTCGGAAGCACAACATAATAGGCACCAAATGGATATACCGCAACAAGCAAGATGAGCATGGTCAAGTTGTCAGAAACAAAGCTCGTCTCGTTGCTCAAGGATATACTCAAGTGGAAGGCATTGACTTCGATGAAACATTTGCTCATGTGGCTAGACTTGAAGCCATATGCATACTGCTGGCCTATGCAAATCATCGTAACATACTTCTATATCAAATGGATGTGAAGAGCGCCTTTCTCAAGGGCAAGATTGAAGAAGAAGTGTATGTTGCACAACCGCCTGGCTTTGAAGATCCAAAACATCCTGACATGGTATACAAGCTCAACAAGGCACTGTATGGCCTCAAACAAGCCCTCGGGCCTGTTATGACACACTCAAATACTTCCTGAAGAGCAAAGGCTTCATACCTAGTTCCCTCGACCCCACTCTCTTCACGAAGATATATGATGGTGAACTGTTTGGGTGCCAAATATATGTGGATGACATTATCTTCGGCTGCACCAATCAGAAGTACAGTGAAGAGTTTGGATATATGATGCAAGAGCAATATCAGATGTCCATGATGGGAGAGCTGAAGTTCTTTCTCGGTCTTCAAATACGACAGCAACGCAACGACTTCTTCATATCTCAAGAGAAGTATCTCAAAGACTGCCTGAAGAAGTTCGGTATGCAAGACTGCAAAGGCTTCACGACGCTAATGCCAGCCAAGCATCATCTGGGTCCTGACGACAATGGTAAAGAATTCGATCAAAAGGTATACCGCTCCATGATTGGTTCTTTGCTTTATCTATTAGCATCTAGGCCAGATATTATGCTTAGTGTTTGCATGTGTGCTCGATTTCAAGCGGCACCAAAGGAGTCGCATCACTTAGCTGTGAAGCGAATTCTTCGATATTTGGCTCACACCCCAACTCTAGGATTATGGTATCCAAAGGGCTCAAAGTTTGATCTGGTTGGATTCTCGGATGCTGATTATGCTGGTGACAAAGTGGATCGCAAGTCTACATCAGGCATATGTCATTTTCTGGGACGATCACTTGTATGTTGGTCTTCAAAGAAACAGAACTATGTATCTCCCTCCACAGTTGAATCTGAATACATTGCTGCTAGATCTTGCTGCGCTCAGCTTCTATGGATGAAGCAAACACTCAAGGACTATGGCATTCATCTGAAGCAAGTGCCACTCTACTGTGACAACGAAAGCGCCATCAAGATTGCCAACAACCCAGTTCAACACTCGAAGACAAAGCACATTGAAATTCGTCATCACTTTCTCAGAGATCATGTTGTGAAGGAAGATATTGATATCATACACGTCAACACTGAAGAGCAATTGGCAGATATCTTCACCAAGCCCTTGGATGAGAAGAGATTTTGCAAGTTACGGTGTGAGCTAGATATCTTGGAATCCTCAAATGTCATGTGATCAGGCACACATCCTAACACTTATGCATATTGATGACTTAGATGTGCAACACACGAAGTAAAGTATATCTTCCATAAATGAAGACATACATTCTAAGTGTGAATACATTAATGTGGAATTTGACTTCGGAGCGCCACGATAATTGTGCGCCGTGTCTGGGTCTAATACTTCCTATACGGTGGGTAACGCCACCACCAAATGTTCTATTTGAAGTGTTTTACTCATGGCGTTACATTTGCTATGTCTTCACATTTGATTTGGCTTCAATCTCAACATGTCTTCATGATTATCTTCACTATGTTGATTATATATATATATATATACTAGTGTTCTGTCCTCTACAGCATTTACTTATAGCTATGTATTCTTGTTGAATCTTTTGAACTAAGTGAATGTGATCGGACCCTAACCTCTCTATGCTTTCTATCTCAAACTCTATCTCTCCAAATCATATGCATTCTATTGAAACTGTCGAATGTCTTCTCTACGTCCTTGTCAGCAGAAGATATAGAGACAAACATTAAGTCCGTTTTCAATGCTCATTCCTTCACCTAAAACCCGGAGAAGTGGTAACGACCACCCGACAATCCAGGCGTGCGTGGGACGTGGAACAACCCCCGATATGCTGCATGACAGCCATGTGTCCCTCAGATGTGAATCGCCAGGGGCACCTGTGTAATAACGCAGTGCCACCCCTGTACCTATAAATACACGCCTCACCATAGTCATTATCTCTTCTTCCACTCTCGCACAAACCCTAGCGCCACCGCTAGCCCTCGACGACGCCGGCGACGAAGCGCTTCACTGCCGCAACCTCTCCGACGCCGTCTTCACGCCGACCGCGGACATCGTCCTCTCCGCTGTTGCCGTAGGTGTCCTCCGTCGCCAAGTTAAGGCATAGAAGATCGAACTGCTCGGCCTCCTCTTCCACTCCATCTAGCAGTTCTTCGTGTGGGAAGTAAAACTTCCTTTTTACGGCCCCTTTGATCCTATAGCTTTATCACTTTCTACCACAAGCAGTTTCTATTCACACAAGTTGGATCTCTTTCATACTGCATCTTATTACATGCCTAGTATATTCACTTATGCTTCACAAAGTAGTAGATTCCTCACTTGTACTGATCTGTTGATTTTTACAAATCTGGAACCAACTCCTTATCTATGAGTGAATGTCTTCGCACAATGAGGTCAATGTCTTCTAAACTGATTTATCTTCAAAATCTTCTAAGAATGCATATGACCTCTTCCCCTTCCCTCGCACCTTAGTGCTGTCATAGGTAAATGTCCGTGGGAGAATCCCTTAGTTCTCATAGTCTGCATTCATTTGCAGAATTCTTACAGTATCACATAAATTCTCCCGAAGCCAGTTCCTGTCTGTCCAACAAGCGAAAGCCTTTGAAGCCTTTGAACGTATTGAAGCCTTTCAATTTAAAGTTCATGGCTTCAGAGAAATCAGCAAGGAAGGGTGGCAGAAAGCATCGTGGAGAAACATCAAGAGATCTGCCGGATGACCTCTCAGAAATGTACAAGACAGATCCTGAAGAGGATTACAATCAACGCAAGACACGAATCCAATGGATTCGACGCTATTGGGCAAAACAGTGGTTCAAGTACAGATTTGTGACAAAGGAATATGCTGAAAAGAATGCCATCAAGCGACCATGGGGAGACATCCTCTACAAAAATCTTCAACCCAGGACCAGAGATGAAGCCATTGAACAAGGCTTCTATCCCTGCATGGTCCATGGACCACAGCCTGTGGATGCTGACCCATCGTCACTGCTATGGTGTCGTGATGACATTCTGTTCAAGCGCAACTTTCAGTTTGCCCAGAACTCAGCAAAGCAGAACAAGAAGACATTGGGACTAGACTTCAACCCTGGTCCTTCTGCTCCAAGGGCTAACGGCACACGAGATGCAGAACCCAATGTCGTCGGTCCTTTCTACAACCTTGAAGGTCTCATAACTCATATCTTGGTTCAAGGGACAGCCGTGAATGAGCCTGCAGATGACGCTGAATCAGATGAAGCGCCTGCAGCGCCGAAGCCAAAGAAGCAGCCTAAAGCTTCAAAGCCTGCCTCTGCTCCAAAAATCTCACGGGCGAAGCCACTGGCAACTGCACCTCCTGAAGACAGTGTGCAGTCTGAAGATTTGTCACGCATCTCCAAGCCCCAGAAGGTCAAGATGCCTCTGCCACACACCGGCCAAGAACTGACAGCTGCTGCTGTTCTGCGTAATGGTGCCATTGATCTGTCAAGTGATGAAGATCTTGCAGATGACGCTCTTGAGCAACTGATCAAGAGCAAAGAAGAAGCAAAAATCTTCAATAATCCGCCTCTCTTTAACGTGCCAATCATCCACAACTTCATTGATGAATGGTTTGACACGCCCAACATCAGCTTCGAAGATCTGCAACTTCCCATTGGCCTCAGTGTCGCCTTCCATGGCGCCATTGCTTCAGAGTTAGCTATCGCCCAGCGCATTGTTGAACTGAAGCAGAAGATTGACTTTGAGAAATCTCAGTTCAAGAAGCATATGGCCAAGCTCAGCGTGCAAGAGGTGAAGAACTTCAAGATTATGCTGCACGAGATCAAGGAAGCCTTTCTCAAAAAACGTGCAGAAGCTCAGGGTTCTCGTGAGCGCATGAAGATCCTGGCTGACAAATGCGTGCAAGCCTACAATGAGGCTGAGAAGCGCAAGGCCCTTGGGCGTCCTGGCATCGACCCCAGGATGGCTACAAAGAAGAAGAAGAAGCCCGCTATGGCTGAACCCGACGCACCAAGGCAGGAAGCAGTTCCCATTGTCTTCCCAACTAGCATGGCCGGCTCGAAGCCAAAAGCCAGGTCTACTGCTTCAGAACTGAAGAAGACGAGGACTGCTGAGGCTGAAGCAAGGAAGAGGAAACATCCTGAAGCCTCTGCTACTGCCCCCTCCAAGAAGAAGAGAAAGACCAAGAAAGAACGGGCTGCTCCCACAGAGCCCTTGATTGTGGAACCCATCTCCATGATTCACCCTGAAGCTGAACCTCAAGAGCACCAACTAACTATCCATGAGCCTGCTTTCACAGGGGCTCATGAAGCTGAAGACATTCCAGCAGCTGATCCCATCGCTGCTGAAGACATTGATCACCATGACCATGTTGAAGATGATGCAGTCCTTCCTCAGCTCGAGCATCAATAGGTATCATCGCCTGTGCTAACGCATAGTAAAGTCATCAGCATTGGTCGTCCTCTGACGCCAATTGCTCAGGATGCTTCATGGGCTGATCGCCCACAAGAGGAAGAAGACTTTGAGGCCCACCCAACACCAACTCCACAGGCTTCGCAAAGGTCCAAGGCCTCCAGTCTCTGCGTCTGAAGCTAAAACTGCTGAAGACATTCCGGCTACATCAGCTGATGATGAAGAAGCCCCACAAGCTGCTACTCCCCTATCCCACCAAGAAGCGGTTCTCGAGGAGAACGTAACTGTGACCGACCCTCTAGCTCGTCAAGTGGAGGTTGAAAATCTTGAGGCTGCCACCACCAACACCAATGAAGCCCCTGACGTTGTCATGGCTGAAGCTAATGTGGAGCCCTCACCAACAAAAGCACCACAAGTCAGCGAAGCCACTGATCCCACTGCTTCTGTTCCTGCGCCTACTGCCGGTCCTCAATTCGACTATCATGTTGAGCACAAGCCTCAGGTACAGAAGCCAATCCCAAGATTGCCCAGGTTCCCAGGTCCTGCATCAGCACCTGGATCCTTTAATATCAATGGCTTCAAAGCAGACAACACTTTCTTCAACAGCTCCAGGAACCCCTACTCAAGGGAAAGAATATCATCTGATCGGTTCTGGAGCCATCCGCAGTGACGCTATTACTCCTGCCTTCTGTACAATCAAGGTCGCATCTTCCCACACAAGCGTCTTGACATTGAAGCAATAGCTGGTTTGCCCTGTCTGGAAGAAGCTCTGGATTGCTTCAAAGAGGTTGGATTGCTGCCGTTCGTCACCGACCAAGAGCATTGGAATGAAGAGTTGCTGCTCCAATTTTATGCCACACTTCACATCCGTGGGTACAACAGAGATCCGAAAACTTGGGTCCTGGAGTGGATGTGTGACGCCCCCGATTCAATCGTACACTAATCATACACGCAAACGTGTACGATCAATATCAGGGACTCACGGGAAGATATCACAACACAACTCTAGAAATAAAATAAGTCATACAAGCATCATATTACAAGCCAGGGGCCTCGAGGGCTCGAATACAAGAGCTCGATCATGACAAGTCAGCGGAAGCAACAATATCTGAGTACAGACATAAGTTAAACAAGTTTGCCTTAAGAAGGCTAGCACAATCTGGGATACAAATCGAAAGAGGCGCAGGCCTCCTGCCTGGGATCCACCTAAACTACTCCTCGTCATCGTCAACGGGCTGCACGTACTAGTAAGCACCTCCCGAGTAGAAGTAGTCGTCATCGACGGAGGCTTCTGACTCCTGGGCTCCAACGTCTGGTCGCAACAATCGAGTATAGAAAGGGGGAAAAGGGGGAGCAAAGCAACCGTGAGTACTCATCCAAAGTACTCGCAAGCAAGGAGCTACACTACATATGTATGCATTGGTATCAAATGGAAAAAGGGTATCTTATGTGGACTGAACTGCAGAATGCCGGAATAAGAGGGGGATAGCTAGTCCTATCGAAGACTACGCTTCTGGCAGCCCCCGTGTGGCAGCATGTAGAAGAGAGTAGATTGAAGTCCTCCAAGTAGCATCGTGTAGCATAAACCTACCCGGCGATCCTCTCCTCGTCGCCCTGTTAGAGAACGATCACCGGTTGTAGCTGGCACTTAGAAGGGTGTGTTTTATTAAGTATCTGGTTCTAGTTGTCATAAGGTCAAGGTACAACTCCAAGTCGTCCTGTTACCGAAGATCATGGCTATTCGAATAGATTAACTTCCCTGCAGGGGTGCACCACATTTCTCAACACGCTCGATCCCATTTGGCCAGACACACTTTCCTGGGTCATGCCCGGCCTCGGAAGATAAACACGTCGCAGCCCTACCTAGGCACAACACAGAGGTCAGCACGCCGGTCTAAACCCTATGGCGCAGGGGTCTGGGCCCATCGCCCTTTGCACACCTGCATGTTGCGAACGCGGCCGGAGAGCAGACCTAGCAAGCTCCATTACAAAGGAAGTTGCGTTACGCGGTCCAACCCGGCGCGCGCCGCTCAGTCGCTGACGTCACGAAGGCTTCGACTGATACCACGACGTCGAGTGCCCATAACTGTCCCTGCATAGATGGTTAGTGCGTATAGGCCAGTAGCCAGACTCGGATCAAATACCCAGATCTCGTTAAGCGTGTTAAGTATCCGCGAACACCGACCAAGGCCAGGCCCACCTCTCTCCTAGGTGGTCTCAACCTGCCCTGTCGCTCCGCCTCAAAGGAACAGTCGGGGGCCATCGGGAACTCAGGCCCATCACTACCTAGATGGAGCCACCTGCCGCTTCAGCCCCCGTCTCCGAACAGTATCATAAGTAATGTAACAGTATAAGTATATATCATATGCCCGTGATCACCTCCTGAAGTGATCACGGCCCAGTAGTATAGCATGGCAGACGAACAAGAGTGTAGGGCCACTGATGGAACACTAGCATCCTATACTAAGCATTTAGGATTGCAGGTAAAGGTAACAACAGTAGTAGGAAGGACAGGCTATGCATCAGGATAGGATAACGAAAAGCAGTAACATGCTACACTACTCTAATGCAAGCAGTAGAGAGAAGAATAGGCGATATCTGGTGATCAAAGGGGGGGCTTGCCTAGTTGCTCTGGCAAGAGAGAGAGGTCGTCAACACCGTAGTCGAAGTGGGGTTCGCCGGTAGTCTCGGGGTCTACCGGAAAGAAGTAACGGAGGTGGAACACGGTAAATAACAGAGTAATCAAAGCATCACAAAGCGTAACATGGCAATACGCGGTGCTAGAGGTGACCTAACGCAGTAGGAGGTGATACTGGCGAAGGGAGGAAACATCCGGGAAATTATCCCAGGTGTTTCGTGTTTTCGGACAAGTGGACCGGAGGGGGAAAGTTGCGTGTTCGCTATGCTAGGGATGTGTGACGGATGAACGGACTGCGTACCCGGATTCGTCTCGTCATTCTGAGTAACTTTCATGTATGAAGTATTTTCTTTCGAGCTACGGTTTATTTTCTATGATTTATCAAAGTTTTAATGAATTTCTGGAATTATATAAATGCGAAATAAAATGGGTAAAATGCTACGGGTACATAGAGGGTGTACCCAGAAGTTCACCTATGAGGCTGACTGGTGGGGTCCAGTTGATTGCCCAGTCAGCAGTCAACATTGACCAGTAGACTAGTCAATGAGCCTGCTGGGACCCACATGGCATTGTCTCATATATACCTTTTTTTAACAGAGATTATTGACTGACTTTAATTAGGTTTAATTAGGGGGGTCCATTGTCATAGGTTATTAGTTTAGCAAATTGAATTAATTAGGTTATTTTTTCCAAACAATTAATTAATTATTTAATTTCATTTATTTCATTTTATTTTCCTTGTCCTTTTTTAGGGGCGGGTCCACATGGCTGTGGCCCGAACCGGCCGCAGATGGGCACCCGTGGCTGCACAGGGCGCCGGCGGCCACTGCGGTCGTGCACGCCGTGGGCAGCAGGGGGCGGCCGGGGTAGGGGCGGAGCAGAGCAGCACGACGACAGGTGGGGCGCGGCAGGGGGCGCACGAGCACGCGGGAGCAAGCAGCAGCAGCAGAGCGGGGCCGCCAACGTGGGGCGCCGTCGAGCGCGGCAGCCAGCCGCAGCAGCGGGGACCAAGGCGGGGCGAGGGGCATGGCCCCGAGCGGCTTGCGTGGGTGCGGGACGGTGAGCAGCGGGCGCGGGGGGCTCTCCGTGCGGCGCAGCGGGGCGAGGCCACTACGGCGAGGGGGCTCGCCCAGCCCGACTGGTCCCTGGCGCCGGCTGGGACGGAGGAGGGCGCATGCCAGGGCATGGGAAAGGGGCAGAGTCGGGACGGCGGACGGTGCGAGCATGACATGGACGGCGATGAGCGCGAGCGCGCACGGAGGAGGAGCGGGGGCGCGTCGACGAGATGGTGCGGACGGCGCGGAAGCTCACCGCGGGAGCGTGGGGTCTAGGCAACGGCGCGCGGGGAGCGGCTTGGGGAGGAGGTCGAGGAGGTCGGCGGCGATCCGGCGAGAAGGTTAGGCGGCGGGCGGCGTCTGGATTGGGTGCCAGTGATGGAGGCGCGGGGCGGTGCGGGATCGAGCCTCGATACAATCGGGGGGGAGAGAGGAGCGAGTGGGGTTCGTGGGGGGGGTGTGGGACGAGTCGTCTAGATGTTTTCGGTGCGTGGGGGGGGATAAGGGAGAGGGAGAAGTGGGCCGGCCAGGGTGGTGGCCTGGTGGGCCGAGGCCGTCCGGCCAAGTTGGGCCACGTCCCAGGGGGGTGGGTTGCCTGCTTTTTATTTTTGTTGTTTTGTTTTGTTTTTTCTTTTCTGTTTTTTAATCCTTAATTGCTTTAGTTTAAACAAAACACAATAAGAGTCTCTAAATTAGCGTTACTAAATATTCCACTTCCACAAATAACTTGGCACATTAATCAAAGTAGTTTGTATTTGTTTATTAATTTAAGAGCATTTAAATAACAGTTTTGCCACTGTTTTATTTATTTTAGTGCATTTAACTACTTTATAAAAGTGTGAATTCTCCACCATAATTTCCTTATGCACTATTTGGCTCACTCCGAATATTTTATATTTGAAAAAATTTCTTGTTTGCTTGATTGTGATTTTGAATTCGAACCGGTTCCCGAACTAACACAAGATTAGCAACAGTAATCGAGGTGACGTGGCATCATTAGTAGAAGTTTATTGTAGTCTAATTATCCGGGCGTCACAATTCTCCTCCACTATAATAAATCTCGTCCCGAGATTTAAGAGGGGAGTAAGGGAAAGATGTGGCTACGAAATTTTCTCGAGTCTTCTCGGTCTTGGTTGCTCTTCTCGGAGAGGTCGATCCATTACATCGATGCCTTCATTTCTATGCTTCAGGTCATCATGATGAAGTTGGCACCCTTTCCTCGGGAACTCTATCGTACTTCAAAAGACGGAAGGGTGGTTATTCTGGGAAAACGGACCTCTGCAAGGTTGACCATCTGGTCGATAACATCGGGGAAGGTGGGGGAGAGTAACTCTTGAATTGAAACTTAAGAAAATATCGAGAGCAAAGTAAAGAGGTATCATGAGAAGTTTCGAGTGGACAGGCAATCGTTCGATGCCTGAAACAGGGCATGAAAAGGGGTTTACAGCCGCGGGAATAAGTATTGTGTCTAATACCAGAATAGATAATCTCTAGGAAGGTGACCCGGTCAAACACGAGGAATAACTATGTCAAGCAAGGGTGTACATGAGAGTCAGGTTTCGATCCTGTGGAAAATAGGAGCGGTGACATCTTGCACGATCATGATAGCAAGGCATGTCAGAGAGTAGCATGTTAGTTATGTCGGCAACAACGTCGGTACCAAGGGCGAGGGATGAAGAGAACCATTTTCCTGCTCGTTGAACGAGGCAGACCAATAGGCAAAGTTCTCGTCCATCAGCGGTTACCAGAAGTCATCAACAGTAGAAACAGGGTCGCACTGACAGAGTTGTACACCGAGGTGCTTCCATAAGCAGTGAATTATTACTTCTTAGCTCATATAGATCACAAGAAACGTTAACACAACAAATGGAAAGGAAAATATGATTATCAGATTAAACAGAACAATGGAAAGGAAAATGTGTTTAAACACATATTTCAGGGGTATATCCTTCCCACGGTCAAGTAGGGTATGATATCCATGACAGGATATAAGGTAGAAAACCTTTTAGGTAAGGGGAGATAAACTTCATGACATTACCCATACAACGGTGTTTGTATAACTGAGGAAGAAACATTAGCATTGGGCTTCAAATGTTCTTGTTGAAAATCGGAGTACCACAGACATGCTTCGAGATAGCATTGACATGGTTGAGGGACTCCTGGATTAGGGGGTGTTCGGGTAGTCGGACTATACCTTCAGCCGGACACCAGGACTATGAAGATACAAGATTGAAGACTACGTCCCGTGTCCGGATGGGACTTTCCTTGGCGTGGAAGGCAAGCTTGGCGATGCGGATATTCAAGATCTCCTACCATTGTAACCGACTCTATGTAACCCTAACCCTATCCAGTGTCTATATAAACCGGAGGGTTGTAGTCCGTAGGCAATCAACCCCATATACAACAATCATACCATAGGCTAGCTTCTAGGGTTTAGCCTCCGTGATCTCGTGGTAGATCTACTCTTGTACTACCCATATCATCACTATTAATCAAGCAGGACGTAGGGTTTTACCTCCATCTAGAGGGCCCGAACCTGAGTAAACACCGTGTTCCCTGCCTCCTGTTACCATCTGGCCTAGACGCACAGTTCGGGACCCCCTACCCGAGATCCGCCGGTTTTGACACCGACATTGGTGCTTTCATTGAGAGTTCCTCTGTGTCATCACCTTTACGCCCGATGGCTCCTTTGATCATTAACAACGATGCGCTCCAAGGTGAGACTTTTCTCCCCGGACAGATCTTCGTCTTCGGCGGCTTCGCTCTGCGGGCCAATTCGCTTAACCACCTGGAGCAGATCGAAAGCTACGCCCCTGGCCATCAAGTCAGGTTTGGAAGCTTAAACTACATGGTGGACATCCATGGAGACTTGATCTTCGACGGGTTCAAGCCACGGCCAAGCGCGTCGAACTATCTCGAGGGGCATGATCTAGCTCTGCCTCCGGACAGTGCCCTGGAGGCCACACACGCATCAGTTCCGACCCCTAACTCAGAGCCTATTGCGCCAATCGAGGACGAACGGTTGGACGTCACCTCGGGGGCTGCGATCTCAAAGGCGATCGAGCCGAACGCTAGCCCCGCACTCTACACGACCCATGACTCCGAGGATTCGGACCCCGCCCCGGACTCCGAACCCCCCGCGCCCCTGCCAATCGAATCCGATTGGGCGCCGATAATGGAGTTCACCGCCGCAGACATCTTTCAGCACTCGCCTTTTGGTTTCATCCTGAACTCTCTTAAGTCTCTCTCTTTATCAGGAGAGCCCCAGCCGGATTACGGTCAGCGAGGATGGGATATGGACGATGAAGAAATTCAAAGCCCACCCACCACCAACTTCGTAGCCACTGTCGACGATTTAACCGACATGCTTGACTTCGGCTCCGAAGACATCGACAGTATGGACGACGATGTACGAGACGAACAGGAACCAGCACCTGTAGGGCGCTGGAAGGCCACCTCATCATATGACATATATATGGTGGATACTCCAAAAGATGGAGATGGCGATGGAACAATGGGGGATAACACCCCCAAGAAACAGCCAAAGCGCCGGCGTCAGCGGCGCCGCTCTAAATCCCGCCAAAGCAAAAACGGTGATTCCGGCACGGGAGATAATACTACCCTGGATAGCGCCGAAGAACACTCACCTCAGCAAGATTCGGCATAGAAAGATGGAGAAACCAGCCCTCATGAGAGAACGGCAGACCAAGAGGTCAAGGATGATAAGTATATGCCTCCCTCCGAAGACGAGGCAAGCCTCGAGGACGATGAATTCGTCATACCATCAGACCCCGCCGAACAAGAGCGTTTTAAACGCAGGCTTTTAGCCACGGCAAGCAACCTCAAGAAAAAGCAGCAACAACTTAGAGTTGCCCAAGATTTGCTAGCTAACAGATGGACTGAAGTCCTTGTGGCCGAAGAGTATGAACTCGAATGCCCCTCCAAGAGTTACCCAAAGCACAGGCCGCTACCCCGATCAGAGGAGGAAGCACCTACATCACCAACGCATGACATGGCAGACCAGCCACCTCACGGCCTGGACAGAGAGGCCTCTCGGCCCTCCACCCAAGCCATGCCCCGACGCCGCTCAACTAAGGCACGGGAAAATGCGCCAGACCTGCGAGACATACTGGAGGGTAAGGCAAGACAAACAAGATCGATCTACGGATCGCGCAGGCGCCCTACGTCATGTGACGATCTTCACTCCGGATATAACAAATCCATCCGGGCCGAACACAACAGACATAGCTCTTCCGAGCTGCGTCGTGATATAGCCCAGTATAGAGGCGCCGCACACCCGCTATGCTTCACGAATGAAGTAATGGATCATAAAATTCCAGAGGATTTCAAACCCGTAAACATCGAATCATACGATGGCACAACAGATCCGGCGGTATGGATCGAGGATTATCTCCTTCACATCCACATGGCACGCGGCGATGATCTACACACAATCAAATACATCCCGCTCAAACTTAAAGGACCGGCCCGGCATTGGCTTAACAGCTTGCCAGCAGACTCAATCGGTTCTTGGGAGGACCTGGAAGCCGCATTCCTCAACAACTTCCAGGGCACTTACGTGCGACCACCGGATGCCGACGACTTAAGCCACATAATTCAGCAGCCAGAGGAATCGGCCAGACAATTCTGGACACGGTTCCTAACAAAGAAAAACCAGATAGTCGACTGTCCGGACGCAGAGGCCCTAGCAGCCTTCAAGCATAACATCCGCGACGAGTGGCTTGCCCGGCACCTAGACAGGAAAAGCCGAAATCTACGGTAGCCCTCATGAGGGAGTCCTGGATTAGGGGGTGTTCGGGTAGCCGGACTATACCTTCAGGCGGACTCCTGGACTATGAAGATACAAGATTGAAGACTTCGTCCTGTGTCCGGATGGGACTTTCCTTGGCGTGGAAGGCAACCTTGGCGATGCGGATACTCAAGATCTCCTACCATTGTAACCGACTCTATGTAACCCTAACCCTATCCGGTGTCTATATAAACCAAAGGGTTTTAGTCCGTAGGACACCTTCATCAACTCCATAGACAACAATCATACCATAGGCTAGCCTCTAGGGTTTAGCCTCCTTGATCTCGTGGTAGATCTACTCTTGTACTACCCATATCATCAATATTAATCAAGCAGGACATAGGGTTTTACCTCCATCAGGAGGGCCCGAACCTGGGTAAAACATCGTGTTCCCTGCCTCCTGTTACCATCCGGCCTAGACGCACAGTTCGGGACCCTCTACCCAAGATCCGCCGGTTTTGACACCGACATTGGTGCTTTCATTAAGAGTTCCTCTGTGTCGTCGCCGTTAGGTCTGATGGCTCCTTTGATCATCAACAACGATGCGGTCCAGGGTGAGACTTTTCTCCCCGGACAGATCTTCGTCTTCGGCGGCTTGGCTCTGCGGGCCAATTCTCTTGGCCACTTGGAGCAGATCGAAAGCTACGCCCCTGGCCATCAAGTTAGGTTTGGAAGCTTAAACTACACGGCTGACATCCGCGGAGATTTGATCTTCGATGGGTTCAAGCCACGGCCAAGCGTGCCGCACTATCTCGAGGGGCATGATCTAGCTCTGCCTCCGGGTAGTGTCCTGGAGGCTGCACACGCATCGGCTCTGACCTCTAACTCGAAGCCTATTGCGCCAATGGAGGACGAGCGGTTGGACGCCACCTCGGGGGCTGCGATCTTAAAGGCGATCGAGCCAAACCCTAGCCCCGCACTCTGCATGATCCGTGACTCCGAGGATCCGGACTCCTCCCCGGACTTCGAAACCCCCGCGCCCCTACCGATCGAATCCGATTGGGCACCGATAATGGAGTTCACCGCCGCAGACATCTTTCAGCACTCGCCTTTTGGCGTGATCCTGAATTCTCTTAAGTCTCTCTCTTTATCAGGAGAGCCCTGGCCAGATTATGGTCAGCGAGGATGGGACACGGACGACGAAGAAATTCAAAGCCCACCCACCACCCACTTTGTAGCCACTGTCGACGATTTAACCGACATGCTTGACATCGGCTCCGAAGACATCGACGGTATGGACGACGATGTAGGAGACGAACAGGAACCGGCACCTGTAGGGCGCTGGATGGCCACCTCGTCATATGACATATATATGGTGGATACTCCAAAGGATGGAGATGGCGATGGAAAAGTGGGGGATGACACCCCCAAGAAACAGCCAAAGTGCTGGCGTCAGCGGCGCCGCTCTAAATCCCGCCAAAGCAAAAACGGTGATTCCAGCATGGGAGATAATACTACCACGGATAGCGCCGAAGAACACCCACCTCAGCAAGATTCGGCATAGGAAGATGGAGAAGCCAGCCCTCAAGAGAGAGCGGCAGACGAGGAGGTTGAGGATGATAACTATATGCCTCCCTCCGAAGACGAGGCAAGCCTCGATGACGACGAATTCGTCATACCATCAGACCCCGCCGAACAAGAGCGTTTTAGACGCAGGCTTTTAGCCACGGCAAGCAGCCTCAAGAAAAAGCAGCAGCAGCTTAGAGCTGCCCAAGATTTGCTAGCTAACAGATGGACTGAAGTCCTTGCGGCCGAAGAGTATGAACTCGAACGCCCCTCCAAGAGTTACCCAAAGCGTAGGCCGCTACCCCGATCAGAGGAGGAAGCACCTACATCACCAGCGCATGACATAGCAGACCGGCCACCTCGCGGCCGCGACAGAGAGGTCTCTCGACCCTCCACCCAAGCCATGCCCCGACGCCACTCAACTAAGGCATCGGAAAATGCGCCAGACCTGCGAGATGTACTAGAGGACAAGGCAAGACAAACAAGATCGATCTACGGATCGCGCAGGTGCCCTACGGCACGTGACGATGATCTTCACTCCAGATATAACAAATCCGGCCGGGCCGAACACAACAGACATAGCTCTTCCGAGCTAAGTCGTGATATAGTCTAGTACAGAGGCGCCGCACACCCGCTATGCTTCACGAATGAAGTAATGCAGCATAAAATTCCAGAGGGTTTCAAACCCATAAATATTGAGTCATACGATGGCACAACAGATCCGGCGGTATGGATCGAGGATTATCTCCTTCACATCCACATGGCACGCGGCGATGATCTACACGCCATCAAATACCTCCCGCTCAAACTTAAAGGACCGGCCCGGCATTGGCTTAACAGCTTGCCAGCAGACTCAATCGGTTCTTGGGAGGACTTGGAAGCCGCATTCCTCGACAACTTCCAGGGCACTTACGTGCGACCACCGGACGCCGACGACTTAAGCCACATAATTCAGCAGCCAGAGGAATCGGCCAGACAATTCTGGACACGGTTCCTAACAAAGAAAAACCAGATAGTCGGCTGTCCGGATGCAGAGGCCCTAGCAGCCTTCAAGCATAACATCCGCGACGAGTGGCTTGCCCGGCACCTGGGAGAGGAAAAGCCGAAATCTATGGCAGCCCTCATGACACTCATGACCCGCTTTTGTGCGGGAGAAGACTGCTGGCTAGCTCGCAGTAACAACTTATTGAAGAACCCTGGCAATTCGGATACCAAGGACAAAAGTGGCAGGACACATCGGAATAAGAAAAAACGCCGCGTTAGCAGCGACAACAATGAAGACACGGCAGTCAATGCCGGATTCAAAGGCTATAAATCCGGTCAGCGGAAAAAGCCATTCAAAAAGAATACTCAGGGCCCGTCCAGTTTGGACAGAATACTCGACCGCTTGTGCCATATACATGGCACCCCCGAAAGGCCAGCCAATCACACTAACAGAGATTGTTGGGTGTTCAAGCAGGCACGCAAGTTAAGAGCCGAAAACAAAGACAAGGGGCTGCACAGCGACGACGAGGAGCCCAAGCCACCAAACAACAATGGACAGAGGGGCTTTCCCCCACAAGTGCGGACGGTGAACATGATATACGCAACCCACATTCCAAAGCGGGAGCGGAAGCATGCGCTACGGGACGTATAGGCGATGGAGCCAGTCGCCCCAAAGTTCAACCCATGGTCCTCCTGCCCGATCACTTTTGATCGGAGGGACCATCCCACTAGCATCCGTCATGGCGGCTTCGCCGCACTGGTTCTTGACCCAATCATCGACGGATTTCACCTCACAAGAGTCCTCATGGACGGCAGCAGTAGCCTGAACCTGCTTTATCAGGAGACAGTGCGGAAAATGGGCATAGACCCCTCAAGGATCAAACCCACAAGAACGACCTTTAAAGGCGTCATACCTGGTGTAGAAGCCAACTGTACAGGCTCAGTAACACTTGACGTGGTCTTCGGATCCCCGGATAATTTCCGAAGCAAAGAGCTAATCTTCGATATAGTCCCGTTTCGCAGTGGCTATCACGCCCTGCTCGGACGAACCGCATTCGCAAAATTCAATGCGGTGCCGCACTACGCACATCTCAAACTCAAGATGCTAGGCCCTCGAGGAGTAATCACGGTCAACGGAAACACCAAACGCTCCCTCCGCACGGAGGAGCACACGGCGGCTCTCGCAGTGGAGGTACAAAGTAGCCTTCTTCGGCAATTCTCCAGTCCGGCCATTAAAAAGCCAGACACTGCCAAGCACGCCCGGAGTAACCTACAGCAAGACCGCCTGGCACACCCCGAGCAAGCGTAGCAATGCGGCCCCAACCCCAGCCTTCGTGACCTAGCAAAACTAGTACATCACGTACATAACTACGCCCTTGAAATACCATGGGCAGAGGGGAAGGGGCAAGATAACGGCACACCCAAAATACCGCTTAAAACGTACCAAGGGCTGCCGGATCCTTTTTTTAATTTTTTCTTACTTTCAGGACTCCATACTTCGGACGACCCGTTCGGCAATTAGATTGCCGCACAAACGATGCAAGATCCAGGAAGGCAGACAAGCCATGCCGCATTGTGGAACTCCCATGTGGTCTCTGTTACGAGCGATATACTTACTTTATATATAATTCCGCGGCCTGCCCTAGGTCAGGACATACTGAATAGTCCAATATCTGTTGCTTATCGCACCATCTGTATTGTTCGGCTTTGATAAATAGCCTCTCCATAAACAATGCCTAGCTTTTTGTCTATTTTTTGCATTACTCTTTTCATATATATGTTCATTAATGACATGTTGCACCCGTACATCATGGTACGGCAAGTACGCCAGGGGCTTCATTACCCTTTAACATGGTGTGAGAAGTCCGTACACATTCACAAGTGCGGCACCCCGAACTTATAGCACTATATGCATCGGCTCCGAATCATGATTTGGGTCAATAGTAGGGTTTGCCCGGCTCGTATGTTTTGGTGCCTTACCTTCCGCTATATCGGCTAAGGTAGCACTAGGAGAACCACTGCGATTGTGCCCCGGTTGAGCGGGGTTAAGCACCTCAGTGGAGAAAGCTAAAACTGACTGTCATGATGAGGCGAGAGACCGGTCGCTGTTCGAGAGGTTTTTCGAGTCCCTAAAGGCTTATGCCGCTTCGAGCGACGAGCTGGATAACCCCAGCCAAGGCGTGGATAGCGCCCCGAACTCGGTCTTCCGAACTAGGGGCTTCGCCGAAATTTAAAATTATAAAGTTCTATGGCTATGTGAGAGTGTTCAAGCATTATAGTCCGATTTCCTGGTTCGTCGTGCTGAGCGCCTCCCTCGAAGGACCCAACCATGGGAAAAAGAGCGCCCACGTTTATCACCGAACACCCCAGCACTAGTGGCATGGGGGCAGAAGCCGACGACTGGCCATCTCTCGATTTTTTGATAAACGGCCGTGCAGAAAATAATATTTTAAATTCAATAAGCATTGCTTAGCACATATGAACAAGTTTTCAGCGCACAGGATAAACACGAGCGAATTCATTCAAAAATTACATCCTTGGTGCACTCATCTGCCACAAGGCGGGCACCTGCAAGAACATCCTTATAGTAATTCTCCGGCTTGCGATGCTCCTTCCTCGGCGGCGGCCCGTCCATCACAAGCTTCTCACCGTCCAGCTTACCCCAGTGCACCCTCACACGGGCAAGGGCCCTACGGGCACCTTCGACGCAGATGGAGCGCTTGATGACCTCGAGCCTTGGACAGGCCTCCACCAGCCGCCGCACCAGCCCGAAGTAGCTCCCAGGCAAGGCCTCTCCGGGCCACAGCTGAACTATGAAGCCCTTCATGGCCTGTTCGGCCGCCTTGTGGAGTTCGACCAGCTGTTTCAGCTGGTCGCTCAAGGGCACACGGTGTCCGGCCTCAGCATACTGAGACCAGAATACCTTCTCCGTCGAGCTGCCCTCTTCAGCTCGGTAGAATGCGGCGACATCAGACACGCTCCGGGGAAGATCTACGAAGGCCCCTGGAGAACTCCGAATTCGGTTAAGTAACAAGTAGTTTACTTTTATGTTTCTGCTTTGCATAAAGAATGCCTTACCCGCTGCTATCTTCTTCATATCCTCCAACTCTCGGAGAGCCTTTTGGGCTTCAGCCTTGGCAGACTTGGCAGTCTCAAGGGCCGTCGCGAGCTCGGATGCTTGGGTCTTTGACTCAAGCTCCAAACTCTCATGTTTCTTCATGAGAGCCTGCAGCTCTTGCTGCACCTCGCCGATCTGAGACCCAAGTTTCTGTCGCTCGGTGCGCTCCGCGGCCGTTTTCTTTTCGGCCTCGGACAACGCCTGCTTGAGGGTCGCCACCTCAGTCGTGGCCCCTACAATAAGCAGTACAATCCTGTTGTTTTTTGCAATCACGCCTCTCTATAGGCACCTTTTTCTAAGGTATTTCTTACCTTCTTTCTCCTCGAGCTGCTGCTTGGCACGGCCGAGCTCTTGCTCGGACCGCTTGAGTCCCTGTTTTAGGGTATCCACCTCCGCAGTCAGTGCGGCGGTGGCTAGCAGCGAAGCCTGCATACGCATATTGACTTCTTTATTAGACTCCTGCGAAATTTCATAGATCCTCTATTCAGCTTTTCTTTCCGAATGCCAAACAGAGCATCAGGGGCTACTGTCTATGTGGTAATATTTTTACATATTTTTACTTACCTCGAAGCCTATTAGGAGGCCAGCGCAAGCTTCATTCAGCCCGCTCTTGGCGGACTGAACCTTCCGGATCACCGTACTCATAATAGTACGATGCTCCTCATCGATGGAGGCACCTTCAAGCACCTCCAGCAGATTGTCCGGCGCCTCCGGTTGGACGGAGGCCGCTGGCTCAGAAGGCTTGCTCCTCTTGGAGGGAGTTCGCCTGCCGCGGTCCGGAATTGTTGAAGATTCTGGCACGGTGTCCGGCTTAAGGCCGGACTTGGAGCCCTGGGGGGGTCTTGTCCGCTTCACTCTTGGGGTCCGGGAGGTCGCCTTGCGGCTCCTCCAGGACCACCTCCTCCTGCGCCGGAGCTTGTTGCGACGCCACTTCGGCGTCATCCGCAGTGCGGGGGGAGACAGCGGGCGGAACAGAGTTCACGTTCGATGAATCCAGGGAGCCGCTCGACGACTCGTCGAGTGTGGCCCGGGGCGGGCTGCATGATTATATTCGACATTAGGGGAAGCTGTGCAACAAAAGGAATATCATGAGTTACTCTGGTATCTTAACACTTACGATTTTGCCGGACGCTTGGCCTTGTCCGGCCACTCCTCTTCGCCCTCTTCGGCGTTAGGGGCGTTGTCCGGCAGAGGGGTCTTCCTCTTCCTAGACCCCTCGGCCTGCCCCGTTGGGGCGGCCTTCCTCTTCTCTCCTCCCTCCACTAGAGAGGGAGAGTCTTCTTCTTCCTCCTCGTTCTCACGGGAGGAGGGCGCCTCGAACTCGTTAGATGATGAGTCCGACACCACCACGTTACGGGCACTCTGTCGAGTCCCCGTGGTCTTCTTCTTCTTGACCTTCATCTCCGACACCACATAAGGCGCCGGGGCTAGTAGCTTCACCAGTAAAGCTGGGGCTGGATCTTCGGGCTGCGGAGCCGGACAGTTAATCGGCTCGGCTATCACCCGCCAAGCCTGTCAGAGGAAAGGGAGTTCAGATCCCGCATAGTGTCAAACTATGAAAAAGGCTTAACATCCTGTGAAGGCTGTAGATGGCATACCTTGCTAGTGTGATGCTGCGAGCTGTATCCGCGGTCCTCGGAAGCGGATGCGGGAGCCTCGGCACCCTTGAATAGCACCTTCCAGGCGTCTTCATACGTCATGTTGAAGAGCCTGTTGAGGGTTTGGTGCTGCGCCGGGTCGAACTCCCATAGATTAAAATCCCGTTGTTGGCACGCGAGGATCCGGCGGACGAGCATAACCTTGTTCACTAGGGACTGGATGCATGTTTGCAATCCGGTCACCTCTTTTTCGTCACCCCACGACAGGCCCGTCTCTTTCCAGGAAACAAGCCGCGTGGGGGGTCCGGATCAGAACTCGGGGGCTGCGGTCCATTTCGGATCGCGTGGCTCAGTGATGTAAAACCACCCGGATTGCCATCCCTTTAGGGTCTCCACAAAAGAGCCCTCGAACCATAGGACGTTGGCCATCTTGCCCGCCATGGCGCCTCCGCACTCCGCCTGGCTGCCGCGCACCACCTTGGGCTTGACGTTGAAGGTCTTGAGCCAGAGACCGAAATGAGGGCGGACGCGGAGAAAAGCCTCGCACATGACGATAAATGCCGATATGTTGAGGATGAAATTCGGGGCCAGATCGTGGAAATCCAGGCCTTAGTAGAACATGAGCCCCCGGACGATTGGGTGGAGTGGAAAACCCAGTCAGCGGAGGAAGTGGGGGAGAAATACTACCCTCTCATGGGGCCTTGGGGTGGGGAGAAGCTGCCCCTTTTCGGGAAGCCCGTGCGCGATGTCCTTGGACAGGTATCCGGCCTTCCTTAGCTTCTTGACTTGGCCCTCCGTGGTGGAGGAGACCATCCACTTGCCTCCCGCTCCGGACATTGCTGGAGAAGGTTGAGGTGGGAAGTGCAGGCTTGGGCGCTGGAGCTCGAGTGCGCAGGAGATGGATAGTCAAAGGAGGAAGAAGGCGTAGGTAAAAAGGTGGATCCTTATCCCCTTATATGGGCGGATGCGGTTGTGCGTCCCCACTTGCCTAGTAAAACTCGCTTGCCTCCCAAACGCCGTGATAAGCGGCGCGGTTGGGTTACCCACGTCCGTATTGATGAGAATCCCGTAAAAGGGGGTACATGATCTCTGCTTCGACAAGACGTGCCAAGGAAACCGCCTCGCAAAACACGCTGAGGTGGAAAAGTGAAAACGATTCGAGTAAAGGACTTGGCCGTAGTGTGATAACGCACTGCGGAATACGTCAGCAGATTTGATTTGTGTTAATATTATTCTCTCTATGGCAATATGTGGAAGCTTATTTTGCAGAGCCGCACACTACTCTTGGTGTTTACAATCTTCTATGAAGGACTTGGAGGAGGAACCCGCCTTGCAATGCCGAAGACAATTTGCGCGCCGGACTCGTCGTCATTGAAGCCTAGTTCAGGGGCTACTGAGGGATTCCTGGATTAGCGGGTGTTCGGGTAGCTGGACTATACCTTCAGCCGGACTCCAGGACTATGAAGATACAAGATTGAAGACTACGTCCCGTGTCCGGATGAGACTTTCCTTGGCGTGGAAGGCAAGCTTGGCGATGCGGATATTCAAGATCTCCTACCATTGTAACTGGCTCTATGTAACCCTAACCCTATCCGGTGTCTATATAAACCGGAGGGTTGTAGTCCATAGGCAATCAACTCCATATACAACAATCATACCATAGGCTAGCTTCTAGGGTTTAGCCTCCTTGATCTCATGGTAGATCTACTCTTGTACTACCCATATCATCAATATTAATCAAGCAGGACATAGGGTTTTACCTCCATCGGGAGGGCCCGAACCTGGGTAAACATCGTGTTCCCTGCCTCCTGTTACCATCCGGCCTAGACGCACAGTTCGGGACCCCCTACCTGAGATCCGCCGGTTTTGACACCGACAATGGTCATCAAGTAAGGGTCAGAATTTGGATGCATAAAGGATCCATCAGGAACAACTTATAGAATAAGTCTTACGATTTCCTCATGGAAGAATGGATAACCTTGCTGAAAAGGAAACTATAACAATAGTCCTCCAATCAGGTGTGCTAGGCATGACCTCACCTTATCGGGTCATATAAGACCAACGCTATAACTCTTGGATATATGTCCCAACCATCATATCTGACCAAGATTCAGATCTGATTGGTGTTAGGATAACTCAGATTCAGGATGCCTAAGAAGAAAGGTGCAACACAAATTGTCGAGATGACATTGTAAGGTTCTCAGGGAAATGAACTATGGAAACGAGTTACAAAGCAAGAGTTCATCATTAAAACAGGGAGAGGGTGAGGAGATGGCTGATGGACTCGGTGACAATCCATCGAGATTCTCAAAAGATGGATCTCCCCAATTATGTGAATAAGGAGATAACATTTGTCAATTCAAAATGGTATAATGATGTATGCTCGAGGAAAACATACACAATTTAAACATTGGTTCAAAGCAACAGGGTTGCTGGAAGTTTTGAATTCACACATCATAGTTCATTTGTCGGTATTCTGGTTAGGAACAACACGAGGACCCAGAAGGAATGGTGATGGTGATAAGTATTACTCGTATCAAGAATTCTCAGGAGGTGGTGAAATTCTCACGACATTCTTGCCATAAAATGTGGTAATATCCAAGGTAAAGAAGAACAATGTTGGGTAGCAAGGAACTCAAGGTATAACACAAAACATGAACACGTTTGTGTTGAACAAAAGGCAATAAGTGGTCGATGATAACACAAATCATCGAGGGCAAGGATGGTATTTCTCATCATGAATTCGATTGGTATCCTGGAAGGAGTTAAAATTATGATGATGATCACAACAAATTTTGTCGAGAGGCTCCATGAGGATGCAATCGCTTGGCGATGACATCAAGCCAAGGGAATGGTGAAGCAAAAGGTTATTATAACCATAGATAAGATGCCATCTCAGAATTCAGAGTTGTCTCTCAAGACAAACAATATGATGGTGAAAGTTCGATGTAAGCTTAGAGCACTGTCGGGATTGTGTCTCGAGGATGAAGGACATAGGTAGAATGGTCAAGCAGTCAGCCTGATGATGATGATGTGGTCAATCAGCTAGGAATGAAATGATTGAGCACAAACTCGTATGCATTGAAGATTACTAAGAGTTGTTGAATCGCAGTGCGGACTCGATTCAGTCATCGATGTCTTTGAGTGTTAAATTACTCAGAGCCCATGAAAAATTGGAATCAATGAGAATGTAGCACTTGATGAAGGACTCATAAGAGGTTATGCAGTTCCGTGATAATCTTGAGATACCAGGGGGGTAATACTCGACGACAAATCAAAGTAGAGGTTGGTCTGGGGTATTACTCCGCAGAAGACAAGTGCTTAAACTTGCACAAGAAATGGTATTCAAAGAAGAACATGGTCGGAACCACGATTGCAAAAGGCCAGATCCCAGATATAAGATGAACTTATACCAAAGGAATAATTAATTAAGAGAAGCTTTAATGATAAGATCTACATCGTGTCCATGGGCATGAACGCAAGGTTCAAGGTCGACTCCCACTTCTTCAATGCATAATCGTTCATTCACTGCTCTAGTTAAAAATGATTTCAGTGTCAAAACCTACCTGGTGAATTACCAGAGGAGTATGACCCGTGAAAACTTTCGGGTTCACACAGATTAAGAAAGGCATAGGTTCAACCCGTCAGGGTATCATGGAATCATATACCACAAGCTTCAATCGTAAATACCACCAGCTCGAAAACAGAGCATGGTTGAGAAAAAAACAGAGCATACAGTTCACCAAAAGCATTATGTATCCTAGGAAAGGCTCACAAGGTTATTGAATATGAAGGATGTTGTCGGATAAAATCCATTAAAGGGATCTGCAGGTTCATAACAGAGCTGATGTGAGCATCGACACACAACCAAAGGAAGTAACAATGCAAAGGCATTGGGTTATAGAAACAACTGACTAATCCAGAGCTCAAATGCAAAGGAATTATGATTTTCAAATCAAGGGATCAGAAGCTGGCGCTCTGATCAAGGGTGGATAAGTTCAATAGAACTACGGGTAAAATTGACGGCAAATAGATTGGTCCAAAACAAGCTCATGTTCAAAATGACTTCTGAGCCAGAAAGATAATTTCAAAAGGATCAATTGATGATTACGTGCATTCGCACACATGTTGAATCAATAGGATCAAAATGATGGTGTCTAAGGATACTAACGAATATTGCCAGACATATGGAAAGCCTCCATAATGCAAGCAGACAAGTATTGCAGAGCAATAAGCTACTGGGGATTTTTGTAGGATCGAATAGTATGCCGAAGACCATTGTGAAACACATGAACAACTGGGGATGAGCGGATACTCGATAAGTGCGAGAATTATCCATAGGGGTATTCAGCTGACAAAGAACAACAAGGCAGTAAGCTCAAAGGATTATTGAAACAACGACGAGTATTTCGAGGTATCTTGTAATAACAAGACCAACTGGGGATGATTATAAGAATAACAACTGCAAGTAGTCATCCATAGGGTTGATGGTGGAAGGGGAATTGCAAACGTGATGAACACAAGTTCTCGGGTTAACAACGGAGAGTATCTTCAGGGTCTTCATGTACAGTAGACGATCATCAGTAAAAAGGGGCTCTCCGGGAGAAAGCTGTTACGAGAACCTAATGTTAGAGTTTTAGCAAATTCATTTAACCCGAAGAGAAGAGAGTTTAGATTCCCAGAGTATAGATGAAGAATAAAAGATCCTAATACCACCCAATGGCAACATGGGCCCATAGGCCACACAACCATGTTAGTGAAAAGTTTTGCAATGTCTAGACTCGACATCGGCCAAGGAGTGTGGAAGGGGGATTCCTACAGGCAGTCGGCTCTGATACCAACTTGTGACGCCCCCGATTCAATCATACACGCAAACGTGTACGATCAAGATCAGGGACTCATGGGAAGATATCACAACACAACTCTACAAATAAAATAAGTCATACAAGCGTCATATTACAAGCCAGGGGCCTCGAGGGCGCGAATACAAGAGCTCGATCATGACGAGTCAGTGGAAGCAACAATATCTGAGTACAGACATAAGTTAAACAAGTTTGCCTTAAGAAGGCTAGCACAAACTGTGATACAGATCGAAAGAGGCGCAGGCCTCCTGCCTGGGATCCACCTAAACTACTCCTGGTCGTCGTCAGCGGGCTGCACGTAGTAGTAGGCACCTCCCGAGTAGAAGTAGTCATCATCGACGGAGCTGTCTGGCTCCTGGGCTCCAACGTCTGGTCGCAAAAATCGAGTATAGAAAGGGGGAAAAGGGGGAGCAAAGCAATCGTGAGGACTCATCCAAAGTACTCGCAATCAAGGAGCTACACTACATATGTATGCATTGGTATCAAATGGAAAAAGGGTATCTTATGTGGACTGAACTACAGAATGCCGGAATAAGAGGGGGATAGCTAGTCCTGTCGAAGACTACGCTTCTGGCAGCCCCCGTCTTGCAGCATGTAGAATAGAGTAGACTGAAGTCCTCCAAGTAGCATCGTGTAGCATAAACCTACCCGGCGATCCTCTCCTCGTCGCCCTGTTAGAGAGCGATCACCGGTTGTATCTGGCACTTAGAAGGGTGTGTTTTATTAAGTATCCGGTTCTAGTTGTCATAAGGTCAAGGTACAACTCCAAGTCGTCCTGGTACCGAAGATCACGGCTATTCGAATAGATTAACTTCCCTGCAGGGGGGCACCACATATCCCAACAAGCTCGATCCCATTTGGCCAGACACACTTTCTTGGGTCATGCCCGGCCTCGGAAGATCAACATGTCGCAGCCCTACCTAGGCACAACAGAGAGGTCAACACGCCGGTCTAAACCCTATGGCGCAGGGGTCTGGGCCCATCGCGCTTTGCACACCTGGACGTTGCGAACGCGGCCGGAGAGTAGACCTAGCAACCTCCATTACAAAGGAAGTTGCGTTACGCGGTCCAACCCGGCGCGCGCCGCTCAGTCGCTGACGTCACGAAGGCTTCGGCTGATACCACAACGTCGAGTGCCCATAACTATCCCCGCGTAGATGGTTAGTGCGTATAGGCCAGTAGCCAGACTCAGATTAAATACCAAGATCTCATTAAGCGTGTTAAGTATCCGCGAACGCCGACCAGGGCCAGGCCCACCTCTCTCCTAGGTGGTCTCAACCTGCCCTGTCGCTCTGCCTCAAAGGAACGGTCGGGGGCCGTCGGGAACTCGGGCCCATCACTACCTGGATGGAGCCACCTGCCCCTTCAGCCCCCATCTCCGAACAATATCATAAGTAATGTAACAGTATAAGTATATATCATATGCCCGTGATCACCTCCCGAAGTGATCACGGCCTAGTAGTATAGCATGGCAGACGGACAAGAGTGTAGGGCCACTGCTGGAACACTAGCATCCTATACTAAGCATTTAGGATTGCAGGTAAAGGTAACAACAGTAGTAGCAAGGACGGGCTATGCATCAGGATAGGATAACGAAAAGCAGTAACATGCTACACTACTCTAATGCAAGCAGTAGAGAGAAGAATAGGCGATATCTGGTGATCAAAGGGGGGCTTGCCTGGTTGCTCTGGCAAGAGAGAGAGGTCGTCAACACCGTAGTCGAACTGGGGTTCGCCGGTAGTCTCGGGGTCTACCAGGAAGAAGTAACGGAGGGGGAACACAGTAAATAACAGAGTAATCAAAGCATCACAAAGCGTAACATGGCAATACGCGGTGCTAGAGGTGACCTAACGCAGTAGGAGGTGATACTGGCGAAGGAAGGAAACATCCGGGAAAGTATCCACGGTGTTTCGCGTTTTCGGACAACCGGACCAGAGGGGGAAAGTTGCGTGTTCGCTATGCTAGGGATGTGTGACGGACGAACGGACTGTGTATTTTCTTCCGAGCTACGGTTTATTTTCTATGATTTATCAAAGTTTTAATGAATTTCTGGAATTATATAAATTCGAAATAAAATGGGTAAAATGCTATGGGTACACAGAGTGTGTACCCAGAAGTTCACCTATGAGGCTGACTGGTGGCGTCTAGTTGACTGCCCAGTCAGCAGTCAACATTGACCAGTTGACTAGTCAATGAGCTTGCTGGGACCCACATGGCATTGTCTCATATATACCTTTTTTAAAGAGAGATTATTGACTGACTTTAATCAGGTTTAATTAGGGGGGTCCACTGTCATAGGTTATTAGTTTAGCAAATCGAATTAATTAGGTTATGTTTTTCCAAACAATTAATTAATTATCTAATTTCATTTATTTCATTTTATTTTCCTTGTCCTTTTTAGGGGCGGGTCCACATGGCAGTGGCCCGAACCGGCCGCAGCTGGGCACCCGTGGCTGCACAGGGCGCCGGCGGCCACTGCGGTCGTGCACGCCGTGGGCAGCAGGGGGTGGCCGGGGTAGGGGTGGAGCAGAGCAGCACGGCGGTAGGTGGGGCACGGCAGGGGGCGCGCGAGCACGCGGGAGCAAGCAGCAGCAGCAGAGCGGGGCCGCCAACGTGGGGCGCCATCGAGCGCGGCGGCCAGCCGCAGCTGCGGGGACCGAGGCGGGGCGAGGGGCATGGCCCCGAGAGGCTTGCGCGGGTGCGGGACGGTGAGCAGCGGGCACGGGGGGCTCTCCGTGCAGCGCAGCGGGGCGAGGCCACTACGGCGACGGGGCTCGCCCAGCCCAACTGGTCCCTGGCACCGGCTGGGACGGAGGAGGGCGCATGCCAGGGCAAGGGAAAGGGGCAGAGTCGGGACGGCGGACGGCGCGAGCACGGCATGGACGGCGACTGTGGGGGCCGGCGATGAGCGCGAGCGCGCGCGGAGGAGGAGCGGGGGCGCGTCGACAAGACGGTGCAGACGATGCAGAAGCTCACCGCGGGAGTGTGGGGTCTAGGCAACGGCGCGCGGGGAGCGGCTTGGGGAGGAGGTCGAGGAGGTCGGCGGCGATCCAGCGAGAAGGTTAGGCGGCGGGCGGCGTCTGGATTGGGTGCCAGCGACGGAGGCGTGGGGCGGCGCGGGATCGAGCCCCGATCCAATCGGGGGGGAGAGGAGCGAGTGGGGTTCGTGGGGGGTGTGGGACGAGTTGTCTAGATATTTTCGGTGCATGGGGGGATAAGGGAGAGGGAGAAGTGGGCCGGCCAGGGTGGTGCCCTGGTGGGCCGAGGCCGTCCGGCCAAGTTGGGCCACGTCCCAGGGGGTGGGTTGCCTGCTTTTTATTTTTGTTGTTTTGTTTTGTTTTTTCTTTTTTGTTTTTTAATCCTTAATTGCTTTAGTTTAAACAAAACACAATAAGAGTCTCTAAATTAGCGTTACTAAATATTCCACTTCCACAAATAACTTGGCACATTAATCAAAGTAGTTTGTATTTGTTTATTAATTTAAGAGCATTTAAATAATAGTTTTGCCACTGTTTTATTTATTTTAGCGCATTTAACTACTTTATAAAAGTGTGAATTCTCCACCATAATTTCCTTATGCACTATTTGGCTCACTCCAAACATTTTATATTTGAAAACTTTTATTGTTTGCTTGATTGTGATTTTGAATTCGAACCGGTTTCCGAACTAACGCAAGATTAGCAAAAGTAATCGAGGTGACGTGGCATCATTAGTAGAAGTTTATTGTAGTCTAATTATCCGGGCGTCACAGGATGACAGGAAATGTTCATCACGAAGCCAAAGCCTTTGACATCATTGAGCTCACTGGTTTGCCCACTCCTGGTGATCTCTACGAACATGGCTGTCAGCTTCATAGTGAAGCTGTTGAGAGCATCTTTCAGAAGCCTGAACCTAACATGAGTCAGATGCTCAGTATGATGAAGCCATTGCCCCAAGATGCTGCATATCCCATGGAATTCTTCGTTGAAGACCTTGAGTATCTGCCAAGGACTATTTATCACATCATAAGGCAAACTCTCTGGCCAATCAAAGGACATTCTCCACATGCCAAGCTGGAAGGTGCAATGAAGACTTTGGTCTTCTATATTCTTCATGGCAAATGCTTCAATCCACAGGACTTCTTCATTCGCCAACTTGCTGCCTCAGGCTCTGATCTTTTTGGCTTGAAGTTCTACGCCCCATGGGTAATGCGGCTGATCAAACTTCACTCCGCTACCTCATATCAGCCATCTGCTCGCAATCATCGGATCTTTCTACCTGATGTGGATATGTCTATTGAAGCCATCTATCCTTAGCCTGCCAAGGAACCTCTAAGTCTTCAGAATGTAGAGCATCAAAGTTTTTCTCAGAACATTGAAGGAGTTGAAGCCGTCACTCGTGTGTATCCTTTGGCTGGCACTACACGTGCACCACATCCTGCCCTTACTGAAGCCACTGATAGCACCATTGCCCAGCGACCCAAGAAGCGCACTCGTGTTCTCAATGACCGAGAGATTCTTGTGGCTCTTCATCAGAAATAGGATAGGCATCATGACTGGCTGAAGCGTCAAATGCAAAGCCTCTTGGTGGATGTTAATCGCATTCGCAATCTTGCCACCAAGAATGCCTTTGTTGCACACGAAACCTCTCGACGCACCTGGAAAGGGCTGACGCTAATGTGCTCTGAAGATGATCTTCAAGAGGATGGCTTCTCGGAACGTTTCAAGTTTGACTCCACACCTCCTCGAAGGGCAGTGTTGCGACAAACTCCATCTCTTGAAGACTCTGAGTTCTCTTCCTCTGCTGCAACTGTGAATGCCAGAGTGATCGAGGATGAAGATGATGCTACTTCACCACCACCTCCTTCAGCATGCTTCGACACTGCTCCAAGTTCTTCTACACCGCCGAACACCACTGACGACCCTACTACTTCACCTACTCTTCCTGTGAACGAGTAGATGCTCTATGTCTTCGAACCTTTTTGGTCCTTACTGACAAAAGGGGGAGAAGCATATGAGTTTGATAGTCTTCAAGCGGGTCCATATGGGCGGGTGCTTTATATTTTGCTTCGTGTTTACAACTCTCGTTTTGATACATTTGGTTCTTTGAGTTGTAACATTTAAACTCGATGGTCGTCTGCTACTTATTTGCCACCTTGTGATGCCATGATAAATTCCACATGTGCGACGATAAATTCCGCACTTAGATCATTTTGCAGACGTCCATTTTCCATTATGCATGTCATTATCTTCACATACCTTCACATGCATAGTGGATTGTCATCATAAGTTGAAGAGGATCTCCACAAGCACAACCTGCCATGTGCATTTGCATTCCAAAAGCAAATTACTTATATGCACATCTTCAGGGGGAGCCCTTGCAACTTATGAAGACAATTCCCTATCCTTTACAATTTCACATATTATATTCCCCGTTGAAAACTTCAACTAGTTTGTCATCAATCACCAAAAAGGGGGAGATTGTAAGTGCATCTAGTGCCACCCCTAGTTGGTTTTGGAGTATTGATGACAAACCTAGTTGAGGGACTAATGTGTTTGTGAGAATTGCAGGATAACACAGGTAGAAGTCCCTCATTGATTCGGTTTTCCTACCAGAGATGACCCTAAAAATGTATGAAGACATTGATGTCAAAGGTGGTATATGAAGATATTCACATTGAAGACTATGACAAGAGAAGACATCGCATGAAGCCTATGGAGCTCGAAGACTTAGATCTTTCGTAGTTCGTTTTCTTCTTTGTTGAGTCATAGGAACCACCGTACTGTTTAGTGGGGTCCAAGAGAACCAGTCAGAATGACTGAAGTGATGCTTAAACAAAACCTATGTCTTCGAGTGAAGACTATGAGAGTGAATCTTGTCCAGAGTGGCCCAAGTAAAGTTGCCGTGTGAGTTTGAAATCTGACCATTGGAACACGTCTCAGTTCCTTAGTGACCCAGGGTCATTTCGGACAAATCAGGTCGGGTTGCCTAGTGGCTATAAATAGCCTACCCCCTACAACCATAAACGGTTGGCTGCTCAGATTCAGAGTACGGCTTTTGTCGTTTGAGAGCAGCCCACCTCGAAGCCTTTGAGAGAGAATTCCATGCGACGATAAAGCCCTAACCACCCAGAGCCAAAGAGAATTAGGCATCACTTAAGTCTTCTTGTCTGTGTGATCTGAAGACTTATTACACTTGAGGACTGTGAATCCTCCAGCCGGTTAGGCATCGCGTTCTGAGCATCCAAGAGACATTGTGGATCGCCGGTGAACGAAGTCTGTGAAGGTTTGGGAGTCTACCTTGAAGACTTACCAGAGTGATTGGGCAAGGTCCGTGTGACCTTAGCTCAAGGGGAATACGGTGAGGACTGGGTGTCCTGAGCTGCGTGTTCAGGACTGGGTGTCCGGGACTGTGTGTCCTCAGGTTTAAATACCTAGCCGGCCTAATCAAACGTACAGTTGTCACAGCAACTGGAACTGGTCCAACAAATCATTGTCTTCAACGAGTCACTGGTTTCTTCCTTCCTTTCTCTTTACTTACTGTTACTCCTTGTGAAGTCATTGTATGTTTGCACTATCTTTTGTCTTCACTGAGTGACTGTGTGATCTGTTTGGCTTCTTAATATCTTCCTACCTGATCCTTACTACCTAGCTGCTATTAGTCATTGTTCTTTCACTTCATTGAATACATAACTATGGTTTACCTAGTGTAGTCTACCTTCCGCTGCATGGTAATAGGTTTAATTCTATCGTTTGTCTTCGAAACTTCCACGTTTTGAGGACTTTCATAAAAATCGCCTATTCACCCCCCTCTAGTCGATATAACGCACTTTCAAAGACAACGAAAAAGCTCGGCAAGACGCACTTGACTTGTTGGATGAAGAGCAAGACTTGGCAATAGCCCGCTCGGCAATTTACCAGCAAGACCTGCGCCGCTACCACAGCCGCCGGGTTAGGTCCAGAACCTTTCAGGAAGGCGACTTAGTGCTCCAACTCATCCAGGATCAATTTGACATGCATAAGCTATCCCCTCCTTGGGAAGGACCCTTTATGGTCAGCAAGAATCTGAACAACGGATCATACTACCTTATCGACGTTCGGGACCACAAAGACTCACGTAAGTCGGAGGAAGAGACCTGTCGGCCGTGGAATATCGCTCATCTTCGGCCTTATTATACTTGAGCCATCGGCTCTAATGTGTCTATATTTATACTATGTATATTACATAAAGAAATAAAGCAGGACCTCTGTCCTTTTTTCCACTCCCAAAAAAGGTTTGTGTGTTTTCTTTGTCAGGTGATGGAGATAACCAAGGAGAAGCGGATCATATCTGTATCCGGCTTTCCTTTGGTCCAGCTTATGATCATATCTGAATCTAGCCGTGATCACTTGGGGGCTTCCTGTTCAAACATAGGTCGTATTCGAACCAAAGAGAACATAGCTGTCGATACCCACTTGATCGGCATACTGCCAAACCCACTTGGTGGCTTCCTGATCATATTTGAAACATAGCTTAACCCCTTTGGGTCTGACGTGGATCGTATTCGAATCAGCGTCACTAAACAACTCTTATGGTCACTTGGGGGCTTCTTGTTCGAACATAGGTCGTATTCGAACCAAAGAGAACATAGCTATCGATACCCACTTGATCGGCATCGCCACAGCCATTGGGGGCTAACAAATCGTATCCGAATCTTAGCTCAACCCCTTTGGAACGGTTCACTGATCGTATTCGAATCAGAAACCCTTGAATTTTGTTCATCATATTTTACAAGTATCAACATTGGATATCTTGCGACCCTCTTGAAAATACAATGGAGTACATTGCAATCCTCCAGGATTAATATTGGTTACATCAGGTTGTTAAGTACCAGGTGAACTTTTATGTGCCAATTTTCAGGAGATAAACTTACGCTTAGGGGTTTCCTTATATAAGCCGGAAAAAGCAGCCGTAAGCATCACAGGGCAATGCAAGACATTTCTGCAAAGGACATAACAGATTCTTATAAACTACAAAGTGCATAGTGACGGCGGCTTATGCAAGTATTAAGGGCCATAAGCATGCGCAAAGGCATATCAAAACTCAAAGTATTTTCTACTCTGTTACAAGACTCCCCGAGTCTGAATGATGCGACATTGTTTTTCTACAACGACATAAGCAGGTGGTGCCTGGCAATCTACTCTTGGGGTTGACTTGAAGCTTCCGAGTTATCCTTCTCCGCCTCTCCGCCGGCAGCTTTGTCCTGGAAGGATGATGAGGCCCAGTCAATGCCACTCAAGGCCTCAAACTCAACTTCATCATCTATTAAGCCGGTTGGGTCGACTTCAGGGGCAAAGGTGTGCTTACGGATTGGAGGGATCAAGCTGACATCGTCATAATGCGGCGTGGGGATTCTCTGATTCTCCTTGTCATAACCCGGCTGATACTTGGTGAGGTTAGTGTCGTTTCCAATTTGAGTGGCCACAGGGCGTATATCCCTCATGCTGGTGGTGAAATCCTTTTCATCAAATGGAGTGCCATCCTCCTTTAAACTTGGATACCCAAGAGCGATGTCGGCCGGGTCTAGCTCTGGTAACCAGGCTTTGGCCCGACTCAAAGAGGCTATTGCTC
This sequence comes from Triticum monococcum, assembly GCA_034509565.1. Taxonomy (NCBI): domain Eukaryota; kingdom Viridiplantae; phylum Streptophyta; class Magnoliopsida; order Poales; family Poaceae; genus Triticum; species Triticum monococcum. The sequence goes on along the minus strand of CM067846.1, from coordinate 165,962,535 downwards.
CGGCTCTTGCTTGGGCCCGTCTCAACTCTTGAATCCGCTGAGGAAGTTCAGCAAGCCATTGTAACACATCTTGCAAGAGGTGGGGCACATCATTTGATAAGGCTACAACGGCCAAGGCACGTTGTGACCCGATGTATAGTTGCTCTAATAGAGTATACACCGCCTTCAATTTGATCAGCATATTCTGCTTGAGGTTTGTGCTCCTGGGGCCTGTATTGGTAAGTATAAGGTAAACCTCATGTAACAATTGAAGGAATATTTACAATATCTAATGCTTGCTTAAGATAACTTACCAAAGATCGCTGAGACCATCCGAGATATCTAGCGTTGTAAGCCGGTCAGTTCGGCTGTTGCGTTTGCCAGCGACACCTCTGCTGTCTCGGCCCGGGTCACCAGCCCAGCCTTTTCGTCAGTCCAAATTTTCTTCTCCAACTCAAAATTTTTCTTTAGCTTCTCTTGTTCAGAGACGCTGAATTCAAATTTGGAGTTGGCCTTTTGAATTTCAATCTCCTGGGCTGCCAGGCGGTTCTTCAGGTCAGCAATCTCCGATTCAAATTGACTTATGGTGGCCTGCATTGCACCGGATAGTAGTCAAGATTGCGGTAAATAATATTAAGTCCCAAGCACTTTGCAAGCAAAGATACTTAACACTTGGGGGCTAATGTATACCGAAGCTTTCTAAATTATTAAGCTGGTCCTGGATATTAAGTCCCAAATACTTTGCAAGCAAAGATACTTGACACTTGGGGGCTAATGTGTATCGCAAGTTAAAGGTATTGTGTTACATCCGGTTTAAATATTTTTTTTCTTTAAGCCGGGAAGCAGCTCTAACAATTTTTCTAAGTCTACAGCATATTTATTCATAAGCAATAGACTTGGGGGCTGGTACAGTAAGTATGATTGAAAGTAAGGAAGCATAAGTCATACCTCAGATTTTTGCTGTATTTGCTTCACCATGTCAATTTCCAGGTCACGGCTGCTTTGCACCTGGTTGATATAGCCTGATACGATCTCCCCAATACTCAAATGAGTATAGTCGGTGATATCCATCTTGCCCTTACGGCGTTCTAGCAACTCCTCTTTAGCCGAGCATTTGGCAAGGGCGGTGGGCCTGGCCGGCTCAACGAATTGAGCCTTGAGAAATTCCACTTCTGGGTCAGCCGTTTTGACTGGGCTAGGTGCCTCCGGGTTAACATAACCATCAAGAATATCTTCAGCAGGCGGGTCAGAAGTTGGTGCTGCAATGTCTTGAGCCGGCTCAGGCGGCGGCTGATGTGTGGAAGAGTCGGGAGCAGCTATACCATGTTCCGGTTCAGGCACCACAGGGGTTTGGGCCGGTTTATCCTTCTTGGTTTTCTTCCTAGGCTTAACCTGCACGTTGTGGGCAAAGCAGAGAAATGAATAAAGAAACATGAAGAAAGAAAAACATAAGGTGAATAAATTGATATTACCCAGGGGCAGTCTTAAAAGCCGGCATGTTTGATTGCATGGACTCGCCGATGAAGGAGAGGTATCCTGGTAATTGGAGTCAGATGAATTGAGAGGTTGACGGATTAGACCCGCCAAAGGTTAAAAAGGGTATAAGTTGGAGATAACCTCAGTCTGACGCTTCCGGGTTGTGTCAGGCAAGCCGGAGGATAGCTCTGCATCCTTGCTGGTCCGGGTCTGCCTCCGATTTTCAAATTGCTATTGCTTCAAAAGAAAGTCAGGATCTTGGTAAGCCAAAGGGTGTGAAAATCTTACTTTCCGGGTTACTCTTCGAATTTTCTGACGCAGCTGAAGCTCGGAGTCGGAGGAGATTATAGTTACCTCTTCCTCGATGGGTTGGCTGTTGCCCGTGTCTTCCTGAAAGAAGGTTAATATCAGTAAGGTAGTGATAAAGGAGAAAGGGAAATTAAAAAAGTTACCTCTTCCTCATTATCATCAGAATCATCAAGCTGAAACATCTTAGAAGCGCTTGGCTTCCTTTTCCTTGAAGTGGTGGGCTTGGCGGTTTTCCTTTCGGCTCTCTTGGCCGCCCTGGCTTGCTTGGCTGCCTCATGATCATATTGGATTTTCCAGAAGTTATCATTTGCCTGTAAAAGGTTATATAGGGTTATGCATAAGAATACAGTATAACATGATAAAAAATAACCCGACGGCTGGAAACTTACTGCAGGGCCCGGGTTCTTCTTGCAAAAAGGTAGTAAGCCGAAAGTGTTACTATTCATTGTGCCCTCTTTCAACAAAGACTGAGTTGTAGCTTCCACTACGTCATCTGGTAAGTCGTCAGGACTATGACGCTGAGGGTCATCTTTCTCGCCTGAATAATTACACATTAAGCTGGGGCGGCGGCTTAAAGGAATTATTCTCCAAGCAACCCAGACTCGGACCAGGTCAGTGCTATCTAAGCCGTTCCCTAAAAGAGCTTTAATCTTCTTGATCTTGGGGGTGAGTGGCAGACGTTCAATAGCAGTCAACTTATCCGGCAGCGGGTGAGTAGATTCAAGGCGCAATGCACGGAAGCCGGGTAGCAGGTTTTCACCAGCCGGAGAAGTATCTTGGAAGTAGAACCATGTCTGGTTCCAGTCCTTGGATGACTCGGTAATTCAGCATAAGGGAACAGGCAGTCTCTCCGCCTTTGAATCGATATGCCACCAAGCTCCAGACTGGGCCCATTGGCCCGCTCATTCTGCCGGTTCAAATAGAACAATTCCCTGAACAAAAGTAGGCTGGGTTCTTCTCCAAGGTAGACCTCACAGAAAACTTGGAAGTTGCAGATATTTGACACAGAATTGGGCCCGATGTCTTGAGGTCTTAAGTCAAAGAAGTGCAAAACGTCTCTAAAGAATTTTGAACCGGGAGGAGCAAATCCCCGGCTCATGTGATCGGTAAAAATGATCACCTCCCGTTCCTTGGGTTGAGGTTTCTCCTCAGACGGGTCAGGAGCATGATAAGACATGACATCCTTCTTGGGCAGATGGCCAAACTTTACAAACTCGGACAGTTTGCTCTCTGTAACAATGGATGGGACCCGGTTGCAGGTAACTGGAGGTTTAACGGCTTTGGGTGCCATTGGGTAAATTGAAGCGTACAACAAGATAAAGGAAATTTTCCGGTTTATTATAACCCGGAGAATAAGCATTATTGGGTAAATTGAAGCCTACAACAAGATAAAGGAAATTTTCCGGTTTATTATAACCCGGGGAATAAGCATTATTGGGTTATTTAAGATGGCGGCTTAAGAAGGGGCCTAATGACATACATGTAACTATGTGATAATGTTTAACAGTTGCAGGTATTGTTGGGGAACGTAGTAATTTCAAAAAAATTCCTACGCACACGCAAGATCATGGTGATGCATAGCAATGAGAGGGGAGAGTGTTGTCTACGTACCAACGCAGACCGACTGCGGAAGTGATCACACAACGTAGAGGAAGTAGTCGTACGTCTTCCCGATCCGACCGATCCAAGCACCGTTACTCCAGCACCTCCGAGTTCTTAGCACACGTTCAGCTCGATGACGATCCTCGGGCTCCGATCCAGCAAAACATCGAGGAAGAGTTCCATCAGCACGGCGGCGTGGTGACAATCTTGATGTACTACCGACGCAGGGCTTCGCCTAAGCACTGCAACAATATGATCGAGGTGGAATTTGGTGGCAGGGGGCACCGCACACGGCTAAGGAACGATCACCAAGGATCAACTTGTGTGTCTAGAGGTGCCCCCTGCCCCCGTATATAAAGGATCCAAGGGGGAGGGGTGCACCGGCCAGGGAGAGGGTGCAGGAGGAGTCCTACTCCTACCGGGAGTAGGACTCCCCCCCTCAATCCTATTCCAACTAGGATTCCCAAGGGGGGAAAGAGAGAGAGGGGGGCCGGCCCCTTCTCCTAGTCCTAATAGGACTAAGGGAAGGGGGGGCGCGCGGCCACCTATGGGCTGCCCCTTTTCTCCTTTCCACTAAGGCCCATGAAGGCCCATATGGCTCCTGGGGGGTTCCGGTAACCTCCCGGTAATCCGGTAAAATCCTGATTTCACCCGGAACACTTCCGATATCAAAATATAGGCTTCCAATATATCAATGTTTATGTCTCGACCATTTCGAGACTCCTCGTCATGTCCGTGATCACATCCGGGACTCCAAACAACCTTCGGTACATCAAAATGCATAAACTCATAATAACTGTCATTGTAACATTAAGCGTGCGGACCCTACGGTTCGAGAACAATGTAGACATGACCGAGACACTTCTCCGGTCAATAACCAATAGCGGGACCTGGATGCCCATATTGGCTCCTACATATTCTACGAAGATCTTTATCGGTCAGACCGCATAACAACATACGTTGTTCCTTTTGTCATCGGTATGTTACTTGCCCGAGATTCGATCGTCGGTATCCAATACCTAGTTCAATCTCGTTACCGGCAAGTCGCTTTACTCGTTCTGTAATACATCATCCCGCAACTAACTTATTAGTTGCAATGCTTGCAAGGCTTAAGTGATGTGCATTACCGAGAGGGCCTAGAGATACCTCTCCGACAATCGGAGTGACAAATCCTATTCTCGAAATACGCCGACCCAACATCTACCATTGGAGACACCTGTAGAGCTCCTTTATAATCACCCAGTTACGTTGTGACGTTTGGTAGCACACAAAGTGTTCCTCCGGCAAACGGGAGTTGCATAATCTCATAGTCATAGGAACATGTATAAGTCATGAAAAAAGCAATAGCAACATACTAAACGATCGGGTGCTAAGCTAATGGAATGGGTCATGTCAATCAGATCATTCAACTAATGATGTGACCTCGTTAATCAAATAAAAACTCCTTGTTCATGGTCAGGAAACATAACCATCTTTGATTAACGAGCTAGTCTAGTAGAGGCATACTAGTGACACTCTGTTTGTCTATGTATTCACACATGTATTATGTTTCCGGTTAATACAATTCTAGCATGAATAATAAACATTTATCATGATATAAGGAAATAAATAATAACTTTATTATTGCCTCTAGGGCATATTTCCTTCAGTCTCCCACTTGCACTAGAGTCAATAATCTAGATTACACAGTAATGATTCTAACACCCATGGAGCCTTGGTGCTGATCATGTTTTGCTCGTGGAAGAGGCTTACTCAACGGGTCTGCAACATTCAGATCCGTATGTATCTTGCAAATCTCTATGTCTCCCACCTGGACTAGATCCCGGATGGAGTTGAAGCGTCTCTTGATGTGTTTGGTCCTTTTGTGAAATCTGGATTCCTTTGCTAAGGCAATTGCACCAGTATTGTCACAAAAGATTTTCATTGGACCCGATGCACTAGGTATGACACCTAGATCGGATATGAACTCCTTCATCCAGACTCCTTTGTTCGCTGCTTCCGAAGCAGCTATGTACTCCGCTTCACATGTAGATCCCGCTACGACGCTTTGTTTAGAACTGCACCAACTGACAGCTCCACCGTTTAAAGTAAACACGTATCCGGTTTGCGATTTAGAATCGTCCGGATCAGTGTCAAAGCTTGCATCAACGTAACCTCTTACGGTGAGCTCTTTGTCACCTCCATACACGAGAAACATATCCTTAGTCCTTTTCAGGTATTTCAGGATGTTCTTGACCGCTGTCCAGTGATCCACTCCTGGATTACTTTGGTACCTCCCTGCTAAACTTATAGCAAGGCACACACCAGGTCTGGTACACAGCATTGCATACATGATAGATCCTATGGCTGAAGCATAGGGAACATCTTTCAATTTTTTTCTATCTTCTGCAGTGGTCGGGCATTGAGTCTGACTCAACTTCACACCTTGTAACACAGGCAAGAACCCTTTCTTTGCTTGATCCATTTTGAACTTCTTCAAAATCTTGTCAAGGTATGTGCTTTGTGAAAGTCCAATTAAGCGTCTTGATCTATCTCTATAGGTCTTTATGCCTAATATGTAAGTAGCTTCCCCGAGGTCTTTCATCGAAAAACTTTTATTCAAGTATCCCTTTATGCTATCCAGAAATTCTATATCATTTCCAATCAGCAATATGTCATCCACATATAATATCAGAAATGCTACAGAGCTCCCACTCACTTTCTTGTAAATACAGGCTTCTCCAAAAGTCTGTATAAAACCAAATGCTTTGATCACACTATCAAAGCGTTTATTCCAACTCCGAGATGCTTGCACCAGTCCATAAATGGATCGCTGGAGCTTGCACACTTTGTTAGCTCCCTTTGGATCGACAAAACCTTCCGGTTGCATCATATACAACTCTTCTTCCAGAAATCCATTCAGGAATGCAGTTTTGACATCCATCTGCCAAATTTCATAATCATAAAACGCGGCAATTGCTAACATGATTCGGACAGACTTAAGCATCGCTACGGGTGAGAAGGTCTCATCGTAGTCAACCCCTTGAACTTGTCGAAAACCTTTTGCGACAAGTCGAGCTTTGTAGACAGTAACATTACCATCAGCGTCAGTCTTCTTCTTGCAGATCCATTTATTCTCAATTTCTTGCCGATCAACAGGCAGGTCAACCAAAGTCCATACTTTGTTTTCATACATGGATCCCATCTCAGATTTCATGGCTTCAAGCCACTTTGCGGAATCTGGGCTCACCATCGCTTCTTCATAGTTCATAGGTTCATCAAGATCTAGTAGCATGACTTCCAGAATTGGATTACCGTACCACTCTGGTGCGGATCTCACTCTAGTTGATCTACGAAGTTCAGTAGTATCTTGTCCTGAAGTTTCATGATCATCATCATTAGCTTCCTCACTAATTGGTATAGGTGTCGCAGAAACAGTTTTCTGTGATGTACTATTTTCCAATAAGGGAGCAGGTACAGTTACCTCGTCAAGTTCTACTTTCCTCCCACTCACTTCTTTCGAGAGAAACTCCTTCTCTAGAAATGATCCATTCTTAGCAACGAATGTCTTGCCTCCGGATCTGTGATAGAAGGTGTACCCAACAGTCTCCTTTGGGTATCCTATGAAGACACATTTCTCCGCTTTGGGTTCGAGCTTATCAGGTTGAAGCTTTTTCACATAAGCATCGCAACCCCAAACTTTAAGAAACGACAACTTTGGTTTCTTGCCAAACCATAGTTCATAAGGCGTCGTCTCAACGGATTTTGATGGTGCCCTATTTAACGTGAATGCGGCCGTCTCTAAAGCATAACCCGAAAACGATAGCGGTAAATCAGTAAGAGACATCATAGATCGCACCATATCTAGTAAAGTATGATTACGACGTTCGGACACACCATTACGCTGTGGTGTTCCGGGTAGCGTGAGTTGCGAAACTATTCCACAATTTTTCAAATGTACACCAAACTCGTAACTCAAATATTCTCCTCCACGATCAGATCGTAGAAACTTTATTTTCTTGTTACGATGATTTTCAACTTCACTCTGAAATTCTTTGAACTTTTCAAATGTTTCAGACTTGTGTTTCATTAAGTAGATATACCCATATCTGCTTAAATCATCTGTGAAAGTGAGAAAATAACGATATCCGCCACGAGCCTCAATATTGATCGGACCACATACATCGGTATGTATGATTTCCAATAAATCTGTTGCTCTCTCCATAGTACCGGAGAATGGTGTTTTAGTCATCTTGCCCATGAGGCACGGTTCGCAAGTACCAAGTGATTCATAATCAAGTGGTTCCAAAAGTCCATCATTATGGAGTTTCTTCATGCGCTTTACACCGATATGACCTAAACGACAGTGCCACAAATAAGTTGCACTTTCATTATCAACTCTGCATTTTTTGGTTTCGACATTATGAATATGTGTATCACTACTATCAAGATTCATCAAAAATAGACCACTCTTCAAAGGTGCATGACCATAAAAGATATTACTCATATAAATAGAACAACCATTATTCTCTGATTTAAATGAATAACCGTCTCGCATTAAACAAGATCCAGATATAATGTTCATGCTCAACGCTGGCACCAAATAACAATTATTTAGGTCTAATATTAATCCCGAAGGTAGATGTAGAGGTAGCGTGCCGACTGCGATCACATCAACTTTGGAACCGTTTCCCACGCGCATCGTCACCTCGTCCTTTCCCAGTGTTCGCTTAATCCGTAGTCCCTGTTTCGAGTTGCAAATATTAGCAACAGAACCAGTATCAAATACCCAGGTGCTACTGCGAGCTCTAGTAAGGTACACATCAATAACATGTATATCACATATACCTTTGTTCACCTTGCCATCCTTCTTATCCGCCAAATACTTGGGGCAGTTCCGCTTCCAGTGACTAGTCTGCTTGCAGTAGAAGCACTCAGTTTCAGGCTTAGGTCCAGACTTGGGCCTCTTCTCTTGAGCAGCAACTTGCTTGTCGTTCTTCTTGAAGTTCCCCTTCTTCTTCCCTTTGCCCTTTTTCTTGAAACTAGTGGTCTTGTTAACCATCAACACTTGATGCTCCTTTTTGATTTCTACCTCCGCAGCTTTCAGCATTGCGAAGAGCTCAGGAATAGTCTTGTTCATCCCTTGCATATTATAGTTCATCATGAAGCTCTTGTAGCTTGGTGGCAGTGATTGGAGAATTCTGTCAATGACACAATCATCTGGAAGATTAACTCCCATCTGAATCAAGTGATTATTATACCCAGACATTTTGAGTATATGCTCACTGACAGAACTGTTCTCCTCCATCTTGCAGCTATAGAACTTATTGGAGACTTCATATCTCTCAATCCGAGCATTTGCTTGAAATATTAACTTCAACTCCTGGAACATCTCATATGCTCCATGATGTTCAAAACATCGTTGAAGTCCCGATTCTAAGCCGTAAAGCATGGCACACTGAAGTATCGAGTAGTCATCAGCTTTGCTCTGTGAGATGTTCATAACATCTGGTGTTGCTCCAGCAGCAGGCCTGGCACCCAGCGGTGCTTCCAGGACGTAATTCTTCTGAGCAGCAATGAGGATAATCCTCAAGTTACGGACCCAGTCCGTGTAATTGCTACCATCATCTTTCAACTTTGCTTTCTCAAGGAACGCATTAAAATTCAACGGAACAACAGCACGAGCCATCTATCTACAATCAACATAAACAAGCAAGATACTATCAGGTACTAAGTTCATGATAAGTTTAAGTTCAGTTAATCAAATTACTTAAGAACTCCCACTTAGATAGACATCCCTCTAATCCTCTAAGTGATCACGTGATCCAAATCAACTAAACCATAACCGATCATCACGTGAGATGGAGTGGTTTTCAATGGTGAACATCGTTATGTTGATCATATCTACTATATGATTCAGGCTCGACCTTTCGGTCTCTGTGTTCCGGGGCCATATCTGCATATGCTAGGCTCGTCAAGTTTAACCTGAGTATTCTGCGTGTGCAAAACTGGCTTGCACCCGTTGTAGATGGACGTAGAGCTTATCACACCCAATCATCACGTGGTGTCTGGGCACGACGAACTTTGGCAATGGTGCATACTCAGGGAGAACACTTCTTGATAATTTAGTGAGAGATCATCTTATAATGCTACCATCAATCAAAGCAAGATAAGATGCATAAAAGGATAAACATCACATGCAATCAATATAAGTGATATGATATGGCCATCATCATCTTGTGCTTGTGATCTCCATCTCCGAAGCACCGTCATGATCACCATCGTCACCGGCGCGACACCTTGATCTCCATCGTAGCATCGTTGTCGTCTCGCCAATCTTATGCTTCCACGACTCTCACTACCGCTTAGTAATAAAGTAAAGCATTACATCGCGATTGCATTGCATAAAATAAAGCGACAACCATATGGCTCCTGCCAGTTGCCGATAACTTGGTTACAAAACATGATCATCTCATACAATAAAATTTAGCATCATGCCTTGACCATATCACATCACAACATGCCCTGCAAAAACAAGTTAGACGTCCTCTACTTTGTTGTTGCAAGTTTTACGTGGCTGCTACGGGCTTAAGCAAGAACTCATCTCACCTACGCATCAAAACCACAATGATAGTTTGTCAAATAGACTCCGTTTTAACCTTCTCAAGGACCGGGCGTAGCCACACTTGGTTCAACTACAGTTGGAGAGACAGTCGCCCGCAAGCCATCTATGTGCAAAGCACGTCGAGGGAACCGGTCTCGCGTAAGCGTACGCGTAAAGTTGGTCCGGGTCATCTCGTCCAACAATACCGCCGAACCAAAGTATGACATGCTGGTAGGCAGTATGACTTGTATCGCCCATAACTCACTTGTGTTCTACTCGTGCATATAACATCAAACCATAAAACCTAGCCTCGGATGCCACTGTTGGGGAACGTAGTAATTTCAAAAAATTTCCTACGCACACGCAAGATCATGGTGATGCATAGCAACGAGAGGGGAGAGTGTTGTCTACGTACCAACGCAGACCGACTGCGGAAGCGATCACACAACGTAGAGGAAGTAGTCGTACGTCCTCCCGATCCGACCGATCCAAGCACCGTTACTCCGGCACCTCCGAGTTCTTAGCACACGTTCAGCTCGATGACGATCCTCGGGCTCCGATCCAGCAAAGCATCGAGGAAGAGTTCCGTCAGCACGACGGCGTGGTGACGATCTTGATGTACTACCGACGTAGGGCTTCGCCTAAGCACTGCAACAATATGATCGAGGTGGAATTTGGTGGCAGGGGGCACCGCACACGGCTGAGGAACGATCACCAAGGATCAACTTGTGTGTCTAGAGGTGCCCTCTGCCCCCGTATATAGAGGATGCAAGGGGGAGGGGTGCGCCGGCCAGGGAGAGGGCGCAGGAGGAGTCCTACTCCTACCGGGAGTAGGACTCCCCCTCAATCCTATTCCAACTAGGATTCCCAAGGGGCGAAAGAGAGAGAGGGGGGCCGGCCCCTTCTCCTAGTCCTAATAGGACTAAGGGAAGGGGGGCGCGCGGCCACCTATGGGCTGCCCCTTTTCTCCTTTCCACTAAGGCCCATGAAGGCCCATATGGCTCCCGGGGGGGTTCCGGTAACCTCCCGGTAATCCGGTAAAATCCCGATTTCACCCGGAACACTTCCGATATCCAAATATAGGCTTCCAATATATCAATCTTTATGTCTCGACCATTTCGAGACTCCTCGTCATGTCCGTGATCACATCCGGGACTCCGAACAACCTTCGGTACATCAAAATGCATAAACTCATAATAACTGTCATCGTAACATTAAGCGTGCGGACCCTACGGTTCGAGAACAATGTAGACATGACCGAGACACTTCTCCGGTCAATAACCAATAGCGGGACCTGGATGCCCATATTGGCTCCTACATATTCTACGAAGATCTTTATCGGTCAGACCGCATAACAACATACGTTGTTCCTTTTGTCATCGGTATGTTACTTGCCCGAGATTCGATCGTCGGTATCCAATACCTAGTTCAATCTCGTTATCGGCAAGTCTCTTTACTCGTTCCATAATACATCATCCCGCAACTAACTTATTAGTTGCAATGCTTGCAAGGCTTAAGTGATGTGCATTACCGAGAGGGCCCAGAGATACCTCTCCGACAATCGGAGTGACAAATCCTATTCTCGAAATACGCCGACCCAACATCTACCATTGGAGACACCTGTAGAGCTCCTTTACAATCACCCAGTTATGTTGTGACGTTTGGTAGCACACAAAGTGTTCCTCCGGCAAACGGGAGTTGCATAATCTCATAGTCATAGGAACATGTATAAGTCATGAAGAAAGCAATAGCAACATACTAAACGACCGGGTGCTAAGCTAATGGAATGTGTCATGTCAATCAGATCATTCAACTAATGATGTGACCTCGTTAATCAAATAACAACTCCTTGTTCATGGTCAGGTAACATAACCATCTTTGATTAACGAGCTAGTCTATTAGAGGCATACTAGTGACACTCTGTTTGTCTATGTATTCACACATGTATTATGTTTCCGGTTAATACAATTCTAGCATGAATAATAAACATTTATCATGATATAAGGAAATAAATAATAACTTTATTATTGCCTCTAGGGCATATTTCCTTTAGGTATTAAAGATGATTAAGGTTTTCTTAAGTCGTCAGAAGTAAGCGGTGCTGACAGCTGGTATTATCTTAAATCAGTTACATGGACTACTATGGCTGAAACAGAGTCAACAGACACAGTTTTTGGCTAAGTGTGGAGCAAACAGGTTTCACAAATTGCAATTATTATTTTGGATCAAACAATGCTCTGGAAAGGAAAAAATTCTAGACCTCAAACAATACAGGGAAGTTCTTATACTCAAGGAGGGCTTCCAAAACAAGGAAATGAGATATGTTTTCATACAGAATAAGCACACAACATCCTCCGCAGCAGATCTATGTGGTTTTTACGATCTGAACAAGGTATTAGAGGTAAGAACTAATGGAGGTTGCGTCGGGCGACGATGAACATCGACGACCTCAAGACAGTACTAATGCAGATCTGAGAAAGGGGGAAAGAGAACTCACCGGTGTGGAAGAACTACGGAGGGTTGCCGTTGTTCTCTGGTCAAGAAACAGGGTGATGCAGTGGCCTGAGTTGGTGAAGACGAGGTTTCCGACGGTGGCGGCGGCGGAGCTCGAGCGGCAGAAGAGGGAGTGCGAGGAAGAAGATGACCGGAGGAAATGAAAAAGACCTAGGTCGCGCCTATTTATAAGGAGGACCGACTGAGACAGCGCGAGAAACGAGGAGACCAAGACATCATTATCCAGCGGCCCCGACGCCTCGATTTTCGGGAGGGTCAGTAAAGGCAAAGATCCGTTGAAGATATGATGAATTAAAATATAAGTTTTATTGAAGATGATGTCACGATGAACCCGGAGCCAGAGGATGACGTCATGGCGGGTTACAATTTTCACGCAAGACAGAAGACTAAAGGCCAGTTCATAAGGTTTTCAAAGATTGACATGAACCGGTTCAAATCAATCTGGGGCCTAATGTTGGGGATATGACTATTTGTGTAAGCCATCCAGGAGGGGCCGGGTTACGCAAATAGAGGTTCATCAGAAGCTCAAGACCAAGGCATGCAGATGGCGGTTCACTAAAAGGCTTAAAGGCCCACAGGCGACTCTGAGGCCCATAAAGATAAACCGCCATGAGGGTATAACTTGTACTGTAAGGTAGAAGTAACTAGTCGCTGAGCCGGACACTGTTTATGAGCCGGCCGGGACTCTGTAGGCCGCAGGGCATCAACCCGTGTATATAAGGGGACGACCTGCCAGCGGCTTAGGGCAAGAGACAACTGATCGAGAGCCAGGCATAGCATATCTCGCTCCCTGGTCAACGAAACCTCAAGCAATTCCAACCCAACTAGACGTAGGCCTTCCTTCACCGTAAGGGGCTGAACTAGTATAAACCTCGCGTGTCCTTGTCCCGATTAACCCCTTTAAGCTTCCTAGTTGCGATGGCTCCACTACGAAGTCCTTGCAAAAGGACATCTGCCGTGACAATTCCACGACAATGGGCATGGTACATGTAGACCCTGGCGACATGCTCGATGAAGACCATAGGCGGCAATGACCCGTACTAGATCATCACCGACTCAATTTGCTGTCGTCGGAGAGTTCACCTGCAAGAAAGAGGCTTACCGACAGAGATCCTTGCAGCATGATATGCACATTGGGAGATTGGTGAAGAAGATTTCGACGACCACAATGAAGCAAAGATGGGAGGAGAACTAGGTCCCACTAGGCGTGCCAATTTGTTTGACACGAGAAAAATCTTATGAGCAATCCGGTAGAAGGGAAGAGAAGGAGTATGTATTTCTCTCATGTGCCGGGGAAAAAGAAAAAATGCGGGCGTGCCAGTGTACCGTAGTACACAAAGAAAAGTGATACAGGAAACAAGTATTTCATTTATCTCTTTGGATGAACAAAATTACAAGATCCCATAAAATATGGTTGCGCTCCGTGGCCTACTAGCGCGGCCTGCCTGACTATGGCGATGTGCGGTCTCCTGGTTCCCGGGGCCTCGAAAAGCTCCCGGTTAATTACTCCCGCGGGTTGCTCCGCCAGATACCTCCGATTAAGCCGTGTGGTCGTCTTCGTCGTCTTCACTTCGCGTTCTCCATGCATGATGATGATGGTGTGCGTGTGTGTGGTGTGGGCGGCGGCAAAGCCCGTGTCCTCGTCGGTACACGTGCCGCTCAAAACATGGCTTTGTGCTGACCATGTTCGCCCTCGCCGTCGCGCCTCGTCGGTCTTGACAATGTTGATTTAGTTAGTGTTGAAGTTGCATGGGTCCTGCTCAGCTCGGACTTCTTGACGATGTAGCAGCTTCGTCGGGTATGCAAGGGGTTGCCTCACGGGAGTATTCTTATGAAGACCGGCGTTGGTGTAAAACCAACGCTCGCTCGTATCGGCAATGCCGATGTGATTGGCACCTCGTCTCGGCTGGACGCCGAGTTTACGGCGGTCCGCCAAGGCAAAGGATGCCACCTCACATGGCCATAGAAAGGGGACCTGTACATCAGCGACGCCGTGGGCCTATACGCCGGGACCTGTTCACCAATGACCTGTGCACCGTTATGGGTGCGTCTCACTTGATTGAACGCCAAGTCTATGGCAGTCCGTTTTGTCAAGGACGCCGCCCGACGAACTCGTGAGGAGATGTTGTAGTGGTTTCATTGCCTTGGGTGGGTGCTACACCGAAAGGGGACCCGTATGCCGGGGACGCCATGGACCTGTACATCGAGACCTATATGTCAAGGACCTGTCCGCCATGGTGGGTGCCTCGTCTCGACTAAACGCCGTATTCGGCGGTTTACCGAGACAAGTAGCACGCCGAGACCTGTACGCCAAGGACCTGTTCGCCATGGTGGGTGCGCTTTCATAGGTAGGACCGGTCTCGGGCTGCATCATCGTGAGCACCGGTTCCGCCACGTCATCTCCTCCGGGAAGCAAGACACCAGACCTGTGCACCATGATCGCAACACCGTAGGCCTGTGCACCGGAGAGACCTGTTCATCATGGACTTCTCTTGGGCTACGTCGTTGCGAGCTCGGGCTCTGCCATGTCGTCTCCTCCGGGAAGCAACACACATGACCTGTTCCGGGCGCCATGGGCATGTGCACCGATGACCTATTCACCGAGGACCTGTGCACCGGAGAGACCTGTTCGTCATGGACTTGTCACGGGCTACGTCGTTGCGAGCTCCGGTTCGACTGCGTCGTCTCCACCGGAAACCAAAGCGCCAGACCTGTACACCGCGGTCGGAGCGCCATGGACCTGTGCATCGGAGAGACATGCTCACAATGGACTTGTCTCGGGCTACATCGTAGCGAGCTCCGGTTCGACCACGTTGTCTCCACTGGAAACCAAAGCGCCCCACCGCGATTGGGACGCCATAGACTTGTGGACCGGAGAGACCTGTTCGCCATGGACTTGACTTGGGCTACGTCATTGCGAGCTCCGGTTCCGCCACGCCGTCTCCTCCTGGAAGCATGGTGTAAAACCTGTACGTCGGTGTCCCGTTCACCATGAACCTGTTCGTCGTGGTCCTGTGCGCCGCTGACAAGGTAGACCTACAAAGGAGCTAGAGGCTGGGCTATGTTGTTCGCGAGCTCAGGCTGCTCCCGAGTCATCTCCGTTGGGCGCGCCATCCACCGCCTCCATTGCACTTGGTAGAAGATGAGCTTCGGTTCATCCACGGCCTTCTTCGCTAGACGCATTGTCCGCCACCTCCATTGCTCCTGGTATGAGAAGAGCGCTGCTGGGATGTGTCGTCCGCTCTCTCCGTTGCACCTATACATGAAAAAGAGGATGGGCTGCTTCCTCCCCGTCCATTGGCGTGTGTCTGAGGGCGACGCTGCGCTCCTCTGATTTCATCCACCGCCTCTGTGGAGTCACATCGTGTTGGCGATGGAACATGCATGCACCGCATGCCTGCAGTCTCGAGTGTGTTGTTGTCGTCGTCGCCACGTCTTTGAGCTCGAACGGGTACGCTGCCTCCACCGCGTTCTCTCGCCGCGAGCGCAGCCGCAGCGCATCTCTCTCGGCTGGATGTGTCTTTCTTCTGAGTGTGTATGTTTCCACTGCCGTCGCCGCCGGCACGTCCGCGCCGTGAGTTCTTCTCTTCTGCATGAGATATCTTGATCTGGTCCCTCTAGTCAGTACATCACGGCTGCCTCGTCGCTGCCACCAGGGTGCGTCCTTTCTCCTCGACGCTACCGCCAGGGCTCGACGAGATACCGTGCTCCCATTCTTGTGTTGCGTCATTGCACCTGTACCTGAAATAGAGAAACGATACACATGTACCGTAGAGGAAGCAAGATCGTCCGATCGTCATGGCACACCTCCTCATGGATGTGTTCCTTCATGGATGCTCCGCCGTGGCTGACGTGCGTCCGCGTGCCTTGGCGCGCGTACGCTGCCATCGCCGGACAAAGCCAGGCTGTGTGCGTGCTGCCCGGCGAGCGCGCCACCGCCTGTGGTTGTGCCCCGCTCCGTGCCGCGGATGTGGTGACCTTCCTGAGTTTCCTCCCCTCCCCTTGGTACTTGCGTGCTCCTTTATATATAGGTGGTCGTAGGCCGTCTCGGTTGAGCGCAAGCCGGATTGCTTGGTCGGCAAGATCCAAACATTCTATCTTAACTGTCCTTTCCATCTTATCTCTTCCTTTCTAATACGCTTGCATGCCTGCACAGATAAAGAAAAAATAAATAAATTGATACATACCTTGTTTATGCACGCATGCCTTTCCAAGATGATCCAAGACCAAGACGGTTGCTTTTGTTTCCAAATTTTTGTAACTTGCCGATTGCACGCAAGCGTCCGACCGTGCCATCCGTCTGCTGGTCGGGTTGCACCAGGTATTTGCGTATGTATACGCCTGTGCTTGTCGCCGGCCGCAGATACCTGAATATGTACGCACGGGTATTCGGATATGTACGAAGGGGCGAGCTTGCTGGTGTACAAAAGTGTTTTACTATGTATTTATACATGCCCAGTTACGTGCATGGCATGTTAAACTTGGCTCTGAACGCATGCAATATGGAAGTACCAGTATTTGGTCTCTTTGCATTGAATGTACACATCCATGGCCATATGCACGTACATAGTTTTGTCATGCACACGTACACCAGCGCGTACGTACGGGCATATGTATATACATGCTCCGGTTCAAACCTGCCTCCATAAATAGCCTGCCCTAAAAACTCATTATTATTTTATGCCATATTGCATAAAGAAACTCGTCGAACAACTACATTCAACTTGATAATGGAAGTAGCGTTGGATCAACGTGAATACTTTAGGGGTCATCAGTTGACACAAAAGGGAAAATTTTATGGGATCAAATTGAAATGTTGCAATGGTATGCTTGAAATTTATGCTCAAGATATGATTATACTTGTTGCTCTAGGATGAAGGATCGACACCTTCCCTTTTCATGCAAATTTAATGATAATGAAACCTTGGATTCTTATGCCAATGGTAGATATGATTGCTATGATGTGGAATGAATAGAAGAATTTGTTGCTTTTAAGGGTGCTTATGAAATTGAATCTTTGTTTTTAAAGTATGAAGCTTTTGATGATGATGTTTATAGACTTGAAATTTTTTCCATCCTTAAATATTGCTACGATAATTATAAATATAGTTCCGATATTGATGAATTTATTGAGAAAATCTCCGATGTCCGAGAAGAGACTAATATTTTGCAGGAGTCTATGGAAGAAGGAATGGATGAAACTGTGAGCTCATTGGATGAAAAAGATGACGAGGAGAGCGAAGAACAAAAGGAGGAAGAGCGGATTAGCTACCCATGCCCATCTTCTAATGAGAGTAACTCTTCAACTTGCACATTATTTAATTTCCATTCATTCTTACCGAAGGATGAATGCTATGATAATTTCTATGATCCCCTTGATTCTTTTGAAATATCCCTTTTTATGAACTTGATGCTTGCTATGATTATGGCGATGATGCCAATATGAATTATTTTTATGGATATGAACTTTCTATAGTTCCTCATGTTAAGAATGAAATTGTTGCTATTGCACCCACGCATGATAGTCCTATTATCTTTTTGAATTCTCCAAACTACACTATATCGGAGAAGTTTGCACTTATTAAGGATTACATTAATGGGTTGCCTTTTAGCATTACATATGATTATTTTGATGAATATAATATGCATGTGCTTGTTGCTCCTACTTGCAATTATTATGAGAGAGGAACTATATCTCTACCTCTCTATGTTTCCAACACGATAAAATTGCAAGAAATTAACTGCTTATGCTATGTATTGGCCTTTACTCGATGTGCATGAATTGTTCTTGTATGACATGCCGATGCATAGGAAGAGAGTTAGACTTCGTCATTGCATGATATATGTTTCTTTGTGATCACTACTAAATGCCAAATCATTGTTAATTAAAATTGGCTTTGATATACCTTGGGATCCGGGTGGATCCATTACTTGAGCACTTTATGCCTAGCTTAATGGCTTTGAAAAAGGCGCTTCCAGGGAGACAACCCAAAAGTTTTTAGAGAGTCATTTATTTTTTTAGTGCTTTTATAAAGTTTAAAACAAAAAATATAGAGGGTAACTTAAAACTTCACAAAAAGAAAAGTGAGAGGGACAAGCATTGTGAAAGTGGGAGCTAGCCTTAAACTTTGTTCATGCCCATGGAAACTTTGTGAATCTTAATTACAGAAACTTTTCAAATAAAATTATCCCCTTGTACAAGTCCTTTGCATTGTAAAATTATTGTGCTAAGATTTGCCTTTAGGATGAGTAGATTGCTTGTTGGTATGTGCGGTGCAAAAACGGAAACTTTGACTGTAGTGCGTAATTTTACTTTTTTTTACTGGAACGTCAAAAGTTTCTGATTTTTTTTTGCAAAGTCTTGCTATACAAATTGTTTATTTTTTCCTAATTTTTCATAATTTGTGGAGTACCAGAAGTATGGTAGATGTTCAGATTGCTACAGACTGTCCTGTTTAAGACCGTTCTGTTTTTTATGCATTATTTGCTTATTTTGATGAAACTATCATTTTTTATCGATGGTATAAGCCATTGAAAAGTTATAATACAGTAGCTACAATGCAAAAACAAAATGAATTGGTTTGCAAAAGTACTTAGAGTACTGATTTGCTTTATTATACTAACGGATCCCACCGAATTTTCTGTTAAGTTTTGTGTGGATGATGTGATCAAAGATTGAGGAGGTCTTGATATAAGGAGAAGGAGGAGAGACAAGGGCTCAAGATTGGGGATGCCCAAGGCACCCCAAGTAAATATACAAGGAGACTCAATCGTCTAAGCTTGGGGATGCCCCGGAAGGCATTCCATCTTTCTTCAACAAGTATCAGTATGTTTTTGTCTTCGTTTTGTTCATGTGATATGTGCAAATCTTGGAGCGTCTTTTGTTTTCATCCTTCTTCTATGCACCATGCTGGTATGAGATAGTCCATGGTTGATGTGATGGCAGCCCGATCTTTCGATGAGAGTGGGGATAATTATCGATTTGGTGGATTTTGACCTTAACGATCTGGCTATATCGTACCAGATGATACGCCTCGACAATCGCTAAACCAATCTCCGATGGTTATTGACCTTGCCATAGGCATGATCAACCTAAACAACGAGGTTCAAGTTCCTACAAGCAACCGAAAAAACGGCAAGAACAAAGGTGAATTGCAATTGAAATTGCGGATAAATAAACTGAGCACACGAACTAGATGAAAAGTTGGGGTTCCACTATGGATCTGACAAGGCGGTAGTCCTACACGTCTCGTAGATTTTAATTGTATCGATGGCTAGACAATACAACAAAACCCAAGTCTAAACCTAATAAACAATGGCTATTTATTGGAGGATTACAGGAGCATGCGTCGCCTCGACTTTCCTTTTCTGTTACGAGTATGTTGTAGCCGATGGGAGAGAGGGCCACGTCCTTGTTCCATGTTGGGCTTGTGGTGGACATCAGATCCATATATGCATGCATGAATCACACATGGGCTTGGGCCCCACTCTCTTGAATTAGCACTTTGACATACACGTGCACACATACATGGATTAATTAGACAAAGTCTAGGCATATATGTGTACTCAATGCATGTATGCATACCAGTACATGTATATGATGCATGTATGTACCCAGACTGCTGTAGGATATATTAGTCGATGAATAATCCTCGTATTTTGACCCGTGGCTTCTAGAGATACTCCATAATTCTGCACATATTAAATAAGGTGTTGTATCTTTGTGTTTCTATCAAAAAATAATTCATGAAATTATTGTTAATTGAAATCACCTGTAAATTGTATATGCGGATAATATTTTTGGTCGTATCCGTAAAGGCCATGTCCACATCAATGGTTTATTTATATAATGCTCATTGCACTTCACTTAAATCTTTTGAGTATGGCTTTATAGAATGCTTCATGTGCTTCACTTATATCATTTGAACTTTGGATTGTCTGTTTCTCTTCACATAGAAAACCGTTGTTTGTAGAATGCTCTTTTGCTTCACTTATATATATTAGAGCATGATCTTTTATAGAAAGAATTAAACTCTCATGCTTCTCTTATATCAATTTAGAGAGTCAACTGGAATTGGGCAATTGCATGGTTAGTCATGAAATCCTACATAAAACTTATGGATCACTGAATATGATATGTTTGATTCCTTGCAATAGTTTTGCGATATAGAGATGGAATATGCGGGAAGTACTAGTAAACGGTTGTGATTAGTAAGAATATTGGTGTTAAGGTTTGTGATTCCCGAAGCATGCACGTATAGTCTCTCGTTATGCTATGAAGTTGGAGCATGACTTATTATTGATTGTCTTCATAATGAGTGGTGGTTGGGGATGAGCGATGGTCTTTTGCTACCAATCTATCCCCCTATGGGCATATGTAGTAGTACTTTGCTTCAGGGCTAATAAAATTTTGCAATAAGTATATGAGTTCTTTATGACTAATGTGAGTCATGGATTATACGCACTCTTACCTTTCCGCAATTTGCTAGCCTCTACGGTGCCGTGCATTGCCCTTTCTCACCTTGCGATGTGGTGCAAACTTCGCAGGTGCATCCAAACCCTGTGATAAGATACGCTCTATCACACATAATCCTTATTATATCTTCCTCAAAACAGCCACCATACCTACCTATTATGGCCTTTCCATAGCCATTCCGAGATATATTTCCGTGCAACTTCCACCGCTTCCGTTTTGATGACTTGAGCATTCATTGTCATATTGCTTTGCATAATCATAGAGTTGACATAGTATTTGTGGCTCAGCCACCGTTCATCATTTTTCATACATGTTATGCTAGATAATTGCACATCTTGGTACACTGCCAGAGGCATTCATATAGAGTCAAATTTTCTTATAGGTATCGAGTTGTAATATTGAGTTATAAGTAAACAGAAGTGTGATGATCATCAATTTTCATTATTAGAGCATTGCCCCAGAGAGGAAAGGATGATTGAAACTATGATTCCCCCACAAGTTGGGATGAGATTCCGGACAATGAGAGAAAAAATATAAAAAAGAAAGAGAAAAAAGGAAGAAACAAAACAAAGAGAGAAGAGGCATGCCAATTCCACACTTATGCTTCAACGTAGCACCATGTTTTTCATATAGAAAGTCTCATATGTTGTCACTTTCATATACTAGTGGGAATTTTTCATTATAGGATTAGATTCACACCCACTTAGTTTTCATACACTTATAGCTCTGATACGTCTCCAATGTATCTATAATTTTTGATTGTTCCATGCTATTATATTATCAATCTTGGATGTTTTATATGCATTTATATGATATTTTATATGATTTTGGGACTAACCTATTAACCTAGAGCCCAATGCCAGTTTCTGGTTTTTCCTTGTTTTTGAGTTTTGCAGAAAAGGAATATCAAATGGACAATTGAGCTGAAACTTTTCGACGATTGTTTTTGGACCAAAAGAAGCCCACGGAGTACCGGAGTTGGGCCAGAAAAGTCCCGAGTCACCCACAAGGGTGGATGGCGCCCCCACCCACCTAGGGCGCGCCCTCTGACCTTGTGGTTGACTCATGGACCCCCCCCCCCTGACTTGTTCTCGATGCCAACACCTCTTATATATCCCCATACCTCTAAAACAGAACCTAGATCGGGAGTTCCGCCGCCGCAAGCCTCTGTAGCCACCAAAAACCAATCGGGACCCTATTCCGGCACCCTGTAGGAGGGGGAAATCATCATCGGTTGCCATCTTCATCATCCCGGCACTCTCTGGTACGTCTCCAATGTATCTATAATTTATGAAGTACTCATGCCATGTTTACAACCATTTTATATGGTTTTGGTATGATTTGCATGGAACTAACCCGGACTAGCACTGTTTTTAGCAGAACTGTCGTGGTGTTGTTTTTGTGCAGAAATGAAAGTTCTCCAAATAAGATGAAACTTTTGGACAATTTTTTTGGAACAAAAGAGACACCCGAAGCTTTGTGGGAGGGCAAGAAGAGTTACAAGGAGGGCACAACCCACTAGGGTGCGCCTGGTGGGCCTGGCTTGCCCCGGTGAGTTGTGCTCACCTCGAGGCCCATCTTAGCATGAAACCAACACCAAAAAATTCTATAAATAGAGAAACCATCCGAAGTTAACCTAGATCAGAAGTTCCGCCGTCGCAAGGCTCTGTAGACACTGAAAACCAATCTAGACCCATTCCGGCACCCTGCCGGAGGGGGGGGGGGTCATCTCCGGTGGCCATCTTCATCATCCCGGCGGCCACCATGATGAGGAGGGAGTAGTCCACCCTCGGGGCTGAGGGTTTGTACCAGTAGCTATGTGTTTAATCTCTCTCTCTCACGTTCTTGAGATGTCATGATCTTGATGTATCACAAGATTTGTTAATATAGTCGGATCATATGGTGTTTTCCCTCTCTATCTTGTTGTGATGGATTGAGTTCTTCCCTCTCTATCTTGTTGTGATGGATTGAGTTCTTCCCTCTCTATCTTGTTGTGATGAATTGAATATTTTTATGGATTTGAGAACATTTGATATATGTCTTGCAATTGAATACTCGTGGTGACAATGGGGTATCGTATTGATTCACTTGATATATATTTTGACACTCAACTCGCGGATTCCCAAGGTGACATTGGGGTAATCTATGCATAGGGGTTGATGCACGTTCTTATCTTTGTTTCTCCGGTAGAAATCTTGGGGCACTCTTTGAAGTTCTTTGTGTTGGATTGACTATTATGAATATGAATTTGCTTTGGTGTTATTTTAGTACGAACTCTAGGATAGATCGAACGGAAAGAATAGCTTTGTGTTATTTTAGTACGAACTATTGAATAGATTGAACGGAAAGAATAACTGTGCAAATGATAACCATAGAGCCTTCACCAGCCAAATATGCATGTAGTGATAGCTATTATTTGTTCATTGCTCTATAGTGTTATATTGCCAGCATATTCCATGTGCTGACCTACACGGCTACAACATATCATGTTGTAGAGTTTTCAGACGAAGAGTAACGTGTGATAGGTCGTTGTCGTGCACTTAGTTTTGCCGTGGAGTTGGATGGACTCATTTATCTTCGAAGCTTCCGCAGTTATCTTAATTAGATGGCCTTCAGCCATCTTATTGTAATAAGTACTCTTTTTGAGACACTTGATGTAATAAGTGTGTGATTGAACTCTGTTATAAAGCCTCGAGTACTGTGCGTGTCAGCAATACCGATCCAGGGATGACACTTAAGCACAGAGAATACGGTCCATTGGGTCTGGTCGCTACAAATATGAATTTGCTTTGGTGTTATTTTAGTATGAACTCTAGGATAGATTGAACGGAAAGAATAGCTTTGTGTTATTTTAGTACGAACTCTTGAATAGATTGAACGGAAAGAATAGCTTTGAGGTGGTTCATACCCTACAAACAATGTATTCTTATGGTCTCCGCTAGATAGGAACTTTGGAGTGATTCTTCATCGCACTTTGAGGGATTGTTATATGATCCAATTATATTAGCACTATTGAGAGATTGCACTAGTGAAAGTACGGACCCTAGGCCTCATTTTCAAGCATTCCAATACCGTTTTTGTGCCTGTTTACTATTTGCTACCTTGTTGTTTTTATTTATTCATATTATAAAAATATATTTCTACCATCAACACTACACTTTTATCACCATCTCTTCGCCGAACTAGTGCACCTATACAAATTACCATTGTATTGGGTGTGTCGGGGACACAAGAGATTTCTTCTATTTGCTTGCAGGGTTGTTTGAGAGAGACCATCTTCATCATACACCTCCCACGGATTGATAAACCTTAGGTCATCCACTTGAGGGGAAATTTCTACTGTCCTACAAACTCTGTGCTTGGAGGCCCAACATGAGTCTACAAGAATAAAGTTGCGTAGTAGACATAAAGCTCTTTTCTGGCGCCGTTGCCCGGGAGGTGAGTGCACGAAGGTATATCTTTAGATCGTGCAATCAAATCTTTTAGTTTCTTGTTTTATCACTAGTTTGGTTTATAAAACAAAACTACATAAAAATGGAATTGATGTTGCATCATATTATTGATCAGCTTTATAATATCTTTCTTGAAAATGATGGAAAGGAAAAATTTGCTCAATTGATAGAAGAAGAGTTCTATAAAATGTTTGGCATAAATGATGAGCATGATTGCAATGTTATTAGTATGAATTCTTTGAATATCCATGATGCTAATGATATGCAAAGCCATAAGCTTGGGAATGCTATGTTTGATGAAGATGATATTTTTAGTCCCCCAAGATTTTATGTGCAAATTTGTTATAATGATTGCATGCCTCCTATTTATGATGATTATAATGATGAAAGTGGATTTCGAGAGGTCATGACTTCATTTAGTGATGAATCCACCATTTTGGATGAGGCTTCAATTGACTATGATAACAAAGTTGCGATCTATGATGATTATGATGATGACATGTATGCTATAAATAATAATGATAACCATGAAACTTGTCATCATGATTTTAATTTTCAATCCCATGATAGTTATTTTGTTGAGTTTGCTCCCACTACTATTGATGAGAATAAATTTTCTTATGTGGAGAGTAACGAAATTTCTATGATTATGCATCATGTAAAGAGTGCCTTATGTGATGGTTATATTGTTTAATTCATTCATGATGCTACTGAAAATTATTATGAGAGAGGAACAAATGCTTTTACATATTGCAATAATATCAAGTTTCCTCTCCATGTGTTGAGTCTTGAAGTTATGTTTGTTTTGCCTTCCTATGCTAGTTGATTCTTGTTCTCATAAGTTGTTTGCTCACAGAATCCCTATGCGTAGGAAGTGGGTTAGACTTAAATGTGCTAGTCATATGCTTCATGATGCTCTCTCCATGTTTCAATTCTTATCTTTTATGCGAGCATCATCAAAATCATCATGCCTAGCTAAAAGGCATAAAAGAAAAGTGCTTGTTGGGAGACAACCCAACATTTACCCCCACTGTTTTTGTGTGTTCACATGATTAGGCTACTGTAGTGATCAAGTTTTATTGCTTTCATTTCAATAAAGTGCCAAGTAAGACCTTTGGGATGGTCTATGGTGGTAGTTGATTTGATCTTGCTGAAAAACATAAACTTTTGCGTTGAGGAAAAAATTCTCATTTTTAACAGAAGCGTGATAAAATTCTGATTCTTTTGCAGAAAGTTAATAGACAAATTTCCCAGGTTTTCCTTGTTTTTCAGTATTTTTGGAGTAGCAGAAGTATGGTTGGAGTACAGATTACTATAGACTGTTATGTTTTTGACAGATTCTGTCTTCAATGCATAGTTTCCTTATTTTCTAGTTTCTATGGCTTATATTGCTCAATATAAATTGTGGAGATGATATGCTACAGTAGGCATTATATGGAATCAATTATGAATCTTGTATTTGCCAGTACCAAAGTGAAATGGTTTGCTCTTTATCATACTAACCTATCACACAAAGTTCCGTTAAGTTTTGTGTGATTGAAGTTTTCTTATGGGTGAGATGTCGATATGAGGAGAATAAGGAGTGAGAAGACCCTAAGATTGGGGATGCCCAAGGCATCCCAAAGTAATATTCAAGGAAGATCTTGGGGATGCCCCGAAAGGCATCCCCTCTTTCGTCTCCAACATTATCGGTAACCTCACTTGGAGCTATGTTTTCATTTGTCACACGTTATGTGTTTTGCTTGGAACGTCAATTTATTTTGTTAGTATTTGCTTGCTGTTATTTATAATAATGTGTTTCATCTTTTATTTCAATAAAAGTGGCATTGATAGCCTTTACTACCCTTATTTTGCAAGTATACATGTTGTTGTTTGAAAACAGAAAGTTTACCGCTGTTGCAAAAATTCCCTAGACAATTTAGAATGTGATAAAATGTTGAAACTTCTTGCAAAATGAGCTCTGATAAAATTTATACAGTGTGGCAATTTTTTATAATTTTTGGATTTTAAGAAGTATTGATACTCTTGCATTCTTTGCGGACTATACTATTTTGGCAGATTGTTGTTATGTTTGCATATGTTTGCTTATTTCATGATTCTATTTGAGGATATGACTATTAAATATGCAGAGGCATTTAGTATGCAATGATGAATAATAGTTTTAGTGATTTTTTACAGTAGAGAATGATAAGGTTTTTGCATTGGTCTATACTAACTTATCTTGCGAGTTCTTGTTGAGTTTCGTGTGGATGAAGCTTTTGAGATTTACGAAAACTGTGATATGAGAGGAATTAAGGAGACACAAAAGCTCAAGCTTGGGGATGCCCAAGGCACCCCAATATAATATTTCAAGAAGTCTCAAGCATCTAAGCTTGGGGATGCCCCGGTAGGCATCCCACCTTTCTTCTTCAACAATTATCGTTAGTATCGGTTGAGCCTAAGTTTTTGCTTCTTCACATGATGTGTGCTATTCTTAGAATGTCATTTTATTTTGTCTTTGCTTGCTGTTTTAATAGAATTCTTAGATCTGAAATTTTTTGAATAAGAGAGAGTCCTCAAATAGCTACCTATTTACTTAACTACTCGCTTGATCTTCACTTATATCTTTTTGGAGTAGCTTGTCATTTGCTCTAGTGCTTCACTTATATCTTTTTGAGCATGGTGTGCTTTAGCATTTTTGAAGGTCTCTTTTGCTTCACTTAAATTAATTTGAGAGAAAGAAATATTATGCTCATGATCTTCACTTATATTTGTTTGAGCTTATCAAAAGCAACACATGGAAATTAGTCCCAAAGTGATAGATATTCAAGAAGGATATAATAAAAACTCTCGTGAAGATCATTGGACAAAATAAACTTGATTCCTCATATTAGTTTTGAGATATGATGATGTGATATGTGAGTCATGTTGATGAGTAATTATGCTTTAGTAAGAATATTGGTGTTAGGGTTTGTGATTCCCTAAGCAAGCACGAAAGTCAATAGTTGTGCAATGAAATTAGATCCTACTTGTGCTGCATTATTTGGTGTCAATTATGCTCAATGCTCGCTTATGAGATTATTCGTTTCTTGGTTGGTCGCTTCTCAATCTTTTGCCAACCTTCATTTTGCACTAAGTATGATCACTACTTGTGCATCCAAAATCCTTTAAAGCAGTTTTGCCACATGAGTCCACCATACCTACCTATGTGCGGTATTCTTATGTCGTTCTAAGCAAATTTGTATGGGCCATCTCTAATTTTCAAAATAAATTTCTCTTTTGTGTGCTCGTACCGGTCGCGCGGCGGTGAGGGGTGGCCAATATTTTCCATGCTAGATGTGTTATTCTCACGATGAGTGTTTATTCACTTGTCATTGCACGAGAGTAAGGCAAAGGTATTAGGCATGCCCAGTCCTGAAATGAAAAATGAATTTACTTTATGTTGTCAAATAATAAATTCCTTGGAAAGTGTTGGTATGGAGGGCACCAGTGGATACGGTTAGCCATGGAAAGTGAAAGTATGGTCGAAAAAGGAATAAACTTTATTTTCTGTTTGGGAACCGCCTATGATATATCTAGCATGGAAGGTGTTGGGAGCTCTAAGTCGTTTTCGTTGGTGGGAAAAGTATGCCACTCGAAACGTTCTTTATCTCTCAATTTTTTCTTTGAGCTCTCGCACCTCTACAAATCCCTACTTCCCTCTGCGAAGGGCCTTTCTTTTACTTTATGCAGTTTTTATTTTTAATTTGAGTCTCCATCTTCTCTTATAAAGAACCAACTAGGAGACACTATGATCGTACTTAAGCATTGGGTGTAGCTAATATGCAAGTGTGTTTCATGAATGGATCAATGATTGAGCATGATGGGCCAGGGATAACTTATTTTAGCGTTGATATTTTGAAAGACATGGTTGCTTGTTAGTACGCTTGAGTATTAAAGTCCTCATGTCAAATTATAGACTATTGCTTTGAATCATATAAAAGTCCAAATGTCCATGCTACAAAAGAAAAGAGTTTATGATGAATATGATAGGTAGCATTCCACAACAAAAATTCCATTTTCAATGGCTACTTTATCATGATAAGTTTTATGATAAAGAGTTGTCGTTATCATGCTAGGAAAAGTGATTGAAATTATAATTGATCAAACTTATGCACTTTGCTAGCATTCACACTTCATCAATTATTTCTTTTATCATTTACCTACTCGGGGACGAGTAGGAATTAAGCTTGGGGATGCTGATACGTCTCCAATGTATCTATAATTTATTAAGTATTCATGCCATGTTTACAACAATTTTATATGGTTTTGGTATGATTTGCATGGAACTAACCCGGACTAACGCTATTTTCAGCAGAACTACCGTTGTGTTATTTTTTGTGCAGAAATGAAAGTTCTCCAAATGAGCTGAAACTTTTTGACGTTTTTTTCTGGAACAAAAGAGACCCCTGAAGCTTCGTGGGAGGGCCAGAAGAGCCACGAGGAGGGCACAACCCACCAGGGTGCGCTTGGTGGGCCTAGCTTGCCTCGGTGAGTTGTGCTCACCTCGAGGGCCATCTTAGCGTGAAACTAGTGCCAAAAAAATCCTATAAATAGAGAAATCATCAGAAGTTAACCTGGATCAGAAGTTCCCCCGCCACAAGGCTCTGTAGCCACTGAAAACCAATCTAGACCCATTCTGGCACCCTGCAGGAGGGGGGAATCATCTCCGGTGGCCATCTTTATCATCCCGGCGGCCACCACGACGAGGAGGGAGTAGTCCAACCTCGGGGCTGAGGGTTTGTAACAGTAGCTGTGTGTTTAATCTCTCTCTCTCTCATGTTCTTGAGATGTCACAATCTTGATGTATCGTGGGCTTTGTTAATATAGTCGGATCATATGGTGTTTTCCCGTCTCTATCTTGTTGTGATGAATTGAGTTTTTCCCTTTGAGATTTCATTGTTATCGGATTGAATACTTTTATGGATTTGAGAACACTTGATATATGTCTTGCAATTGAATACACGTGGTGACAATGGGGTATCATATTGATTCACTTGATATATGTTTTGGCACTCAACTCGCGGATTCCCGAGGTGACATTGAGGTAATCTACATAGGGGTTGATGAACGCTTTTGTCTTTGTTTCTCCGGTAGAAATCTTGGGGCACTCTTCGAAGTCCTTTGTGTTGGATTGAGTATTATGAATATTGTAACATCCCAATGTTCAATTTGGATGTTAATCATTAGGTCATCATATGCATCCATGATTCTTGCAATTTCTTGAATTTGGTTTATTTGGACATTTTGATCCTAGAGGCCTTAAGCAACTCAGGGACCATTTGAGAGAGTTAGAGGTTTTCATAAAATTCCATTTTTGAATTTTCAAAATTGGCATATGGGATCAAAGTGATTTTTATTCGAAATTATTTTTCCAATTATTTCAAAATAAATAAATTAACGAGAGAAGATAATATGACTTCTTCAAAACAGCCACGAAATAATGGAAATTTAGTTTTGAATAAAAATATATTTTGTTTGAATTTTTATTTGATTTTTTATTCGATTAAATCAGGGAAAATATGCATTTTTTAAATTGCATTTAGCCCAGAAAAATGTTCACTTTGTCCTAAATATTAGGAGAGGACGGTGAAAATTATTTATGGAATATTAGGATTTTTATTTTTATTTTATTTGGAATTTTTATTCGCGGCAAAAAGTTATTTAAAAAAAGTTCCGGACCGAACTGGGCCGAAGGCCCAGCCGGCCCGTCAGCGCTGTCGCCTCCGAGCGCGTGGCCGAGCCGCACTCCGCCGGAGTCCGAGCCACCGCCGTCTCGCCGCCCAGCCCCTCCTCCATGTCGGACCACCCCGGCCCCCTCTTTATAAGCCGCCGCCACCCCCGACCTCTCCTCCACAAATCCCCGCCGTAGCTCACCGCCGCCTTGCCACTGCCGTCCGCTGCCGCAAGCCGTGCCGCACCACCCCGCCCCACAGCCGCCGGAGCCAGTGTTCGATGCTGCCGCCGGTTTATTTCATGAAACGATAAACTGTCGTAAACCGCCTCGTTTTTTTTCTAGATTCGGTTTTTCGTTTTAGATCGGTTTATTTTATTAGGTTAGGTTTATTAGCGAACGTTCGTTCGCTTAGATCTGTTAGTGAACATTTTCGTTTGTTAGTTTCTGTTAACGAACGTTCATCCGTTAGATTTTTCTTTTTAGTTTTATTTTCGGCCAGGGACCTGGAGTTAGCAGCCGTAGTACATGCGCTAAAGACCTGGAGACATTTTTCTCATTGGAAACCGTTGTGATGTATACACAGATCATAAGAGTTTGAAGTACATCTTCACGCAGAAGGAGTTGAATCTTAGGCATAGCAGATGGTTGGAGCTGATAAAGGATTATGATATGAAGCTGCATTATCATCCAGGAAAGGCCAATGTTGTAGCAGACGCGTTGAGCCGCAAGAGTTGTGTTAATACTCTCGTAACCGAAGAATTTCCTCAGGAGTTAGCCGACGATCTCAAAGAACTTCGAATGGAGATAGTTCCGAGAGATTTTATTGCAGCGTTGGAAGTTCAGTCCACGTTGTTGGGAAAGATTCGAGAAGCCTAGAAGACTGATAAGGAGATAAAGGAGATAAAGGAGAAGATGAATAAAGGGAAGGCCAAAGGTTTTCATGAGGATGAACATGAAACTTTATGGTTTGAGGATCGTATTTATGTGCCCAATGACCCAGAGATTAGGAAGCTCATGACTCGCCATACTCGATTCACCCAGGAAACACCAAGATGTATTTGGATTAGAAGGAACGTTTTTGGTGGACAGGTATGAAGATGGATATTGCCGAGTATGTAGCCGTATGTGACGTGTGTCAGAGAGTTAAGGTAGAGCACCAGCTAGCAGGATTACTTCAGCCTTTGCCGATACCCGAATGGAAGTGGGATAAGCTTGGCATGGATTTCATCACCGGATTACCCAGGACACGATCAGGATATGATTCCATTTGGGCAGTAGTTGATCGCTTGACCAAATTGTCTCACTTTATCCCCGTGAAAACCACTTATGCGAGCGCGAAGTTGGCCAAGATATATATGACTACGATCGTATGTATGCATGGAGTTCCGAGGACCATCGTATCAGATAGAGGAACATAGTTTACCTCGAAGTTTTGGAATCAATTCCACCAGACTTTGGGTACCAGGCTAGAGTTCGGTACAGCCTTTCATTCACAGATAGATGGGCAGACTGAGAGAGTCAATCAGATTTTGGAGGACATGTTAAGAGCTTGTGCGCTAGTTTATGGATCAAGTTGGGACGATAATTTTCCTTATGCAGAGTTCTCATATAACAATAGCTACTAGGCTAGTTTGAAGATGGTCCCTTTCGAAGCTTTGTATGGAAGGAGGTGTAGGACACCATTGATGTGAGATGAAGTTGGAGAATTGTTTGGACCAGATTTAATCAAAGAGTCTGAAGAGAAGGTTAAGTTGATTCATGATATACTGAAGGTAGCTCAGTCCATGCAGAAGAGTTATGCTGACACTAAATGCAAGGAGGTAGCCTATGAAGTCAGAGATAGAGCATATCTTCGTGTGTCACCACTTCAAGGAGTTAAACGATTTGGAGTCAAAGGAAAGTTAGCCCCAAGATTTGTAGGACCATATAGAGTTTTGGAACGTATGGTTGAAGTTTCCTACAAGTTGGAGTTACCCAAAGGTTTGTCAGGAGTTCATGATGTGTTTCACGTTTCCCAGTTGAAAAAGTGCCATGCAGAGATGGCCGATATTCCTGTGAGAGATACAGTGTCCCTGGAAGCAATTCTGTTGGAGAGTGACCTAACCTACAAGGAGAAACCCGTCAAGATTCTCTAGTTTGCCAACCGAGTTACACGCAGGAAGAAGCCACCTGGGAGCGAGAAGAAGACCTACGGAAAGACCACCCACAACTTTTTGCTAGCCAACCCGAATCTCGAGGGTGAGATTCATCTTAAGTGGGTAGGTTTGTAACATCCCAGTTTTCAATTTGGATGTTAATCATTAGGTCATCATATGCATCCACGATTCTTGCAACTATTTGAATTTGGTTTATTTGGACACTTTGATCCTAGAGGCCTTAAGCAACTTAAGGACCATTTGAGAGAGTTGAAGGTTTTTATAAAATTTCATTTTTGAATTTTCAAAATTGGCATATGGGATCAAAGTGATTTTTATTTGAAATTATTTTCCAATTATTTCAAAATAAATAAAATAATGAGAGAAGATAATATGACTTCTTCAAAATAGCGAGGAAAAAAATGGAAATTTAATTTTGAATAAAAATATATTTTGTTTGAATTTTTACTTGAGTTTTTATTCGATTAAATCAGGGAAAATATGCATTTTCAAAATTGCATTTAGCCTAGAAAAATGTTCACTTTGTCCTAAATATTAGGAGAGGATGATGAAAATTATTTCTGGAATTTTAGGATTTTCATTTTTATTTTATTTGGAATTTTTCTTTGCAGCGAA
Source organism: Triticum monococcum (assembly GCA_034509565.1). Lineage (NCBI taxonomy): Eukaryota > Viridiplantae > Streptophyta > Magnoliopsida > Poales > Poaceae > Triticum > Triticum monococcum. Next base: position 165,929,678 of record CM067846.1, on the reverse strand, counting down.
AAGTTATTTAAAAAAGGGTTCCAGACCGACCTGGGTCGAAGGCCCAGCCGGCCCGACAGCGCCGCCGCCTCCCAGCGCGTGGCCGAGCCGGACTCCGCCGGAGTCCGAGCCGCCGTCACCTTGCCGCCCGGCCCCTTCTCCAGGTCGGACCACCCCGGCCCCCTCTTTATAAGCCACCGCCACCCCCCGGCCTCTCCTCCACCTAGCCCCGCCGCAGCCCGCCCCCGCAAGCGGAGCCCCGCAGCCGCCGCCCTGCCGCCGCAAGCTGCGTCGCACCACCCCAACCCGCTGCCGCCGGAGCCGCACGCCCTCGCCGGTGTTCGACGACGCCGCCTCCATTTTATTTCATGAACTGGTAAACCGCCGTAAACCGCCCAAGTTTTTTTTCTAGATTCGGTTTTTTGTTTTAGATCGATTTATTTTATTAGGTTAGGTTTATTAGCGAACGTTCGTTCATTTAGATCTGTTAGTGAATGTTTTCGTTCGTTAGTTTCTGTTAGCGAACGTTCGTTCATTAGATTTTTCTTTTTAGTTTTATTTTTTGCCAGGGACCTATCCGCGATTAGTTCCCTTATAGATTAGTCCCTGATCTTAAATCCCTCACTATTTTTTGCTCGTTTATCCAAATCCAATGAAACCAATGCCAAAATCTTCGTATTGTTTCCGTCTGTCCAGATAAACAACTTGAACATGATTTTGAAAATTTAAAATTTGGTTTCAAGCAGATTTGAATTTGAACTTTTTTATTGTAGTTTGTGTTTCGTAACGCCGATTCGACTGATTCTTTTTACAAATTGAGGCTCTTCACTTGAACTTTCTGTTTAGATCTTTTCTTTTGATTTTACATTTGTATCTTATGCTTGAGTGCTTATGTATGCTATTTTTTGTTCACAATAGAGTTTCTGGAGTGCAAGGCCTGCTACTACGAATCTCTAGGGTTTTCCCATCGTCAGCAAGGCAAGTAACACTTTGACCATATCCCTTTATTACCCAGCTTTTATGCATTAGATTCAACCCTCAAACATTGCATGAGTAGGACTGATAACATGTGGGTGTGGGAAGTAGTTATTGAGGTAGGAACCTATTGTCCTTTTATGAACCCTAGGATTATACATTATGCTCATACTGTTTTGCTATGCTCGTAGACGTGGATTGGTATGTGAGATTCATGAAAGATGTGAGAGTTATATTTAACTAAGGGAAACTTAAGGTGGCTACTTCAATACACATATGGCTAGATTGGCTGTGGGCACCCTGGGGATATACCAGTGGCTTGCCCGGGCACCTGGGGAATCAAGTGTTGTCCTAGGAGATCCCGGGGTACCCGTGTGATCATCCTATGGAATGCCACCCAGGCTCAAAGGGATCATAAGATTTTTCATGCTAGAACCTTCCCTGTGGAGCCACAAGCCATTATGGGCTCTGGCATAGTTGAGTAAGTTGTGGGAATCCTTTCCATGATGGGCTAGCAGATGTAGGGGATTGTAGGTGTACCGTCCTATCTATCGGTTAAGGGGACCTCTTCGAAAAGACTGTGTCTCGATCATCCATTTCTCAAACATCATGTAGTGCGAGATATCCAACGGAGGAGAACGAGTCTTGTGGGGAAAATTCCGCACACCTCTACAGAGTGTACAAACTAATAATGATTAGTCGTGTCCCCGGTTATGGACAACTTGAGTATCTGGTACTTGAATTATTGTTTGATCTCATCACTATATTTAATGAATTTGTTGGGTTACTATCATTATATTGGGATTGAGTTGGGGGGTACCTTCTCAATAATGACATAAACTTTGTAGCTAAGTAAAATATATTCCTTTGTTGTAGGGAAAAATTAGCTTTATGCAAATGATAACCATAGAGCCTCCACCAGCCAAATATGCATGTAGTGATAGCTGTTATTTGTTCATTGCTCTATAGTGTTATCTTGCCAGCATATTCCATGTGCTGACCTACACGGCTGCAACGTATCATGTTGCAGAGTTTTTAGATGAAGAGTAAGGTGCGATAGGTCGTTGTCATGCACTCAGTTTTGTCGTGGAGTTGGATGGACTCATTTATCTTTGAAGCTTCCGCAGTTATCTTAATTAGATGGCCTTCAGCCATATTATTGTAATAAGTACTCTTTTTGAGACACTCGATGTAATAAGTGTGTGATTGAACTCTGCTATCAAGCCTCGAGTACTATGCGTGTCGGCAATACTGATCCAAGGATGACACTTAAGCACAGAGACTAAAATCCATTGGGATCGGGTCGCTGCAAATATGAATTTGCTTTGGTGTTATTTTAGTACGAACTCTAGGATAGATTGAACGGAAAGAATAGCTTTATGTTATTTTAGTACGAACTCTGGAATAGATTGAACGGAGAGAATAGCTTTCAGGTGGTTTCATACCCTACAAACAATTTATTCTTATGTTCTCCGCTAGATAGGAACTTTGGAGTGATTCTTCATTGCACTTTGAGGATTGTTATATGATCGAATTATATTAGCACTGTTAAGAGATTGCACTAGTGAAAGTACAGACCCTAGGCCTCATTTTCAAGCATTGCAATCCTGTTTTTGTGCCCGTTTACTATTTGCTACCTTGCTGATTTTATTTATTCAGATTATAAAAATATATTTCTACCATCAATATTACACTTTTATCACCATCTCTTCGCCGAACTAGTGCACCTATACAAATTACCATTGTATTGCGTGTGTTGGGGACACAAGAGATTTCTTGTATTTGCTTGCAGGGTTGTTTGAGAGAGACCATCTTCATCCTACACCTCCCACGGATTGATAAACCTTAGGTCATCCACTTGAGGGAAAATTGCTACTGTCCTACAAAACTCTGCGCTTGAAGGCCCAACACGAGTCTACAAGAATAAACTTGTGTAGTATACATCACTCTCCATGACGAGGAGGGAGTAGTTCACCCTCGGGGTTGAGGGTATGTACCAGTAGCTATGTGTTTGATGTCTCTCTCTCTCTCTCTCTCTCTCTCTCGTGTTATTGATATGGCACGATCTTGATGTACCGCGAGCTTTGCTATTATAGTTGGATCTTATGATGTTTCTTCCCCTCTACCTTCTTGTAATGGATTGAGTTTTCCCTTTGAAGTTATCTTATCGAATTGAGTCTTTAAGGATTTGAGAACACTTGATGTATGTCTTGCATGTCCTTATCTGTGGTGACAATGGGATATTCACATGATCTACTTGATGTATGTTTTGGTGATCAACTTGCGAGTTCTGTGACCATGCGAACTTATGCATAGGCGTTGGCACATGTTTTCGTCTTGACTATCCGGTAGAAACTTTGGGGCACTCTTTGAAGTTCTTTTGTGTTGGTTTGAATAGATGAATCTAATATTGTGTGACGCATATCGTATAATCAAACCCGCGGATACTTGTGGTGACATTGGAGTATCTAGGTGACATTAGGGTTTTGGTTGATGTGTCTCTCAAGGTGTTATTTTAGTATGAACTCTAGGGTTGTTTGTGACACTTATAGGAATAGCCCAATAGACCGATCAGAAAGAATAACTTTGAGGTGGTTTCGTACCCTACAATAATCTCTTCGTTTGTTCTCCGCTATTAGTGACTTAGGAGTGACTCTTTGTTGCATGGTCATGGATTGTTATATGATCTAATTATGTTATCATTGTTGAGAGAATTTGCACTAGTGAAAGTATGAACCTTATGCCTTGTTTCGAAGCATTGCAATACCGTTTTCACTCACTTCACTTGCTACCTTGCTATTTTTATATTTTCAGATTACAAAAATTCATATCTACCATCCGTATTACGCTTGTATCACCATCTCTTCGCCGAACTAGTGCACCTATACAATTTACCATTGTATTGGGTGTGTTGGGGACACAAGAGACTCTTTGTTATTTGGTTGCAGGGATGTTTGAGAGAGACCATCTTTATCCTACGCCTCCCACAGATTGATAAACCTTAGGTCATCCACTTGAGAGAAATTTTCTACTGTCCTACAAAACTCTGCACTTGGAGGCCCAACAATGTCTACAAGGATAAAGTTGCATAGTAGACATCAAGCACTTTTCTGGCGCTATTGCCGGGGAGGTTAGTGCATGAAGGTATATCTTTAGATCTTATGATCGAATCTTTTAGTTTCTTGTTTTATCACTAGATTAGTTTATAAAAGAAAATTACAAAACATGGAATTGAGGTTGCCTCATATGCTTCATCTTTTTAATGTCTTTCATGAAAATAAGGATTCCGATAATTGTGCCAAAGTGTTAGAAGAAGAAGTTAATAAAATGTTTGGCACTAGATCTTTGAATGATGAGCATGATTGCAATGTTGTTAGCGTGAATACTTTGAATATCCATGATGCTAATGATATGCAAAGGTACAAGCTTGGCGATGCTATGTTTGATGAAGATGATATTTTTTGTCCGCCAAGTTTTGATGAGCAAATTTATTATGATGATAGCATGCTTCCTATTTATCATGATTATATTGATGAAAGTGGGTTTAGAAGAGTGTCAACTTTAGATAATAATTATCCCACTATTTTGGAGGGTGTTGAATCTTATGATTATATTTATGAAAGTGGATTTGGAGAGGTCATGACTTTATTTAGTGACGAATCCACTATTTCGGAAGAGGTTCCAATTGATTCTGAAAACAAAGTTGTTATCTATGGTGATTATTGTGATGACATGTATGCTATTAAGAATAATGATAACCATGAAGCTTTTCATCATGATTTTAATTTTCAATTGGATTATGCCTCACATGATAGTTATTTTATTGAATTTTCTCCCACTATTATGAATGAGAAGAATTTTGCTTATGTGGAGAGTAGTAAAATTGCTATGCTTGTGCACCATGAAAATAATGCTTTATGTGATGGTTATATTGTTGAATTCATTCATGATGCTACTGAAAATTGTTATGAGGGAGGAATATATGCTTGTAGGAGTTGCAATAATATCAAGTTTCCTCTCTATGTGTTGAAAATCTTGAAGTTATGCTTGTTTTACCTTCCTATGCAAGTTGATTCTTGTTCCCATAATTTGTTTGCTCACAAAATCCCTATGCATAGGAAGTGGGTTAGACTTAAATGTTCTTCTCATATGCTTCATGATGCTCCCGTTATGTTTCAATTCTTATGTCTTATGTGAGCATCATTGAAATCATCATGCCTAGCTATAAAGGCATTAAAGAAAAGCACTTGTTGGGAGACAACCCAACATCTTTACCTACTGTTTTTGTGTGTTCACATGATTATGCTACTGTATTAATCATGTTTTATAGCTTTTGTTTCAATAAGGTGCCAATTAAATCCTTTGGGATAGTATGGGTGATAGTTGATTTGATCTTGCTGAAAAACAAAAACTTTGACACTCAGGAAAACAATTCTCATTTTTAACAGAAGCATGATAAAATATTGATTCTTTTTGCAAAATATTAATAAAAAATTCCCGGGAGTTCCTAATTTCTCAGGATTTTTGGAGTTACAAAAGTATTCGAGAGTTACAGATTACTACAAACTATCCTGTTTTTGACTGATTCTATTTTCGATGCATAGTTTGCTTGTTTCCTAGTTTCTATGGCTTATATTGTTTAATATAAATTGTAGAAATGATAGCGTATAGTATGGATCATGTGAGAATAATTATGAATCTTGTCTTGACAATACCTAAGTGGTGATTTGCTTTCGTTTACTAACGGAGCTTATGAGTTTTCTGTTGAGTTTTCTGTTGTGAAGTTTTCGAGTTTTGGGTAAAGTTTTGATGGACTACAGAATAAGGAGTGGCAAGAGCCTAAGCTTGGGGATTCCCAAGGCACCCAAGGTAATATTCAAGGACAACCAAGCACCTAAGCTTGGGTATGCCCAAGGCACCCCAAGGTAATATTCAAGGACAACCAAGCATCTAAGCTTGGGGATACGCCAGATGGCATCCCCTCTTTCATCTTCAATCCATCGGTAACTTTACTTGGAGCTATATTTTTGTTCATCACATGATATATGTTTTGCTTGGAGCGTCATTTTATTTTATTAGGATTTGCTTGTTGTTTCAATAAGGTACTTAAGATCTGAATTTATTTATGAGAAGGAGTCTTCACGTAGTTACATAATTATTCAACTACTCATTGTTCTTCACTTATAACTTTTGGAGTGGTTTGTCATTTGCTCTAGTGCTTCACTTATATCTTTTTAGAGCACGGCGGTAGTTTTGTTTTGAAGAAATTGATGAACTCTCGTGCTTCACTTATATTATTTTGAGAGTCTCTAAACAGCATGGTAATTTGCTTTTGGTTATAAATTTAGTCCTAATATGATAGGCATCCAAGAGAGATATAATAAAAACTTTCATATAAAGTGCATTGAATACTATGAGAAGTTTGATTCCTTATGATTTTTTTTGAGATATAAAGATGGTGATACTAGAGTCATGCTAGTGAGTAGTTGTGAATTTGAGAAATACTTGTGTTAAAGTTTGTGATTCCCGTAGCATGCACGTATGGTGAACCGTTATTTAACGAAGTTGAAGCATGGGATATTTTTTTGATTGTCTTCCTTATGAGTGGCGGCCGGGGATGAGCGATGGTCTTTTCCTACCAATCTATCCCCCTAGGAGCATGCGTGTAGTACTTTGTTTCGATGAAAAATAGTTTTTTGCAATAAATATGTGAGTTCTTTATGACTAATGTTGAGTCCATGGATTATACACACTCTCACCCTTCCACCATTGCTAGCCTCTCTAGTACCGCGCAACTTTCGACGGTACCTTAAACCCACCATATACCTTACTCAAAACAGCCACCATACCTACCTATTATGGCATTTCCATGGCCATTCCAAGATATATTGACATGCAACTTTCCACCGTTCCATTTATTATGACATGCTCCATCATTGTCATATTGCTTTGCATGATAATGTAGTTGACATCGTATTTGTGGCAAAGCAACCTTTCATAATTCTTTCATACATGTCACTCTTAATTGATTGCACATTCCGGTACACCGTCGGAGGAATTCATATAGAGTCATATTTTGTTCTAAGTATCGAGTTGTAAGTAAATAAAAGTGTGATGATCATCATTATTAGAGCATTGTTCCAGTGAGGAAAGGATGATGGAGACAATGATTCCCCCACAAGTCGGGATGAGACTCCGAACGAAAAATAAGAAAAATAAAAAAGAGTCAAAAAAAAGAGAGGGCCCAAAAAAACAAAAAATGAGAGAAAAGAGAGAAGGGGCAATGCTGCTATCCTTTTACCACACTTGTGCTTCAAAGTAGCACCATGGTCTTCATGATAGAGAGTCTCCTATGTTGTCACTTTCATATACTAGTGGGAATTTTTCATTATAGAACTTGGCTTGTATATTCCAACATGGGCTTCCTCAGATTGCCCTAGGTCTTCGCGAGCAAGCAAGTTGGATGCACACCCAGTTAGTTTTCTTTTTGAGCTTTCATATACTTATAGCTCTAGTGCATTCGTTGCATGGCAATCCCTACTCACTCACATTGGTATCTATTGATGGGCATCTCCATAGCCCGTTGATACGCCTAGTTTATGTGAGACTATCTCCTTCTTTTTTGTCTTCTCCACAACCATCGTCTATTCCACCTATAGTGTTATGTCCATGGCTCACGCTCATGTATTGCGTGAAAGTTGAAAAGGTTTGAGAACATCAAAAGTATGAAGCAATTGCTTGGCTTGTCATCGGGGTTGTGCATGATTTGAATATTTTGTGTGATGAAGATGGAGCATAGCCAGACTATATGATTTTGTAGGGATAAGCTTTCTTTGGCCATGTTATTTTGAGAAGACATGATTGCCTTGTTACTATGCTTGAAGTATTATTGTTTTTATGTCAATATTAAACTTTTGTTTTGAGTCATACGGATCTGAACATTCATGCCACAATAAAGAGAATTACATAGATAAATATGTTAGGTAGCATTCCACATCAAAAATTCTGTTTTTATCATTTACGTACTCGAGGACGAGCAGGAATTAAGCTTGGGGATGCTTGATACGTCTCCAATGTATCTATAATTATTGATTGTTCCATGCTATTATATTATCAATCTTGGATGTTTTATATGCATTTATATGCTATTTTATATGATTTTTGGGACTGACCTATTAACCTAGAGCCCAATGCCAGTTTTTGTTTTTTTTCCTTGTTTTTGAGTTTCACAGAAAAGGAATATCAAACAGAGTCCAACTGAGCTGAAACTTTTCGACGATTGTTTTTGGACCAAAAGAAGCCCATGGAGTATCGGAAGTTGGTCCAGAAGAGTGCCGAGTCATCCACAAGGGTGGAGGGTGCCCCCACCCCCTAGGGCACGCCCTCTGACCTTGTGGTTGACTCGTGGACCCCCCTGACTTGTTCTCGATGCCAACACCTCTTATATATCCCCAAACCTCCATAACAGAACCTAGATCAGGAGTTCTGCCGCCGCAAGCCTCTGTGGCCACTAAAAACTAATTGAGACCCTGTTTCGGCACCCTGCTGGAGGGGGAAATCATCATCGGTGGCCATCTTTATCATCCCGGCGCTCTCCATGAAGAGGAGGGAGTAGTTCACGCTCGGGCTGAGGGTATGTACTAGTATCTATGTGTTTGATCTCTCTCTCTCATGTTCTTGATATGTCACGATCTTGATGTCACTACAAAAAAGACACATCCATGACATTATGGGTCAGACAATTTTTTTCCTGTCATGCTTATGACACTTCTATGACGATAATTGTGACCAAACCCGGTATCATCATAGATGTGGTGGGGTCATACTTCTATGAAAAAAATCATGACAGAAAATGGGCTTTTCGTCCTGGGCGGGCCGGAGACGCAGCTTCATGACATTCTTTGGGCTGTCCATGACGGAAAAAACTGTGATAGAATGTCACAACCTGATTTTTAGGCCACTACACTTAAGCTAGCAATCATGATAAAATGTGGTTTGACAAATTTTTTGAGTGTTTTGGACCTTGCCTTGATTGGATTTTGTTTGTTGTTTGCAAGTGCTCTAAAAATCAAATAAATCCTCCAACTCTTATACTCCTTCTCCTTGATCCAAAACCTTGCCCAATGATCATGCCATGTATGTAGAACATAAAAACAATTTCTTGCAAAAATATTTTGGCCAAAAAGAATTTTGTAAATTAGGTTTTCCAAAAACCCCTGAATTGAGACTTGAACTACAAGTACTTAATTAAGGGTGTGAAAAATCTTTCAAAAAGTATATTTGAAACCTATTAGGTATAGGGCTCCCATAAACCACAAAAATACAATTTTAAAAGTTATTTTCCTATTTTATTTAAAGGCTTTTTCTTAAGGCCAGAAATGGTCTTTAATAGGTTAAACTTATTTTTAATGCTTTAATATTTGGGAAAAACCTAGGGAAACTCAGTGGACATATATTATCCATATATAAGAGTTTGAACACATGGTCATGTTCAAAATATGGGTCAAATCCCTCAAAAACCCTTTCTGAATATTTCAAGCTTTTGAAATATTTACAAAGGAAATATTCCCCAAAAATTCCAAGAAAATTCTAGAATGTCACATATGACATGTTTGATGACCTTGCCAAGTATCATGTCATGGAGAATAGTATAACCCCATGAAATCTCTTCAAAACCATTTCTGTCCATTTTGAAGTTTGAGCAACTTTACATTGCCAAACATGTCCAAATGTTCTCAAACCTTGTGAACATGCTCAAATGGTCTAATTATTCATCTAGACCAAATGGCACAAGTTGGAGAGAATGTTATCTTGCTCAAAGTGCCCCAAAACCCTTCCTGCCCAGAACCAAATTTGAATAACTCTACATTGGCAACTTTCTCCTTTTGATCTCAACTTTTGTGGACATGTTCATAACCTCAAATGATGACACTACACTAAGTGGTGCATCAAGGAGAATAGATTTGCGTGACTAAATCTTCGAAAGTCCATTTCTGCTGATTTCTAGGGTTTACAAAAGTTGCATTGGCATCTTTTCCCAAATGAACTCAATCTTGGTGGAACCTCTTGTTTTCTCAGGCCATTTGACCCTGTCAAGCCTCATGACAAGGGAAGTCCATTTGCTTGCCCAAACCTACATCAAACACCTTCTGGCAGAAATTTAAAATGCATATTTTGTACACTTCCACTAATCTCCATGAGCTCAACTTTTTCCCACAGCCTCATCTGCTCCTCCTCTACCTCCTGTATGCTTAGCTGCTCGAGGAGCAATGATTAAGGGGGGCAGAGACCCATTTTTCCTCTCTGGACAAGCCCATTTCTCTCCCTTTCTCACCTCCCTCCTCACTCCAGTGGCCACCAGGGCATCCAATGTCCCTCCCCTCTTCTTTACTCCCTCCTAGAGCTACCAGACATTAGTGGCCGCGCCCACAAGGCATATAAAATGCCATGGCATGCCATTTGCACGCTCTGGAGCGCGCTATAGTGCGCTCTAGCACTGTAGCCGCCCCCTTCCAACCACCTCGGGCCTCCCCAGCACGCCCGACGATGCGCCTCAGCGTCCACAGCACGGCAGTTGGTCGGCCCCCTCCTCCTTCTCCCTCCTCCTGCCCCTGCTCGCACGCGCGCCAGCCGCCCGAGTGCACCAGTGATCAAGCTCACACGCGCGGTGCCCCTAGCCCCCTTCTCTCTCTCTCTCTCTCTCTCTCTCTCTCTCTCTCTCTCTCTCTCTCTCTCTCTCTCTTCTCTCCCCTAGCTCTGGACCGAATCCAGGAACACCCCAGACACACCGCGACGAGCTCCCGTGACCCATGGCGACGGCAACGAGCTCGCGGGCGCACGAGTCCTCGGTGGACCGTCGCCCGCCTATTTAAAGGCCACCCCCGAGCACTATCTCGTCTCCAACTGCCCTCTCTCCCTCCCCTGGACCCCCCGGACCGCGCCATTCTTCCTCCTGTGCCCCCCGTCCACCTCCATGGCCGAAGCCGAGCCGCTGTCCATCGCCAAAATTCACGCCGTCCCGACTCCCTCCTCTCCCTATACCCGCATCACAGGACCCCCCAGAACCTAAGGAGCTTGACCGCACCCTTCTTTCTCCTCCGGCGAGCCGCTAGGCCATGGACACTCTCGCCCGACGCCACCGTCCGCCGCGGGCGAAGCCCTGCTCGCATTCGGTGACGCAGGCACCCGTGGTGGGGTCTCCCTGGTTCGTTTCTCTCTGCTGAGCACGCCGGTGGGCGGATCATCGCCGGAGACGCCCTGTAGCACCGGTGGCTGGTGTCGAACGCCTCCTCTGTCGCCCTTCGCGCCCGCGTGGGAGGTTGAGCACGAACCTACAGGTGGGGCCCGCTCGTCAGTGGCCCAACTACCGGGCCACACTGGCAAGTGGAGGCGGGTTCGATGTCTCCCGCGTCCCCGCAGCGAAGGCGCACTCCGCGTGGGCGCCTTCGACGTCGCCCTCTCGGCCGCGTGGCTGAGTTGCTGGGCCGGCCCAGTGGCGCCCTGCCATTTAGCCTCGCCCAGTGCATGTTGTTGCTGCCCAAATCCAGCCCGTTTGGGTAAGAACCTTTTCCTTTTTCTTTTCTATACAATTTGTAAAATCCATAAATAGTTTAAATTAACTCCAAATTTGATGATTCAAATTTCTAGTAGCTCATAAATTCATGATCTATCACACGGTGCTTTTTACACATTTTCCCGGAAACTTTTCTTCACACATATTTCGTAAAACCCTATTTTCCTATTTCTGTGATGAACTTTAGAAAATCACAGAGAGATCAAAATTGATCCAAATGCCATGGTTCAAATTCGTAGATGCTTCTAAGTTCATAACTTAGTTTATGAACATTTTTATTAATACTTTATATACCACACCATTCTTCATATTTGTAAACTTTGCAAATTCATAGGAAAATCATTTGAACTCCAAATCCAGTGAAACCAACTCCTAGATCCTTCTAAAATCATGGTTTGTTAAATGGATGCCTTTGCTCAATTTTCAAAAATATGTTTTTCTACACTTCTTGCAAATCCATAAACCCCTTGATTCCATCATATCAAAATGTTTAGAAATATCCACTGACCAAATTCCAATGAAACCACACTGGTTAATTTCATATAACCAGAGATGTCCTAGAAAAGTCAAATTAATATTTTTAGAGCACTTTTATTTTCTGCCTTGTTGTGTTGCTTACTATGATTGTTTCCGATGTTAGTTGACGAAGTAGACGAGATACTCGGAGATGGACCAGAAGATTCGAAGAATCTAATGAACTAGGCAAGCAGCCCTTTGACCATGTCTATGAAACCTTTTTTATGCATGACATATAGCACCATATTGTTGTTGCAACGGAATCATGATGAGGTGGAACCACTTTGATGGTTTGCCTCCGTTACTTCCTCGTTGATACTTTCATTGTGCATGACCCTACCTCCTTATGAGGGTTATGCCGGTGGGAGTAGATACGATGCTAAAGCAGTGCTACGCAAAAAGGGACGGGAATATGCATGGTGATGGAGACATAGTATTTTCAAAAGACTTTTCGAAAACCCCATCGGGTGACACTTATGCCCGGGGGAGATGATGAGTTGGGTAGCCACTTGATGACGAAGTGGTGTACCGAGGCAAGTGTGTGTTGTTTTCAAAACGGATTGGTTTAAGTTGCGACCGTTATTCCAACCTTACATGCACAACCACTCTACCCTTATATGGGAAAGGGCATTATTGATTACCTAGGCCGATACTAGCTTGGAGCCCGCATTACTAGTGACGGGGGAGAGTTGGTGCTCTCTCTCGGGACAGGGTCATGCCAGGTAGGGCGGCCAAGAACATTTTTATGGGGCACCGAACACACCATTGGTACCCCGTGACAGTGGTATGTGATGAATATGGGAGCGAGGCTCCACAACTTTAAGTTGTGAAATGTTGGGCACGGGGGGTTACTACCAATCGAGTGGACTCCATGTTAGTGTCGTCTAGGGAAAGATAGTGATCGGGTGCTTACCCCGGGTACTTGAGGTACCGCGGGTCGTGGATGACACGGAAGTTCCCCGAATCTTGTCGGTAAAGTGTGCAACCTCTGCAGAGTGTAAAACTATTCGAATAGCCGTGTCCATGGTGAAGGATAGTTGGGTAACCGCTCTTGGGCTATGTCCACATGTTTACAAACTAGTGTATGTGTTTGGATAAGTGGGAAGAACTACTTGGGTCAAGTCAAAGGACTTGACATGATTGAGTTGGGTTGATGCCCACTCTATTTATGTTGATATCTGTAACCTATCCTCATGGTTACTTGAATTCTCCTGATGCATGTCTTACAAGTTGTTGAACATGTCATTGCACTCAAAACTAGCTTTCTGCAAAAATATACCTATAGCATGGATTGTTGTATCTTGAGCCAAAACATGGGTTGCTTGCGAGTACATTCAAAGTACTCATTGGCTTGCCACTGGTTATTTAATTGGCCAGGCATGGAAGCACAGGAGTTCGAAGAAGAGTTCTTTGGAGACGAACATGCGAACTAGGACGTTTCTCAGTCAGAATGCCTGTAGGGTTAAGGCAGATGGCATGGGTCCAAGTTGTTATTGAAGATTTCCACTGCGATGATACACTCAAGACTTGACCATAATGGTCCTACTTGTGTAAAACGGTATGTATGGATGTAAGACTCTTGTTATTCAGCTTTTGTGTGTTTAGTGAGAATTGATCTCTGGGATCACTGTACACGTGCATTCGGTGATCTCGACTTATGAGTCGGGGTCCCCACATAGAAGTGAGGGCGAGAAAAATATCAGGGAGTTCCCGGTTACTATGGGTGGTAGGGGCCCAAGCGATGCGCGTTTCTCTCGTACATACACGCGTGTGTGCGAGGCATTGGGCTCTAACTGAACCCGAGCGATTGCACTACAGGCTACACATTACTGAACCCGAGTGATCCATCGATCCCTTGCCTTGCAGTTAACTGAACCCGAGTGATTCCTTCGCTGCTGCTACTAACTGAAGTCGATCAAACATTGTTGCCTCCTTCCCTTAATGAACGGTGAGCATTGTTGGGGGGTTTGGATGAACAGTTCCCGGTGGGGGGTTGGATGAACAGGACCCTGTGGTAGTAGAGGTCGGTGCCGCTGGATGAATAGTACCCCGATCGATCGAGCCGGTGGATGAACAGGACCCCGTGGAGGGCTGGATGAATAGGACGACCCCATGGAGGGCTGGATGAACAGTAGCCGGTGGAGGGTTGGATGAACAGTAGCCCGTGGAGGGGTGCTTGAACAGGACCCCATGGAGTGGGCTGGTTGAATAGTAGCCGGTGGAGGAGCGTGCGGTGGAGGCTGGATGAACAGGAGCCCGTGGATGAACAGTCACAGGTGGAGGCTGGAGGAGGTCGACGGTGGATGAACAGGAGCCCGTGGAGGCTGGAGGAGGTCGATGGTGGAGATGAACAGTATCTCGTGGAGTCTCGTTTTGCGGTACGCCACACCCCTCCCGATGGACAGGACCCCCGTTTCGATCGTAGCGCTCCAACACAAGTCTGTTTCCTCCGTTTTGCGGTACGCCACACCCCTCCCGATCAACAGGACCTCGTTTCGACCATAGGAGGTCCGTTTCCTCCGTTTTGCGGTACGCCGGACCCCTCCCGATGAACAGGATCCCGTTTCCACCGTGGTCGGTCAAACACAAGGCCATTTCCTCCATTCTGTGGTATGCCATGCCTCATTTCCATCGGCTATTCCATCCAAGCCGGTTGGCTCTCGATGAACAGCACGCGTTCCGTTGCCTCCCGATGAACATGACGCATTCCGTTGCCTCCCCATGAACACGACGACGATGCAGTTTCTCTGTTTTGACCCAGCCACAGCCATGTACACGAGCCCTAGCCGTACGTATGCGCGAGTAGGCGTTCGAGACCCCACCCGTATGTACGTACGTGGCCGTATTTTCTTTCTTGCACCCTGGCCGTTGTACGTACGTGTACATGCTACGTGCGCGCCTCTACTACGACACGTGCCCTTCCTTACTCGGCTGTGGTTCATCGCTGTAGCCTACAGACAGACCGATCGACCAGTATGTATGTACACATTCGCCACCAGAATGACAACGCTACGCATGCTTCGACCAGGTGGGTCTCAACTGTCAGGCACTTCCTTGCGTGCGAAGATGTAGCTGGTGGGTCCCAGCAGTCAGAGGGGAACGTTTTTTTGTGAAACAAAGTGGCCTGTCCGGTGGGTCCCTGCTGTTAGGTGGAGGAACAATTATTTTGCGCGTAATAAGGAGGCACTTCCTTGCTGCGGCTGTGGACCCAGCTGTCAGCCTCTCCACATACAGTACTCCTCCGACGGAAGTCGTTCATTGACCACACTCACCACGCCGCGCCGAGAGCGCCAGGGCGGTGGACGACGGCAAGGCCTAGGAAGGGGATGACGCGGAGCCGGGGAAGACGCGGCAGTGGATGCCCATGAGGAGGGGAGTACGTGGGTTGACTACTTCGGCTGCGGTGTGGGGCTGCCGTCGTCGGAGAATAACAGGACGTGTGGGTGAGTATAGAGGGATGGCATGGCCAGCGGTGGCAGCACAGCTGGACATGGGAGGAAGGAGAAGTGTAAGTGCATCTAGTGCCACCCCTAGTTGGTTTTGGAGTATTGACGACAAACCTAGTTGAGGGACTAATGTGTTTGTGAGAATTGCAGGATAACACAGGTAGAAGTCCCTCATTGATTCGATTTTCCTACCAGAGATGACACCTAAAAATGTATGAAGACATTGAAGTCAAAGGTGGTATGTGAAGACATTCACATTGAAGACTATGACAAGAGAAGACATCGTGTGAAGACTATGGAGCGCGAACACTTAGCAGTTTCGTCATTTTGTGTTTTTCTTTGTTGAGTCATAGGAACCACCGTACTGTTAAGTGGGGTCCAAGAGAACTAGTCAGAATGACTGAAGTGATGCTTAACCAAAATCCTATGTCTTCGAGTGAAGACTATGAGAGCAAATCTTGTCCAGAGTTGGATAAGTCAGCCTTGCTTGTAGCCCAAGTAAAGTTGCCGTGTGAGTTTAATATCTGACCATTGGAACACGTGTCAGTTCCTTAGTGACCTAGGGTCATTTCGGACAAATCAGGTCGGGTTTCCTAGTGGCTATAAATAGCCCACCCCCTACAACCATAAACGGTTGGCTGCTTAGAGTTAGAGTATGGCTTTTGTTGTTTGAGAGCAACCCACCTCGAAGCCTTTGAGAGAGAATTCCTTGCGAGGATAAAGCCCTAAACACCTAGAGCCAAAGAGTGTTAGGCATCACTTAAGTCTTCCTGTCTGTGTGATCTGAAGACTTATTACACTTGAGGACTGTGAATCCTCCAGCCGGTTAGGCGTCGCGTTTTGAGCATCCAAGAGTCATTGTGGATCGCCGGTGAACGAAGTCTGTGAAGGTTTGGAAGTCTACCTTGAAGACTTACCAAAGTGATTGGGCGAGGACTGGGTGTCCTTATCTCAAGGGGAATAAGGTGAAGACGAGGTCTTCTGAGTTGAATCTCAGCCTCCCTAACCAGACGTACAGTTGTCATAGCAACTGGAACTGGTCCAACAAATCATTGTCTTCAACGAGTCACTGGTTTCATCCTTCCCTTCCCTTTACTTACTGTTGGTCCTTGTGAAGTCATTGTACGATTGCATCACCATTTGGCTTGACTGAGTGTTTACTTGTTCTGATTGGTTTCACAATATCTTCCTACCTGATCCTTACTGACTAGCTGCTATCAGTCATTGTGCTTTCACTTCATTGAATACTTGACTATGGTTTGCCTAGTGTAGTCTACCTTCCGCTGCATGGTAATAGGTTTATTTCTATTGTTTGTCTTCGAAACTTACATGTTTTGAAGACTTTCATAAAAATCACCTATTCACCCCCCTCTAGTCGATCACTAGAACTTTCAATTGGTATCAGAGCAAGGTACTCCCTTGTTCTGTGTGATTCGGTTTAACCACCTGGAGTTTTAGCTATGTCGACTGCATGGATAATTAAAGTCTCCGCTGCGTGCCTCGTCTTCGATGGAACCGAATATCCCTACTGGAAGAATAAGATGCGCATGCATCTTGAAGCCATTGATGTCGACCTTTGGTATGTCGTCAAGAACGACGTTCCCAAGGCTGGAGAAGGTGTCACTACTGCTAATGTCAAGAAGTTCGTCCAACTGGACTCTACTGCCAAGAATATCATATGTGGTCATCTGACCAAAGGACAGTATGGCCGCGTGAGTGCTTTGGAAACATCTAAGCTAGTCTGGGACTGGCTCTCCAAGGTCAACGACGGCATCTCAACCCAGAGAGATCAGAGAATCAGTGTCCTTTGCAACCTATTCAACCGCTTCAAGAGAAATGACAATGAGAATGTCCAGCTCACGTTTGATCGACTTACTGACATCACAAATGAGCTTCAAGCCCTCGGCGCCACTGAGATCACCAAGCATGAAGTCATCAAGACACTCCTGAGATCACTTGACAGTTCGTTTGACACCCTAGCCCTGATGATTCAAGAACGTCATGATTTCAAGACACTCGATCCGTCTGACATACTTGAGAGGCTCAACACACACGAATTTCAGCTTTCTGAGAAAAGGGACATCTACGGTCCCAACTATGGGCGAACTCGTGCCTTGAAGGCAAAAGCTGTCTCCTCATGTGAAGAAGAAATCTGACAGCAGTTCTGATGATCCTGAAGACATTGGAAAGGAGCTTGCTATGCTTGTGAAGAAGTTCCAAAAATTCACCAAGAAGAAAGGCTTCAGAAAGTCTTCACGATCAAGCTCAAGGAATGATGAAGCTTCTTCTCATGACTACAAGAAGAGAACATGTCACAAGTGCAAGAAACCTGGCCACTACATCTCTGAGTGTCCACAGTGGGACAATGAGAACAAGAAGAAGAAGAAGAAGAAGAAGAAGAGCAAGGAGTATGACTCTGACGACAAGAAGAAGAAGAAATACTCAAAGTATTCTTCCAAGTCTTCCTCAAAGTCTTCATCACACAAGAAGAGCTCATCTGGCAAGGCACGTGCGTTTGTTGGCAAGGAAATGGATACTAAGGAGGAGTCTGCTTCTGAGGAGGCAGAGGTGGAGTCTGAGGAGGAGTCTGATTCTGGCGTTGCGAGTCTGGCTACAGCATACGTTGCCAAGTGCATCTTCAACACTGAAGAAAATGACTTCATCACCGACACTGATGCAAATGACAAGGACTACTCCGCTCCTTCCTACTGCTTCATGGCACGCGGTGCCAAGGTAAACACACGCACTACTCACTATCAAACATCTAGTGACGTTGACTCTCATTGTGGTTCCAAATCCAGCTACAAAACACTTGCTAAAATTGCAACTGAACAACAGAAAGCTATGGAACACATTCAAAAATTGTTAGACAAAAGCGATGATCTGTTAGACGCTGAAATGACTCGATCTCAGTCCTTAATTGAAGACATAAAAAATCTTCATGTTAAGTATGAGGAACTTGAAAGTCGTCATGAAACACTCTCAACAACTCATGAAAGGCTTTCCTATGATTATCTTCAAAGGAAGCAAGATCTTGAGAAATTTAGAGCGGCTCATGAAGATCTTCAAAAGGAAAACGAGTCACTTCGCGCCGAATAGATCAGTTCAGCTCAGGAAGGATTTGAACCACCATGTCTTAAATGTATTGAGCGTGATAACACCACTTCTGTTGCTGAATGTTCTACTGCTGCTACTAATGCAATATCTTCAACTGTTGATGTGGTAATAACCCCTCTGCTGAGGATACCACTGCTATTGCTGATGAGAATGCTAGTTTGAAGACACTACTTGAAACATGGATGTACAAAAGTCTCAAAGGGCATCAGACACTATGTGATGTCCTCAAAAGGCATATCCTGAACCGAAACCCTAGGAAAGAGGGTGTTGGGTTCGAAAGGAAAATGAATGCTGATGTCTCTTACTCGAAACCTGAGTAGTACCCCAAAACCACATGGGTTGCTGCAAAGGAACCTTCAGTGGATCCATCCACCCTATCTGGCTTCAGTTGTGCTAATCCCATTGTTATTGATGAATCCTTTGATGCAAACTATAAACTGTTTAAGAATCAGAATGGTGAAGTGTTTGCCAGGTATATTGATACTAACTGCAGGAATGGACCGCCTATGAAGAAGATCTGGGTGCCGAAAACGTGTTTGGAGAATCTTCCTGTGAATGTCATCATGACACCACAGGTGAAGAAGACAAACCCCAGACCACAGGCTTCATATAGTCCAAAGGCTTCATACAGACAGAGGACTCACCTGAGTCGCACTAACGCAAATGTTTTGCAGGGAAGCCATACTCAGGCCTATGAATATGAGCGCGGTTCATCAAACCGCCATGTCCATAAGACCAAGAACTATTCTGCTTATTCTTATGAGTACTATTGTCCACCTGCAAGACTTTTTGCTAGGGCTCCAAAGCCAAAGTTCTCAGATGCTGCACTTAGACTCATTGCTTCGAAGCCACCCTTGAAGATGTGGGTGGCTAAGAAAGCTTAACTCTCTTTTGCAGGGAAAGGTCTCCAGACGAAAACCAAAATCGTCTAACGCTATTGCTGGGGACCTTAAACATCTTGTAGGGCGCAAGATCAAATGCCCAAATGGTCTTATTATGTACTTTGTTCCTGAATCGCTTGCTACTTGCCCTATCAGTCCTAATCTCAATCTAAGCTTTAATAATCCACAGGTTCGTCAAATGTTTTTGCTTCACAATTCTCTTCGTGAAGCCTACCCCCCCTAACTGCACTGTAGGGTACGACACCAGCAGCTTCAGAATGGATTATTGATAGTGGGTGTACCAATCACATGACTGGCGAGCGAAGCCTTCTCATGGACTCAACTTTACGTCCATCTGACAAAAGTCACATCACATTTGCTGACACTGGTAAAAGCAAGGTATTGGGTCTAGGTAGAGTTGCAATCTCAAAGGATCTACACATGGATACAGTCATGCTTGTTGAATCCCTTGGTTTCAACTTAATGTCTGTCTCAATGCTTTACGATTTAAACATGATTGTGATATTTGGCAAATATCGTTGCCTTGTTCTAATGGAATCTGACAAGTCTCTAGTGTTTGAAGGGTATCTGAAAGATGATTTGTACATGGTAGATTTCTCAGCAGGACCACAACTTGCCGTATGTCTTCTAGCAAATAGTTTTTGAATGCTGGCTCTGGCATCGGAGGCTAGGGCATGCTGGCATGAGGAACCTCCACACCCTTGCAAGGAAGAAGCATGTCATAGGCATCGAGGGCGTCAAGTTCAAAAAGGATCGCTTATGCGGTGCTTGTGAAGCAGGAAAGATGACGAGGGCCAAGCATCCCTCGAAGACAATCATGACAACGACTCAACCCTTCGAACTGCTCCACATGGATCTTTTCGGTCCCACTCATTACTCAACTCTTACTACTAGTGCTTGTCTCTATGGCTTTGCCATTGTTGATGATTATTCAAGATATACTTGGGTGCATATAATCCTCTACAAGACTAAAGTGCAGGATGTCTTCAGACGCTTCGCCAATCGAGCAATGAACAACTATGGCGCCAAGATAAAACATATCAGAAGTGACAATGGCACTGAATTCAAGAACACTGGCCTAGATACATATCTGGATACTTTAGGCATCACACATGAATTCTCAGCTCCATACACGCCACAGCAGAATGGCGTCGTCGAACGCAAGAACAGAACACTTATTGACATGGCCCGGATGATGCTTGATGAATACAAGACTCCAAGAAAGTTCTGGCCTGAAGCCATTGATACTGCATGCCATATCATCAACCATGTTTATCTTCACAAGCTTCTGAACAAGACATCCTATGAGCTCCTTACTGGCAAGAATCCAAACGTCAATTACTTCAGAGTATTTGGCACCAGGTGCTGGATCAAGGATCCACATCACACTTCAAAATTTGCACCAAAAGCACATGAGGGTTTTATGCTTGGATATGGAAAGGATTCGCACTCCTACAGAGTCTTCAACCTTTTTCACTATAAAGTGGTGGAAATAGTGGATGTGCGGTTTGATGAGACGAACGGCTCACAAAGAGAGCACCTGCCAAATGTGCTAGATGAAGTTCCATCCAGTGAATCAATCAAACTTATGGGAACTGGAGAAATCATACCGTCTGAAGCCCAGCCTGAAGAGTAACTTATCATCTCTGCACCTGATCAACCTGAAGACAATGCTCAGCCTGAAGACAATCCCTCTAATGATGACAATGATCAGCAAGAGCAAAACCTTCGTCCTGTACATCCTCGTGTTGCAAATGAAGTACAGATTGAGAGAATAATTGATAGCATCAATGCACCAGGTCCACTCACTCGTTCAAGGGCAACACAGCTAGCAAATTTCTGTGGGCACTTCGCATTTGTCTCAATATCTGAACCCAAGAAAGTTGAAGAAGCCTTCTTGGAACCTGAATGGATTCAAGCTATGCAAGAAGAGCTTCAACAGTTTGAGCTGAATAATGTATGGGAACTGGTTAAGCGTCCTAATCCTCGCAAGCACAATATAATAGGCACCAAATGGATATATCGCAACAAGCAAGATGAGCATGGTCAAGTTGTCAGAAACAAAGCTCGTCTCGTTACTCAAGGATACACTCAAGTTGAAGGGATTGACTTCGATGAAACATTTGCTCATGTGGCTAGACTTGAAGCCATACGCATACTGCTGGCCTATGCAAATCATCATAACATTCTTATGTATCAAATGGATGTGAAGAGCACCTTTCTCAATGGCAAGATTGAAGAAGAAGTGTATGTTGCACAACCGCTTGGCTCTGAAGATCCAACACATCCCGACATGGTGTACAAGCTCAACAAGGCACTGTACGGCCTCAAACAAGCCCCTAGGGCTTGGTATGACACACTCAAATACTTCCTAAAGAGCAAAGGCTTCAAACCTGGTTCCCTCGATCCCACACTCTTCATGAAGACATATGATGGTGAACTGTTTTTGTGCCAAATATATGTGGATGCCATTATCTTCGGCTGCACCAATCAGAAATACACTGACGAGTTTGGATATATGATGCAAGAGCAATATCAGATGTCCATGACGGGTGAGCTGAAGTTCTTCCTTGGTCTTCAAATACGTCAGCAACACAACGGCATCTTCATATCTCAAGAGAAGTATCTCAAAGATTGCCTGAAGAAATTTGGGATGCAAGACTGCAAAGGCTTCACAACTCCAATGCCAGCCAAACATCATCTGGGTCCCGACGACAATGGTAAAGAGTTCGATCAAAAGGTATACCGCTCCATGATTGGGTCTCTACTTTATCTATGTGCATCTAGGCCAGATATTATGCTTAGTGTTTGCATGTGTGCTCATTTCCAAGCGGCACCAAAGGAATCGCATCACTTAGCTGTGAAGCGAATTCTTCGATATTTGGCTCACACCCCAACATTAGGATTATGGTATCCCAAGGGCACAGAGTTTGATCTGGTTGGATTCTCGGATGCTAATTATGCTGGTGACAAGGTGGATCGCAAGTCTACATCAGGCACATGTCATTTTCTGGGACGATCACTTGTATGTTGGTCTTCAAAGAAGCAGAACTGTGTATCTCTCTCCACTGCTGAATCTGAATACATTGCTGCTGGATCTTGCTGTGCTCAGCTTCTGTGGATAAAGCAAACACTCAAAGACTATGGCATTCATCTGAAGCAAGTGCCACTCTACTGCGACAACGAAAGCGCCATCAAGATTGCCAACAACCCAGTTCAGCACTCGAAGACAAAGCACATTGAAATTCGTCATCACATTCTCAGAGATCATGTTGTGAAGGAAGATATTGATATCATACATGTCAACACTGAAGAGCAATTGGCAGATATCTTCACCAAGCCCTTGGATGAGAAGAGATTTTGCAAGTTACGGTGTGAGCTAAATATCTTGGAATCCTCAAATGTCCTGTGATCAGGCACACATCCTAACACTTATGCATATTGATGACTTAGATGTGCAACACATGAAGTAAAGTATGTCTTCAATCAATGAAGACTTACATTCTAAGTGTGAATACATTAATGTGGAATTTGACTTCGGAGCGCCACGATAATTCTGCGCCGTGTCTGGGTCTAATACTTCCTATACGGTGGGTAACGCCACCACCAAATTCCTCTGTTTGAAGTGTTTCACCCATGCGTTACATTTTCTATGTCTTCACATTTGGTTTGGCTTCAATCTCAACATGTCTTCATGATTATCTTCACTATGTTGATTATATATATATATATATACTAGTGTTCTATCCTCTACAGCATTCACTTATAGCTATGTCTTCTTGTTGAATCTTTTGAACTAAGTGAATGTGATCGGACCCTAACCTCTCTATGCTTTCTATCTCAAACTCTATCTCTCCAAATCATATGCATTCTCTTGAAACTGTCGAATGTCTTCTCTGCATCCTTGTCAGCAGAAGATACAGAGACAAACATTAAGTCCGCTTTCAAGGCTAATTCCTTCACCTGAAACCCGGAGATGTGGGAATGACCACCCGACAATCCAGGCGTGCGTGGGAACGTGGTACAACCTCCGATATGTTGCATGATGGCCACATGTCCTTCAGATGTGAATCGCCAGGGGCACCTGTGTAATAACACTGTGCCATCCCTGTCCCTATAAATACACGCCTCACCATAGTCATTATCCTTTCTTCCACTCTCGCACAAACCCTAGCGCCACCGCTAGCCCTTGACGATGCCGGCGACGAAGCGCTTAGCTGCCGCGACCTCTCGGACGCCGTCTTCACGCCGGCCGCGGACATCGTCTTCTCCACCGTCGCCATAGGTGTCCTCCTTCGCCAAGTTAGGGCACGAACGATCGAACTGCTCGGCCTCATCTCCCTCTCCGTCTAGCAGTTCTTCGTGTGGTAAATAAAACTTCCTTTTTACGGCCCCTTTGATCCTATAGATTCATCACTTTCTGCCACAAGAAGTTTCTATTCACACAAGTTGGATATATTTCATACTGCATCTCATAATATGCCTAGTATGTTCACTTATGCTTCTCAAAGTAGTTAGATTCCTCACTTGTATTGATCCATGGATTCGTACAAATCTAGAACCAACTCTTTATCTATGAGTGAATGTCTTCGCACGTTGAGCTCAATGTCTTCTAAACTGATTTATCTTCAAAATCTTCTGAGAATGCATATGACCTCTTCCCCTTCCCTCGCACCTTAATGCTGTCACAGGTACATGTCCGTGGGAGAATCCCTTGGTTCTCATAGTCTGCATTCATTTGCAGAATTCTTACAGCATCATATAAATTCTCCCGAGGCCAGTTCCTGTTTGTCCAGCAAGCGAAAGCCTTTGAAGCCTTTGAACGTGTTGAAGCCATTCAGTTTAAAGTTCATGGCTGCAGAGAGTAAGGAAGGGTGGCAGAAAGCGTCGAGGTGAAACATCAAGAGATCTGCCCGATGACCTCTCAGAGCTGTACAAGACAGATCCAGAAGAGGATTACAATCAGCGCAAGACACGAATCCAATGGATTCGACGATATTGGGCAGAACAGTGGTTCAAGTACAGGTTTGTGACCAAGGAATATGCTAAGAAGAATGCCATCAAGCGACCATGGGGAGACATCCTATACAGAAATCTTCAACCCAGGTCCAGAGATGAAGCCATTGAACAAGGCTTCTATCCCTGCATGGTCCGTGGCCACAGCCTGCGGATGCTGACCCATCGTCATTGCTATGGTGTCGTGACGACAATCTGTTCAAGTGCAACTTCCAGTTTGCCCAAAATTCGGCGAAGTAGAACAAGAAGTCATTGGGACTAGACTTCAACCCTGGTCCCTCTGCTCCCCGTGCCGATGGCACCCGCAAAGCTGAACCCAATCTTGTTGAGCCCTTCTACAACCTGGAAGGTCTCATCACTCATATCATGGTTCAAGGGACAGCCGTGGATGAGCCTACAGATGAAGCTGAATCTGATGAAGCGCCTGCACCACCGAAGCCAAAGAAACTAAAGCAGCCTAAAGCTTCAAAGCCTGCCTCAACACCAAAAATCTCACGGGCGAAGCCACTGGCTACTGCACCTCCTGAAGACAGTGTGCAGTCTGAAGATTTGTCACGCATCTCCAAGCCCTCGAGAGTAAAGACGCCTTTGCAACACACCAGCCAAGAACTGACTACTACTGCTATTCTGCTCAACGACGCCATTGATCTGTCCAGCGATGAAGATCTTGCAGATGACGCTCTTGAGCAACTGATCAAGAGCAAAGAAGAAGCATAAATCTTCAATGATTTGCCTCTCTTTGACGTGGCAATCATCCACAACTTCATTGATGAGTGGTTTGACACACCCAACCTCAGCTTTGATAATCTGCAACTTCCAATTGGCCTCAGTGTCGCCTTCCATGGCGCCATTGCTTCAGAGCTAGCTCTAGCTCAGTGCATCGTCGAACTGAAGCAAAAGATTGACTTTGAGAAAGCTCAGTTCAAGAAGCACATGGCCAAACTCAGCGTACAAGAGGTCAAAAACTTCAAGATCATGTTGCACGAGCTCAAAGAAGCCTTTCTCAAGAAGCGTGAAGAAGCTCAAGATTCTTGTGAGCGCATGAAGAGCCTGGCTGACAAGTGTGTGCAAGCCTACAATGAGGCTGAGAAGCGCAAGGCTCTTGGTCGTCCTGGCATCGATCCCACGATGGCTGCAAAGAAGAAGAAGAAGAAGAAGCCAGCTGCGGCCGAACCCGAAGCCCCAAGGCAGGAAGCACATCCCATTGTCTTCCCAGCCAGCATGACCGGCTCGAAGCCAAAGGTCAGGTCAACCGCTTCAGAACCAAAGAAGACGAGGCATGCTGAGGCTGAAGCGAGAAAGAGGAAACATCTTGAAGCCTCTGATGCTGCTCCCTCCAAGAAGAAGCGCAAGACCAAGAAGGACGGGGCTGCTCCCACAGAGCCCTTAGTTGTTGAACCTATCTCAATGGTTCGGCCTGCATCTGCACAACAAAAGCACCAACTGATTGTCCATGAGCCTGCTTCCACAGAGGCTCATGAAGCTAAAGAGATTCCAACAGTTGATCCCACCGCTGCTGAAGACATTGGTCACCATCACAATGTTGAAGATGATGTAGTTCTTCCTCAGATCGAGCACCAACTGGTATCATTGCCTGTGCTTACGCACAGCGAACTCATCAGCATTGGTCGTCCTCTGACGCCAATTGCATAGGATGCATCATGGGCTGATCACCCACAACAACAAGTCACACCACCCCGGCAAGAAGAAGAAGATGACTTTGAGGCCCAGCCAACTCCATCTCCAACGGCGTCGCCAGCGTTACACAGGCTTCGCAAAGGACCAAGGTCTCAAGTCCCTCTTTCGAGTGTTCCAGAAGGAGGAGTGCCCCACCAATCTGTTACACATCAAGTGTTTCCAGATGCCACTCCTACCGTGAATGTCTCCGAGTCTGAGGCTAAAGTTGCTGAAGACATTCCGGCTGCATCAGCTAACGCCACACAAGAAGAAGAACGTGTCCCTACTCCCCCCATTACTGAAGAAGCTGTTCTCGAGGAGAACGTGTCTTTGCCCGACCCTCCAGCTCATCAAGTGGAGGTTGAGAATCTCGAGGCTGCCACCACCAACACAAATGAAGCCAATGACGTTGCCATGGCTGAAGCAAATGTGGAGCCTGCACCAACCAAGGTGCCAAAAGTCAATGAAGCCAATGATGCAACTGCTCCTGTTCCTGCGCCTGCTGCTGGTCCTCAGTTTGACTATCATGTTGAGCACAGACTTCAGGTACAGAAGCCAATGCCAAGGTTGCCCAGGTTTCCAGGTCCTGCATCAGCACCCGGATCCTTTAATGTCAACGGCTTCAAAGAAGACAACACCTTCTTCAATAGCGCCAAGAACCCCTACTCAAGGGAAAGAATATCTTCTAATTGGTTCTGGAGCTATTCGCAGCGAAGTTATTACTCATGCATTCTGTACAATCAAGGTCGCATTTTCCCTCATATGCGTCTTGACACTGAAGCCATAACTAGTCTGCCTTGCTTGGAAGAAGCTCTGGACTGCTTCAAAGAGTCTGGATTGTTGTCGTTCGTCACCGACAAAGAACACTGGAACAAAGAATTGCTGCTCCAATTCTATGCCACTCTTTACATTCGTGGCTACAACAGAGATCCGAAGACTTGGGTCCTTGAGTGGATGACCGGCAATGTTCATCACGAGGCCAAAGCCTTTGATATCATTGAGCTCACTGGTCTGCCCACTCCTGGAGATCTTTATGAACCTGGTTGTCAGCTTCACAGTGCAGCCACGGAGAGCATCTTTCAGAAGCCTGAACCAAACATGAGTCAGATGCTTAGCATGATGAAGCCTTTGCCTCCAGATGCTGCATATCCTAAGGAGTTCTTTGTTGAAGACCTTGAGTATTTGCCACGCACTATCTATAACATTATCAGGCGAACTGTCTGGCCCATCAAAGGACATTCTCCACATGCAAAGCTGGAAGGTGCAATGAAGACTTTGGTCTTTTATATTCTTCACGGCAAATGCTTCAATGCCCAAGACTTCTTCATCCACCAACTTGCTGCATCAGGATCTGATCTTTTTGGCTTCAAGTTTTACGCTCCATGGATAATGCAGCTGATCAAACTACACTCAGTTGTCTCATATCAGCCCTCTCCTCGCAATCATCGGATCTTTCTGCCTGACATTGATATGTCCGTTGAAGCCATCTATCCAGAGCTTGCCAAGGAGCCTCTTAGTCTTCAGAATGCCGAGCATCAAAGCTTCTCTCAAAACATTGAAGGAGTTGAAGCAGTCACTCGTGTTTATCCTTTAGCTGGTACTACACGTGCACCTCATCGTGCCCTCACTGAAGCCACTGAAAGCACCATTGCCCAACGGCCCAAGAAGCGATCTCGTGTTCTCAATGACCGAGAGCTTCTGGTTGCCCTTCATCAGAAACAGGATAGGCATCATGACTGGCTGAAGCACCAAATGCAAAGCCTTTTGGTGGATGTCAACCGCATTCGCAATCTTGCCACCAAGAATGCCTTTGTTGCCCATGAAACCTGTCGGTGTACATGGAAAGGGCTGACGCTTATGTGTTCTGAAGATGATCTTCAAGAGGATGGCTTCTCTGAACGTTTCAAGTTTGACTCCACACCTCCAAGAAGGACTGTTCTGCGACGAACTCCGTCTCTTGAAGACTCTGAGTTCTCTTCCTCCGCGGCAACTGTGAATGCTAGAGTGATCGATGACGAAGACGTTTCCACTTCACCGCCCCTACTTCTGCATGCATCGACACTGCCCCGAGTTCGTCTGCACCGCCGAACAATACCGACGACCTTGCTCGTTCACCTACTCCTCATGGGAACGAGTTGATGCTCTATGTCTTCAATCCTTTTTGGTCCTTACTGACAAAAGGGGGAGAAGCATATGAGTTTGATAGTCTTCAAGCGGGTCCATATGGGCGGTTGCTTTATATTTTGCCTAGTGTTTACAACTCTCGTTTTGATACATTTGGTTCTTTGAGTTGTAACACTTAAAACTCGATGGTCGTCTGCTACTTATTTGCTATTCTGCGATGCGACGATAAATTCCGCACTTAGATCATTTTGTAGACGTCCATTTTTCATTATGCATGTCAATATCTTCACATACTTTTCATGCATGATGAATTGTCATCATAAGTTGAAGAGGATCTCCACAAGTACAACCTGCCATGTGCATTTGCATTCCAAAAGCAAATTACTTATATGCACATCTTCAGGGGGAGCCTTTGCCACTTATGAAGACAATTTCCTATTCTTTACAATTTCACATATTATATTCCCCGTTGAAAACTTCAACTAGTTTGTCATCAATCACCAAAAAGGGGGAGATTGTAAGTGCATTTAGTGCCACCCCTAGTTGGTTTTGGAGTATTGACGACAAACCTAGTTGAGGGACTAATGTGTTTGTGAGAATTGCAGGATAACACAGGTAGAAGTCCCTCATTGATTCGGTTTTCCTACCAGAGATGACCCCTAAAAATGTATGAAGACATTGAAGTCAAAGGTGGTATGTGAAGACATTCACATTGAAGACTATGACAGGAGAAGACATCGCGTGAAGACTATGGAGCGCGAAGACTTAGCAGTTTCGTCGTTATGTGTTTTTCTTTGTTGAGTCATAGGAACCACCGTACTGTTAAGTGGGGTCCAAGTGAACCAGTCAGAATGACTGAAGTGATGCTTAACCAAAATCCTATGTCTTCGAGTGAAGACTATGAGAGCAAATCTTGTCCAGAGTTGGATAAGTCAGCCTTGCTTGTAGCCCAAGTAAAGTTGTCGTGTGAGTTTGAAATCTGACCGTTGGAACACGTGTCAGTTCCTTAGTGACCCATGGTCCTTTCGGACAAATCAGGTCGGGTTGCCTAGTGGCTATAAATAGCCCACCCCCTACAACCATAAACGGTTGGCTACTCAGAGTTAGAGTACGGCTTTTGTCGTTTGAGAGCAACCCACCTCGAAGCCTTTGAGAGAGAATTCCTTGCGAGGATAAAGCCCTAAACACCCAGAGCCAAAGAGTGTTAGGCATCACTTAAGTCTTCCTGTCTGTGTGATCTGAAGACTTATTACACTTGAGGACTGTGAATCCTCCAGCTGGTTAGGCGTCGCGTTCTGAGCATCCAAGAGTCATTGTGGATCGCCGGTGAACGAAGTCTGTGAAGGTTTGGAAGTCTACCTTGAAGACTTACCAGAGTAATTGGGCGAGGACTAGGTGTCCTTAGCTCAAGGGGAATAAGGTGAAGACGAGGTCTTCTGAGTTGAATCTCAGCCTCCCTAACCAGACATACAGTTGTCACAGCAACTGGAACTGGTCCAACAAATCATTGTCTTCAACGAGTCACTGGTTTCATCCTTCCCTTCCCTTTACTTACTGTTGGTCCTTGTGAAGTCATTGTACGATTGCATCGCCATTTGGCTTCACTGAGTGTTTACTTGTTCTAATTGGTTTCACAATATCTTCCTACCTGATCCTTACTGACTAGTTGCTATTAGTCATTGTGCTTTCACTTCATTGAATACTTGACTATGGTTTGCCTAGTGTAGTCTACCTTCCGCTGCATGGTAATAGGATTATTTCTATCATTTGTCTTCGAAACTTACATGTTTTGAAGACTTACACAAAAATCGCCTATTAACCCCCCCCCCCCCCCCTCTAGTCGATCACTAGCACTTTCAAGAAGGCGGCACGGCCGACGCTTGTTTGGGCGGCTGGAGCAAGGAGAACAGAGGTTGAAGAAGCACCACGGCCGTTGGATGGACATCGTACGGTCACTTGAGCTAGAATCGTTCAAATATTGACTAAGTTGACAAAGCCCTCCGTCTGCGTCAACTTAGTAGGCCCACAAGTCAGCCTACCACTTTGGTGGGTCCCAGCTAGCAAGGGGTATTCATTTTTTTGTGCGTAATAAGGAGGCACTTCCTTGCGTGTGAAGATATAGCTGGTGGGTCCGAGTTGTCAGTGGTTGTATTCATTCTTTTTGGCGTAATAAGGACGCACTTCCTTGCGTGCAAAGATGTAACTGGTGGGTCCCAGCAGTCAGGGGGAGAAAACATTATTTTTCTGGGTAAAAAGGATGCAGTTGCATGCATGCGTCCATTGGTGTGGTGCGTCCCCGCTGTCAGCCTCTCACGTACAGTCATCTTCCGATGACTCTCGTTTATTGACCACATTGACCACACCGTGCCGAGCGCACCAAGGCCGGTGGACGACGGCGAGGCTCCAGACTGGAACAACCCAGAGATGGGGAAGACGCGGCAGTGGAGTCGCAGATGGAGAGGAGTGGGAAACATGACTGGTTCGGGTGCGCGGAAGCACTACCACCCACGGGAGACAGGAGCAAGAACAGATGTTGAAGAAGGAGCATGGCTGTTGGATTAACATCCAACGGTCCAGCTGCTAGAATCATTTGTTGATTAAGTTGATAAAGCCCTGCATACACGTCCGCTTAGTAGGCCCACAAGTCAGCCACCAAATCTGACGGGTCCTAGCTGTCAACGGGAGGAATAGTTTTTTTCGCATAACAAGGAGGCACTTCCTTCCGTTCGAAGATACAGCCGGTAGGTCCCAGATGTTAGGGGGAGGAAACATTTTTTTCAGCTTAATAAGGAGGAACTTTCCTTGCATGCGACCATGGACCTCGTGGGTCCCAGCCGTCAGGCTCTCCAGTCCTCTTCCGATGACTCTCGTTTGTTGACCACGCCGCACCGAGCGCAGCGAGGCGGTGGACGACGATGAGGCCCCGAACGGGAACAACCCGGAGATGGGAAGACACGATAGTGGAGTCGCAGATTGAGAGGAGTACAAGGGTTATAACTGGTTTGGTGCAGCGTGGGGCTGCAGTCGGTGGAGAATAACAGGAGGTGTGGAGGGGTGGAGGGATAGCCTGGCCGGTGGTGGGGTAGCGCTTCGCAGCGATGCGTGCTTAGCAGAGCCGCTAGCCGCCGGAGGCCGGACCAGGCGGTCCCGGTGATGTTGGAGGAAGAAGACAAGAGATTGAAGGTGCATGCCGGCCGTTCGATATAAATCCAACGGATGTGGATGTCATAATCATTTGTTGACCAAGTTGACAACGCCCTGTGTAGGCTTCGACCTATTGTTCCACATGTCAGCCTGCAACAATGTGGTATATATTTAAACCATGTTTTCTAGAATGTACGGTCCATTTGCTGGGCTGGGTGAACAAATAATTTCATGTCAATGCAGCCCATTTAATATTTTCTAAGAAATCCCAGCCCATTTGCACTTTCTCGAAATACACGAATTAGCTGGGCTCATTCTATATATAATGTTAGGTTAGAAGGATCAATTAATATCAAAAAATAAACCATTGTGACACAAAATATATATATATATATAATTAACAAATTAGCGAGTTAATGCTCAAAATAAAAATGAGCGTGTTATTATTACATTGGTCCTTAAAATCTTCGCAAGCTTTTGTGCGCAATCACCAGGATTTTCCTATCTGAGTCAAAAACAACCAGGATTTTCCTTGCCAACTTCTGTTAAACATTTGTTTTTATAATTTAATAACACGTGGGATGTTTTTATAATTTATATATAAGTCTCTATAAAATATTCAATAATAGTAATAATATAAATATATATAATGTGGTTAGAAGGGAAAACATATATTGGACACAACATTATTATTCTTATATATAGATAAATAGAAAAGAGATATGCGTTTTATTAAGAAAATACATTGGGCTGCCGATCTTTAATAAAAAGTAAAACCTACGCTGGGAGGCCCATAGGCCATTATGGAACTCAAAAAATAATTTGAAACCATTGCCTCCGTATGTTGTGGGCTACGCATACCTAGGCCTAGCTGATACTTGTTCGCCCTCTGGAAAAAATGATAGTACTAGCTAGATCCCCGAGCGAACTGGATTAAAGAGGGGGTCGGCGGCCCGACTGAAGAAGCACATCAGACGCGATTTTTTTTCTTCAGTGGATGTCTCTCGATGGCGTTTTTTACTTGCCTCTGCACTATACAACTTGTATTTTTAGCCTCCCAATCCGTGGTGGACCAACAGCCCATTTGTTGGGCGAGCCAACCTACAGAAACCAGCACTCGGTTTTGTAGGGGAACGTAGTAATTTCAAAAATTTCCTACGCACATGCAAGATCATGGTGATGCATAGCAACGAGAGGGGAGAGTGTTGTCCACGTACCCTCGTAGACCGAAAGCAGAAGCGTTAGCACAACGCGGTTGATGTAGTCGTACGACTTCATGATCCGACCGATCCAAGTACCGAACGCACGGCACCTCCGAGTTCAGCACATGTTCAGCTCAATGACGTCCTGCGAACTCCGATCCAGCAGAGCTTCACGGGAGAGTCCCGTCAGCATGACGGCGTGGTGATGGTGATGATGTTGCTACCGACGCAGGGCTTCGCCTAAGCACCACTACGATATGACCGAGGTGGAATATGGTGGAGGGGGGGCACCGCACACGGCTGGGAGAGATCAACTGATCAACTTGTGTCTCTTTGGGGTGCCCCCTGCCCCCGTATATAAAGGAGTGGAGGAGGGGGAGGGCCGCCCCTCTCTATGGCGCGCCCTAGGGGAGTCCTACTCCCACCAGGAGTAGGATTCCCCCTTTCCTAGTAGAACTAGGAGCCCTTCCAAGTATTAGGAGTAGGAGGGAAGGGAAGGGAAGGGAAAAGGAGAAGGAAGGAAGGGGGCGCCCCCCTCCCTAGTCGAATTCGGACCATCCCATGGGGAGGGGTGCGGCCACCCTTTGAGGCCTTTCTCTCCTTTCCCGTATGGCCCAATAAGGCCCATATACTCCCCGACGAATTCCCATAACTCTCCGGTAATCCGAAAAATACCCGAATCACTTGGAACCTTTCCGATGTCCGAATATAGTCGTCCAATATATCGATCTTTACGTCTCGACCATTTCGAGACTCCTCGTCATGTCTACAATCTCATCCGGGACTCCGAACTCCTTTGGTACATCAAAACTCATAAACTCATAATATAACTGTCATCGAAACCTTAAGCGTGCGGACCCTACAGGTTCGAGAACAATGTAGACATGACCGAGACACGTCTCCGGTCAATAACCAATAGCGGAACTTGGATGCTCATATTGGCTCCCACATATTCTACGAATATCTTTATCGGTCAGACCGCATAACAACATACGTTGTTCCCTTTGTCATCGGTATGTTACTTGCCCGAGATTCGATCGTCGGTATCTTAATACCTAGTTCAATCTCGTTACCGGCAAGTCTCTTTACTCGTTCCGTAATACATCATCCTGCAACTAACTCATTAGTTGCAATGCTTGCAAGGCTTAAGTGGTGTCCATTACCGAGAGGGCCCAAAGATACCTCTCCGACAATCAGAGTGACGAATCCTAATCTCGAAATACGCCAACCCAACAAGTACCTTTAGAGACACATGTAGAGCACCTTTATAATCACCCAGTTACATTGTGACGTTTGGTAGCACACAAAGCGTTCCTCCGGTAAACGGGAGTTGCATAATCTCATAGTCATAGGAACATGTATAAGTCATGAAGAAAGCAATAGCAACAAACTAAACGATCAAGTGCTATGCTAAAGGAATGGGTCAAGTCAATCACATCATTCTCCTAATGATGTGATCCCGTTAATCAAATGACAACTCATGTCTATGGTTAGGAAACATAACCATCTTTGATCAACGAGCTAGTCAAGTAGAGGCATACTAGTGACACTCTGTTTGTCTATGTATTCACACATGTATTATGTTTCTGGTTAATACAATTCTAGCATGAATAATAAACATTTATCATGATATAAGGAAATAAATAATAACTTTATTATTGCCTCTAGGGCATATTTCCTTCAGTCTCCCATTTGCACTAGAGTCAATAATCTAGTTCACATCGCCATGTGATTTAATACCAATAGTTTACATCACCATGTGATTAACACCCATAGTTCACATCGACATGTGACCAACACCCAAAGGGTTTACTAGAGTCAATAATCTAGTTCACATCGCTATGTGATTAACACCCAAAGAGTACTAAGGTGTGATCATGTTTTGCTTGTGAGAGAAGTTTAGTCAACGGGTGTGCCACATTCAGATTCGTACGTATTTTGCAAATTTCTATGTCAACAATGCTCTGCACGGAGCTACTCTAGCTAATTGCTCCCACTTTCAATATGTATCCAGATTGAGACTTAGAGTCATCTGGATCAGTGTCAAAACTTGTATCGACGTAACCCTTTACGATGAACCTTTTGTCACCTCCATAATCGAGAAACATATCCTTATTCCACTAAGGATAATTTTGACCAATGTCCAGTGATCTACTCCTAGATCACTATTGTACTCGCTTGCCAAACTCAGGGCAGGGTATACAATAGGTCTGGTACACAGCATGGCATACTTTATAGAACCTATGGCTAAGGCTTAGGGAATGACTTTCATTCTCTCTCTATCTTCTGTCGTGGTCGGGTTTTGAGTCTTACTCAACTTCACACCTTGTAACACAGGCAAGAACTCCTTCTTTGACTGTTCCATTTTGAACTACTTCAAAATCTTGTCAAGGTATGTACTCATTGAAAAACTTATCAAGCATCTTGATCTATCTCTATAGATCTTGATGCTCAATATGTAAGCAGCTTCACCGAGGTCTTTCTTTGAAAAACTCGTTTCAAACATTCCTTTATGCTTTGCAAAATAATTCTACATTATCTCCGTCAACAATATGTCATTCACATATACTTATCAGAAATGTTGTAGTGCTCCCACTCACTTTCTTATAAATACAGGCTTCACCGCAAGTCTGTATAAAACTATATGCTTTGATCAATTTATCAAAGCGTATATTCCAACTCCGAGATGCTTGCACCGGTCCATAGATGGATCGCTGGATCTTGCATATTTTGTTAGTACCTTTAGGATTGACAAAACCTTCTGGTTGCATCATATACAACTCTTCTTTAATAAATCCATTAAGGAATGCAGTTTTGTTTATCCATTTTCCAGATTTCATAAAATGTGGCAATTGCTAACATGATTCGGACAGACTTAAGCATAGATACGAGTGGGAAACTCTCATCGTGGTCAACACCTTGAACTTGTCGAAAACCTTTTTGCGACAATTCTAGCTTTGTAGATAGTAACACTACTATCAGCGTCCGTCTTCCTCTTGAAGATCCATTTAATCTCAATGGCTCGCTGATCAATGGGCAAGTCAATCAAAGTCCATACTTTGTTCTCATACATGGATCTCATCTCAGATTTCATGGCCTCAAGCCATTTCGCGAAATCTGGGCTCATCATCGCTTCCTCATAGTTCGTAGGTTCGTCATTGTCAAGTAACATGACCTCCAGAACAGGATTACCGTACCACTTTGGTGTGGATCTCACTCTGGTTTACCTACGAGGTTCGGTAGTAACTTGATCTGAAGTTACATGATCATCACCATTAGCTTCCTCACTAATTGGTCTAGTAGTCACAGGAACAGATTTCTGTGATGAACTACTTTCCAATATGGGAGCAAGTACAGTTACCTCATCAAGTTCTACTTTTCTCCCACTCACTTCTTTCGAGAGAAACTCCTTCTCTAGAAAGGATCCATTCTCAGCAATGAATATCTTGCCTTCGGATCTGTGATAGAAGGTGTACCCAACATTTTCTTTTGGGTATCCTATGAAGACGCACTTCTCTGATTTGGGTTTGAGCTTATCAGGTTGAAACTTTTTTGCATAAGCATTGCAACCTCAAACTTTAAGAAACGACAGCTTAGTTTCTTGCGAAACCATAGTTCATACGGTGTCATCTCAACGGATTTAGTTGGTGCCCTATTTAACGTGAATGTAGCTGTCTCTAATGCATTACCTCAAAACTATAGTGGTTAATCGGTAAGAAACATCATAGATTGCTCTATATCCAATAATACTACGGTTATGATGTTCGGACACACCATTATGCTATGGTGTTCCAGGTGGCACGATTTTGTGAAACTATTCCACATTGTTTTAATTGAAGACCAAACTCGTAAATCAAATATTTGTCTCTGCAATCAGATCATAGAAACTTTATTTTCTTGTCACGACGATTTTCCACTTCACTCTGAAGTTTTTGAACTTTTCAAATGTTTCAGACTTATGTTTCATCAAGTAGATATACCCATATATGCTCAAATCATCTGTGAAGGTCAGAAAATAACGATACCCGCCGTGAGCCTCAACATTCATCGGACTGCATACATCAGTATGTATTATTTCCA
Source organism: Triticum monococcum (assembly GCA_034509565.1). Taxonomy (NCBI): domain Eukaryota; kingdom Viridiplantae; phylum Streptophyta; class Magnoliopsida; order Poales; family Poaceae; genus Triticum; species Triticum monococcum. The sequence continues at coordinate 165,892,927 of CM067846.1, read as the reverse complement.
ATAAGTCAGTTGCTTGCTCCATTGTTCCAGAGAACAGAGTCTTAGTCATCTTGCCCATGAGGCACGGTTCGTAAGCATCAACTGATTCATAATCAAGTGATTCCAAAAGCCCATCAGCATGGATTTTCTTCATGCGCTTTACACCAATATGACCTAAACGGCAGTGCCACAAATAAGTTGCACTATCATTATTAATATTGCATCTTTTGGCTTCAATATTATGAGAATGTGTATCACCACAATCGAGATCCAGAAAACCATTTTCATTGGGTGTATGACCATAGAAGGTTTTATTCATGTAAATAGAACAACAATTTATTCTCTTACTTAAATGAATAACCGTATTGCAATAAACATGATCAAATCATATTCATGCTCAACGCAAACACCAAATAACACTTATTTAGGTTCAACACTAATCCCGAAAGTATAGGGAGTGTGCGATGATGATCATATCAATCTTGGAACCACTTCCAACACACATCGTCACTTCACCCTTAACTAGTCTCTGTTCATTCTGCAACTCCCGTTTCGATTTACTACTCTTAGCAACTGAACCAGTATCAAATACCGAGGGGTTGCTACGAACACTAGTAAAATACACATCAATAATCTGTATATCAAATATACCTTTGTTCACTTTGCCATCCTTCTTATCCGCCAAATACTTGGGGCAGTTCCGCTTCCAGTGACCAGTCCCTTTGCAGTAGAAGCACTTAGTCTCAGGCTTAGGACCAGACTTGGGCTTCTTCACTTGAGCAACAACTTGCTTGCCGTTCTTCTTGAAGTTCCCTTTCTTTCCCTTTGCCCTTTTCTTGAAACTAGTGGTCTTGTTAATCATCAACACTTGATTCTCTTTCTTGATTTCTACCTTCATCGATTTCATCATCATGAAAAGCTCGGGAATCGTTTTCATCATCCCTTGCATACTATAGTTCATCATGAAGTTCTACTAACTTGGTGATGGTGACTAGAGAATTCTGTCAATCACTATTTTATCTGGAAGATTAACTCCCACTTGATTCAAGCAATTTTAGTACCCAAAAAATCTAAACACATGCTCACTACTTGAGCTATTCTCCTCCATCTTTTAGCTATAGAACTTGTTGGAGACTTCATATCTCTCAACTCGGGTATTTGCTTGAAATATTTAACTTCAACTCCTAGAACATCTCATATGCTCCATGATGTTCAAAATGTCTTTGAAGTCCCGATTCTAAGTCGTTAAGCATGGTGCACTAAACTATCAAGTAGTCATAATATTGAGCTAGCCAAACGTTCATAACGTCTGCATCTGCTCCTGCAATATGTCTGTCACCTAGCGGTGCATTAAGGACATAATTCTTCTGTGCAGCAATGAGGATAAACCTCAGATCACGGATCCAATCCGCATCACTGCTACTAACATTTTTCAACTTAGTTTTCTCTAGGAACACAATAAACTGGGAGCAACATCGCGAGCTATTGATCTACAACATAGATATGCTAATACTATTAGGACTAAGTTCATGAAAAATTAAAGTTCAATTAATCATATTACTTAAGAACTCCCACATAGACAGACATCCCTCTAATCTTGTAAGTGATCACGTGATCCATATCAACTAAACCATGTCCGATCATCACGTGAGATGGAGTAGTTTCAATGGTGAACATCACTATGTTGATCATATCTACTATATGATTCACGCTGGACCTTTCGGTCTCCGTGTTCCGAGGCCATATCTGCATATGCTAGGCTCGTCAAGTTGAACCTGAGTATTCTGCGTGTGCAAAACTGGCTTGCACCCGTTGTAGATGGACGTAGAGCTTATCACACCCGATCATCACGTGGTGTCTGGGCACGACGAACTTTGGCAACGGTGCATACTCAAGGAGAACACTTTTATCTTGAAATTTAGTGAGAGATCATCTTATAATGCTACCGTCAATCAAAGCAAGATAAGATGCATAAAAGATAAACATCACATGCAATCAATATAAGTGATATGATATGGCCATCATCATCTTGTGCTTGTGATCTCCATCTCCGAAGCACCGTCATGATCACCATCGTCACCGGCGCGACACCTTGATCACCATCGTAGCATCGTTGTCGTCTCGCCAATCTTATGCTTCCACGACTATCGCTACCGCTTAGTGATAAAGTAAAGCATTACGGCGCAATTGCATTGCATACAATAAAGCGACAACCATATGGCTCCTGCCAGTTGCCGATAACTCGGTTACAAAAACATGATCATCTCATACAATAAAATTTAGCATCATGCCTTGACCATATCACATCACAACGTGCCCTGCAAAAACAAGTTAGACGTCCTCTACTTTGTTGTTTCAAGTTTTACGTGGCTGCTACCGGCTTAAGCAAGAACCGTTCTTACCTACGCATCAAAAACACAATGATAGTTTGTCAAGTTGGTGCTGTTTTAACCTTCGCAAGGACCGAGCATAGCCACACTTGGTTCAACTAAAGTTGGAGAAACTGACACCCGCCAGCCACCTGTGTGCAAAGCACGTCGGTAGAACCTGTCTCGCGTAAGCGTACGCATAATATCGGTCCGGGCCGCTTGATCCAACAATACCGTCGAACCAAAGTATGACATGCTGGTAAGCAGTATGACTTATATCGCCGACAACTCACTTGTGTTCTACTCGTGCACAACATCAATGCATAAAACCTGGCTCGGATGCCACTATAGGGGAACGTAGTAATTTCAAAAATTTCCTATGCACATGCATGATCATGGTGATGCATAGCGACAAGAGGGGAGAGTGTTGTCCACGTACCCTCGTAGACCGAAAGCGGAAGCGTTAGCACAACGTGGTTGATGTAGTCGTACGTCTTCACGATCCGGCCGATCCATGTACCGAATGCACGGCACCTCCGAGTTCAGCACACGTCCAGCTCGATGACGTCCCGTGAACTCCGATCCAGGAGAGCTTCACGGGAGAGTTCCGTCAGCACGACGGCGTGTGACAGTGATGATGTTGCTACCGACGCAGGGCTTCGCCTAAGCACCACTACGATATGACTGAGGTGGAATATGGTGGAGGGGGGCACCGCACACGGCTGGGAGAGATCAACTGATCAACTTGTGTCTCTTTGGGGCGCCCTGTAAGTGCATCTAGTGCCACCCCTAGTTGGTTTTGGAGTATTGACGACAAACCTAGTTGAGGGACTAATGTATTTGTGAGACTTGCAGGATAACACAGGTAGAAGTCCCTCATTGATTCGGTTTAGCTACCAGAGATGACCCCTAAAAATGTACGAAGACATTGAAGACAATGGTGGTTTATGAAGATATTCATATTAAAGACAATGACATGTGAAGACTCCCTATGAAGCTTAGGGAACTCGAAGACTTAGATCCTTCATAGTTTTACTTCATTCATGTTGTGTCATAGGAACCACCGTACTGTTAAGTGGGGTCCAAGAGAACCAGTCAGGATGACTGAAGTGATGCCTAATTCAAATCCTATGTCTTCGAGCGAAGACTATGAGAGCAAATCTTGTCCAGAGATGGACAAGTTAGCTTTGCTTGTAGCCCAAGTCAAGTTGCTGTGTGAGTTCAAAATCCGACCGTTGGTACACGTGTCAGTTCCTTAGTGACCCAGGGTCATTTCGGACAAATCAGGTCGGGTTGCCAAGTGGCTATAAATAGTCCACCCCTACAACCATAAACAGTTGGCTGCTCAGATTTCAGTGCACGGCTTTTGTCGTTTGAGAGCAACCCACATCGAAGCCTTTGAGAGAAAATTCCTAGCGAGGAGAAAAGCCCCAACCACCCAGAGCCAGAGTAAATTGGGCATCACTTAAGTCTTCTTGTCTGACTGATCTGAAGACTTATTACACTTGAGGACTGTGCATCCTCCAGCCGGTTAGGCGTCGCGTTCTGAGCGTCCAAGAGAAATTGTGGATTGCCGGTGAACGAAGTCTGTGAAGGTTTGGGAGTCTACCTTGAAGACTTACCAGAGTGATTGGGCGAGGTCTGTGTGACCTTAGCTCAAGGAGAAAACGGTGAGGACTGGGTGTCCTGAGCTGCGTGTTCAGGACTGGGTGTCCGGGACTGTGTGTCCTTTGGTTTAAATACCTAGCCGCTCCAACCAGACGTAGAGTTGTCACAGCAACTGGAACTGGTCCAACAAATCATTGTCTTCAACGTGTCCCTGGTTTCATCTTCACTTCCTTTTACTTACCGTTACACATTGTGAAGCCATTGTATGCTTGCTTTATCTTCTGTCTTCACCACTTAACTATATGATTTGTTTGGCTTCATAACTTCTTCCTACCTGATCCTTCTTACACTGAAGCTGTTTGTCACTGTGCTTTCGCTATATTGAATATATGACCATGGCTTGCCTTGTGTAATCTAACTTCCGCTGCATAGTGATAGGCTTGTCTATCCTGTTTGTCTTCATAACTTCCACGTTTTGAAGACTTTCATAAAAATCGCCTATTCACCCCCCCTCTAGTCGATATAACGCACTTTCAATTGGTATCAGAGCAAGGTGCTCCCTTGTTCTGTGTGATTCGGTTTAACCACCTGGAGTTTTAGCTATGTCGACTGCAGGGATAATTAAAGTCTCCGCTGCATGCCCGGTCTTCGATGGAACTGAATATCCCTACTGGAAGAATAAGATGCGCATGCATCTTGAAGCCATTGACGTCAACCTATGGTATGTCGTCGAAAACGGCGTTCCCAAGGCTGGAGAAGGTGTCACTGCTGCTGATGTCAAGAAGTTCACTCAACTGGACTCTACTGCCAAGAATATCATCTGTGGTCATCTGACCAAGGGACAGTACGGCCGTGTAAGTGCCTTGAAGACATCCAAGCTGGTCTGGGACTGGCTCTCCAAAGTCAATGAAGGCATCTCAACCCAGAGAGATCAGAGAATCAGTGTTCTTCGCAATCTCTTCAACCGCTTCAAGCGAAATGACAGTGAGAATGTCCAGCACACATTTGACCGGCTCACTGACATCACAAATGACCTTCAAGCCCTCGGCGCCACTGAGATCACCAAACATGAAATCGTCAAGACGCTGCTGAGATCGCTTGACAGTTCGTTTGACATCCTAGCCCTGATGATTCAAGAACGTCCAGATTTCAAGACACTCGATCCGTCTGACATACTTGAGAGGCTCAACACACATGAGTTTCAGCTTTCTGAGAAAAGAGATATCTACGGTCCAAACTATGGGCGAACTCGTGCCTTGAAGGCAAAAGCTGTGTCCTCATCTGAAGAAGAATCTGACAGCAGTTCTGATGATCCTGAAGACATTGGACGGGAACTTGCAATGCTAGTGAAGAAGTTCCAGAAATTCACCAAGAAGAAAGGCTTCAGAAAGTCTTCACGATCAAGCTCAAGGAATGATGAAGCTTTTGCTCATGACTACAAGAAGAAAACATGCCACAAGTGCAAGAAAACTGGACACTGCATCTCTGAGTGTCCATAGTGGGACAATGAGAGCAAAAAGAAGAAGAAGAGCAAGGAATATGACTCCGACGACAAGAACAAGAAATACTCAAAGTCTTCTTCCAAATCTTCCTCAAAGTCTTCATCACACAAGAAGAGCTCAACTGGCAAGGCTCGTGCGTTTGTTGGCAAGGAAATGGATTCAGAGGAGGAGTCCGCTTCTGAGGAGGCAGAGGTGGAGTCTGAGGAGGAGTCTGATTCCGGCATTGCGAGTCTGGCTACAGCCTACGTCGCCAAGTCCATCTTCAACACTGAATACAATTACTTCATCACCAACACCGATGGAAATGACAAGGACGACTCTACTCCTACCAACTGCTTCGTGGCACGCGGTGCCAAGGTAAACACACGCACTACTCACTATCAAACATCCAGTGACGATGACTCTGATTGTGATTCAAAACCCAGCTACAAAACACTTGCTAAAATTGCAACTGAACAACAAAAGGCCATGGAACATATTCAAAAACTGTTAGACAGAAGCGATGATCTGTTGGGTGCTAAAATGACCCGTTCTGAATCCTTAATTGAAGACATAAAAATCTTCATGTTAAGTATCAGAAACTCGAAGATCGTCTTGAGACTCTCTCAACTACTCATGAAAAGCTTTCCTATGATTATCTTCAAAAGAAGCAAGATCTTGAGAAGTTGAGAGCGGATCATGAAGATCTTCAAAAGGAAAACGAGTCACTTCAAGCCGAACGGATCAGTTCCGCTCAGGAAGGATTTGAACCACCATGCCTTAAATGCATTGAGCGTGATAATGCTACTTCTGTTGCTGAATGTTCCACTGCTACTGCTGTTGCAATATCTTCAACTGTTGAAGTGGTAACTAACCCCTCTGCTGAGGATACCACTGCTATTGCTGATGAGAATGCTAGGTTGAAGACATTGCTTGAAACAGGGATGTACAAAAGTCTCAAAGGACATCAGACATTATGTGATGTCCTCAAGAAGCAGATTCTGAACCAAAACCCTAGGAAAGAGGGTGTTGGGTTCGTAAGGAAAATTAATGCAGATGGCTCTTACTGGAAACCTGAGCAGTACCCCAAAACCACATGGGTTGCTGCAAAGGAATCCTCAGCAGATCCATCCAATCTATCTGGCTTCACTTGTGCTGATCCTATTATCATTGATGAATCCTTTGATCCAAACTATAAACTGTTTAAAAATCAGAATGGTGAAGTATTTGCCAGGTACATTGGTACTAACTGCAGGAATGGACCGCCTATGAAGAAGATCTGGGTTCCAAAAACGTGTCTGGAGAATCTTCCTGTGAATGTCCTCATGACACCTCACATGAAGAAGACAAACCTCAGACCAAAGGCTTCATATGGTCCAAAGGCTTCATACATGCAGAGGACTCACCTGAGTCGCACTAACGCAAATGTTTTGCAGGGAAACCATGCTCAGGCATATGAGAGCGGTTCTTCAAAACGTCATGCTTATATGACCAAGAACTATTCTGCCTATTCTTATGAGTACTATTGTCCGCCTGCTAGACTATTTGCTAGGGCTCCAAAGCCAAAATTCTCAGATGCTGCACTTAGACTTATTGCTTCTAAGCCACCCTTGAAGATGTGGGTGGTTAAGAAAGCTTAACTCTCTTTTGCAGGGAAAGGTCTCCAGCAGAAGACCAAAATCTTCTGACGCTAGTGCTGGGGACCTTAAAAATCTTGTGGGGCGCAAGATCAAATGCACGAATGGCATCACTATGTATTTCGTACCTGAATCGCATGCTACTCTCCCTATTAGTCCTAACCTGGATCTATGTTTTCATAACCCACTGGTTCGTCAAATGTTTTTGCTTCACAATACTCTTCGTGAAGCCTATCCCCCTAACTGCACTGTAGGGTACGACACCAGCGACTTCAGAGTCTTCAGAATGGATTATTGACAGTGGGTGTACAAATCAGATGACTGGCAAAAGAAGTCTTTTTACGGACTCAACCTTACGTCCATCCGACAAGAGCCACATCACATTTGCTGACACTGGTAAAAGTAAGGTATTGGGTCTAGGTAGAGTTGCAATCTCAAAGGATCAACACATGGGTAAAGTCATGTTTGTTGAATCCCTTGGCTTCAACTTAATGTCTGTCTCAATGCTTTGCGATTTGAACATGATTGTAATTTTTGGAAAATATCGTTGCCTGGTACTAATGGAATCTGACAAGTCTCTAGTGTTTGAAGGGTATCGGAAAGATGATTTGTACGTGGTAGATTTCTCAGCAGGGCCACAGCTTGCAGTATGTCTTCTGGCAAAGGCTTCAGAATGTTGGCTTTGGCATCGGAGGCTTGGGCATGCTGGCATGAGGAACCTCCACACCCTTGCGAAGAAGAAGCATGTCATAGGCATCGAGGGCGTCAAGTTCAAGAAAGATCACTTATGCGGTGCCTGTGAAGCAGGGAAGATGACAAGGGCAAAACATCCTTCGAAGACAATCATGACCACTACTCGACCTTTCGAACTGCTTCACATGGATCTCTTTGGTCCCACTCACTACTCAACTTTTTCCACTACTGCTTGCCTCTATGGCTTTGTCATTGTTGATGATTACTCTAGATATACTTGGGTGCACATAATCCTTTACAAGACTAAAGTGCAGGATGTCTTCAGACGCTTCGCAAATCGGGCTATGAACAATTATGGCGCCAAGATAAAGCACATCAGAAGTGACAATGGCACTGAATTCAAGAACACTGGCCTTGACACATATCTTGATACATTGGGCATCACTCATGAATTCTCAGCTCCTTACATGCCACAGCAGAATGGCGTCGTCGAACGCAAGAAAAGAACACTCATTGAGATGGCCAGAACAATGCTAGATGAGTACAAGACTCCAAGAAAATTCTAGACTGAAGCTATTGACACTGCATGCCATACAATCAACCGTGTTTATCTTCACAAGCTTCTGAATAAGACATCTTATGAACTTCTAACTGGCAAGAAGCCAATTGTCAGTTACTTCAGAGTATTTGGCTCAAGATGCTGGATCAAGGACCCTCACCACACCTCAAAATTTGCACCAAAAGCACATGAGGGCTTTATGCTTGGATATGGAAAGGATTCGCACTCCTACAGAGTCTTCAATCTATATCACTACAAAGTGGTTGAAATAGTGGATGTGCAGTTCGATGAGAGCAATGGTTCACAAAGAGAGCAACTGCCAGATGTGCTAGATGAAGTTCCAGCCAGTGAATCAATCAAGCTAATGGGAACTGGAGAAATTATACCTTCTGAAGCTCATCCTGAAGAAGAACTTATCATCTCAGCACCTGATCCACATGAAGACAATGCTCAGCCTGAAGACATTCCTCCCCATGACAACATAGATCAGCAAGAGCAAAGTCTTCGACCCATACATCCTCGTGTTGCCAATGAAGTGCAGATTGACAAAATAATTGACAGCATCAATGCACCTGGTCCACTGACTCGTTCAAGGGCAACTCAACTGGCAAATTTCTGCGGACACTTCGCATTCGTTTCAATCACAGAACCCAAGAAAGTTGAAGAAGCTTTTATGGAACCTGAGTGGATTCAAGCAATGCAAGAAGAGCTTCATCAGTTTGAGCTGAACAATGTATGGGAATTGGTTAAGCGTCCTGATCCATGGAAGCATAACATAATAGGCACCAAGTGGATATACCGCAACAAGCAAGATGAGCATGGTCAAGTCGTCAGAAACAAAGCTCGTCTCGTTGCTCAAGGATATACTCAAGTGGAAGGCATTGACTTCGATGAAACATTTGCTCCTATGGCCAGACTTGAAGCCATCCGTATACTGCTGGCCTATGCAAATCATCACAACATAATTCTGTATCAAATGGATGTGAAGAGTGCCTTTCTCAATGGCAAAATTGAAGAAGAAGTGTATGTTGCACAACCACCTGGATTTGAAGATCCAAAACATCCTGACATGGTTTACAAGCTCCACAAGGCACTATATGGCCTCAAACAAGCCCCTCGGGCCTGGTATGATACACTCAAATACTTCCTGAAGAGCAAAGGCTTCATACCTGGTTCCCTAGATCCCACTCTTTTCACGAAGACATATGATGGTGAACTGTTTGTGTGCCAAATATATGTGGATGACATTACCTTCGGTTGCACCAATCAGAAGTACAGTGAGGAGTTCGGATATATGATGCAAGAGCAATATCAGATGTCTATGATGGGGGAGCTGAAATTCTTCCTTGGTCTTCAGATACGGCAACAACGCAATGGCATCTTCATATCTCAAGCGAAGTATCTCAAAGATTGCCTGAAGAAGTTCGGTATGCAAGACTGCAAAGGTTTCACAACACCAATGCCAGCCAAACATCATCTGGGTCCTGACGACAATGGTAAAGAGTTTGATCAAAAGGTATACCGCTCCATGATTGGTTCTTTGCTTTATTTATGTGCATCTAGGCCAGATATTATGCTTAGTGTTTGCATGTGTGCTCGATTCCAAGCGGCACCAAAGGAGTCGCATCACTTAGCAGTGAAGCGAATTCTTTGATATTTGGCTCACACCCCAACTCTAGGGTTATGGTATCCAAAGGGCTCAGAGTTTGATATGGTTGGATTCTCGGATGCTGATTATGTTGGTGACAAGGTTGATCGGAAGTCCACATCAGGCACATGTCACTTTCTGGGCCGATCACTTGTATGTTGGTCTTCAAAGAAGCAGAACTGTGTATCTCTCTCCACTGCTGAATCTGAATACATTGCTGCTGGATCCTGCTGCGCTCAGCTCCTATGGATGAAGCAAACCCTCAAGGATTATGGCATTCATCTGAAGCAAGTGCCACTTTACTGCGACAACGAAAGCGCCATCAAGATCGCCAACAACCCAGTTCAGCACTCGAAGACAAAGCACATTGAAATTCGTCATCATTTTCTCAGAGATCATGTTGCAAAGGAAGATATTGATATCATACACGTCAACACTGAAGAGCAATTGGCAGATATCTTCACCAAGCCCTTGGATGAGAAGAGATTTTGCAAGTTACGGTGTGAGCTAAATATCTTGGAATCCTCAAATGTCCTGTGATCAGGCACACATCCTAACACTATGCATGTTGATGACTTAGATGTGCAACACACGAAGTAACGTATATCTTCAATCAATGAAGACATACATTCTAAGTGTGAATACATTAACATGGAATTTGACTTCGGAGCGCCACGATAATTGTGCGCCGTGTCTAAGTCTAATACTTCCTATACGGTGGGTAATGCCACCACCAAACGTTCTATTTGAAGTGTTTCACTCATGGCGTTACCTCGCAATGTCTTCACATTTGGTTTGGCTTCAATCAATTTGTCTTCATGATTATCTTCACTGCGTTAAATATATATATAAATATATATATATATATGTACTGGTGTTCTGTCCTCTACAGCATTCACTTATAGCTATGTCTTCTTGTTTGAATCTTTTGAACTAAGTGAATGTCAGCGGACCCTAACCTCTCCACGCTTCCTACCTCAAACTCTATCTCTCCATGTCGTATGCATTCTATTGAAACTGTCGAATGTCTTCACTGCATCCTTGTCAGCTAAAGACACAGAGACAAACTTTATAACCATTTTCATTTTTTTTAAAAGGAAATCCGGAGTAGTAGGAACGACACCCGAAAATCAAGGCGTACGTGGGATGTGGAACTGCCCCCACAATACCGCATGATGGCCACGTGCTGTTCAGATGCGAATCGCCAGGGGCACCTGAGTAATAGCGTAGTGCCGCCCCTATCCCTATAAATACACGATTCACTGTGGTCATTATCTCTTCTTCCACCCTCGCACGAACCCTAGCACCACCGCTAGTTCTCGACGACGCCGGCGACGAAGCGCTTCACTACCGCAACCTCTCCGACGCCGTTTTCACGCCGACTGCGGACATCGGTCTCTCCGCCGTCGTCGTAGGTGTCTTCCGTCGCCAAGTTAGGGCACGGAGGATCGAACTGCTCGGCCTCAACTCCCACTTCGTCTAGCAGTTCCAAGTCTGGTAAATAAAACCTCTTTTTACAACCTCTTTTGATCCTATAGTTCGGTCACTTTCTGCCATAAGAAGTTTCTATTCACACAAGTTACATCTCTCCCAATCTGCATCTCATAACTTGCCTAGTATATTCACTTGTGCTTCATGAAGTAGTTAGATTCCTCACTTGTACTGATCTATGGGTTTGTACAAATCTGGAACCAACTTCTTTTCTATAAAGTGAATGTCTTTGCATGATGAGGTCAATATCTTCTAAACTGATTTATCTTCAAAATCTTCTGAGAATGCATATGACCTCTTCCCCTTCCCTCGCACCTTAATGCTGTCACAGGTACATGTCCGTGGGAGAATCGTTTGGTTCTCATAGTCTGCATTCATTTGCAGAGTTCTTACAGCGTCACATCAATTCTCCTGAAGCCAGTTCTTGTTGGTCAAGAAAAAGGAAGCCTTTGAAGACTTTGAACATCTTGAAGCCTTCCAAGTTAAGCTTCATGGCAGCAGAAAAACCAGCAAGGAAGGGAGGCAGACAGAGACGTGGTGAAACGTCTAAAGATCTGCCTGATGACTTGGCAGAAATGTACAAAACTGATCCTGAAGAGAGCTATGGTCAGCGCAAGACACGAATCCAATGGATTCGAATATATTGGGCAGAGCAGTGGTTCCAATACCGCTTCGTCACTAAGGAATATGCAGAAAAGTGCGCCAACAAGAGACCGTGGGGAGACGTATTGTACAAAAATCTCGTACCCCGGTCCAGAGACGAAGCCATTGCTCAAGGCTTCTATCCATGCATGGTCAGAGGACCACAGCCAGCTGAAGCACATCCGTCATCACTTCTCTGGTGTCGCGATGACACTCTGTTCAAGCGCAACTTCCAATTTGCTCAGAACTCTGTGAAGCAAAACAAGAAGGAGTTGGGGTTGGACTTCAACCCTGGTCCCTCTAAACCAAGGGCGGATGGCACACGCGACGCCAATCCCAATATCATCGGGCCGTATGCCAATCTAGCTGGCCTCATCACTCGCATTCTAGTCCAAGGGACTGCTGTGAACGACCCTCCAGCAGACACTGATTCTGATGATGATCCTGATGCACCGAAGCCGGAGCAGACGAAGAAGCCAAAAGCTTCAAAGCCAGCTGCTTCACCCAAAATCTCCAGAGCGAAGCCATTGGCAACTGCACCTCCTGAAGCCAGTGTGCAGTCTGAAGACTTATCACGAGTCTCCAAGCCCCAAGAAGCCAAGAAGCCTCAGCCACACACAGGCAAAGAGCTCATAGCTGCTGCCATTCTGCGCAGCGAAACCATTGATCTGTCCAGCGACGAAGATCTTGGAGATGACGCTCTTGAGCAGCTCATCAAGAGCAAGGAGGAGGCTGAAATCTTCAACAATCTGCCTCTGTTCGATGTAGCAATCATCCACAACTTCATCGATGAGTGGTTTGCTACACCAAACATCAGCTTTGATGATCTGCAGCTGCCCATTGGCCTCAGCGTCGCCTTCCAAGGCGCTATTGCTTCAGAACATGCAATTGCCCAGCGCATTGTTGAACTGAAGCAGAAGACTGATTTTGAAAAGGCTCAGTTCAAGCAGAATATGGCCAAGCTCAGCGTCCAAGAAGTCAAGGACTTCAAGATCATGTTGCATGAGTTGAAGGAAAACTTTCTGAAGAAACGTGCAGAAGCTCAGGGTTCACGGGAGAGAATGAAGATTCTGGCTGATCGTTGTGTGCAGGCCTACAATAAGGACGAGAAGCGCAAGGCACTTGGGCGTCCCGGCATCGACCCTAGGATGGCCGCGAAGAAAAAGAAGAAGCCTGCTATGGCTGAACAAGAGGCACCAAGGCAAGAAGCTGTTCCGATTGTCTTCCCCCACTGCTAAGACTGGCTCAAAGCCAAAGCACCGGTCAACCGCTTCAGAGCTCGAGAAGACACGGACAGCCGAAGCTGAAGCAAGGAAGAGGAAACACCCTGAAGCCTCTCCTTCTGACCCCACCATCAAGAAGCGCAAGACAAAGAAATCTCGGGCTGCTCCCACAGAGCCCTTGATAGTCGAACCCCTCTCCGTCCGCTATCCTGACGAAGATCGTCAGTTGACAGTGCATGAGCCTGCTTTCACAGAGGCTCCGCACGCTGAAGACATTCCAGCAGCCGACCCCAACGCTGCTGAAGACATTGGTCTCCAAGACAATGTACAAGATGATACAGCCCTTCCTTAGCTTGAGACAAGCGAAATGATCAGCATTGGTCGTCCATTGACACCAATCACGCAAGATGCATCGTTGGCAGATCGCCCACAGGAGGAAGAGAATGAGCCCCAGCCCACTGCATCTCCACCGGCGTCGCCCACATTCCGTAGGCTTCGCAAAGGGCCAAGGGCTCAGGCTGCTGACGACATTCCGGCTGCATCAGCCGAAGAGCATGAAGAAGAACCTCAAGCTCCATCTCCCCCGCACCAACAAGAAGCAGTTTTCCAGGAGAACGTACCTGAATCCACCCCTCTCACTACACGTGTTGAGGCTGAAAACGTTGAGGCTGCCACAACCAACACTGAAGCAATTATGGAACCCTTCCCACCAACAGCTTCAAGAGACACTGAAGCTACTGCATCTGAACCTTCTGTGCCTGTGTCTGCTGCCGGTCCACAATTCAACTATCATGTTGCACATAGACCCCAGGTCCAGAAGCCGATCCCATGACTGCCAAGGTTCCCAGGTCCTGCATCAGCTCCTGGCTCCTTCAACATCAACAGCTTCAGGGCAGATAACACATTCTTCAACAGCTCCAAGAACCCTTATTCAAGGGAACGGATTGTATCAGATAGGTTCTGGAGCTACCCACAACGCAGCTACTATTCATGCATCCTATACAACCAAGGCCGCATCTTTCCTCACCAGCGCCTTGAGGTTGAAGCTGTTGCTGGTCTGCCTGGTCTGGAAGAAGCACTGGATTGCTTCAAGCAAGTGGGTCTGCTACCGTTTATCACCGATGAAGAGCACTGGAATGAAGAGCTTCTGCTCCAGTTCTATGCCACCATGCATATCAAAGGCTATAATAGAGATCCGAAGACTTGGGTCCTGGAGTGGATGACCGGCAATGTCCATCATGAAGCTAATGCATTCGATATCATTGAGCTTACCGGCCTACCCACTCCTAGCGAACTCTTCGGAGAAGGCTGCCAACTCCATGCTGAAGCTATTGAGAGCATATTCCAGCAACCTGAGCCGAATATGAGTCAGATGCTCTCAATGATGAAGCCATTGCCTCATGATGCACCTTATCCAACTGAGTTCTTCATTGAAGACTTAGAGTACCTGCCCAGAACCATATATCACATCATCAGGCGGACTCTATGGCCCATTAAGGGGCACTCTCCATATGCCAAGGTTGAAGGTGCAATGAAGACTCTCATCTTCTGTATCCTGCATGGCAAATGCTTCAACGCACAGGATCTCTTTATACGCCAACTTGCAGCGTCTGGCTCAGATCTCTTTGGTTTGAAGATTTATGCTCCTTGGGTTATGAGGCTGATCAAGCTTCACTCTGCTATCTCCTATCAGCCCTCAGCACGCAACCATAGAATCTTCTTACCCGATGTGGACACCTCTGCTGAAGCAATATATCCTGAGCCTGCCAAGCAACCATTAAGTTTTCAGAATGCAGAACACCAGAGCTTCACTCAGAATGATGAAGGTGTTGAAGCCATCTCAAGAGTATATCCAATGGCTGGCACCACACGTGCCCCTGCATCAACTGAAGCCACTGACAGCACAGCTGCCCCGAGACCCAAGAAACACGCTCGTACACTCAATGACCGAGAACTTCTTGTGGCTCTCCACCAAAAGCAAGATAGGCATCACGACTGGCTCAAGAGGCAGATGAGAAGTATCATGCAAGACGTCAATCGCATCAGAAATCTGGCCACCAAGAATGCCTTCGTCTCACACGAAACCTGTCGCCGCACTTGGAAAGGCCTCACCATGATGTGCACTGAAGCTGAACTTCAAGAGGATGGCTTCAGAGAGAGATTCAAGTTTGACTCCACACCCCCCAGAAGAGCTGTGCTGCGCGGAACTCCGTCCCTTGAAGATTCTGAGTTCTCTTCCTCTGCTGCCACCGTGTCTGCAAGAATCATTGAGGAAGAAGACAACACTACATCACCGCCGCCTACTTCAGCGCGCGTCGACCCTGCACCAAGCTCTTCAGCACCACCAAACGCCTCCACCGACCCTGCTGCGCCTGGGAACGTGTAGAAAACTCTATGTCTTCAAACCTTTTTGGTCATCACTGACAAAAGGGGGAGAAGCATATGATGTTTATAGTCTTCAAGCGGGTCATTATGGGCGGGTGCTTTATATTTTGCTACATTTTGCTTCGTGCTTACAACTCTCGTTTTGCTACATTTGGTTCTTGGAGTTGTAACACTTAAACTTGATGGTCGTCTGCTACTTGTTTGCCACTATGTTTTTGCGAAGATAAATTCCGCATGTACGACGATAATTTCCGCACTTATATCATTTCGCAGATGTCCATTTTTCATTATGCATGTCATTCTCTTCATATACTTTTACATGCATGGTGGATTGTCATCATAAGTTGAAGTGGATTTCCACAAGTACAACCTGCCATGTGCATTTGCGTTCCAGAAGCAAATTACTTATATGCACATCTTCAGGGGGAGCCCTTGCAGCTTATGAAGACAATTCCTCTACAATTTCACAAATTATATTCCCCTTTGAAAACTTCAACTAGTTTGTCATCAATCACCAAAAAGGGGGAGATTGTAAGTGCATCTAGTGCCACCCCTAGTTGGTTTTGGAGTATTGACGACAAACCTAGTTGAGGGACTAATGTATTTGTGAGAATTGCAGGATAACACAGGTAGAAGTCCCTCATTGATTCGGTTTAGCTACCAGAGATGACCCCTAAAAATGTACGAAGACATTGAAGACAATGGTGGTTTATGAAGATATTCATATTGAAGACAATGACATGTGAAGACTCCCTATGAAGCTTATGGAACTCGAAGACTTAGATCCTTCGTAGTTTTACTTCATTCATGTTGTGTCATAGGAACCACCGTACTATTAAGTGGGGTCCAAGAGAACCAGTCAGGATGACTGAATTGATGCCTAATTCAAATCCTATGTCTTCAAGCGAAGACTATGAGAGCAAATCTTGTCTAGAGACGGAGAAGTCAGCTTTGCTTGTAGCCCAAGTAAAGTTGCCGTGTGAGTTCGAAATCCGACCGTTGGTACACGTGTTAGTTCCTTAGTGACCCAGGGTCATTTCGGACAAATCAGGTCGGATTGCCAAGTGGCTATAAATAGTCCACCCCTACAACCATAAACGGTTGGCTGCTCAGATTTCAGTGCACGGCTTTTGTCGGTTGAGAGCAACCCACCTCGAAGCCTTTGAGAGAAAATTCCTAGCGAGCAGAAAAGCCCTAACCACCCAGAGCCAGAGTAAATTGGGCATCACTTAAGTCTTCTTGTATGAGTGATCTGAAGACTTATTACACTTGAGGACTGTGCATCCTCCAGCCGGTTAGGCGTCGCGTTCTGAGAGTCCAAGAGAAATTGTGGATTGCCGGTGAACGAAGTCTGTGAAGGTTTGGGAGTCTACCTTGAAGACTTACCAGAGTGATTGGGCGAGGTCTGTGTGACCTTAGCTCAAGGAGAAAACGGTGAGGACTGGGTGTCCTGAGCTACGTGTTCAGGACTGGGTGTCCGGGACTGTGTGTCCTTTGGTTTAAATACCTAGCCGCTCCAACCAGACGTACAATTGTCACAGCAACTGGAACTGGTCCAACAAATCATTGTCTTCAACGTGTCACGGGTTTCATCTTCACTTCCTTTTACTTACCGTTACACATTGTGAAGCCATTGCATGCTTGCTTTGTCTTCTGTCTTCACAACTTAACTGTATGATTTGTTTGGCTTCATAACTTCTTCCTACCTGATCCTTATTACACTGAAGTTGTTTGTCACTATGCTTTCACTATATTGAATATATGACCATGGCTTGCCTTGTGTAATCTAACTTCCGCTGCATAGTGATAGGCTTGTCTATCCTGTTTGTCTTCATAACTTCCACGTTTTGGAGACTTTCATAACAATCGCCTATTCACCCCCCCCCCCCCTCTAGTCGATATAACGCACTTTCACGCCCCCTGCCCCCGTATATAAAGGAGTGGAGGAGGGGGAGGGCCGGCCCTCTCTATGGCGCGCCCTAGGGGAGTCCTACTCCCACCAGGAGTAGGATTCCCCCTTTCCTAGTAGAACTAGGAGCCCTTCCAAGTATTAGGAGTAGGAGGGAAGGGAAGGGAAGGGAAAAGGAGAAGGAAGGAAGGGGGCGCCCCCCTCCCTAGTCCAATTCGGACCATCCCATGGGGAGGGGTGCGGCCACCCTTTGAGGCCTTTCTCTCCTTTCCCGTATGGCCAAATAAGGCCCATATACTCCCCGACGAATTCCCGTAACTCTCCGGTACTCCGAAAAATACCCGAATCACTTGGAACCTTTCCGATGTCCGAATATAGTCCTCCAATATATCGATCTTTACGTCTCGACCATTTCGAGACTCCTCATCATGTCTACGATCTCATCCGGGACTCCGAACTCCTTGGGTACATCAAAACTCATAAACTCATAATATAACTGTCATCGAAACCTTAAGCGTGCGGACCCTACGGGTTCGAGAACAATGTAGACATGACCGAGACACGTCTCCGGTCAATAACCAATAGCGGAACTTGGATGCTCATATTGGCTCCCACATATTCTACGAATATCTTTATCGATCAGAATGCATAACAACATACGTTGTTCCCTTTGTCATCGGTATGTTACTTGCCCGAGATTCGATCGTCGGTATCTCAATACCTAGTTCAATCTCGTTACCGGCAAGTCTCTTTACTCGTTCCGTAATACATCATCCTACAACTAACTCATTTTTTGCAATGCTTGCAAGGCTTAAGTGATGTGCATTACCGAGAGGGCCCAGAGATACCTCTCCGACAATCGGAGTGATAAATCCTAATCTCGAAATACGCCAACCCAAAAAGTACCTTCGGAGACACCTGTAGAGCACCTTTATAATCACCCAGTTACGTTGTGACGTTTGGTAGCACACAAAGTGTTCCTCCGGTAAACGAGAGTTGCATAATCTCATTGTCATAGGAACATGTATAAGTCATGAAGAAAGCAATAGCAACAGACTAAACGATCAAGTGCTATGCTAACAGAATGGGTCAAGTCAATCACATCATTCTCCTAATGATGTGATCCCATTAATCAAATGACAACTCATGTCTATGGTTGGGAAACATAACCATCTTTGATCAACGAGCTAGTCAAGTAGAGGCATACTAGTGACACTCTGTTTGTCTATGTATTCACACATGTATTATGTTTCTGGTTAATAAAATTCTAGCATGGATAATAAACATTTATCATGATATAAGGAAATAAATAATAACTTTATTATTGCCTCAGGGGCATATTTCCTTCAGATTTTTCATCAAGCCCCAAAAACAAGGCAACCCATTATGCTTGTTTTGAGGCTGAAACCATTACGGCAGGGGTTGAGCGGGGGAGGGGGAAGACATAGCAAAAATATTAAGAAGAGCTGATGCGTCGTTGCTACCCTAACAAAGCAGGTGAAATTCTTCTCGGGAAGAAGGTGTGCCGTTGACACCCACACGTCACAAATCCCACAGTAGACATACTAACAAGTTCAGACACAAGTACAACAGAACAGGTAAACATTCGTATCAAACTCAGGTTCACAAGACATGTTCATATTCATAGCCAACATTCACAATCAACAACTAAAAATATTCATATATACACAAGTTCAGCATGTCTATGCATCCAAATTATTGATAGATCACATGACAATATTCATAGATAATTCATAAAAAGATTCATATGTAGACATGTTCAATATGTTTATGCAACCAAATGATTGAGATCACAGCCAATATCATCCATTGACGGACTTTAATTACCTAGGGTACAGACTGATAAATGGTGTTAAGTCGAAGGTACTTCTTGCTAAAATTAATGCTTGTACGAGTAAACTTTCGAGTACATAAGAGGCACCACAGACAATCTGAACTGTGCTTGTAGGTTTATCCTCAAATAATGGCCTCGTGCCGAGGGAGGGTTGAGCAACTTGGCCACTACTTTCATCCAACTAGTTTACTGGCTCATCTCGGTCCTGTAGCTCACCAAAATTATACATTGCAAACAAGAAAGGAGGCGGTTGAGAAAATGAACCGCCCAAATTTTTTGTGCAGTTCAACTGAAATGGAGCATCCCAGGCGTGCAGACTTATTAAGTGCTAGATGGATATACGCGTCAACCAACTTGTCTAGAATCTTTAGACTCCATGCCATATAGTTCCCTACCATATGTGCCAATAACCAAAAGGCACAAGTTGGGACCAAAGACTGGACTGCGTTTTTCTGGGCTATGCGCCAAGCAACATTTTTGGCGTTCACTCTCCTAATACTTGGAGTTTGACAACTGGTTGACGCCGGTTGATCCTCGGATGAATATAGGCACTTCTTCTTGTCAACATCGATGCTTGTCTGAGTAAACTTTGGAGTACATCGCAGCAACATAAGTACCTATCCATCTGATCTTTTTGTGCAGTTCTACTGAAATCACCCAATGTAATGATTTGCCTGCGAGTTCAGACTCCAAGTTTGTGACGCCCCCGATTTGACCGTACACTAATCATACACGCAAACATGTATGATCAAGATCAAGGACTCATGTGAAGATATCACAACACAACTCTACAAATAAAATAAGTCATACAAGCATCATATTACAAGCCAGGGGCCTCGAGGGCTCGAATACAAGAGCTCAATCATAGACGAGTTAGTGGAAGCAACAATATATGAGTACAGACATAAGTAAACATGTCTGCCTTAAGAAGGCTAGCACAAACTAGGATACATATCGAAAGAGGTGCAGGCCTCCTACCTGGGATCCTCCTAAACTACTCCTGGTCGTCGTCAGCGGCCTGCACGTAGTAGTAGGCACCTCCAGAGTAGTAGGAGTCGTTGTCGATGGTGGCGTCTGGCTCCTGGACTCCAATGTCTGGTTGCAACAACCGGGTATAGAACGGGGAAAAGGGGGGAGCAAAGCAACCGTGAGTACTCATCTAAAGTACTCGCAAGCAATGAGCTACACTACATATGTATGCATTGGTATCAAGTGGAAAAGGGTAGCATATGTGTACTGAACTGCAGAATGCCGGAATAAGAGGGGGATAGCTAGTCCTATCGAAGACTATGCTTCTGGCAACCTCCATCTTGAAGAAAAAGAAGAGAGTAGATGGTAAGTTAACCAAGTATCATCGCATAGTATAATCCTAGCCGGCGATCCTCCCCTTGCCGCCCTGTGAGATAGCGATCACCGGTTGTATCTGGCACTTGGAAGGGTGTGTTTTATTAAGTATCCAGTTCTAGTTGTCATAAAGTCAAGGTACAACTTCGGGTCATCCTTTTACCGAGGGACATGGCTATTCGAGTAGATAAACTTCCCTGCAGGGGTGCACCACATTTCCCAACACTCTCAATCCCCTTTGGCCGGACACACTTTCCTGGGTCATGCCCGGCCTCGGAAGATCAACACGTCGTAGCCCCACCTAGGCACAACAAAGAGGTCAGCACGCCGGTCTAAATCCTATGCGCGCAGGGGTCTGGGCCCATCGCCCATTGCACACCTACACGTTGCGTACGCGGCCGGTGAGCAGACCTAGAAACCTCCATTATAAAGGAAGTTGCGTTACGCGGTCCAACCAGGCGCGCACCGCTCAGTCACTGACATCACAAAGGCTTTGGCTGATACCACGACATCGAGTGCCCATAACTGTTCCCGCGTAGTTGGTTAGTGCGTATAGGCCAGTGGCCAGACTTAGATCAAATACCAAGATCTCGTTAAGCGTGTTATTTTGAAGTAACCGCGGACGCCGACCAGGGCCAGACCCACCTCTCTCCTAGGTGGTCTCAACCTGCCCTGTCGCTCCGCAACAAAGTAACAGTCGGGGGCCGTCGGGAACCCAGGCCCACCACTACCTAGATGGAACCACCTACCCCTTCAACCCCCGCATCGGAATCACTTGCGGGTACTCTACGAGCCGACCTGACTTTAGTCACCACATGCATCACATATTTTGTATATAAGTATATACCCATGATCACCTCCCAAGTGATCACGGACCGATTGTATAGCATGGCAGACGGACAAGAATGTAGGGCTACTGATGGAATTCTAGCATCCTATACTAAGCATTTAGGATTGGAGGTAAATGTAACAACAGTAGTAGCAAGGACAGGCTATGCATCAGAATAGGATTAACGAAAAGCAGTAACATGCTACACTACTCTAATGCAAGCAGTAGAGAGAAGAATAGGCGATATCTGGTGATCAAGGGGGGCTTGCCTGGTTGCTCTGGCAAGGAGGGGTCGTCGGTGACATAGTCGTACTCGGTGGCATCAACGCTGGTCTTGGGGTCTACCGGAGAAGAAGTGGGAGAAGAAATAGTAAATACGGAGCAAACAAAGCATCACGCAAAATATAACAAGGCAATACGTGGTGCCATGGGTAATCTAACGCAGAGATAGGTGATACCGGCGACGGGGGAAAACATCCGGGAAAGTATTCTCGATGTTTGGCATTTTCGGACAGATGAAACGGAGGTGGGTAGTTGCATGTTCGTTATGCTAGGGACGTGCGGCGGACGAACCGACTGCATATTCGGATTCGTCTCGTCTTTCTGAGAAACTTTCGTGTACTAAGCATTTTCATCCGAGTTACGAATTATTTTATATTAATTTTCGAAGTTTTAATTTATTTCCTGAAATTATTTTAATTTGAAAAAAGAATTTAATGCGTCAGCCTGACATCATCATGACATCAGCAGCCAACCCAGCTGACCCAGGTCAAACCTGATGGCTGGGTCCCACATGTCATACACAGTGGGACTAACAGTGGTTTAAATTAAACTAAATTAACTTTATTAGAACCTGGTGTCGGGGGTGCTGATCCCACGGACACCTATGGGGATCGGCGGACCGAGCCCCTTTTGGTTCGGCAGGGGGTGGAGAAAGCACAAAGAGCGGATCGAGGCGATGTGCACGACCGACACGATCGGTTTACCCAGGTTCGGGCCGCACGAATGCGTAAAACCCTACTCCTTCTTGTGATTGTATTGGTTTCTTGCTCAGGAGCGCTGGTCGCTACAGTACACACCAGTAGCTAGCCTGACTGAGTGTGAGAATGATTGTCCCACCCCCCTCTATGTTGCGCATGGGCCTCCTTTTATATGTCTAAGGGGTCACCGACAGGTGGCAACATAGATGAGGGTAAAAGTGTAAAAAGGCATGCGGTTGGCACCGCCGCCTACAACAGTTGTATCGTACCTAACCCTGACGGCAGGGGACAAAGGCATTAAATGCCTGTCTGTGTCGCCTCGACGGTGCAGAAAGGGACCGCTAGGGACGCCATTGCTTGCCACGATGGTGATCTTGTCAGCGCCGCTTGCCACCGTGTACCTCTGGCTGCACAGCTTTTCCGCCACGTACGCTCTAGAAGGGTCCCAGGGCGACATGTTGGTGGATGTGCTGGAGCGCATGTACATAGTGGAAGCTTGCCGCGTCAAGTGCCTTGCCTAGGTTGTTGTCTTGTCGCATCCGGGAGCTTGTCGCTCACCGGGCCTTAGTTGGCCTTCCCGGCAAGCTCCTCTTGCTGGGGTCTTGTCTCCTTCCTGGCAAGCTCCTCTTGCCGGGGTCTTGTCTCCTTCCTGGCAAGCTCCTCTTGCCAGGGTCTTGGATACTTAGTTCTTAAGTGGCTCCAAAGGAACCACGAAGGATCTTGGCGGTCACCCGGCAGGCCTTGCCGCGGGACGCTGCAACTGCCCGTGCACAAGTTCGGGATACTAAGGTACCCCTACTTTAGTACACCGACAGGAGCCCCCGGGCCTGGGCCATACACGGTACCGAGCGTTGTTGGGCCAGGCCCAAAACAGGCCACGGGCACGCACGGCCTAGGTTACGCCATGTCTCACTCCGCATCCACCGCACCCTCCCCGCACGGCACGCGTCGAGCGCGGCATCGTGGGAGAGATCGTGGCGGTTTCTTTATTAGGAAAGGCGGAACGTCCGCCACCTCCCCCTTTATAAGCAAGGGGAAGCAGGGGTAGTGCGCCCACTCGTCCCCTTTCCTCTCCAATCTCAAAAGCCTCCGCCCCGCCTCCGTCTTCTCAAAGTAGCAAGAGAGCAGCACCTTGCCCCCCCCATTACCACCAGCTCCACCAACGCCGTCGTCCTCCTTCACCACCTCCGCCATGGCTCCGAAAGCCGACAAGGGGAAAGCTGTGAAGTCGACCGAGGCGCAGCGGCTCGCGGCGCTGCGAAAGGAGCGGGCCATTTTTCCCCCCAAAGCTTGGCGCTAAGGAGCTGAGGGAGTACTACTACCTCTTCTGGTCGACGGAGACGCGAGCACACCCGAGCACCAAGGTACTCCCAGCCACTGCTCACAAAATGGCTCCGCAAGGATATCCGTTCTTCGCTGTCTTCTTCTACTGCGGGCTCTGCCCGCCATTCTCTGAATTCTTTTGCGACATCATGAATACCTATGGTCTCTGCCTCCTTGACTTCACCCCAACGCCGTCCTTACCATGGCATTTTTCGCACACCTTTGTGAAAATTTTGTCGGAGTCCACCCAAATGTAGCCCTCTTCCGCCATTTCTTCATGCCCCGAGTAGAGAGAGGAGAGCCTCTATCCGGCGGAATCGCCTGGATCTCTAGGGCCGGCAAGAAGGATTCATATCTGGAGGGCGAGTTCCGCGGCAAGTGGGAGGAGTGGAGAGCAGACTGGTGTTGGATAGTTGAGGAGAACCCGCAGTCATTCACCGCCCGGCGCCAAGTAGCAGCAGCACGCGGCAGCGACTGGAGCGACGTGGCCCCGGAGGACAGCAGGCTGAGGATTGCCGTTACC
Source organism: Triticum monococcum (assembly GCA_034509565.1). Taxonomy (NCBI): domain Eukaryota; kingdom Viridiplantae; phylum Streptophyta; class Magnoliopsida; order Poales; family Poaceae; genus Triticum; species Triticum monococcum. Next base: position 165,868,449 of record CM067846.1, on the reverse strand, counting down.
AGGATCCAACGCCTCAGGCTTGCCGGACTCACTGTAGGCGCCGTTGGTGCAGACTTCCTTCGCCACCGCATCGCCCCCCTGCAGGAACGGAGGAGGCCCGCCTGGGAGTTCAAGAACGCGGCGGATATCATGAGACTGCGCCCGGGCCTCAACTACAATTTTACTGTCTTGGAGCTCAACGCAATGCTGCAGGAGCTCTTCAAGTATGATCCTGACCGCCCAAAAGTCTTTAGGTTGCCGCAGGGCGTAGTCCCGTTGTGCAACAACTCTGCGCTCGACCGCATCAGGGCAATGATGCCGCTGTGCGACTCGCATGGAATTGTGCCAACTTGGCAGGAGCCTGAAGACGACGTTGTGCAGCAGTTCTTTGACAACTTGGTGGAGGTGCCGATCCACCCCGACGAGAAGGATGGCCTCACTCGCGACACCACCAAGGCAGAGTTAAAGCGCATCGCCACCAGGCTGGAAGAGGCGGCGGCAGCTGCAGCGGCAGGCGAGTTCGGATTCACCTTGGAGGAGGCAGCGGCAGCAGAGGCGGCAAACCGTGCCGAGCGAGAGGAGCTCGCCGGCAAGAAAGATCTTGCCGGGCAAGGGGAGACTGCCGGCAAGAAAGAGCTTGCCGGGCGTGACACCGAGCCAAGCGAGCCCGCCGAAGACGTGAGTGGCTCGTTGGAGATCGAGTCTTCTTCCTCCTCATCTTCGGACAGCACACCGCAAGCAGAGCCTCCATCTCCACCAAGAAGGCGTCTCCGCAAGGCCGGGGACGTGGCGAGGCAGCAGCCGAGTCGACAACTGGAGCGGGGTCTACCACGGCAAGCACTGTTGCCGCGGGAGCGCCCCACGCTGCTGCTACAACTGGAGCGGGGTCTTCCCGGACCGCCGCTTCTGCTCCCGCCAAGCGGCCAAGGGAGCCTACTCCTCCACCTTCCCGCGCCGGACGCGAGCCGAACTTCGACTTCTCCGCATTTAGCTCCGACGAGGAAGAAGAAGAAGAGTAAGTTTCTCATATTTGTTCTTGCAGTTCTTCAATCTTTGTTGTTTTATCTTGCATCTCACTTGCTTTTCTCTGAATCTGTTCCTTTTTAGGACTCTGGCTCAGAGAGCGGCAAAGAGAGCCAAGGTGCCGGTGATTGTCATCGAGGACGAACCCACCATGTCAGCAGGGGACACGCCTGAGACAAACTTGCCGGACCCGGCGTCTGATCTTCAGAGCAGCCCCCAGCGTAAGTATCTTGTTCGTTTTCCACTGTCGGGCGCGCACGAAGATCCTTGCTTTGCTGATATTTGTTTGTTGACTTGTGCAAGAGCAGAGCAGCCCCACCAGGAGAGCCCGGAGGCCGCCCCCGAAGCGCCAAGGGAGAGTCCTCTGGCAGGGGAGAGGTCCCCGGCAAGGGAGCGCTCTCCGGCAAGGGAGGAGACTCCGGCTAGGGAGGATCCCCCGGCAAGGGAGGGGTCTCCGGCAAGGGACAGCAGCAGTGGTCCCCCGGCGACGGAGACCACGGCTGCAGATCCTGGCACAGGTACTCTCCTTGCTCCAAAACTTCCCTTGGGTTTTTCTTCTTGTTGATCTTCTTCTTCTTTCTTTTTCTTGGATATTTGTTTGAATCTTCTCCCCTCTTTCCGGCTGTCAAATCCATCTGCTGCTGAACCGATGGAGACTGAAGTTGCGGCTGACGATGCCGTTGCCGCCGAGGAAGCAGCCGGCGCTGACGAACCCACCGGCGAAGAGGCCGCCAGGACTGCCGCTGTGGAAGCAGACGGGGAGTCTGGCGATCGTATTGACGACCCGAGGGCCGCAGGAGCGCCAGGCGCTGCACCGGCCGCCGACCCCTCCGCTGCTGCCTCCGCGCCAGGCTCCAAGGAGCCCCAGCCTGGTGTCTACTTGAAGGCCGGTGACGACATCTTCATTAACCTCCCCTGGGCGTCAAGCTCCAGGGCGCCGGTCGAGGGGGAGATCTTTGACGGAGAAGTGCTTGCCTCCACCGGGCTGGCGCTTGTCGACGTGCCAAGCAGTAGCAGCGGCGAGCCTGAGGAGGAGCGGCTGCTGCGGAAGCTGCTGTCCCTCTACCGCGCTCGGCAAGCCAAGCTGGAAGCCCATGAAGCGCTTGTCGCCAAGGCGGGAGTTGACATCGAGAAGCGCGCGGAAGAGCTCCAGGGCCAAAACCAAGAAACTCTCCGGTCTTTGGCGGCGGAGCGGGAGTAGCTTGCCGAGGAGCAAAGGGCCTTCCTCCTCGAGAAGGCCGCAGCCAAAGAGCAACAGCGGCTTGCCGCTGAGAAGTTGGCGGTGCAGGAAGGCGAGCTCGTGCAACGGAAGGTCAACCTCGACAGTCACGAGGAGGAGCTTGCCGCGCGCGAGCGAATGGTTGGCGGAGCCCTTAAGCAAGCCGAAGACGCTGCCGTAGTTGTAGAGGCCGCCAAGAAGGAGTTGGAGGAGAAGGTGACACAGCTAGAAGCGGATCTCAAGGCGAGCGGCGACGAGCTTGCCGCGCTCAAGCTTGAGCGCGAGAAGGACGCCGTCAACTACTCGGAGCTGCAGACCCGCCTCGTCGAGAAGTGCAAGGAGCTTGACGCCGCCAAGGATTCCAATGCAGATCTGGAGTCGAAGCTAATCGCTTCGACCAAAGCGCTGGACGGCGCCAAGGAGCAGGAGACGGCCCTGAAGGAGGAAGTCAAGACCAGCAAGGCGCTGTTGGCGAGCGCTGCCGCCGCCCAGAGCACATTCCGGGGGAATGTGGAGCACTGGACGGAGGGGCTCGTGGATGTTGCCGCCGACATCGACAAGGAGCTGGCGTAGCTGGGAATGGGGGATCTCGGGTACTCCTCCGTCGAGAACCTCCAACCCAGCGCCAAGCTCACTTCATTCTTCAAGGGCGTGGTGATGGCACTCCGGCGACTCCGGGAAGGGATCCCGAAGCAGCTTGCCGACGAGTCGCGCAAGATCTGCACGGGAGCTCTTCAGAAGATGCTGATGAAGGTGGCGTTCCGCAATCCGGGCCTCAACCTCACCAACGTCCTCAAGTCCTTGCCGCCGGATGCTGATCTGGAGGCGCTCAAGACCCTTGCCGCACCCATTGTGGACAGGGTGAGCGGGATTAATAGGGTCGAGGGCGACCGCGTAGATTAGGCCACCCAATTTCTTCTTTCCTTGTCGCTGTTAGTCATATTATGAAAACAATCTATTAGGGTTGCGACAAGCTATCTTGTAATATAACTTTATCTGGTGCAATGATTGCAACATTATTTCCTTTACTTGATTCCTTCCTTTGTATGTTTTTACCCTACGCTTTTAGGGAACTTGCCGGCGCAGGCACCTTTGCTGCGAGCGCTGAGTGCGGAACGTCAGCAGCCTGCTGGCGTTGCCGCAGCCGACAAGAAACCTTGTCGCGGCTAGTCGCAGCTCACTTAAGTTGTTGAGCGGACTCGAAACAACAGTAAGGGCGCAACTAGCTACGAGTTGGTTCCTCCGCGCACAGGTTTTCCATACAAAGCACGGTCGTTCAAGGAAAATAACTTAAAAATTTAAAGGGAATCTGATTGCTCAAACTTTGGCAACTTATCTTTTTTGTTACTTGCTTCCCGGCAAGGCGAAACCTTCTTGAACGACGCCTGGTCCATACCGTATCTTCTCCCTTCCCCCCGGCAAACTGGTGCGCGAGGGAACCTTCTTTTCCTTGCGAAAAAGAAAGAGGATGAAATAACAATATGGAGCCTTATGGCTCGTTGTTGCTTACCGGGGGTAAGTGCTGCACAAAATGTCAGATAACACATGCAAAATTTAAAAAGCATGAAATCGACAAGGTGTGCTGAGCACATGATATTTATGCACGGGATCTGCGCCTGGCTTTGTACAAAGGATTACATGCAGCAACGGCAAGACTTGTACAAAAGGTGGTTGCCGGAACGGGTTCCGGCAACCGCGCCCTACGGGTAAAACTTGCAAAGATGCTCAATATTCCAGGAGTTGCTCACTGGGATGCCATCTTCGGTCTCCAGGCGGACAGCGCCAGGCCTAGTGACTCGTTTCACCTAGTAAGGGCCTTCCCACTTCGGCGTCAACTTGTTTGAATTCTTGGCGGACTGAACGCGCCGAAGAACAAGGTCGCCTTCCTCGAGACTTCTGGCATTAACTTTGCGGCTATGGTAGCGGCGCAAAGCTTGCTGGTAGCGAGCAGCTCGCACCGCAGCCTGAAGACGGTCTTCCTCAAGGAGCAGCGCGTCATCTTGCCGCAGCTGCTCTTGCTCAAGCTCATCGTAAGCGAGCACTCGAGGTGACCCGTATACAAGTTCCATGGGGAGAACTGCCTCCGCTCCATAGACTAGAGCGAAGGGTGTATGGCCAGTGGCTCGTTTTGGCTTCGTCCTGATCGACCAAAGAACCACCGGCAGCTCCTCAATCCAGTTTCTTCCGCACTTGTGCAGCCTGTCGAAAGTCCTGGTCTTGAGCCCGCGCAGCACTTCAGCATTTTCCTTCTCCGCTTGACCGTTGCTTCTCGGGTGAGCAACAGAAGCGAAGCAGACCTTGGCGCCAAGATCTTGGACGTATTGCATGAAGGTGCGGCTCGTAAATTGCGTACCGTTGTCGGTGATTATCCTGTTAGGGATTCCGAAACGGCAAACAATCGACCTGAAGAACTTGACTGCTGAATGTGCTGTCACCTTCCTCACTGGTTGTACTTCCGGCCACTTTGTGAACTTGTCGATTGCAACGTACAAGTACTCAAAGCCCCCGACAGCTCGGGGAAAGGGGCCGAGGATATCGAGCCCCCAGACCGAAAATGGCCAGGATAAAGGGATCATCTGGAGAGCTTGAGCTGGCTGGTGTATCTGCTCGGAATGGAACTGGCACGCTTCACACTTGGTTACTTGTGCAGTTGCATCCTGGAGGGCCGTCGGCCAGAAGAAGCCTTGCCGGAATGCTTTGCCGACAAGTGCTCTTGCGCCAATGTGGTGACCACATATGCCTCCATGTATCTCTGCCAGTAGCTTTTGTCCATCTTCCCGGGGAATACACTTCAATTTCACACCGTTGAGTCTTCTTCTGCACAGTGTGTTATCGACAAACTGGTACATACTAGACTACCGGGCTACTCTTTCTGCTTCTTCTTGCTCTTCGGGAAGTTCTCCTGTCTGAAGGAAACGGACAATCTACTGTGCCCATGCTGGAGCTCGCAGCTCGACAACAAGGACTAAAGGCATATCTGCTGCTGCGGGAACGTCCGCTTCTACGGCAAGAACCTACGGCTCTGCCGGAGCTTGGCGTTCCCCAGCAAGCTTGCCGGAGCAAAACTTGTCGGGAGCATCTACTTCAACGGAACAAACTCTAGGGCTTGCCGGAGCAGACTGCTCCTCAGCACTCATGGTGTTGATCTTGGGGACCTTCTTGGCGGCGGCTTCGGGAAGCTCTGCCAGAAAATAGTCACCAGAAACCAACTTCCTCTTCTTGCTCTGTCCAGTTGACGGTGTTACGGACGGTTGAGTTAGCTTGAGCACAAAAATCCCTGGTTCCACAGGTAATTTAAGTGCGGCGCACTTTGACAGGCCATCGGCAATGTCGTTCTGAGCTCTTGGGACATGCTCCATTTGCAGGCCGTCAAAGTGCTCTTCTAGCTTTCTTACTTCATCAACGTAAGCTTCCATCAAAGGACTCTGATAATTCTTGTTTACTTGGCGGACGACAAGCTGCGAGTCACCCCTGACAATGAGCTTCTTGATCCCAAGGCCTGCCGTGATCCTGAGACCGGCAAGCAAGCCCTCATACTCTGCAGTATTGTTTGTCGCTTGTTCCTTGGGAAAGTGCATCTGGACTACGTACTTGAGGTGCTTTCCGGTGGGCGCGACAAGCAGCACGCCAGCACCGGCGCCTTGCAGCGAGAAGGCACCGTCAAAATACATGAGCCACTCTTTGTCTGCTTCCTTGACGGGGATGCTCGTCTCTGGAATTTCTTCATCTGGTGTTGGGGTCCACTCTGCTATGAATTCTGCCAATGCTCTGCTTTGGATAGTTGAAGTGCTCTCAAATTTGAGACCAAAGCTTGACAGTTCTAGTGCCCACTCGACAATCCTGCCTGTCGCTTCTGGATTCTGCAGTATCCTCTTCAACGGGAAGTGAGTGACAACTGTGATCTCATGTGCTTTGAAGTAATGGCGCAGTTTTCTCGAGGCCATGAGAAGGCCGAAAAGCAATTTCTGCACACCAGAGTACCTTAACCTAGCCCCCTGCAGAAGGGAACTGACAAAGTAAACTGGGCGCTGCACCATTTTCTTCTGTATCTCTTCGCGCACCTGCGCAGCCCCCTGCTTGTCGCTGGATGCGCTTGCCGCGGTTACTGGCTCGTCGTCTGCCTCCCTTTCCGCCACTAACGCAGCACTAACCACTTGATTGGTTGCCGCTATATATAGCAGCAACTTCTCTTGTGGCTTAGGTGCGACAAGTGTTGGAGTGGAGGACAGGTATCTCTTCAAGTCCTGCAGCGCAGCCTCTGCTTTCGGAGTCCATTTCATTGGACCTGCCTTTTTCAAAATTTTGAAAAACGGCAGGGCGCGCTCAGCAGCCCGAGAAATAAACCTGCCGAGAGCAGCCACGCAACCGGCAAGCTTCCGTACATCCTTGACGCGCTTTGGTGCTTCGATCTGCTCGATGGCCTTGATCTTGTCGGGATTGGCTTCAATTCCTCGCTGAGACACAAAGAACCTGAGAAGCTTGCCGGAAGGGACTCCAAACACACACTTCTCGGGGTTGAGCTTGAGGTTGATCTTGCGTAGATTTGCAAAAGTTTCTTCTAAATCTGGAATCAGAGTTGCCCTGTCCTTGCTCTTGACCACTATATCATCCATGTAAGCTTCTACATTTCTGTGTATTTGCAGTTTCAGAGTGACATGGACTACTCTTGCAAATGTTGAACCAGCATTCTTTAATCCGAAAGGCATCCGTATGAAACAGTACGTGCCACATGGAGTAATGAATGTGGTTTTCTCCTCATCCTCTTCTGCCATGAAGATCTGATGGTATCCTTAATATGCGTCAAGAAATGAAAGCAAATCACATCCGGCTGTGGAGTCAACAATCTGGTCAATGCGCGGCAAGGGAAATGGGTCTTTGGGACAAGCTTTATTAACATCAGTAAAGTCAATACATAGCCTCCATTTTCCATTCGCCTTGCGCACGACTACAGGATTGGCCAGCCATGTGGGATGGAGCATTCCTCTGACAAGGCCTGCTGCTTCCAATTTCTTGATTTCTTCTGCTATGAATTCTTGGTGCTCTACTGCTTGTTTCCTGACCTTCTGCTTGACGGTCCACGCATGAGGACAAATGGCAAGATGGTGCTCAATTACTTCCCTGGGAACACCGGGGATGTCAGACGGTCGCCACGCAAACACGTCAACATTCACCCGCAGGAAAGTAATGAGCGCGCTTTCCTATTTAGGGTCGAGCGTGGCACTGATGGTAAAAGTACCACCAGTGCCGTCCTCCTTGGCAGACACTTTCTTGGTGTGTGGCGGAGCTTCCATTGCCTTCTTACACTTGTCGGTGGAGCTCGATGGTGCGTCCTCGACGGTAGCGCAGCACTCCGAAGAGGTGTGCTTGCCGGAGTGGGCATCAGAGCTCTTGCCGGACTTGGTCTTCTTCTTCCCCCCGAGAGCTTCAGCGGCAAGTGTCTTGTGATCTGTAGTGGTGCTGCTTCCCGGTAGATCTTGTCAGCGCAGATAAGGGCATCTTTCTTGTCGCCAGGGACAGAGATGACGCTTATCGGGCCTGGCATCTTGAGCATGTTGTATGCATAGTGAGAGGCTGCCATGAACTTGGTGAGTGCTGGACAGCCAAGTATCCCATTGTAAGGCAATGGGAAATCGGCAACGTCAAAGGTGACCCTCTCAGTTCTGAAGTTCATCTCGCTGCCAAATGTTACCGGCAACGTGACCTTCCCCTCCGGCTTGCTCCTTCCCGGGTTAATTCCTTGGAATGTGCCGGTCTCTTCGAGCTCGCTGTCAGGGATCTGGAGTTTATGGAGAACAGCAGAGGAAATCAGGTTCAAGCCGGCCCCACCGTCAACTAGCATCTTTGTGACCTTGAGGTTGCGTATAGTTGGTGATACCAACAATGGCAAGCACCCGACCACGGTTGTGCGATCAGGGTGGTCCTCAATGTCAAAGATGATAGGCGTGCTGGACCATTTCAGAAGCTTGCGCGATTCGACAGGTGGTTCTGCTGCATTGACTTCCCGCGCCCACTGTTTGAGTTGGCGGTGGGAAGTATGCAGAGAAGCACCGCCGTCAACGCACAGAACTTCCGTGGCTTTCTGAAACTCCTGCTCACTGTTCTCGACATCATCCATGTCTTCGTCGTCGTCGTCTTCATCCTTGTCGCGGCCGCGGGGAGGTCTGTCTCCTTGCCGCTGCTTGGCCTTGCCGCGGCGTCCACCCCGGCCAGCGTGCTTCTTGCCGGCTTCTCCACCGCCTCCTTGGGCCCTCTCCTTGTCGCGCCGCTCGTACTCAGCTTTCTGCTGCTGGACAAGCTGCTCGACCTTCTTGCAGCCTTGGAGGTCATGGCCCTTGGTGCGGTGGATCTTGCAATACTGCTTGTCGGTGCCGTCCTGCTTGTCGGCGCCTGCCACAGTCTGGCAGTTGGCGCATGCGGCAACCTCCTTGCAGGGGCTACCAAATTTGGTCTGCTTGGCGCTGCCGCCGTTGCCGGACTGCTCAACGACTGGCACTTCTTTGCTCTTCTTCTTCCTGTTGTTGCGCCGCCGGTTTTTCTTTGCTGGCGCAGCATCCTCACTGTCGGACCCTCCTGCACCAGTATTCTCTCTGGGGAGTTTCCTCCCTTCTTCAGCACGTGCACACTTGTCGGCTAGGGCGTATAGCTCACTGACGTCTCTGATTCTGCTCATCGCCATCTCCTCCCGCATCCTGCGGTTACGCACGTTCTGATGGAACGCGGTGATAACTGCGGCAGGGTGGATGTCTGGGATGTTGTGATATACACGGCTGAATCTCTGAATATACTTGCGCAGGGGTTCTCCTTCCTTCTGGGCAAGCAGGTGAAGATCACTTTCCTGGCCATGAGGTTCGTGGCCGCCTATAAAGGCGCCGACAAACTGATGGCACAGGTCTGCCCAAGAGGAAATGGAGTTGTCCGGCAAGTGCATGAGCCAAGACCTGACTTCGGGTTTGAGCACCAGCGGGAAGCAGTTGGCAAGGACCTTGTCGTCTCGCCCCCCGGCAACTTGCACCGCAATGGTGTAGATGCTGAGGAACTCCGACGGGTGCGACTTGCCGTCGTACTTCTCCGGTACGTCTGGCTTGAAATGCTTCTGGCTGGGCCACTGGACTTGCCGCAGCTCACGGGTAAACGCAGGGCAACCTACCGCATACGGCAAGTCGCCTGGTTCTCCGGGCGCATGCATGTCAACAGAGGGCCCAGCGCGCAGGTCTGATTGACGCCGCGCTTCTCTTCGGCGCTCGATGCGAGTACGAGCGTCTTCTTGCTGTCGTTCGTGGAGAACTTGGCGCTGATCGCGACGAGCTCGCGGATCCGATGACGCGGTGGAGTCGCTGTCGAGGTGGATCCGGCGAGTCGGCGATCTTGGCCTTCGGGGCGGGGAGTGCACAGTGGTTGTACCCCCGCCGGTCTTGTCGCCACCGGCTTGCGCCTGGCTGACTTGCCGTGGCAGCGAAGTACTCGGCTGCCGTGGATTGTCGCCGTTGGCGAAGCCGATGAGGCTCTGGATGGTGGCCCTCTAGTCGTCGATCTTGTCTGGCGCTGGAGGGTAATCTAGAAGCAGTTGGGCCCGTGCCAAAGCTTCTGCCGGAGTGGTGGGTGGCGGCGGCGAACGGTGCAAGGAGCGAGATATGCTCGGACTTCTAACTGCGTTAGAAGGAGCAGTACCTCGTCCAGGCGACCGTGCCCCGCTCGCGCCAGCATGTTGGCGTGCATGCTGGTCTTGAGCACTCCGGGATCCACCAGCTTGATCTTGGCCCAGCAAACATATGGTACCGTGAGTACCATAACGCTGTTGGTCCCGTGCCTCCTGCGATGGGCGCGGTGCGTGTACAGACGCCGAGGTCTTGGAGTGCGCCCGGTCATTGTGGGAGCCGACTGCGCCGCCGATGTGCAGTGCAGCCTTGTCCTTGGACCTGGCAGCACCGTGTGCTCCCTCATCGCCGCCTGTTCTTCCGCTGGCGTCTACCCCACCAGCCATTCGCTCCGGCGATGGTGGGCTTGGCGCGGATGGAGCAGCTGCCTCCGAAATCTTCTTCTTCGGTGGCATGTCGATGAAGACGATGAAGATCTGGCTCATGCGAACGCCGGATCAGGTTCGCACAACCTCGACGCACCCCTACCTGGCGGGCCAAAGATGTCGGGGGTGCTGATCCCACGGATACCTATGGGGATCGTCGGACCGAGCCCCTTTTGGTTCGGTAGGGGGCGGAGAAAGCACAAAGAGCGGATCGAGGCGATGCGCACGAGCGACACGATCGGTTTACCCAGGTTCGGGCCGCACGGATGCGTAAAACCCTACTCCTGCTTGTGATTGTATTGGTTTCTTGCTCGGGAGCGCTGGTCGCTACAGTACACACCAGCAGCTAGCGTGACCGAGCGTGAGAATGATTGTCCCACCCCCCTCTATGTTGCGCATGGGCCTCCTTTTATATGTCTAAGGGGTCACCAACAGGTGGCAACATAGATGAGGGTAAAAGTGTAAAAAGGCATGCGGTTGGCACTGCCGCCTACAACAGTTGTATCGTACCTAACCCTGACGGCAGGGGAAAAAGGCATTAAATGCGTGTCTATGTCGCCTAGACGATGCAGAAAGGGACCGCTAGGGACGCCATTGCTTGCCATGATGGCGATCTTGTCAGCGCCGCTTACCACCGTGTACCTCTGGCTGCACAGCTTTTCCGCCACGTACGCTTTAGAAGGGTCCCAGGGCGACACGTTGGTGGATGTGCTGGAGCGCAGGTACATAGTGGAAGCTTGCCGCGTCAAGTGCCTTGCCGCGGTTGTTGTCTTGTCGCATCCGGGAGCTTGTCGCTCACCGGACCTTGGTTGGCCTTCCCGGCAAGCTCCTCTTGCCGGGGTCTTGTCTCCTTCCCGGCAAGCTCCTCTTGCCGGGGTCTTGGATACTTAGTTCTTGAATGGCTCCAAAGGAACCACAAAGGATCTTGGCGGTCACCCGGCAAGCCTTGCCGCTGGACACTGCAACTGCCTGTGCACAAGTTCGGGATACTAAGGTACCCCTACTTTAGTACACCGGCACCTGGGCCCACCTGTCAGCCACTATTTAGATTAACTAAATTAATATAATTAATTCCTGTTAATTAGGGGGGTAGGCCCTACAGGTCAGTGGCTGGGGTTTGCCCAATCAGGAGGGTTGACTGGTCAACCCAGTCAACTAGGGTCCCTGGGCCCATGGTTCAGTGACCCAGTAGGCGGCCACGTGGCGCCAGGTCAGCGCCTTCGCCGGAGTAACTCCGGCGACCATGTTTTGCGGTGGCGCGCATCGGGGGCGGTCGTCTTTCGGCTACGATGGCTCGTTTCGAGTGTGGGAGGTGGCGTTCGAACGAGTGCGGTGAGCCACATCTAGTGGCGGCGGTGGCATGGCCGGAGGTGGCCGGAAGTGACGGCAGCGAGCCCATCGGCGAACGGCCGGAGTTGGGCGTGAGCTGATACGTCTCCAACGTATCTATAATTTTTGATTGCTCCATGCTATATTATCTTCTGTTTTGGACATTATTGGGCTTTATTTATTCACTTTTATATTATTTTTGGGACTAACCTATTAACCGGAGGCCCAGCCCAGAATTGTTGTTTTTGCCTATTTCAGAGTTTCGCAGAAAAAGAATACCAAACAGAATGAAACCTTCGGGAACGTGATTTCCAGAACGAACATGATCTAGTAGACTTGGACCCTACGTCAAGTTACCAACAGGGAAGCCACGAGGTAGGGGGCGCGCCTACCCCCCCCCCCCCCAGGCGCGCCCTCCACCCTCGTGGGCCCCTGTTGCTCCACCGACGTACTCCTTCCTCCTATATACACCTGCGTACCCCCAAACAATCAAAGACGGAGCCAAAACCTTAATTCCACCACCGTAACTTTCTGTATCCACGAGATCCCATCTTGGGGCCTATTCTGGAGCTCCGCCGGAGGGGGCATCGATCACGGAGGGCTTCTACATCAGCACCATAGCCTCTCCGATGATGTCTGAGTAGTTTACCTCAGACCTTCGGGTCCATAGTTATTAGCTAGATGGCTTCTTCTCTCTTTTTGGATCTCAATACAAGTTCTCCCCCTCTCTCGTGGAGATCTATTCGATGTAATCTTGTTTTGCGGTGAGTTTGTTGAGACTGATGAATTGTGGGTTTATGATCAAGTTTATCTATGAACAATATTTGGATCTTCTGAATTCTTTTATGTATGATTGGTTATCTTTGCAAGTCTCTTCGAATTATCAGTTTGGTTTGGCCTACTAGATTGATCTTTCTTGCAATGGGAGAAGTGCTTAGCTTTGGGTTCAATCTTGCGGTGTCCTTTCCTAGTGACAGTAGGGGCAGCAAGGCACATATTGTATTGTTGCCATCAAGGATAACAATATGGAGTTTTTTAGCATATTGCATGAATTTATCCCTCTGCATCATGTCATCTTGCTTAAAGCGTTACTCTGTTCTTATGAACTTAATACTCTAGATGCATGCTGGATAGCGGTCGATGTGTGGAGTAATAGTAGTAGATGCAGGCAGGAGTCGGTCTACTTGTCTCGGACGTGATGCCTATATACACGATCATACCTAGATATTCTCATAACTATGCTCAATTCTGTCAATTGCTCAATAGTAATTTGTTCACCCACCGTAAAATACTTATGCCACTAGTGAAATCTATGGCCCCCGGGTCTATCTTTCATCATATTAATCTTCCAACATTTAGTTATTTTCATTGCCTTTTATTTTACTTTGCATATTTATCATAAAAATACCAAAAATACTATCTTATCATATCTATCAGATCTCACTCTCGTAAGTGACCGTGTAGGGATTGACAACCCCTTATCGCGTTGGTTGCGAGGATTTATTTGTTTTGTGTAGGTGCGAGGGACTCACGCACAGCCTCCTACTGGATTGATACCTTGGTTCTCAAAACTGAGGGAAATACTTACGCTAGTTTTCTTCATCACCCTTTCCTCTTCAAGGGAAAACCAACGCAGTGCTCAAGAGGTAGCAAGAAGGATTTCTGGCACCGTTGCCGGGGAGGTCTATGCAAAAGTCAACATACCAAGTACCCATCACAAACCCTTATCTCCCGCATTACATTATTTGCCATTTGCCTCTCATTTTCCTCTCCCCCACTTCACCCTTGCCGTTTTATTCGCCCTCTCTCTCTCTCTATCCTCCCTATCTTTCTCTATTTGCCTCTTTTTTGCCCGTTCCTCGTTTGCTTGTGTGTTGGATTGCTTGCTTGTCACGATGGCTCAAGATAACACTAAATTGTGTGCATTTACCAATACCAACAACAATGATATTATTAGCACTCCGATTGCTCCTCTTACCGATGATGAATCTTGTGAAATTAACGCTACCTTGCTGAATCTTGTCATGAAAGATCCATTTTCCGGCCTTCCTAGTGAAGATGCCGCTACCCATCTAAATAGCTTCGTTGATTTGTGTGATATGCAAAAGAATAAAGATGTGGACAATGATATTTTTAAATTGAAGCTATTTCCCTTTTCACTTAGAGATCGTGCTAAAGCTTGGTTTTTGTCTTTGCCTAAAAATAGTATTGATTCTTCGAATAAGTGCAAAGATGCTTTTATCTCTAAGTACTTTCCTCCCACTAAGATCATCTCTCTTAGAGACGATATTATGAATTTTAAGCAAATTGATCATGAACATGTTGCACAAGCTTGGGAGAGGATGAAATTAATGATACGTAATTGCCCAACACATGGTTTGAATTTGTGGATGATCATACAAAATTTTTATGCCGGATTGAATTTTGCTTCTAGAAATCTTCTAGATTCGGTCACGGGAGGCACCTTTATGGAAATCACTTTAGTATAAGCTACTAAACTCCTAGATAATATTATGGTTAATTATTCTCAATGGCATATTGAAAGATCTACTAATAAAAAAGTGCATGCGATAGAAGAAATTAATGTTTTGAGTGGAAAGTTGGATGAACTTATGAAATTATTTGCTACTAAGAGTGTTTCTTCTGATCCTAATGATATGCCTTTGTCTACTTTGATTGAGAATAATAATCAATCTATGGATGTGAATTTTGTTGGTAGGAATAATTTTGGTAACAACGCGTATAGAGGAAACTTTATTCGTAGGCCTTATCCTAGTAATTCCTCTAATAATTATGGTAATTCCTACAACAATTCTTATGGAAATTTTAATAAGATGCCCTCTGAATTTGAGACTAGTGTTAAGGAATTTATGAATTCACAAAGAGTTTCAATGCTTTGCTTGAAGACAAATTGCTTAAAGATGATGATTTGGCTAGGAACATTGATAGAATTTCTCTTGATGTTGATTCTTTAAAACTTAGATCTATTCCTCCTAAGCATGATATCGATGAGTCTCTCAAAGCCATGAGAATTTCCATTGATGAGTGCAAAGAAAGAACCGCTAGAATACGTGCTAAGAAAGATTCCTTTATAAGAGTGTGTTCCTCTAGTTCCTATGAAAATAAAGATGAAGATCTGAAAGTTATTGATGTGTCCCCTATTAAATCGTTGTTTTGCAATATGAATCTTGATAATTATGGGACTGAATATGATCCACCATTACCTAGAAGGCGTTCCAAAAATTCGGAGTTTTTAGATCTTGATGCTAAATTTGATAAAAGTGGGATTGAAGAGATCAAAACTCTAGATGTTAATGAACCTAATATTTTGGATTTCAAGGAATTTAATTATGATAGCTGCTCTTTGATAGATTGTATTTCCTTGTTGCAATCCATGCTAAATTCTCCCCATGCTTATAGTCAAAATAAAGCTTTTACCAAACATATCGCTGATGCTTCGATGCGATCTTATGAATAAAAACTTGAGTTGGAAGTTTCTATCCCTAGAAAAATTTATGATGAGTGGGAACCAACTATAGAATTAAAATTAAAGATCATGAATGCTATGCTTTGTGTGATTTGGGTGCTAGTGTTTCCACGATTCCAAAGACTTTGTGTGATTTGTTAGGTTTCCGTGATTTTGATGATTGCTCTTTAAACTTGCACCTTGCGGATCCCACTATTAAGAAACCTATGGGAAGAATTAATGATGTTATTATTGTTTCAAATAGGAACTATGTGCCCGTAGATTTTATTGTTCTTGACATATATTGCAATCCTTCATGTCCTATTATTCTTGGTAGACCTTTCCTTAGAACGATTGGTGCAATTATTGATATGAAGGAAGGAAATATTAGATTCCAATTTCCGTTAAGAAAAGGCATGGAACACTTTCCTAGAAAGAAAATTAAATTACCTTATGAATCTATTATGAGAGCCACTTATGGATTGCCTACCAAAGACGGCAATACCTAGATCTATCCTTCTTTTTATGCCTAGCTAGGGGCGTTAAATGATAGCGCTTGTTGGGAGGCAACCCAATTTTATTTTTATTCCTTGTTTTTTGCACCTGTTTAGTAATAAATAATTTATCTAGCCTCTGTTTTGGTTGTGTTTTTTTGTGTTTAATTAGTGTTTGTGCCAAGTAGAACCGTTGGGAAGACTTGGGGAAAGTCTTGTTAATCTTGCTGTAAAAAACAGAAACTTTAGCGCCCACGAGAACTGCTGCCATTATTATTTGGAAAGCGCTATTTAGTTAATTATTTTTGCAGATGCTTAATAGATAAATTCCTCACGTCCAGTAATTTATATTAGAATTTTTGAGGTTCCAGATCTTGCGCTAGCTACAGATTACTACAGACAGTTCTGTTTTTCACAGATTCTGTTTTTCGTGTGTTGTTCGCTTATTTTGATGAATCTATGGCTAGTAAAATAGTTTATAAACCATATAGAAGTTTCAATACAGTAGGTTTAACACCAATATAAATAAAGAATGAGTTCATTACAGTACCTTCAAGTGGTGTTTTGTTTTCTTTCGCTAACGGAGCTCACGAGATTTTCTACTTTAAGTTTTGTGTTGTGAAGTTTTTAAGTTTTGGGTAAGGATTGGATGGATTATGGAACAAGGAGTGGCAAGAGCCTAAGCTTGGGGATGCCCATGGCACCCCCAATATAATCTAAGGACACCAAAAATCCAAAGCTTGGGGATGCTCCGGAAGGCATCCCCTCTTTCGTCTACTTCCATCAATAACTTTACTTGGAGCTATATTTTTATTCACCACATGGTATTTGTTTTGCTTGGAGTGTCTTGTATGATTTGAGTCTTTTCTTTTTAGTTTACCACAATCATCTTTGCTGTACACACCTTTTGAGAGAGACACACATGATTCAGAAATTATTAGAATACTCTATGTGCTTCACTTCTATCTTTTGAGTTATATAGTTTTGCTCTAGTACTTCACTTATATCTTTTAGAGCACGGTGGTGGATTTGTTTTATAGAAACTACTGATCTCTCATGCTTCACTTAGATTATTTTCGGAGTCTTAAATATCATGGTAATTTGCTTAAATAATCCTAATATGCTAGGTATTCTAGATTGGTAAAAACTTTCTTATGAGTGTTTTGAATACTAAGAGAAGTTTGATGCTTGATGATTGTTTTGAGATATGGAGGTAGTGATATTAAAGTTGTGCTAGTTGAGTAGTTCTGAATTTGAGAAATACTTGTGTTGAAGTTTGCAAGTCCCGTAGCATGCACGTATGGTAAACGTTATGCAACAAATTTGAAACATGGGGTGTTCTTTGATTGTCCTCCTTATGAGTGGCGGTCGGGGATGAACGATGGTCTTTTCCTACCAATCTATCCCCCTAGGAGCATGTGCGTAGTGCTTGGTTTTTGATGACTTGTAGATTTTTGCAATAAGTATGTGAGTTCCTTATTACTAATGTTGAGTCCATGGATTATACGCACTCTCACCTTTCCATCATTGCTAGCCTCTTCGGTACCATGCATTGCCCTTTCTCACATTGAGAGTTGGTGTAAACTTCGCCGGTGCATCCAAACCCCGTGATATGATACGCTCTTTCACACATAAACCTCCTTATATCTTCCTCAAAACGGCCACCATACCTACCTATTATGGCATTTCCATAGCCATTCCGAGATATATTGCCATGCAACTTTCCACCATCTCGTTTATCATGACACGTTCATCATTGTCATATTGTTTAGCATGATCATGTCGTTGACATAGTATTTGTGGCAAAGCCACCGTTCATAATTCTTTCATACATGTCACTCTTGGTTTATTGCATATCCCGGTGCACCACCGGAGGCATTCATATAGAGTCATACATTGTTCTAGTATCGAGTTGTAATCATTGAGTAGTAAATAAATAGAAGTGTAATGATCATCATTTAATAGAGCATTTTCCCAAAAAAAGAGAAATGGCAAATAAAAAAAAGAAGGCCCAAAAAAAGGAAATGAAAAGGGACAATGCTACTATCCTTTTTTCCACACTTGTGCTTCAAAGTAGCACCATGATCTTCGTCTCTTGTTTTGTCACTTTCATATACTAGTGGGAATTTTTCATTATAGAACTTGTCTTGTATATTCCAACAATGGGCCTCGTCAAGTGCCCTAGGTCTTCGTGAGAAAGCAAGTTGGATGCACACCCACTAGTTTCTTTTGTTGAGCTTTCATACATTTATAGCTCTAGTGCATCCGTTGCATGGCAATCCCTACTCCTTGCATTAACATCAATCGATGAGCATCTCCATAGCTCATTGATTAGACTCGTTGATGTGAGACCTTCTCCTTTTTTGTCTTCTCCACATAACCCCCACCATTATACTCTATTCCACCCATAGTGCTATATCCATGGCTCACACTCATGTACTGCATGAAGGTTTATAAAGTTTGAGATTACTAAAGTATGAAACAATTGCTTGGCTTTTCATCGGGGTTGTGCATGATGAGAGCATTCTTGTGTGACAAAAATGGAGCATGACTAAACTATATGATTTTGTAGGGATGAACTTTCTTTGGCCATGTTATTTTGAGAAGACATAATTGCTTAGTTAGTATGGTTGAAGTATTATTATTTCTATGTCAATATTAAACTTTTATCTTGAATCTTTCAGATCTGAATATTCATGCCACAATTAAGAAGAATTACATTGAAAATATGCCTAGTAGCATTCCACATCAAAAATTCTGTTTTTATCATTTACCTACTCGAGGACGAGCAGGAATTAAGCTTGGGGATGCTTGATACGTCTCCAATGTATCTATAATTTTTGATTGCTCCATGCTATATTATCTTCTGTTTTGGACATTATTGGGCTTTCTTATTCACTTTTATATTATTTTTGGGACTAACCTATTAACCGGAGGCCCAGCCTAGAATTGTTGTTTTTTGCCTATTTCGGAGTTTCCCGAAAAATGAATATCAAACGGAGTCCAAACAGAATGAAACCTTCGGGAATGTGATTTTCGGAATGAACATGATCCAGGAGACTTGTGATACGTCCATTTTGCATCATGCTTTTATATCAATATTTATTGCATTATGGGCTGTTATTACACATTATGTCACAATACTTATGCCTATTCTCTCTTATTTTACAAGGTTTACATAAAGAGGGAGAATGCCGGCAGCTGGGATTCTGGCTGGAAAAGGAGCAAATATTAGAGACCTATTCTGCACAGCTCCAAAAGTCCTGAAACTTCACGGATGATGTTTTCCAAATATATAAAAAACATTGAGCGCAAGAACTTCACCAGGGGGGCCACACCCTGCCCACGAGGGTGGGGGGCACGCCCTAGCCCCTGGGCGCGCCCCCTACCTCGTGGGCCCCCTAGTGGCCCTCCGGTGACCATATTCTGCTATATGGACTCTTTCGATGGAAAAATAATCATAAGCTATCTTCTCGGATGAAACTCCGCCGCCACGAGGCGGAACCTTGGCAGAACAAATCTAGGGTTCTGGTGGGGCTGTTCTGCCGGGGAAACTTCCCTCCCGGAGGGGGAAATCATCGCCATCGTCATCACCAATGCTCCTCTCATCGGGAGAGGGCAATCTCCATCAACATCTTCATCAGCACCATCTCATCTCAAAACCCTAGTTTATCTCTTATATCCGATTCTTGTCTCCAAGTCCGGGATTGGTGCTAGTAGGTTGCTAATAGTGTTAATTACTCCTTGTAGTTGATGCTAGTTGGTTTAATTGGTGGAAGATCGTATGTTCAGATCCTATATGCACATTAATACCCCTCTGATTATGAACATTTTTATGCTTTGTGAGTAGTTATTTTTGTTCCTGAGGACATGTGAGAAGTCTTGCTATTAGTAGTCATGTGAATTTGGTATTCGTTTGATATTTTGATGAGATGTATGTTGTCTCCCCTCTAGTGGTGTTATGTGAACATCGACTACATGACACTTCACCATTGTTTGGGCCTAGAGGAAGGCATTGGGAAGTAATAAGTAGATGATGGGTTGCTTGAGTGACAGAAGCTTAAACCCTAGTTTATGCGTTGCTTCCTAAGGGGCTGATTTGGATCCATATGTTTCATGCTATGGTTAGGTTTACCTTAATACTTTTTTTGTATTTGCGGATGCTTGCAATAGAGGTTAATCATAAGTGGGATGCTTGTCCAAGTAAGGGCAGCACCCAAGCACCGGTCCACCCACATACCAAATTATCAAAGTACCGAACGCAAATCATATGAACGTGATGAAAACTAGCTTGATGATATTCCCATGTGTCCTCAGGAGCGCTTTACATCATATAAGAGTTTGTCCAGGCTTGTCCTTTGCTACAAAAAGGATTGGGCCACCTTGCTGCACCTTATTTACTTTTGTCACTTGTTGCTCATTACTAATTATCTTATCACAAAACTATCTGGTACCACTTATTTCAATACTTGCAGAGAATACCTTGCTGGAAACCGCTTATCATTTCCTTCTACTCCTCGTTGGGTTCGACACTCTTACTTATCGAAAGGACTATGATAGATCCCCTATACTTGTGGGTCATCAAGACTCTTTTCTGGCGTCGTTGCCGGGGAGTGAAGCGCCTTTGGTAGGTGGAATTTGGTAAGGAAAAACTTATATAGTGTGCTGAAATTTACTGTCACTTGTTACTATGGAAAGTAATCCTCTGAGGGGCTTGTTCGGGGTATCTTCACCCCGACCAGTAGAGCAAATAGTTGCTCCTCAACCTACTGAACCTACTGAAAATGAAAATGCTTGCTTTGAAATTCCTTTGGGTATGGTAGAAAAACTGCTAGCTAATCCTTTTTAGGAGATGGAACAAAACATCCTGATGAGCATCTAATATATGTGGATGAAGTTTGTGGATTATTTAAGCTTGCAGGTGTACCCGGAGATGTTGCTAAGAAGAAGGTCTTCCCTTTATCTTTGAGGGGAGATGCATCGACATGGTATAGGCTATGTGATGATATGGAGTCATGGAATTACAAACGATTGAAATTGGAATTTCATCAAAAGTTTTATCATATGCATCTTGTTCATCGTGATCGCAATTATATATATAATTTTTGGCCTCGCGAAGGAGAAAGCATCACTCAAGATTGGGGGAGGCTTAAATCAATGTTATATTCATGCCCCAATCATGAGCTCTCAGAGAAATGATTATTCAAAAAATTTATGCTCAGCTTTCTGGTAATAATCGCACCATGCTTGATACTTCTTGTGCTGGCTCTTTTATGATGAAGACTATTGAATTCAAATGGGATTTATTGGAAAGAATTAAACGCAACTCCGAAGATTGGGACCTCGACAATGGTAAGGAGTCAGGTATGACACCTAGTTTTGATTGTGTTAAATCTTTTATGGATACCGATATTTTTCGTAAATTTAGCACTAAATATGGACTTGACTCTGAGATAGTAGCTTCTTTCTGTGAATCTTTTGCTGCTTATATTGATCTCCCCAAGGAGAAGTGGTTTAAATATCATCCTCCCATAGAAGTAAAAGTAGCTGCACCTTTTAAAGTTGAAGAAAGACTATTACTTATAATGATCATATTGTTCCTACTTCCTATGTTGAGAAACCGCCTTTCCCTGTAGGATAAAGGATCATGCTAAAGCTTCAACTGTGGTTCGTAAAAGCAATATTAAAACATATACACCTCCTGAGCAAGTTAAAGTTGAACCTAATATTGCTATTGTTAAAGATCTCTTGTCTGATAATATAGATGGGCATGTTATTTATTTCTGTAATGAAACTGCTAGAATTGCTAAACCCTGTGATACAGATAAACCTAGACATGTGGTAGACTGCATGTTATTTCTGTTAAAATAGGAGATCATTGTTATCATGGCTTATGTGATATGGGTGCTAGTGCTAGTGCAATACCTTATTCTTTATACCAAGAATTTATGCATGATATTGCACCTGCTGAGATGGAAGATATTGATATTACAATTAAACTTGCTAATAGAGATACTATTTCACCAATGGGAATTGTTAGAGATGTTGAAGTCTTGTTTGGGAATACTAAATATCCTGCTGATTTTCTTATTCTTGGTTCCCCACAAGATAGTTTTTGTCCCATTATATTTGGTAGACACTTCTTAAATACTGTTAATGCTACCATAGATTGCAAAAGGGATGTTGTTAATGTCGGTTTAGATGATATGACTCATGAATTTAATTTTTCTAAATTTAGTAGACAACACCATGAAGAAGAATTACCTAGTAAGGATGAAATTATTGGTCTTGCTTCTATTGCCGTACCTCCTAGTGATCCTTTAGAACAATATTTGCTAGACCATGAAAATGATATGTTTATGAATGAAAGAAGGGAATTAGATGAAGTATTCTTTAAACAGGAACCTATTCTGAAAAACAATTTACCTGTTGAAATCCTAGGGGATCCTCCTCCACCCAAGGGTGATCCCGTGTATGAGCTTAAACAGTTACCTGATACTCTTAAATATGCTTATCTTGATGAGAAAAGGATATACCATGTTATTATTAGTGTTAACCTTTCAGAACATGAAGAAGAGAGATTATTGAAAACTCTGAAGAAGCACCGTGCTGCTATTGGGTATACTCTTGATGATCTTAAGGGCATTAGTCCCACTCTATGTCAACATAAAATTAATTTGGAAGAAGATGCTAAACCAGTTTGTGATCATCAATGTCGTCTGAATCCTAAAATGAAAGAAGTGGTAAGAAAGGAGATACTAAAGCTCCTTGAGGCAGGTATAATTTATCTCGTTGCTGATAGTAAGTGGGTAAGTCCTGTCCATTGTGTCCCTAAGAAGGGAGGTATTACTGTTGTTCCTAATGATAAAGATGAATTGATTCCTCAAAGAATTATTACTGGTTATAGGATGGTAATTGATTTCCGCAAATTAAATAAGGCTACTAAAAAAGATCATTACCCCTTACCTTTTATCGATCAAATGCTAGAAAGATTATCCAAACATACACATTTTGCTTTCTAGATGGTTATTCTGGTTTCTCTCAAATACCTGTGTCAGCAAAGATCAATCAAAGACTACTTTTACATGCCCTTTTGGTACTTTTGCTTATAGACGTATGCCTTTTGGTTTATGTAATGCACCTGCTACCTTTCAAAGATGCATGATGGCTATATTCTCTGACTTTTGCGAAAAGATTTGTGAGGTTTTCATGGACGACTTTTCCGTCTATGGATCTTCTTTTGATGATTGCTTGAGAAACCTTGATCGAGTTTTGCAGAGATGTGAAGAAACTAATCTTGTCTTAAATTGGGAAAAGTGCCACTTTATGGTTAATGAAGGTATTGTCTTGGGGCATAAAGTTTCTGAAAGAGGTATTGAAGTTGATAAAGCCAAGGTTGATGCTATTGAAAAGATGCCATGTCCCAAGGACATCAAAGGTATAAGAAGTTTCCTTGGTCATGCCTGTTTTTATAGGAAGTTCATCAAGGACTTCTCAAAAATCTCTCGGCCTCTGACTAATTTATTACAAAACGATATACCATTTGTCTTTGATGATGATTGTGTAGAAGCATTTTAAATACTTAAGAAAGCATTGATCTCTGCACCTATAGTTCAGGTACCTGATTGGAATTTACCCTTTTAAATTATGTGTGATGCTAGTGATTATGCTGTAGGTGCTGCTCTAGGACAAAGAGTTGATAAGAAACTAAATGTTATTCAATATGCTAGTAAACTCTAGACAATGCTCAAAGAAATTATGCTACTACTGAAAAAGAATTATTAGCAGTTGTATTTGCCTGTGATAAGTTTAGACCTTATATTGTTTATTCTAAAGTAGCTTTTCACACTAATCATGCTGCTATTAAATATCTTATGGAAAAGAAAGATGTTAAACCTAGACTTATTAGATGGGTTCTCTTGCTACAAGAATTTGATTTACATATTGTTGATAGAAAAGGAGCTGAGAACCCCGTTGCAGACAACTTGTCTAGGTTAGAAAATGTGCTTGATTTCCCACTACCTATTCATGATAGCTTTCCCGATGAGAAATTAAATGTTATAAATACTTCTCATACTACTCCATGGTATGCTGATTATGCTAATTACATTGTTGCTAAGTTTATACCACCTAGTTTCACATACCAGCAAAAGAAAAAGTTCTTTTATGATTTGAGGCATTACTTTTGGGATGACTCACATCTTTATAAAGAAGGAGTAGATGGTGTTATTAGACGTTGTGTACCTGAGCATGAACAGGAACAGATCCTATGCAAGTGTCACTCCGAAGCTTATGGAGAACACCATGCTGGAGATAGAATTGCACATAAGGTACTGCAATCTGGTTTATATTGGCCTACTCTCTTCAAGGATGCCCATAAGTTTGTCTTATCTTGTGATGAATTCCAAAGAATTGGTAATATTAGTAGACGTCAAGAAATGCCTATGAATTATTCACTTGTTATTGAACCATTTGATGTTTGGTGCTTTGACTATATGGGACCTTTTCCTTCCTCTAATGGTTATACACATATTTTAGTTCATGTTGATTACATTACTAAGTGGGTAGAAGCTATTCCAACTAGTACTGCTGATCATAACACTTCTATTAAAATGCTTAAAGAAGTTATTTTTCCAAGGTTTGGAGTCCCTAGATATTTAATGACTGATGGTGGTTCACATTTTATTCATGGTGCTTTCCGTAAAATGCTTGCTAAATATGATGTTAATCATAGAATTGCATCACCTTATCACCCTCAGTCTAGTGGCCAAGTAGAATTGAGTAATAGAGAACTCAAATTAATTTTGCAAAAGACTGTCAATAGGTCTAGAAAGAATTGGTCCAAGAAACTAGATGATGCATTATGGGCCTATAGAACTGCATATAAAAATCCTATGGGTATGTCTCCATATAAAATGGTCTATGGAAAAGCATGTCACTTACCTCTCGAACTAGAACACAAGGCTTATTGGGGTATTAAAGAACTTAATTATGATTTTAAACTTGCCGGTGAGAAGAGGTTATTTGATATTAGCTGACTTGATGAATGGAGAACCCAAGCCTACGAAAATGCCAAGTTGTTTAAAGAAAAACTTAAAAGGTGGCATGATAAAAGAATACAAACGCGTGAGTTTAATGTAGGCGATTATGTATTGCTATACAACTCTCTTTTAAGATTTTTTTTGCAGGCAAACTTCTCTCTAAATGGGAAGGCCCTTACATTATCGAGGAGGTCTATCGTTCCGGTGCCATAAAAATCAACAACTTTGAAGGCACAAATCCGAAGGTGGTGAATGGTCAAAGAATCAAACACTATATCTCAGGTAATCCTATAAATGTTGAAACTAATGTTATTGAAACCGTAACCCCAGAGGAATACAAAAGGGACACTTTCCGGAATGTTTCAGACTCCGAAAAGGAATAGGTATGTGGTACGGTAAGTAAACTGACTCCAAAACCATTTTAGGCAATATTTCTCCATTTTGGAATATTTAGAAAAATAGAAAAATAAGCAGCAGTCCGGGAAGGACACGAGGGCTCCACGAGATTGGAGGGCGCGCCCTACCCCCCTGGGCGCGCCCCCCTACCTCGTGGGCACCTCGTGTGCTCTCCGGACTCCGTTTTCTTACAGGACACGTATTTTGGGTCGGTAAAAATTCATTATATAATCTCCCAGGGGTTTTGACTCCCGTATCATGCAATTATCTCATGTTTGTGTTTCGAGCTATTGCTGCTGCAGATTAGAGCAGGATGTCTTTGCAAGAATCAGTCGAGGAGAGCCGGGTGTCTCATCGGGCACCGAGATCAACGAGAGACGATCATGTTGACCCCTTTGGGCCAGCAACGGAGGAAGATATGGAGGCTGATTTGAAGAGGATAGATGCCATGGAAGAGGATCAAGAAGTCACTTCCCGCCTCCAAGCTGGATTCACAATGGGAGAATGACAGAGTTCAGCTATTCCAAACTCGGTTATCCCTTCCAATGTTAGATTTCTTTCTTATGAGAATATGAAAAAGAGTGTCACTGGTTCTCCCGCAGCTATGCAGCACCCTTGGGTGCAGGGAGCTTTGGCTGTTACAGGAAAACTCCGAAAGGAAATAATGGACCTCAAGCAGCAAGTCAACAAGCTTGAGGAGGAGAATCGTATCTTGAGGGGCATCATCGCCAAGAACATCACATCACCATCCCTGAAAAGAGAGACATAATCACATGGGTATGGGCACTCCACTTGGCAACTGCCAAGCTTGGGGGAGTGCCCCGGTATCATATCACCATCACTTTTATCCTTACCGTTTTTCTTAGTTTGATCCTTTTGGTAATATCTTGATCTAGTAGAATAAAAGCACTTAGTATGATCTAGTTGTGAGTTTTGCTTTATTACCCCTCTATGTAATCGAGTCCATGAGCTATATAATAAAGATTAGTGTCGAGTCAAGGGCTTGATTATTTTGCCATGATCCTAAGTGAATAAAGGAAAAGAGAAAGAAATAAAAAGAAACAAAGAGATCATGTGACTCTTATGGAGAGTAATGAGCTCACATAGAAAGAGTATGATGAATAAAAGTTGTTGAGAGTTGACAAACATAGTTTTGGTCATCATTGCAATTAATAGGAAGTAATAAAGAAAGAGAGGTCTTCACATATAAATATACTATCTTGTACATCTTTTATGATTGTGAGCACTCATTAAAATATGACATGCTAAAGAGTTGACATTGGACAAGGAAGACAACGTAATGGGTTATGTTTTCTTACATCTGAGATAAATTATATTGTCTTGGATCCTACAACATGTTGAGCTTGCCGTTCCCCCTCATGCTAGCCAAATTCAATGCACCAAGTAGAGATACTACTTGTGCTTCCAAATACCCTTAAACCAGTTTTGCCATGAGAGTCCACCATACCTACCTATGGATTGAGTAAGATCCATCAAGTAAGTTGTCATCGGTGCAAGCAATAAAAATTGCTCTCTAAATATGTATGATTGATTGGTGTGGAAGAAATAAGCTTTATATGATCGTGTGATATGGAAGTAATAAAAGCGACAGACTGCATAATAAAGGTCCATATCACAAGTGGCAATATAAAGTGACGTTCTTTCGCATTAGGATTTTGTGCATCCAACCATAAAAGCGCATGACAACCTCTGCTTCCCTCTGCGAAGGGCCTATCTTTTACTTTTATCTCCTACATTGCATAAGAGTCATGGTGATCTTCACCCTTCCTTTTTACATTTTATCCTTTGGCAAGCACAATATGTTGGAAAGATCTTGGTATATATGGCTAATTGGATGTGAGTTTTCATGAACTATTACTGTTGACATTACCCTTGAGGTAAAATGTTGGGAGGCAAAACTATAAGCCCCTATCTTTCTCTGTGTCCGATTAAAACTCCATACCCATAAGTATTGTGTGAGTGTCAGCAATTGTGAAAGATTATATGATAGTTGAGTATGTGGACTTGCTGAAAAGCTCTTATACATTGACTCTTTCCTATGTTATGATAAATTGAAATTGCTTCAATGACTGAGATTATAGTTTGTTAGTTTTCAATGAAGTTTACAATTCATACTTGATATTGTGATTGAATTATTACTCTAGCATAAGAAATCATATGACAAGAATTATATAAGTTGTTGTTCTAAGAATGGTCAGATGCCCTCATGTCCATATTTTATTTTTATCGACACCTTCATCTCTAAACATGCGGACATATTTTTCGATTTTGGGTTTTCGCTTGAGGACAAGCGAGGTCTAAGCTTGGGGGAGTTGATACGTCCATTTTGCATCATGCTTTTATATCAATATTTATTGCATTATGGGCTGTTATTACACATTATGTCACAATACTTATGCCTATTCTCTCTTATTTTACAAGGTTTACATAAAGAGGGAGAATGTCAGCAGCTGGGATTCTGGCTGGAAAAGGAGCAAATATTAGAGACCTATTCTGCACAGCTCCAAAAGTCCTGAAACTTCACGGATGATGTTTCCCAAATATATAAAAACATTGAGCGCAAGAACTTCACCAGGGGGCCACACCCTGCCCACGAGGGTGGGGGCGCGCCCTACCCCCTGGGCGTGCCCCCTACCTCGTGGGCCCCCTGGTGGCCCTCCGGTGACCATCTTCTGCTATATGGACTCTTTCGATGGAAAAATAATCATAAGCCATCTTCTCGGACGAAACTTCGCCGCCACGAGGCGGAACCTTGGCGGAACCAATCTAGGGTTCTGGCGGGGCTGTTCTGCCGGGGAAACTTCCCTCCCGGAGGGGGAAATCATCGCCATCGTCATCACCAACGCTCCTCTCATCGGGAGAGGGCAATCTCCATCAACATCTTCATCAGCACCATCTCATCTCAAAACCCTAGTTTATCTCTTGTATCCAATTCTTGTCTCCAAGTCTGGGATTGGTGCTAGTAGGTTGCTAGTAGTGTTAATTACTCCTTGTAGTTGATGCTAGTTGGTTTAATTGGTGGAAGATCGTATGTTCAGATCCTATATGCACATTAATACCCCTCTGATTATGAACATTTTTATGCTTTGTGAGTAGTTACTTTTGTTCCTGAGGACATGGGAGAAGTCTTGCTATTAGTAGTCATGTGAATTTGGTATTCGTTTGATATTTTGATGAGATGTATGTTGTCTCTCCTCTAGTGGTGTTATGTGAACGTCGACTACATGACACTTCACCATTGTTTGGGCCTAGAGGAAGGCATTGGGAAGTAATAAGTAGATGATGGGTTGCTAGAGTAACAGAAGCTTAAACCCTAGTTTATGTGTTGCTTTGTAAGGGGCTGATTTGGATCCATATGTTTCATGCTGTGGTTAGGTTTATCTTAATACTTTTGTTGTATTTGCGGATGCCTGCAATAGAGGTTAATCATAAGTGGATGCTTGTCCAAGTAAGGGCAGAACCCAAGCACCGGTCCACCCACATACCAAATTATCAAAGTACCGAACGCGAATCATATGAACGTGATGAAAACTAGCTTGATGATATTCCCATGTGTCCTCGGGAGCGCTTTACATCATATAAGAGTTTGTCCAGGCTTGTCCTTTGCTACAAAAAGGATTGGGCCACCTTGCTGCACCTTATTTACTTTTGTCACTTGTTGCTCATTACAAATTATCTTATCACAAAACTATTTGTTACCACTTATTTCCGTACTTGTAGAGAATACCTTGCTGGAAACCGCTTATCATTTCCTTCTACTCCTCGTTGGGTTCGACACCCTTACTTATCGAATGGACTACGATAGATCCCCTATACTTGTGGGTCATCAACTTGGACCCTACGTCAAGCAACCAACAGGGAAGCCACGAGGTAGGGGGTGCGCCTACCCCCCAGGCGCGCCCTCCACCCTCGTGGGCCCCCTGTTTCTCCACCGACGTACTCCTTCCTCCTATATATACCTACGTACCCCCAAATGATCAAAGACGGAGCCAAAACCCTAATTCCACCGCCGTAACTTTCTGTATCCATGAGACCCCATCTTGGGGCCTATTCCAGAGCTCCACCGGAGGGGGCATCGATCGCGGAGGGCTTCTACATCAACACCATAGCCTCTCCAATGATGTGTGAGTAGTTTACCTCAAACCTTCGGGTCCATTGTTATTAGCTAGATGGATTCTTCTCTCTTTTTGGATCTCAATACAATGTTCTCCCCTCTCTCATGCAGATCTATTCAATGTAATCTTCTTTTGCGGTGTGTTTGTTGAGACCGATGAATTATGGGTTTATGATCAAGTTTATATATGAACAATATTTGGATCTTCTGAATTCTTTTATGTATGATTGGTTATCTTTGCAAGTCTCTTCGAATTATCAGTTTGGTTTGGCCTACTAGATTGATCTTTCTTGCAATGGGAGAAGTGCTTAGCTTTGGGTTCAATCTTGCGGTGTCCTTTCCCAGTGACAGTAGGGGCAGCAAGGCACGTATTGTATTGTTGCCATCGAGGATAACAAGACGGGGTTTTAATCATATTGCATGAATTTATCCCTCTACATCATGTCATCTTTCTTAAACCGTTACTCTATTCTTATGAACTTAATACTCTAGATGCATGCTGGATAGCGGTCGATGTGTGGAGTAATAGTAGTAGATGCAGGCATGAGTCGGTCTACTTGTCTCGGACGTGATGCCTATATACATGATCATACCTAGATATTCTCACAACTATGCTCAATTCTGTCAATTGCTCAACAGTAATTTGTTCACCCATCGTAAAATACTTATGCTCTTGAGAGAAGCCACTAGTGAAATCTATGGCCCCCAGGTCTATATTCCATCATATTAATCTTCCAACATTTAGTTATTTCATTGCGTTTTATTTTACTTTGCATCTTTATCATAAACATACCAAAAATATTATCTTATCATATCTATCAGATCTCACTCTCGTAAGTGACCGTGTAGGGATTGACAACCCCTTATCGCATTGCTTGCGAGGATTTATGTGTTTTGTGTAGGTGCGAGGGACTCGCGTGTAGCCTCCTACTGGATTGATACCTTGGTTCTCAAAACTGAGGGAAATACTTACGCTACTTTGCTGCATCACCCTTTCCTCTTCAAGGGAAAACCAACGCAGTGCTCAAGAGGTAGCATGAGCGCAAACGGTGATGCGGGGCATGGCAGGGCGAGCTAGTGGTGGAGTTGAGCTCCCATGCGTGCGCTGAGCACAGCTACGTGCTCATACGAGCTCGTCGGTGACGGCATTTACGGCGACGAGCACGACGGCGGAGGCGAGCTATGGCGGAGGCGAGCTACTATAGCTATGGGCACGGATCCATGGAGAAAGAAGAGGGGAAGAAGCAGATCTCACCGGGGAGCACAAGGAAGGCTCGTTGAGGTCTCGGAGTGCAGGGGGCGGCGAGTCGACGCAACAGAGCTCCCGTGGCCAGAGGTAGAAGACGATGCGGATTCGGCAATGGATAGGCGCAGAGCTCGAATGAGTCCTTGTAGAGGACATAGTGGACGCCGGCGCATCTCTTAGCCGCGGTCTCGGGGCGTGGTGCGACGGTGGCCGCGAGGTTGACAGAGGCCATGGTAGCGATGCTTCAGACTCATGCGGGGAAGGAAAGAGCGGTGCCAGGGGGATGAGAGAGTGAGCTAGGGTTCGTCAGGGGGGTTCAGAGAGGGGTCGCCGTCGACCTAAAGGAGCCGGGGGGCACCGGATGGCCGCCCCGTGGGCATCCCCGACCATGGACGCGGTGCGCGTGTCCAGCGCGACGGGGGTGAACAGGAGAAATGGAAGGGGTTAAGTGGGCCGATTGTTTGGCTAATGGGCCACAGGGCCCAGTAGATTAGTTTTGTTTTTATTTTTCCTTTTGTTTTCTATTTCTTTTCTATTTTATTTTTAGTTCCTTTTTATTTCAATTTTATAAAAATTAACACTAGCACCTAAATTTGTATTTCTAAATATACTATGGCCACATTAATTCTCAACCAAAAATAACATAGCTTAATATTTTATAAAATCCTTTAGGCATTTATTTAATTGTTTTAACTGTTGTTTTAATTATCTTAGAGCATTGAAGCATTTTATCAAAGTTTGGTTCCTCCACCATAATTACCTATGCATTATTTGGCACAACCCAAACATTTTAGTTTTAAAGTTTAAAAACTTTTGATGTTTGCCTTTAATTAAATTTTGAATTGTTTCGGTTTTGAACTAAAGAGAGTTTATCAACAGTAACTGAGGTGACGTGGCATCATTAGCGGAGGTTCACTGTAGCTTAATTATCTGAGCATCACAAAGTTACACCTTTATGAAATCAGCAAACAATAGCACAATACCAAATTACCAATACATATGACAAGCACAATAATCGGGATAAAGACCAGTACCAACCTGTGTGAGGTAGCATATCAATTACTATTTCCTTTGACTGGAAGCCGAGATAAGCCAAGTGACTGACAGCAAAGGAAGGAAGCAAGCCAAGATTATCGACTGACAGGAAAGGAAGCTGTCGAGGCAATGAAGCACCCAAAGTTTTTGTGCAGTTCCACCAAAATCGAGCATCCCTGTTGGCACATATATTGAGAGAGTGAGATTACTGTAATAGTGGGACTAGTTGATGAAACATACACTAACGACTAGAAGCACCCTCATTATCTTAATGGGTAAAGTTAGCAACATAGTAGTCTTGCTTAAAGAGAGGTATTTGTTTATTTAATCAGTGCCAATTAGCTCAACATTCAAAGCATTGCAATGTATCATAGGTTGCAAAACTTTTAACATGCAAAGATAAAGGTGTTTCTCATGATAGTAGCACGATACAAATAGGGATGACAGCAAACTTATATGGATGAAGGCCTTAGGCTGGTACCAACCCGAGCAAAAAAGCTTATTCATGTAGTCCCAGAAGAGATGATAAAGCACTCACTGGAATCACTCAATATTATATATTTTTGTGCACTTCAAATGTATGGTTGAAATCACTCTTGTTTACCAGTGCTGAGATTATATCGAAAGATTATCAAGAACTTCCAGCAGAGTTAAAGCACTGGCTTGGATACAGTTCATTGTATTGTCTTGTGTAGTTCCACTAAAATGTATGATTGGCACAACATGATCCATGTTTACACAAGTAGGAACAAGGTGAAACCTTCATTAGCTTAATAAGAAAGGATAGAAAAACATTAGGATATTACTCTAACAGTAGCATCAAATTCATCATGGACAATATGCAAAAGTGGAAGGGCTCCCTGGAGGATCGTCTCACATGTAAGGTAGACATTGCCGGAGCCCTTGAATGGCCTCGGCTTCAGCAATATCACCTTGGCACTGTTTATTCTTCTTCTTCCTCTTCATTCTCTGTTTCTCTTTCTCCTCACCAGTTGGCGAAACCAAGTACATGATTGGCCTTCTATTTCAGAATTGGTTTCGTCAGTGAGGGGGTACAAGTGTACTAGTAAACAATAGCATTATTTTCTCATGGCAGTCGCAAAATAGAGATGAACACATGCATTAAATAGCATTCTTACCTAAAGGAAGGTTATGGTGCCAATATGGATGATGAGGATTGGAACACAAATCTTCCTTTGTGTAGTTCCACCGAAATGAACCAACTATTCCATTCTGACATTCCAGTTAAACAGCACAAAAAGTCACTTCTTTTAAGAAGTGTTTTGTGCAGTGCACCAAAAGGTCACAACAACAACCAGGTGAAATGGATATCCCTATTTGCACAAATAGCTACAGAGGAAATAGTCAGAGTATCAAACAATTAAAGGCAAAAACATTTGGCTAAACTTGTCATGGCTTATAACAGTGGCATGGCTTCATTTTACCAGGGGCATTAGATTAAGAATAGCTAAATATTTGGTATAAGGGCATGGGACAGTGAGTGCACCAGCAGTCCAGCACCATGTACCTAAACCGGGGCATAAAGTGGTGATTCAGAGTTTGTTGCCCCGAGAAACAAACATCCAAGAAACATATCTGGGTTGGTCCCATTTTTGTTCACTCTAGCCACCTACTCCTATGTTTTTCTGGAAATGGAGGTGTGCCCCCAACCTCTGCATCATAATGATGCATGCAACCATCTTATGTGTGGATAGCAAATCTAGTCCTGATGATACCACTGTGTATAGCGTTTCCCCTATATTTCCCTTTTCGACCAAGAGACCGGTTGGATGACCAGTCTATACTAGTTTCACCCCTATCCTTCCTATTTGTACCAAGTCCGATGCACATACTAAATTCCCCCACCCCCACTTTATTTCTTGTTTGAACCAAGTACAAGATTCGACTCCATGAAGTAGCTTTACCTATAATAATAGAAGATAAAAATATGTGTCATTTGACCATCCGATCGAGAGGGGCTGAGAGGTAGAAAATGATGCACATGCAGCAACATAGCGAGCTGGGGAAGTAGAGCTGGGCAGTTTCGAAGGAAGATATACCCGAAGGTCGTCGAGGTGTGGATAGGTGGGCAGCGGGAGGCCGGATCCGCCCACACTAGGGCAACGACGAAGGGTTCAGAGGACCTCCCGCGCCGGCACTCGGCCAGAGATAATTGTGCGGCCGGCAGTGGGTCTCCTCCCTCGGTGTCAATGACGGCCTAAATGCTGCCCCTCCTCCCCTTCACCGACGGAGGAGAATATGTCCGGATCTGTAACCAGCAGTGAGGATAGAAAGACAATGTTTTTTGAAGGGAGAAAGACAGTGTTACCACCGCTATCTTGTTTGATCTAGAGAGGATGAGACTGTGTGAATGGAGCAACCCTAGCAAGCAAGCGCGAAGGCTCCGGCCTATATATATGTAGTGGGGTAGTTTTCCTTTTTCACTCCATCAAAACAATCATTTAAAATTGTGTACGTGCGAGGTCGCCGTTTTTTTTAGTTGTTGACTTTTTTGAAATAGCTACCCGCTTATTCCAAGTGGTGTTACGGTGTGCCAGGTCGCACTTCGTATCGTTCAAGTCTAGTACAAGACCCTCCATTAAATGAACAACCACTCCCTCGTAAAATTTTGAGAACAAGCCCACGGCTAAAATTATCGGAAACGTGGGCTGCCCCAACATGCATTATTATTTATATTTTCTATGTGGGAGTATCCTCGAAACAAAATGTGAGAGTACAATATTTATTGGGCCCCTTTGTAATTGGTGCTAAATTTTGACCAAAGATTTAACTGACAAAATGTTAGTGTATGTTAACAAAAATTATATCGCTTGATTAGTATTTGAACATAGTTTTCAATTACGTAATGTTTTGTGACATGTATGAACATTTGGTTAATTAAATTTATAGTCAAAATTTGGCAAGGTGCATTAAATCAACACATGCAGGTATCAAAAGGAGAGTCACGGCATGCATGCATGTGTTGTAATTAATGCATCGGTAAACGCAAATTATTGAAATATATCGAGTGCGGTGCTTTGATGTGTCGCGTCAACTCGTACAAGACCGAGAAGTTTGATTACTACAACGCCCTCTTGGCTTAACCGCACATGCCTTTGGTTGCATGACAGGTGGAACACCCACCTGTTGGACCCACCTATCATACACGTAAAGGCAGGAGCAGTAAGTCAATGAAGCTGCGTCCCTCCCTCGCCCATGAGCGTGGTGGCTGGAAGGACTAGGAGAAGCTTTCGTTCACTACACGCTCTCCCTCCTGCACGCGGTG
The DNA here is from genome assembly GCA_034509565.1 of Triticum monococcum. Classification (NCBI taxonomy): domain Eukaryota; kingdom Viridiplantae; phylum Streptophyta; class Magnoliopsida; order Poales; family Poaceae; genus Triticum; species Triticum monococcum. The sequence goes on along the minus strand of CM067846.1, from coordinate 165,833,780 downwards.
GACATGCAACAGTTCAATCAGTGTTAGATGGCCAGAAGCATACTGTAGTACTCCTCCACTGCAGTAGTATTCCATCATTGTTCGACTTCCCAAAGAGGCGAAGAGCCAAGCGCAGTCCGGACGCTCGTGTGGCAGTTTCATGTGTAGAGTAGTCTAGGATAGCGTGTACCATGCCTGTAAGCTTAAAATCATTGGGGTCGGCTCCATGCTTTTTTATTAAAATAATCTTCTGGCCCTACCTATCATCCTGGTGATTGTAGTTTGCACGCTCATCTGGTCAAGACAGGAATATATATTTTAATTTGTGGTGGGGTAAATGTTAGAGGTTGCAGCAAATATAGAGTATACAAGAAGCTATCCCTCCCGCACGCGATGGACGAACATGCAGCAGTGGATTCGATACTGTAGAAGTAGTAGTAACATCATTATTCGTCTTCTCGAAGAGGCGAAGAGCCAAGCGCAACCCGAACGTGGCAGTTGCGAACGCTCGCCACAGTGTGTTTGGTTGCATTCTCATCTCAGCATAGTTGTTCCCTCTTCATGCATGCTCATCCTAGCACCCCTCTTCATGCATGCTCTTCTCATGCATGCTCCTAGTGTGTTTGTGTTAAGCTAGTGTGGACTCATGCACCCTTCATACACCCTACCAAACATCAAAGCATCAAAGCATATCACAAAGCATCCGGGCCCGCGTGCCATCCACCAAATCACAGCGAGGTGCTACAGTCGAGACTCACCGGTCACCCCAGTGTGGCCGTCATGACCCTTCATATCACAAAACCCACACCTTTACCAGCAGTGGTAAAGTGGCCTCGAAGTGGACTTGAAGTTGGACTGGACGAAGCAACCATCATTTCACTGGAACGCTCGTTGAATCCCTTTCTCCCCTTTCTTGAAGAAAACCTCACTCCGGTCTACTCACTTTTGCCATTTTTCTTCTGTACCGAGGAAGGAAAGGTCGGCGAATCAGTGATGCTACTATATTTTCATTCCAAGAATATTCTTTTTGTGAAGCACCAACCGATTCTCATAGCCTATTCTTTTTCCGTTTTCATTGCGATTGTGGTTTCCTTTCGATTGCTTTTTGTTTGTCAGTTCATTGATGGATCCTGGAGCACTAGGCAAAGAGTTGCCAGCGGACAACCCACTGGAGACAGCGCTCTCCAGGAAGCGAGCACCGACCAACGAGTTGACCATGTTGGCGGGCCAACCCATGGAGATGAAGAACTCCAAGAAACAAGCACTGGCCAAAGAGTTGACAATGTTGGCGGATGAACTCCTCAAAGAAAGTTGGAAGAACAGCAAGGGCCCCACCGTGCCTACCCCAGAAACTCTAATGGCCACCTATGCAAGGCTCAAGGCCGAGTTTGAGGAGATAGTCGCTGTTGAGAAGCAATATTCCCCTGGCAAGGTGATGGCCCCCATCGAGGACGAGGAGATGGCCCCCGGAGGGATGGGATCCCTCGGTGAGCTGCACAAGGTAAAAAATAATTGCTTACCATAGTTGTGCTTTTTGATTATTTGCAATGTGCTTGCTAATATGTTAGGGTTGTGCAGGTGTCAGTGGACGTCCTTGATGATTCCGATGTCGTGGCCCATCCTATGGACAACGCCCCAGAGATCGTTTTCGATGTCGCGGTCTGTCCTGTTGACATCGCCCCGGAGATTGATTCCGATGCCGCTATCCATCCTGTGGACATTGCCCTGGAGATCGATTCCGATGTCGCGGTGGACATCGCCCCAGAGATCGATTCCCATGCCGCTGTTCGTGTTGTGCTCATTGCCCGAGAGATCGATGACAAGAAATAGTTGGTCGCGCTAATCCTTGAGGGTAGTTTGCATTGTGTTTAATTACCAGAACGATGTGTGTTATCAAACGATCTAAGGGTTAGTGCACTATCTTGTGTGGGCGGTACTTGCTACTTTTGTTTGATATTGAATCATATGAACCCTCTTCGAGTTGTGGAAACAGATGTATCCTCACCAGTTTTTGATGTAATATATGGCATGCTTAGATGTAAGTTTGAACTGTTTATCATATCAACAGGGCTTGTTTGATGATTCTTGGTGTTAGTAGGCTAGCTACTATACGAGCTATAGTACTTGCAAAACACTCACCAAAGAGAAGCATTGGGGCTGATGAGCTCGTGGTACACTTATACTGATCCGTCGTCAATCGGCCAATAGCCGAAGCTCATAAAATTGTAGGCTTAGCGATCGATCACACAATAGTCGACACAGATACATTCGGCCTCCTTTGGTTTGTAGGAATTCTATAGGATAGGATTTGCAAAGGAAAAATTCCTTTGAAGCACTTTGGTTTGTAGGAATGGATTCCTATTCCTATGTAGGATAGCAATCAATCCTTCACATTTTGGAGGAAAAAAAACATTAGCCTAGACTTAATGAAAAAATTCCTATCCTATGCACCAAATGACATCTCTTCCTCTACAGGAATTGAGATGCATGTCATCTCACTTCCTATGATTTTTACATTCCTATAAAATGTCTATCCTATGAACCAAAGCAGGCCTGAAACAGAGGGAGTACAAATCCTAGGCGGGCTAGTTTGGCCTAGTGGGTTTCAGTGATATGATGTGGTATAGTGCCGTCCAGTCTTCGCGTGTGGTAGCAGTACTGCGGGTACAGTAAGTTTTCTTGAAGAAGCGGAATTCAATGAAGTCATGATGGTTCCTTCGTCCGACCAACTTACAGTGGGAAAGGTTGGGCCTGCGCTACGACCGGGGTGGACCAGGATAATTTTGTGCATGGCAGGTGGACCAAGATGGTCGACGTCCCACATGTCGGTGAATGAAAGTATTCTTTCCGATATAGTGGATGAGCAACGAGTATTCATTTTTTATTTCTTATGAAAGCTATTGTCTCCACTGTTACGACGGAGGAGTGTGAAACACGGCAGCCCAGTGAACTTGGTATGTGCACCACTCCCTCCTTCCTCATGTAATACTACCATAGTGTTGACTATAAGGTTACAACTTTTTCTCACTTTCTCTCTATCTATTTCCTCTCAAAGGTTTTTTACCTTTCTTTTTTTAGACACAATTGTTTTTTATGCCTATTTTTATAGAATTAGTTTTTTATACCTAGGAGCACGTGTAGAGACGGGCTCCTGCAGATCCCACTCCTTGACTTTGCCAATGCATCTCTCTCCTCCACATAAGCAGGATTAGGGAATGTACAATGGTTCTATTGTAGGGATGCCACATAGTGTAGGTGCATCTAGTGCCACCCCTAGTTGGTTTTGGAGTATTGACGACAAACCTGGTTGAGGGACTAATGTGTTTGTGAGAATTGCAGGATAACACAGGTAGTAGTCCCTCATTGATTCGGTTTACCTACCGAAGATGACCCCTAAAAATGTGTGGAGACATTGAAGACAATTGTGGTATGTGAAGATATTCACATTGAAAACTATGACATGAGAAGACATTGCATGAAGACTTTGGAGCACGAAGACATAGTTGTTTCGTAGTTTCATCTTCTTCTTTGTTGAGTCATAGGAACCAACGTACTATTAAGTGGGGTCCAAGTGAACATAATCAGAATGACTAAAGTGATGCTCAACCAAATCCTAAGTCTTCGAGTGAAGACAATGAGAGCAAATCTTATCCAGAGTTGGATAAGTCAGCTTTACTTGTAGCCCAAGTTAAGCTGTCGCGTGTGTTTGAAATCTGACCGTTGGAACACGTGTCAGTTCCTTAGTGACCTAGGGTCATTTCGGACAAATCAGGTCGGGTTGCCTAGTGGCTATAAATAGCCCACCCCTACACCATAAATTGGTGGCTACTCAGAGTTAGTGCACGGCTTTTGTCGTTTGAGAGCAACCCACCTCCGAAGCCTTTGAGAGAGAAATCCTTGCGAGGACAAAGCCCTAAACACCCAGAGCTGGATAAGTCTTCCTGTCTATGTGATCTGAAGACTTGTTACACTTGAGGACTGTGAATCCTCCAGCCGGTTAGGCGTCGCGTTCTGAGCATCCAAGAGTCATTGTGGATCGCCGGTGAACGAAGTTTGTGAAGGTTTGGAAGTCTACCTTGAAGACTTACCTGAGTGATTGGACGAGGACCGTGTGTCCTTAGCTCAAGGGGAATAAGGTGAAGACACTGTCTTCTGAGTTAAATCTCAGCCTCCCTAACCAGACGTACAGTTGTCACAGCAACTGGAACTGGTCCAACAAATCATTGTCTTCAATAAGCAACTGGTTCTATCCATCCCTTCTCTTTATTTACAGTTGGTACTTGTGAAGTCATTGTTTGTTTGCATTATCTGTTTCTCTTCACTGTGTGACTGTTTGTTCTGATTGGCTTCATACTATCTTCCATCCTGATCCATACTGCCTAGTTGCTATTAGTCTTCGTGCTTTCATTTAATTGTATACTTGACTATGGCTTGCCTAGTGTAGTCTATCTTCCGCTGCATGTTTATAGGTTCATTTCTATCGTTTGTCTTCGGAACATCCAGGTTTTGAAGACTTTCATAAAAATCACCTATTCACCCCCCCCCCCTCTAGTCGATAACTAGCACTTTCAATTGGTATCAGAGCAAGGTGCTCCCTTGTGCTGTGTGATTCGGTTTAACCACCTGGAGTTTTAGCTATGTCGACTGTAGGGATAATGAAAGTCTCCCCTGCATGCCCTGTCTTCGATGGCACTGATTATCCCAAATGGAAGACTATGATGAGGAAGCGACTCCTTGCAATGGACAGTGAGCTATGGACGGTCACAGAGATTGGCCTCACCGACTTATGCAAGATGGCGGATGCCGAAGACATTCAGAAGTTCACTCTGCTGGATATCAAGGCGAAGGACATTATATGCTCCTCTCTGTCCAGAGATGAGTTCAGGCGCACCATGCATCTCTGCAATGCAAAGCTTATATGGGATCGGATATCTGATGTTTACGAAGGTCATCGGACACGCCAGGATCCCTGGTTCCTCGACTTCATGGAGTCACTTAAAACAATGTCTCCTGAACCCGAGCCATCCTCTACCACCTATTGCCTCATGGCACGTGGTGCCAAGGGTATGACACCAGCTGCTTCAGAATGGATTATCGATAGTGGATGCACTAATCATATGACTGGTGATCAAAGTCTTCTCATGGACTCAACCTTATGTCCATCTGAGAAGAGTCACACTGGTAAAAGCAAGGTATTGGGTCTAGGTAGAGTTGCAATCTCAAAGGATCAGCACATGGATAAAGTGATGCTTGTTGAATCCCTTGGCTTCAACTTAATGTCTGTCTTAATGCTTTGCGATTTGAACATGATTGTGATATTTGGAAAATATCGTTGCCTTGTTCTAATGGAATCTGACAAGTCTCTAGTCTTTGATGGGTATCGAAAAGATGATTTGTACATGGTAGATTTCTCAGCAGGACCACAGCTTGTCGTATGTCTTCTTGCAAAAGCTTCAGAGTGTTGGCTCTGGCATCGGAGGCTAGGGCATGCTGGCATGAGGAACTTGCATACTCTCGCAAAGAAGAAGCATGTCAAAGGCATCGAGGGCGTCGAGTTCAAGAAGGATCACTTATGTGGTGCCTGCGAAGCTGGAAAGATGACGAGGGCCAAGCATCCCTCGAAGACAATCATGACAACGACTCAACCCTTTGAACTGCTACACATGGACCTCTTCGGCCCTACTCACTACTCTACGCTAGCTACTACTGCTTGTCTCTATGGCTTCGTCATTGTTGATGATTATTCAAGATATACATGGGTACACATAATCCTCTACAAGACTGAAGTGCAGGATGTCTTCAGACGCTTCGCCAATCGAGCCATGAACAACTATGGCGTCAAGATCAAGCACATCATAAGTGACAATGGCACAGAATTCAAGAACACCAGTCTTGACACTTATCTTGACACCTTGGGTATCACTCATGAGTTCTCAGCTCCATACACGCCGCAGCAGAATGGCATCGTGGAACGCAAGAACAGAACACTCATTGAGATGGCAAGAATGATGCTTGATGAATATAAAACCCCAAGAAAGTTCTGGCCCAAAGCCATTGATACTGCCTGCCATGTCATCAACCATGTTTATCTTCACAAGCTTCTAAAGAAGACATCCTATGAACTCCTTACTGGTAAGAAGCCAAATGTCAGTTACTTCGGAGTATTTGGTGCTAGGTGCTGGATTAAGGATCCACATCACACTTCAAAATTTGCACCGAAAGCACATGAAGGTTTTATGCTTGTTTACGGAAAGGATTCGCACTCCTACAGAGTCTTCAACCTCTTTCACTATAAAGTGGTTGAAACTGTGGATGTGCGGTTCGATGAGACTAACGGCTCGCAAAGAGAGCACCTGCAAAATGTGCTAGATGAAATTCCACCTAGTGAATCCATCAAGCTTATGGGCACTGGAGAAATCATACCGTCTGAAGTTTAGGCTGAAGAAGAGCTTACCATCTCTACACCTAATCAACCTAAAGATAATGCTCAACCTGAAGACAATGCTCAACCTGAAGACAATCCTCTTAATGATGACAATGATCGGCAAGGGCAAAATCTTCGTCCAGCTCATCCTCGTGTTGCAAATGAAGTACAGATTGAGAAGATAATTAATAGCATCAATGCACCTAGTCCACTCACTCGTTCAAGGGCAACACAACTAGTAAATTTCTGTGGGCACTTTGCATTTGTCTCAATATCTGAACCCAAGAAAGTTGATGAAGCCTTCATGGAACCTGAATGGATTCAAGCTATGCAAGAAGAGCTTCAACAGTTCAAGCTGAATAATGTATGGGAACTGGTCAAGCGTCCTGATCCTCATAAACACAATATCATAGGCACTAAATGGATGTATCGCAACAAGCAAGATGAGCATGGTCAAGTTGTCAGAAACAAGGCTCGCCTCGTTGCTCAAGGATACACTCAAGTTGAAGGAATTGACTTCGATGAAACATTTGCTCCCGTGTCTAGGCTCGAAGCCATTCGCATACTGCTAGCCTACGCAAATCATCATAACATCCTTCTGTATCAAATGGATGTGAAGAGTGCCTTTCTCAATGGCAAGATTGAAGAAGAAGTGTATGTTGCACAACCGCCTGGTTTTGAAGATCCAAAGCACCCTGACATGGTATACAAGCTGATGAGGGCATTCCAGTACCTCCTATTGTTCCCATGAAGAAGGAGGTGAAGCCCAACTTTAGGACTCCACCAAGTTAGAGGTGTGCCAAGGGGATCACCGAACCATGATAATTCGGCCGATTGCATTTTTAGTTATTTATTTTATTCCAGGCCATGTTATGGGTCAATTAGAATATTTTTTTATGTGTCTCGGTTTGGGCCTGTCCAACCAACTTGGTTTCTGGTCTCCTATATAAAGGACCCATCTTCTAAGGTTTAGGGGGACTTTCTTTTCAGAGTTTAGTTTTTGAGTTGTGTCTCAGGGTGAAGCATCCCTCCGGGGACGGCGCCGCCGCATATCCAGATTGAATAAAGTTGCGTGAAGGTTCTTGTGTGCATCAAGAATTATCAGGCTGAGGTTTGAGGCGTCTTGATCATCATCACGTTGCTTGCTGGATTCGTTCCTCTTCTTCAGGTTGTGTTCATCACGTGATTGGAAGATTAGCTATTTGTTGATTCGCCGTGAAAGATCAGGCAAAATTCTATGGATCATCACGTTGATCCTTATCATGTGGTATCAGATTTCTGGGTTGCTCACGGCGAGTTTTTGTTGATCGATCTCTGAATTGCTGTAGCGGCAGGCCATCAGAGGCATTCCACCATTTTTCTGTTTATCGGGCAGATTGGAATACCCTGCGTGATCGGCATACCAAGCAAGAACGGAAAGAAGAAGAAAAGAACTCATGCAGATCGGATTTGATTTGTTGGCTCAGATTCTGGTACGTGCTAGTCCTTCGTCTTCATGTTATTAGCAAGGGCAAGAAATGGTCTGTTTTCACGTGGGGTCTGTTCGCAACAGCAAATACATATTTGGTGCACCTCTAATTTTGAGATCTCTTTCTTCCTTGTGTACGAGATCAAAGGAAAGAGATCGTTGTTGTGTGCACATTGGACCAGATTGTTTTGGCAAGTTGTGTTTGGTTTTTTGGTACGTAATTATCTTGGTTGGCTTTGCAACTAAAAAAATAGGCAACCATTGGATCGGTGTTATTAGCGCGTGAGACTTCTGCTACTATTTTCGATCCACCGGAAAAAAGGACTGTTCGCTGGTTCAGCTTTGGTTCCATCTGTTTCGCACGCCCTCAGACATTGTCTGCTCTCCTGCGTGTAGCTTGTACCTCTGTAGCTATCGCCTGTAACACACTGTCTGCCTGTCCATTATATTAATCCAAGATGTACAGTTATTTTGATGGCTACAAATCCTGTTATGAGGCGTCAGTAACGTCACATGGTTTTCTCACCTTCGAGAGTAAAAGGGATGATTTTCCACCCGCGCGTTCACCGCAACCTATATGGAAGACTGGCATGAGTGATTTGCCAGCCGCGAGTCCACCGCGACGAGGTTTTATGCCACGACGACGGGTTTGTTTTGAGGCCAATTCTGATCATTTTGAGGAGAAGAGTTTACCACGAGCTATTCGGTTGGATGAGGCAAAGCAAGCTGAGAGGAAAGTTTCTGAGGACAGAGTGTTTGTTTCGGAGGTTGTTGTCAACAAGGCAGCGACGAGCATGACTCCTTCACAAGAGAAGAAGGCTGATGTTGACTCGGATGTGGTGGATGAAGTTGTACCACTGAGTGGGCTGAATATGCAACTCAAGCGGGTACATGGTGATACTTGCATGACAGTTGATAGAGGCCAGCGTTGGAATTTGTTTCAGGCGCAGTGCATGATCAAGGGAAAAGCATGTAAGTTGATTATCGATGGTGGTAGCTGTACCAATGGCATAAGCAAGGTAATGGTGGCAACTTTGGGTTCGTCCACTTGGCGTATTCCTGAACCTAAGCATCTAGAGTGGTTGAATAGTTGTGGTATGCTGAAGGTTACACACAAGGTGCGTGTGCCATTTACAGTTGGTGAGTACGCTGATGAGGTGGAGTGCGATGTGTTGCCATTGGAGGTGTGTGGATTGCTACTTGGGCGTCCATGGCAGTATGATCACAATGTTATCCATGCTGGGAGAGCAAATACATATACATTTTTGCATGATGGCAAACAACAGACGTTGAAGCCTATGACAGATGATCAGATCAAATCTGATGTGGTGTTAGTGGTGCGCAAGGAGAAAACGCACAAGGACAAACCACAACAGAGGATAGTTCACCTTCAAAAAGACGGGCATGATGCAAAGAGTGTCAGTACTAATATTGCTTCAGTTGTGCTTGTAGATGACAAGCCAGTTGTGCCTGTTGGTGACAAGCCGGTTGATGTCAGACCTCTTAGTGGTGAACTTATGAATGTTGCAGCTAGTCATACACTTCCGGTTTGTGTCGACAAAGGCGTTCAAACCGATGATAGTTGTGCTGCACGTGTCTCTGTGCATACGAGGGAGCGGGTAGTAGACCGCATGTTTGTTGGATCGGTTGTGCGGAGATTTGTTGGAGCGGTTGTGTGTATCCACACAGGCAAAGATGGGCGTGTTCATCAATTATGTGGCCCAGGTATTTCTCCTGTTTTGTGCGGTGGTGCAAAGAAGGTCCACGTTCAGCAACGACAAGCTTCACTGCGTGTGGAGAAGAAGAAGGTGGTGGCGCATAAGTCCAGGCTTCTGTGGCGACGGAAGGAGGCGCCCACTGATGTGACAAGTCCAGCTAGCCGAGAGAGAGGAGGTGGTATGGCAGGCCGGCAAGACTTGCAGATGGCGACAAAGCGTGGTGATGTTGTTGTTTTGACGCCACCCATTGGAGAAGACCCTCCAGCGTTGAGGACAACGCCTTTTCAAGGCGGGGATGATGATGAGGGCATTCCAGTACCTCCTATTGTTCCCATGAAGAAGGAGGTGAAGCCCAACTTCAGGACTCCAGCAAGTTAGAGGTGTGCCAAGGGGATCACCGAACCATGATAATTCGGCCGATTGCATTTTTAGTTATTTAATTTATTCCAGGCCATGTGTCGGGTAGTAGGTGCGACATATGCCAACGGGTGGCTTATCATTGTGGGAGCCAGTAAGACATCGCCGGTGCCTGGAAATGGGATGAGGCGAAGACATGCACGCCGGCGGATCTTACCCAGCTTCGGGGCTCTCTGGGGAGATAACACCCCTACTGCTGCTCTGCGGGGTCTCCGCATGATCACTAAAAGGACAAGTAACTACACAATGCTCCTTGAGCTGTTCGGTGGGAGGAGGAAGAAGGGTCGGCTGGCCTGCTTCTTCTCCTCATGAGGTGTCTAAAACTAGCTGGGGGTCGAACCCTTTGCATGGGCGCCCCGGGGGGTTTATATAGGCCTACTCCCCGAGGGTACAATGGTAATCCGGCTGGGCGCGGGGCCCAGCCGTCTGTGACTATGCTCACCGGCTTCTGCGCCGGCCGCAGGGGCCCGCCGACTGGTGGGTCCCGCCGGCTACCGGCCCCTTGGTCGACAGGCAGGCCCCACTGTCCAGGACTTGGTCGGCGGCTGGTCACTGTTGCCCTATCTTGGTGACGTGGGCTTCGTCGTGGTAGGCGTGGCTACAGTACCGCCGCCCGGTGGGCAATTGCTGTAGCCTCACCGCGTCTTGTCTCCTTAATGGGGCGTCTCCTTCGAGGAAGGCGGCAAGCCGGCTGCAGGGAGCCGGCTCTGTCTTGGGCCGGCTAGGGGAGGCATGGCCGCCTTCGGGTGTCTCTCTGCCCGAAGGGGCCCACCGCCCATGGGCCGTACTGGCAGTCCATCGTGGATGACCTCAGGGTCAACATGGCAACAGTGCTGCGCCGGACGGGTCATGGCTACCCGTACGGCGCACTATGCCGGTCGTGCTCCGGGATTTGGGGGTGGCAGGCTTCACTGTAGCCACGCCCCGTCACACCGCCGTTTGGTGGATGCAAACTTTGAGGGTACGGTCTCGACCGCTTGGTGGGAGCCGGCTTCTTGGAGTCGGCCTTCTCGTGGCCGGCTTCTCGAAGCCGGGCCTCCTGTGGCCTCCTTTGCGAGGGCTAAAGTCGGGCCACCTTCCGACAACCGGCCCGGGAGACGGCCAGCAAGGGGAAGGCAGCCCCACGTCTTGGGTTCTTGAGAGCCGGACGGGCTCGTAATTTTTTCAGAAGGGCCAGGGGAAGCCGGCTTGGCTGCCCATGGCTATTTACTCTGACAGTAGTCCCCGAAGCTGATCAAGCTTCGAGCCGGACAAAGGAGCGAGAAGCTTGGTCAGCTTCCTACCCTAAGGAGCCGGCTTTGCTGGTGTATGCCGATTCCGAAGAGCTCTGTGTCTTGCAGGTGGGAAAGTGGTTGACCCGCGTGCTGACCGCGGGCCCTCCCGCGGGCCACGTGGCAGCGAAACCCTGCTAGTGCACGCGCGCGACGGGACGCAGCCGCAGGCCCGGGCCCGCCACTCCTAGGCCTCGGCCCAAGCGCTGATCTTCTGCGGCCCAGGTGGACGGCTTGCCTCCCCATGGCGATTTTATTTCGCCGTTAGGGCGCAATAAACGCGGGACGTGGGGGAGTGGGCACGGTCGTTCCCCACGTTTCCCCGTGCCACGCCTCCTCGGCTCCGCCACGCGAGCCTATAAGTAGGGGGAGGGGGAGAGACAGAGGTTCGCACGCTCTCTCTCACTCCGCCCCTCCTCGTCTTCCTTTCTTCCTCTCGTTGCCGCCGCAGCTTCCCATCTCAGCGCTGCCGTGCCGCCACATCGTCTCGCTCCCATGGCGCTGTCGAGCTCGTGGGACGGCTCCAACGTCCATGAGGACCACATTGAGTTCCTCCGCCTGACTCGGCGCCTGCCCGACGCCAACCTCGTGCGGGTCCGCCTGGCGCCGGAGGAGGAGATCTCGCCGGCACCGGAGGAGGGCGAGCGGGTCGTCTTCCGCTCGCACTTCTTGCGCGGCTTCGGCCTTCCGGTGAGCGGGTTCCTGCGCTCCTTCCTCGAATTCTACAATCTTCAGCCGCATCACCTCACGCCTAACGCGGTGATGCTGCTGTCGGCCTTCATCTCTCTCTGCGAAGGTTTCTTGGGGGTGCTCCCCACGCTGGAGCTCTAGGGGGAATTCTTCCAGAGCAAACTCGGCACCGTCGTCGCAGGCGTGCCCGCCCCCTGTGGGACCTACGTCGCCATGAGGAGGTCGGGCGAGAACAATCCGTTCCCGTCCATCCCACTGATCCAGTCGGTGAAGCTCTGGCAGAAGTCGTACTTCTACGTGAAGAACATCGCCCGGCAAGGAGACCACGTCAACTTGCCGGCTTACGTAGCCGGCCGCCAGCTAGGAGGCAACCCTCATGGAGTTTCCGGTCCAGGTCACTGTCTCAGGCCGGGAACGTAGCTGTCTCCCGGCTTCGGGTGATGATCCAGTCAGAAGGCCTGACCGGAGCTGACTTGATGGCCGCCTTCGTGGAGCGCCGGCTACTTCCTCTCCAAAGCCGGCCCCACATGATGTGTCAGATGAGCGGCCGCTTCGACCCAAGCCGGTTGAGCACCAGGGAGATGCCTCATGCGGAGGTGTCGTACATGGTGAATCATATCTCCAATTGCAAGCTCGCCGAGGACTGGCGATACGGCAAGGCGCCGTATTCTCTCGCCGACCCTCCGCCCGCGGTAAGCTTTCCTCTCTTTCTTCTTTTTGTTGGTAGCCGGCCTCAGGATGGCCGGCTTCTGATCAGTCGGTTCTCTTTAGCAGAACCCCCTCCTTCCGCCGTCGACCGGGGCAGCAGGGATAGAACGCCAGTACGTCCCCGACCGCACGGTGGATGACGTCGATGACCCGGATTTGGGAGCGGCCGCCATGGAAGACACCATCGTGGGGGAAAACGACGAGCCCGGAGGCACAGGGCTTACTGCCGGCTTCGAGGACTGGCCGGATGATGCCGAAGTCAAAGTCGCCCCGCGTCGCCAGCCGGCGCCCGACCACCAAGGCACGGGCTCGTCTACCGCGCCGGCTGTCAGCGGCGGCGCACAGAAGCGCCGGGTCGTGTCAACCCTCTTCGGCAGCCGGCCGAAGAAGTCCAAGGCCTCCACCGCGGCGACCAAACGAGATGAGGCGGCCGCGAAGGCGGCCCGCTTCCGCAAGGTGGTGAAGCAGCCTCAGGCAGTCTCAGCGTAAGTCGTCGATTGCTTGGACGCATGCTTTTCATTGTTCTTCTTCTGTTGAACACTCTTCCTAACCTTTCCCCGCTCGCTGGATAGGGCGCCGCTTTCCCTTGAGCAGGGTCCGGGCGGCTCCGTAGTTGGGCCGACTGGAGGGTCTTCAGGCTCCCGCCGTGTGGACCCTCGCGCCGACCTCAGGGAGGCCACGGAGCGGAACGCCCGTGAGGCGCGGGAGGAGCGGGAGGCGGCGGAATGAGAGGCCGCCCAGGCGGCGAAGGAGCAGGCCGACGCGGCAGCCAAGGCCCAGGCGGAGGCGGCGGTCGCGGAGACGGAGGCGGAGGGTGCGCGTAACCAGCCTCCGCTGCTCGCCATTCCCCTCCGAGCCGTGGCCCCTGACACCCCATTGCCCCTGGCGGAGGAAATCGGCCAAGACCCGCCGCTGATGGAGAGGAGGGAGGACCCCGCGGTCTTCGCGGAGAGAATGCCGCCGGCAGCGCCAACTGGAGCAGGCCAAGGCGGCCAATCGTCAGCGGCGCCAGAGGAGCCGGCCGGGGGTGAGCCGGAGGTCGGAGCCGGCCTCGAGGTGCAGCCGGTAACGCGTTGGCACGCAGGGGGAGGCGCCGCTGCGCCGGAGTCGCGCCGAGTTGCGGGCGCCGGCCAGTCGGCGGAGGCCCTGGAGGCGGCCAGCACGGCCACGTCCGAGTGGACTCCCAACGGGGGGACTGGCGAGCTAAACGTGGCGGCCTAAGAGGTCCGGAGCCGGCTTCAAGCTCAGGCCGCCTTGCTGCAGCAGTACACCCAGGAGTTCCTTTCGACGCGGGCCGCCATCTGGGTGAGTCTTTTATCCTTGGTCGCTTCGTTCTCTTGATTTCTTCCATGGCGGCGCGTTAGCGCACCCACTGGGTGTAGTCCCCGAGATTCGGGCCGACTGCTGAGCAGTCGGGTCGGATCTTCCTTGACGACTACCTTATTCTCGCCTCTTGTCTGATCTTCCAGGAGTATCATAACTCCCGTGCTGCTGCCTTCAACTCCCAGGCTCAGGAGTTGGGTCGAAAGACCGAAGACCTGATCAACAGCCGAAGTAAGTGCTTGATCTTGTTTGTCTCCTGTGGGGGCGCGTCAGTGCACCCACTGGGTGTAGTCCCCGAGATTCGGGCAGACTGCTGAGCAGTCGGGTCGGATCTTCCTTGACGACTTTTTCCTCATTGGTTTTCTCTTTTGTCTTTCATGCTTTCAGGGGCCAACGCCGACTTGAGGAGGGAGCTCATCGAAGTGCAGACCGCCCTTCGCACCAAGGATGCTGAGTACGCTGCCTTGGTCCAGGAGCGTGACCGTCTGGCCAAGAAGCTGGCTGACCAGGAGGAGAGCCACAAGGCGTCCCTGAAGAAAGCACAGGATAGCGAAGCCGCCCTGAAGGCAGAGTTCGAGACCGAGGCGGCGAGCTGGGCTGAGACCCGGCAAGCGCTGACCGAAGGCTTCGGCCGCATCGAGGACTTGATCGACGGTAAGCCGCCTTCCTCGCTCCTCTCCTGCCCCCGGCCGCCTGGTTTTTGCTCTGACTTGTGCTGCTTCTTGTTCTCTGCGCAGACTACTTTCCCGGCTACTCCGTCTTCGCCACCCAAACCATCGAGGCCCATCGCGAGGCGCGCCGTCAGGCGGGGGTCAACATCGCGCCGGACGCGAATCGGACGCTTGAGGAGCAGCTCTTGGCGGTGCAAGCGCGGCTGCAGCCGGTTCACCGGATGCTTCACCGCCTCCAACGTGCCGGAGCGCAGGTGTTGGCCGCCCTCTGGCCCGGCGAGATGATCCCCCGCACCCCGAGCCGGACGGCCGACTAGCTGGAGGTTGCAGTCGGTTGCTTTGAAGCTTGGAAGGCGGCAGCGGCAGCGGCCCGGCTTGGAGCCGGGCGGGCGTTGGAGTTCGTCTGAGCCTGGTACCCAGGGCTGAACCTGGACCAGCTGCGCACTTGGCGGCTGGAGGCCGATGCGGAGCTGGAGGAGGTGCGGCCGGCTATCGCTCAGCGTGCATCTACGATCGCCGAGTGCACCGACATCAGCGTTTTTGCGCCTGAAATCAACGATGACAGCGTCACCCAGCCGGAGGAGTGGTTCGGGCTGAACCCGGCGTTGGGAGAGGACTCAGCAGAGGAGATCGCCTCCAGCAACGAAGGCGAAGACGACGAAGAAGAGGACGATGGAGACGTCGAGCCGGCCAGTGGAACAACCGGCCGGCCTCAGGCTGACCGTGCCTCCAGCAACGAGGCGCGCAGAAGCGCGCCCTCTGTGGGAGGTGGTGATCAAGCCGAGGTTCGCCAGCCGGCCACTCCTTCAGCCGGCACAACCGTCTCCACCGATCAGCCCGGCTCGTCGGTCGCTCCACCGGCTTAACCTGCCGTCCTTCTTTTTCCTACTTGTTGCCTTTTGAACAATCTTTATTAAGCTTTCGCAGTTCCACCCACTGAGGGTGTATTCAAACTATGTTGAATGCTGGCCTCTTGGAGGTCTTTTATGTAAATATTATTGTGTGCGTGTTTGGTGTCCATTCGAGTATGCTTTTTATCCTTAGGCTTTTTCCTTTGCCGCCTTCCCTCTTTGGGGAGGCAAGTACTCGAGCTTTCTTGGATTGAAGTGAAGTGAATGGAAACCGGCCGACCGGCTATGCTGGTAGTCGGTCGGCAGTAGGAGGCAAACCGGCTTTCGTTATATTAGTCCGTTAGTCCCTAGCCATTTTTCGTGTGGGCATCCTTTCCTGCTTTTGACTCTTGCCAGCCGGACAGCCGGTTCTTCGAACTGCGACTTTGGCAAGAGCTAAGCTTGGGTGTCGGCACACTACTTGTCTGACCGCAGGTAGGACTTCTAATATAACTCCAGTCGGCCAGTCCCCGGGCCGACTAGTCGAACCCGGTGCCGGACGGAACAAGTAAATGAAATGACAAGGTCATAAGCATGATACTCTTCATTCATAGATAGAAGATGGCAGTCCCCGAGCCCTCCTCGGGGGGGCCTATTGTCTCATACTTAGTACAAAAGTTAGCGTGATACATACTGCATTTCAGCTGTAAAATCTTCGAAGGAGGTTGGCGTTCCATGGCCGTTCCGACTCCTTGCCGGAGTCGTCTCTCTTGCATGCCTTGGGCTTCTGTGCATCGATTAGATAGTAGGAGTCGTTGCCTAAAGCTCTGCTGATGACGAAGGGGCCCTCCCAAGGGGCCGAGAGCTTATGCTGGCCGGCTGTTCGCTCGATCAGTCGGAGCACAAGGTCGCCCTCTTGGAAGGATCTTGGTCTGACCTTCCGACTGTGGTAGCGGTGCAAACCCTGCTGGTAGATGGCAGACCGGCTGAGGGCTAACAGCCGGCCTTCTTCCAGCAGGTCGACGCCGTCTTCTCGTGCTTCCTTGGCCCCCGCCTCTGTGTACATGGTTACCCGGGGCGAGTCGAACTCGATGTCGGTTGGGATGATCGCCTCGGCACCGTACACGAGGAAGAAAGGAGTGAAGCTGGTTGACTTGTTTGGGGTAGTGCGCAGACTCCAGAGGACAGCCGGTAGCTCATCGAGCCAACAGCCGGCTGAACGCTCCAGTGGTACGACCAGTCGGGGCTTGATGCCGGACAGGATGAGGCCGTTGGCTCGCTCGACTTGGCCGTTTGACTGCGGGTGGGCGACGGACGCTAAGTCCAGCCGGATACCTTGCGTTGCGCAGAAACGTGCCAAGGCTCCTTTGGCAAAATTTGTGCCATTGTCAGTGATGATGCTGTGTGGCACGCCTTACCGAGTTGTTATATCTGCGATGAATGTCACGGCAGTCGGCCAATTCAGCCTCTTGATCGGCTTTGCCTCAATCCACTTGGTGAATTTGTCCACGGTGACAAGCAAATGCATCATGCCGCCGCGCGCCGTCTTGAATGGGCCCACCATGTCCAGTCCCCAAACGGCGAAGGGCCAGGTGAGGGGAATGGTCTTGAGTGCCAAAGCCGGCATGTGTTGCTTGGAGCTGAAGAGTTGGCACCCTTTGCAATGTTTAACCAATTCCTTGGCGTCGTCCAAAGCAGTCGGCCAAAAGAAACCATGGCGGAAAGCTTTGGCGACGAGTGATCTTGAGGCCGCATGGTGGCCGCATTCTCCTTGGTGGATGTCTCTGAGGATTGCAATGCCCTTCTCTTGCTCGACGCACCGTTGGAGGACTCCAATGACACTGCGCTTGACAAGCTCTCTGTTAACGATTGTGTATGCTCTGGCTCGATGTTGGACTTGTCCTGCCTCTGTTTTGTCAGCCGGCAGATCCTGGTTTACTAGGAAGTTGAGGATGGACTGAGCCCATGATGGAGCCACGACTTCTCCTATTGCCAATGTGGCTACTGCCACCAAGGTGGGTGGGCTGAGTGGGGAAATGCTAGAGTCGGCCGCCGGCTGTTGTGTTGGTGCAGTCCCCGGGCCGACTACCGCAGCCCCCGAGCCGGGTGTGGCAGTCCACGGATCGGGCGTAACTGCGGAAGTCCCCAAGCCGCCTGCTTGGTTCTTCGAGCCGGACCCGGCCGCGTCGGGGTCAGGCGGTACGAAGATGGAATCGGACTCTGGAGACGGCTTGAGGAGGCGTTGTAGAGCGACGCCGGTTGGTATTGCTTGCCGTGTGGAGCCTATTCGAGCCAGGGCATCGGCTGGCTCGTTGTCGGCTCGCGATACGTGGAGGAACTCGCATCCTTCAAAGTATCCACTGAGTTGCTGAACCAGGAAGCGGTAGCTTGCCATATTTTCGTCCTCGGCGTCCCAGTCGCCGGATGATTGCTGAACCACCAAGTCCGAGTTGCCATAACATAGGATCCGGCAGATGCCGAGTTCCTTGGCAAGCCGGAGCCCATGTATGAGCGCCTCATACTCGGCTACATTGTTGGAGGCAGCAAAGTGAATCTGCAGCGTGTATCTGAGCCTGTCGCCCTTGGGAGAGGTAAGGACAACGCCGGCTCCCAAGCTGGTGCGCATCTTGGACCCGTCGAAGTGCATGCCCCAATGGGTGGAGTCGGGAGCTGGTGGCAGGTACTGGGTCTCGGCCCAGTCGACGAGGAAGTCGGCCAGTGCTTGGGACTTGATGGCGGTGCGGGGCTGGTAGAAGATCGTGTAAGGGGCCAGCTCGATGGCCCATTTCGCCACCCGGCCGGATGCATCCCGGCTGCCTATGATCTCGGCCAGCGGGGCGGTGCATACGACCGTGACGGGATGCTCTTGAAAGTAGGGCTTCGGCTTCTTGGCGGTGAAGTACACGCCGTAACACATCTTCTGGTAGTGTGGGTAGTTCTGCTTTGAGGCAGACAGCCCCTCGCTCAAATAGTACACCGGCCTTTGGACCGGCTGGGCTCGGCCCTCTTCTGGGCGTTGGACTATGATAACGGTGCTGACCACCCGACTGGTTGCGGCAATGTAAAGGAGCATGGGCTCTTTCTCAGTCGGCGCCGCTAGGACAGGCGGCGTGGCGAGCATCTTCTTCAGCTCATGAAAAGCTTGGTCGGCCTGGTCGTTCCACTTGAAGTGAGTGCTCTTCTTCATGAGGCGGTAGAGGGGGAGAGCTTTTTCTCCGAGCCGGCTGATGAAGCGGTTTAAGGAGGCCAAGCATCCGGTGAACTTCTGGATGTCTCGAAGCTTGGTGGGGATCGCCATTCTCTCGATGGCCTTGATCTTTACCGAGTTGCATTCGATGCCGCGTTCAAAGACCAGGAAGCCTAGGAGCTGGCCGGCTGGCACTCCGAACACGCATTTCTCGGGGTTGAGCTTGATTTGGAATCGGCGTAAGTTCTCAAATGTTTCTTTGAGGTCTTCCAGCAAGGTGCCGCGCTTCTCCGTCTTCACCACAATGTCGTCTACGTAGACGTGGGCGTTTCTGCCAAGTTGCTTGAGGAGGCACTTCTGCATGCAACGCTGAAAAGTGGCACCGGCATTTCTTAAGCCGAATGTCATAGTCAGGTAGCAGAAGGCTCCAAATGGCATGATGAAGGCGGTCTTCAGGCGGTCATCCAGATCTATCTTTATCTGATGATATCCTGAATAAGCATCCAGGAAACTCAACAGCTCGCATCCGGCCGTGGAGTCTATCACTTGGTCGATCCTCGGCAGGGCAAAGGGATCTTTAGGGCAGGCCTTGTTGAGGCTTGTGTAGTCTATACACATGCGCCACTTGTTGTTCTTCTTTAGCACGAGGACCGGGTTGGCGAGCCATTCTGGAAAGAAGACTTCCATAATGAAGCCGGCTGCCAGAAGCCGGGCTATCTCCTCCCCTACAATCCTTCTCTTTTCCTCTGATAGTCGGCGGAGGGGCTGCTTGACTGGTTTTGCGTCTTCTCGGACGTGTAGTTTGTGCTTGGCAAATTCCTTCAGAACACCCGGCATGTCCTTGGGGGACCATGCAAAGATGTCCCGATTCTCACGGAGGAAATCGGTGAGCTCGCCTTCCTATTTGCTGTTCAGGCTTGCCCCGATGACGGCAAACCTCTCGGGGTGCTCGGGGTCAAGGGGTATCTTCTTGGTTTCTTTAGCCGGCTGGAAAGATCCTTGGGCATCATACTCCTTGGGGTCGGGGGACAGATTCGGCTGCTTGCCGGCCAGGGCCACGACCCGGTCCAACATCTTCTTCTCTTCGGCAATCACAAGGGACTCGGCCAGCCGGCTGCTGGCGGCCACGCACTCGGAGGACTTCTTGTAATCGCCGGCTATGGTGATGATGCCCTTGGAACTCGGTATCTTCATCTTGAGGTATGCATAGTGGGGAACTGCCATGAACCTGGCCAAGGCGGGTCGGCCAAGCAACGCATGGTAGGGGCTCTCCAGGTCCACCACTTCAAACCAGATTGCTTCTCGGCGGAAATGGTCCTTGTCCCCAAAGAGCACATCAATCTTGATCTTGCCGATGGGGGCGCAGGACAAGCCGGGTACGATGCCATGGAACACTGTCCGAGTAGGCATGAGTTGCTTCATCTTGACATTTAGCTTCTCCAAGGTGTCACGGTACAAGATGTTGATGCTGCTCCCGCCGTCTATCAGCACGCGGGAGAAGCCGGCGGTGCATCTGTCCGTCGCGAGGGTGGCTTCCAGGACCAACGCATAAGAGCCAGGAGATGGCATCACCTCTGGGTGGTCGGCCCGGCTCCAGCTGATGGGTTTTTCTGACCAATGCATGTGTCCGGCGGGGTCGGCAGCGACCACGCTGACTTCCTGGTGCCCTCGGCGTTTGCCGCGCCGGTCTTCGAGCTGGCTTGTAAAGACGACGTAGGTCGCTTTCTCGTCGGGGAACTCGTCATGCACGGCTCCGACTGCGGGCCGAGCGGCTGGAGGCGGCGGAGCCGGAGGCGGCGGGCCGGCAGGTGGAGGCGGCACGAGCCCTTCGCCTTTAGAGATTCGGGTGAGCCAATGTCACTTCCGGGTTGTGTGGTTGGACAGCTTCGCGCCGCTGTGGAATTTGCACGGGGCATAGAGGGTTTGCTCATAGGAGAAAGCCGGCTGCCAAGCCGGCCGGCCGCCCTTGGGCTTCTTGGGCGCGGGCCGCCCTTCAGGCGGCGCGTCTTCGACCGTGGCCACCTGCCGACTGGCAGGAGGCGGCGCAGGGCCCTTGCGTTTGTGGTCGTTCGAGTGTGGGCGTCGGCCGGAATCCCCTGCCGGCGTCTTGGGTGCCGGGTTGAGTACTTTCCCGGACGCGTCTACCCGGAGCTCGGTCTTCATCGAAGAATCGGCGCTGGCGTATTTGTCCGCTATGTCCAGAAGCTCGTCGAGGGTAGTCGGCTCGTCGCAGAGGAGCTTATGCTTGAGGAGGGTGCCTTCCTGGCACCCGGCAGTGAAGTACTCTATGGCTTGCACATCGTGCACCCCTTCGCAAGAATTGCGGAGCTCGGCCCAACGCGTGAGGTATTCGCGATTGGACTCGGTTGGGCCCTACACGCACAAGGAGAGCTGCCTGGGCTTAGGAGCCCGCTTGTAGGTGCTGGTGAAGTTGCAGATGAAAGCTTCGGTGAAATCTAGCCAGCTATTGATGCTGAAAGGCTTGAGGCTGTTGATCCAGGTCCACGCCATGCCTTGCAGCATGAGGGGCACGTACTTCACGGCAACGCGCCGGTTGCCGTTGGCTATTCTAACCGCCGTGGAGTAGTCGATCAACCAGTCTTCCGGCTTCACGGAGCCGTTGTATTTGGACGTGTCTCTTGGGAGCGAGAACCCTTTGGGGAAAGGCTCGTCACGGATGCGGGGGCCGAAACAGGGCGGGCCAACATCGTCTTCTTCTCCCAGCGCCAGGGATCGCACCAGGCGGTCGATCCGATGGCGGGCCTCGTTCTCGCCGACTCCTTCGCGACGACCTAGTTGGCCGCTGAGAGTCGGGTGTGCCACAGGCGGCGGAGTGGGATATCTCTCTCCACGTGGTCGAGGCGGAGGCGGGTTGCCCCGCCATTCCACGGCTTGGGGATGGCCTTCTACGTCTTGCTTGATGGAGATTCGGGTCTGGCTTCGGCTGGCCGCCAGCTCTTTCTCGTGCCGCGCGCGGGTGTTGCTTGTAGTCGGTGTCCGGGACGTCGCGTCGTTATCTCGGCGCGGGGGAGGGCTTCCCGCGCGGGCGTCGGCTACGTGTCACCGTGCGGCCGCATCAATCAGCTGTTGGATGCGCCGGGTCATGTGGGGGAGTTCTTCGCCCTCCAATCCGTCCAACTCGTCTACGGCCGCCTGGGCGGCACGCAAGTTCTCGAGTGGAGTGGCGTAGACTGGGCGGTCGACTCCCAGCGTGTCGGCGATGACAGCGCCGCGTTGCTTGACAACACCGGCCTGGCTTGGCCCACCCGAGGCCGGCGTGCCGAAGGCGGCGCGGTCAGCTTCGCGCTGGTAGGCCTCAACGAGGCGTCTCACGGAAGCCAGCCTCCGGCCCTCCGCGAGGAGAGCGAGGCGACGTGCCTCCAGTGCTTCATCGTCGGCATCAGCCGGGAGGGGGATGGACAAGTCGTGGGCCGCCGTGTGCGGGACGTCGTGGGCGCTCTCGTCAGCCGTGCCGCCGTGGCCGATGACCATCACCTCGGTGATGACAGTGTTGCGGCCATCGGTCCGGGGAAGCGGGTCGTTGTAGATTGCGACGTTGGTGGGGAAGGTGTCGAGTGAGGCCGTGTCGGAGTCAACAGGCATCGGGTCGGTGGAGCCAACCGACTCCAAATCCACAGCAGGCTTGCCGGAGACATGGAGCTGGCCGAGGAGGTTGGCAAGGTGGTCAGTGCCCGCATCGGAGGCGAGCTCGTCGGAGATGAGGGTTTCGTCGAGGAGATCGGCGAGGCTGCTCGCCGCGCAGATGCTGGTGACACCTTGCAGCGCGTTGTGGCAAGCGCCATTGGGCGTGCCGGGCTGGCTACGCTCGCTGGGGAGGAAGAGGGTTCCCGTCCAGAACAGGTCTCCGGACGACGGTGCACCTGGCCCCATGGTGGGCGCCAAATGTCGGCTGGTAGGTGCGACATATGCGAACGGGTGGCTTATCATTGTGGGAGCCAGTAAGACATCGCCGGTGCCTGGAAACGGGATGAGGCGAAGACATGCACGTCGGCGGATCTTACCCAGCTTCGGGGCTCTCCGGGGAGATAACGCCCCTACTGCTGCTCTGCGGGGTCTCCGCATGATCACTAAAAGGACAAGTAACTACACAATGCTCCTTGAGCTGTTCGGTGGGAGGAGGAAGAAGGGTCGGCTGGCCTGCTTCTTCTCCTCGTGAGGTGTCTAAAACTAGCTGGGGGTCGAACCCTTTGCATGGGCGCCCCGGGGGGTTTATATAGGCCTACCCCCCGGGGGTACAATGGTAATCCGACTGGGTGCGGGGCCCAGGCGTCTGTGACTACGCTCGTCGGCTTCTGCGCCGGCCGCTGGGGCCCGCCGACTGGTGGGTCCCGCCGGCTGCCGGCCCCTTGGTCGACAGGCAGGCCCCACTGTCCAGGACATGGTCGGCGGCTGGTCACTATTGCCCTATCTTGGTGACGTGGGCTTCGTCGTGGTAGGCCTGGCTACAGTACCACCGCCCGGTGGGCGATTGCTGTAGCCTCACCGCGTCTTATCTCCTTAATGGGGCGTCTCCTTCGAGGAAGGCGGCAAGCCGGCTGCGGGGAGCCGACTCTGTCTTGGGCCGACTAGGGGAGGCATGGCTGCCTTCGGGTGTCTCTCTGCCCGAAGGGGCCCACCGCCCGTGGGCCATACTGGCAGTCCATCGTGGATGACATCAGGGTCAACATGGCAACAGTGTTGCGCCGGACGGGTCATGGCTACCCGTACGGCGCACTGTGCCGGTCGTGCTCCGGGATTTGGGGGTGGCAGGCTTCACTATAGCCACGCCCCGTCACACCGCCGTTTGGTGGATGCAAACTTTGAGGGTACGGTCTCAACCGCTTTGTGGGAGCCGGCTTCTTGGAGTCGGCCTTCTCATGGCCGACTTCTCGAAGCCGGCCCTCCTGTGGCCTCCTTCGCGAGGGCTAAAGTCGGGCCACCTTCCGACAACCGGCCCGGGAGACGGCCAGCAAGGGGAAGGCGGCCCCACGTCTTGGGTTCTTGAGAGCCGGACGGGCTCGTAATTTTTTCAGAAGGGCCAGGGGAAGCCGGCTTGGCTACCCATGGCTATTTACTCCGGCACCATGTTATGGGCCAATTAGAATATTTGTTTATGTGTCTCGGTTTGGGCCTGTCCAACCAACTTGGTTTCTGGTCTCCTATATAAAGGACCCATCTTCTAAGGTTTAGGGGGACTTTCTTTTCAGAGTTTAGTTTTTGAGTTGTGTCTCAGGGTGAAGCATCCCTCCGGGGACGGCGCCGCCGCATATCCAGATTGAATAAAGTTGCGTGAAGGTTCTTGTGTGCATCAAGAATTATCAGGCTGAGGTTTGAGGCGTGTTGATCATCATCACGTTGCTTGCTGGATTCGTTCCTCTTCTTCAGGTTGTGTTCATCATGTGATTGGAAGATTAGCTATTTGTTGATTCGCCGTGAAAGATCGGGCAAAATACTACGGATCATCACGTTGATCCTTATCACAAGCTCAATAAGGCACTGTATGGCCTCAAACAAGCCCCTCGCGCTTGGTATGACACACTCAAAGACTCCCTGAAGAGCAAAGGCTTCAAACCTGGTTCCCTGGATCCCACACTCTTCACGAAGACATATGATGGTGAACTGTTTATGTGCCAAATATATGTGGATGACATTATCTTCGGCTGCACTAATCAAAAATACAGTGATGAGTTTGGACACATGATGCAAGAGCAATATCAGATGTCCATGATGGGTGAGCTGAAGTTCTTCCTTGATCTTCAAATACGGCAGCAACGCAACGGCATCTTCATATCTCAAGAGAAATACCACAAAGACTGCCTGAAGAAGCTTCGAATGCAAGACTGCAAAGGTTATACGACGCCAATGCCAACCAAAAGTCATCTGGGTCCTGACGCCAATGGTAAAGAGTTCGATCAAAAGGTATACCGCTCCATAATTGGTTCTTTGCTTTATTTATGTGCATCTAGGCCAGATATCATGCTTAGTGTTTGCATGTGTGCCCGATTCCAAGCGGCACCAAAGGAATCGCATCACTTAGCTATGAAGTGAATTCTTCGATATTTGGCTTACACCCCAACACTAGGATTATGGTATCCAAAGGGCTCAGAGTTTGATCTATTTGGATTCTCGGATGCTGAGTATGCTGGTGACAAGGTGGATCGCAAGTCTACATCAGGCACATGTCACTTTCTGGGATGATCACTTGTTTGTTGGTCTTCAAAGAAGCAGAACTGTGTATCTCTCTCCACTGCTGAATTTGAATACATTGCTGCTGGGTCTTGCTGCGCTCAGCTTCTATGAATGAAGCAAACACTCAAAGACTATGGCGTCCATCTGAAGCAAGTGCCACTCTACTGCGACAATGAAAGTGCCATCAAGATTGCCAACAACCCAGTTCAGCACTCGAAGACAAAGCACATTCAGATCCGTTATCACTTTCTTAGAGATCATGTCATGAAGGAAGATATTGATATCATTCACGTCAACACTGAAGAGCAACTGGCAGATATCTTCACAAAGCCCTTTGGTGAGAAAAGGTTTTGCAAGTTGCGGCGTGAGCTAAATATCTTGGAATCCTCAAATGTCATGTGATCAGGCACACATCCTAACACTTATGCATGTTGATGACTTAGATGTGCAACACACGGAGTAACGTATATCTTCAATTAATGAAGACTTACACTCTAAGTGTGAATACATTAACGCGGAATTTCACTTCGGAGTGCCACGATAATTGTGCGCCGTGTCTGGGTCTAATACTTCCTATACGGTGGGTAACGCCACCACCAAACTTTTGCTTGAAGTGTTTTCTGTTGGCGTTACATTTGCAAAATCTTCGCGTTTGGTTTGTCTTCAATATTAACATGACTTCATGTTTATCTTCACTATATTGATTTGGTCTTATTCGGATATATTCGTATATTAGCATTCTGTCCTCTACAGCATTCACTTATAGCTATGTCTTCTTGTTTGAATCTTTTGAACGAAGTGAATGTGATCGGACCCTAACCTCTCTATGCTCCTGTCTCAAATCTATCTGTCCAAATCATATGCATTTTATTGAAACCATCGAATGTCTTCTCTGCGTCCTTGTCAGCAAAAGACAGAGAGACAAACATTAAATCTGATTTAAATGCTCTATCCTTTTTTCCTGAAACCTGGAGAAGCGGGAACGACCACCTGACAATCCAGGCGTGCGTGGGAACATGGAACAACTTCCAATGTGTTGCATGTTTGCCACATGTCCTTCAGATGTGAATCGCCAGGGGCACCTGCGTAATAACGCTATGTTGTCCCTGTCCTTATAAATACACGCCTCACCCCAGTCATTATCTCCTCTTCCACTTCTCCTTCTCGCACAAACCCTAGCGCCACCGCTAGCCCTCGACGACGCCGGCGACAAAGCGCTTAGCTGCCGTGACCTCACCGACGTCGTCCTCACGCCGACTGTGGACATCGTCTTCTCCGCCGTCGCCGTAGCTATCCTCTGTCACCAGGTTAGGGCACGGAAGATCGAACTACTCGACCTCATCTTCTACTCCGTCTAGAAGTTCCTCAAGTGGTAAATAAAAGCTCTTTTTACAGTCCTTTTGATCCGATAGATTCATCCTTCTCAACCACAAGTGGTTTCTGTCCCAACAAATTGAATCTATCCTATTCTGCATCTCATAACATGCCTAGTATGTTCACTTATTCTTAACAAAGTAGTTAGATTCCTCACTTGTACTTATTCTTGGATTCGTACAAATCTGGAACCAACTCTCAACATATGAGTGAATGTCTTCGCACTATGAGGTCAATGTCTTCTAAACTGATTTATCTTCAAAATCTTCAGAGAATGTGTATGACCTCTTCCCCTTCCCTCGCATCTCTAATTCTGTCACAGGTACATATCCGTGGGAGAATCCCTTGGTTCTCATAGTCTGCATTCATTTGCAGAATTCCTACAATGTCACATCAATTCTCCTGAAGCCAGTTCCTGTCTGACCAGCAGACGGAAGCCTTTGCAAGTTCTGAAGCCATTCAGTCTGAACTTCACGACGATAGAAAAATCAGTCAGGAAGGGCGGTAGATAGCGTCGTGAAAACACTGCTAAGGACCTGCCACCGGATCTCTATGAGCTATACAAGTCAAATCCAGAAGAGACCTATGGAGAACGCAAGAACCGAATCCAATGGATTTGAGGACATTGGGCACAGGAATGGTTCAAGTACAAATTTGTCACTGACAAATATGCTAAAAAGAATGCCATCAAGGGCCCCTGGGGAGATATTATATACAAAGGTCTTCAGCCCAAGTTGAAGTTCGAAGCCATTGCTCAAGGCTTCTACCCGCGCATGATCCGTGGACCTCAGCCTGCTAATGTCGACCCATCCTCTCTGTTATGGTGTCGTGAAGACAATCTCTTTAAGCGCAACTTCTAGTTTGCCAAAACTTCTGCGAAAGAGAACAAGAAGTCGCTTGGGTCAGACTTCAACCCCGGTCCCTCTGCTCCTCGTGCCGACGGCACACGCGATGCTGAACCCAATATTGTTGGGCCCTTCTACAACCTTGAAGGTATCATCACTCACATTCAGGTTCAAGGGGCAGTCGTGGATCACTCTGCAGATGACGCTGATTCTAACGAAGCGCCTGCACCTCCAAAGCCTGTGAAGCAGAACAAACCAAAGGCTTCAAAGCCCTCCTCTGCACCAAAAGTTTTGCGCGCGAAGCCTCTGGCCACTGCACCTCCTGAAGGCAGTGTGCAGTCTGAAGATCTCTCTTGCATCTCCAAGTCTGACAAGATAAACAAGCCCATGCAACCTACTGGTCAAGCATTAACCCCTGCTGCTGTTCTGAGGAATGAGAACGAAGCCATTGATCTGTCTAGCGACGACGATCTTGGCGATGATGCTCTTGATCTTCTTATAAAGAGCAAGCAAGAGGCAGAAATCTTCAATGATCTTCCCCTCTTTGATGTGGAGATCCTGTACAAGTTCATTGATGAGTGGTTCGACAGCCCAGACCTCAGTTTTGATGATCTTCAACTCCCAATTGGCCTCAGCGTCTCCTTCCATGAAGCCATTGCTCCTGAGCTGGCTCTTGCACAGAGAATTGTTGAGTTGAAGCACAAGATTGACTATGAAAAGGCTTAGTTCAAGAAGCACATGGCCCATCTCCGCGTGACAGGCGTCTAAAACTTCAAGCAAATGATGCATGAGCTCAAGGAGGCGTTTCACAAGAAACGTGAAGAAGCTAAAGGTTCTCGAGAGCGCATGAAACACCTAGCTGCCAAATGTGTTCAAGGCTACAATGAAGCTGAAAAGCGCAAGGCTCTAGGGCGACCTGGCATCGACCCCAGAATGGCTACCAAGAAGAAGAAGCATGTTGTGGCCCAAGCTGAAGCATCCAACTGGTAGGAGGAACCTCGCATTGTCTTCCCTGCCAGTATGACAGGCTCAAAGCCTAAGGTCCCCACAGTGGCTTCAGAGCTCAAGAAAACAAGGGCAGCTGAAGCCGAAGCCCGCAAGCGCAAGACCAAGCACACCACTGACGACGCTCCACCAACGAAAAAGAGAAAACCCAAGAAGAAAGATCAGGCTGCTCCCACAGAGCCCCTTGTCATCGAGCCGATCTTAGTGGCTCGTCCTGCGTTTGAACAGCATGAGCGTCAGTTGATCGTTCATGAGCCTGCTACCAAAGAGGCTACTGAAGCTGAAGAAGATCCAGCTGTTGACCCCACCACAGCTGAAGACATTGGTCACCACGACAATGTTGAAGATGATGACGTCCTTCCTTAGATCGAGCACAATATGGGTATCATCGCCTGTTCTGACGAATAGTGAACTCATCAGCATTGGTCGTCCTTTGACGCCAATTTCTCACGATGATTCATGGGATGATCACCCTCAAGACTCCCCCCGCCAAGAAGAATCACCAAGTACTCCCCCACCTCAAGTCACCACTTCGGTGCTTGAAGATGATGACTTTGTGGCCCAGCCAACTCCCTCTCCAAAGGCGTCGCCCGCACTCCGCAGGCTTCGCAAAGGACCAAGGTTGCAAGTCCCTCTGTCAAGCGTTCCAGAAGGAGAAGAACACCACTCAGTATCACGCTAAGTGTTTCCTGAAGCCTCTCCTACTGCAAACATCCACGAGTCTGAAGCCAAAGCTGCTAAAGACATTCCGGCTGCATCAGCCGATGAACAAGAAGAGCCAAGAGCTGAAGAAGAATGTGTTGCTACACCCCCAACCAACCCTAAAGTTGTTCTCGCGGAGAACGTGTCCGACCCTCCAGCTACTCAAGTGGAGGTTAACAATATTGAGGCGGCCACAAACAACTCAACTGAAGTCAATGACGTCGTCTTGGCTGAAGCTAATGTGGCGCCTGAAGCTAATGAGGTACCAGAAGTTCCTGAACCTGAAGCCAATGCTGCACCTTATGCAAATCTGCAGCCTGAAGTCAATACCACTGCCACTGCCACTGCTCCTGTACCGCCTCCAAGGCCACACACCATCGAGAAAGCATTTGATTGTGGTCAGCTGGTTACTATCAGATGGCCCATTCTGGTTCCTCCACCTGCTGCTGGTCCGCAATTTGATTATCATGTAGAGCACAGGCCTCAGGTCCAGAAGCCTAAGCCAAGACTGTCAAGGTTCCCAGGTACCGCAACTTCACCAGGATCCTTTAATGTCAATGGCTTCAAGGCACACAACACATTCTTTGACAGTGCCAAGAACCCCTACACAAGGCCAAGAATTCCGTCAGATCGATTCTGGAGTTATCAGCAGTGCAGTTACTATTCCTGCATCTTATACAATCAGGGGCGCAATTTCCGTCATATGCGTCTAGACAGCAAAGCCATGGCTGGCCTGCCTTGCCTAGAAGAAGCCCTTGACTACTTCAAAGATACTGGTCTTCTCCCATTTGTGACTGCAAAAGAACATTGGAATGAAGAACTTCTGCTTCAATTCTATGCTACCCTCCACATTCGTGGTACAACAGGGATCCGAAGACATGGATCCTTGAGTGGATGACAGGCGATGTACATCATGAAGCTAAAAGCCCAAGACATCATTGAGCTTACAGCCCTGCCCACTCCTAGCGAACATTATGAACCAGGTTGTCAACTACACCAGAATGCTTTAGAGAGCATATTCCAGAAGCCAGAGCCTAATTTGAGCCAAGTGTTGAGCATGATGAAGCCTCTGCCACGCAACGCTGAATACCCAACGGAATTCTTTGTTGAAGATCTAGAGTATCTGCCCCGCACCATTTATCACATCATCAGGCGAACTCTATGGCCTGTCAAAGGACATTCCTCTACAGCGAAGCTTGAAGGAGCAATGAAGACTTTGGTTTTCTATATCTTCAATGGCATTAGCTTTAATGCTCAAGACTTTTTCATCAGGCAGTTGGCTGCATCTGGCTCCGACATCTTTGGTCTGAAATTCTATGCTCCATGGGTAATGTGCCTTATAAAGCTTCACTCTGCAATCAACTATCAGCCTTCTGCACGCAATCATCTCATATTCTTGCCAGAGGTTGATCTGTCTGTTGAAGCCATCTACCCAGAGCCTGCCAAAGAGCATGTTACTCTTCACAATGCTGATCACCAAAGCTTCTCACGGTCCATTGAAGGAGTTCAGGCCGTTTCTCGTGTTTATCCCTTGGCTGGCAATACATGTGCCCCTCGCACCCAAACTGAAGCCACTGAAAGCACCATTGCCCAAAGGCCTCGGAAGCAATCTTGTGTTCTCAATGACCGAGAGCTTCTCGTCGCTCTACATCAGAAACATGATAAGCATCATGACTGGCTTACGCGTCAAATGCAAAGCCTCTTGGTGGATGTCAATCGCATTCGCAACCTTGCCACCAAGAATGCCTCTGTCACACATGAAACATGTCGCTGATCGTGGAAAAGTCTGACTCTGCTAAGCTCTGAAGATGATCTTCACCAGGATGGCTTTGCTGAGAGATTCAAGTTTGATTCAACTCCTCCCCGGAATGCTCACTTGCGTCGGACTCCCTCACTCGAAGACTCTGACTATTCTTCATCAGCTGCAACTGTTAATGCCAGAGTCATTGATGACCAAGATGATGCTACCTCACCACCTCCAACTTCGGCGCGTATCGACACTGCACCAAGTTCATCTGCACCACCAAACCTCAACAACGACCCTGCTGCTTCGCCTACTCCTCATGGGAACGAGTAGCAAGTTCTATGTCTTCAAACCTTTTTGGTCATTACTGACAAAAGGGGGAGAAGCATATGAGTTGATAGTCTTCAAGCGGGTCCATATGCGTGGTTGCTATACTTTTGCTACATTTGCCAAGTTCTTACAACTCTCGCTTTTGATACATTTGGTTCTTTTGAGTTGTAACGCTTAAACTTGATGGTCGTCTGCTACCTCTTCGTCAACTATGTGATGCGATGATAAATTCCGCATGCGTGACGATAAATTCCGCACGAAGTCATTTTGCAGACGTCCATTTTTCATTATGCATGTCACTATCTTCATTATATCCCTTCATGCATGATGAATTGTCTTCATAAGTAGAAGAGGAGCTCCGCAAGTACAACCTGCCATGTGCATTTGCATTCAAAAGCAAAATACTTATATGCACATCTTCAGGGGGGAGCCTTTCTGCTACTTACGAAGACAATACCTCAATCCTTCACAATTTCACATACTTTTATCCCCGTTGAAACTTCAACCAGTTTATCATCAATCACCAGAAAGGGGGAGATTGTAAGTGCATCCAGTGCCACCCCTAGTTGGTTTTGGAGTATTGACGACAAACCTGGTTGAGGGACTAATGTGTTTGTGAGAATTGTAGGATAACACAGCGATCGATTGAAAGTACAGCGGGATATTTTGCCCGAACGCGAATGTCGTGTTCTCCACAGTGACTAGGCAACGACAACTATGCTAAGCTAAAGCTAGGTAGCAAAATTTTAAGAGATGATTGCAGAAAATAAACCTAAACTAAACAAGGTAATTCCCGAAGATCGTCGCCAAAGAAAATGCAAAATAAGCAAAGGGAGATTCAGATTATACTCTCTGTCTTTTTAGTAGTTTCGTTTTGCTTGGGAAATTAAAATACTAACACAGGCAAGCATAAAAGATATGGGACAGAAAGATTATAGTACATGGTTCACAAGCAGGCATTTAAGATGATGTAGAGCAGCATTGAGTTCTATAGCAATGGAACTCACTTGTACAGGAGATACACAAATATGGAACACCACAGTTACTAGAATTGACCGAATTTATATATATATATATATGACTCAAAATGTATGACGGTACAAGTCTAATCGAAAATGATCAGCTCAACAACTCACAATTTCACATATATTGCAGAAAGTAATACATAAAAACACAAATTGGGTGCTCAGAATAGTACACAAGTTTCATCTTTTCAGAACAGAATAGTACACTAACTGACATACAGACACATAGAGAGCTAATACTAATTTGAATGTAATTGATCTAGCATCCTAACTATCAGCAACTACACACACAAACACACGCACATAGAAAGAGTGAGAGCAAGAGAAA
Organism: Triticum monococcum; assembly: GCA_034509565.1. Lineage (NCBI taxonomy): Eukaryota > Viridiplantae > Streptophyta > Magnoliopsida > Poales > Poaceae > Triticum > Triticum monococcum. The sequence continues at coordinate 165,801,552 of CM067846.1, read as the reverse complement.
GAAAGAGAGCAGCAGCAGTTTTGAGATTCAGGTAAGAAGAACAGTAGCGAGGCAGAGAAGAGCAGGAGCAGCAGAAGTGACGTGGGGAAGAAGAACCAGTAGTAGGCAGGAGAAGAAGATGCAGCTGCAGCGCACAAGCAGCAGCAGCAAGAGGAGAAGCAGAACGGGCGCAGTAGCAGTTGAGGTTCAGGGAAGAAGTCTAGCAGCAGCAGCAGGATTTGAGGAGAGGGAAGAAGCAGCAGGGCAAAGGAAGATGAAGCTGCCGGGAGATGGAGGAGTGGAGGAAAGAAGTAGGGTGCGGTGAGAGAAGAGAGAAGCAGCGGAGAGGAGCGCTCACGCGAAGGACCAGACGCTCGTCTAATCGGGCGCGCGAGGTGCGGCGGTGGAGTGGTGGATGGAGATGGGTGATGTAGAGGGAAGATGGATGGAACTGGAGGTGGGTGTTCTGGTGGATGGATGGCTGGCAGAGGCGCACCACCACGCCGGCCTGGCCATGGCGGCGGCCGGAGTTGGAGAAGGAGGGGTGAGGGAGAGAGATGATTAGCCAGGCCCAAAGGGGATCGGTGGCTAGCGCTAGGGATTTGATCCCACGATCAGATTTGCCGCTTTTTTGATTTGGCCCTCCTGCTCCCTTCTTTCTTCACAAGCACATCCCTTCCCTTCTCTAGTTTGGCCCTCGGTTTCTTCTTCCTTCATGCTCAGGTCCCCCTTCTTTCTTTCCCGTCCTTGTCTTGTATTCTTCAGCCTCTTAGTCAGAATCTTGAGGTTTATAGTGCCTTTACGCACTTTTCTACAGAAGAAACAAATGACGAGTAAATGATCTTTTATATGATTTTCATCCAAATATATCACAGTTCATAGTAAGAATGGATGAACATATATCAATAAATGGTGTATATATGTGCCAAAATTATGTATATGAAATGTGCTTATCAAGTTCCCCCACACTTAAATCTTTGCTTTTCCTCAAGCAAAGGAATATGACAAGAGCAAGATTGTGAACAGTGAGCTGACTAGAGAATGCCAAGTGAAGTAGATCTCCAAACCAAGCATGCTTTGAACTTTGCTAGTGAAAATCAATGGTTATGAGTGCTACAAAGCAGTAGGATACTAGTAAGCATGACCATTTTAAAATTTTACAATGATAAAAGAGGATCAACAAGTTTAAGTGATGACTGTGTCAAATGGTTCCTAAAGAGAGCATGATCCCGAGAAACACTTATTACCATGAACACAACATTGTGGTAAAACCACTTATTGAATTTGGAGGAAGCAACAATGATAATATTTTACCGGTCTCACCAAAGGAACATACCACCTGGCTCGACCAATATTTAGTTTTTTTGTTTGTCTCCGCAAAGGAACATACCACCGATCCCGAGAACATGGTATACACCTGGTTCGACAATTACATTATTTTAATATAATTAACTCCTATCCGATCCAACCACATTTCACAAGCCACCAATCTAGGGAACATGACATGCTACTGTTAGGTAAGATCAGATAATTATTTATTCATTATTACTAATTTAACAAATGAATACAAAAAGGAAACAAGAATCATCACTCATCCAGGTCTGGTTCATATACTACCGATCCAGGGAACATAGCATGCTAGTCCATAGTGGTGAGTGATTGCTCTCAATGGGAACACACTTGGCACAAATACATCATATGAACATAGTGATCTAGGTGTATCAAGGTAAATGCAGAAAATGATTAAGTTTATTAGTGCACTAGGGATTTGAGCACTCAAAACTAATAGCTTTCACTACTTTCAGCAAAGCAAACAGGGTGTAGATCACTAGTTTACAAGGCATTCAACAATCAGTTTGCATATTCTCATCAAGCACCATATGACAACATTTAAGAAATGGCACAAGCAACCCAAATAACACTTTATTTCAGCAAGCATCAACGGATGATGATTTCAAAATGGGTCATGAAACAGCTCACCGGGCTTTGATGATGTAGCACTCGCTTGATCACTCTCTAAGCTGCAGCTCTTCTCCTTTGCTTCCTCTTGCATGCTCCAGCTTCACTCTTCTTCATGTGTACTCCTTGCTTCTCCTCGTCACCATGCTCTGAATCCACCGGGGTCCCAAGGGATGTCACCTCGAACTTGGTCAGCATGTAGTAAACGGTGCAGTAGCAAAAACCTGAAAGAACACTCCACAAAAGAGACACTGCAAGCGGTAGAGATAATACCCTCCAAGTCATCAATCGAGTATCCAATTACATAAGCATAGCTATAAAGCACATGTTTAGGATAGTAGAAATCAGTAAGCTCAATGCTAGTATTAGAATCACACGTTTCATTAAACATGAGTATAGCATCAAGAACATAAGTATCATGAACAAAGATATGAGCAGTGCCACTAACAAGGTGTGTATGATCATGTCCAAGCAAATAGTTTTTCAAATCTACCTTATGTGATGGCATCATGCAATGCATGGTAGTAGCAAACAAATCATATGGAGACATATCATTAAGAGGATTAGATAAACCTGACTCATCATGCTCTTGTATGACAATAGGCAAATGAATTTCTGGTTCTTCAAGTTCATCTACAACAGCTTCTTTTACTTCTTCAACAGTAGTAGATCTTTTGTCTTCATCTTGATCACTTGGGAATTGCAGCTCTGGATCATCTTGTTCCTTGTCTTCAAGTATTTCTTCTTGGATCTAAAGTGTCTCTTCCTCTGGACTCTTGCTATCTTGCTCAGCTAAATGTGACGGTGTTGAAACCTTACACACCTCAAGGGATATCCTAGCAACACTCAGCTCAAGGAGGGATGAGATAGTGCATCCGGCATTGATATTCTTCTCAATTTTCCTTACTTCTTCCACTAGCTCATTTCCACTCTTGATCTTCTTCATTTCCTCTAGTATCACCGCCTAATTGGATCATCTTCAGCACTCCACGTGAACTCGAGACTAAGCAATGTGAGCTTGTCTATATCATGAAAGTCATCTTGTGTGGGCACTTGTGCATGAGATTACCCAACAGGTGCTGGAGTTGTTGGTTGACCAAGTGGAGGACCATTTGACTCCATTGGACACATCTCCTGGTGTTGAGGTATATGAGTAGGAGGTGAATAAAATTGTTGTGGTGGCATAGTTGTTGCTCTCCTCTTCATACCTAAATCCCTGCATATGATTACTAGAAGCAAACGGTGAGATCTCAGGGTTGTTGCTCCTATATGACATATTCTGGTTCTCAGGCCACCCATAGGAGTAATTGTTTTGGTATGAGCTAGGCTGTGGGGCGAAGCTCATGCCATAACAATCGGGAGAGTGAGAGTAACCACATTGACATTCAGCGGGTGAATGGCCCTGAAATCCACAAATATGGCATGTAGGAGCAACATAAGGATGACTGTCGGTGTCAAAACCGGCGGATCTCGGGTAGGGGGGTCCCGAACTGTGCGTCTAGGCCGAATGGTAACAGGAGGCAAGGAACACGATGTTTTACCCAGGTTCGGGCCCTCTTGATGGAGGTAAAACCCTACATCCTGCTTGATTAATATTGATGATATGGGTAGTACAAGAGTAGATCTACCACGAGATCAAGGAGGCTAAACCCTGGAAGCTAGCCTATGGTATGATTGTTGTATGATGAAGTTGTCCTACGGACTAAAACCCTCCGGTTTATATAGACACCGGAGAGGGTTAGGGTTACACAAAGTCGGTTACAATGGTAGGAGATCTTGAATACCCGCATCGCCAAGCTTGCCTTCAACGCCAAGGAAAGTCCCATCCGGACACGGGACGAAGTCTTCAATCTTGTATCTTCATAGTCCTGGAGTCCGGCTGAAGGTATAGTCCGGCTACCCGAACACCCCCTAATCCAGGACTCCCTCAGTAGCCCCTGAACCAGGCTTCAATGATGACGAGTCCGGCGCGTAGATTGTCTTCGGCATTGCAAGGCGGGTTCCTCCTCCAAATTCTTCATAAAAGTTTGTAAACACCAAGAGTAGTGTCCGGCTCTGCAAAATAAGTTTCCACGTATTGCCACAGAGAGAATAATATTAACACAAATCTAATCTGCTGACGTATTCCGCAGTGTGACATCACACTACGGCCAAGCCTTTATTCGAATCGTTTTCACTTTTCCACCTCAGCGTGTTTTGCGAGGCGGTTTCCTTGGCACGTCTTGTCAAAGCAGAGATCATGTCCCCCATTTACGGGTTTCTCATTAATACGGACGTGGGTAACCTAACCGCGCCATTTATCATGGCGTTGGGGAGGCAAGCGAGTTTTACTAGGCTAGTGGGGACACACAGTCGCATCCGCCCATATAAGGGGATAAGGATCCACCTTTTTACCTACGCCTTCTTCCTCCTTTGCCTATCCATATTCTGCGCACCCGAGCTCTAGTGCCCAAGCCCTCACTTCCTACCTCAACCTTCTCCAACAATGTCCGGAGTGGGAGGCAAGTGGATGGTCTCCTCCGTCACGGAGGGCCATGTCAAAAAGCTAAGGAAGGCCAGATACCTGTCCAAAGACATCGCGCACCGGCTTCCTAAGGAGGGGCAGCTTCTCCCCACCCCAAGGCCCCATGAGAGGGTAGTATTTCTCCCCCACTTCCTCCACGGATTGGGTTTTCCTCTCCACCCATTTGTCTGTGGGCTCATGTTCTACTATGGCCTAGATTTCCACGATCTGGCCCCGAACTTCATCCTCAATATCTCGGTGTTTATCGTCGTGTGCGAGGCTTTCCTCTGCATCCGCCCCCATTTTGGCCTCTAGCTCAAGACCTTCAATGTCAAGCCAAAGGTGGCGCGCGGCAACCAGGCGGAGTGCGGAGGTGCCATGGCGGGCAAAATAGCCAATGTCCTATGGCTCGAGGGCTCCTTTGTGGAGACCTTGAAGGGGTGGCAGTCAGGGTGGTTTTACATCACCGAGCCACGCGATCCGAAGTGGATCGCAGCCCCTGAATTCCGACCCGGACCCCCTACACGGCTCACGTCCTAGAAGGAGACGGGCTTGTCGTGGGGCGACGAAGAAGAGGTGACCGGACTGCAAAAATGCATCCAGTCCCTGGTGAACAAGCAGCTCAAGCTTGTCAACATAGTCCAGGTCATGCTCGTCCGCCGGATCCTTCCGTGTCAAGAACGGGACTTCAATTTGTGGGAGTTCAACCCGGCGCAGCACCGAACTCTGAGCAGGCTCTTCGACACGACGTACGAAGATGTCTGGAAGGGGCTGACCAAAGGCGCCGAGGCTCCCACATCCGCCTCTGAAGACCGCGGATTCAGCTCGCAGCGTCCTGCTGGCGAGGTAAAATATTTTCATCTTTTACAGGATGTTAATTTTTCTTCATAGTTTGACTCTATGCGGGATCTAAACTCCCTCACCTTTGACAGGATTGGCAGGCGAAGTCCAGACTGATTAACTGTCCAGCTCCCTTGCCCGAAGACCCAGCCCCTGCTCTCCTAGTGAAGCTGTTGGTTCCGGCACCTTATGTGGTGCCAGAGAAGAAGGCCAAGAAGAAGAAGGCCACGGGGACTCGAAAGAGTTCCCGGCATATGGTGGTGTCGGACTCGTCGTCCGACGAGTCTGAGACGCACTCCTCCCGTGAAGACGAGGAGGAGGAAGAAGAGACCTCTCCCCCTCCAGCGGGGGGAGGAAAGAAGAGGAAGGCCACCCCAGTAGGGGAGGCTGAAGGGTCCAAGAAGCGGAAAACCCCTCTGCCGGACTACGCCCCCAATGCCAACGAGGGCGAAGAGGAGTGGCTGGACAGGGCCAAGCGTCCGGCGAAATCGTAAGTGTTCGGATACCAACGTAACTCATGATATTCCTTTTGTTGTGAAGCATTCCCTAATGTCGAATATAATCATGCAGCCCGCCCTAGGACGGGCTCGACGAGTCGTCGAGCGGCTCCCTGGATTCATCGGACGTGAATTCAGTTCCGCCCGATGCCTCCCCCTGTGCCGCGGATGACGCCGAAGTGGCATCGCGACAAGCTCCGGGGCAAGAGGAGGTGGTCCAGGAGGAACCGCGAGGCGACCTCCCGGACTCCAGGAGTAAAGGGGACCAGACCCCCAGGGCTCCAAGTCCGGCTTTAAGCCGGACACCGCGCCGGAATCGTCAACGGTTACGGACCGCGGCAGGCGAACTCCTGCCAAGAGGAGCAAGCCTATTGAGCCGGCGTCCTCCGTCCAACCGGAGGCGCCGGACAATCTGCTGGAGGTGCTTAAGGGCGCCTCCATCAACGAGGAGCACCGTACCATCATGAGTACGGTGGTCCAAAAGGTTCGGTCCGCCAAAAGCGGACTGACTGAAGCTTGTGCTAGCCTTCTAACAAGCTTCGAGGTAAGTAAAAAATATGTAAAAATATTACCGCATAGACAGTAGCCCCTGATGCTCTGTTTGGCGTTCGGAAAGAAAAGCCAAATAGAGGATCTATTAAATATCGCAGGAGTCTAACTAAAAAGGAGTCAATATACGTATGCAGGCTTCGCTGCTGGCCACCGCCGCACTGGCTGCGGAGGTGGGTGCCCTGAAGCAGGGCCTCGAGCGAACCAAGCAAGAGCTCGGCCTTGCCAAACGGCAGCTCGGGGAGAAAGAAGGTAAGAGATACCTTATAGAAAAAATGCCTATAAGAAGATGCCATTGCAAAAAATGACAGGAGTACACTGCTTATTGTAGGGGCCACAACTGAGGTGGCGACCCTCAAGCAGGCGCTATCCGAGGCCGAGAAGAAAGCGGCCACGGAGCGCACCGAGCAGGAGAAATTTAAGGCGCAGGTCGGCGAGGTGCAGCAAGAGCTTCTGGCTCTCATGAAAAAACAAGAGAGTTTGGAGCTCGACTCGAAGACGCGAGCGTCCGAGCTTGCTGCGGCCCTTAAAACTGCCAAATCTGCCCAGGCCGAAGCCCAGAAGGCCCTCCAGGAATTGGATGCGGTGAAAAAGATAGCGGCGGGTAAGGCATTCTCTATGCAAAGCAGACATATAAAAGTAAACTACCTGTTACTTACCCGAATCAGGAGCTCTCCAGGGGCATTCGCAGATCTTCCCCGCAACGTATCCGATGCCGCCGCATTCTACCGAGCCGAGGAAGGCAGCTCGATGGAGAAGGTGTTCTGGTCTCAGTACGCTGAGGTCAGACACCCTATGCCCTTGAGCGACCAGCTGAAGCAGCTGGTCGAGCTCCACAAGGCGGCTGAACAAGCCCTGAAGGGCTTCATAGTTCGGCTGTGGCCTGGAGAGGCCCTATCTGGGAGCTACTTCGGACTGGTGCGGCGGCTGGTGGAGGCTTGTCCAAGGCTCGAGGTCGTCAAGCGCTCTGTCTGCATCGAAGGTGCCCGTAGGGCCCTTGCCTGTGCAAAGGTGCACTGGGGTAAGCTGGACGGTGAGAAGCTTGTGAGGGACGGGCCGCCGCCGGGAAGGAGCATCGCAAGCCCGAGAACTATTACAAGGATGTTCTGGCTGGTGCCCGCCTTATGGCGGATGAATGTACCAAGGATGTAATTTTTTAATGAACTCGCTCATGTTATCCTGTGTGCTGAAAACTTGTTCATATGCGCTAAGCAATGCTTGTTGAATTTAAAATATTACTTTCTGTGCGGCCGTTTATCAAAAAATTGTGAGATGGCCAGTCGTCGGCTTCTGCCCCCAAGCTACTAGTGCTGGGGTGTTTGGGATAAACCTGAGCGCTCTTTTTCCCATGATTGGGTCTGTCGAGGGAGGCCCTCAGCACAACGAACAAGGCAATCGGACTATAATGCTTGAACACTCTCACTTAGCCATAGAACTCTATAATTTTAAATTTTGGCGAAGCCCCTAGTATTCGGAAGACCGAGTTCGGGGCGCTATCCACGCCTTGGCCGGACAAAGCCGGTTCCTTGCTCGAAGCGGCATAAGTCTTTAAGGACTCAAAAAACCTCTCAAACAGCGACCGGTCTCTCGCCTCATCATGACAGTCCGTTTTAGCTTTCTCTACTGAGGTGCTCGGCCCAGCTCAACTGGGGCACAATCGCAGTAGTTCTCCTAGTGCTACCTTAGCCGATATAGCGGAACATAAGGCATCAAAACATAGGAGCCGGGCAAACCCAACTATTGACCCAAATCATGATTCGGAGCCGATGCATATAGTGCTATAAGTTCGGGGTGCCGCACTTGTGAAAGTGTACGGACTTCTCACGCCATATTGATGGGTACTGAAGCCCCTGTCGTATTTTGTCGTACAGTGTACGGATGCAACATGTTATTAATAAACATATATATATAAGAGGATAATGCAAAAAATAGACAAAAAGCTATGCATTGTTTATAGAAAGGCTGCTATGAAAGCGGAACGATACAAATAGTGCGATAAGAAAAAGAAATTGGACTATTTAACATGTCCTGGCCAGGGGCAGGCCGCGGAATTGTATTAAAAAACATGTATACTGCTCGCAATAGAGACCACCTGGGCGTTCCATAATGCGGCGTGGCTTGTCTGCTTTCCTGGATTTTGCATCGTTTGTGCGGCAGTTGAATTGCCGAACGGGTCATCCGAAGTATGGAGTCCTGAGAGTAAGAGAAAAAAAGAAAAAAAGGAATCCGGTAGCCCCTGGTGTGGTTTAAGCCGTATTTCGGGTGTGCCGTGATAGTGCCCCTTCCCCTGTGCCCATGGTATTTCAAGAGCGTAGTTATGTACGTGAAGCACTGGTTTCGCTATATCGTGAGGGCTAGGGTTGGGGCCGCATTGCTACGCTAGCTCAGAACGTGCCAGGCGGTCTTGTCGTAGGGTACTCCGGGCATGCTTGACAGTGTCCGGCTTTTTGAAGGCCGAACTGGAGAACTGCCTAGAGAGGCTGCTTTGTACTTCTGCTGCGAGCGCTACCGTGTGCTCCTCCGTTCGGAGGGAGCGTTCAGTGTTCCCATTGACTGTGATTACTCCTCTAGGGCCTGGCATCTTGAGCTTGAGGTATGCATAGTGTGGTACCGCGTTGAATTTTGCGAATGCGGTTCGCCCGAGCAGTGCATGATAGCCACTACGGAACGAGACTATGTCGAAGATTAACTCCTCACTACGGAAGTTATCCGAAGATCCGAAGACCACTTGCAGTGTGACTGAGCCTGTACAGTTGGCTTCTACACCTGGTATGACACCTTTAAAGGTCGTTTTGGTGGGCTTGATCCTCGAGGGATCTATGCCCATTTTTCGCACTGTATCCTAGTAAAGCAGGTTCAGGCTACTGCCGCCGTCCATGAGGACTCTTGTGAGATGAAATTCGTCAATGATTGGGTCTAGAACCAATGCGGCAAAGCCGCCGTGACGGATGCTAGTGGGGTGGTCCCTTCGATCAAAGGTGATCGGGCAGGAGGGCCATGGGTTGAACTTTGGGGTGACTGGCTCCATTGCATATATGTCCCGTAACGCACGCTTCCGCTCCCTCTTGGGGATGTGGGTTGCGTATATCATGTTCACCATCCGCACTTGTGGGGGAAATCCCTTCTGTCCACCATTGTTCGGCGGCCTGGGCTCCTCCTTGTTGTCGCTATACAGCCCCTTGTCTTTGTTTTCGGCTCTTAACTTGCCTGCCTGCTTGAACACCCAACAATCCCTGTTGGTGTGATTGGCTGGCTTTTCGGGGGTGCCATGTATCTGGCACAAGTGGTCGAGTATTCGATCCAAACTAGACGGGCCCTGAGTATTTCTTTTGAATGGCTTTTTCTGTTAACCGGATTTGTAGCCTCGGAATCCGGCATTAACTGTCGTATCCTCGTTGTTGTCACTGTTAACACGGCGCTTTTGTTTGTTCAGACGCGACCTGTCGCTTTTGTCCTTGGTATTCGAATTACCAGGGTTCTTGGTTAAATTGTTGCTGCGAGCTAGCCAGCTGTCTTCTCCCGCGCAAAAGCGGGTCATGAGTGTCGTGAGGGCTGCCATAGATTTCGGCTTTTCCTGTCCTAGGTGCCGGGCAAGCCACTCATCACGGATATTATGCTTGAAGGCCGCTAAGGCCTCTGCGTCCGGACAGTCGACTATCTGGTTTTTCTTTGTTAGGAACCGTGTCCAGAATTGCCTAGCCGATTCCTCTGGCTGCTGAATTATGTGGCTTAGGTCATCGGCGTCCGGTGGTCGCACATAAGTGCCCTGGAAGTTATCAAGGAATGTGGCTTCCAGGTCCTCCCAAGAACCGATTGAGTCTGCTAGCAAGCTGTTAAGCCAATGCCGGGCCGGTCCCTTAAGTTTGAGTGGGAGGTATTTGATGGCGTGTAGATCATCACCGCGGGCCATGTGGATATGAAGGAGATAATCCTCGATCCATACTACAGGATCTGTTGTGCCATCGTACAATTCGATGTTTACGGGTTTGAAGCCCTCAGGGATTTTATGATCCATCACTTCATCTGTGAAGCATAGTGGGTGTGCAGCGCCTCTGTATTGGGCTATATCACGACGCAGCTCGAAGGAGCTTTGTCTGTTGAGTTCGGCCCGGCCGGATTTATTGCATCCGAAGTGACAATCACCGTCACGTGCCGTGGGGCGCCTACGCGATCCGTAGATCGATCTTGTTTGCCTTGCCTTGTCCTCCAGTATGTCGCACAGGTCGGGCGCATTTTCCCGTGCCTTAGTATGTTTGACGCGGCGTCGGGGCATGGCTTGAGTGGAGGGCCAAGAGGCCTCTCTGTCGCGGCCACGAAGTGGCCGGTCGGCCATGTCATCCGCTGGTGATGTAGGTGCTTCCTCCTCTAGTCGGGGTAGCAGCCTGCGCTTTGGGTAACTCTTGGAGGGGCATTCGAGTTCATACTCTTCAGCCGCAAGGACTTCAGTCCATCTGTCAGCTAGCAAATCCTGATCAGCTCTAAGTTGTTGCTGCTTTTTCTTGAGGCTGCTTGTCGTGGCCATAAGCCTCCATTTAAAACACTCTTGTTTGGTGAGATCTTCTGGCACGACGAACTCGTCGTCGTCGAGGCTTGCCTCGTCTTCAGAGGGAGGCGTATAATTATCGTTCTCAACCTCTTGGTCCGCCGCCCTCTCGTGAGGGCTGGCTTCTCTGTCCTCCTGTGCTGAATCTTGCTGGAGGGCGTGTTCTTCGGCGCTATCCGGAGTAGTATTATCTCCCGTGCCGGAATCACCGTTTTTGCTTTGGCGGGATTTAGAGCGACGCCGCTGACGCCGGCGCTTGGGCTATTTCTTAGAGTTATCGTCCCCCGCTGTTCCATCGCCATCTCCATCCTGTGGAGTGTCCACCATATATATGTCATATGACGAGGTGGCCTTCCAGCGCCCTATAAGTGTTGGTTCTTGTTCGTCTCCTGCATCATCGTCCATGCCGTTGAGAGGAGAAGCAGCAATAGCATGAGAGGAGCAGCAGAGAGAGTTGAGGAAAGGATTAGCAGTAGGGGAGTAGCGAGCAGCAGAGATCAGCAAGGGGGCACAGTAGAAGAAGAGTAGCAGCAAAGGGATTGAAGGAGGAGAAGAGAGGTGGACGAGCAGCGAGGGGAAGAAGAAGGGCAGCAGCGAGGCAGGGGAAGAAGAAGGCAGCGGCAGAAGGCAAGGTCGCGCGGGGCACCAGACCCCTAGTCTGGTAGGGCGCGCGAGCGATGGTGGTGAAGGGGTGGCGCTGATGGATGGTGCAGCGGCGCGAGGTGGTGATGGAGTGGATGGATGGTGGTGTATGGAGGTGCTGGTGGACGGAGGGCGCGGTGGCGCGCCGCCACGCTAGCCTGGCCGCGGCGACAGCCAGAGGTGGAGAAGAAGGCTGGGGGAGAGGGAGATGTAGCCAGGCCCGCAGGGGAATGGAGGTGTGCTAGGGATTTTGATCCCCCACGATCTAATCTGTCTTTTTCACTTTTGCCCTCCTCCTTTCTTCTTTCTTCCCAAGTAGATCCTCTCTTCTATAGTTGGCCCCCTGGCTACTTTGTTTCTTCTCACACAAGTCCATTCTTCCTCCTCTTCTTCGTTCTCTTAGCCACTTAGTCCGGATCTTGAAGTTTATAGTGTCTTCTCGCACTTTTATGCAAAAGAAACAACTGACTAGTAAATGATTCTTTATATGATTTTCATGCAAATATGCAATAGTTCATCGCAAGAATTAATGGTCAGATCACAATAAATGGTATATTTGTGTGCCCAACTTGTATATATGAAATGTGCTTATCACACAGGTAGTAGTCCCTCATTAATTCGGTTTACCTACCAGAGATGACCCCTAAAAATGTGTGAAGACATTGAAGATAATGGTGGTATGTGAAGATATTCACATTGAAGACTATGACATGAGAAGACATCGCATGAAGACTTTGGAGCACAAAGACGTAGTTGTTTCATAGTTTCATCTTCTTCTTTGTTGAGTCATAGGAACCACTATACTGTTAAGTGGGGTCCAAGTGAACATAGTCAGAATGACTAAAGTGATGCTCAACCAAATCCTAAGTCTTGGAGCAAAGACAATGAGAGCAAATCTTATCCAGAGCTGGATAAGTCAGCTTTACTTGTAGCCCAAGTTAAGCTGTCGCGTGTGTTTGAAATCTGACCGTTGGAACACGTGTCAGTTCCTTAGTGACCCAGGGTCATTTCGGACAAATCAAGTCAGGTTGCCTAGTGGCTATAAATAGCCCACCCCCTACACCATAAATTGGTGGCTACTCAGAGTTAGTGCACGGCTTTTGTCGTTTGAGAGCAACCCACCTATGAAGCCTTTGAGAGAGAAATCCTTGCGAGGACACAGCCCTAAACACCCAGAGCCAAAGAGTGTTAGGCATCACTGAAGTCTTCCTGTCTGTGCGATCTGAAGACTTGTTACACTTGAGGATTGTGAATCCTCCAGCCGGTTAGGCGTCGCGTTCTGAGCATCCAAGAGTCATTGTGGATCGCCGGTGGACGAAGTCTGTGACGGTTTGGAAGTCTACCTTGAAGACTTACCTGAGTGATTGGGCGAGGACTATGTGTCCTTAGCTCAAGGGGAATAAGGTGAAGACACGGTCTTCTGAGTTAAATCTCAGCCTCCCTAACTAGACGTACAGTTGTCACAGCAACTGGAACTGGTCCAACAAATCATTGTCTTCAACAAGCAACTGGTTCTATCCATCCCTTCTATTTTTTTACAGTTGATACTTGTGAAGTCATTGTCTGTTTGCATTATCTGTTTATCTTCACTGTGTGACTATTTGTTCTAATTGGCTTCATACTATCTTCCATCCTGATCCATACTGCCTAGTTGCTATTAGTCTTCGTGCTTTCATTTCATTGTATACTTGACTATGGCTTGCCTAGTGCAGTCTACCTTCCGCTGCATGTTTATAGGTTCATTTCTATCGTTTGTCTTCGGAACATCCATGTTTTGAAGACTTTAATAAAAATCGCCTATTCACCCCCCCTCTAGTCGATAACTAGCACTTTCACATAGGATAAATGATGAGGTGGAGGAAAGAGAAATCATAAGAAAAGGCTTATCTTCTCTTATTTGAGAGAAGACAAGAGATGATCTCTTAGCACAATATGTTTCACCATGTTTTTAGGAATAACTAGTTATTGAAGATAAGGCTAAGAGATGATCCATTGTACACATGTTTTTTGTTCATCTCTAAATTACATGCAAGACTTATGATAAGACTATCTTATCAACCATGGTACAGTTATCAACTACGGTACTGCTTGCTATGAATGCGGGCAGCTGGCGTCTGAGAGCATCCACAATGTATCATTTTGCTGCCTCTAGACCTGCCTCTAAGCCCTTAGAGGCTGTCGCTATACACTGCTGGACCAAGCCTCTAGGGAAAATTCTCTAGCGTCGCCTCTAACACAAGAGGCTACCTCTAAGCCATTTCTTTGCACTAAAATAATTTCCTGGCCCTACTTACAATCCCTATAGCACATATATTTGTTCAGATTTGGCTTGAGATGGTTGGAGAGAGTAAATATTTTATGTTACATATGGGCTCCACCTTAGAGGTTGCATGCCATAGCTATACATTGTGTTTCTTTTAACACACTACTAATGCCCGGAGGGGGGGCGGGGGGAGGTGATGGGGTGGGAGGATCCTGGTGGGCCAGGGCAGTTAGAAGCGGTCAAGACTCCCGCATGGCCCACCTCACATTATCACCATATATATTTCTTGGAGTCCATGCGCGGCGGAAGGGCGATCTCTTCTCCCTCATCGTCTCTCTCTTCTCAACCGACGCCCGCCGAGCGATTAGATTTCGGCTATCGATGGTTTATTCAATTGCAGTCCCACATGTTAGTGAAAATGCGAGACAATGTGTGTCCCCTCTGGTGAGCAGCGTGTGAGCCATACTATTGGGGGTGCGATGCGTACGAGTCGTAAGTGTGTTGCCTTTTCCTTTTGAACTTGCAAAGCGTAAACATTTTCGTGTGATCGATCATAGAAATCCAGAACAAAATGACGAGGGCGGTGCTTTCCCGCGCGTTAGGCGGGCTAGTTTGAGTGATATGACGTGCTACAGTGCCGTCCACTTGCTCCATTTTTATGTAAGCCAGAGTCTACACTCTTACCTGGGAGGAGTGCAAAACACGGCGGATCTGATTTTGATCGAGGGATAACTGTTCCATGAGAAATAATGGAGCATTGTTAGCGATTATAGCATGATAGTTAGGGCATCTCCAGCACTGGCCCGCAAATTTACACCGGCATCTGTCCGAGGACACTGATGGATGCCATCCAATGCTGCCCACATACCTTTCGACAACTATATGAACTAACTGGACAAAATTCGTGCAAACAAAGGAAATTTCAAATTAACCGGATGAAATTCATTACATTTCGAAAACTTTTCCTATAAACTGGACAAAATCCATTACATATTTTGCACAAACCATACTAAAACCTACTGTAAACCTAATCTAAATGATCGCCAGCACCCGACCACCATGTCCGGCCATGAACCCGAGAAAGCCAGCCATTGCCTTTGCCTCCTCCTCATCCGCCTCGATAACCTCCTCCTCCGGAGCACAAGGTTCTGAAGATTTCCGCCTCCATGTCAAGCGGCTAATCGGCCGCCGACGTTTATCCTACCAAGCTTGGCATCGACTGAGTGGAGGAGCGGTGGCCTTCCTGGACTAGAGCGGCGGCGACATACCATGTACTACTCTTCCTCGCTACCGGCTGTGCCCGCACACGCGCACCGGCTTCGTGGTTGTGGTGGCGGAGGGCGGCCAAGGGGGGGCGGCGATCTCCTTCGTCTGCTCCTGCGACAGTACGTCCAAGAGAGCTTTGGAGCGCGCCCGGAGGGGAGCCGCCGATGTCCTTCGTCTGCTCCTGTGACAGTACGTCCAAGAGATCTTTGGAGCACCAGGAGGCCATGGTTGGAGTGGTGCCGACAGAAGGAAGGGACCAGAGGAGAATGAGTGTGGGTCTTTGGCTATGGCTGGGAGCTGGGGCTCAAGTTAATATAGCGGGAGAATGGCAATGAGCCACGGCAGATGGATGGACGGCTGGCGCCGGAGAAGGTTCGTCGGCAGCCGTGTGTCATTAACGTGGGCGGCGGACGGAAGGATAGCCATGGTGTCGTTAACGCGGAATAGTCGCTTGCACCGGGATGCCGCGCGGATGGCGCTCTCTCGATCGTCGCGCTGCTGCAATGCCGGTGCTAGTGAGAGGTCGCGTTGGGCGTGAATGCGGACGCTGCTTCAGTGACTTAACCACAGGTGCGTTGTATCCCTGACATGTGGGCCCAACGGGCATCTGGCCCACACACCAACTGCACATGCAATTAAGGCCGGTGAATGCGGCATTGACGTTCTGGAGAGACGGTGACCGTTTCATGCGGGAAGCACGCCTAGCGATGGAAGGGGTTTCGGTAGGCCAGGGCGGTCAAACGCTGGTGTGGTGGTAAAATGTGAACTCATGGATGACGAGCCTTTGAAGCGTATGCGGCATGTATTAACAACCATGCATCCATGCAACCGCTCTTGTCGCCAGCCACCATTAGACACCACACAACCATGCATAACTTACGAATAATGGACGAATCGATCAGACACACACTCGTGTGCAGTGGCACTATGATCGGTTGCTCACGATAGTACATACTCCGTACCATAGTACCCTCTCTAGCTAGGCTGTTTTATAGATTGTCATTGTGATGGACGATATACATGAGCAAGGTGTCGAGTCATGAGTATGACCGTTGGTGTTGAGCCGGGTGAATACATGCTCGGTGTTCGCGGAGGCCTCCAGCAAACGTCTAAATAGTAATGTCACATACGCATAATTTTGGTTTTTATTTCTTTCTCCACTGACAGGTAGGCCCGCATAGATAGATAGATAAAGAACACGAGCTGACGAGGCGCATGCGGAATGTTTGACTGGTCAACCAGACAAATACAGAGCTATACGCTGAGCCAGTGACCGTATAATCACCATATCTCGTATACAATGATCAAAGTGAGCTATCAAGACAAGTTCGATGACCGCCAATGAACTTTACTCGGTAATAAATGACCAGGATTGAAGGGGAATCCAAATTTCCTTCGGCTTCTATCCTTGAGCTCTTGACAAACCAATGCACTTTACGGTTGTCCGGCCACTCCACCCCAGAGCCGTCACCAAGCGTCGTTCATGCCACTGCGCCGCACACTAACCGGTAAGGAAGTGATGGCATCCCGTCGCGCATAGTTCCTCGCCGCCCACGACCGCACACAAAATGGTAGGGAAGCGGTGGCATCCCGCCATGCCGAGTTCATCGCCGCTCGCGGCCTCACACCTATGTGGGCGGAATTTGAAGCTGCCAAGGCCGAATGGGCGGTAGAGCAAGAGGCGGCCAAAGCCGCACAGAGGGAGCGGAAAAGTCAGAAAGCACTCAAGAAAAGAGAGGCCCGCCGCCGCAAGAAAGAAGAGGACGCACGTGCTGCAGCGGAGAGGTCGACGGAGATCCAAGCACGGTAGGGTGTCGCCGACAAAGCCAGGAAGGAGAACGACGACGTCTGGCCAACATGTGAGAAGTAGTAGTACTAGTAGTTAGTGTGTGTGTCTATGTCACCCGTACGTTTGTTTAATTAATTACGAGCATGTACTAGTACTACTAGTTACTAATGTTGTTTTTAGAGCAAATTACTAGTACATTAGCCTAGACTCAATGGAAAAATTCATATCCTATGCATCAAATGGCATCTCCTTCTCTATAGGAATAGAGATGCATGTCATCTCACTTCCTATGATTTTCATATTCCTATAAAAATCCTATCCTATGAACCAAAGGAGGCCTCTGCTGGAGTAACTATTATAGCTAGCAGTACTACTGGTACAGTAGTTTTCTTCAAGAAGCGAAATTCAATGAAGTCATGATGGTTCCTTCGTCCGAGCAACTTCACAGTGGGAAAGGTTGGGCCTGTGATTTGACGGCTCATTAGTAATTAATGCGGCCTCTCCCTTGGAGTTCTGCGGGCATGGAAAGTGGACCAGGATGGTCAACGTCCCACATGTCGGTGAACAGAAGTATTCTTTCCAACATCGAGGAGCAAGGAAACCGCGTGGTATAGTATCACTCATGATTTATATTTATTTTTTATTTCTGATGAGCGCTAGCGTTTCAACTCTTACGACGAGGGAGTGCCAAACACAGCACGTGCTAGATGTCCCACACGTCAGCGAAAGGAGTAGGACATGAACAGCGTGGTAGAGCGTCTCCACTTCTGGGTCAGAGACCACACGTAGTAGTACTACTGTACTAGTGGTATGAACGATACAAAGGGCCAGTTCTAATTTTGGGCGATTCTACCAGAATCTCCCCCCTCCCCGGCTTCTCCCAGAATCACCACTCCATATGTTTTTTACAATCCTAGATAATTAGGCCTGACTAGATAGGATTGTAAAAAATATGGAGTGGCAATTCTGGGAGAAGCTGGGGAGGGGGCGATTCTGGGAGAATCGCCGAAAAGAACTGGCCCAAAGTGCGACCTAGAGAGAAAGACACGTCTAGTTGGAAGGCCTCAGGGCATACACATAAACAAATATAAAACCTAATATGTGCCTCCAATTAATATAGTAGTAGTAGAGTACTTAGGCACGTACTCCATAACATCACCGGGCATTGCACGTACAACATTTAGTGGTAATAAGAGACAAATGCCTATATGCCATGCGTGTTCATACTATTTGTGCCTTTCTACTTTACTTATTACGCTACATTGCTCAGGTTCATACGTCCACTCCTGGGTACATGTTCGTCTCCTAGTTCCAGTCCCACGTGTTCTTCATAGATGGAACAATCCATAACTGTGGGCAACGGGAGTCCATATCATCGCAGTTAGTGTGGCTCCCCATGATGGAGACTCTTCCAAACTATGGCCAGCCTCGATGCGGAGCAGTCGCGTGCACTGGGAAGCGGCGCTCTCCCGGCCGTCGCGCTGCTTCAAAGCCAGCGCTAGTGAGAGGTCGCCTCCGCTCTGGCCGGGCATTAATGCATCACTGACGTTCTGAGGCGATGCTGACTATTTCACACGGGGAGCGTGCGCCGGCAAGGGAGGGGGTTGGCTCGGCCAGGGCGGTCAGACGCGGGCGTGGTGGTGGTATTGGTTTTGAACCGTTCCAAGTGTAGTACTGGTAGTTTGCAAAACTACTCAATTATTGCACTTAGTTTCCTAAGAAAATGTGGTAAAAAAAAGTTACTCCATAGCCCTCTTCCCTTCTCCTTCCTCTTCCACCGCCCGCGCACGTCCGCGAGAAGCGACCTGTAAACCCTTATATAGGAGTGGTAGCACAGAAAATGCATGCATGACCACTAAAATTTCCAGATTAAAGCGTCGCTCCGGCGGGAGTATGGCGTATGTCGTTACCTTCGGCCGAGCCATGGCTACCAGGCTACGGCGACCAGAGAAGAGGCAGCGGGAGGGGAATGAATGCATCTACTGTTTGGGTTCGCCGTCCGGCTTAAATAAATGCGCACCATCACGTGTACCTGCGGGTGCACAAATTATAACATACATGTCTGCTTAAGTGGGCGTCACGTAACTGGTGTGTGTGAGAGATTCTGAGAGACAGAGTGCGTGTGTGCGACTCTACTCTTCGGACATGTACTCAACCTTTTGCATCGGGATATAAGTATAATGGCATTACACTTTAGCTAGTGATTTACGTGGCCATGTTAACGTGGTTGTGTAAAAAAATGTCACTTCCTGCTCGTGATTTGCGTTATATAATTACTAGCAAGATGCTTGTGCATTGCATGGAACATCAATATGCATTTTTTACAAAACAGATGTTGTGATTGACCCATGCAGGAGTAATCCCATGTGTAAAAACTAATGATATCTCAAGAATTTTATCGGAAAACTGGTATCTCGACAATCTCATCGAAAAAATGAAAGATGAGAGATAAGGTGAGAAGGAGTGGAGCGTGGTGGTGACTGGTGGTCAGACTAGGCGGAGGCATGGGGATGGACGGCGCCGGCAGGCGGTAGCGGCCACCATGCTAGATTGTTCCAGAGACTTCCTTTTTTAATTGCTCGGCAATGAGGTTGTGGGAGATAAGGACGATGAATGAGGCAAGGCCTTGTCTCTAAATGTGGAGAGAGGTGCGGGTATCTTTTGTAAAATTGTCATAGTTTGCTTTTTATCCATCAGATATAGATCGGGCGGTCTATATTACAAAGATGGGAGGCACACCATCATCACCAACTCGTTTTTCTATAAGAGTAGAGATGATAAGTTTGCTAACTACTAAAGTAAAGTGGAATTTGTCCATGTTATACAAGTAAATTAAGGTGATTGCTTATCATATGGGTAAGGTTGGACGAAGGGTGGTAGGAACAAATGATCCGCCTAGAGCATGTGTGTGTGAGATGGAGTCTTAGTGTGTGGGGGGGTGCGTGTGTGTGTGACGCGGGGTCCTTGGTGCCGGATGTAATTTTAAGTGTGTGTGGCTTCATCATAGTGTATGACAGGGGCCACCAACGAGGGGATGCGAGAGAGAAAAGGCCCGTAGAGAGGGAAGAGAAGGCGTGTGCGCGTGAGAGGAGTCGACATTGAGAGAACGTGTTTGTTCGAGAGACACCGAGGAAGACTACCATACATTGATGGTGCATGTAGGTGGGTATTAAACGAAGGGATGGTCTTATTGGTTTCAGGGATATAGGGGAAGAGTGAGAGAGGGGGTAGCTAGAAGGAGATTGTTAAGTGTGAGTGTGTGTTTTACCCATCCAGGCAAAAGTTATGTGCACACAAGAAGAAAACGGTTCGATGTGGCGTTAGGGTTGAGGGTAATTAACTATGTATGGAGACATAGGAGACGTTGAATGTGCATGTGCGAGAGGTATACATGTATATGTGGGATGTGTGTGTGCATGCGCGAGCATGATCGAGATAAAAGAAAGAAGACATAAGACATAAGATCAACGATATGGGAGAGATTGGTATGATAATATGCATGCATGTGAGAGTGTAGGGAAGAAGGCTCGATAATTGAGCATGTGTTTTTGTCTTTAAGAGATAGTGGCGGGGGCTGGAGCATGCATCTATGGCAAGCAGAGGGAGCGAGACACAATGATTGTGCAAAAGAGATCAACCTATAAATGCATGTATGGAGAGACATATATAGTGTGGGTGATAGGAAGCAAGAGTGCGTGCGAGAAAGAAATGTTGAAGGAGAAACTACATATAGATACAGAGATAGAGATGCTAGATAGAGGGACATCGGCTAGTTTGAGTGTTGGAGATGACCGCCGGGTGGTTCAGAGGGTGAAGTTATGCGTGTGTGAGAGAAAGATAAAAAGAGGGCACTTGACTGCATGTAGAGAGAAACATATATAGTGTGCGTGATAGGAAGCAAGAGTGAGGGCGAGAAACAAGGTTGATGGAGAAACAGATAAATAGAAAGATAAATATGCTAGCTAGCAAGTGTGTGTTATAGATAGGAGTCGAGTGGATCATAAGGCTGAGTTATGTGTGTGTGGGTGTGAGATAGATAGAGAGAGTGTGCATGTGAGTCACATACAAACAAATATCAGAGAGAAATGAGATCCCGAGAGACGGAGTTCTATGTCTGTGAGAGAGAAAGATATTTCACAACGAGAGTGATAGATAGAGAGACATATGAGGGAATGCAAGATATCTCTAGGGGAGAGAGTGTGTGAGCGACATACAAGAGAATGGTGGAGAGATATGAGACCCTGGGAGACAGAGTTTGTGTTTGTGTGTGAGAAAGAGATATTTAAGAGGAAGAGTCGTAGCTTCTCATATCTAAGGAACGAAAGACATCTCTGTGTGAGAGGGGGTGTGCGAGTGGCACACAGGGGAATAGTAGAGAGAAATGAGACCCCTGGAGACGAAGTTTGTGTTTGTGTGAGAGAAAGATGTTGGGGAACGTAGTAATTTCAAAATTTTCCTATGCACACGCAAGATCATGGTGATGCATAGCAATGACAGGGGATAGTGTGTCCACGTACCCTCGTAGACCGAAAGCGGGAGCGTTAGCACAACGCGGTTGATGTAGTCGTACGTCTTCACGATCCAACCGATCAAGTACCGAACGCACGGCACCTCCGAGTTCTACACATGTTCAACTCGATGACGTCCCTTGAATTCGATCCAGCCGAGCTTCGACGGAGAGTTCTGTCAGCACGATGGTGTGGTGACGATGTTGATGTTCTACCATCGCAGGGCTTCGCCTAAGCACCGCTATGATATTATCGAGGTGGACTATGGTGGAGAGGGGCACCGCACACGGCTAAAAGATCCAAGAGATCAATTGTTGTTTCTATGGGGTGCCCCTCTCCTCCATATATAAAGGAGGGGAGGAGAGGGCCGACCATGGGGAGGAGGCGCGCCCAAGGGGGGAGTCCTACTCCCACCGGGAGTAGGACTCCTCCTTTTCCTATTTGGAGAGGGAGAGGGAAGGAAGAGGAAGGAGGGAGGAAGGAAAGGGGGGCCGGCCCCTCCCAAATCGGATTGGGCTTGGGTGGGGCGCCCCCTCCCTTGCTCCTTTCCCCTCCTTTCCACTAAAGCCCATTAAGGCCCATAAACCTCCCGGGGGGTTCCGATAACCTCCCGGTGCTCCAGTATTATCCCGATCTCACCCGGAACCATTTTGGTATCCAAATATAGTTGTCCAATATATCGATCTTTATGTCTCGAACATTTTGATACTCCTCCTCATGTCCGTGATCACATCCAGGACTCCGAACTACCTTCGGTACATCAAAAACCATAAACTCATAATATAATCATCATCAAACTTTAAGCGTGCGGGCCCTACGGGTTCGAGAACTATGTAGACATGACCGAGACACGTCTCCGGTCAATAACTAATAGCGGAACCTGGATGCTCATATTGGCTCCTACATATTCTACGAAGATCTTTATCGGTCAAACCGCATAACAACATATGTTGTTCCTTTTGTCATCGGTATGTTACTTGCCCGAGATTTGATCGTCGGTATCTCAATACCTAGTTCAATATCGTTACCAGCAAGTCTCTTTACTCGTTCCCTAACACATCATCCTGCAACTAACTCATTAGTTGCAATGCTTTCAAGGCTTAAGTAATGCGTATTACCGAGTGGGCCCATAGATACCTCTCCGATAATCGGAGTGAAAAATCCTAATCTCGAAATACGCCAACCCAACAAGTACCTTCGGAGACACCTATAGAGCACCTTTATAATCACCCAGTTACATTGTGACGTTTGGTAGCACACAAAGTGTTCCTCCAGTAAATGGGAGTTGCATAATCTCATAGTCATAGGAACATGTATAAGTCATGAAGAAAGCAATAGCAACAAACTAAACGATCAAGTGCTAAGCTAACGGAATGGGTCAAGTCAATCACATCATTATCCTAATGATGTGATCCCGTTAATCAAATGACACTCTTTGTCTATGGCTAGGAAACATAACCATCTTTGATCAACGAGCTAGTCAAGTAGAGGCATACTAGTGACGCTCTGTTTGTCTATGTATTCACACATGTATCATGTTTCCGGTTAATACAATTCTAGCATGAATAATAAACATTTATCATGATATATGGAAATAAATAATAACTTTATTATTGCCTCTAGGGCATATTTCCTTCGGTCTCCCACTTGCACAAGACATTAATAATATAGATTACACTGTAATGATTCTAACACCCATGGAGCCTTGGTGCTGATCATGTTTTGCTCGTGGAAGAGGCTTAGTCAACGGGTCTGCAACATTCAGATCCGTATGTATCTTGCAAATCTCTATGTCTGCCACCTGGACGTGGTCCCAGATGGAGTTGAAGCGTCTTTTGATGTGCTTGGTTCTCTTGTGAAATCTGGATTCCTTTGCCAAAGCAATCGCACCAGTATTGTCACAAAAGATTTTCATTGGACCCCATGCACTAGGTATGACACCTAGATTGGATATGAACTCCTTCATCCAGACTCCTTCATTTGCTGCTTCCGAAGTAGCTGTGTATTCCGCTTCACATGTAGATCCCGCTATGACGCTTTGTTTAGAACTGCACCAACTGACAGCTCCATCGTTTAATAAAAACACGTATCCGGTTTGCTATTTAGAATCATCCAGATCAGTGTCAAAGCTTGCATCGATGTAACCATTTACGATGAGCTCTTTGTCACCTCCATAAATGAGAAACATATCCTTCGTCCTTTTCAGGTATTTCAGGATGCTCTTGACCGCTGTCCAGTGATCCACTCCTGGATTACTTTGGTACCTCCCTGCTAAACTAATAGCAAGGCACACATCAGGTCTGGTACACAACATTGCATACATGATAGAGCCTATGGCTGAAGCATAGGGAACATCTTTCATTTTCTCTCTATCTTCTGCAGTGGTCGGGCATTGAGTCTTACTCAACTTCACACCTTGTAACACAGGCAAGAACCCTTTCTTTGCTTGATCCATTTTGAACTTCTTCAAAACTTTTTCAAGGTATGTGCTTTGTGAAAGTCCAATTAAGTGTCTCGATCTATCTCTATAGATCTTGATGCCCAATATATAAGCAGCTTCACCGAGGTCTTTCATTGAAAAACTCTTATTCAAATATCCTTTTATGCTATCCAAAAATTCTATATCATTTCCAATCAACAATATGTCATCCACATATAATATTAGAAATGCTACAGAGCTCCCACTCATTTTCTTGTAAATACAAGCTTCTCCAAAAGTCTATATAGAACCATATGCTTTGATCACACTATCAAAACGTTTATTCCAACTCCGAGAAGCTTGCACCAGTCCATAAATGGATCGCTGGAGCTTGCACACTTTGTTAGCTCCTTTTGGATCGACAAAACCTTTCGGTTGCATCATATACAACTCTTCTTCCAGAAATCCATTCAGGAATGTAGTTTTGACATCCATTTGCCAAATTTCATAATCATAAAATGCGGCAATTGCTAACATGATTCGGATAGACTTAAGCATCGCTACAGGTGAGAAGGTCTCATCGTAGTCAATCCCTTGAACTTGTCGAAAACCTTTTGCAACAAGTCGAGCTTTATAGACAGTAACATTACCATCAGCGTCAGTCTTCTTCTTGAAGATCCATTTATTCTCGATGGCTTGCCGATCATCAGGCAAGTCAACCAAAGTACACACTTTGTTCTCATACATGGATTCCATCTCAGATTTCATGGCTGCAAGCCATTTTGCGGAATCTAGGCTCACCATCACCTCTTCATAGTTCGTAGGTTCGTCATGGTCTAGCAACATAACCTCCAGAACAGGATTACCGTACCACTCTGGTGCGGATCTTACTCTGGTTGACCTACGAGGTTTAGTAACAACTTGATCTGAAGTTTCATGATCATCATCATTAACTTGCTCACTAATTGGTGTAGACGTCACATGAACCGGTTTCTGTGATGAACTACTTTCCAATAAGGGAGCAGATACTGTTACCTCATCAAATTCTACTTTCCTCCCACTCACTTCTTTTGAGAGAAACTCTTTCTCTAGAAAGGATCCATTCTTAGCAACGAATGTCTTGCCCTCGGATCTGTGATAGAAGGTGTACCCAACAGTTTCCTTTGGGTATCCTATGAAGACACATTTCTCCGATTTTGGTTCGAGCTTATCAGGTTGAAGCTTTTTCACATAAGCATCGCAGCCCCAAACTTTAAGAAACGACAACTTTGGTTTCTTGCCAAACCATAGTTCATAAGGTGTCGTCTCAACGGATTTTGATGGTGCCCTGTTTAACGTGAATGCGGCCGTCTCTAATGCATAACCCCAAAATGATAGCGGTAAATTAGTAAGAGACATCATAGATCGCACCATATGTAGTAAAGTACAATTACGACGTTCAGACACACCATTTTGCTATGGTGTTCCGGGTGGCGTGAGTTGCGAAACTATTCCGCATTGTTTCAAATGTAGACCAAACTCGTAACTCAAATATTCTCCTCCACGATCAGATCGTAGAAACTTTATTTTCTTGTTACAGTGATTTTCAACTTCACTCTGAAATTCTTTGAACTTTTCAAATGTTTCAGACTTATGTTTCATTAAGTAGATATATCCATATCTGCTTAAATCATCTGTGGAGGTGAGAAAATAACGATACCCGCCGCAAGCCTCAACATTCATTGGACCACATACATCAGTATGTATGGACTCCAACAAATCAGTTGCTCGCTCCATAGTTCCGGAGAACAGCGTTTTAGTCATCTTGCCCATGAGGCATGGTTCGCAAGTACCAAGTGATTCCAAAAGTCCATTAGTATGGAGTTTCTTCATGCGCTTTATACCAATATGACCCAAACGGCAGTGCCACAAATAAGTTGCACTATCATTATCAACTCTGCATCTTTTGGCTTCAACATTATGAATATGTGTATCACTACTATCGAGATTCATCAAAAATAGACCACTCTTCAAGGGTGCATGACCATAAAAGATATTACTCATATAAAGAGAACAACCATTATTCTCAGATTTAAATGAATAACCGTCTCGCATTAAACAAGATCCAGATATAATGTTCATGCTCAACGCTAGCACCAAATAACAATTATTTAGGTCTAAAACTAATCCCGAAGGTAGATGTAGAGGTAGTGTGCTGACGGCGATCACATCAACTTTGGAACCATTTCCCACACGCATCGTCACCTCGTCCTTAGCCAGTGTTCGCTTAATCTGTAGTCCCTGTTTCGAGTTGCAAATATAAGCAACAGAACCAGTATCAAATACGCAGGTGCTACTGCGAGCTCTGTTAAGGTACACATCAATAACATGTATATCGCATATACCTTTGTTCACCTTGCCATCCTTCTTATCCGCCAAATACTTGGAGCAATTCCGCTTCCAGTGACCAGTCTGTTTGTAGTAGAAGCACTCAGTCTCAGGCTTAGGTCCAGACTTGGGTTTTTTCTCCTGAGCAGCAACTTGTTTGTTGTTCTTCTTGAAGTTCCCCTTCTTCTTCCCTTTGCCCTTTTTCTTGAAACTGCGGTCTTATTGACCATCAACACTTGATGCTCCTTTTTGATTTCTACCTCCGTAGCCTTTAGCATTGCGAAGAGCTCAGGAATTGTCTTATTCATCCCTTGCATATTATAGTTCATCACGAAGCTTTTGTAGCTTGGTGGCAGTGATTGAAGAACTCTGTCAATGACACTATCAACAGGAAGATTAACTCCCAATTGAGTCTACCTAGACATTTTGAGTATATGCACACTGACAGAACTATTCTCCTCCATCTTGCAGCTATAGAACTTATTGGAGACTTCATATCTCTCAGTCCGGGCATTTGCTTGAAATATTAACTTCAACTCCTGGAACATCTCATATGCTCCATGACGTTCAAAACATCGTTGAAGTCTCGGTTCTAAGTCGTAAAGCAAGGCACAATGAACTATCGAGTAGTCATCAGCTTTGCTCTGCGAGATGTTCATAACATCTGGTGTTGCTCTTGCAGCAGGTTTGGCACTTAGCGGTGCTTCCAGGATGTAATTCTTCTGTGCAGCAATGAGGATAATCCTCAAGTTACAGACCCAGTCCGTGTAATTGCTACCATCATCTTTCAACTTTGCTTTCTCAAGGAACACATTAAAATTCAACGGAACAACAACACGAGCTATCTATCTACAACAAACATAAACATGCAAAATACTATCAGGTACTAAGTTCATGATAAATTTAAGTTCAATTAATCACATTACTTAAGAACTCCCACTTAGATAGACATCCCTCTAATCATCTAAGTGATCACGTGATCCAAATCAACTAAACCATAACCGATCATCACGTGAAATGGAGTAGTTTCCAATGGTGAACATCACTATGTTGATCATATCTACTATATGATTCACACTCGACCTTTCGGTCTCGGTGTTCCGAGGCCATAACTGCATATGCTAGGCTCGTCAAGTTTAACCTGAGTATTCTGCATGTGCAAAACTGGCTTGCACCCGTTGTAGATGGACGTAGAGCTTATCACACCCGATCATCACGTGGTGTCTGGGCACGACAAACTTTGGCAACGATGCATACTCAGGGGGAACACTTTTATCTTGAAATTTAGTGAGAGATCATCTTATAATGCTACCGTCAATCAAAGCAAAATAAGATGCATAAAAGATAAACATCACATGCAATCAATATAAGTGATATGATATGGCCATCATCATCTTGTGCTTGTGATCTCCATCTCCAAAGCACCGTCATGATCACCATCGTCACCGGTGCGACACCTTGATCTCCATCGTAGCATCGTTGTCGTCTCGCTAACTATTGCTTCTACGACTATCACTACTGCTTAGTGATAAAGTAAAGCAATTACAGGGCGATTGCATTGCATACAATAAAGCGACAACCATATGGCTCCTGCCAGTTGCCGATAACTCGGTTACAAAACATGATCATCTCATACAATAAAATATAGCACCATGTCTTGACCATATCACATCACAACATGCCCTGCAAAAACAAGTTAGACGTCCTCTACTTTGTTGTTGCAAGTTTTACGTGGCTGCTACGGGCTGAGCAAGAACCGTTCTTACCTACACATCAAAACCACAAGGATAGTTCGTCAAGTTGTGCTGTTTTAACCTTCTCAAGGACCGGGCGTAGCCACACTCGGTTCAACTAAAGTTGGAGAAACTGACACCCGCCAGCCACCTGTGTGCAAAGCACGTCGGTAGAACCAGTCTCGCGTAAGCGTACGCGTAATGTCGGTCTGGGCCGCTTCATCCAACAATACCGCCGAACCAAAGTATGACATGCTGGTAACCAGTATGACTTGTATCGCCCACAACTCACTTGTGTTCTACTCGTGCATATAACATCAACGCATAAAACCAGGCTCGGATGCCACTATTGGGGAACATAGTAATTTCAAAATTTTCCTACGCACACGCAAGATCATGGTGATGCATAGCAACAAGAGGGGAGAGTGTGTCCACGTACCCTCATAGACCGAAAGTGAAAGTGTTAGCACAACACGGTTGATGTAGTCGTACTTCTTCACGATCCGACTGATCAAGTACCGAACGCACGACACCTCCGAGTTCTGCACACGTTCAACTCGATGACGTCCCTCAAACTCCCATCTAGCCAAGCTTTGAGGGAGAGTTATGTCAGCACGACAGCATGGTGATGATGTTGATGTTCTACCGACGCAGGGCTTCGCCTAAGCACCGCTACGATATTATCGAGGTGGACTATGGTGGAGAGGGGCACCGCACACGGCTAAAAGATCCAAGAGATCAATTGTTGTCTCTATGGGGTGCCCCTCTCCTCTGTATATAAAGGAGGGAAGGAGAGGGCCGGCCAAGGGGAGGAGGCGCGCCCAAGGGGGGAGTCCTACTCCCACCGGGAGTAGGACTCCTCCTTTTCCTATTTGGAGAGGGAGAGGGAAGGAAGAGGAAGGAGGGAGGAAGGAAAGGGGGGCCGACCCCCCTCCCAATTAGGATTGGGCTTGGGGGGCGCACCCCCTCCCTTGGTCCTTTCCCCTCCTTTCCACTAAAGCCCATTAAGGCCCATATACCTCCCGGGGGGTTCCGATAACCTCCCGGTGCTCCGGTATTATCCCGATCTCACCCAGAACCATTCCGGTATCCAAATATAGTCATCCAATATATCGATCTTTACATCTCGAACATTTCGAGACTCCTCGTCATGTCCGTGATCACATCCGGGACTCCGAACAACCTTCGGTACATCAAAAACCATAAACTCTTAACATAGCCGTCATCGAACTTTAAGCGTGCGGACCCTACGGGTTCGAGAACTATGTAGACATGACCCAGACACATCTCCGGTCAATAACCAATAGCGGAACCTGGATGCTCATATTGGCTCCTACATATTCTACGAAGATCTTTATCAGTTAAACCGCATAACAACATATGTTGTTCCTTTTGTCATCGGTATGTTACTTGCCCGAGATTTGATCGTCGGTATCTCAATACCTAGTTCAATCTCGTTGCCGGCAAGTCTCTTTACTCGTTCCGTAACACATCATCCCGCAACTAACTCATTAGTTGCAATGCTTGCAATGCTTAAGTGATGTGTATTACCGAGTGGGCCCAGAGATACCTCTCCGACAATCGAAGTGACAAATCCTAATCTCGAAATACGCCAACCCAACAAGTACCTTCGGAGACACCTGTAGAGCACCTTTATAATCACCCAGTTACATTGTGACGTTTGGTAGCACACAAAGTGTTCCTCCTGTAAACGGGAGTTGCATAATCTCATAGTCATAGGCACATGTAGAAGTCATGAAGAAAGCAATAGCAACAAACTAAACAATCAAGTGCTAAGCTAACGCAATGGGTCAAGTCAATCACATCATTCTCCTAATGATGTGATCTCGTTAATCAAATGACAACTCTTTGTCTATGGCTAGGAAACATAACCATCTTTGATCAACGATCTAGTCAAGTAGAGGCATACTAGTGACGCTCTCTTTGTCTATATATTCACACATGTATCATGTTTCTGGTTAATACAATTCTAGCATGAATCATAAACATTTATCATGATATAAGGAAATAAATAATAACTTCATTATTGCCTCTAGGGAATATTTCCTTCAAAAGAGATTTCACATGGAGAATCATAGTTAGAGACACATAGCAGGGAGCGAGATATACTTAAAGAGAGATAGAGTGATGAAGGTCAAGGGAGAGAGTATCGTCAGTGTGTTGCAAAGATAAAAGATCATTGTCGACATACAGGTAGCACGAGAGATACCCGAGAGACGATGAACATGTATAGGTCTAGAGAGATACTCCTATATAAGCATGAGTGATAGCTATATGAGACGAATATCTGGATTAAAGGGGATTCAAATATTTAAACTGGAGTTCACGACATCGATAATATCATGACCCAAATTGGTGTATGAAACATGCATATTCATTTGAATTTGGGGACACGTGTAATGTTATATAGTTTATCAATATTCCATAGATTCTATAATTAGAGATAATGCATGATTTATATGCAATTAATGTCTAAACGGGATTACACTATATGTTGCGTGTGTGAGACACATTATACATGTTTGAGAAGTACAAAAAACCGCATGAAACACACATTAATTGGAGACAGTTAGCGGGAATGCATACATTGGATTTCAACATAAAGTGGTTTCAAATGGTTGGAAATCCAAATTAAGATGGATACAGTCTTATGAATCTGAGATCATGCCATTTGTAAACCATATTTAGGTATAAAGGGCGTTGTGCTTTTGAAAGTATATATAAAAAATGATGTATATAGAATTTTATTCTAATCGCAAATGGATCCTGCCCGAACAAAAATAGAATACAAACTGGATTCGAATTGAGTTGGCATGGTAAACGTGCACTCTTGCTCTGCAAAAATTTGAACGAAGCGGGGAAAGTCGCAGTAACCGCCCGAAATCAAAATCTGCGAGATGGAAATTACTGCCTATCCCTGACACGCAAAGCCTATCGGCTCGATATCTATAGGTTTCGATAGGGGTAGGTTTGTAACGTAACTCAAACGTGACATAACCACCTCTCACCCGGATTCATACACGGTGGGCGCCAAAACACAGTGTCTCCTCGGGCGAAATCGACTCCCTCCCCGATTCATACATGGTGGGCGACAAAAACAAACTCTCGTCGGCAAATATTCGGTGTATGCGAGATTACCGTCCTATCCCCAACCGACTAATATTGTTGTGATGTATGAAATTTTAAACGGGGGCTAAGTTTGTAAATTTCCTCGCATTTGAAACAAGCGCGCCCTGAAGACATGGTTTCCCCCTTCCTCTCTCCCTCCATTTCCCCATTCGTACTCCATGGGTGCCAAAACACCCTCCCCACCCCAGCCTCCTCCGTCTGCCACCCCATCCACCGCCGTCCTCCTCCGCCGGAGCTGATACCCCGATGCCGTCGGCCATTATAAGAGATCGACCTCTCTCATCCACTGCTTCGGACTGGGATCCTTGCATCTCGTCCTCTCGCTTCATCCCGACGTCGTCCACCTTGTCGGCGCTGCTCCTACGACCGACTCATCCACCGCGCCCTGTCACCACCGTCTACCCTCCTAGATCTTCTTCCACGCCGTCGACAGCCATCGCTACGGCAACACCATCAAATTCTCACCAGATGCATGCACGGCGCCGCACCAGAGGTGGCACTCTTTCGTATTTGCTCAACTTATTTATCGCAGCAAGAAAATAGATCGCCACTTCTTTACTCTGATTTCTTTTCCATCACTTACTTGCTAGTTGAAAGCAAACATTGGTTGTGAAGTTGCCTTTGTTTGGTTTGCACCTTCAGATCCGCCATGGCATGCTCAACACTATACTCGCAATGCTTATGGTTTTCCCCTTTTATATTCCACACTAGTTAAACGACAGTAGACTAAATTTCAAAACTGGGTCAGTCGATTTTTGAGAGCTCGCCGGAGTTCGCCGGTGCGAAGGAAGGGGCTCAGGTGGGGACGGTGGTTGTGGGGGCGGTGGTGGGGCCTCGCCGACTGAAGAAAACTCGACGTGGGTGGGGGCGGGGGTGGGGGTGGCGGAGGAATATAGGCTATGGGGGTCGGTGGTTCGGCCGGTGGCCCGTGCGGTGTTTTGTATGGGAAGAATCAGAGACGAGGAAGAAGAAGGGTTAGGAGACGTAGGATCTTCACCCAACAGCCTGAAATGGTCGACTGAACCAAATGACAAAAGTCACGCGACTTGCATGCAGACATGCAGAATATGCTTCCTCTTCTATTCTTTAACATGTTCCTCTTCTGTTTTTCTTTAGTAAGCACAATATGTTCCTTGTTAGGAAGGGGAGCAAGGACATCTGCAGTCGACACCTCTAGTGGGCCGGTTCAACTAAATGATTTCGCACTTCGAGTTGGTCTGCCATAATACCCCGGAAATGGTGGGAGCCGTGCGGTCTTTAATAGACTAAACTGATAGTAACAGTTGTGCGCCTACAGATGAATAGAGTTGGCATGTAGGTGATCAATAGGCTAGTAGCGGCAAAACCCTATGTTTTCCAGCCAGTTCTGCTTTCCCAATTTATTTATGGTGGTCATGGTGTACCCCTATTATCTACACTATGATCTGCCTACTGGCTCTTGATACATCTCCAACGTATCTATAATTTATGAAGTATTCATGCCAAGTTTACAATAGTTTAATATGATTTTGGTATGATTTGATTAGAACTAACCTGGACTGACGCTGTTTTTAGCAGAACTACCGTGGTGTTGTTTTTGTGCAGAAATAAAAGTTCTCGGAATGCGATGAAAATCAACGGAGAATTTTTCTAGAAAATATAAAAAATACTGGAACAAAAATCTACCGAAGGGGAGTCCCGTGGGCCCCACGAGGGTGGGGGCGCGCCCATCCCCCTGGGCGCGCCCCTGTGCCTCGTGGACTACCCGTGGGGCCCCCTGACTTGTTCTCGACGCCAACCTCTCCTATAAATACCCAAACCTCTATAAATTAACCTATATCGGAAGTTCCACCACGGCAAGCCTCTGTAGCCACGAGAAATCAATCTAGGCCCTTTATGGCACCCTGACAGAGGGGGCCATCATCACCGAAGGCTATGGAGGAGGATCTCGGAGGGGCCATCATCACCATGAAGGCCAAGATCCAGAGGGAGAACCTCTCCCCATCCAGGAGGGAGGCCATGGAGGAGGAAGCACAAGGGGGAGAACCTCTCCTCCTCTCTCTCGGTGGCGCCGGAGTGCCATCGGGAGGGGAATCATCGCCGCGGTAATCATCTTCATCAACATCACCATCATCATCACCATCCTCATCTCTTTTACGCGGTCCACTCTCCCGCACCCCGCTGTAATCCCTACTTGAACATGGTGCTTTATGCCACATATTATGATCCAATGATGTGTTGCCATCCTATGATGTTTTGAGTAGATATCCTTTGTCTTTGGGTTGATTGATGATCTAGATTGGTATGAGTTGTATGTTTTTTGTGTTGTCCTATTGTGCCCTCCATGTCACGCAAGCATGAGGGATTCCCGCTGTAGGGTGTTGCAATACGTTCACGATTCGCTTATAGTGGGTTGCTTGAGTGACAGAAGCATAAACCCGAGTAAGGGGTTTGTTGTGTATGGGATAAAGGGGACTTGATGCTTTAATGCTATGGTTGGGTTTTACCTTAATGATATTTAGTAGTTGCGGATGCTTTCTAGAGTTCCAATCATAAGTGCATATGATCCAAGAAGAAAAGTATGTTAGCTTATGCCTCTCCCTCATATGAAATTGTAATGACGACTACCGGTCTTGTTAACAATTGCCTAAGACAATTCCGCACACCGATCCATAATTATTCCACACTTGCTATTTATAATATTTAGTAATATATTCTAACTTTATGATAACAACACCTACTTTTATATTTTATCTCTCTGATACCATGCAATGTTATCCTCTTCATACCCACAACGTAGTTTTATTTCTCGTTTCTAGTTGGAAGCAAACGTTCGGTGTATGTAGAGTCGTATCAATGGCAGATAGGACTTGAGAGAATATTGATCTTACCTTTAGCTCCTTGTGGGTTCGACACTCCATACATATAACTTCCACCATTGGGAATTGCTATGATGATTCCCTCTACTTGGGGATTATCAAGCTCTTTTCTAGCGCCGTTGCCAGGGAGCAATAGCGTGGGGTTGATATTCTCGTGTGTGCTTGTTTGCTTTCTTCACTAAGTAGATTTTGTTTTTACTTTATTGTTTCTGTTTAGTTGTGGGTGAAACATACAAAAAATTTAAAAGAATGAAAATACAAAAAAATTTACTTGCCTCTCATGCCTAAAAAGTTTTTCAATGAGAGAAGTGATTGGAAGGTTATGCATTGAAGAAATGAGGGTCGACCTTGAGCACTTGTGTTCATGCTCATGGAAAAAATGTAAAACTTTTCATGGAAGATTCTCTGAAAATAATTATCCCCTTGTATATATCCATTGTATTATAAAAATAATGTGCCAAGCTTCGGTTTTAGGATGATTAGATTGCTTTTTTACTATGTACAGTACAAAAACAGAAACTTTGGCTGTAGAGCATGATTTTACATTTTTTACTGGAAAGTCAAATAGGTCTGAAACTTTTTGCACATTACTTTTGTATAATTTTTTAAAATTTTCATATTTGTTTAGAATTTTGTGGAGTTACAGAAGTTTACTAAACTTCCATATTACTACAGACTATCCTGTTTTTGACAGATTCTGTTTTCTATGAGTTGTTCGTTTATTTTGATGAATCTATGGGTAGTATTGGGGGGTATGAATCATGGTGAAGTTGGAATACAGTAGATCTAGTTCTAATCTGAAACTGGAATAACTTTGCAACAGTACCTGAAGGTAGTGATTTGCTTTATTACACTAACGAATCTCACAAAGTTTTTGTTAAAGTTTTGTGTGGATGAAGTGTTCGAAGATCGAGGAGCTATCAATATGAGAAGAATAAAGAGAGGAAAGAGCTCAATCTTGGGGATTCCCAAGGCACCCCAAGTAAATATTCCAAGGATACTCAAGCATCTAAGCTCGGGGATGCCCCGGTTGGCATCCCATCCTTCTTCTTCAACAATTATCGGTATACCTCGGTTTTTGTTTTGTTCACATAATTTGTGTCCTTTGTGTTTTTGTTTTTCCTTTAAGAACCATGCTAGTATGAGATAGCCCTTCATTGATTTATAGAATGCTTCATGTGCTTCACTTATATCTTTTAAAGTATGATCTTATAGAATTGCTCTTTGTGCTTCACTTAAATCTTTTGAGTATGGTTTTATAGAATGCTTCATGTGCTTCACTTATATATTTTGAGCTTGGATATTGGTTAGTCTATATTAATTCTAGAATGATCCATGAAATTCACTTATATATTTTGGAGTATGAATAATACTATAATCTAAAATGGATTTGGAAGAGTCTCAACTTTAGTTAGTAACGATTCCACTATTCCGAATGAGAAGAATTTTGCTTATGTGGAGAGTAGTAAAATTTCTATGCTTGTAGATGATGAAAAGAATGATTTGTGTGATGGTTATATTGTTTAATTCATTAATGATGCTATTGAAAATTATTATGAGGAAGGAATATATGCTTGTAGGAGTTGCAATAATATCAAGTTTCCTCTCTATGTGCTTAAAGTTTTGAAGTTATACTTGTTTTGCCTTCCTATGATAGTTGATTCTTGTTCCCATAAATTGTGTGCTCACAAAATCCCTGGGCATAGGAAGTGGGTTAGGTTTAAATGTTCTTGTCATATTCTTCATGATGCTCTCTTTATGTTTCAATTCTTATCTTTCATGTGAGCATCATTGAAATCATCATGCCTAGCTAAAAGGCATTAAAGAAAAGCGCTTGTTGGGAGACAACCCAATATTTACCCTTACTGTGTTTGTGTGTTTACATGATTAAGCTACTGTAGTAGTCATGTTTTATAGCTTTTGTTTCAAAAAAGTGACAAGTAAGACCTTTGGGAAGACTTGGGTGAAAGTTAATGTGATCTTGTTGTAAGAAACAGAAACTTTGCGCTCACGAGATTAGCTGCCATTTTTTACAGAAGAGTGCGATTGAGTTGATTCTTTTTTACAAGATTAATAGACAAATTCCTCACGTACTCAAATTTATTTCATAATTTTTGGAGTGGCAGAAGTATGGTTGGTGTTCAGATCATTACAGACTGTTCTGTTTCTAACAAATTCTGTTTTCATTGTATAGTTTGCTTGTTTTCTAGTTTCTATGGCTTATATTTCTCAATATAAATTGTAGAAATGATATGGTACGGTAGGCATTGTGTGAGAAAAATTATTAACCTTGTCTTTGACAGTACCAAAGTGAATGGTTTACTCTTTATCATACTAACCTATCTCACGAAGTTCCGTTAAGTTTGGTGTGATTGAAGTTTTCAAGCTTTGGGTGAAATGTCGATACGAGGAGAATAAGGAGTGGAAATACCC
Organism: Triticum monococcum; assembly: GCA_034509565.1. Classification (NCBI taxonomy): domain Eukaryota; kingdom Viridiplantae; phylum Streptophyta; class Magnoliopsida; order Poales; family Poaceae; genus Triticum; species Triticum monococcum. The sequence continues at coordinate 165,765,254 of CM067846.1, read as the reverse complement.
TAAGCTTGGGGATGCCCAAGGCACCCCGAGGTAATATTCAAGGAAGACTCAAGCGCCTAAGCTTGGAGATGCCCCGGAAGGCATCCCTCTTTCGTCTTCAGAACTATCGGTGTACCTTACTCGGAGCTATATTTTTATTCGTCACATGATATGTGTTTTGCTTGGAGTGTATTTTAAATTTTACTTGCTGTTGGAATAAAATCATTGGATCTGAAATCTTGAATGAAAAAGAATCCTCCCATGGCTAGTTAATTATTTGACTACTCAGTGTTCTTCACTTATATCTTTTTGAAGTAGTTTGTCATTCACTCACGTGCTTCACATATATCCTATGAGTAAATGGTTGAATGAATTGAATATCAAAAATCTGAATTTATATACGTTTCATATGCTTACAACATGGGGAGTAATGACTTCACACATAATAAGTATAGGTAGTAAACTTATTGGAAGTTAGCGAACGCAGAATTGGTCACTTGAACAATTCATGAAAGAATATTTAAGAAAGAGAGATTTCACATATAAATATACTATCTTGGACATCTTTCGCAATTGTGAGCACTCATTAAAATATGACATGCTAAAAGGTTGATGTTGGACAAGGAAGACAACTTAATGGGTTATGTTTTCCTATATCCGAAACGTTATATTGTCTTGGATCATCCAACATGTTGAGCTTGCCTTTCCCTCTCATGCTAGCCAAATTCTTTACACCAAGTAGAGATACTACTTGTGCTTCCAAATATCCTTAAACCCAGTTTTGCCACGAGAGTCCACCATACCTACCTATGGATTGAGTAAGATCCTTCAAGTAAGTTGTCATCGGTGCAGGCAATAAAAATTGCTCTCTAAATATGTATGATCTATTAATTTGGAGAAAATAAACTTTATACGATCTTGTGATGTGGAAGAAATAAAAGCGACGGACTACATAATAAAGGTCCATATCACAAGTGTCAATATAAAGTGACGTTCTTTTGCATTAAGATTGTGTGCATCCAACCATAAAAGCGCATGACAACCTCTGCTTCCCTCTGCGAAGGGCCTATCTTTTACTTTTATCTTCTACCCCTATACAAGAGTCATGGTGGTCATCACCTTTCCTTTTTACACTTTTTCCGTTGGCAAGCACTTTGTGTTGGATCGATCCGAATATACATATATATATATATATATATATATATATATATATATATATATACATAAACACTATTCTGATCATGGGATCAGAATAATATTCTGATCACAACATGAACTTCCCGAGTAACGCGCCTGACCTTCCTCGAGTACTAGGTTGAACTTCAGCTAAAAGGTGTCCAAATGGGGCTTGCGATATACCGTTGGAAAGCTATGGACATCAGTATCATGACCCAAGTTAAATTTTTGGCAAAATGTAAGCGGTTTAAGAGCAGTTTTGAAAACCTTTTTTTCTTCATACAAAAAATATGAATCGTATTTTCGATCATAGTTTTAAACCGTTTATCAGAATGAGGCAAATAATATGGCATTGGAAAGCTGCTGAGAAAACGCTCCTTCCATATGTTGAAAATTTTGTCTAATTCCCTACGGTTAAAGAGTAATTCAGAAAATCGTAGAATTTCGCAAATGGAACACCCGAGTTTGTATTTTCGATGTCATTTCTAAACGGCTAATCCAATCGAGGCAAATAATATGGCGTTGGAAAGCTTATGAAAATGCGCTACTTTTTCATGTTAAAAGTTTTTTCTAATTTTGAACGGTTTAAAAGTAATTTAGAAAACAGTACAAGTTCCACCAAGTTTGTATTTTTGAGCTAATTTTTGAACCGTACGTCCAAATGCAGCAAATGATATGGTGTTGGAAAGCTTGAAGAAATGCAAAACTTTTTTTGTATATATTGTTTCTCCTAATTCATTACGGTTTTATGTCAGTTTTGAAAATGGATAAAAATGTATTTTTGCCGTAATTTATACAAACTTTATCGGAATGGGGCAAATAATATACCGCTGAAAAGCTACGGAAATTCGAAACTTTTTCATGTTGATGGTTTTCTCTGATTCCTAGACGTTTTCAAGTAATTGCGAAAATGGCGAGATCGTTCGTTCTGCCTTTATCGCGAAACTGACTCTTCGAAAATGCACCGCATGAAGAACCTGAACTTCTCGCCACGTGTACCTGAACTTCACTCTGTTTTTCACGTGCTTTTCTTGCTCGTAGCTCTTCATCCACTGCTCGTAGCTCTCCATCCACTCACCGAAATTGAGCAAGTGATATACCGATGGAAAGCTGCTGTAAACACGCAACTTTCCCGTGTTGATCTGTAACGCCCCGAGACCGATGTGCCAGCTGTCGTTCAGTTATTCGCTGATGTTGCCTTGTCATTGCTTGTGTGTCATGCATTGCATATCATGTCATCATGCGCATTTCATTTGCATACGTATTCGTCTCATGCATCCGAGCTTTTTCCCTGTTGTTTGTTTTGCAATCCGGCGTTCCGTTCTCCTCCGGTGGTCATTTCTACCTTTCTTTCATGTGTGGGGATTAAACATTTCCGGATTGGACCGAGACTTGCCAAGCGGCCTTGGTTTACCACCGGTAGATCGCCTGTCAAGTTTCGTATCATTTGGACTTCGTTTGATACTCCAACGGTTAACCGAGGGATCGAGAAGGCCTCGTGTGTGTTGCAGCCCAACAGCCTTTCAATTTGGCCCAAAACCCACCTAACTCTGCTCCATCATCTCGGTCGTTCGATCACGATCGCGTGGCCGAAAACCGCACCTCATTTGGACTCTCCTAGCCCCCTCTACCTATAAATATGTGATCCCCTCTGAATTTTCGCGCAGTCCAAACCCTAACCTTCGTCCACCTCGCGCCGCCGGACAATTTCGTCCGCGCCGGACATGTCCGCTGCCTCCGCCACCTCACTCCGCCCAATCAGAGCATGCCACATCGTGCCGCCGCCGCTCTCCTCCTATCAGGGGCCGCCACCTGTCCTCTCCGCGCCGTCCACCGTGCACGGGCCACCGGAGCCCATCGGGAGCCCGCCAGGGGCCGCATCGGGCCAGATCTGCCCCGAGCTCCTTCCCGTTCGTCCCCGCCACCTGGAGTTCGTCGCCGCGTCCCGCACCTTGCCTCCTCGCCGGACTTCGTCGCTCGTCGCCGGACCGCGTTCAGGCCGCCACCGCCCCGGCGTCGTCGTCACATCTGGAGCCTCCCCGAGCGCAGCCGGCCACCCCCGACACCGGATCCGGGGTCCCCGTGCCCGGATCCGTCCGTTCCCGGCCGTCCCGGCCTCCCCGCGTCATCCAGCCCTCCCGCCGGCGCCCCTGTGCCGCCTATCGCCGCCATGGCCTTGTGCTCGGGCGGGAGCACGAGGGCCTCGCTCGCCTGGGCCAACCTCCTCCGCCCCAGGCCCAGATCGCCTCGGCCTGCTTCCTCCTCCACCGACTGGGCCAGGCCCATGGGTGAGCCGCCACCCAGTGCCCCACCTCTTTTTTTTCCTTCCTGCTATTAGGCTTGCCCCGATTCGGCCCGTCATGTTTTTTTTCCGCGCCTAGGTTTTTCCTATTTATCCAGAGATCGCTAGTTTTGCAGATTAGTCCCCCTAGTTCATGCATTTAATAACTCACTAACCGTGCATCGGATTAAAATGTTTTATATATGAAACTTGCTCAGAATTTTGTGTTCATCTATGTTTAAAATGTTGTTTGCATTAATTTACTCCTATGCCATGCTAAAATGATTTAATTCATAACTAAATAACCGTAACTCCGAATTTAATAAATTATATATGTAAATGGGGTAGAATTTTGCCTAGTTTAACATGGTGCCCTCATCTTGCATGTTTAACAACTCTAAAATTATGTTTAGGGCAGAACAGTACCAAACCTTAAATTATGCACATGGGGATTTACCGGAATTGTTGTTCGTTGCTTCCGGCCTCATTTAAACTTGCCTAGATAGGTAGTTTTGTTGTGCTTCCCCTCTTGTCATGTTTAACAACATTTAATATTGTTGGGTACATAAACGAGATCGAACTAAATAAGTCATGTGGTGTTTTCTTCAATATGCAACTCGTTGCACATTGAGCTCCACTTAATTTGTAGGATTGTTTGTGCATCTTGCCATGCCATGCTTCATTAAACCGGACATGCATCATACTCGATTGTGCATCATGCCATGTTGATGTGTTGGTTGTTTACTATGTTGTGTGCTTTTTCCGGTGTTGCTTCTTCGGGTTGGTTCTGATAACGTCGTGATTGTGAGGACCCGTTCATCTACGTCCGTGTGTCTTCTTCATGGACTCGTTCTTCTTCCTTGCGGGATTTTAGGCAAGATGATCATACCCTCGAAATCACTACTATCTTTGCTATGCTAGATGCTCGCTCTTTTGCTATGCCAATGAGCCGATGCCTACCAATTGCTTGTCAGCCTCCCAATTGCCATGTCAAACCTCTAACCCACCATGTCCTAGCAAACCGTTGATTGGCTATGTTACCACTTTGCTCAGCCCCTCTTATAGCGTTGCTAGTTGCAGGTGAAGATTGGAGGCCGTTCCTTGTTGGAACATTTGTTTACTTGTTGGGATATCACTATATATCTTATTTAATTAATGCATCTATATACTTGGTAAAGGGTGGAAGGCTCGGCCTTATGCCTGGTGTTTTGTTCCACTCTTGCCGCCCTAGTTTCCGTCATATCGGTGTTATGTTCCCGGATTTTGCGTCCCTTACGTGGTTGGGCTATAATGGGAACCCCTTGACAGTTCGCCTTAAGTAAAGCTTTTCCAGCAATGCCCAACGTTGGTTTTACCATTTGCCACCTAGCCTTTTTCCCTTGGGAGTCGCGCATCCCGAGGGTCATCTTTATTTTAACCCCCCCCCCCCCCCCCCGGGGCCAGTGCTTGTCTAAGTGTTGGTCCGAACTGAGTAGACTACGGGGCCACCTCGGGGAAACTTGAGGGTTGGTTTTACTCGTAGGATGTCTCATCCAGTGTTGCCCTGAGAACGAGATATGTGCAGCTCCCATCAGGATGTCGGCGCATCGGGCGGTGTTGCTGGTTTAGTTTCACCCTGTCGAAATGTCTTGTTGTACCGGGATACCGAGTCTGATCGGAACGTCTCGGGTGGAGGTCTATTCCTTCGTTGACCGTGAGAGCTTGTGATGGGCTAAGTTGGGACACCCCTGCAGGGATTTGAACTTTCGAAAGCCGTGCCCGCGGTTATGGGCAGATGGGAATTTGTTAACGTCCGGTTGTAGAAAACCTGAAGTTAACCTTAATTAAAATGAATCAACCGCGTGTGTAACCATGATGGTCTCTTTCCGGCGGAGTCCGGGAAGTGAACACGGTTGTTGGAGTTATGCTTGACGTAGGTAGTCCAGGATCACTTCTTGATCATATTTTTAACGACCGTGCTTTGCCTTCTCTTCTCGCTCTCATTTGCGTATGTTAGCCACCATATATGCTAGTCGCTTGCTGCAGCTCCACCTCATACCTTTACCTTACCCATAAGCTTAAATAGTCTTGATCGCGAGGGTGCGAGATTGCTGAGTCCCCGTGGCTCACAGATACTTCCAAAACCAGCTTGCAGGTGCCGATGAGTGCAGATGACGCAACCAAGCTCAGGATGAGCTCGTTGAAGATCTTGTCCTTTGTGTTGTTTCGTTCTAGTTGATCAGTAGTGGAGCCCAGTTGTGGTCGATCAGGGACCTTTGTCGCATTTGGGGTTCTTCTTGTATTTTGGTTCCATAGTCGGACCTTGATTGTATTTGGTTGATGTAATGTTTTATTCATGTATTGTGTGAAGTGGCGATTGTAAGCCAACTATGTATCTCTTTCCCTTATGTATTACATGGGTTGTGTGAAGATTACCTCACTTGCGACATATGCCTTCAATGCGATTATGTCTCTAAGTCGTGCCTCGACACGTGGGAGCTATAGTCGCATCGAGGGTGTTACAAGTTGGTAATCAGAGCCTTCCCCGACCTTAGGAGCCCCATTGCTTGATCGTTTTTAGTGGCCGAGTTGTGTCTAGAAAAATGTTTTGAGTCATTAGGAATTATATATCGGAGAGTTTAGGAATTCTTTTTACTTCCCAGTCCCTTCATCGCTCTGGTAAGGCATCCTGACGTAGAGTTTTGACTCTTCTCTTCTCAAATTTCACTAAAAAAAATTTAGGATCACGCGGGTATCTTGGAATCGTTCCGATGGTTTTATGATGAGAACATTGTCTTGGTGCCTCCTGTCAGGGGTTTTGTGGAAGTGTCCCGGGGAGTTGAGCTCTGAGGTGTTGTCATCATAATTTTATCGTTGCAGTTCTGGAATACCTGAGTTTAGTACGCCGACATCGAAAATCTCTTTTATGCAGTTCGTTGGTGAGATAACCTCGACGCCACCCAGTACTGGGGAGGGAGTTCGGGAATATCGCCATAACTTGTATAATGGATGCTTTTCGAAGGTTGAGGTAGATGATTTCCGAAGGTTTCTTGGTTATGTGTTGAAGGATGGATACAGCTGGATGTAGGATTTGCTAGTTTGGGTGAGATATTATGCTTCCCCTGTATACCCAACACCTGATTGCATAACCGGAAAATTTCGGGAGTTTCATAGGTGGGAATTCAAGTAGCTCTTAGGATATCTTCCGACAGACGTATGATTTGAATTGGGGTTCGACGTCTAGTGGTCCGCCTATTCATGGTCGATTTTACAGTGGTCTCGTTGTGTCTTAAAGAGTCCTTGGCTATGCCGACTCAGGGATGCTTCGTATGTCATGTGCACTGCCTTGTACATGATGGTGCTGTACGATCGAGCCCGTGTAGGCCCCACCACGAAAACTTCGGACGAAATCTCTATCATATGTTTGTTCCGGCTTATTTTGCAAGCCAATTCTTTGTTTTGTTTTGAGTTGTGGTATTCGAGTTGCTTCAATGTCAAGTGTTGATTCCATACCTTCCCCAAATGGTGTTCTCATACTCCGATGAGAATACTAACCCTTCATGATAATCGAGATTGTCATGTCAATCTTTTTTTTAACCGGTGTGCTTCTCTTCGAGTAGATCTGACCATTTCAACTTCCGCAAGATCAATTATCAGTTCTTCTCAACAGTGTTTTCCCACCCACCCACCCTTGTTTCTTCGAGGTCTCAAATGTTTTAATAAAGTATCCTTTTATTCTTGTGAAGTCTCTCCATTTTTTTTCTATCAATATTCTTATCCGGTGATTCTCATGTATATTCTAACGGAGCTTCAAGTTCGTCAACCTTCACTCATTTTTCTTCTCCGGTGGATCCAAGTCAAACTTTGTGGATCATATCATTTTCCTCATTTCAATGCTTTCTCATGCCGGTGCACCTCATTATCATTCTACTTCTCGCTATTTGTTATTCCGGAGTGCTCAAGATATCCCGAAGATTCGTGTTTTTCACTCTGCATTCATTCAATATATTTCGAGGTTGTTATCTTATTCAAGCCATTTAATTAAACTGGTGCATTCTCCTTTTCAAGTAATCATTTCAATGGTGTTCCTTTTGAGTGGGCCCTAACCCACAGGTCTTTTCCCAGGATCTTACCTGGCTCTTCTTTCTTTCCCGGAGCTATCCTCAAATTCTTTTGAAGTTTGACGTAAGAATGATTTATCATCAGTCAAATGCCATCTCCTAGATCTTTCACAATTCTTTTCATCGTTGGCTCAACCTCTTTGTTTGATTCTTCCGGAGTGTCTAAATAATTCTTGGTGGTGTTTCTCGTCGTCATTCTTGGATTTTGAAGACCGAAGAAGAGTTTCTCTTTAATCTTGCTCCATTATCTTCAAGATTCGTGATTCTAGCTTGTTGCCATCCTCTCATAATTATTTGCGATTGTGGGATATTCTTTTTATCCATCCGGAGCAATTCAGGAGCCTTTTCAGTTTGTTCATCCGGAGCCCATCATCTAAGATTTATTCATTCTCAGCTTTAAGATATCATTCTCCAAATCTTACCGGTGCATCATTCAAGTATTCTCTTATCAGCTCGTGATCTCTTTGTTTCATTTGTATCTAAATTCTCTCAAGCGTCGTCGTTCATTTGCAAATTCTTCCCGGGGATTCGTTATTGTTTATTCGTTCTTTTCAATTCTTATGGTGGTTCGTTCAAGAGTTTTCTCTTCCATCTTTATCATATCAATTTATTCGTTGTTTCAACCCTTCCGGTGGTTCGTTCAATACCTTCCCAAGTATGATGTTATATCTCTCTTAATCTTTTCTACGAGAATAAGTAATATGCCAAATCCGTTGATTGTCATCAATTTAAATTGGTGAAGGATAAGCATAATGTAATTCTTACTCTTGTTTCATCCAAGTGATTTAATTCCTTATGCCGGAGGTTCATCAAAATTCTTGATTTCTTTTGTTTCATCTTCTCTTCCCGCAATTCCAAGCTCTCTCAATTATATCATCACGAGGATTCATCTAAATCATTACAAGGATTCACCTTATGTTCTCAACTTCTCTTTCTTTTGATCATTCTTTTATTACCGGAGTTCTTCATGGAGGTTCTACATGTTGGTTCATCAAGGATTTAATTCCTTCTCGAAGTGTTCATCGAGATTCTTTTCAAAGGAACTCAAGCTTTCATCATCTTCCTTTCCGGAGTGCATTTCTTTCTACCATATCTTTGGAGGTGGTTTTACATCATTCTTGATAATTTGAGTTCATGTTTCACATGTTATTAAGAATGAGGTATTTTTAATCCATCAATCTCGTCATTGGAATTGTCTTGGGTTATATTTCACCTAAAGCCTTCCCTAAGGTTTGTTGCTATCTATGGTGTGTATAAATGACCCAAGCTCTTCTTTATCCTTCCGGCGATAAGTTTCTCGTCTCCTTGTTCTTATCAATCCAATTCTTTTTCCCGTGAGTGGCAGGTTGTCACCTCATAATTTGAGATGTATTCCATAAGACCATATCAAGATTATTCTTTTCGTTGTTGTTTTTCCGACAACTTTGTTCTAGCATTTGTTGTAAGCATGCTCCCTCAAGACCTTGTTTCCCTTTGTTCATTCCATTTCATTCTCTCTTTTCTTCCGGAGGCATTGTGATGTTGCTCTTTTCAACCTTCTTATTGTTCTTGTCAGGATCTTGTTCTTTTTAGGCCTACCCATTTAACCGGAGTGTTGTGCCATTTTGCTCAAGTTCTTTTCGCCTTATCAAGCCTTTCATCTCTGTTCAACCGGAGTGCTGTCCGAGATCTTTCTTACCCCTTGTTTCAATTCATTCAATAGTTACGGAGGCAGTGTATTGTGATTTCATCAAGTATCTTCTAATCTTATCAAGTTATTATTCAATTCCTTTTCTTTTCAACCGGAGTGCTGCACGAATTTTGGTTTTCCTTGATCCCCTTCCTTTAACCGGAGTGTTTTCGACCTTGTTCACCTTCGTTGTATTCTTTTCTCGAAATGGCTTAACCTTTTCAAGGTTCTTTGGTTTCACTCGTTTGTCAAAGAAGCAACTTAGCTTTACCTCTCCTCTATCGCTTATGTTTTCTCTCCGGTGCCATTCTAGATCTCGGGACGAGATCCTCTCGTAGTGGTGGAGTGTTGTAACGCCCCGAGACCGATGTGCCAGGTGTCGTTTAGTTATTCGCTGATGTTGCCTTGTCATTGCTTGCATGTCATGCATTGCATATCATGTCATCATGCACATTTCATTTGCATACGTGTTCGTCTCATGCATCCGAGCTTTTTCCCCGTTGTTCATTTTGCAATCCGGCGTTCCGTTCTCCTCCGGTGGTCATTTCTACCTTTCTTTCGTGTGTGGGGATTAAACATTTCCGGATTGGACCGAGACTTGCCAAGCGGCCTTGGTTTACCACCGGTAGATCGCCTGTCAAGTTTCGTATCATTTGGACTTCGTTTGATACTCCAACGGTTAACCGAGGGACCGAGAAGGCCTCGTGTGTGTTGCAGCCCAACAGCCTTTCAATTTGGCCCAAAACCCACCTAACTCTGCTCCATCATCTCGGTCGTTCGATCATGATCGCGTGGCCAAAAACCGCACCTCATTTGGACTCTCCTAGCCCCCTCTACCTATAAATATGTGATCCCCTCTGAATTTTCGCGCAGTCCAAACCCTAACCTTCGTCCACCTCGCGCCGCCGGACAATTTCGTCCGCGCCGGACATGTCCGCTGCCTCCGCCACCTCACTCCGCCCAATCAGAGCATGCCACGTCGTGCCGCCGCCGCTCTCCTCCTATCAGGGGCCGCCACCTGTCCTCTCCGCGCCGTCCACCGCGCACGGGCCACCGGAGCCCATCGGGAGCCCGCCAGGGGCCGCATCGGGCCAGATCTGCCCCGAGCTCCTTCCCGTTCGTCCCCGCCACCTGGAGTTCGTCGCCGCGTCCCGCACCTTGCCTCATCGCCGGACCGCGTTCAGGCCGCCACCGCCCCGGCATCGTCGTCACATCTGGAGCCTCCCCGAGCGCCGCCGGCCACCCCCGACATCGGATCCGGGGTCCCCGTGCCCGGATCCGTCCGTTCCCGGCCGTCCCGGCCTCCCCGCGTCATCCAGCCCTCCCGCCGGCGCCCCTGCGCCGCCTGTCGCCGCCATGGCCTCGTGCTCGGGCGGGAGCACGAGGGCCTCGCTCGCCTGGGCCAACCTCCTCCGCCCCAGGCCCAGATCGCCTCGGCCTGCTTCCTCCTCCACCGACTGGGCCAGGCCCATGGGTGAGCCGCCACCCAGCGCCCCACCTCTTTTTTTCCTTCCTGCTGTTGGGCTTTCCCTGATTCGGCCCGTCATGTTTTTTTTCCGCGCCTAGGTTTTTCCTATTTATCTAGAGATCGCTAGTTTTGCAGATTAGTCCCCCTAGTTCATGCATTTAATAACTCACTAACCGTGCATCGGATTAAAATGTTTTATATATGAAACTTGCTCAGAATTTTGTGTAGGTTAATAATATCCAACTTTCATCTATGTTTAAAATGTTTAAAATGTTGTTTGCATTAATTTACTCCTATGCCATGCTAAAATGATTTAATTCATAACTAAATAACCGTAACTCCGAATTTAATAAATTATATATGTAAATGGGGTAGAATTTTGCCTAGTTTAACATGGTGCCCTCATCTTGCATGTTTAACAACTCTAAAATTATGTTTAGGGCAGAACAGTACCAAACCTTAAATTATGCACATGGGGATTTACCGGAATTGTTGTTCGTTGCTTCCGGCCTCATTTAAACTTGCCTAGATAGGTAGTTTTGTTGTGCTTCCCCTCTTGTCATGTTTAACAACATTTAATATTGTTGGGTACATAAACGAGATCGAACTAAATAAGTCATGTGGTGTTTTCTTCAATATGCAACTCGTTGCACATTGAGCTCCACTTAATTTGTAGGATTGTTTGTGCATCTTGCCATGCCATGCTTCATTAAACCGGACATGCATCATACTCGATTGTGCATCATGCCATGTTGATGTGTTGGTTGTTTACTATGTTGTGTGCTTTTTCCGGTGTTGCTTCTTCGGGTTGGTTCCGCTAACGTCGTGATTGTGAGGACCCGTTCATATACGTCCGTGTGTCTTCTTCATGGACTCGTTCTTCTTCCTTGCGGGATTTCAGGTAAGATGATCATACCCTCGAAATCACTACTATCTTTGCTATGCTAGATGCTCGCTCTTTTGCTATGCCAATGCTACGATGCCTACCATTTGCTTGTCAGCCTCCCAATTGCCATGTCAAACCTCTAACCCACCATGTCCTAGCAAACCGTTGATTGGCTATGTTACCGCTTTGCTCAGCCCCTCTTATAGCGTTGCTAGTTGCAGGTGAAGATTGGAGGCCGTTCCTTGTTGGAACATTTGTTTACTTGTTGGGATATCACTATATATCTTATTTAATTAATGCATCTATATACTTGGTAAAGGGTGGAAGGCTCGGCCTTATGCCTGGTGTTTTGTTCCACTCTTGCCGCCCTAGTTTCCGTCATATCGGTGTTATGTTCCCGGATTTTGCGTCCCTTACGCGGTTGGGCTATAATGGGGACCCCTTGACAGTTCGCCTTAAGTAAAGCTTTTCCAGCAATGCCCAACATTGGTTTTACCATTTGCCACCTAGCCTTTTTCCCTTGGGAGTCGTGCATCCCAAGGGTCATCTTTATTTTAACCCCCCCCCCCCCCCCCGGGCCAGTGCTTGTCTAAGTGTTGGTCCGAACTGAGTAGACTGTGGGGCCACCTCGGGGAAACTTGAGGGCTGGTTTTACTCGTAGGATGTCTCATCCGGTGTTGCCCTGAGAACGAGATATGTGCAGCTCCCATCAGGATGTCGGCGCATCGGGCGGTGTTGCTGGTTTAGTTTTACCCTGTCGAAATGTCTTGTTGTACCGGGATACCGAGTCTGATCGGAACGTCTCGGGTGGAGGTCTATTCCTTCGTTGACCGTGAGAGCTTGTGATGGGCTAAGTTGGGACACCCCTGCAGGGATTTGAACTTTCGAAAGTCATGCCCGCGGTTATGGGCAGATGGGAGTTTGTTAGCGTCCGGTTGTAGAAAACCTGAAGTTAACCTTAATTAAAATGAATCAACCGCGTGTGTAACCGTGATGGTCTCTTTTCGGCGGAGTCCGGGAAGTGAACACGGTTGTTGGAGTTATGCTTGACGTAGGTAGTCCAGGATCACTTCTTGATCATATTTTTAACGACCGTGCTTTGCCTTCTCTTCTCGCTCTCATTTGCGTATGTTAGCCACCATATATGCTAGTCACTTGCTGCAGCTCCACCTCATACCTTTACCTTACCCATAAGCTTAAATAGACTTGATCACGAGGGTGCGAGATTGCTGAGTCCCCGTGGCTCACAGATACTTCCAAAACCAGCTTGCAGGTGCCGATGAGTCCGTGCAGATGACGCAACCAAGCTCAGGAGGAGCTCGTTGAAGATCTTGTCCTTTGTGTTGTTTCGTTCTAGTTGATCAGTAGTGGAGCCCAGTTGGGGTCGATCGGGGACCTTTGTCGCATTTGGGGTTCTTCTTGTATTTTGGTTCCATAGTCGGACCTTGATTGTATCTGGTTGATTTAATGTTTTATTCATGTATTGTGTGAAGTGGCGATTGTAAGCCAACTATGTATCTCTTTCCCTTATGTATTACATGGGTTGTGTGAAGATTACCTCACTTGCGACATATGCCTTCGATGCGATTATGTCTCTAAGTCGTGCCTTGACACGTGGGAGCTATAGTCGCGTCGAGGGTGTTACATGATCATTTTTTTCATACTCGCGACGGTTTTAAAAGTTTTTCATCTAAAATTCATTCAGTATAGTAGTTGAACTTCCTCCTGTTTTCACATTGAACTTCTGTGACGTGTTTTTTATTTGTAATTTTCTCATTCATTCGTCAAGTGTTACACAAATGGTATTTTTTTTATAAACCTCTCTCACAATATTTTTTAACTTTCTCCGATGGAGTACTTGAACTTATATCAACAAACTTTTAGTCTTTGCTTTTTTATTTCTTTTTAATACAAATGCACACAGTACTTGAACTTATATCAACAAACTTTTAGTCTTTGCTTTTTTATTTCTTTTTAATACAAATGCACATCGTGTAGTACGTGAACTTCTGGCAGTTATCAATTTGAACTTCTCTCAGTTACGTGAAAACCTCAAATCTTTTATATACATTGAACTACTTCGTTATTTATAAACATTTTGAACTGCTCATTTTTTTTAATTTGAACTTCTTGGTCTTGTAATAAATATTGAACTTCTTCATTATTTAAATTTGAACCTCTAGTTTTTTTTGTAGAAACAAGGCAAATCCATTTTCTTTATAAATTTTGAGCTGCTCTATTTTTTTAAATCGGCCTTCTTCGGTTATTCTTTAGTTACAAGGAAAGTTCTAATAAATATAAATATCGAACCGCTTCGTTATTTTAAATTTGAACTTGTAGTTATTTTGTTTGAACTTCCAGGGTTCTTGCTAGAAATGGAGACATGTGTTTTATATTAAAAAATGAATTGTTACATTATTTCAATTTGACCTTCTGGGTTTTACTTTTAAAAACAAAAAAAACATTTTGATAAATATTAAACCATTTTTTTATTTTAACTTAACTTCTTGGTTCTTTTAGTTTGAGCTTCTAGTTTTTTAAAAAGGGGAAATTTTGTTTTAAACTTTTTTAGTTGTTCCTTTATTTTAATTTGAATGTCTTCATTTTATTGTTTAGTAACAAGAAAAAAATCTAACTTTTTAAGAACTTCGAACTTCTCCATTATTTGAATTTGACCTTCTAGGTTTTTTATTACCGAACTTTCGAACGGGGTGGGCTTATTCTTTAGGCCATTGTATTAGTTTTGTTTTTTGGTTAACATTCCGTTAACTATTTTATAACTTGTATTTTTTTAGAGATGAAAAAACCCTATGATAGACCTACTCGGAGCACACATACGTGCCGTAGACACATGGGGGGCACCCACACGAATAGCACACATTCAAGACGCACACACCCAAGACTCATGCTTTGCCGAAGGGCGGCATGAACTTATTTGGATCTTCTAGTTGAACTTCAAGGTTTTTCTTACTTCTTTTTGTTGTTACCTTTCTAGTTTTTCGTATATGATTTTCTCGTCGACTATATGCACTCATTTTCGTGATATTGGAATTTTTTTGTACACCCATAACAGTTTTTTTAACTCTCCAATTTATGGAATTTGAATTTCAAGAGTTAACATTTCCCTAGTTGACGCTTTTGTTTTCTTCTTGGATTATAAAAATCGCACTACTCTGTTAATTTAATTTGAACTTCTTACTATATTCTTTATTAGTGGGGAATTTCAAGTTTTTTGTAATCAACATTGTACCGCTCCTTTTTTGCTTTTGAACTTCTTATATTGTTGATGATTCCCATGTGAACTACAGAAAGAAAGTGATTGAAAAAGACAACAAAAAGTTTTCTTAGAACTTTGTCCTTGTCTCTTCACTTCAACTATGAACTGATGATACTACACATATTCCACTTGAATGGCTACCTGTTGGCTGCAAGTTTTTAGAACTTCTCAAACAACCATTTGTTCAAGGGTTACTGGTTTGCTCCAACAAATGTAACACCCAGTTAAAAAACATATACAACACCCAACATTTGTTGAAGCAGTCTAAAACTCAGAATTTCTTCCGGGCATCATATGTTGATGGCAAGTTAAACAGTGTGCAAGGCCGCTGTTGAGTTATGTTGGCTATAATATGCATAGGAGCCTTTTTGCAAGAACCCATAAAAACTGTATTTTACACCAGTACCTAGGATAGATAATGAGACGTTGAACATCTCCCAGCAGAAAATCCAGCATGTACAGGAATCCATTCAATAGCTTTTCATCAATATATATATATATATATATATTTGACAAAAAGGGATCGCTCTCGGATTTCATTTATCCGAAACCAAGTGCCTTTTTACAACAACTCATAAATTTTTATCAACATATACACTCTTGCTGCCCCCTTAAGATAGTAAAAGTCTGGCCATGATCATGAGCACTTCACTTGCATCCACCCAGACTCAAAACTCTGTCTTTACACCCTCTGCATCTCGCCTCAGATCGCTGCACACGCACGTACATTGTTTGCATGTTCTTTTATGCCTCTGAAGTTACCCGCTCACTCACTCACTCAGCAACAACAAAAAGAACACCACATTCTGGAACAGCGACCATGTTCCTCATCAAAGGCGGCACCCCTGCTCCCTGCACTTCATTTGACCTTCTCCCCTCCAGCTTGGTGACCTTCTTTTTTGGTGCATAAACACAAACACTTGCGGTGCACACGAGTTGGCTACAAGATCTGAAACTTTTTTCAGTTTGTGTGCACACACACACCTTACTCACTCACCATCATCACACACACAGAGCCAAGACCCAACAAAAAGCTGCACACAAACACACCCAGCGATAGCAGGCTATAGCACTGCGGATCCACCGTCATTTGCGTCCACACGCCGTGGGAAGAGGAGGTGGGCTTGACGGCTACCCAGGCAAGCAACGGGGGAGGAGGATGCCGACCCCGGACCCACTCGCTGTAGGCCTTCGCGGCGGCTGAGGCAACCGTGACCTAGATCAGCGGCATGGATGAGAAGAAACACCACTGGGGTAGGACGGATGATGCTTGGGCGCGTCACTGAGAGCTCGGGCAGAGGCGACGACGCTGGAGGGATCAGCGGTAGGTTGCGGGAGAGGTCTTTCGCCGCGACCAGCTGCAGGTCATTGACTCCTACGGCTGAAGTTCAACCGCTTCTCCAGCTGCAGGATAGCATCCAATCTACGCTAGTGCTCGTGGTTGCCGGCGAGTGAAGGGCGGTGAAGGATCCTCGTCGGATCCGGCGACCCCGAGGTGCTCCGGCAGGTGGTGTGGCGCGTCATCGGTTGGGGTCGGTGCTGCAGTGGCGTCGGCGGCAGGGGCGTGGTTGCGGCTGCGTGGCACTGGCCGCATCACCGGCTGGGGTCTGGGCGGCGGGATGGGTGCTCCCACGGCATTGACGGGGAGGAAGGAGGAGATCGGTCAAAGGGAAGGGCGGGCATGGTGGCGCCCGGCTTGCCGGTGGGGCGGGGGCGGTGACTTGCCAGAAGGAGGCGCGGCGGCGACGCCGGGTGGAGGCGGGGTCGGGGGAGGTGGGCATCGCTAGGACTGGGGGAGATCGGGAGGTGGGCATCGCTGGGACTGGGGGAGATCGGGAGATTGGGGATCGGGCGAGGTGGTGGACGAGGGGCGTGGAGTGGGCTTTTTTTCTTCTTCGTGCATTTCGGGAGTTCAGGAACATGTCTTCGGGCCCTATATAGGGTCGACCGTGATCCGAATAACTATTCTGATCCTGGGATCAGAATAGTGTTACTATATATAGGCGAAACTATAAGCCCCTATCTTTCTCTGTGTCCGATTAAAACTTTGAACCCATAAATATCACGTGAGTGTAGCAATTGTGAAAGATTAAATGATAGTTGAGTATCTGGAGTTTGTTGAACCAAAGCTCTTACATAGATTCTTCCCGAAAATAAGACGAATTGCAATTGTTTGATGACTAAGAGCACGGTTTGTTAGTTTTCAAGAAAGTTTATGATCTATACTTAACATGTGAATAGCTTATTACTTGATCATGAGAAATTTTATGAGTTGAGCTACTGTTATGATATATAATGATGCTATAAAAAGTGATTGAAACTATCATTGATCGAACTTAAGCACTTGCTAGCATTCACACTTCATAAATTATTTCTTTTATCATTTACCTACTCGAGGACGAGCAGGAATTAAGCTTGGGGATGCTGATACATCTCCAACGTATCTATAATTTATGAAGTAGTCATGCCATGTTTACAATAGTTTTATATGATTTTGGTATGATTTGATTAGAACTAACCTGGAATGACGTTGTTTTCAGCAGAACTACCGCGGTGTTGTTTTTGTGCAAAAATATAACTTCTCGGAATGCGATGAAAATCAACGGAGAATTTTTCTGGAAAATATAAAAAATACTGGAACAAAAATCTACCAGAGGGGAGTCCCGTGGGCCCCACGAGGGTGGGGGCGCCCCCACCCCCCTGGGCGCGCCCCTGTGCCTCGTGGACTACCCGTGGGGCCCCCTGACTTGTTCTTGACGCTAACCTCTCCTATAAATATGCAAACCTCCAGAAATTAACCTAGATTGGAAGTTCCGCCGCTGCAAGCCTCTGTAGCCACGAGAAATCAATCTAGGCCCTCTCTGGCACCCTGCCGAAGGGGGCCATCATCACCAAATGCTATGGAGAGGATCCCAGAGGGGCCATCATCACCATGAAGGCCAAGATCCAGAGGGAGAACCTCTCCCCATCCAAGGGGGAGGCTATGGAGGAGGAAGCACAAGGGGGAGAACCTCTCCTCCTCTCTCTCTCTCGGTGGCAGCGGAGTGCCATCGGGAGGGGAATCATCGCCGCGGTGATCATCTTCATCAACATCACCATCCTCATCTCTTCTACGCGGTTCACTCTCCCGCACCCCGCTGTAATCCCTACTTGAACATGGTGCTTTATGCCACATATTATGATCCAATGATGTGTTGCCATCCTATGATGTTTTGAGTAGATATCCTTTGTCTTTGGGTTGATTGATGATCT
Organism: Triticum monococcum; assembly: GCA_034509565.1. NCBI lineage: Eukaryota > Viridiplantae > Streptophyta > Magnoliopsida > Poales > Poaceae > Triticum > Triticum monococcum. The sequence goes on along the minus strand of CM067846.1, from coordinate 165,747,166 downwards.
AGATTGGTATGAGTTGTATGTTTTATTTTGGTGCTGTCCTATTGTGCCCTCCGTGTCGCTCAAGCATGAGGGATTCCCGCTATAGGGTGTTGCAATACGTTCATGATTCTCTTATAGTGGGTTGCTTGAGTGACAGAAGCATAAACCCGAGTAAGGGGGTTGTTGTGTATGGGATAAAGGGGACTTGATGCTTTAATGATATGGCTGGGTTTTACCTTAATGATCTTTAGTAGTTGTGGATGCTTGCTAGAGTTCCAATCATAAGTGCATATGATCCAAGAAGAGAAAGTATGTTAGCTTATGCCTCTCCCTCATATGAAATTGCAATGACGACTACCGGTCTTGTTAACAATTGCCTAAGAAAATTCCGCTCACCGATCCATCATTATTCCACACTCGCTATTTATAATATTTAGTAATATATGCTAACTTTATGATAACAGCACCTACTTTTATATTTTATCTCTCTGATACCATGCAATGTTATCCTCTTCATACCTGCAACGTAGTTTTATTTCTCGTTTCTAGTTGGAAGCAAACGTTCGGTGTACGTAGAGTCGTATCAGTGACAGATAGGACTTGAGAGAATATTGAACTTACCTTTAGCTCCTTGTGGGTTCGACACTTCATACTTATCACTTCCACCATTGGGAATTGCTATGATGATTCCCTGCACTTGGGGATTATCAGCTCTGCGCTCTATCATGGTTTGGCAATAAACTTTCTATACGGTATATTATGAACCTATCGTCTGCCAACTCTCCTTACATCTGGGGGCCCCAACAGGGAGCTTATTTTTTGTGTAGTTGTGCCAGATTATATTAATCTACTCACCATATTACAGCACACATGGGCTCTCTCATCAGAATCTAGTGATAGCACACAAGGGTTGACAGGGAGCCTCTATTATATTACAATATCCTCTGCATTACAAAGATAATCTCACTACTATTTGTGTTTTCATGCTTTACAGATATTGTACGTAATTACAATGAATATAAGAATGCGCACATCAGAAGAATATTGCGGAACAGTTCAATGGGTAACAAACTTGGTATCAAGGGATTGAGGTCCATTATGGATGCAATGAAACCCACATGCTCCTGACCTATAGATTCGTATTCAGAATATGATCCTAATGACTATTCTGCGCTCAAGGAGTCAAAGGCAGATGGCCTATCATGTTCACCCAATAAGGTGTCTGTTCTAATTTGGCAATGTTTTATTGGTTGCACATGTCTTGCATAAGGTGTCTTGCATTTCTTTTGCTTCGTTGCATCGCCATCTGCTTAGTTTACTCATGATATATGTGAAGATGCCATGCCCATCCATTATCAACACCTATTCCATTTGTCGTCATACCATGTTTTTCCATTCAAATGTTGTTCTTGTGTTTCAGACATCCAAAAGGAACAGGGTGATTGCAGAACCTAAAGGAGTACAAGCAAAGTCCTTGAAAAATGTGGTGCTACCAAAGAAATCACATAGCACCTGACCTATATTGGCAATCGAACCAGCGCCAAAAAACCTAGGATATCGCAACTATGTTGGTCGCTGCTTTGCTCTTGTGAGTACCTATTGTCATATCGTTATCCTTACATTCATACCTGGTGGATTATGTGACATCATTGTGCATTATAGCTTGCCTATCCATTATTCGCTCCAAATTATCAGATCTATATTAATGCTTAAATTAATATAGAATAAACCCAATGCCTATGAAGAAATTTAGTTCTGCATTGTTCTTGTAAGTATATGTTGTCCTTCATCACTGTACTTATATTTGTCAGCTAGTTCTTCATGTACACTTTGCAGCTTATTTTCCCTTGTCCTCCATTTTTCTACACATCAGATCTACATTTACTCTTGCCAAAATATTGAATAAAACCAATGTTACTGAAGAAGTTTAGCTCCGCATTGCTCTTGTCAGTGCCTTCCACCTGTATGATGTATTTACATTTGTACTCTGCATCTTAAGTTAAATAATTGCCATTTGTTCCTATATTTTCACATCTATATTTACTCTTGACAAAATGTAGAGTAAAGGCAATACTCTTGAAGAAGAGTGTGCGGTAAACTTCTTGAATTGCCCCCCCCCCATTAATATGGACAAGGCCTTTATAGAGCCTGTATTCACTACTAATGTAAGTTTGTCCTCCTCGAGCCTTCAAACTTTGTTGTTTATATTTGGATAGCTATGAGTGCAAATGTTGTTTATTTTTGTCGTCTGCATTAAATTGCTTGTTCAAAGTTTATAAAGTAGAAGTACATAAACATAAGTTTGTCCTTCTCAATTTCAGTCTTTAGTTGTACAATCTAGTTCCTTATTCGTACCATGTAAATTAAACTAAACATAGCAAGTTATCTTCTTTAGCACTATGTGTATGCTTGTGTTCTTGATTTGTAATCCAGTGGTGTGGTGAGACTACCAACAACAGCACAATGTCATATCCTGCTATGTCTCAACTATGAACAATGCCATATTATATTAATGTTATTTAAATCGTGTCTCTTTATTTACCAATCTGAAAATGATATAAATTGATAGTGCACTCACCATTCATGCTTATATGTTGTTTAGAACTACATCTATGCTTGTTTTCTTGATCTGTAATCCAGTGGTCTGGTGAAGCTGGCCGCTCCTGCACAATGCCATTTCCTGCCATCTTAACTATGAACAATGCCTATTATATTAATGCTATTTTAAACCGTGTCTCTTTATTTCTGACAAAGAAATGAGATGAATTGACAGCGCTGATGCTTATACGTGCAAAACCTATTATCTACCTACTTGTTTCTCTTTCAGGGTGACAACACTGCTGCTAGGAAGAACTGCCACAATGATAGTGAGACGAACCCATTGTTTGTCGCTCTAACACATATTCCAGAGGAGAAGGCAACACATATTGAGGGTAGGGATACAACCACGAAGTCACATATTGATGTAGTGTCAAACTTACTTGGTGACACAAGCTCGATGAAGTCCCCGCCTGAATCTGTTCGACTTCTTTAGTCTGAAATTCAAGCAGAAATACATGCTTCCGCTCAAATACGACTGGAACTCCAATCTCTATGCAAGAGTAACCATAACTGCATGACGTTTATTGATGCTATGCAGCTTAAGTTGGTGGACATGAGCGCCAAAGAAGCGCAGTCTTGTCAGGCTGCTAAGCTGCTTGCGCTGCAGCTCCTGGGCCGGGCTAACCTTTCTTGAACTATGTTGAAGCATTGTCGGTTTTGTCTATTATTTTGTCCGCTTGTTAACTTCCACTGGTGGCGACCTGCCCAGTTTATGTAATCTGCTGTCTGGTTTCCCTTTATTATCACTGGCGCCGAACTTTGATGCCGAGGGGATGTAATATGATGTAATTTCTTTGTTGTATAGTCTAGGTTTATTCTTGGTCGGTATGCTTTAATTTAGGCCAAAAGATTCAGTGGATCTTAGTGTTGTCGGTCTTCAGGCCGGCCCGTTGCTCATATGGGCCAAAACCTGGGCCTATAATCATCTTGGGCCATTAGCAGGTCTAAACCTATAGTTGTTTCCCGCCTTTAACAGACCGAGTAAAGTTCTATCCAGCTGGGCCAAAGAATACCATGGGCTTTTAGCAGGCTAAAACCTAGATTGAGATAGCATTGAGGCAAAAAAAATCACTGGCCAATAAAGGCCGAAATTGCCTAAGGCCCATGTTTGGCCCAAATAGGACGAGCAGTTAACAGGCCAAAATATATCTCGGGCCTGTTTGGCCCAATAAAATTATGGGCTTTAAGTAGGCCGGTATCTACGCTGGCCATAGGCCTAAAAGTGTCACGGGCCATTATCAGATGGGCTGTAAGCAGGCCGGATTCAACGCGGGCTGTAATTAGGCCCAAATGTTACACGGGCCATTAATAGGCCGATAGGCCAGTTGGGCTGAAATTTATCCACGAAGACTACGGGCTATTAAGAGGCCTAAAGTTACTTCGGACAAGAACTAGCCCAGATTCTGCATGGGCCGTTAAATGGCCTAAAGTTAAACCAGGCCGACAACGTCCCAGATGCACCATGGGCCGCTAACAGGCCGAAACTATTATCAGGCCGAACTGGTAAACGGGCATTTAACAGGCTGAAATACAAACTTGTCTTAGTATGGGCCCAAAAGAACAGTTGCCTGCTAACGGTCCTGATCCGATATGGACCGTAATTTGGCCCGAAATGCGGCAGGCTGTGAACGGGCCTGATCTGGTATGGGCCTCAATTTGACCCAAAACATGGTAGGCTATTAACGGGCCAGCCCACTAGTGTTTGAAAAAACATGGTGGGCCTTTAGCTGGGTCGGCCTTTTCACCAGAATGGGCCTCTGTTGGGCCGTGCCACGTGTTGACATATCATAGGCGCCTCCTGTCCAATGAGTGGATGACATTTGTTCGAACGTTGAGCCAACATGTGTTTCATCCGGCCAATGAGAATTTTACATGTGGAAAATCCCCATTGGTCCCGGCTGTTAACGGGTTATCGGATCCAAAACCGGACCCGATAGCTTAATGGCGACCTGTTACAGTCGATGCCACGTGTCGGTCACCCTTGACAAAAGCACTTCTATGACGCGCGATTTATCGTCATGGAAGTGGACACTTCCATGATGATAATTTTGGTAATGTCATGGAACACTTCTACGACAGCACAGGTATGACTATCTTGATTCTGTCATAAAATTGTCGTGGATGTACATGCATGACAGAAAACGTGACCTACTGTGACAAACATGTATCATCACAGAAGTGTCTTTTTTTGTAGTGTGTACCGCGAGCTTTGCTATTATAGTTGGATCTTATGATGTTTCTCCCCCTCTACCTTCTTGTAATGGATTGAGTTTTCCCTTTGAAGTTATCTTATCGGATTGAGTCTTTAAGGATTTGAGAACACTTGATGTATGTCTTGCATGTGCTTATCTGTGGTGACAATGGGATATTCACGTGATCTACTTGATGTATGTTTTGGTGATCAACTTGCGGGTTCTGTGACCATGTGAACTTATGCATAGGGGTTCGCACACGTTTTCATCTTGACTCTCCGGTAGAAACTTTGGGGCACTCTTTGAAGTTCTTTTGTGTTGGTTTGAATAGATGAATCTGAGATTGTGTGATGCATATCGTATAATCAAACCCGCGGATAATTGTGGTGACATTGGAGTATCTAGGTGACATTAGGGTTTTGGTTAGTGTCTTAAGGTGTTATTTTAGTACGAACTCTAGGGTTGTTTGTGACACTTATAGGAATAGCCCAATAGATCGATCAGAAAGAATAACTTTGAGGTGGTTTCGTACCCTACAATAATCTCTTCGATTGTTATCCGCTATTAGTGACTTACGAGTGACTCTTTGTTGCACGTTGAGGGATTGTTATATGATCTATTTATGTTATCATTGTTGAGAGAACTTGCACTAGTGAAAGTTTGAACCTTATGCCTTGTTTTGAAGCATTGCAATACCGTTTTTGCTCACTTTTACCACTTGCTACCTTGCTGTTTTTATATTACCAGGTTATAAAAATCCATATCTACCATCCGTATTACACTTGTATCACCATCTCTTCGCCGAACTAGTGCACCTATACAATTTACCATTGTATTGGGTGTGTTGGGGACATAAGAGACTCTTTGTTATTTGGTTGCAGGGTTGTTTGAGAGAGACCATCTTCATCCTACACCTCCCATGGATTCATAAACCTTAGGTCATCCACTTGAGGGAAATTTACTACTGTCCTACAAAACTCTGCACTTGGAGACCCAACAACGTCTACAAGGATAAAGTTGCGTAGTAGACATCAAGCTCTGCATTTAGTGTTGATATTTTGAAAGTCATGATTGTTTGTTGGGATGCGTGAGTATTGATGTCTTTATGTCAAATTATAGACTATTGCTTTGAATCACTCGTGTCTTAATACTCATGCCATGACTAGACATATGATCAAGTTTATGCTAGGTAGCATTCCACATCAAAAATTATCCTTTTTATCATTTACCTACTCGAGGAGAAGTAGGAATTAAGCTTGGGGATGCTGATACGTCTCCGTCGTATCTATAATTTTTTATTGTTTCATGCCAATATTATACAACATTTATACACTTTTGGCAACATTTTATATGATTTATTTGGACTAACATATTGGTCCAGTGCCCAGTGCCAGTTCTTGTTTGTTGCATTTTTTCCGCAGAAAATCCATATCAAACGAAGTCCAAATGCGATAAAAAATTTACGAAGAATTATTTTGGAATATATGTGATTTTTTTAAACTTGGAATCAATGCAAACGGAGGCCCACAATGCCCAAGAGACATCATGGCGCGCCCCAGGCTCCAGGTGCATGGTGGTGCATTGTGCTCACCTCGTACATCTGTTGGGGCTCTACTTCGGGTGCAAGGAAGCTTATATTCAAAAAAATCGTGTTAAAATTTCAGCGCAATCGGAGTTACGGATCTCCCGGAATATAAGAAACGGTTTTGGCCAGATCTGGGGAACGAGAAATAGGAGAACAAAGAGGAAGATCCAATCTCGGAGGGGCTCCCGCCCCTCCACTGAAATGGAGGCCATGGACCAGAGGGGAACTCTCCTCCCATCTAAGGGGAGGCCAAGGAAGAAGAAGAAGGAGGCGGCTCTCTCCCCCTCTCTCCGGTGGTGCCAGAGTGTCGCCGGGGCAAGGATCGTGACGCCGATCTACATCAACAACCTTGCTGCCATCAACACCAACTTTCTCCCCCTCTATGCAGCGGTGTTGTTGGGGAACATAGCAGAATTTAAAATTTTCTACGCATCACCAAGATAAATCTATGGAGTCATCTAGCAACGAGGGAGAGAGGAGTGCATCTGCATACCCTTGTAGATCGCGCACGGAAGCGTTCAAGAGAACGGAGTTGATGGAGTCGTACTTGACGTGATCCAAATCACCGATGACCAAGTGCCGAACGGACAGCACCTCCGCGTTCAACACATGTACAGTTGGGAAGACGTCTCCTCCAACTTGATCCAGCAAGGGGCAAGGAGAGGTTGATGAAGATCCAGCAGCACGACGGCGTGGTGGTGGAAGCAACGGTGATCTCGGCAGGGCTTCGCCAAGCGCAGGGAGACGGAGGAGTGTCACGGGAGGGAGAGCGAGAGGCCAGGGGCTTGGGTGCGGCTGCCCTCCCCCCCCCCCCCCCACTATATATAGGGTACCTAGGAGGGGCGCCCGCCCTAGGAGATCCAATCTCCTAGGGGGGCGGCGGCCAAGGGGGTGCCTTGCCCCACAAGGCAAGGGTGGCGCCCCCCACCCCTAGGGTTTCCAACCCTAGGCGCAGGGGGAGGCCCAAGGGGGCGCACCAGCCCACTAGGGGCTGGTTCCCCTCCCACTTCAACCCATGGGGGCCTCCGGGATAGGTGGCCCCACCTGGTGGACCCCCGGGACCCTTCCGGTGGTCCCGGTACAATATCGATTACCCACGAAACCTGGTGGACCCACGTATCATTACAGAAGTGTATTTTTTGTAGTGGTAGTTCCCTTTGTCCATCGGTATGTTACTTGCCCGAGATTCGATCGTCGGTATCTCCATACTTAGTTCAATCTTGTTATCGGCAAGTCCCTTTACTCGTTACATAATACATCATCTCGTAACTAACTCCTTAGTCACTTTGCTTGCATGCTTCTTGTGATGCTGTATTACCGAGAGGGCCTAGAGATACCTCTTCATCACACGGAGTGACAAATCCCAATCTCGATTCATGCCAACTCAACAGACACCTTCAGAGATACCTGTAGAGCACCTTTATCATCACCCAGTTACGTTGTGACGTTTGATGGCACACAAGGCATTCCTCTAGAGTCCAGGAGTTGCATGAGCTCATGGTCGAAGAAACATGTATTTGACATTAAGAAGGCAGTAGCAATAAACTGAACGATCATACGCCATGCTAATGGTTGGGTCTTGTCCATCACATCATTCTCCTAATGATGTGATCCCGTTATCAATGACATCCAATGTCCATAGTCAGGAAACCATGACTATCCTTTGATCAATGAGCTAGTCAACTAGAGGCTCACTAGGGACGTGTTGTGGTCTATGTATTCACACATGTATTATGATTTCCGGATAACACAATTATAGCATGAACAATAGACAATTATCATGAACAAAGAAATATAATAATAACCATTTTATTATTGCCTCTAGGGCATATTTCCAACAGTCTCCCACTTGCACTAGAGTCAATAGTCTAGTTACATTGTGATGAATCGAACACCCATGCAGTTCTGGTGTTGATCATGTTTTGCTCTAGGGAGAGGTTTAGTCAACGGATCTGCCACATTTAGGTCCGTATGTACTTTACAAATCTCTATGTCTCCATTTTGAACACTTTCACTAATGGAGTTGAAGTGACACTTGATATGCCTGGTCTTCCTGTGAAACCTGGGCTCCTTGGCAAGGGCAATAGCTCCAGTGTTGTCATAGAAGAGAGTCATCGGGCCCGACGCATGGGTATGACTCCTAGGTCGGTAATGAACTCCTTCACCCAGACTGCTTCTTGTGCTGCCTCCGAGGCTGCCATGTACTCCGCTTCACATGTAGATCCCGCCACAACGCTTTGCTTGCAACTGCACCAGCTTACTACCCCACCATTCAAAATATACATGTATCCGGTTTGTGACTTAGAGTCATCCAGATCTGTGTCGAAGCTAGCATCGACGTAACCCTTTACGACGAGCTCTTCGTCACCTCCATACACGAGAAACATGTCCTTAGTCCTTTTTAGGTACTTCAGGATATTCTTGACCGCTATCCAGTGTTCCATGCCGGGATTACTTTGGTACCTTCCTACCAAACTTGCGGCAAGGTTTACATCAGGTCTAGTACACAGCATAGCATACATGATAGACCCTATGGCCGAGGCATAGGGGACGACACTCATCTTTTCTCTATCTTCTGTCGTGGTCGGGCATTGAGTCGTGCTCAATCTCGTACCTTGCAATACAGGCAAGAACCCCTTCTTTGACTGATCCATTTTGAACTTCTTCAATATCTTTTCAAGGTACGTACTCTGTGAAAGACCAATGAGGCGTCTCGATCTATCTCTATAGATCTTGATGCCTAATATATAAGCAGCTTCTCCAAGGTCCTTCATTGAAAAACACTTGTTCAAGTAGGCCTTTATGCTTTCCAAGAATTCTATATCATTTCCCATCAACAGTATGTCATCCACATACAATATGAGAAATGCTACAGAGCTCCCACTCACTTTCTTGTAAATGCAGGCTTCTCCATAAGTCTGCGTAAACCCAAACGCTTTGATCATCTCATCAAAATGAATGTTCCAACTCCGAGATGCTTGCACCAGCCCATAAATCGAGCGTTGGAGCTTGCACACCTTGTCAGCATCTTTAGGATCGACAAAACCTTCCGGCTGCATCATATACAATTCTTCCTTAAGGAAACCATTAAGGAATGCCGTTTTGACGTCCATTTGCCATATCTCATAATCATAGAATACGGCAATTGCTAACATGATTCAGACGGACTTCAACTTCGCTACGGGTGAGAAAGTCTCATCGTAGTCAACCCCTTGAACTTGTCGATAACCCTTAGCGACAAGCCGAGCTTTATAGATGGTCACATTACCATCCACGTATGTCTTCTTCTTAAAGATCCATTTATTTTCTATGGCTCGCCGATCATCGGGCAAGTCAGTCAAAGTCCATACTTCATTTTCATACATGGATCCTATCTCGGATTTCATGGCTTCCAGCCATTTGTCGGAATCCGGGCCCGCCATCGCTTCTTCATAGTTCGAAGGTTCACCGTTGTCTAACAACATGATTTCCAAGACAGGGTTGTCGTACCACTCTGGTGCGGAACGTGTCCTCGTGGACCTACGAAGTTCAGTAGTAACTTGATCTGAAGTTTCATGATCATCATCATTAACTTCCTCTCTAGTCGGTGCAGGCACCTCAGGAACATTTTCTTGGGCTGCGCCACTTACCGGTTCAAGAGGTAATATTTCATCAAGTTCTACTTTCCTCCCACTTATTTCTTTCGAGAGAAACTCTTTCTCTAGAAAGGACCCATTCTTGGCAACAAAGATCTTGCCTTCGGATCTGAGGTAGAAGGTATACCCAACAGTTTCCTTAGGGTATCCTATGAAGACGCATTTTTCCGACTTGGGTTCGAGCTTTTCAGGTTGAAGTTTCTTGACATAAGCATCGCATCCCCAAACTTTTAGAAACGACAGCTTAGGTTTCTTCCCAAACCATAATTCATACGGTGTTGTCTCAACGGATTTCGACGGAGCCCCGTTTAAAGTGAATGCGGCAGTCTCTAAAGCATAGCCCCAAAATGACAGCGGTAAATCGGTAAGAGACATCATAGATCGCACCATATCCAATAGAGTGCGATTATGATGTTCGGACACAACATTACGCTGAGGTGTTCCAGGCGGCGTGAGTTGTGAAACTATTCCACATTTTCTTAAGTGTGTGCCAAATTCGTGACTCAAGTATTCTCCCCCACGATCTGATCGCAAGAACTTGATTTTCTTGTCACGTTGATTCTCAACCTCACTCTAAAAATCCTTGAACTTTTCAAAGGTCTCAGACTTGTGTTTCATTAAGTAGACATACCCATATCTACTTAAGTCATCAGTGAGGGTGAGAACATAACGATAGCCACCGCGAGCCTCAACACTCATTGGACCGCACACATCAGTATGTATGATTTCCAATAAGTTGGTTGCTCGCTCCATTGTTCCTGAGAACGGAGTCTTGGTCATTTTACCCATAAGGCATGGTTCGCACATGTTAAATGATTCGTAATCAAGAGACTCCAAAAGTCCATCTGCATGGAGCTTCTTCATGCGTTTGACACCTATGTGACCAAGGCGGCAGTGCCACAAGTATGTGGGACTATCATTATCAACTTTACATCTTTTGGTATTCACACTATGAATATGTGTAACATTATGCTCGAGATTCATTAAGAATAAACCATTCACCACTGGAGCATGACCATAAAACATATCTCTCATATAAATAGAACAACCATTATTCTCGGATTTAAATGAGTAGCTATCTCGAATTAAACGAGATCCTGATACAATGTTCATGCTCAAAGTTGGCACTAAATAACAATTATTGAGGTTTAAAACTAATCCCGTAGGTAAATGTAGAGGCAGCGTGTCGACGGCGATCACATCGACCTTGGAACCATTCCTGACACGCATCGTCACCTCGTCCTTCGCCAGTCTCCGCTTATTCCGCAGCTCCTGCTTTGAGTTACAAATGTGAGCAACCGCACCGGTATCAAATACCCAGGAGCTACTACGAGTACTGGTAAGGTACACATCAATTACATGTATATCACATATACCTTTAGTGTTGTTGGCCTTCTTATCCGCTAAGTATTTGGGGCAGTTCCGCTTCTAGTGACCACCTCCCTTGCAATAAAAACACTCAGTCTCGGGCTTGGGTCCATTCTTTGGCTTCTTCCCGGCAGCTTGCTTACCGGGCGCGGCAACTCCCTTGCCGTCCTTCTTAAAGTTCTTCTTACCCTTGCCTTTCTTGAACTTAGTGGTTTTATTCACCATCAACACTTGATGTTCCTTTTTGATTTCCACCTCTGCTGATTTCAGCATTGAATATACCTCAGGAATGGTCTTTTCCATCCCCTGCATATTGAAGTTCATCACAAAGCTCTTGTAGCTCGGTGGAAGCGACTCAAGGATTCTGTCAATGACCGCGTCATCCGGGAGATTAACTCCCAGCTGAGTCAAGCGGTTATGCAACCCAGACATTTTGAGTATGTTCTCACTGACAGAACTATTTTCCTCCATCTTATAGCTGAAGAACTTGTCAGAGACTTCATATCTCTCGACCCGGGCATGAGCTTGGAAAACCATTTTCAGCTCTTCAAACATCTCATATGCTCCGTGTCTCTCAAAACACTTTTGGAGCCCCGGTTCTAAGCTGTAAAGCATGCCGCACTGAACGAGGGAGTAATCATCAGCACGTGACTGCCAAGCGTTCATAACGTCTTGGTTCTCTGGGACAGGTGCGTCACCTAGCGGTGCTTCTAGGACATAATCTTTCTTGGCAGCTATGAGGATGATCCTCAGGTTCCGGACCCAGTCCGTATAGTTGCTGCCATCGTCTTTCAGCTTGGTTTTCTCTAGGAACGCGTTGAAGTTGAGGACAACATGGGCCATTTGATCTACAAGACATATTGTAAAGATTTTAGACTAAGTTCATGATAATTAAGTTCATCTAATCAAATTATGCAATGAACTCCCACTCAGATAGACATCCCTCCAGTCATCTAAGTGAAACATGATCCGAGTTAACTAGGCCGTGTCCGATCATCACGTGAGACGGACTAGCCAACATCGGTGAACATCTTCATGTTGATCGTATCTTCTATACGACTCATGCTCGACCTTTCGGTCTTTCGTGTTCCGAGGCCATGTCTGTAGATGCTAGGCTCGTCAAGTCAACCTAAGTGTATTGCGTGTGTAAATCTGGCTTACACCCGTTGTATTCGAACGTTAGAATCTATCACACTCGATCATCACGTGGTGCTTCGGAACAACGAACCTTCGCAGCGGTGCACAGTTAGGGGGAACACTTTCTTGAAATTATTACAAGGGATCATCTTATTTAAGCTACCGTCGTTCTAAGCAAATAAGATGTAAAACATGATAAACATCACATGCAATCAAATAGTGACATGATATGGCCAATATCATTCGCTCCTTTTGATCTCCATCTTCAGGGCTCCATGATCATCGTTGTCACCGGCATGACACCATGATCTCCATCATCGTGTCTTCTTGAAGTTGTCTCGTCATCTATTACTTCTACTACTATGGCTAATGCTTCAGCAATAAAGTAAAGTAATTACATGATGTTTATGTTGACACACAGGTCATAAATAAATAAAGACAACTCCCATGGCTCCTGCCGGTTGTCATACTCATCGACATGCAAGTCGTGATTCCTATTACAAGAACATGATCATCTCATACATCACATATATCATTCATCACATCCTTTGGCCATATCACATCACAAAACACTTGCTGCAAAAACAAGTTAGACGTCCTCTAATTGTTGTTGCAAGTTTTTACGTGGCTGTTATAGGTTTCTAGCAAGAACGTTTCTTACCTACGCCAAAACCACAATGTGAATTGCCAATTTCTATTTACCCTTCATAAGGACCCTGTTCATCGAATCCGATCCGACTAAAGTGGGAGAGACAGACACCCGCCAGCCACCTTATGCAACTAGTGCATGTCAGTCGGTGGAACCAGTCTCACGTAAGCGTACGTGTAAGGTCGGTCCGGGCCGCTTCATCCCACGATGCCGCCGAATCAAGATAAGACTAATAACGGCAAGCAAATTGACAATATCGACACCCACAACTGCTTTTTGTTCTACTCGTGCATAGTAACTACGCATAGACCTAGCTCATGATGCCACTGTTGGGGAACGTAGCAGAATTTGAAATTTTCTACGCATCACCAAGATCTATCTATGGAGTCATCTAGCAACGAAGGAGAGAGGAGTGCATCTACATACCCTTGTAGATCATGCGCGGAAGTGTTCAAGAGAACGGGGTTGACGGAGTCGTACTCGACGTGATCCAAATCATCGATAACCAAGTGCCGAACGAACGGCACCTCCGCGTTCAACACACGTGCGGTTGGGAAGATGTCTCCTCCAACTTGATCCAGCAAGGGGGAAGGAGAGGTTGATGAAGATCCAGCAGCACGACGGCGTGGTGGTGGAAGCAACGGTGATCTCGGCAGGGCTTCGCCAAGCGTAGGGAGACGGAGGAGTGTCACGGGAGGGAGAGGGAGAGGCCAGGGGCTTGGGTGCGGCTGCCCTCCCTCCCTCCACTATATATAGGGTGCCTAGGGGGGCGCTGGCCCTAGGAGATCCAATCTCCTAGGGAGGGGCGGCGGCCAAGGGGGTGCCTTGCCCCACAAGGCAAGGGTGGCGCCCCCCACCCCTAGGGTTTCCAACCCTAGGCGCAGGGGGAGGCCCAAGGGGGGCGCACCAGCCCACTAGGGGCTGGTTCCCCTCCCACTTCAGCCCATGGGGCCCTCCGGGATAGGTGGCCCCACCCGGTGGACCCCCGGGACCCTTCCGGTGGTCCCGGTACAATACCGATTACCCACGAAACTTTCCCGATGGCTGAAACTTGATTTCCTATATATAAATCTTCACCTCCGGACCATTCCGGAACTCCTCATGACGTCCGGGATCTCATCCGGGACTCCGAACAACTTTCGGGTTACCATATGCTAATATCTCTACAACCCTAGCATCACCGAACCTTAAGTGTGTAGACCCTACGGGTTCGGGAGACATGCAGACATGACCGAGACGCCTCTCTCGTCAATAACCAACAGCGGGATCTGGATACCCATGTTGGCTCCCACATGCTCCACGATGATCTCATCGGATGAACCACGATGTCGAGGATTAATCAATCCGTATACAATTCCCTTTGTCAATCGGTACGTTACTTGCCCGAGACTCGATCGTCGGTATCCCAATACCTAGTTCAATCTCGTTACCGACAAGTCACTTTACTCGTGCTGTAATGCATGATCCCATGATCAACCACTTGGTCACATTGAGCTCATTATGATGATGCATTATCGAGTGGGCCCAGAGATACCTCTCCGTCATACGGAGTGACAAATCCCAGTCTCGATTCGTGCCAACCCAACAGACACTTTCGGAGATACCTGTAATGTACCTTTATAGTCACCCAGTTACGTTGCGACGTTGGGCACACCCAAGGCATTCCTACGGTATCCGGGAGTTGCACAATCTCATGGTATAAGGAAATGATACTTGACATTCGGAAAAGCTACAGCAAACGAACTACACGATCTTTGAGCTATGCTTAGGATTCGGTCTTGTCCATCACATCATTCTCCTAATGATGTGATCCCGTTATCAATGACATCCAATGTCCATAGTCAGGAAACCATGACTATCCTTTGATCAACGAGCTAGTCAACTAGAGGCTCACTAGGGACGTGTTGTGGTCTATGTATTCACACATGTATTACGAT
Source organism: Triticum monococcum (assembly GCA_034509565.1). Classification (NCBI taxonomy): domain Eukaryota; kingdom Viridiplantae; phylum Streptophyta; class Magnoliopsida; order Poales; family Poaceae; genus Triticum; species Triticum monococcum. The sequence continues at coordinate 165,732,083 of CM067846.1, read as the reverse complement.
TTCCGGATAACACAATTATAGCATGAACAATAGACAATTATCATGAACAAAGAAATATAATAATAACCATTTTATTATTGCCTCTAGGGCATATTTCCAACAGGTGTAACACCTCTTCTCCCCGCTGTAATATCTACTAAAACATGATGCTCAACTCCATATATTATTTCCCAATGATATTTGGCTATCCTATGATGTTTGAGTAGATCCGTTTTGTCCTGTGGGTTAATCGTGATCTTGGTTGGTATGATTGTATATTTTATTTATGGTGTTATCCTACGGTGCCCTCTGTCTCACGCAAACGTGAGGGGTCCCCGCTGTAGGGTGTTGCAATACATACATGATTTGCTTATGGTGGGTTGCGAGAGTGACAGAAGCTTAAACCCGAGGAGGTGGATTGTTGCGTATGGGATAAAGAGGACTTGATACTTAATGCTATGATTCGTTTCACGACCTTAATGATCTTTAGTAGTTGCGGATGCTTGCTAGGGGTCCAATCATAAGTGCATATGATCCAAGTAGATAAATTATGATAGCTCATGCCTCTCCCTCATATAGAATTGCAAGAATGATTACCGGTACTTGTTATCGATTGCTTAGGGACAAATGACTTTCTTGTTGACAAACGCTATCCACTTTTATTACCTTGCAATTTATTCATAGTTTTATTCTCGCAAAGTACTCATAGTTTTATTCTTGTATTATAGTTTCATACTTGTTTTAGGTAAAGCAAATATCAAGTGTGCGTAGAGTTGTATCGGTGGTCGGTATAACTTGAGGGAATATTTGTTCTACCTTTAGCTCCTCATTGGGTTCGACACTCTTATTTATTGAAGAAGGCTACAAGCGATCCCTTATACTTGTGGGTTATCAGACTACAAACACGAATGGCGACATACAGAATAGGCACAAATGAATCTTACCATTCACCTCAATCTCCCATGCTTAAGGGGAATTACTCACGCATCGGAAGAGAGTAACCAATCATCATAGATAATAATTCCATGAAAATCGTATCAATAATACCGTGAAGATCCATAATAAGATAAATGATTCAACAAGTCTTAATCTCCAGATGAGTATGAATAGAGTTATACACCCTTATCTTACAACTTGGAATTCCTCTTGCAACAATGATGATGAGATGAAAATGAATATGAAGATGGAAGAACAAAACAAGAAGGATCTCCGACGGTTCTTCTTCTTCAGATCTCTTCTCTCTCTCTTCTGAATAGAGTGGCGGCGACTAGGTATGTCAGATGCCGTGTGCCCTTCACAAAAGTTGTTGCCATAGATGAGAGGGAGCTAACGATGCCTGGTACGAGCACTTGCACTCTATTGTAGCTAGTGCAAATCTTTCTAACATGGAAGTTGCTTCAAATGACTTGATTTCTTATAGTTCCCCTTGGTTTCCTTCCATAAATGATTTTTCCTGCCAAACAGTGAAAAACAAGTTTTCTTCTCTCTGGAAGAATTAGTGTTAGAAATAACCGAGAAATAACGAAAATGCAATGAAAACCGAGTCAAAACTCTTTGTAAAAAGCCACAAATTCTGGAGCCATCACTATGATAGGTGAGTAAAAGACTCCTCTAAACTTTTGGCCGAAGCCTTCAACGCATATGACTAGTTAATGTTGGGACATGCATACCAATAACGCTATAACCGATAAGAAAACTTAATTAGTACGTTATATCTCTCTTGTTTGCATACAATCAAAGCTACTCCTACCAGCTGTCACTAAGTGAGAGAGAGAGAGAGGAAGTTGTACCAATTCACCGACAATAATGAGTAGATATCATTGTATAAATCGAATATGTATTATTATCAAACAATTTACTATGAATTTAATGAATTTGATGTAGCCATCTCGATGCATGAACCTTCAATACAAATATTAGTGTGGGGAGCATAGGAGAGCCAAATTCCCCTCCTAGTTTACATTGTAATCCTCTAATCGACAAATAACCACTTCATTTTCGTAAATCTCTTTTGTCGGCATATATACAAAGCTCCTTTGACTAGCTGTCATACAAAGAGAAATGTGTACCGATTCGCTGACAGTAACTGCTTAGGTCTAATAATTAAATACATATAGCGAGGTATTTGATAATATGTATTACAACCAAACAATTTATCAAATTTAATGTAATCATCACAATGCAAAAGTCTTCAATATAAATATCGGTGCGTGGAGCACCCCAAAGCCAAGCATTCCCCTCCTAGATTTCCAACAAGGATGTGGAAATTATAAATAGGCCACCCTGTTTATAGTTTTCTCCCAGAGCCTTTTCTCCTATTTTCATATTTTTGCCCTCCTGCCGTTCCGATTTTGCCTCCAGAGCCCCGACTCACGGCCACCGTCGTGAACAGCACCGGCGCTCCGCCGGCGTCGGCGTTTCCTGGGGGCGACGACGGCGCGACCCGACGCCGGCGGCACCTACCCCGCGCTTCTCCGCCGCAGCTCAACCAATTCCTCTCTAGATTAGGGTTTCTTCCTAACTAAATCTGGCAATTACACCGCCGCTCTACATTTTCCAATCCATTCCTCGTACCGCCGACCAAGCCTGATCGCGACCCGCAGCTCCTCTGCCTCCTACGCCGCAGTGGTGTTCCGTCGGCTGGCTCTGCATCGTCTCCCCGAGGATCTCCATTTCTAGTGTTCAACCTGACCACTCCCTACGTAGATCCGCCCGGCCTAAAGATTTCGTTTCTTCGTTGTGGTAAGCCCTGTCCCTACCCGAGTTCGAGCTATTTCTTTTAGTTCGGGATTCTTCCAAGTTCTTTGTATCCGCATGTTACTGGATCTGTTGCGAATTTGTTGTTTTGCTGATGTTCTTAGTTTAGTCCATCCAATGGATGGAGTTCTAGCTCCTAATCGGACCTTATCCGAGCCACGAGTTCTTGTTACTACGGAAATGATGTTTGGCTCGTAGGCGTAGTCATGTCGTCGCCGGAATTGAACACTTACGTTAGTGGGGTTTGCACGAACACAACAGTTAGACACAGAGTACGTTCAAGATCACAGCAAAGCCGTGAAGATAAAGTAGATGGAAATTGCATAGGCGTTTTCTTTCGTCTGGTTCTGTGACTCCCTACGAATCATGCGTGTCAACAATTATATCGCTGTTAAAACATGCTGGTTCCTTCCTGTTTCATACGTAGATGGAAGTAATCTTGGATGGAACCTTGTGCCGTTCTGTTCTGCAGGCTACCTTAAATGTGTTCTGCTGCTGCAGGGTATCAGGAAAAGTTTTACTAACTTATTACTGACCTTGATTGACGTGGAACATTGAGTAAATAGAAAATTTATCAGGTTTAGCTAGACCACTTGTTGTATTGGCAACCGAAGCTAGATCACTATGGTCAAGCTACTAATACCAGAATTAGCACATGGAGCTGCAACTGAGCTCCCTCTTGATTGGGGCACTCTTCCATCAGTATAGCACTATAGCTTCGCATGTTCGTTCTGTTTGACCCCCTTATGTTAGGAAGACAATATTTTAATACCCATGAGAAATTTCTCGAGTCTCAAATTTTATAGATTCATTATGGCATTTAAATTCTTGAAATGTTAACCACATGATATAAATATATCATGATCAAAGTCTTGGGTTTCAGTTTTACATTTGGTAAGTGATTGTCATTTCGTGTGACCTTTCTAATACAGTTTCGAAGAAGTCATTCGCTCTTGATAGTGACTCTGGCTTCATGTAGAAACACTAGCACAATTATTTTCAGCTCAGATGCTATTGAACTAATGGTCAAGTGGACAAATACTGTTTGTTTTATGATATATCATACTTCTTGTTCCAGCATAATTCAAATCCAACCCCTTTTTTGCTTTTTGTTGTTTTCCTTGTCGCTAACTATGCTTTTCTGCAGTTGTACTGCTCACAGTTGTAATTTGCAAGCTAGCCATGGAAGACAACAATGATGAGCATAATGTATCTCTTCCTCAGGATATCCAGCACACCATTCTTGCTTCACTACCTGCTAGGGTTGTTCTCAAGTTTCGAACAGTGTGTAGATTCTGGCGAGACTGCATTCAAGAGCCCAATTTTGTTGATCGTCATCTCAACAATGCTCTCCGCTCCCACCGGTCCATTGCTTGCTTCACCTCGGTTGATGAGGGTCTTGTCTGCATGTACACATTTGATCCCACCACACTGAACTGCAAAAGCATGGATCTCGTGTTGTCGAGTAGGTTTCAGATGTCAGACCCATGCCATGGCTTGGTGTGCGCCTATGATTTAAAAGGTGCTGTTGAGGTGTTGAATCCAACAACAAGGATACATTTGAGGCTGCCAGTTTCAGAGCTACAGTCACTTGCTTCAGAATATTTTCTTGGACCTGTGCCTTCAACAAAAGAGTACAAGGTGCTCTGTATCCACCACCGGGTGCGGTTCTTGACATTTGAAGTATGCACTGTTGGCACACAGTCATGGAGGGCAGTGCGCGAATCTGCAGGCCTTCTGAAGACAACAAAGGCGGTCATTGTTAATGATGTCATGCATTGGCTACTTCTTGATGAGATATCCTCCAATTTTACTCAGAACATCTTGTCGTTCAACCTGACAGATGAGATGTTCTCAGAAACTGCTGTCCCAGATGCTGTAAAAGACCGTGAATTGCACCTGTTCGAGGGGGGAGGAAAGCTTCATTTGCTGGCAATGCCTGGTGAGGGATCAGCACCTAAAACCTCAGAGATTTGGGTGGCGAACTCGACCTGTGCAGTCTGGGACCACATGTGCAACGTCGCTTTTGTGCTACCTTTGGGCATGAGGCCACTTTTCCTGCACAACAATAAGCTCTTCTATTGCAACCAAAGAAGATTCTACTATGTTGATCTTCAGGATGGGAGTGGTTCCTATCTCAACATGCCTTTTGGCGAGTGCATCACATCGGCTGGGATTTTCGTGGAGAGCCTTGCTCTACATTCTGTGACTGGCCTGGTGGACTCCAGAGCAATGCTACAAAGTCCCCATGATGCTAGATCATTTCCAACAGGGCGTGGACCATCTGCTCGTGGCGCTGGATCGTCCTCAGCAAGCCCTCGACGATCTTTCAAGAAGGCAAAGAGCAATATAAACATGCAGTGGAGGTTGGCATAGATCTCGCAAACGCCTGACATCATATCCATGAATAGTTCTCTGCTATGTACAATCCAATAAAGTTTACTGGTGTTTGTTTGTGTAGAGATGAAGAAATAGACCATGGGGGTGTGGGTCTGGGACAGGGTAGAACATAAGAAGCAAATAAGAAAGTGTCTCTGTTAGCAGTTTGTTCATTTTTATCGTATGGGGATTTATGTGCTGTACTGGAAAATAAAATGAAAACTCTGAACCTGATATACTGTATACTTGTTCTGGTTTGCTGTAATGAACTGTATTCCTGCGTTGCATTTTTGAAAATTATGATGCCAAGACTAATAATTCAAACCGCTGTCTCCGGTAGTTGCATTTATGAGGATCTATGCGCTGTGCTGAAAAATGAAGACTCTGAGAGCATATCTAGCAGATCCCTTCTAAGGGGTTTACGGTTTCCCTCTTATAAGGGGCGAATTTGGCTGCGGTAGAACAGAAACTGCATATTAAACTTTGAAAAGAAAGGTTTCACAGGAGAGATGAACAAGAAACAGTAGTAGATAGAAGTTGATCATCGATACATAGGGTAGATTCGTCGGTTTCCCTCTTATAAGGGGCGAATTTGGCTGCGGTAGAACAGAAACTGCATATTAAACTTTGAAAAGAAAGGTTTCACATGAGAGATGAACAAGAAACAGTAGTAGATAGAAGTTGATCATCGATACATAGGGTAGATTCGTCGAAGCATCGGACTAGCCTTAACTGCCCAAAATGGGGCTCATCGGAGCCCTCCGGACGCCGCGGCGTGGTGGCAATCACTCCTTGTCGAAGGTGAGGTCGATGAACATGGAGTCTCTTGCGTCGGCTTCATGATGCCACGCCTCCATTTTCTCGTCAAACTCCCACGCCCTGGCGAGGGACGTCAGCGGCTCAAGGCCGCGGTTGGTGTACCGATGGAAGGAGCGCTTCCGTGCCTTGGCGACGGCGACACATCACTTGCAATCCTTGTCATTGTCATCATCACCTTGCGCTCCACATCCCACGCCACATGAGGCAGAGTGGTGACGGATTTGTCGCCAGAGTCGCGGATAGGGGTGGCCGTCGGCGAGAAATGCGAGTGCATAGGGGTGGATTGCGGCAGTGGGAAAAGGGGCTGCCACCTGTATACCGCCGGCGGGATGGTAGATATACTGTCCAGAGGGGCGATTTTGTGGGCCACTGTAAACCGTTTACAGGCCGCGATGACTATATGGGGTCTATTCTAGCTCAAAAAATAGCTCAAACCCGTATAGTCGCAGAAATACAAGGATCGAGGCGATTATAAAGGGTCTACTGGAGAGATGCTTATTTTTCTAAATATTCTTATACCAAGACCAATACAAACTGTCGCCTCCAGTTTTTTTTTTTGAGGGGAATCGCCTCCAATTTTTTGAGGATTAATACTGTCGCCTCCGAAATTGCTTCACCTACGGACATCACTCAAGGAAACACACCTACGGACGGAGGTGGCAGCGACTAATTCATTCCATTCCCCTGAAATCCTGAGGTGGGGCTCCATTTCATCCAATCTTTTAATGACACCCCTCTCCATAAGCCAAGCCTGTTAAAAACTGCATGTAAGTATAGCATAAGGCTGGTTGTAATGGAGAATATCATATACTAGTATCATGCATATGATACTACCTTTTTAATGCATAGTATCATATATTAGTATCATGTACTACTCTATTTATTGCCATGCATGACACAAGGTAGCTTAGTATTTAATATAATACGGTATCATGATATGATATTACACCCTCTTTTTCTTCATTTAATGCTATGACATTTCATCAAAATTGCCTAGTTGACATGCATGATACTATCTATGATACTACCATTACGACCAGCCTAACTGCTGTCGCCTCCCGTTACATTCGTGTCATTCCAGCAAAAAAAATTACATTCGTGTCACACCAGTACATACAAATGCTGCGGAACTTCCCGAAAGTATTTGGCGACGCGACTCAAACAGTTGGCAAGCTCAGCAACGGCGGGAAGCCGAAGTACGGCCACCAGCCGTCGCTGACACCGCCGGGGCACCGCGCCCGGCAGACTCTCTCCAGCTCGAGGCGCCCGACGTCGATCTTAAACAGCTCGACGTCCCGGCTGTCGTGGCTCGACGACATGAACGGTCGCGGCGAGTCTTGGTTGACTTCAATGATCAAGCACCCGTTGGCCGCGCCGCGGATGCAGAACGGACGGCCGTGCGCCGTCGACCATGGCAGCGGGATCGTCTTCTCGAGCCGCCACGACTTCGCCGCGCCGTCGGCGTCGTGAGGGATCGTGTAGTAGTTGAGGCTGGCGTTGCCGTTGGCGTGGTAGAAGTCGTGCGCGAACACGCCGACTTCGCCGTTCGCGCCCTCCACGACGGCGACGTTCTCCTCCCAGAACCTGGCCGGCGCCGGGATCTCCTGGAGGGAGAGCTCCATGGCGCCGATGTCGAGCACCAGCCAGCGGTTGGTGAGGCAGTCCGCCCAGTAGAAGCGGCCGTGCGCGTAGTGCCGCCGGTTCCAGACCGCGTGCACCGGGCAGGAGAAGGGCGACCGGTGGCGCCTCCAGACGAAGCAGTCCGGCGACGGGAGCGCGCGCCACCGCCCGTCCCGCGACGAGAAGGCGAGCGCCACGAGCTTCCTCGGGCACCGCGCCGTCCAGATCACCACGAACGAGGGCTCCTCCTCGTCCCTGCCCCCCTCGGCGTCGGCCGGCGCGAGGAAGGGCTCGCACCAGCGCCGGCCGCCGAGGACGCCGAGCGGGTTGTCGGCGCTGGCGGCGAGGTCCTCCGGGATGGGCGGGAGCAGGACGTAGCGGCGGGACACGGGGTCGCAGACGGCGAGATCCGTGACGATGTCGCTGTCGAAGGTGGAGCAGCAGGACGCCCGGTCGAGGAGGAAGCGCCCGTCGCGGTAGTCCCGGACGAGCCAACCGGGGCGCTCGGCGCCGGTGGCGGCGTCGGGCGGCGCCGGGAGGAACGCGAAGGAGAAGTCCGCGGCTCCGGCGACGTCGCGCGCGGCCGCCGCGGCCGGGTGGGGCGGGTCGGAGGGGTGAAAAGCGCCCCCCGAATCGCCGGGCGCGGGGACCGAGGAAAAGACCCCGAGGAAGGGAGCCGCCGCGTCCGGGTGGAGCGCGCGGTGGCGACGGAGGAAGCGCGGGGAGGAGACGAGGAGGCGGAAGGAGGCGCAGGCCGCGGCGGCGCGCACGAGGGAGGAGGGGCACGGCAGGCGGAGCAGGATCTCGTCCACGACGTCGTCGGGCGCCTCACGGAACGGCGCCGCGGCGACGACGGCCATGGGTGGGCTGGGTGCTCGGCGGAGGTAGCAGCTGCGATGCCACTGCGTCCGCGTGCTGGTGTGTGGGCGTGTGTGTCGCTCTCGAGGCGCGAGGGGCGCGCGCGCACCGCGCAATAGTTTAACCAGAGAGGTTCCGTGGGCCCGGCTCGCTTGCACGTGGGCCCGTCGGAGGTGATGGGCTGACAGGCAATCACAAAAGATTACTTATTTGTTCGTATGTCTCAAAAAAAAACTTATTTGTTCGTGGAGGTGAACATGTGTGTACGGCGCAACGGGCCACATATCCCTGTTGTTTTTCCCTAAAAAAAAACCATATCCCTGTCGTTTGCACTGTGTCCACGTCGTCGCCGGCTTCTTCACTGCTCCTCCACTCCACGGTGCGTATGCCACGGATAAGAGCGTGACACGCCGTCCACAGTGCCGGCGTTTGATCCCGTCAAGAACCAAAACGGTGATAGTTTGATGCGGTTACCAGGGAGCAGAAGCAGCGTGAAACTTGAAAGTAGAGCTACGAATTTACGTGTGGTTTGCAGCAGGCAAAATGCTCCGCCCACCGATTTGTAGTTTTGTACCTCACGCATACGAAATCCAACCACTTGCGTGGTGCGGAGTTGAGCGTATGGAGGTCTCATAACGTGCGGCCGCAAGCAACTGCTAGCTGGCCGTGCCTAACGAGGGTTTGGAACAGAGATAAACGGTTGGTGCATTGAATGTAAGGAGGCCTGCATGTGACCGAAGGCAGAAATCACATATTTGACCTAACGACGAAAACAAATCACAAACTAACTTGCTTTTGAAAAAAAATCACTCTACTGACCCTTTTGTGTGGCGTCCGACAGCTAGGCGCCGCACACTACTATGTAGCGCCTCTGCCTTAGGCGTTGCACCTTCTGCCATCGTGGCAGCCCTGGTCCAGCTGCGGCCCCACAGACAGCACTGCAACGCCTAAGGTTTGGGCGCCACACTTGTAATGTGCAACGCCTAACGCTTAGGCGCTGCACAGTGACTTAAAGCGCATCGGCCTAGCCCGACTAGGCAGTTCTTCCCCCTCTTCGCTCTCTGGACAGAGAGCAGCGGCGGCGCCCCCATCGAATCCCCCCCTCCCCCCCACATCCCTCTCAGATATGAAGATTTGATCTGTGGATTTGATCTCCAATCCATCCTACTAGGTAAACTCCTCTGTTCCTTTTCTTTTCCTCCGTAAATTTGTTGCCATTTTAGAGATTTGTCCAAGATTTGATGGAACCCTTGATTTGCTTGATTTAGGATGTGTAGTCATAGTGGTAGTACCGTAGTGTTGTTGCTTAGTTCACAATATATGGTTCTTGTTAGTGAAACCCTAGATTGTTTAGTTTTTTAGATATATATGAGATGCCTATTTTTATAGATAACTATGAGATGTTGAGTTCTGTAGACATATATGAGATGTTTGTTTAGATATATATTAGATGTTGAGTTTATTTGAAATATTAGATGTTGAGTTTATTTGAACACATATGACATATTCATTGTGTGAGAAGGAGATGTTGAGATTCTTGTAATTGAACACATATTAGATGTTTAGTGTATACCGATATTTGAGATGAAGATGAACTCATATATGTTTATTGTTTGAACTTTGTAAGGATGGTTTGGCTTCTTGACCATGTCTACGACACGAAACACCGGGCCTACATGATGCGCGAGAAGGAGATGATAATAACGAGTAATCTAAATATTTTGCAAATTTGCCTTAAGTTGAAATTTACATGCCCTAAGATTTGTCATTACTTGTTTTTTGCAGAAGCTTGAACCTTTGAAGATTCGGTATCACGAGGTCTCTGGTCCTGCCATGCCTTACGATGAGCGGTACACACCGTACATCAAGCAGGCAGGACTACCCCCGTGGATTCAGTTGGTCAGCCGGTCCACGCCGAATCTGAACGCTCCACTGGTGTCCGCTCTTGCTGATCGGTGGAGGCCGGAGACGCATAGTTTCCATCTTCGGACTAGGGAGATGACCGTGACGCTCAAGGATGTCTCGTTGATCACCGGTCTTGCTATCGACGGGATGCCTCTCTGTATGAGCACCGATTCTGATGGGTGGCGCGAGCATATGATTGCTCTTATCGGTATGGCTCCTACCGAGGCTGAGGCTGATGTAGAGGAGGGAGAAGAGAAGAAGAAGAGGGAAAGGAAAGCAGCCGGAGCTGCTTTCACGTGGATTCAAACTCACTTTGCGACGTGCCCTCCGGATGGCACTGATGATGTGATCCAGACACATGCTCGTGTCTACATGTGGTATGTTGTGTCGAGGACTTTGTTTCCTGACTCCACTGGCAAGAACGCTCCATGGATGTGGCTGAAGGCGTTGACCGTCTTTGATAGCAAATGGAGCTGGAGTTCAGCGACTCTTGCCTACTTGTACCGACAGGTAGTTGGTCTGTTTTGTGATCAACTCATTTATTCATTAGAAATGCAAGCTTGTTGTCAAGTTAACATTGTTTTTCTTTCATATGCAGCTGGACGATGCGTGTTGCAGGATCACAGGTAGTGCAGGCATTGGTGGTAATATGCTTCTACTTTCTGTATGGAGCTGGGAGCGTCTGCCTGTTGGACGCCCGAAGAGCGTCAGGTTTAATCCTTGATATGAAGATGAAGATGACGAATTACGGCGCCCCACTTGGGCTTACAAGTGGGATGTGGTTTCCGGGATGACGAACGATGTCAATCTCATGTACCAGAAGTACGTTGCCGAGTTGGACACGATTACGCCTGAGCAGGTAACGACGTCATTACTTCAGTCATTTCTCATGTTTGCCTGAAAAAAATTCACCAATTTTGCATTGTTGCCCTATTTCATAGGTGGAATGGCAGCCATATGGCGCCAATGACAGACTTGGCAACTGGGCTGTTGAGTTTCATTTGCCACATCGCGTGTGTCGTTAGTTTGGTCTGTTCCAGCCTCACCCGCCGGAATGGGTGGATACGGACAAAGCACTTCATAGGTAAGAGAGCATGAACCATATTGACTAAGCATCGTCACTCCTTGATTTTGCTAATGTTTGGTTTTGTACCATGCAGGTTGGACAGGAGAAGTCAGCGAAAGATAAAGGACTGGGACAAGCATCATGCTTCGTATGTTACCCGCTTCCAGCTTTGTGTGGAGGAAGCTCGTAGCAGTGCACGCGCCAAGCTTCGTGAGCATAGTCCACTTGCTTTTGATAACTACATAAGATGGCTTCTTGAAAATACTCGAGTTGAGATATGCCCGCCGACATATAATGAGTATATTCTTGAAGAACCCGTAAACTTTGAGGATCTATCAAAGGGGAAGTACAACAGAGATGTCAGGGTAGGGTACGGAGTCCCTGCTGTTCCGGTGATTAACTATGTGGTAAAGTGTTCCTTCTTTACTTTTTCGTTGGCCGTATTACACATGTTGAATGGCTAACGTGTTCATTCTTTGTCATCCGCAGCGCACCGAGATCAAGAAAGCAGCTGATGGGAGCCAGTCTATTCTGGAGGAAACACCGGTTGGAAAAGCCAATGATGATGGTTCACTATGAGCATTTCTCAAGGTACATATCGCATTCACTATGAGAGCCAGTCTATGTTGCGGAGTCTGATATCGTATACACTTGTTCATGTTACAGCGTCAGGCCAAGAAGTTAAGGCGGTTATCGAATCTTCTCAGTTGCCGCGATCCCGAATTTGATGAACCATCTGCCTCTAGGTCTGGTACACCATCAGACCCCTCATCTCACCATCAGAGGGACGATGTGAGTTCCTCATATGCTTATCTGGATGATGAGGGTGCGGTCACCCAAGAGGTATGACTAATCCTTTAGATGTGATTCTCACTTGATTACGACGTCGGTCTTCACCATATTGTTTGATTGTGTGATAGGGCGATGAGCTTGATGATGACATGACTTTGGCGGACGCTCAACTTCGGTCCCCATATGTGTTCAAGCCTAGGCAGCCTAGACGCCGGTACACGCCCAATGACTTTGACAACAGGGGCAACCCAAAGGTGGTCGTAGGGACCTCACGGATGGCTAGCTTAGATCATGAGGCGGAGGCGGAGACGGAGGATGAAGTGCAGGAAGAGGAGGCTCGTCCACCCAGGAAGAAGAAGATTGCCTGCAGGCGTGGCACCAGGAACACGTGCGGTAGGCATTAGTGCTTGTGTTTGTTAGTGCTCTTGTAGTCGTTTCATTAGGTTGATGAACTTGTGACGTTATGTTATATGTTGGTGAACTATTACTAGTGTGGTATTTGTGTTTGCGAACTAGTAGTAATGTTGAATTGTCCTAAATGATGTGATGTTCAAGTTATTAGTTGTCTTTGTTCAGTATGTGCAGTTTACAGTAATTTTAGCAATGTTCAAGCAAGTTATGTGAGTGCTGCATGAGGCCAAAATGGCATCTGTTTCTGTAGTTTGGCAGTTAACAGCACTGCGGCGCCCAACACCCAGGCGCTGCACTGTACTATGCAGCGCCCAACGCTTAGGCGCCGCACCATACAGTGCAGCGCCCGTCTCGTAGGCGCTGCTCAACTGGCCATGGCTATCCAGAGAGCCACAGAAGGCTTGCAGCACTGACCGTCCACGAAAAATACCAAGTCAGAGTGTAGCGCCCAACTGCAAGGCGCTGCACTGTACTGTGTGATGCCTATCCCTTTGGCGCTGCACTGTACTGGAAAAACTGAGTTTACAACACGTTCATTTCACCGGAACATCATAATACTTACAATGACTGCAGCATCACAGCAATTTGAACAAACACAAATTTTATGCCGATGAGTTCATAACTTAAGACAATTCAAACATTACCACGACATGATTCACGACACATTCATTACAAATGACAAATGGCAGCTTGCCCTAGAAGATAGTTCATCAACATGTCACATGCCCTCACAAGTTCACGACACATTCATTAGAAGATAGTTGACGACCAGTGCACCGAAGCGAAGTCCCTACTGAGTAGAGCGAGGCCATTTCCCCTTCTTGTCACGTGCCGAGTCCTCCTCTTGCGCCTCGCGAGCCTTTGCAAGCTTTCTTGCCCTCTCCTCCTCACGAGCAAGTTTCACTTGGCGTGCCCTCTCCTCCTCTCGTTTCTTCCGCTCCATCCTCTCCTTCTGACGACGCTCTTCCTCCAAGCCTCTTCGAAATGATTCTTCGAACCGCCGTTGCCGCCTAAGACAATCTTGGTATTGGTCCTTTTTGATATCTTCTGGCACTTCAAGATCTATCCATGTGAAGTACTTGCATAGAGGAGGCGGTGACTGCATACAACATTTTTGTTAGTGTTGACACACATTGGAGAGTAACATTTTACTTCTCGAGCTTACTGGTGGTTGGTCATAGGCGTTAGTTGGAAGTGCACGATCATAAGCATAGTTCGGGCATACAAAATATCTTTGCCCTTCCGTCCATGATTTCTTTCGGTCGGTGGACAACTTCACCTTGCAAACATCTCCGCACCAACATGGCGGGATATTGACATCTTTCTCCTTCACCTTGTCCAAAGATGCATCCTCCCACTTGTTCGACATGTCTTCTTGGTTAGCACACGGTGGCCTCGTCATGGACCGGATGAAGCCATGCCTACAAAGCCGAGAATTTTTGGTTAACCCTAACCCCCACTTAACAATAACCACAACCCTAATCATAGCATAACCCTAACACCAACATCAAACACACATAACCCTTACCCTAGCATACTATGAAAGCCTAACCATACCAAATTAGCAAAGAAACATAACATGATTCAACACAAATTTCCAAATCCAAGCCAAAACTAGGGTTTCCCCAAAGTAGCAACATTTGAGCAAATGTGACAATTCCTATGGATGAAAACGAGGGGATCGGAGGAGAATACCTTAAGGGAGGGGTTGGCTTCAAAATCAACGGTCAAGGACTCCGGATCTGAGAAGGAGTTCCTATGGTTGGCTATCATTTGCTTGGCTTGTGCTTGCATCATTTTTCTTTGATCTTTTTCTTGGTTTGGGACAAGTTCTTGTGTTGTGTCCCCGATGACTGCAGTTCCCACAATGGGATTGCTCACGAGGCTCTTGGAATTGACCGGTGCCGTATTCTCCACCGCCACCACGGCCCCATCCGTCCATGTCACCTCTAAGACGCTTTGTCTTACGTCTTCCCCGTCTAACAACCTTCAATTCCGGGTCCAGCCATAGTTGAACTCCATGATACTTCGGCCATTGTGATTGGTCCAAGTATGGCTGAAACCGGGGAGCCCATGTATTCTTTACCGTCATGATTGAGAACTCGTACTCCCTCACGGTAAGAGGGCGATTGACGTCCACATTCCTAACACGGGATGCGTTTAACAAGTGCGAGCATGGGAGATGAAGCAACGATGGCCTCATTGAGCTGCAATCACACCGTCCACATTCCTAACACTTGTGCTTATCCTTGTTCTCACCAGTAATCTGCTTATCCGTCTCCATTGAGTACTTTAAAAAGTATCCATTCATCTTGTCAAATGTGTATTGAACTATTGCCGTCACGGTAATGCATGTACACCCTTGAGCACCTTATTGAAGCATTCTGCCATATTGCTTGTCACTTGACCGTACCTCTGGCCATCTTCATCGAAAGCACGTGCCCACATATTCCTTTCGACAATGTTCCTATTGAGAAATTCAAGACCACCGGGGTCAAGTTTCTTGTGTCTGAGCAATGCATTGAACAATGTGGCAAACCGCTTGTTGGTGAAAGCGAGACAACAATCTTGAAGATCATCGGCCAACTCCTTGATACACATGCCCTATAGAAGTTTGCACAGAAGTGCCTCATGCACCATCGATGGTGCAACTTTGTATGTCCGGGAATGTCAACCACCACCGCATTTAGAATTCCTGGATGGCGATCCGATATGACACAAATTTCCCTTTTAGCCGGTAATACCCTTGTTCTCAATTGACGCAAGAACCACTCCCAGCTATCGTTGTTCTCCACCTCAACCAAAGCGAAAGCCAAAGGCAACACCCGGTTATTGGCATCACTTGCTATTGCAACCAACAAAGTGCCCTTGTATTGTCCGGTCAAGAACATGCCATCAATGGAGATGATGGGCCGACAATGCTCAAATGCCCTCACGCATTGCTCAAAGGCCCAAAATGCTCGGCCAAATACTCGGACGGTCCTCCCGTTGTGAATCAATGTTTGGTGCGCATGAGGCTCAACCACGTGAACCATGCCTGGGTTTGTGGCGGCCATAGCTAACAACAACCTAGGGAGTCGGTTGTATGCTTCCTCCCAATTGCCATACAACATCTTGAATGCGGCTTGCTTCGCCTTCCATGCCTTGCCGTACTTCACCTTGTAATGAAAGATGGCTTTCACAAGGTCAATGACACTCTTGATGCTCATTATTGGAAGTGTGGATATTTGGTTGGATAACCTGTAAGCAATGAACTCGGACGTGAGTTGTCTGTGTTGTTGGTACACAAGCTCGCCATCCGCATTCTTCTGCCGGCACATGTGAGTTGGTAGACAACTCACTATGCGCCAAGTTGGACCTCCTTTCCATGGCCTTGCACGCACAATCCATGGACATCTTAGCACTTCACATTTGACCGTGTAACGCACATTGACATCCGAGTTGGCCACTTTATGTGGACGGTAATGTGTAACCGAGTAGTTGTCGAGCCACATCTTCAATTGCAAGAAGGATTGAAACTCACAACTGGGATATATCCCGTTCTTGCCGTCCTCCAAATCACGGTGAGAATTTGGCCTGGCTCCAAGAGATATGCATTTGCCACCATCCACAACGGCTTCATCCGCGAGACTAAGATCCTTGAACAATGGTGTCTTGTGATCCCGCCCGAATACCTTCTTGAATGCTTGGGCCTCCTTCAGCGTGAACCCCTCCTCATCAACTTCTTCATCGGGACCATCGTCATCCGAGTCTGATGCATATGCATGGGAAAAAGGGATGGATTGGTCCATTGTCTCTTGCACATGATATTGGTCGAGATCACCCACATTGTTGTCATGGAGATCAACTTCGTTGTCATCCTCCTCGTATTCATCATTCTCCTCTTCAAAATCTTCATTTTGGTTGTTTGGAGTCGGGCTCAATGTTGGCCAATCTTGTTGCGTGAAATGAGGTTCACTCATTTGGTCTTGGTTAATGGTGGGGGAGTGCTAGAAACCAATGGGGAGGGGTTCCGGTTCAAGTCCAAATTCAAAGTAGACTTAACCTTCTTGGAGGCAAATAACTCAAGAGCCTTGTCTAGAGATTCGGCAACCGTCTCCTTGTATGCAACCCAACGTTGCTTAGAGTTCACACGCATTGTCTTCCAACGGATGTGCATTCCAAAACCAACATTATGCCTTCCCTCGAACTCAACAACGTCACTTGGGTCCATCCAATTCAAATCCTTCCTCACTTGTTCCAAGAGCTCCGCATAGCTAGGACTACTCTCAAACACCATCTCAAGCTCATCCGGGTCCGTCTCAACATTTCCTTTCAAAAAGGCCTCTTTATCCACATGATGAATATAAACACATGTTCTCCCCATCCCTATAATAATAAAAAACACACATATATCAAGTAAGTACTTAACAAAAATATTTGCACAAAATGCATATGCCCTAACATATATATGAATTAATAACCATAACCCCCACATAACAATTACCACAACCCTAAACATAGCATAACCCTAACACCAACATCAAACACACATAACCCTAACCCTAGCATACTATGAAAGCCTAACCATACCAAATTAGCAAAGAAACATAACATGATTCAACACAAATTTCCAAAACCAAGCCAAAACTAGGGTTTCCCCAAACTAGCTAGATTTGAGCAAATGTGACAATTCCTATGGATGAAAACAAGGGGATCGGAGGAGAATACCTTAAGGGAGGGGTTGGCTTCGAAATCCACGGTCAAATACTCCGGATTTGCAAGATTTGAGAAGGATTTGAGAGGGGGGAAGATGGGAAGAGAGGAGGGGCGCAAGGCTAAGGGTTTGGGTGGGGTGGGGGTGTGTGGGGTGGGGGTGGGAGGGGAGAGAGGGTGGAGCCAGCCTAAGTGGCACGCAGACTGTGCAGCGCCTAAGCGCTAGGCGCTGCACATTACAAGTGTGGTGCCTAAGGCTTAGGCGCTACAGTGTTGGCTGTGGGGCCGCAACTGGACCAGGGCTACCACGCTGGCAGGAGGTGCGACGCCTAAGGCAGAGGCGTTGCATAGTAGTGTGCAGCGCCTAGCTGTCGGGCACCACACGAAAGGGTCAGCAGAGTGAATTTTTTTCCGGAAGCAGGTTAGTTTGTGATTTGATTTCACCTTCAGGTCAAATATGTGATTTCTGCCATGGCCGAAGGTCTTCTCATAAAAGTCTACGAGGAATCGAGACAGTGCCCTCGTGCATCTCTAATGCGGATCATCAAGGAGGCGTTTGATAAACTATATGTACTCCCTCTTAAACTAATATAAAAGCGTTTAAATTACTAAAATAATGATCTAAACACTTTTATATTAGTTTACAGGAGTATCATTTTTGGCCTCTCACTATTTGTGACTCAATTGGGACATAATGAATACATGCTAAGAATCATGTTTGTGTACATAGGCCGTGTTTGGTAGCTCGCATCATTTTTTGCCCATTTACATACTTGTCCGAATTGGACCTGGTTGAGCATATGCGGCAAAAAAATAACACATGTATGTCTCTGCATCGTAGTGACGTCTCTACGCACCTCGTTTGGTTGCTCGCATTGTATGTGCTCACACGAGTGCACGTTGTTTAGTTACATACGAGAATAGAGTTGCGCTCACCTTGTATCCTACTTGGTAAGCTTACCAATACTACTATGCCTTACATGTGCTCACACCGAGCACACGAACGCCACAACACTGCTATGACGTTGAGCTTACCGATAGTACTACACCTTACACACGTTCACGCCGAGCACACCAACGCCACAACATTGCTATGACGATGAACTGGATGAAGATGATGAAGTTCTTCAGCCCTAACAGACGATCCACCTTGCCAACCTCAACCTTGCTGCATGAATGCTCTCGCACATACTTGGAGTAAGCATATTCTGCCACCTGTCTAGTCTTAAACCCTCGGTGGTTGTTGTCACCGTACCCTGAAACTTGTTTGTTGCAAGCTTCCCATGAACTGTACACCCTGGAACCTGATACGTCTCCAATGTATCTATAATTTTTGATTGCTCCATGCTATATTATCTACTGTTTTGGACTATATTGGGCTTTATTTTCCACTTTTATATTAATTTTGGGACTAACCTATTAACCGGAGGCCCAGCCCAGAATTGCTGTTTTTTTGCCTATTTCAGTGTTTCAGATAAACAGAATATCAAAGGAGTCCAAACGGAATAAAATCTTCAAAAACGTGATTTTCTCACCGAACGTGATCCAGGAGACTTGGACCCTACTACAAGGGATCAAAGAGGTGGTCAAGAGGGTGGGGGGCGCCCCCCCTAGGGCGCGCCCCCTGCCTCGTGGGCCCCTTGGTGCTCCACCGACGTACTCCTTCCTCCTATATATACACACATACCCCCAAACGATCAGAACAGGAGCAAAAACCCTAATTCCACCACTGCAACTTTCTGTATCCACGAGATCCCATCTTGGGGCCTGTTCCGGAGCTCCGCCGGAAGAGGGCCGTCATCATGGAGGGCTTCTACATCATCCTAGCCCCTCCGATGAAGTGTGAGTAGTTTACCTCAGACCTTCGGGTCCATAGTTAGTATCTAGATGGCTCCTTCTCTCTCTTTGAATCTCAATACAAAGTTCTCCCCCTCTCTCGTGGAGATCTATTCGATGTAATCTTCTTTTTGCGGTGTGTTTGTTGAGACTGATGAATTGTGGGTTTATGATCAAGTCTATCTATGAACAATATTTGAATCTTCTCTGAATTCTTTTATGCATGATTGGTTATCTTTGCAAGTCTCTTCAAATTATCCGTTTGGTTTGGCCAACTAGATTGGTAGTTCTTGCCATGGGAGAAGTGCTTA
The DNA here is from genome assembly GCA_034509565.1 of Triticum monococcum. Classification (NCBI taxonomy): domain Eukaryota; kingdom Viridiplantae; phylum Streptophyta; class Magnoliopsida; order Poales; family Poaceae; genus Triticum; species Triticum monococcum. Next base: position 165,712,655 of record CM067846.1, on the reverse strand, counting down.
GCTTTGGGTTCGATCTTGCGGTATCCTTACCCAGTGACAGAAGGGGCAGAAAGGCACGTATTGTATCGTTGCCATCGAGAATAACAAGATGGGGTTTATTTCATATTGCATGAATTTATCTCTCTACATCATGTCATCTTGCTTAAGGCGTTACTCTGTTTTTAACATAATACTCTAGATGCATGCTGGGTAGCGGTCGATGAGTGGAGTAATAGTAGTAGATGCAGAATCGTTTCGATCTACTTGTCACGGACGTGATGCCTATATACATGATCATGCCTAGACATTCTCATAATTATGCACAATTCTATCAATTGCTCAATAGTAATTTGTTCACCCACCGTAGAATACTTATGCTCTTGAGAGAAGCCATTAGTGAAACCTATGGCCCCCGGGTCTATTCTCATCATATCAATCTCCATCACTTTTATATTTTTTTGCTATTTACTTTGCTTTTACTTTTTACTTTGCATCCTTATATCAAAAATACAAAAAATATTCTATCTATCAGATCTCACTCTCGTAAGTGACCGTGAAGGGCTTGACAACCCCTAATCGCGTTGGTTGCGAGTAGCTATCGCTTTGTGCAGGTACGAGGGACTTGAGCGTGGGCTCCTACTGGATTGATACCTTGGTTCTCAAAAACTGAGGGAAATACTTACGCTACTCTGCTACATCATCCCTTCCTCTTCAAGGAAAACCAACGCAAGCTCAAGACGTAGCAAGAAGGATTTCTGGCGCCGTTGCCAGGGAGTCTACGCAAAAAGTCAATATACCAAGTACCCATCACAATCCCTATCTCTTGCATTACATTATTTGCCATTTGCCTCTCGTTTTCCTCTCCCCCCAATTCACCCTTGCTGTTTTATTCACCCTCTCTCTCTCTATCCTCCCTCTCTATTTGCCTCTTTTGTCCGCTTGCTTTTTGTTTGCTCGTGTGTTAGATTGCTTGTTTGTCGCAATGGCTCAAGACACTACTAAATTGTGTGACTTCACCAATACCAATAATAATGATTTCCTTAGCACTCCGATTGCTCCTCTTACCGATGCTGAATCTTGTGAAATTAATACTGCTTTGTTGAATCTTGTTATGAAAGATCAATTCGCCGGCCTTCCTAGTGAAGATGCCGCTACTCATCTGAATAGCTTCGTTGATTTATGTGATATGCAAAAGAAAAAAGATGTCAACAATGATGTCATTAAATTAAAGCTATTTCCTTTTTCGCTTAGAGATCGTGCTAAAGCTTGGTTTTCGTCTTTGCCTAAGAATAGTATTGATTCATGGAACAAGTGCAAAGATGCTTTTATCTCTAAGTATTTTCCTCCCGCTAAGATCATCTCTCTTAGAAACGATATAATGAACTTTAAACAACTTGATCATGAACATGTTGCACAAGCTTGGGAGAGAATGAAATTAATGATACGTAATTGCCCTACTCATGGTTTGAATTTGTGGATGATTATACAAAATTTTTATGACGGATTGAATTTTGCTTCTAGAAATCTTTTAGATTCGGCCGCGGGAGGCACTTTTATGGAAATCACTTTAGGAGATGCTACTAAACTCCTAGATAATATTATGGTTAATTATTCTCAATGGCATACTGAAAGAACTTCTAATAAAAAGTGCATGCGATAGAATAAATTAATGTGTTGAGTGGAAAGATGGATGAACTTATGAAATTATTTGCTACTAAGAGTGTTTCTTCTAATCCTAATGATGTGCCTTTGTCTACTTTGATTGAGAATAACAATGAATCTATGGATGTGAATTTTGTTGGTAGGAATAATTTCAGTAACAACGTTTATAGAGGGAATTTTAATCCTAGGCCATATCCTAGTAATCCTTCTAATAATTATGAGAATTCCTCAACTCTTATGGAAATTATAATAAGATGTCCTCTGATTTTGAATCTAATATTAAAGAATTTATTTCTTCGCAAAAGAATTTTAATGCTATGATTGAAGAAAAATTGCTAAGATTGATGATTTGGCTAGGAACATTGATAGAATTGCTCTTGATGTTGATGCTTTGAAAATTAGATCTATTCCACCTAAGCATGATATTAATGAGTCTCTAAAAGCCATGAGAATTTCAATTGATGAGTGTAAAGAAAGAACCGCTAGGATGCGTGCTTCCAAAGATGCCTTTATTAAAGCGTGTTCTTCCAATTCCTATGAAAATCAAGATGAAGATATAAAAGTTATTGATGTGTCTCCAATTAAATCTTTATTTTGCAATATGAATCTTGATGAAACTGAATATGATCTTCCTTTACCTAGAAGGCATTCTAAAAATTCGGAGTGTTTAGATCTTAATGATGAAATTGATGAAAGTGGGATGGAAAGAAATAAAAATCTAGATGTTGCTAAACCCACTATATTGGATTTCAAGGAATTTAATTATGAAAATTTCTCTTTGGTTGATTGTATTTCCTTGTTGCAATCCGTGCTACTTCTCTACATGCTTATAGTCGAAATAAAGCCTTCACTGAACATATTGTTGATGCCTTGATGCAATCTTATGAAGAAAAACTTGAGTTGAAAGTTTCTATCCCTAGAAAACTCTATGATGAGTGGGAACCAACTATTAAAATTAAAATTAAAGATCATGAGTTTTATGCTTTGTGTGATTTGGGTGCTAGTGTCTCTACTATTCCCAAGACTTTGTGTGATTTACTAGATTTCCGTAATTTTGATGATTGCTCTCTAAACTTGCATCTTGCGGATTCCACTATTAAGAAACCTATGGGAAGAATTAATGATGTTCTTATTGTTGCAAATAGGAATTATGTGCCCGTAGATTTCATTGTTCTTGATATAGATTGCAATCCTTCTTCCCTATTATTCTTGGTAGACCTTTCCTTAGAACGGTTGGTGCGATTATTGATATGAAGGAAGGGAATATTAGATTTCAATTTCCATTAAAAAAGGGCATGGAACACTTTACAATAAATAAAATAAAATTACCATATGAAACTATCATGAGATCCACTTATGGATTACCTAACAAAGATGGCAATACCTAGATCTATTCTTGCTCGTTATGCCTAGCTAGGGGCGTTAAATGATAGCGCTTGTTGGGAGGCAACCCAATTTTACTTTTATTCCTTGATTTTTGCTCCTGTTTAGTAATAAGTAAATTATTTAGCCTCTGTTTTGGTTGTGTTTTTTGTGTTTAATTAGTGTTTGTGCCAAGTAGAACCGTTGGGAAGACTTGGGGAAAGTCTTGTTGAACTTGCTGTAAAAATCAGAAACTTTAGCGCTCACGAGAACTGCTGTCATTTTTATTTGAAGAGTGATATTTAGTTAATTCTTTTTTAAGATGATTAATAGATGAATTCCTCACGTCCATAAATTTATTTTAGATTTTTTGGGGTTCCATATCTTGCGCTAGCTACAGATTACTACAGAATGTTCTGTTTTTGACAGATTCTGTTTTTCGTGTGTTGTTTGCTTATTTTGATGAATCTATGGCTAGTAAAATAGTTTATAATCCATAGAGAAGTTGGAATACAGTAGGTTTAACACCAATATAAATAAAGAATGAGTTCATTACAGTACCTTGAAGTGGTCTTTTGTTTTCTTTCGCTAACGGAGCTCACGAGTTTTCTATCTTGAGTTTTGTGTTGTGAAGTTTTCAAGTTTTGGGTGAATTCTTTTGATGCATCATGGAACAAGGAGTGGCAAGAGCCTAAGCTTTGGGATGCCCATGGCACTCCCAATATAATACAAGGACACCAAAAAGTCAAAGCTTGGGGATGCCCCGGAAGGCATCCCCTCTTTTCGTCCACTTCCATCGGTAATTTACTTGGAGCTATATTTTTATTCACCAACATGATATGTGTTTTGCTTGGAGCATCTTGTATTATTTGTGTCATTGTTTGTTAGTATGCCACAATCATCCTTTCTATACACACCTTTTGAGAGAGCCATACATGAATTAAAATTTGATAGAATACTCTATGTGCTTCACTTATATCCTTTGAGCTAGATAATTTTGCTCTATGTGCTTCACTTATATCCTTTGAGCTAGATAATTTTGCTCTATGTGCTTCACTTATATCCTTTGAGCTAGATAATTTTTCTCTATGTGCTTCGCTTATATATTTTGAGCTAGATAATTTTGCTCTATGTGCTTCACTTAGATCTTTTAGAGCACGGTGGTGGATTCTTTTTAAAGAAACTATTGATCTCTCATGCTTCACTTAGATTAATTTGAGAATCTCTTAATAGCATGGTAATTTTCCTAATAATAATATGCTTGGTATTCAAGATTTGTGAAACTTTCTTTTGAGTGTGTTGAATACTAAGAAAAGATTGAAGCATGATAATTGTTTTGAGATATGGAGGTGATAATATTAAAGTCATGCTAGTTGAGTAGTTGTGAATTTAAAGAATACTTGTGTTGAAGTTTGTGATTCCCGTAGCATGCACGTATGGTGAACCGTTATGTGATGAAGTTGAAGCATGATTTATTTATTGATTGTCTTCCTTATGAGTGGCGGTCGGGGACGAGCGATGGTCTTTTCCTACCAATCTATCCCCCTAGGAGCATGCGCGTAGTACTTTGTTTCGATAACTAATAGATTTTTGCAATAAGTATGTGAGTTCTTTATGACTAATGTTGAGTCCATGGATTATACGCACTCTCACCCTTCCACCATTGCTAGCCTCTCTAATACCGTGCACCTTTCGCCAGTATCATACACCCACCATATACCTTCCTCAAAACAGCCACCATACCTACCTATTATGGCATTTCCATAGCCATTCCGAGATATATTGCCATGCAACTTTCCACCATCTAGTTCATCATGACACATCCATCATTGTCATATTGCTTAGCATGATCATGTAGTTGACATAGTATTTGTGGCAAAGCCACCGTTCATAATTCTTACTTGTCACTCTTGATTCATTGCATATCCCGGTACACCGCTGGAGGCATTCATATAGAGTCATACTTTGTATTAGTATCGACTTGTAATCATTGAGTTGTAAATAAATAGAAGTGTGATGATCATCATTCAATAGAGCATTGTCCAAAAAAAGGCCAAAGAAAAAAAAGAAGGCCCAAATAAATAAATAAATAAATAAGGGGCAATGCTACTATCCTTTTTTCCACACTTGTGCTTCAAAGTAGCACCATGTTCTTCATATAGAGAGTCTCATATGTTGTCACTTTCATATACTAGTGGGAATTTTACATTATAGAACTTGGCTTGTATATTCCAATGATGGGCTTCCTCAAATTGCCCTAGGTCTTCGTGAGCAAGCAAGTTGGATGCACACCCACTAGTTTCTTTTGTTGAGCTTTCATACATTTATAGCTCTAGTGCATCCGTTGCATGGCAATCCCTACTCACTCACATTGATATCTATTGATGGGCATCTCCATAGCCCGTTGATACGCCTAGTCAATGTGAGAATATCTTCTCCTTTTTGTCTTCTCCACAACCACCATTCTATTCCACCTATAGTGCTATATCCATGGCTCACACTCATGTATTGCGTGAAGATTGAAAAAGTTTTGAAAAAGTTAGAGTATGAAACAATTGCTTGGCTTGTCATTGGGGTTGTGCATGATTTAAATACTTTGTGTGGGGAAGATGGAGCATAGCCATACTATATGATTTTGTAGGGATAACTTTCTTTGGCCATGTTATTTTGAGAAGACATAATTGCTTTGTTAGTATGCTTGAAGTATTATTATTTTCTATGTCAATATAAACTTTTGTCTTGAATCTTTCTAATCTGAATATTCATACCAAAATTAAGAAGATTTGCATTGAAATTATGCCAAGTAGCACTCCGCATCAAAAATTCTCTTTTTATCATTTACCTACTCGAGGACGAGTAGGAATTAAGCTTGGGGATGCCTGATACGTCTCCAACGTATCTATAATTTTTGATTGCTCCATGCTATATTATCTACTGTTTTGGACTATATTGGGCTTTATTTTCCACTTTTATATTATTTTTGGGACTAACCTATTAAACAAAGACCCAGCCCAGAATTGCTGTTTTTTTGCCTATTTCAGTGTTTCGGATAAACAGAATATCAAACGGAGTCCAAACGGAATAAAATCTTCGGAAACGTGATTTTCTCACCAAACATGATCCAGGAGACTTGGACCCTACTGCAAGGGATCAAAGAGGTGGTCATGAGGGTGGGCCCCCCCTAGGGCGCGCCCCCTCGGTGCTCCATCGACGTACTCCTTCCTCCTATATATACACACGTACCCCCAAACGACCAGAACAAGAGCAAAAACCCTAATTCCACCGCCGCAACTTTTTGTATCCACGAGATCCCATCTTGGGGCCTGTTCCGGAGCTCCGCCGGAAGAGGGCCGTCATCACGGAGGGCTTCTACATCATCCTAGCCCCTCCGATGAAGTGTGAGTAGTTTACCTCAGACCTTCGGGTCCATAGTTAGTAGCTAGATGGCTTCTTCTCTCTGTTTGAATATCAATACAAAGTCCCCCCTCTCTCGTGGAGATCTATTCGATGTAATCTTCTTTTTGCGGTGTGTTTGTTGAGACCGATGAATTGTGGATTTATGATCATGTCTATCTATGAATAATATTTGAATCTTCTCTGAATTCTTTTATGCATGATTGGTTATCTTTGCAAGTCTCTTCGAATTATCCGTTTGGTTTGGCCAACTAGATTGGTAGTTCTTGCCATGGGAGAAGTGCTTAGCTTTCGGTTCGATCTTGCAGTGTCCTTACCCAGTGACAGAAGGGGCAGCAAGGCACATATTGTATCATTGCCATCGGGGATAACAAGATGGGGTTTATTTCATATTGCAAGAACTTGTCTCTCTACATCATGTCATCTTGCTTAAGGCGTTACTCTGTTTTTAACATAATACTCTAGATGCATGCTGGATAGCGGTCGATGAGTGTAGTAATAGTAGTAGATGCAGAATCATTTCGATCTACTTGTCACAGACGTGATGCCTATATACATGATCATGCCTAGATATTCTCATAATTATGCACAATTCTATCAATTGCTCAACAGTAATTTGTTCACCCACCGTAGAATACTTATGCTCTTGAGAGAAGCCACTAGTGAAACCTATGCCCCCGGGTCTATTCTCATCATATCAATCTCCATCACTTTTATATTGTTTTGCTATTTACTTTGCTTTTACTCTTTACTTTGCATCCTTATATCAAAAACACCAAAAATATTCTATCTATCAGATCTCAATCTCGTAAGTGATCGTGAAGGGCTTGACAACCCCTAATCGCGTTGGTTGCGAGTAGCTATCGCTTTGTGCAGGTACGAGGGACTTGAGCGTGGGCTCCTACTGGATTGATACCTTGGTTCTCAAAAACGGAGGCAAATACTTACGCTACTCTGCTGCATCATCCCTTCCTCTTCGGGGAAAACCAACGCAAGCTCAAGACGTAGCAGAACCCTACCTTCGAACACCACATACCACTTGCCCTGGCAGTGCAAACGAGCAATAAGTTCAAGCAACAAGCATTGGAACACACATGGATACTAGGAACTAGCAGTACAACATGGACAGATCGAACTAGTAGTAACACATGCACACATGGATGATCTAATTGAAGACAACACTACCAAATCCATCAAACATACCACAACTCAACACATCATAACAAAGCACTACTCATGGACACATGGATGATCTTGTTCAACACTTGCACACTAGCATAACACCAATCCATCGACCACTAGCTACCAACAATTTCCCACATGGAAACAACCCCTAGCAAGCTACAAATCCATCATAATTAGCTACTACAACATCACAGTCAAACAGATCGGACGACCTAACCCTACCACATGGACATATCTAGCTAGAACTAGTAGAGAGGAGGTGGTGATTGAACTTAAAAACGTCATCGGAACGACCGCGGAGGAGGTGACTGGCACGTCAGAGAGGAGGACGGGTCGACCCGCCGCCGTAGTGAACCGTTCGCCGGAGTAGTTGCGCTGCTTACCTCATCGTCGAACTGGATCTGCGCTAGAGGGAAAGCTTGAGAGGGGGGGGGAATGGTGGCGGGAGTTTTGCCGCGGTGGTCACCCTTGATATATAAGGCGACCGAATCGGCAGGCAGTGACTCGAATTCGTCTCGCCGCTTTCTGGGAGAAGCACCCTCGCTCCCGCCATCTCCCTCCCCTGCGCAACGCGATGTCCCCCTACATTGCTCGAGCCTGGCTTGTTGGAAATGGATGATTTGGCCGTTCCTAGCGGGCCTGGCTGAGGGGTCCTTTGAGGTTCGTGCTATGCGGGCCAAACAGTAAACACATTCATCCAAATAGCCCATTTTCATCCCGCGAGGGCTTGGTCTGACCTAATGTTGTTGGGAACGTTGCATGGAAAACAAAAAAAAATTACGCACACGGAAGATCTATCCATGGAGATGCATAGCTACGAGAGGGGAGAGCATCTTCATACCCTTGAAGATCGCTAAGTGGAAGCGTTTATCAATGCGGTTGATGTAGTCGTACACCTTCACGGTCCATCCCGATCAAGTACCGTACGTACGACACCTCCATGCTCAGCACATGTTCAACTCGGTGACGTCCTCGCCTTCTGGATCCAGCAAGAGGGGTGAAGTAGTAGATGAGTTCCGGCAGCACGATGACGTGGTGACGGTGGTGGTGAAGAACAATCTCCGCAAGGCTTCGCCAAGCACAACAGAAACTAGATGGAGGATATACTAGAGGGGACGGGGTTGCCGGCACACGGCTTGGTCAATCTTGATGTGTTTCGGGTGCTAGCCCTGTCCCTCTATTTATATGTTGAGCCTTGGGGCCGTTTCTTGGAGAAAGAGCCTCCTCAAAGTCGGTTTAGCCTGCAAGGCAAGAGTCCTTCTCGGACTCCAAGACCAGACGCCAGGGTCCTTAACGTCTGGCCCCAGACACCATGGCCCCTGGCATCTGCCCCCTGACCTCCGCAAAACTCCTTTTGCACCTTCCTAAATCCTTGTGGGCTTTACCCCTTGGCCCAAATAAAGTGTTCTTGTACCCAAACATTTTGAGAAACATCTGAAACCCCTTCTGGAGGCCAAACACTATTATCCCATATATCAATATCTACCTCCAGACCATTCTGGAGCTCCTCGTCATGTCCATGATCTCATTCGGGACTCCGAACAACATTCGGTCACCAACATACATAACTCATATAATACTATATCATCAAGGAATGTTAAGCGTGCGGACCCTACAGGTTCGAAAATGATGTAGACATGACCGAGACGCTTCTCCGGTCAATAACCAATAGCGGGACCTGGACGCCCATATTGGTTCCTACATATTCTACAAAGATCTTTATCGGTCGAACCTTTATGACAACATACGTACACTACAAAAAAAAGACACATCCGTGACATTTTGGGCCGAACGAATTTTTTTTCTGTCATACATATGACACTTCTATGACGATAATTGTGACAAAACCCGGGATCATCATAGATGTGGTGGGCTCCTACTTCTATGACAAAAAATCATGACAGAAAATGGGCTTTTAATCCTGGGCGGGCCGGAGAGGCAGCTGCATGACATTCCTTGGGTCGTCCATGATGGAAAAAACTGTGGTAGAAGCAAGGGGGAGGAAAATTTCGAGGAGTTCCCGGTTATGGTGGGAGGTCGGGGGCCGAGCGATGCGTGTTTCTCTCGTACACGTACGCGCGTGTGTGCGAGGCGTTGGGCTCTAACTGAACCCGAGCGATTGCACTGCAGGCTACACGTTACTGAACCCGAGCGATCGATCGATGGCTATTAACTGAACCCGATCGAGCGATTCCTTCGCTATTGCTACTAACTGAAGCCGATCGATGGTGCCTTTGGATGAACAGTGAGCGTTGCGGGGGGGGGGGGGGGGTTGGATGAACAGTTCCTGGTGGGGGTGGATGAACAGGACCCCGTGGTGTTGCCTCTGGATGAACAGGACCCCGATCGATCGAGCCGGTTGGGGCTGGATGAACAGGACCCCGTGGAGGGCTGGATGAACAGGACCACCCCGTGGAGGGCAGGATGAACAGTAGACGGTGGAGGGCAGGATGAACAGTAGCCCGTGGAGGGGTGGTTGAACAGGAGCCCGTGGAGAGGGCTGGTTGAACAGTAGCCGGTGGAGTAGCGCGTGGTGGAGGCTGGATGAACAGGAGCCCGTGGATGAACAGTCGTAGGTGGAGGCTGGAGGAGGTTGACGGTGGATGAACAGTAGCTCGTGGAGGCTGGAGGGGGTCGATGGTGGAGATGAACAGTATCTCGTGGAGTCCCGTTTTGTGGTACGCCACACCCCTCCTGATGAACAGGACCCCCGTTTCGACCGTAGCACTCCAACACAAGTCCGTTTCGTCTGTTTTGCGGTACGCACACCCCTCCCGATCAACAGGACCCCCGTTTTGACCGTAGGAGGTCCGTTTCCTCCGTTTTGCGGTACGCCAGACCCCTCCCGATGAACAGGATCCCGTTTCAAACGTGGCCGGTCGAACACAAGGCCGTTTCCTCCGTTCTGCGGTACGCCAGGCCTCGTTTCCATTACATGTTCCGTCCAAGCCCTCTCGATGAACACGACGCATTCCGTTGCCTCCCCATGAACACGACGCATTCCGTTGCCTCCCCATGAACACGACGACGACGTTGTTTCTCCGTTCCGACCCAGCCATGTACACGAGCCCTCGCCGTACGTATGCGCGAGTAGGCGTTCGAGACCCCGCCCGTATGTACACATACATGGCCGTATTTTCTTTCTTGCACCCTGGCCGCTGTACATACGTGTACATGCTACGTGCGCGCCTATACTACGAGACATGCGCGCCTCTACATTGACCAGTATGTACGTACACATTCGCGACCAGAATGACAACGCTACGTACGCTTCGACTAGGTGGGTCCCGACTGTCAGGCACTTCCTTACCTGCGAAGATGTACCTGGTGGGTCCCAGCAGTCAGGGGGCGAATCATTTTTTTGCCCGGACGCACTTCCTTGCATGCGAAGATGTAGCTAGTGGGTCCCAGCAGTCAGGGGGAAACGTTTTTTTTCGCGAAAAATAGTGGCCCGTCCGGTGGGTCCTAGCTATCAGGTGGAGGAATCATTATTTTCCGCGTAATAAGGAGGCACTTCCTTGCTGCGTCCGTGGACCCAGCTGTCAGCCTCTCGACATACAGTCCACGTCCGATGGAAGTCGTCCCTTGACCACATTGACCGCGCCGCGTCGAGAGCACCAGGGCGGTGGACGACGGCGAGGCCTAGGAAGGGGACGACACAGAGGCAGGGAAGACTCGGCAGTTATTTCCCACGCGGAGGGGAGTACGACTGTACGAGGGTTTACTGGTTCGTCTGCCGTCGCCAGAGAATAACAGCAGGTGTGGGTGAGTAGAGGGATGGCTAGGCCAGCGATGGGAGTACGGTCGGGCGGTGAGGCCTGCGCGGTAGCACAGCCGACTGCGAGGAGGAGGGAGCAGGCAGTCCCCCCGGCGCTTGTTTGCGTGGCTAGAGCAGGAAGAGCAGAGATTGAAGAAGCACGACGGCCGTTGGATGGACATCCAACAGTCAGTGCTTGTGCGTCAACCTTTTTTTAGGAAAGCCTCAAATCTGTGGAAAATAGCATACAACCCATCTGCCATTATTTCTAATAATTTACAACCCATTTGCTAATTCTTAAGGTTTTTTTGGAGCCCATATTCTTTTTGTTAGCATTACAACCCATATTGTGGCAACGGTTAAAAAATTATACGAAATTTTGCATATGTCGGTGCGGTCCGAACTATTTTTAATCCCGAAATTTCGACTCACATTCAAACTGATTTTAAAAATAAATGTATATCAATATAAAATCCAACTAATTCTCCACGCATAAAAATTAATGTAATTTAAAATCTTGAAATGAAAAAAGATATTTGAAACTTATTGCCGGTTTGATGTGTTTTAAAAATGTACAACCCATTGCTCATTACTGATGGGCCATTTTCTTGGCCAGCCGAATGAAAGCTCTCCTCGTCTTGAAAGATTTGCAGCCCAACAGGCCTGACAAAGCGACTTACTTGGCAAATCACAAAAAAACTGGGCTGTGGCCGTGGACCCAGCTGTCAGCCTCTCCACGTACAGTACTCTTCCGATGGAAGTCGTTCCTTGACCATGTTGACCATGCCGCACGGAGAGCACCACGGCGGTGGACGACGGCGAGGCCTAGGAAGGGACGATGCGGCAGTGGAAGCCCGCGCATAGAGGACTACGAGGGTTCACTGGTTCGGCTACGGTGTGAGGCTGCCATCGCCACAGGGCCTGGCCAGCGGTGGGAATAGTAGGGGGCGGTGAGGCCTCTATGGCAGCACAGCCGGCCACAAGAGGCAGGAGCATGCGGCACGACCGGCGCTGCTTTGGGCGGCTGGAGCAAGAAGACCAGAGGTTGAAGAAGCACTACGGCCGTTGGATGGACATCGTACGGTCACTGGAGCTAGAATCGTTCATATTGACTAAGTTGACAAAGCCCTTCGTCCCTGTCAACTTAGTAGGCCCACAAGTCAGTCTCCCAGCAAGGTGGGTCCCAGCTAGCCAGGGGAGTATTCATTTTTTTGTGCGTAATAAGGAGGCACTTCCGGTGGGTCCGAGCAGTCAGTGGGGGGAACGTTTTTTTCGTGAAATACGGTGGCCCATCCGGTGGGTCCCAGCAGTCAGGGGGAAATGATTTTTTTGCAAAATACTGGTGGCCCGTCCGGTGGGTCCCCGCTGTCAGGTGGAGGAATAATTATTTTCCGCGTAATAAGGAGGCACTTCCTTGCGGCTGCCGTGGACCCAGCTGTCAGCCTCTCCATGTACAGTACTCTTCTGATGGAAGTTGGTCGTTGACCACATTGACCACGCCGCGCCGAGAGCACCAGGGCAGTGGACGACGGCGAGGACTAGGAAGGGGACGACTCGGAGCCAGGGAAGACGCAGTAGTGGATGCCCACGCGAAAAGGAGTACGAGGGTTCACTGGTTCGGCTGCGGTGTGAGGCTGCTGTCGCCGCAGAATAACAGGGGGTGTGGGTGAGTAGAGGGATGGCCTGGCCAGCGGTGGGAGTAGTAAGGGGCGGTGAGGCCTCCGCGGCATCACAGCCGGCCACGGGAGGCAGGAGCATGCGGCACGACCGGCGCTGGTTTGGGCGGCTGGAGCAAGAAGACCAGAGGTTGAAGAAGCACTACGGCCATTGGATGAATATCGTACGGTAACAGGAGCTAGAATCGTTCATATTGACTAAGTTGACAAAGCCCTCCGTCCCCGTCAACTTGGTAGGCCCACAAGTCAGCCTCCCACTATGTTGGGTTCCAGCTGGCAGGGGGAATATTCATTTTTTTGTGTGTAATAAGGAGGCACTTCCTTGCGTGCGAAGATAGCTGGTGGTCCGACATGTCGGCGGGGGGCACTTTATTTTGCGAAATACAAAGGCCCTTCCGGTGGGTCCCAGATGTCAGGTGGAGGAATCATTATTTTGCGTGTAATAAGGAGGCATTTCCTTGTGTGCGGCCGTGGACCCAACTGTCAGCCTCTCCACGCACAGTCTACTTCCGATGGTGTCGTTCGTTGACCACTTTGACCACGCCGCGCCGAGTGCATCCAAGGTGGTGGACGACGGCGAGGCCCCGGACAGCAACGAGCCGGAGATGGGAAGACGCGGGAGTAGAGTCGCAGACAGAGAGGTGTACGAGGGTTAACTGGTTCTAGTGCGGTGTGGTTCGGTAGTCGGTGGAGAAGAACATGAGGTGTGGAGGGGTAGAGGGTGTTGGGGAACGTAGTAATTTCAAAAAATTTCCTACGCACACGCAAGATCATGGTGATGCATAGCAACGAGAGGGGAGAGTGTTGTCTACGTACCAACGCAGACCGACTGCGGAAGCGATCACACAACGTAGAGGAAGTAGTCGTACGTCTTCCCGATCCGACCGATCCAAGCACCGTTACTCCGGCACCTCCGAGTTCTTAGCACACGTTCAGCTCGATGATGATCCTCGGGCTCTGATCCATCAAAGCATTGAGGAAGAGTTCCGTCAGCACGACGGCGTGGTGACGATCTTGATGTACTACTGACGCAGGGCTTCGCCTAAGCACTGCAACAATATGATCGAGGTGGAATTTGGTGGCAGGGGGCACCGCACACGGCTAAGGAACGATCACCAAGGATCAACTTGTGTGTCATGGGGTGCCCCTGCCCCCGTATATAAAGGATGAGAGGGGGAGGGCTGGCCGGCCAAGCTAGGGAGGCGCAGGAGGAGTCCTACTCCTACCGGGAGTAGGACTCCCCCCCCAATCCTATTCCTAATAGGATTCCCCAAAGGGGGAGAGAGAAAGGGTGGCCGGCCCCTTGTCCTAGTCCTAATAGGACTAGGGGGAGGGGGGAGGCGCACAGCCCTTGTGGGCTGCCCTTTCACCTTTCCACTAAAGCCCATGTAGGCCTATTTGGCTCCCGGGGGGTTCCGGTAACCCTCCCGGTAATCCGGTAAAATCCCGATTTCACCCGGAACACTTCCGATGTCCAAACATAGGCTTCCAATATATCAATCTTTACGTCTCGACCATTTCGAGACTCCTCGTCATGTCCCCGATCTCATCCGGGACTCCGAACTCCTTCGGTACATCAAAACTCATAAACTCATAATATAACTGTCATCGAAACCTTAAGCGTGCGGACCCTACGGTTCGAGAACAATGTAGACATGACCGAGACACGTATCCGGTCAATAACCAATAGCGGGACCTGGATGCCCATATTGGCTCCTACATATTCTACGAAGATCTTTATCGGTCAGACCGCATAACAACATACGTTGTTCCCTTTGTCATCGGTATGTTAGTTGCCCGAGATTCGATCGTCGGTATCCAATACCTAGTTCAATCTCGTTACCGGCAAGTCTCTTTACTCGTTCCATAATACATCATCTCGCAACTAACACATTAGTTGTAATGCTTGCAAGGCTTATGTGATGTGCATTACCGAGAGGGCCCAGAGATACCTCTCCGACAATCGGAGTGACAAATCCTAATCTCGAAATACGCCAACCCAACATGTACCTTTGGAGACACCTGTAGTACTCCTTTATAATCACCCAGTTACGTTGTGACGTTTGGTAGCACCCAAAGTGTTCCTCCGGCAAACGGGAGTTGCATAATCTCATAGTCATAGGAACATGTATAAGTCATGAAGAAAGCAATAGCAACATACTAAACGATCGTGTGCTAAGCTAATGGAATGGGTCATGTCAATCAGATCATTCAACTAATGATGTGACCTCGTTAATCAAATAACAACTCTTTTGTCCATGGTTAGGAAACATAACCATCTTTGATTAACGAGCTAGTCAAGTAGAGGCATACTAGTGACACTCTGTTTGTCTATGTATTCACACATGTATTATGTTTCTGGTTAATACAATTCTAGCATGAATAATAAACATTTATCATGATATAAGGAAATAAATAATAACTTTATTATTGCCTCTAGGGCATATTTCCTTCAGTCTCCCACTTGCACTAGAGTCAATAATCTAGTTCACATCGCCATGTGATTTAGCAGCAATAGTTCACATCACCATGTGATTAACACCCATAGTTCACATCGTCATGTGACCAACACTCAAAGGGTTTACTAGAGTCAGTAATCTAGTTCACATATCTATGTGATTAACACCCAAAGAGTACTAAGGTGTGATCATGTTTTGCTTGTGAGATAATTTTAGTCAACGGGTCTGTCACATTCAGATCCATAAGTATTTTGCAAGTTCTATGTCTACAATGCTTTATACGGAGCTACTCTAGCTAATTGCTCCCACTTTCAATATGTATCCAGATTGAGACTTTAGATTCATCTGGATCAGTGTCAAAAACTTGCATCGACGTAACCCTTTACGACGAACCTTTTTGTCACGTCCATAATCGAGAAACATATCCTTATTTCACTAAGGATAATTTTGACCGCTGTCCAGTGATCTACTCCTAGATCACTATTGTACTCCCTTGCCAAATCAATGCAGGGTATACAATAGATCTGGTATACAGCATGACATACTTTATAGAACCTATGGCCAAGGCATAGGGAATGACTTTCATTCTCTTTCTATCTTCTGCCGTGGTCGGGCTTTGGGTCTTACTCAACTTCACACATTGTAATACAGGCAAGAACTCTTTCTTTGACTGCTCCATTTTGAACTACTTCAAAATCTTGTCAAGGTATGTACTCATTGAAAAAAATTATCAAGCGTCTTGATCTATCTCTATAGATCTTGAAGCTCAATATGTAAGCGGCTTCACCGAAGTCTTTCTTTGAAAAACTCCTTTCAAACACTCTTTTATGCTTTACAGAATAATTCTACATTATTTCCAATCAACAATATGTCATTCACATATACTTTATCAGAAATGCTGTAGTGCTCCCACTCACTTTCTTGTAAATACAGGCTTCACCGCAAGTCTGTATAAAACTATATACTTTGATCAACTCATCGAAGCGTATATTCCAACTCCGAGATGCTTGCACCAGTCCACAGATGGATCGCTGGAGCTTGCACATTTTGTTAGCACTTTTCGGATTGACAAAACCTTCTGTGAGAAGCTCTCATCGTAGTCAACACCTTGAACTTGTCGAAAACCTTTTGCGACAATTCTAGCTTTGTAGATAGTAACACTACTATCAGCGTCCGTCTTCCTTTTGAAGATCCATTTATTCTCTATTGCTTGCCGATCATCGGGCAAGTCAACCAAAGTCCAAACTTTGTTCTCATACATGGATCATATCTCAGATTTCATGGCCTCAAACCATTTCACGGAATCTGGGCTCATCATCGCTTCCTCATAGTTTGTAGGTTCGTCATGGTCAAGTAACATGACCTCCAGAACAGGATTACCGTACCACACTGGTGCGGATCTCACTCTGGTTTATCTACGAGATTCGGTAGTAACTTGATCTGAAGTTACATGATCATCATCCTTAGCTTCCTCACTAATTGGTGTAGTAGTCACAAGAATAGATTTTGTGATGAACTACTTTCCAATAAGGGAGAAGGTACAATTACCTTATCAAGTTTTCTACTTTCCTCCCACTCACTTCTTTCGAGAGAAACTCCTTCTCTAGAAAAACTCCGAATTTAGCAACAAAAGTCTTGCCTTCGGATTTGTGATAGAAGGTGTACCCAACAGTATCCTTTTGGGTATCCTATGAAGACATATTTATCTGATTTGGTTTTGAGCTTAGCAGGATGAAACTTTTTCACATAAGCATTGCAACCCCAAACTTTAAGAAACGACAACTTTGGTTTATTGCCAAACCACAGTTCATACGGTGTCGTCTCAACAGATTTAGATGGTGCCCTTTTAACGTGAATGTAGCTGTCTCTAATGCATGACCCCAAAAACGATAGTGGTAAATCGGTAAGAAACATCATAGATTGCACTGTATCCAATAAAGTACGGTTATGACGTTCGGACACACCATTATGCTGTGGTGTTCCAGGTGGCGTGAGTAGTGAAACTATTTCACATTGTTTTAACTGAAGACCAAACTCGTAACTCAAATACTCTTTTCCATGATCAGATCGTAGAAACTTTATTTTCTTGTTACGATGAACTTTTCAAATGTATCAGACTTCTATTTCATTAAGTAGATATACTCATATCTGCTCAAATCATCTGTGAAGATCAGAAAATAATGATACCTGTCGCGAGCCTCAATATTCATCGGACCACATACATTAGTATGTATGATTTCCAACAAATCTGTTGCTCGCTCCATTGTTCCGAAGAACAGAGTCTTAGTCATCTTGCCCATGAGGCATGGTTCGCAAGCATCAATTGATTCATAATCAAGTGATTCCAAAAGCCCATCAGCATGGAGTTTCTTCATGCGCTTTACACCAATATGACCTAAACGGCAGTGCTACAAATAAGTTGCACTATCATTATTAACTTTGCATCTTTTGGTTTCAATATTATGAATATGTGTATCACTACGATCGAGATCTAACGAACTTGTTTCATTGGGTGTATGACCATCGAAGGTTTTATTCATGTAAACAGAACAACAATTATTCTCTGACTTTAATGAATAACCGTATTGCAATAAACATGATCAAATCATATTCATGCTCAACGCAAAAACCAAATAACACTTATTTAAATTCAACACTAATCCCGAAAGTATAGGGGAGTGTGCGATGATGATCATATCAATCTTGGAACCACTTTCAACACTCATCGTCACTTCACCCTTAACTAGTCTCTGTTTATTCTGCAACTCCCGTTTCGAGTTACTAATCTTAGCAACTGAACTAGTATCAAATACTGAGGGTTTGCTATAAACACTAGTAAAGTACACATCAATAACATGTATATCAAATATACTTATGTTCACTTTGCCATCCTTCTTATCCGCCAATCACTTGGGGTAGTTCCGCTTCCAGTGACCAGTCCCTTTGCAGTAGAAGCACTCAGTCTCAGGCTTAGGTCCAGACTTGGGCTTCTTCACTTGAGCAACAACTTGCTTGCTGTTCTTTTTGAAGTTCCCCTTCTTCCCTCTACCCTTTTCTTGAAACTAGTGGTCTTGTCTACCATCAACACTTGATGTTTTTCTTGATTTCTACCTTCATCGATTTCATCATCATGAAAAGCTCGGGAGTCGTTTTCGTCATCCCTTGCATACTATAGTTCATCACGAAGTTCTACTAACTTGGTCATGGTGACTAGAGAATTCTGTCAATCACTATCTTATCTGGAAGATTAACTCCCACTTGATTCAAGCGATTATAGTGCCCAGACAATCTGAGCACATGCTCACTAGTTGAGCGATTCTCCTCCATCTTTTAGCTATAGAACTTGTTGGAGACTTCATATCTCTCAACTCGGGTATTTGCTTGAAATATTAACTTCAACTCCTGGAACATCTCATATGGTCCATGACGTTAAAAACGTCTTTGAAGTCCCGATTCTAAGCCGTTAAGCATGGTGCACTAAACTATCAAGTAGTCATCATATTGATCTAGCCAAACGTTCATAACGTCTGCATCTGCTCCTGCAATAGGTCCGTCACCTAGCGGTGCATCAAGGACATAATTCTTCTGTGCAGCAATGAGGATAAACCTCAGATCACGGATCCAATCCGCATCATTGCTACTAACATCTTTCAATATAATTTTCTCTAGGAACATATCAAAGTAAACACAGGGAAGCAACAACGCAAGCTATTGATCTACAACATGATTTACAAAATACTACCAGGACTAAGTTCATGATAAATTTAAGTTCAATTAATCATATTACTTAAGAACTCCCACTTAGATAGACATCCCTCTAATCCTCTAAGTGATCACGTGATCCAAATCAACTAAACCATGTCCGATCATCACGTGAGATGGAGTAGTTTCAATGGTGAACATCACTATGTTGATCATATCTACTATATGATTCACGCTCGACCTTTCGGTCTCCGTGTTCCGAGGCCATATCTGTATATGCTTGGCTCGTCAAGTATAACCTGAGTATTCCGCGTGTGCAACTGTTTTGCACCCGTTGTATTTGAATGTAGAGCCTATCACACCCGATCATCACGTGGTGTCTCAGCACGAAGAACTTTCGCAACGGTGCATACTCAGGGAGAACACTTCTTGATAATTAGTGAGAGATCATCTTAAAATGCTACCGTCAAACTAAGCAAAATAAGATGTATAAAACATAAACATCATATGCAATCAAAATATGTGACATGATATGGCCATCATCATCTTGCTTCTTTGATCTCCATCTCCAAAGTACTGTCATGATATATATCGTCACCGGCATGACACCATGATCTCCATCATCTTGATCTATATCAATGTGTCGTCACGTGGTCATCTCGCCAACACTTGCTCTTGCAACTATTGCTATCGCATTGCGATAAAGTAAATCAATTATTGGGCGCTTGCATCTTATGCAATAGACAGACAACCATAAGTCTTTTGCCAGTTGCTGATAACTTCAACAAAACATGATCATCTTATACAACAACTTATAACTCATCACGTTTTGACCATATCACATCACAACATGCCCTGCAAAAACAAGTTAGACGTCCTCTACTTTGTTGTTGCAAATTTTACGTGGCTGCTACGGGCTTAAGCAAGAACTCATCTCACCTACGCATCAAAACCACAACGATAGTTTGTCAAATAGACTCCGTTTTAACCTTCGCAAGGACCGGGCGTAGCCACACTCGGTTCAACTAAAGTTGGAGAAACAGTCACCCGCAAGTCACCTATGTGCAAAGCACGTCGGGGAAACCGGTCTCGCGTAAGCGTACGCGTAATGTCGGTCCGGGCCGCTTCATCCAACAATACCGCCGAACCAAAGTATGACATGCTGGTAGGCAGTATGACTTATATCTCCCACAACTCACTTGTGTTCTACTCATGCATATAATATCAAACCATAAAACCTAGGCTCGGATGCCACTGTTGGGGAACGTAGTAATTTCAAAAAAATTCCTATGCACACGCAAGATCATGGTGATGCATAGCAACGAGAGGGGAGAGTGTTGTCTACGTACCAATGCAGACCGACTGCGGAAGCGATCACACAACATAGAGGAAGTAGTCGTACGTCTTCCCGATCCGACCGATCCAAGCACCGTTACTCCGGCACCTCCGAGTTCTTAGCACACGTTCAGCTCGATGATGATCCTCGGGCTCCGATCCAGCAAAGCGTCGAGGAAGAGTTCCGTCAGCATGACGGCGTGGTGACGATCTTGATGTACTACTAACGCAGGGCTTCACCTAAGCACTGCAATAATATGATCGAGGTGGAATTTGGTGGCAGGGGGCACCGCACACGGCTAAGGAACGATCACCAAGGATCAACTTGTGTGTCATGGGGTGCCCCCTGCCCCCGTATATAATGGATGAGAGGGGGAGGGCTGGCCGGCCAAGCTAGGGAGGCGCAGGAGGAGTCCTACTCCTACCGGGAGTAGGACTCCCCCCCAATCCTATTCCTAATAGGATTCCCCAAAGGGGGAGAGAGAGAGGGTGGCCGGCCCCTTGTCCTAGTCCTAATAGGACTAGGGGGAGGGGGGAGGCGCACAGCCCTTGTGGGCTACCCTTTCACCTTTCCACTAAAGCCCATGTAGGCCTATTTGGCTCCCGGGGGGTTCCGGTAACCCTCCCGGTAATCCGGTAAAATCCCGATTTCACCCGGAACACTTCCGATGTCCAAACATAGGCTTCCAATATATCAATCTTTACGTCTCTACCATTTCGAGACTCCTCGTCATGTCCCCGATCTCATCCAGGACTCCGAACTCCTTCGGTACATCAAAACTCATAAACTCATAATATAACTGTCATCGAAACCTTAAGCGTGCGGACCCTACGGTTCGAGAACAATGTAGACATGACCGAGACACGTATCCGGTCAATAACCAATAGCGGGACCTGGATGCCCATATTGGCTCCTACATATTCTACGAAGATCTTTATCGGTCAGACCGCATAACAACATACGTTGTTCCCTTTGTCATCGGTATGTTACTTGCCCGAGATTCGATCGTCGGTATCCAATACCTAGTTCAATCTCGTTACCGGCAAGTCTCTTTACTCGTTCCGTAATACATCATCTCGCAACTAACACATTAGTTGTAATGCTTGCAAGGCTTATGTGATGTGCATTACCGAGAGGGCCCAGAGATACCTCTCCGACAATCGGAGTGACAAATCCTAATCTCGAAATACGCCAACCCAACATGTACCTTTGGAGACACCTGTAGTACTCCTTTATAATCACCCAGTTACATTGTGACGTTTGGTAGCACCCAAAGTGTTCCTCCGGCAAACGGGAGTTGCATAATCTCATAGTCATAGGAACATGTATAAGTCATGAAGAAAGCAATAGCAACATACTAAACGATCGTGTGCTAAGCTAATGGAATGGGTCATGTCAATCAGATCATTCAACTAATGATGTGACCTCGTTAATCAAATAACAACTCTTTTGTCCATGGTTAGGAAACATAACCATCTTTGATTAACGAGCTAGTCAAGTAGAGGCATACTAGTGACACTCTGTTTGTCTATGTATTCACACATGTATTATGTTTCCGGTTAATACAATTCTAGCATGAATAATAAACATTTATCATGATATAAGGAAATAAATAATAACTTCATTATTGCCTCTAGGGCATATTTCCTTCAGAGAGATGGCCTGGCCAATGGTGGAGTAGCGCTTCATAGCGAAGCGTGCTAAGCAGAGCTGCTAGCACAGGAGGCGGGAGGTGGTCCCAACGGTGCTAGAGGAAGAAGATGAGAGATTGAAGATGGATGCCGGTCGTTGGATGTAAATCTAACGGCTAACATGTTAGAATCATTTGTTGACTAAATTGACAACGACTTGCATTGGCTTCGACCTATTGGCCCACATTTTAACCTCCAAAAATGTGGCACGTATTCAACCCATTTTTTTCCAGAATTTACAGTCTTTTTTTGCGCGGTAGAATTTACAGTCAATTTGATATTTTTTTGAATTACAGCCATTAGCTGGGCTGGGTTAACAAATAATGTAGCGTCCATGTGGCCCGTTTATTTTATTTCCTAAAAAATTACAGCCCATTTGCACTTTCTCGAAATACATGATTTTGCTGGGCTGATTCTAATTATAATGTTGGGTTGGGCCAGCAATGTTATCAAAAAATAAAAAGGGGCTGAGCATTTTGTTATAAATATATTTAAATAATAAGTGATATTCCTTAAATTTACAGTCTTACCAAGCTTTATATAATAACATATAAAATATTTTTTTTAGAAAAATAGGGAGCATCTTCCCGGTTCCATTGCTGAGAACGAAACCACAACATATTCTGATACAGCAGGTCAAAGAGCAGTTCGAAAGCAAAGGTAGAAAAGCTACAAACTAGGGGGGTGGATGAACAAGTTCTCTGAATAACACAAATCACCCGAGTAGTGACAAAGGCAGAGCGGATAGAGCATTCAAATGACACAATGAGGGTCCAGCGAAGCCTTCATGGTCTTCAGCCGAGGGGACGTGTCAGCCTGCGACGACCAGTAAGCAAGCGGAGACACCAGGCTGGAAGGCGTAGCATGGTGGATGTCCCTCTTTTTCGGCGCCAGGTGCCCATCATCTTCATCAGAGATCTTGAGACGAGCCCACGGGTCCAGCCCCAGAGCAGGTCGAGCCTTGTTCAGCCACAAGTGATCGCCAACGGTTTCTGGAGGGATCTTGTTAGGGTTTCCACGAAGCTCATCAACTTGTCCTGGTCCGATCCGGAGGAGAGAATCGCCTAGTTCCTCACCATGTTCCTGATCAACCTCAAGACCTGCGGAATGGAAATCCAGGAGGTGTTACTGAAAATCATATCATTTCTATATTTCCAGAGGCACCAAAGGACAGCAGAGCTAACAGTGTTTAAAACTGAGCACTTTTTGGTAGCAATCTAGAATCTGGCGACAGATTCGAAGGATGAGCCAATCTGACTAAAGAAATATTCCTCAATGTGGGTCCAGAGATGTTTAGCAACTATACATTCAAAAAATAGGTGAGAACAAGACTCTTGTTCCAAGCAGTAAACACAATCAAGGGGTTTGATGATGTGTCTCTTCCTAAGGTTATCCCTAGTCATCAATTTGTTTTTGGAGAGAAGCTAGAGAAATACATGAATTTTAGGGGGAACTCTCAATTTCCAGACAACAGGGATAAACACGGGTTGAACCCCTCTAAAGTTGATAACATGATAGAGGGAGCTGGAGGAATACTTCCCCTTATTGTCCAGCTGCCAAATCAGGGCATTCGGCTCGGCGGTAAAGGTAATGCTTTTGGCAATTTCCTCCAACTGAAACCATTGTTCCATGAGACTATCACTAAACTTCCTTCTAAAAGAGAGTTTTAGGCCTTGACTGTCCCAAACTTCATTGACACTTTTGTTAAGCTCATTGTGGACAGAGTAAATAGGCCAAAATTGGACTGCTAGGGGGGATGTGCCAAACCAAGTATCTTCCCAGAACCTGGTTCTGCTCCCATCCCCTATGTTCCATCTGTAGCCAAATTTCACAGCATGCATAATAGATTTTAATCCTTTCCAGAATCTAGAAGTCTTAGGGTTGGAGGAAGGGACAAAAATATTAGGTTTATTTCCTAGGTATTTATGGGCAATAAGAAGCTTCCAGGGTTTCAGGTCTTCCTCATAGAATCTTTTAATCCAAGACCCTAGAAGACAGATGTTAATTTCTTGGAGGTTAGGTATGCCTAGGCCTCCAAAATCTTTTTTCATAGAGACTAGGGCCCAATTAGCAAGGTGTAGCTTCCTATTTCCCTCAAAATCATTCCACAAGCAATGGGACATCTGAGAATTGATGAGGTTCACTGCCCATTTAGGGAACTTGAAGAAGGAGAGGAGGTACACTGGAATGCTAGCCAAACAAGCTTGTATGAGGATCAATCTACCTCTGTAAGAGAGAAGTTTGCCCCTCCGCCCAACAATCCTTTTAATGATTTTATCCAGAAGGGGTTGGATATCCTCTCTCCTCAGTTTATCATAGTGGAGAGGGATACCTAGGTACTTAATGGGGAAGTTACCTTTATTACAGACTAGAATAGAGAGGAAGTCAGCTAACTCCTGATCATCCATGTTGATAGGGATGAGTTCACTTTTAGAGTAGTTGATTCTCATGCCTGAGACTTGTTCAAACCAGGTTAGAACAGTTTTCAGATTGCTAGCATGTGTGGAGTCATTGTCTAAGAAAATGATGATATCATCTGCATATTGAAGGCAGATGATGCCACCAGGGCAGACCTCAGGACAGAGCCCTGCAATCAGACTATGATCAGCAGCTTTGCTCAGCATTTTAGTAAGAACGTCCACTACTAAATTAAACAAAAGTGGGGAGATGGGGTCACCTTGCCTAAGGCCTTTACCAGCAAGGAAAAAAATCACTTTCACAGTTATTTAACTTGACCCCAACAGACCCCCCATGAGTAAGTTGCTGGATCCAACTCTCCTCTATGAAAGGCTTGGAAAAGATCTAAGAGATCATTTTTCACCAAGTCCCAAAAATGCTGGTAAAACAAGAAGGGAATCCCATCAGGACCAGGAGCCCCAGAAGGATAAGAGCTAAAAATGGCTTCCTTCACCTCTGTCTCTGAAAAAGGGGCTTCTAGCAGCTCATTTTCAGCAGGAGAGACTTTTTCAGAAGCATAGAAAAAATTGTTTTGTAGAGAGAACCCAGAAGGGTTTTCTTTCTTAAACAGGTCTTTGTAGAAGTCACTAGCCACTTTTAGCATCTCATCTACCTCAGTAACAGGGCCATTAGGGCCATCAAGGGAGTGAATGAGGGTTTTCCTCCTCCTCTGGTTAGCTACTTCATGGAAGTAAGCAGTATTTCTATCACCCTCCTTAATGTTCCTATCTATAGACCTTTGTTTGTCTTTGATTTCTTCTTGAAGCCAAATTTTCTTGAGCTCTCCATGGACAAAGTTTAATCTATTAGTCTCAGCCTCAGAGAGGTCAGTGGTTTCTGCCTTAATATCTAGAGAATCAAACTCAAGAAGTAGAAGCCTTTTGTACATTCTAAGATTAGCTTCCTCATTGGAGTTCCACCCTTTGGTAGTTCTTCTAAATCTCCTGATTTTGATCTGCCAATTTTCTAGGGGTCAGCTGCTCCCAGTAGGCTAATTCCAGATTTTCCTGACTAGCTCAGTAAAATCTTCTCTAAGCAAGCACCACTTTTCAAATTTAAAACTATTGCTCTTTGGAGTTTGGTTAAGACCAGAGTCCCAGAGCAAAGGAGTGTGGTCACTACCACATCTGGGCAGAGCTCTACAACTAGAAAGGGGAAAAAACTATCTAATTCTGTGTCACAGAAAATTCTGTCAATGGTGGACATAATCCTGGAGCAGCACTTCCAACATATCTACCAGAACTATCGGTTTTCCTTCTGACAGGTCAATTCTCAACTTTATGGGTAACCATTTTGCAGATAAAACAACTCTTGGGCTTGACACATTTATCCAAATGATGCCCTGGTTCCCCACAGTTGTACCAGATCACCTCAGAGTATGCCATAAGGCCCGAAGCAGGGGCAGGAGCAGTTTTCTGGATGTCATGTCTCTTCTTTTGCTGATTCTTGCCTTGAGATGTCCCACCGATCTGAGAGTCAGAACCACCAGCAGATTGATCTTGGGCAATTACAGGAGCCTACCCAGATTGTGCCCCCATTTGGGGCGGAGGTGGGCCGTACCACTACCCAACCGGCGCTCCCCCCATTGTGATAGGGGAAATTCATCGGAGTTCCTGGTTCCTTCTCATCCTTCAGCCATATGTTGTCTCTCAGGAAGCAGAAATAACCACCAGACAGCTCAATTGAAGCAGATTGCAAGCCTAATTTCAATCTTCTGCAGGTTTGGGGGAGAGGTAAGGTAGGGGATCCACCTACTCCGGCTCCGGTGGCGTGCTCGTGGGAAGGAGTCCAGTCAAGCATTCCCATCTCGCAGCACGGCGTGGATCTCTTGAATTCACTTCTCCTTTCGCCCATCGAACGAACGCAATCGGCGGCTCACTGGGGTGGGGCATCCTGTGCTTCTCCGAGAAATCTCCTTCGAAGTAGATCCGCAAGGCTAGATTCAGCAGCTCCCAATCCACATGATCCTTGCACATCCGAGCATACCTGCGCGAGTGAGAGAACGGATTCGATCCCTCCTTGGCTTCCTCCCTCGCAGCTTCCTCCTCTGCTTCCCTCCATTCGCGCGTGCACTAGTTCTAGGAGAGAGCGTCGTCGCGGATCCGCATCGCCCGCTCCCTCCATCTCCTCCCTCGAGTCTCCCGTAGCACCACCGGCGCGACGGAGTCGAGCGGCTGGAGCATCCGTGGGAAGGCTTTGTAGACATGTGGGAGATGCATCTTGTACATCTGCCTCTCTTCTAGCCATTCCCCAGTGGATATGGCTGTCGACTCCATGGGGCGCGAGCAGACTTGCTGAGGGGGGCAGGCGCGCCCGGAGTCAGGAGGCGGGGGGTGGCGGCGAGATCTATGGCGGCAGCGAGGGTGGAGGTGGTGGCGGGGGCGAGGGTGGAGGTGGTGGCGGGGGCGAAGGGGATCGCAAGAGCGATCATCTATTTGCCAATTATGTGAACTAAACAGTCAACATATAAAATAATTTAAATATATACAATATAGTTAGAAGGGAAACATAAGTTGGACCTGGCGTTCCTATTCTTATATAAAAATAGAACAGACCTCTGTGTTTTCTTCAAAAAAATACATAAATTGGGCTGCCAAAAATAAAACCTCGGATGGGAGGTCCATAGGCCGGTCGATACATGACGGCCCTAAGAAAATACAAACATGCCTATGGACCTCCCATCCGAGGACGTGGGCTACGCATGTCAAAAATGAAAGCCTAGACGGGGCAGCCCAAAACCACGTCCAACACTTGCCAAAACTTTGTCCCTCGTTTTCTCTGTGTTTCGCACACTCGACATTGTGTGGGCATTTTGACTGTGCATCATATGAAGATGTGCTACGCATGAATGTTGATCAACATGATGTTAACTGGCTGGTAGTTCCATTTTCGACCATGAATAAAACTTCCATCATGATGTTAACCCTGTTTGAAAAGGCCATGTTAATATAAATGCTCTGCCTTTGAAAGTTGCAGTTTCTTATCTGAAACTGAACTTGCAGTTTCTTATCTGAAACTAAAACTTGCAGTTTCTTCTCTGAGAATCACATTGTCTGCACTTTTATACTCCTATGAAACTACATTTTTAAGTGCTAAAAATAGATATCTAGAATTCATAAAATACTTCATATGCTCAATTCTGCAAATCTGAAATTCAAAAGACATTCATATCTGAAAGTACCCTCAAAATACACAACACAAAACACAATTCACAACCTGCAAATACTAACAACCCTAAGCTCCTCCCGACAATTCACAACATGCCCGATTATTGGGCTGGGGGGGGCAGCCCCCTCCTATTCCTCGGCGGCAGACAGCCGCCCCGTGAGATGATGTGAATGGCGAGGGAGACGGTGGCGGGGAAGCGTCATCGGGCCAACTGCTTTTCTCCTCTTGCAGTTGGGTTCGGTCGACGAAGACTCCACCGGCTCGCTCTGGCAGGACACCCTCACAAACGGCACCCTGTAGATGCTTGATCCTTCAATCTCTGGTGGATGCTCCATCTGGGATCGATACTCCCACCACCGCCCCCTCACGATCGGATTCGGTGAATCTGTTTGCTCCATGGCCTAGAGGAGCAGCTCTATGTACTCCGGCGCGACTCCCTCCGGGAGTATCGCCGCCTTTTCGCTCTGTTGCAGATATTTGGCCATGGATGTCGCCGTCGCCGCTAGTTGGTCCTTGTTGTCAAACTAAGACTGTATCTCGAACATCCTAGCTAGCTTCACAGGGTTGCCGTCTGCGATCCTCACGTATCGGTTGTACTCCTCCATCGATCTACTTCTCCATAGCACCTTCACTCGCCGACGGTGGTTTTTGAATGGAAGAGGAGAGGAGCAGCGCTGGTTTTGGATTAGAATGGGAGAGGAGCGACACTGGTTTTGGACTGGAACAGGAGAGGAGGGACGGTGGTTTTGAAATGGAAGAGGAGAGGAGCGGCGCTGCATTTAGATTGGAACAGGATAGGAGCGGCGGTGGTTTAAGAGGAGAAGAGCGGAAGAGTGGCGCTGGTCTTGGAAGTATTTTTTTGTTGTTTCACGTATTTTGGGTCAAAGTTTGACCACGTACTGTATTTGACAAGCAAAATGTGAATGCATGTCACCAAATTGATTTTGATTTTGATCTAGTCAGAGCGCGCCGGCCCTCTCGTCCAATCCTAAATCGCTGCCGCATGGTCCTCTCCCTCTTCTCCATTGCAAAACCACCTCCTCTCCTCTCCGTCATCTCCATTCCAAAACCACCGTCTCGCCTCTCCCTCTTCTCTATTGCAATACTACCATCTCTCCTCCGTTTTCTAGACGCTTTGCTCCATGGCGCGGGCACAATCCATGGATACAAAATTAGTATACTGTATACTATTTAAAAGTCGAGGGCGGGGCTTTTCCTGCGTGGTAGGCGGCGTGGCAGTTCCGCCTAGTCGGTTCGACAGAGACGCGAGAAGACGAGGGAGTAGGCTGCTGCAAACGTCGGGCTGTGTGATTTGACAGCGAGTTACTGCTGGACAGGTGGGGCCCCATGATTTGACTTGCCATTATAATTTTAACTGCGGCGCTATGACCGGCGTGAGTCTCCCAGATTCCTAACCACCTCCATACAAGTGCCTCTCCCAATGCTCCACCATGTAGTAGAGGCTGGCTCTTGCATGAGAGCCCACTTCTCCACTTTTTCCTTGCCTCTCTTTCCTCCACATATGCAAAAATGCCATGTAAAGCGCACTATTGTACTTACTTTTACTTGCTCCTACAGGTGCTTAAGCTTGCCACATAAGCATAAAGTCTGATGTGGCAAGTTAATCAAGAAGAGAGAGAATAGTTTGGTGACCCAAGGAAGAAACAGTGCTAAGCGCGTGTACCTAGGTGAAAAGACAATTTTGAGTCTATAGCTAATTAAATGAAGCAAACTTAGCAACACCATTTCATTGGAAGAGGTCACTCCTTGGCAAATGCAATAAATACACGCGCTTAGCACCGTTTCTTCCTTGAGTACGAAGAAAGAGATAGAGAGGAGTAAAAAAATACACTTATAGCCAACCTTGTTGTAGTATGAGTGACTAAGTGATGACTATGTATGACATGCCAACATCAGATAGCCTAACGCACCGTGTTAAATCTCCAAGGGCACGACCGCGCGAGCGATGCGACGGTCGTGGTAGGTGCGACCATGATACGGGTTGCTGGCAGCCCTTGGATTTGAGATCAAACGGTCGCATGCTAAGTTGCTGAAAATTTGCAGAATAACCCTCCAGGATAGGATATTCACCCATAGGTCTAGAATCACGCCATGCAACCGTTCGATCTCAGATCCAAGGGCTCTCGGAAGCCCGTATCATGGGAGAATGGAAAGCCACTGTCGGAGTAATGGGCCACGGGTAGGCCAACCCGAGTCCCATAACCTTTCAAGACATCGGGGCACGCTGCGCCCCTCAAGACCCCAGGGCAAAGAGCCGCCTCTTGAGGAGTCGACGGCAGAGCGGCCGACTGCCCGCTCACGGCCGAGTCCCAGGGACGACTTCCAGAGAAGCCGGCTTTGGGGAGTCGGCCGGCGACTCCAACAAACCCATGACCTCATCAAAGGGGACGGGCAGGGGCGTGGCTACAGTGAAGCCCACTCCCCGCCCCTTACCAAGGGCAGGCATGGCCACAGCACGCCGTACCCCCGAAGATCTCCGTGCGGCGTGGTACTGTTGCCATGCCGCCCTGACATCAGCACCGCAGGGCCGAATCCTGTAGCCACGACGGCTTGTTTGTACGGCCTCGAGGCAGCAGGGCCCACCAGCCAGCAAGACCTCGGGAGACGGCAGGAGAACCGCCAGTCGGACCGGTCGGGAGTCGGCTCGGGGGAGTCGGTCGAGCCCTCCCCCGGGGCCCACGCGCCATTAATCAAGATGTGATGGGGAGTGGCAACAGTGATCGCCCGCCAGGCGGCGGGACTGTTGCCACAACCCCATAACCAAGCCCGCGTCATCAGAAGCACGGCTACAGTAATCAGCGGCCGGCAAGACCCGTCCGCGGCGGACACGGCCTGTCGGCTCCGTACTAGACCAGTCGGCGGGCCCCAGCAGTCGGCAGAGAAGTCGGAGGTCAGAGGCACTGACGGCTGGGCCCGCGCCCGGTCGAATTACCACTGTACCCCTAGGGGGTAGGCCTATATAAACCCCCAGGGCACCCATGCAAAGGGTTGGAACCCAGTAGCTCTAGACCATACCAGATAGAAGGAGAGAGCTAGCCTTGCCCTCTCCTACCTCTAAGAAACAGCTCAAGGAGCAACCGTGTAAACACTTGGCCATAGTGATCATGCGGAGACCCCGCAGAGCAGCAGTAGGGGCATTATCTCCCCGGAGAGCCCTGAAGCTGGGTAAGATTCGCTGGCGTGCATGTCTTCGTCTCATCCTGTTTCCAGGCACCAGCGACGTTCTACTCGCCCCCACCATGATAAGCCATCCGTTGGCATATGTCGCACCAAACCCCCGACATTTGGCGCCCACCGTGGGGTGTGGTGCACCACCGTCCGGAGATCTGTTCTAGACGGGAACCCTTTTCCTCCTTGGCGAGCGCAGCCAGCCAGGCACGCCAGGCGAAGTTTGCATCGACGCGCTGCGCGGCGTTGAGATCGCCTGCGCAGCCAGCTCCTTGGCCGAATTTGTCGGCAAGGTCTGCCTCTCCGAGGAACCTGCGTCCGATGCAGGCACGGGCGGCCTCGAGAACCTCCTCGCGGGCCTCCTCGATCAACTCCACGTTTCCGGCGGGCCTGCCGTAGACTTGGAGTCCGTAGGCTCCACCGACCCGATGCTGGTCGACTCTGACACCGCGTCGCTCGACGCATTCCCCACCAACGTGGTGGTCTACGATGAACCTCTCCCCCATGCAGAGAGCGACGGAAGCACCATCACCCAGGTGCTAGTCATCAGTCATGACGAGTTCCCTGGCGGAGGAGCGCCCGACTCACTCGGCGCGGCGCTGCAAGACCTAACTACGCCCATTCCGGAAGATGCTGAGGCAGAGACATTAGAAGCTCTCCGCCTTCAGCTCGTTGAAGGCGCGAAGAAGCTGGCCAGCATGAGACGCTTGTCAGAAGCTTACCAGTGGGAGATGGATCGTGCCGTTGGCGGCTCGCCGGCGCCGGCAGGGCCCAGCCGCCTTGGCGTGGTCCAGCAGCGCGGCGTAGCCATCACCAACCTGTTTGGGGCTAGCCGCCCCGTGTATGCTACACTAGCGGAGAACATCCGAGCTGCCCAGGCAGCGGCGGATGGGCCGGACAATTTCGAGGGCGAAGAACGCCGCCTCATGATGGAGCGAGTCCAGCGGCTCCTCGACGCTGCCGCCGCGCAGAACGAGGCCGGCTGCCGCACGGAGGCGTCGCAGCGGCCAAACGACGACCCGCACCGAGATCAAGGCGCGACATCTCGGACGCCGACTGGCGGCGCCCGAGGAAGGAAGGACAAGGAGCCGGCTGTCAGCCATAGTCAGACTCACATTACCATAGAGCATGACCGAGATGGCCGCCCGAGAGCAGTGGAACGACAGGACGACTGTCCGCCTCCCCCTCCCCGTAAGGAGAGGCGAGTCTCCCCACCGCCTGTTGACCATCCGACTCTCGGTGACCGCCTTGGCCTCCGAGAGGGAGTTGGAGAGAATGACGCCCGCCACCGGATCGACCGACTTCACCAGTCCCTGGCGCTGGAAGAAGAAGACGAGCTGGGTCCGCCTTGTTTCGGGCCCCGCATTCGGGACGAGCCCTTTCCCAGAGGGTTCACGCTCGCAAGAGACACGCCCAAGTATACCGGCTCCGTGAAGCCGGAAGACTGGCTAGTCGACTACTCCATGACTGTCAGCATAGCAAATGGCAACAAACGTGTCGCCGTAAAGTACGTTCCGCTCATGCTCCAGGGCATGGCCCGGACATGGCTGAATAGCCTAAAGCCCCGCAGCATCAACAGCTGGGTCGACTTCACCGAAGCGTTCGTCCACAACTTCACCAGCACGTACAAGCGTCCTCCCAAGCCTCGTCAGCTCTCCTTGTGCGTGCAAGGTCCTGACGAGTCGACTCGCGACTACCTCACGTGTTGGTCTGAGCTCCGGAACTCCTGTGAGGGCGTGCACGAGGTGCAGGCCATCGAGTACTTCACAGCCGGGTGCCGAGAAGGCACCCTCCTCAAGCACAAGCTCCTCTGCGACGAGCCAGAAACCCTCGACAAGCTGCTAATCATAGCGGACAAGTACGCCACGGCCGACTCCTCCATGAAGGCGGAAATTCAAATCAGCATGACTGGCAAAGTGGCTCCTCAAGCTCCAAGAACTCCGGCGGCAGACGCCGGCCGGCGACAATAGCAGGGCGACAACAAGTGCAAGGCCCCGCAGCCGGCTTCCGGCAGCAGGCAGGTCGCGACCGTTGAAGCCCAGCAGCTAGAAGAGTAGCCTCCGCCCAAGCGACAGAAAGGCGGCAAGCCGAACTGGTTGCCGGCCTTCTCCTATGAGCAGCCTTGGATGGACCTTGCAAGTTCCATAGCGGCGTAAAGCCGTCGAATCACACCACCCGGAAGTGCCACTGGCTCACCAGGATCGCCAAGGGAGACGGCCTCCTGCCACCCCCGCCTGCTGGGCAGCCGCCTCCGCCTCCGCCCCAGCAGCCGGCAGTCAGGCAAGTCGGCGCGGTACAAGATGAATACCCTAAAGAACACGGAGCCTACGTGGTGTTCACCAGTATGGCTGATGATCGACGCAGCAGGCGGCTGCAGCGACAAGAGGTGAATGCAGTAGCCTCAGAGACGCCAGAGTTCATGCACTGGTCTGAGAAGCCCATCAGCTGGAGCAGGGCTGACCACCCAGAAGTGATGCCGAGTCCGGGCTCCTACGCCTTGGTCCTGGACGCGACCTTTGCTACGGACAAACGGGCCACGCGTTTCTCACGAGTTCTGATAGACGGGGGCAGCAGCATCAATATCCTGTACAAGGATACCATGGAGAAGTTAGGAATCAAGCAAAGACAGCTTTAGAGCAGCCGGACAGTGTTCCACGACATTGTACCTGGGCTTTCCTGCTCGCCGATCGGCAAGATCCTGATGGAAGTCCTCTTTGGGGACAAAGATCACTTCCGAAGAGAGTCTGTTTGGTTTGAGGTGGTGGACCTTAAGAGCCCATACCATGCGCTACTTGGCCGACCCGCCTTGGCCAAGTTCATGGCGGTCCCCCACTATGCCTACCTCAAGATGAAGATGCCCAGTTCTAGGGGAATTCTGACTGAGGCCGGCGACTACCGGAAGTCGTCTGCCTACGCGGCCGAGAGCAGTCGGCTGGCCGAGTCCCTGGTGATTGCAGCCGAGAAGCGACTCCTTGAACGAGTTGTGGCGATGGCCGGCAAGCAGCCAAAGGTATCGCCCAACCCAAAGGAGTCGGAAGCCGAAGGTTCGTTCAAGCCGGCCAAAGAGACAAAGAAGATACCCTTGGATCCGGAGCACCCAGAGAGTTATGCTGTCATAGGTGCGAACCTCGACAGCAAATAGGAAGGCGAGCTCGTCGATTTCCTTCATGAGAATCAGGACATCTTCGCATGGTCCCCCAAAGACATGCCAGGTGTACCGACGGATTTCGCCGAGCACAAGTTACATGTCCGATCTGATGCAAAGCCGGTCAAGCAGCCCCTGCGCCGCTTATCAGAAGAGAAGAGAAGAGTTGTCGGAGAAGAGATAGCCCGACTCCTAGCAGCTGGCTTCATTATGGAAGTTTTCTTTCCGGAGTGGCTGGCAAATCCGTTCCTGGTACTAAAGAAGAACAAGCAGTGGCGAATGTGTATTGACTACACGAGCCTCAATAAGGCCTGCCCCAAGGACCCATTTGCTCTACCAAGAATCGATCAGGTGATAGATTCCACAGCCGGATGCGAGCTGTTGAGTTTCTTGGATGCATACTCAGGATATCACCAGATCAAGCTGAACCCGGTTGACAGATTGAAGACCGCCTTCATCACGCCGTTTGGAGCATTCTTCTACCTCACCATGACGTTCGGCTTGAGGAATGCTGGCGCCACCTTTCAGCGTTGCATACAGAAGTGTCTCCTCAAGCAGCTCGGTAGGAACGCCCACGTCTACGTGGACGACGTAGTGGTGAAAACGGAAAAGCATGGAACACTGCTGGAAGACCTCAAGGAGACCTTTGAGAACCTGCACCGGTTCCAGATCAAGCTCAACCCTGAGAAGTGTGTCTTCGGAGTACCAGCCGGCCAGCTGCTAGGTTTCTTGGTCTCTGAACACGGCATAGAATGCAACCCAGTAAAAAATCAAGGCCATCGAGAGAATGGAGGTACCCAGCCGACTGCTGGATGTGCAGAAGTTCACCGGCTGCTTAGCGTCCATCAGCCGATTCATCAGTCGGCTGGGCGAGAAAGCTCTCCCCTTATACCAACTCATGAAGAAGACCACTTTTTTCGAGTGGAACCATAAGGCGGACGAAGCTTTTCACCAGTTGAAGAAGATGCTGACTACTCCACCCGTCCTGGCGGCTCTGACTCCCAAGGAACCTATGCTCCTGTACATCGCCGCCACCAGCCGAGTAGTCAGCACAGTCATTGTAGTGGAGCGCAAGGAGGAAGGCAAGGCGCTGCCTGTCTAGAGATCGGTATATTACCTGAGCGAGGTACTCTCGACCTCCAAGCAGAACTACCCCCACTACCAGAAGATTTGCTATGGCGTACACTTTGCTGCCAAGAAATTGAAGCCTTATTTTCAAGAGCATCCAATCACGGTGGTTTGCACGGCCCCAGTTGCCGAGATCATCGGTAGCCGAGATGCTTCTGGTTGAGTGTCCAAGTGGGCTATAGAGCTGGCTCCTTACACCATCCACTACCAGCCCCGCACCGCTATCAAATCACAAGCACTGGCCGACTTCCTCGTCGACTGGGCCGAGACCCAGTACTTGCCTACAGCGCCTGACTCCACCCATTGGCGAATGCACTTCGACGCGTCCAAGATGCGCACCGGCTTGGGAGCCGGCATCGTCCTCACCTCTCCTAAAGGCGACAAGCTCAAATATGCACTGCAAATCCATTTTGCCGCCTCCAACAACGTTGCTGAGTACGAGGCGCTCATTCACGGGCTCCGGCTTGCCAAAGAACTTGGCATCCGCTGGATCTTGTGTTATGGCGACTCGGACTTAGTGGTCCAGCAGTCATCTGGCGACTGGGACGCGAAAGACGCAAACATGGCGAACTACCATTTCCTCGTGCAGCAACTCAGCGGGTATTTCGAAGGGTGCGAGTTCCTCCATGTGCCAAGAAACGACAACGACCAAGCAGACGCCTTGGCACGAATCGGCTCTACCCGCCAAGCAATACCATCTGGCGTCACCCTTCAACGCCTCCTCAAGCCGTCTGTCAAGCCTTCACCAGAATTAGACTCCATTTTTGTACCGGCTCCTCCCGAAGACATTAGATCTGACTACAAAGCCACGACGGTCGGTACGGGGACTTCGGCGGATGACTCCAAAGCCGCCATAGTCGAGCCTGGCTCGGGGACTGCGGTGGCGGACTCGAAGATTCCAGAACTCGGCCCAAGGACCACGCCAGTCGGCCTGGGGACTTCATCAACCCAGCAAGCGGCTGTTGACTCCAACCCGCCGCCTCCCAGCACAGCCGCCCTCGTCCAAGTCGCAGTTCTCGTAGTCGAAGAAATAGCAGCACCGTCATGGGCCCAGCCCATCCTCAAATTCCTGGTGAACAAAGAGCTACCAACTGATGAGACCTCAGCTCAGCAAGTACAACGCCGGGCGGCAGCCTATACCATAGTCAACAGAGAGCTGGTCAGGCGCAGCATCACTGGTGTCTACCAGCACTGCGTAGAGCCAGAGCAAGGCCAAGCGATTCTCAAAGACATCCATCAAGGCGAATGCGGCCACCATGCGGCTTCAAGAGCACTCATCGCCAAAGCCTTTCTGCACGGTTTCTTCTGGCCGACTGCCTTGTAAGAGGCCAAGGAGTTGGTCGAAAAATGCAAAGGGTGCCAGAAGTTCAGCTCCAAGCCGCACCAGCCGGCTTCTGCGCTCAAGACCATCCCCATTGCCTGGCCTTTCGTAGTTTGGGGTCTAGACATGGTGGGACCATTCAAGACAGCACGAGGTGGTTTAACTCACCTACTTGTCGCAGTGGACAAGTTCACCAAGTGGGTAGAAGCGAAGCCAGTCAAGAAACTGAACGGTCTGACTGCCGTGACCTTCATCTCCGATATCACAATTCGGTACGACATACCACACAACATCATCACCGACAATGGCACAAATTTTGCCAAAGGCGCCTTAGCCCGTTTCTGCGCAACACAGGGCATCCGACTGGACCTAGCGTCCGTCGCCCACCCGCAGTCAAACGGCCAAGTGGAGCGAGCAAACGGCCTCATCCTGTCCGGCATCAAGCCTCGGTTGATCGAGCCTCTGGAGCGCTCGGCTGGCTGTTGGCTCGACGAGCTGCCAGCCGTCCTCTGGAGTCTGCGCATGACTCCAAACAAGTCAACCGGCTTCACGCCCTTCTTCCTCGTCTATGGTGCCGAAGGCGTCATTCCAACGGACATAGAGTTCGACTCCCCACGAGTCACCATGTACACCAAGGAGGAAGCAGAAGAAGCACGACAAGACAGCGTTAATCTGCTGGAAGAGGGCCGGCTGTTGGCACTCAACTGGTACAACATCTACCAGTAGAGCCTGCGCCGATACCACAACAGGAAGGTCAGGCCAAGATCTTTCCAAGAAGGCGACCTTGTGCTCCGGCTGATCCAGCGAACAGCCGGCCAGGACAAGCTGTCGGCGCCTTGGGAAGGCCCTTTCATCATCAGCAAAGTACTGGGCAACAATTCCTACTACCTGATCGACGCTCAGAAGCCCCGAGCACGCAAGAGGGACGACTCCGGCAAGGAGACAGAGCGGCCATGGAATGCAAATCTCCTCTGAAGGTTTTACAGCTGATGCAGTATGTACCACGCTACCTGTTGTACTAAAGAACCAAGACTTCAGGCCCCCCGAGGCGAGCTCGGGGACTGCCCTCTTTTGTCTGTATGATAAAAATTATGACTGCGAGTATGTTGCTCCTTTTTATGCCGTTTGGCACCGAGCTCGACAAGTCGACCCGGGACTTGCCGCCTTACACTATGAAATGCTTCTTGCAGTCGGACAAGTAGTGTGTAAACGCCTAAACCGTCTCCTGTCAGAAGCCGCAGCTCGCAGAGCGACTGCATGGTGGGCAGCAGTAAGGTAGAATGGGCATTCACATGAAAATGGCTAAGGACTCAAAGCATAAAACATAGGTCAAGATGGCTTCCAGCCTTTCTCGCAAACCGACTCTCGGATAGTCGAACTGCCGACTCCTATGCAACTTGCTCAAAAAAATCTTGAAATCGGCTAAGTACTTGCTTTCCTAAAGTAGCCTAGCACTTGATCCAGCAACAGTCCACAGAGCGGCTGTCCGATTGGCAAGGCAGGCAACTAAGAGAAAGCGGCAAAGGAAAAAAGTCAAAAGAACAATGAGCAAGAAAAGATATATATATATATATTTATATATTTACATAACATAGGCCCTTGGCCGAATTGTCGAGTAGAGGTTCAAAATACACCCCGCGAGTGGAATTGTGCGAATTAACAAGTTCTTCAAAGACTACTGAAGCAGATAAAATAAAAGATACAACGGCAACTTAGGAGGCAGCAGACGGATTCAGAGGGTCGGAGGAGGCGCCAGCGTCAGGCGTCGGGGCAGCTGGCTGGCTAGTCTCAGCTTGATCACCTCCGGCGGCAGTCGACTCGGTCGCATGCGGCTCGTTGCTGGAGGCGCGGTCGGGCTGAGGCTGGCCGTCTGCTCCGCCCTCTGGTGCCTCCGCCTCGCCCCCATCCTCCGCCTCGTCCTCCTCCTCGACGCTGGAGCCAATCACCTCCGCCGAGTCTTCGCCGTAGTCTGGGTTCATCCCAAACCACACCGGCAGTACCTCCTCGCCGTCTTCAGACCGCTCGGGGACGAAGATGCTAGTGTCGGTGTACTCGGCGATCGCCGCAGCACGTTTGACGAGGGCATCTTCCGCAGCCGCCAGCTCCGGCTGGGCCTCCGACCGAAGCGTGGCCAACCGGTCTAGATCCAGCCCCAGGTACCATGCCTTGACGAACTCCAAGGCCCGGCGCACTCCAGCCCGGGCCGACGAGCCCTTCCAGGCCTCAAGACGACCAGCCGCGACCTCCAGCCAGTTGGCCGTCAAGCTGGGGGTGTGCGGAGCCTGCATATCTGGCCAAAGGGCGGTAATCGCGTGGGCACCGACGTGCTGGAGCCGGCGCAGCATCCGGTGAGCCGGTCGGAGGCGAGCCTCGATGCTCAGGATGTGCTCGTCAAGAGTTCGGGGGGCATCGGCAGCGATCTCTACGCTCTCCGCCCTCCGACCTTCACGGGCAGCCTCGATGGCTTGGATGGCGGCCTGCGACTGCCCAGGGAAGAAGTCTGCACAGACACGAAGAAACAAGTCAAAAACCAGGAGTCGGCACGATCTAAGTCGGCAGCTCGAAGAAAGAAAGTAAAGAGGCTCACCATCAATGATGTCTTCAATCTCGTGGAAGCCGGAGGACAGCAGCGCCTCCTTGTCAGACCAGGAGGAGCGCTCGCCCGTGAACTCGGCCAAGAGGGCGGTTTCCGTCTCCTCCGCCTCCCTCTGCGACTTCACAAGCAGCTCCTTCTGCTCTGCCAACTGAGTGGCTAGCAGATCGCGCTCTGTGGCGAGCTTGCTGCACTCCTCCCCTTTGGCGCGTAGGGCGGAGTTGGCTTCGCTCAGCTGCTGTTGAAGAGCAGCGCTGGCTCTTGAAGGAAAGGAAGAAAGACAACAATCGTCAATAAAGTAGGTCGCCGGGGAGATCCGGCCCGGCTGCTCAGCAGCCGGCCTGAATCTCAGGGACTACAGCCCGTGGGTGCGCTAGCGCGCCCCCGCAGAGAAAAAAAAGAGGACTTACTCCGGCTCTCCGCCAAGTCGGCAGTCCGCTTGTCCAGCTCTTCAACGTTACGGTTGAAGGCAGTGACGCGGAGGTTGTGGTAATCTTGCGACAAGCATTTCAGACAAAGTTAGTACCCAGAAGTTCATCAATTGGAGTTCCGGGCCGCCTGCTCAGCAGCCGGCCCGAAACTCGGGGACTACACCTAGTGGGTGCGCTGGCGCACCCCCACAGAGAGGAACAAGAAAACAAAGACCAAAGAAAAAAAATACCCGGACGGCTGCCCGCGACGCTAGGAACGCCTTGGTGCAACTCAGGAGAGCGTCGCCCTCAGCATGGAGCTTCGCCTGGACGTCCAGGCACGCCCGGTTCAGCGGCCCTGTGCCGCCTCCTCGCACCCACCCAACATGTGTAGCGCTCGTCGCTTCGGCGTCTGGGGCCGCCGAGCTGGCGGTGCCGGCTTCCAGGGGGAGGGGTGCCGAAGTCACCTTCCCCAGACGACGGCGCGTTGGCGAGCCAACTTGGAGGAGTAGCCTCGCCATGGCCTCGTCTTCGGTCGGCGGCACCGGAGGGTCCGCTGGCTGCTGGCCTTGCGCGCCTTCAGACGACAGCGGAGTCGGCGGCGGAACGTTCGCATCCGGAGTAGAGGGGTCGCCGCCTTCCCTCTCCTCGACGAGGTTCTCCCCGCCGGCTTCTCCAGTTGGCCCCGTGAACTCCGGAGGCGGCGGCGCAGAGTTCAGCGGGGTGACGAGCAAGGCCGACTGGTGGCATGCGGCTCCCCCAGCCTGCTGCTTTGCCGCGGCGGCGGCTTTGGCCTCCGCTAGTTTTTTCTTAGCGGAGGCCTCCGCCCTGTCAGCCTCCGCCTTCTCCAGGCGGAGCGCCTCTTCTTTGTTGCGCCACTCCTACGCATTCTACACCGTCGCCTCCCGGAGGTCAGCAGCGGGGTCAATCCGCCGAGTGGTGGCGGACGTCTCCGCTGACCCCATGGCGGAGGCGGCGGCGACCCGCTCAAGAGAGAGGGGAGCCCTGAAGAAAGAGGGGCAAGCAGAGACTCAGACAAATCACAAAGAAAGAATAAAACTTTGAAGACAGAATACTTACGCGGAGACCAACGGCGGCTCCTTCACTTCCTTACGGAAGCGGATGGCCTTTGCGGCTGCCTCGTCCCACCGGGTCGCCACAGCCGAGCCCTTGGGCTTCTTCGGCCGACTGCCGAACAAGGTCGGCACGGCCCTGCGCTTCTTCCCGCCGCCTGGAGCGTCCGGCACGGCAGAAGAGCCCGCGCCAGGCTGGCTGGCTCCTGGCCGATGGCGAGGGGCGACTTCTCGCTCGGCATTGTCTTCAGGCTAGTCGGCGAAGGTAGCCGAGGGCCTGAAGTCACCTGCTGTCCCTCCTCCTCCCTTGGCGTCGTCTTCCAGAGCCGCTGCCCCTAGATCGGGGTCGTCGACGTCGCTCTCCGCCCGGTCAGCGACGAACTCACGGGCCGTCCCCGAGGTGCCGGCTGGTGGGTGAAGAAGGGGATTCTGACCAAAGCCGACTGGTCAAAACAAAACTCGGCAAGAAGAAGACAATCCAAAGAAAGGAAAGAAAGGCGACTCACCACGGGCGGGGGTCGGCGCAGGAGTACAGCTCCTTGCCGAATTGCCAGTCCTCCGGGAGCCTGCTGTCCGAGAGGTAGTTCACCATGAGGGCCACCTCTTCGTGAGGCATGTCCTTGGTGCACATCCGACTCGGGTCGCGGTGCCCACTCATCTGGCATATCATGTGAGGGCGGCCTTGGAGTGGGAGAACTCTGCGCGAAACGAAGGCGGCCAACAGGTCCGGACCAGTCAGACCCTCCGACCGCGTCAGCACTCGGAGTCGCGTGATGGCGCCGGCTCCTGCAGGCGTCAGCGACCTGGCCCGGTACGACCAGTTGCGCAGTCTCCCAGCCGACGGGCCGGCTTCGAAAGCCGGCAGATTGACCCAGTCGCCCCTCGTGGCGACGTTCCTGATGTAGAAGTAGGATCTCTGCCACATCTTCACCGACTTTATCAGTGAGATGGAGGGGAAGGGGTTGTCGGCTCCTGACCTTCGCACGACGATGAAGGCGCCGCATTGAGCTGACACGCCCGCGGCCTGGGTGCCGAGCTTGGAGAAGAAGAAATCCCCCCAGAGCTCGAGGGTGGGGAGGACTCCGAGGAAGCCTTCGCACAAGGCCACGAAGGCGGACAGCAGCACCACTGTGTTGGGGGTGAGGTGGTGTGGCTGGAGGCCGTAGAACTCCAGGAAGGACCGGAAAAAACTGCTCGCCGACAGCCCCAGCCCGCGCAGGCAGTGCGAGCGGAAGATGACCCGCTCGCCCTCCTGCGGTGCGGGGGAAATCTCCCCCTCCGGCACAAGACGCACCTGCATGCGATCCTTGCCGGGAAGCCGACGGGTCCGGCGGAGGAACTCAATGTGGTCTTCATGAACTTCGGAACCGTCCCAGGTGCCGGAGCGCACTGGGGGAGGCGCCGCAGCGGAGGAAGAACTCATCGCGAGCTGTCGCCGCAGCGTTCGCCGGAGCTTGGGCGTGCGGCGGAGTGAAGAAGAGAAGAGGAAGGAGGAGAACAAGGAGCAGCAAGGAGGAAGAGAACGAGGAGTAGTGGGAAGGAGGGGCGCGCGTGCCCCCCTCTTCCCCCTACTTATAGCCCCGTGGGCTGCGAATCCGAGGGGGCGGACATGGGGATTTACTGCGCCCACAACCCCACGACCCCCACGATCCACGCAAAGTTACTGTGCGCATTAACTCCACGGGAATCCCAACCATCCACCGGGGCCGCATCGGATCCGCTCGGGCGCCGAGGCGCGGTGGTGGCGGGCCCCACCTATGGGCCTGTCCTGTCGCACGCGTAGGCTGGCAGGACGGCCTGGCCACATGCCCTCGCGTGACAGGCCAAGAACGGGCGGCGACCTGGAGGCTTAGCTAGCACGCCACTTAAAATCCCGCCGCGACATTTGAAATACTGAGCAAGTCGGAATTGAGTGACTCCGAGTTGGGCAAGTCCGACTCCTTCTAGACGGCCCGGCAGAAGTCAATCAAAGACCACATGTTGCGCACGCGGAAAGAGAAACTGCTGAGGCTTCTCGGCCGATCGTCCGCGGCACCTCACCAGCTTCGGGGACTACTGTCGGAGTAATGGGCCATGGGTAGGCCAACCCGAGTCCCATAACCTTTCAAGACATCGGGGCAGGCTGCGCCCCTCAAGACCCCAGGGCGAAGAGCCGCCTCCTGAGGAGTCGACGGCAGAGCGGCCGACTGCCCACTCACGGCCGAGTCCCAGGGACGACTTCCAGAGAAGCCGGCTTTGGGGAGTCGGCCGGCGAGTCCAACAAACCCATGACCTCATCGAAGGGGACGGGGCAGGGGCGTGGCTACAGTGAAGCCCACTCCCCGCCCCTTACCAAGGGCAGGCATGGCCACAGCACGCCGTACCCCGGAAGATCTCCGTGCGGCGTGGTACTGTTGCCGTGCCGGCCCTGACATCAGCACCACAAGGCCGAATCCTGTGGCCACGACGGCTTGCCTGTACGGCCTGGAGGCAGCAGGGCCCACAGTCAGCGAGACCTCGGGAGACAGCGGGAGAACCGCCAGTCGGACCCGTCGGGAGTCGGCCCGGGGGAGTCGGTCAAGCCCTCCCCCGGGGCCCATGCGCCATTAATCAAGATGTGATGGGGAGGGGCAACAGTGATCGCCCGCCAGGCGGCGGGACTGTTGCCACGACCCCATGACCAAGCCCGCGTCATCAGAAGCACGGCTACAGTAATCAGCGGCCGGCAAGACCCGCCCGCGGCGGACGCGGCCTGTCGGCTCCGTACCAGACCAGTCGGCAAGGCCCGCCAGTCGGCGGGCCCCAGCAGTCGGTGGAGAAGTCGAAGGTTAGAGGCACTGATGGCTGGGCCCGTGCCCGGTTGAATTACCACTGTACCCCTAGGGGGTAGGCCTATATAAACCCCCAGGGCACCCATGCAAAGGGTTGGAACCCAGTAGCTCTAGACCATACCAGATAGAAGGAGAGAACTAGCCTTGCCCTCTCCTAACTCTAAGAAACAGCTCAAGGAGCAACCGTGTAAACACTTGGCCATAGTGATCATGCGGAGACCCCGCAGAGCAGCAGTAGGGGTATTATCTCCCCGGAGAGCCCTGAAGCTGGGTAAGATTCGCCGGCGTGCATGTCTTCGCCTCATCCCGTTTCCAGGCACCGGCGACATTCTACTCCCCCACCATGATAAGCCATCCGTTGGCATATGTCGCACCAAACCCCCGATAGCCACTACCCTACCATTCACACGCTGGCAGTTCGCTCCTACTCGTCCCCGCACGTCCTTCAATACTATGGCAGTTCGACCCTAGTCGTCCCGTCCATTCACATTGCGGCAGTTCCACTAATCCTAACCCTCCTCCCAAATCCATGGCGTCCCAAATCTCCACGATCGACGGTGAGTATAAGGTTAGAACCATCACCAGCGATGAGTTCGACGTCATCTACACCTGTTCTTCCGCGACGGTGAAAGGATGCCTTTCTCGCTTCAGACGCATGTTGGAAGACTCAGATGATGAGTGGGTCGCTGGGCTAGATGTTGAGTACACCATAGTCCTGGGATGAGAGAAGGATCTAAAGGACGAAGAGAGGAAGACGCCCGCCGTGATCCAGGTTTGCGTGCATGACTTATGCTTGGTCTACCACATATGCCATGCCGACATTGAGTGCCAGGATTTTGAGGACTTCCTTGAGAGCAACCTAGTCAAATTCGTTACTGTAGACTTTGGTAATGACAAAGACATCCTGCATCGGATAGGTCTCGTTGTAGGCAACACCTTCGACCTCTAGAAGAATCGGCTG
This sequence comes from Triticum monococcum, assembly GCA_034509565.1. Classification (NCBI taxonomy): domain Eukaryota; kingdom Viridiplantae; phylum Streptophyta; class Magnoliopsida; order Poales; family Poaceae; genus Triticum; species Triticum monococcum. Next base: position 165,668,177 of record CM067846.1, on the reverse strand, counting down.
GTGTCCGCTCGTCAGCCTTCAATGCTGACCCTGGCAGGAGCCATGGTTCATCCTTCATACGGTAAACTTGATAAACCTCCATACACGTTTCATCGTCATGCACGGCAGCGGAATGTACTAGATATAGACCACATCCACTACGCTGCAATGGATGGCTACCTTTGCTTCAATATCTACAAGGGTTGGATGAAGAGCAACAACCAAGTGTGCGGTTCAAGCAAAGAAGTATCGACCAAGAGGAAGAGGGACAAGGACGAAGTCGAGGACATGGACGAGGACTCCGAGTAAGGTGGCAGTGTCATTGCTCATGGTGGTTCTAATGTAGTGTCTGCCGGAATAGTTGCAAAGTTTAATTTCAGGTGTGCTTAATTTAATTTGAGGGGTGTGTTGTGCTGAGCCCCCAGCAGAACTATGTTATGTTTCTTCTCATTACTTTAACTCTTCAGTACGTACATACTAGTATTTCTTACATTTCATCCTTAGTTGGTATAGTACTACCACTTGTTTCTTCACATTATACACGTACAATATATATGGCCAACATCATATAGCCAGCAGTTTAGTTGTCAAAGAATTTCAGGGTGCTTAGTTTTGTCAAAGAATTCCAGGATGCTTAGAGGGCGCTTGGATCCGAGGGACTTATTTTAGTCTGACTAAAAATAGTCTCTTTAAGAGGCTAAAGTTCAAGCACCCCTGACTAAAGAGGGGCTAAAACTAGTCTTGAGACTAATTTTTTTTAGTCAGGGGTACCCCTACTAAAATGTGGATTAGTCCTCTCTCTACTCATTTAACTCCTCTCCTTTAACACAGACGAGTTCTAGATTGGAGGGTTTGGAGGATAATAAATGCTCATTAACTTGATTTTAGCCTTTTTAGTATTTGGGTCCAAGCATGGGTGAGGCTAGCATGTTTTAGTCCCACTACTTTTAGTCATGGGACTAAAACGTATCCAAGCACCCTCTTAGTTTTATTTGAGGGGTGGGTTGTGCTGGACACCATTATTATGACTAGCCTTTTTAATAGTACTATATGCATAATTTGGCGACGAGCGCTCTCTATATGTACCACCTTTTTTTAATTTCAAGTTTTGCTCCATGGCGCAATCCATCGATACTACTGCTGTACAAAAGTATACATTTTTTAAAAGGCTAGAGGGCGGGGCAGTCTAGCTTGGTCGGTTTCACGAGAGGCGAGGGCCTTTGTGATTTGACGGCTCATTACTGCTAGAAGGCGGGGCCTTGTGATTTGACTGCTTGTATAAACGCGCGGACGACCTGATCGAGGAGGAGCAAATAACCATGCGGTATACTCAAGTTTTCCACTTGAGTAGTACTACGACGGAGGAGCACGAAACACAGCAGCCCAGTGCCATATGGCGATAAAAAATGATCTAATTTGCTAGTCATCTAATTGTTAGCATTGTTCTATTCATTCCCTCAAAAAACCATTGTTCTATTCATGCCTCACAGAGAACGTGACACGTGCGGCGAAACACCCGAAGCAAAAGATGAAACACAGGAGCAAAAGAAGAAGGAAGATTATCACCCCAAATGATCTAATTCACCGCGGAGTCGTAACTGCTTCTTCATCGCCTCCACGACCTCCATCTCCTTGCGCGTCTCGTCCGCCATCTTCATCATTGTGTCCATGACGTGGCATTTCTCTACGCGAGCCTTCATCATTTGTTCCACGGCCATATTACGTACCTTGACAGCAGCCGGGTGCTCGATGCGGAGCTTCGCCAACTCTTCCTTCTGTTCCATGGCGAGGGCCTGCAGCATCTTCATCGAGGAACTACTATTCTCATGCAGCTTCTTCCAGCCGGCGTTCTTCTCCTTCAACAGGTCGATCTCGTGGCAGAGCTTCACATTGTCCTCCCGAAGTCGCAGGATTTCACCGGTCGCCTTCTTCTCCGAGGCAATGCTCTTCTTCAGCAGCATCACCAAGCCGGCGATCAACTCCCCCTACTGATTGAGCTCAGCGGGCATGTCGTCGAGGCTCTCCTTCAGGAACTCCATCAAGCCTTGGATGAACTCCTTCTGCTTATTGAGCTGATCGGGCATGCCGTCGAGGGATAACGACTCCAACTCTGCCGGCTCGGCATGTTCGCCTCCACGGCTAGGGCGCTCCTGGGAGCTATCGCCTGCCCGTGAGAGATCTTTCGAGGTCTCTGCATGGCGGCGAGCCCTCTTTTTTTTCCACAGCCTTGGTTGCCGCTCCCTTATTACGAGTAGTTCTCGACCTAGAGCTCTACTCACCGGCCATGGCAACGACGTACGAATAAGAAGCACTTATGAGGAGGAAAGGTAGAGTGATTTTCGGTTAGGTAGTTCCCCTTTTTATAACCTAACTACTAGCACTAGTACTAATACCTGCATAGTGGGAACATGTTCAGGTTTGGTACGTACTACTAGTAGGTGTGAGCAGGCTTTCGAATGTGATGGGAACAAGGTAAAGATTAATTGATGGCTTTGGTTTCAAGGCCCGAAACGGCTCCCGATGAGTTTAGCGGAACATAAATTTCAAGTACTACTACACTGCTCAAATGCGTAAATATTATGTTATTGTCAAAAATTGGCACAAAATACGAAGGAGACCAATGGAAGTACTACTAGCAACCCATGATTTAACTACTCGCATGCGCGCAGTGGAGTAATAATGTCTTTCTTCCGCCCTCACGTCCACTCAATTTGCATGCGCTGTATTAATTGACCATCAATGAAGTGAACGACTTTAGACGCGTCAAATTATCACATGGGGTGGATCTTGGTACAAAATTGCGTCCGCCCGTGTACCCGCGTGTGCGTGCGAGGAATGAGTGCGTGCATGGCGTGCGTGCACATCTTCGCTTCGTGCATGTACCGCCAGTATGGCTCAGGGAGGACGAGTACATTCTTCTCGAACCAGCAGCACGTCACTGTGATCAATCCACGCAAGGAGGCCGTGACAACGCCTACACATGTGCCACGTGGCTTCATGAACTGTAAGAGAGACACTATGTAGCGTGCCATTGGTATTCTAATTTACGTGTTTTGCACATACTTGAAGTACACGTGCATTGCACGCATCAGATTTTGCAACCAAATTATAAATAAATACCACACTATAGCATGTAAGCTTTGAGTCATATATGCCTGATGTAGCCCTTCGTTTAATTCTTATAGTTCATCTCATTCAAAATCAATTAGTTTTTAACAAAAAGCTAAGAACGCGGGAATAGGAAAAACATGGGATTATAGTGGAATGTCGTCTTGAATCCTACAGGATTGTACGAGTGTTTGATTGTGCATGGAAAAAACACAGAATTCTTTCAAAGAGGTTTGAGTGGATGGGATGTTTCCTATGAAATCTAGTGCAAATGAATCATATGGAAAATTCCTATGGTTTACAATCCTACGAATCAAACAACCAAGATAGGAAAAATTCCTAATGATTAGAATCCTCCAAAATTCCTTTGAGAATCCTTTGAATCAAAGAAGCCCTTAATCTATTTTATGATTCATGGAATTGTGCGTTGTAAAGCATAAAGTAAAAACAAATAATGGAAATTCAACTAGAAAAAAGTTTGGGCAGTTATGATACGGAAGATTCTAGAACAAAAGAGAACCACTGTTGTTTTGAGGTTTGTGCATTATGCTTAAGTTCAACCATGGAGTCCGCTAGATTGTACATGTGGCAAAATCCGGTGGGGGGCTAGAAGATGGTGCGAGGGGCCGAGTGGAGGGAGACTATGAAGGAATGCACAAGTGCGAGATTGATATTTAGAGAGAGAGGGTGAACATGTGCGCTGATGCGCGCAGTGGCGGAGCCATGAAAAATAAATGAGCTAGGGGGCCAAGCATTGCTAATCCTTTACGAGGAGGGTCAATTCATGAACTTAAACCATTTTAGCAGCAATTGTCTAATGATCACATTCATATTAGCCTTGATATATAGTGATGTTAGGGGGTGGGGGGCAGGGCCCTTACTGCCCCTGTCTTCGCCATTGTGCACGCATCTGAGAGATGAAGTGGAAGGCATGGATGATGAGAGGGGGACGTTGGATACATAATTAATGTGGGTGTATTAGCTATATATGTTAATCCTATATAGAGAGGTATAGATTGATCGATGTGGACGTGGGAAAGAGGGTGAGACCTCACTGGATATATCGATTGATCGGTTTGTGTGGAAAACTATGAAAGACCTAGCTATATACACACATACATAGAGGAACATCGATCGTTGGGCATGCACGCGTGAGAGATAAAGAATGCCCGATATGATGGAGAGGGGGATGTGTGTTGGTGTGTGCCTTCATGGGAGACCGACCTGAAGAAAAAGATTGCATGCGTGCGATGGATAATGCCGACTGGTGTGTGTGTGCATGCATGCACGAGAGAAGGTTAGTGGTACAATTATAAAGAGAAGACTACTGTGTGGGTGTAAAAGAATAGCTGAATAGGTGAGGTCACAATCAATGTAAAGTTGAATTCAAATATTTGAATAAGAGATCCTGATGTTTGAAACCCATGCATGCATGAATATAACGGAGATCTGCGCGGTGTGGTTTGGAAACGAGCATGTTGTAATGTATACACATTGAACAAGGTCAGACTGATTTGAATTTGAGATACCGATGGCAGACATCATTTGGCCACGTCGCATCCGTGCATGGACACACTATTCTAATTGGAGATGATGGGCGGCTTTTGCATCACATATCTATATCTATACCCCTATATATATTATATATTGTTTATATTGTGTGCGGGTAACTTTAACTTTGAAAGATGGTCGTTGGATGAGGTGAATTCGATGGTCCAAAGATGGCAAATTTGAGCACTACTGGCCGTTGGATATCATCTAGATTCCACCAGATTTCGCCACATGTATAATCTAGGAGACTCCATGGTTGAACTTAAGCATAATGCACAAACATCAAAACACAAGCACTTCTTATTTGTTCTAGAATCTTCCGTATCAGAACTTCCCAAATGTTTTTCTACATGATTTGCCATTATTTGTTTTTGCTTTATGTCTTACGATGCACAATTCCATGAATCTTAAAATAGATTAGCTTTCTTATAAAAACTAGATGATTTTGAATGAAATGAACTATAAGAATTAAACAAACATCTACATCATGCATATATGACTCAAATCTTGCATGCTATAATGTGGTATTTATTCATAATTTGGTTGCCAAATCTCATGCGTGCAATGCATGTGTACCTTACTCTAGTCTAAATGGTGTTTGTGTGTGTGTTGTGCATGTTGAGGTGCAAATTGTCTTTTTTTTGGTTACACGTTAAGCTTGTTCTTCTGAAATTTCAAGCCGTGCCTTGTTATGCCGAAAATTCAAGCTAGTGTCTCTGTCTATCATGCTGGGAAACTCCCGCCTCTTCAACCCGCGCCTTGTTTGCCCGAAATATTTAAGATATATCTTTGTCTCGTTGTGCTCCGACAACTCCCACCATCTCAACCGGTGCCTTGCTATTCCGAAATTACAACGCGCACGAAAACTCCCACCTCCTGTGAAATCCCTACACGCGAAATGCCCATGGTACCCCTGAATCGAAAGAACCACCTCAAATCGGTGGGGCTACTTTCGTAACTTACCCCACATTTCGGACAAGCGCGTCTCTAAGCCATGGTTCCCCACTACCATCCCATCCGCCCACCCATTCATACACCGAGGCCGCGAAAACCCGCGACGAAACCCCACACCCTGCTCCATCCGCCACCCAGTCGGAGCCTCTTCCCTGACAACGTCGTCCACATCAACACCTCGATGTCCCTCATCCACCGTACCGGATGAGGATCCGTTGTCGATCTCATCGTCCCGCCGGTTCAGCCACACCGTCCTCCACCTCCAAGGACCTGCCCCAACGTTCCCCTCATCTTTCGCGCCACCTCCATTCCCACACCGCCGTCTTCACCTGCACCACCGGAAGAGCATCATCATCACCGTTTCCTCGGATGAAGTTGCGGCCTAATCGGCGCCACCAAAGAGGTTGTACACTATTCGCCGTATTTTCTTCTTGATTCGATCTCATGGTGCTTCCGGCGCTCGGTCCCGAGCCGACACGGTGCGGCTCCATCCACGGCGGCGTCGCCGGCCACTTCCTCCACGTCGTTGCTCCCTCGGCGGCGATGTCCACATCAGTAGGACCTGCTGCTGCTTTAGCTCTCGCTCGCACTGCTGCTCTGCTCTTGCTCTTGGTCCCCTGCCCGGTCTGCTCTTGCTATTGCTCTTGCTCGCGCTCTTGCTCTCGCTCTTGCTCTTGCTTGCGATGCTGCTCCAATTTAGCTACACTTCACTCCGATGCCGCCAGGGTGAAGGAAGAACCAGCTGCAGCGGGGAGGGGGGCTCACCGGAGAGGTACCCCACTATCTATCTTAGGGTTCAGGATGGGGGCGTTGGCGGGGCAGTGGCGTGGGGATCGCCGGAGAAAAAGCTCGGCACGGGGGGCCTAGAGGGATGGCCGGGGCTGTGGCGGACCGGCGGTGGGGAGTGTTTTCGGGGCAGGCGGGGCTGCGCACTGCCAGCCGCGGGCGGCGGGGGGCTGCTGTTTGGCCGGCTCAGGGGGGTGGAGGTTGAGGATGAACCGCAGGCCCTTGATTTCGTATCCAACAGCTGCAAAATCGACTGACCAAAGATGAAAAAGTTAGTCGACCGACGTGTAGCCTCACCTTGCTAGTGCATTCAGTTTCGATAGCAAAATTCAGTTTTGACAGCAAAATTTAGTTTCGACAGTTAAGTTCAGTTTCAACAGTTAACTTCAGTTTCGACAGTTAAATTCAGTTTCGACAGTTAAGTTCAGAGATGAGCGGCTGATGTATTTTACATCTAGCACTTTGCGTTTATGTATTTTACGTCATGTATTGGAGATGCTATTATAATTCCACTCAGGTTAACGTTGTTCGTTGACTCCTTTGTCCTGCTTCAGCCTCGGCATCATACAACTCACCAGAGCTGTTCCAACAACGAAACCCTCCATCACAGCGGAGCAGTACCTCGGGCTCCATCTCTAGACGCCTAAGATCTTCTTCCCCTCCTCCGACAGCCAAGTCAGCCGGAGCATCCTCACCGGCCAACCCAATCACGCTGAGATCGACATGGCTTCGCCAAAGAGGTTGTACACTTGTTGCATCTCTTTTTTACTCTACATGTTATATATATTGTCCACTGAGCACTCGTAGTAACGGAAAATACAATTATTTTATCCTACTATATGACAAGCAGTGAGGTACCAGGCAACTTAGCTATCTGTGATGGACTCTCTTGAACGCCATCATTATTTATCTCTGCGCGTTTGAGCTATGCATGTGTCGATGGGCCTGGGAGTTGAGCTAGTATGGCAATGCCCAAGGTCCAAAGTAATAGAAGTAGCACAAAAAAAAATTTAGTGTAGGATTTTCCTTGCTCAAGCCCGCCTACTAGAATCGCCAGTGCTTGAAAGGAAAAGTGAATGAAAAACATCGGAATTGGAAAGTTTCCTATGGTACTACTTTTCATGAATTTGGTGCAAAGGAATGGAGCAAAGGAAAACTGTAGGATTTGTTCCTTTAGTGTCTCCTTGAAATAAAAACCATAGGAATTCTAATTTCCACTTCTCCTCCTTTTCATATTCCTATCCATCAAGAACAAGACTAAGAGATAGTAGCATAATAGCATTATAACCATACATTTTCTTGTGGTTTGACTTAATCTCACCATGCTTTTTTGCATCCTGTGATCTTCCAATTGTTGTGAATCAAACACCCAGATTGGCAGAAATCCTGTGTTTTTAAATTCTCTGTTTTGCACGTGCATTCCTATCCTATTCTTGTCTATTTCCTATCCCTGCATTGTTAGAATCCTCAAATTCAAACAAGCCCTTATTCAATTACTTCTGTTACATATATGTGTCAAAGAAAACCTTGTGTGGTTTGTCCTGCTCCTGCAGCGCTGTGTTCCACCCCAGCTCAGCTACTCCAACAACGGAAGGGTGCACCACAACAGGGGTCCGCTCTGTAGACTGTCTTTCGCCGCCTCAGATCTTCTTCCCCGCCGCCGGCAGCCACGGCAATTGCATTACCATCATCAATTGAGCAGATGACCTTGAGGACTACACGGGTCCGCAAGAGAGGTCGCACTCTTCCGTGTCTGCTTACGTTATGCGTCGCTTAATATGATGACATGCTACATTATCGTCATGTTCACCTATTAGACTCCAAGTCAGGTCCAAACCAATGCTGAAACTTGAGTTTTTAAATGGTTGTGGGGTACATATTGGGGCAGCAATCAGTACTATCTATCTACTATCTGGTTAATCTCCGGTGTCTACTATGAGTTTCATGTTGGGTGCAAACGAACATTAAAGGAGCCATTATCTGTATTTTTTTAACTAAAGCTATTATCTGCCTGCTATCATTGGTTTTGGGTCTATCCACAGTTTGCTACCATCACTCTGGATTTGTGCATGCACTCCTTACATAATCTCACTATGTTTTATTCCTATGCATGCCAGTTATTGTACACAATGGAACTGATCATGTAGAGCAAAAGAGACGAGCCTTGCGTGGCAATAAAATTTCATGCAGACGTCGTTCCATGGTGGGCGCAAAGGCAGCCCCCCTCCACCCATTTCAGATCGTAATCAAGAGGAAGATAACTGTTATGAGGGGGAATCAGAAGGAGAAGACCACTCCTATTTACCCCATGAGGTTTTCGCTCTAACTTGGCATGCTGATGTTGGTAATATCATGCACATGGTGCCTTGCATTGCTTACTGTATACATTAAAGATGTCATCTGCTTAGTTTAGACATGCTTTGTGTCAATGCCATCTGTTTAGTTTCTTTATCGTATATGTGAATCATGCAATGCCATCTTGTCTAGCAAGGCATCATATATGTGAATTTTGCAATGTCACCCTGGTTAGCCAGTCATCTTATATGTGAATTATATCATGCCATCATTTTTTTATTACATGTTAAATTTGTCAACAATTTTAGTACATTCAATTACTCTTCCTGGGCATCAGCCATTTGGCACGGTCATGGAAAAATCTGGAGTGGAAACAAGGTCTTCAGAGCAGACAATGCTATCTGACGAAGCGCATGTCTTGCTGGTTACCGATAGCTCCTCAGAGGAAGATTCAGAGACAGATGACCAGTCATATTCCCCCCCCCCCGAGGTGCATGCCCTAACTTGGCAGGGTTATGTTGCTCATATCGTGCGTATGATATCTTGCATTGCTATGTCATTTGCTTAGTTTAGACATGCTTTGTGTGAATGCCACATGTTTAGTGTCTAATTACCATATATGTGAATTATGCAATGCCATATTGTTGCAAGACATTATATATGTGAATTATGCAACGTTATCTTGTTGCAAGTCATTATGTATGTGAATTATGCAATGCCATGCTGTTTAGGCAAGCGTCATATATGTGAATTATATCATGACGTCCTTTTTTTGTATTTCTCATTGCTTTTGTCGACAATGTTTGTATATTCAACTGCTCTTCCTGTGCATCAGCCATTTGAATTGGTGATGGAGAAATCTGGAGTGAAAACAAGGTCTTCAGAGCAGACAATGCTACCTGCTGAAGCAGATATCTTGCTGGTTACAGATAGCTCTTCAGAGGAGGATTCAGAGGCAGATGACCAGTCCTATTATTCCCCTGAGGTGTATGCTCAAACTTGGCAGGGTTATATTACTCATATAATGCATATGTTGTATTGCAATGCTTAGTTTTTACATCATATACACAATATTGAATGCCATCTCCTTAGTGGACACATCATATATGCGATTGTCGTCTGCTCACTTCCTTAGTATATAAATCATATATTTGAATTATGTCATGCCATGATGTTTACATAGACAACATGTATCTGAATTATGGCATGCCAACCCATTTTCTAAAGACATAATATAGTTATATCATCTCATCCTGTTTACATAGTCATCATATTTAAATTATGTCATTCTATCCGTGAATTATATCATGCCATCATGTTTCCATCGACGGCATGTTTGTGATTTATGGCATGCCAACCACTTTAATAGACACATCGTATAGTTATATCATGTCATCCTGTTTACATAGTCATCATATTTTGAAGTACGTCAGTATGTCATTCTATCCTGTTTAGTTAGCCATCATACATGTGAAATTGTCTCATGCTATCCTGTTTAATTAGCCATCATATATGTGAAATTATGTCCTGCTATTCTGTTTGCTTAGACAACATAAATGTGAATTATTTCATACCCTGTTTTCTTCCCTACTATCCATTGCACCTATCTATCTTACAATGTCTGTACATTCAATTACTTTTCTTGTTTATCAGCCATTTCAATTGGAGGGAGTGATGGTAGTATCTGTGGGAGTAAAAACACGGTCTTCAGAAAAGATCGTGCTACCTGTTGATGCAGATAGAACCACGGATGTACTTGCCTAAGAACAAGCCCCACCACACATAACCCACACTCATGCAGATTGTACCCCTACCCAGTTGGACAGAGAACCAGCTACGCCCCTTCTAACCCCAACCCCAGCAGATAGACACCCAGTTCCCGTTGACACATCACCATCTCCACCACAGAGCACCCAAACACGAGCAGTTAGTAAGGCAACTGCAGTGCCCAAATCACAAGGACCACCACTCCAAACCCGAAGTCAACACTTAAAGCAGAAGAAGAATTGTTCCCAGGTCAGGTTCCGTAGCTATGGTTCATACTACTTTGCTCTTGCATCACTGTATTTACTGATACCAACTAATTTCAAATTCGAAGGATGCAATTGAAACTCCAATGGCGCAACAGGTATGTTTTAAACCTGTTTCTTCAACGTGTTTGGTTGTTTGCTGTTGTAACTTGCTCTATGTTGATTTCAGTTTCAATTGAATAAACAGTTATGTTCTCATGCCATGCACATTACAAGTGTTGTTATTGCTGTGTAGTTTCCCACACTTATATTCTGTCTATGCTGCTTTGTCTTAAATAGATATGATTCGAATTGTATCTATCTTGATTTGGCAACATAAACTAGAATGATATAGACCATACAGTGACCATACTACATAGATATATGTTTGTTTCATGCTATTATCCTGTCCACCTTACTACTGAACTGGTTTACCAAAATGAGTTTCATATACTACATTGTAAACCTGAGATGTGTTTGTTTGTTTCTCTTTTAGAACGCGGATAAAATATTGGAGAAGAGTACCCTGTTATGCAATTGTAAAGGAATTAATGCAGATAAGGTTCAAGATAGTGAGACATCCCTGTTGGTCTCCAAGAAAGCTGATAAAAACTATATTGAAGACACTGAGACAACCCCAAAGTCCTGTCTTGATGTAGTGTTCGAGTTACTGGCTACCACTGCTGGCACCAGCTCTTCGAACTCATTGCCTGAATCAGTTTGGCTTCTTGAGTCTCAACTTCAAGTTGAAAGACATCGATCAGATGTTATGTGACAGGAAGCTGAAGGACTGAGGAAGTCCCTGCAGAATTCAGATGCATACTTTCTGGTGCAACAGCAAGCGCTGGAGGACTTAAGCGCCAAACAAGAGAAACTTAATTAGCTCGCTAAGCATCTTGCCAGCATTATGGGTACCCAGGATATTGTTTCTTGAGCTCTTCTGAAGTGGTTTCAGTTCTGGACTTGTTTTGCTGCGGCGTTTATATGCTGCTGTGTCCCCTATATTTGCACTGGTGGCGAACTTTGATGCCCAATGGATGTAATATGTGTAATAGCCGTGATAGCCTAGTGTAAGTTGCTTGCTTATTTATTTCCTTGTTGTCTTGTTTATTTGTTTGCTTGTAGTCAGTGCAGTTCTTTTTCTGTGGTTTGCTAGTGGCTGCAATAACCTATTTTTTAAAACTAGGCCACAATAACCATGGGCTAATATTTACTGTAGTGACACTGGGCCTCCTACGGGCCGTAGAAACAGTGGGCCTTCTACGGGCTGTAGAAACAGTGGGCCTTCTACGGGCCGTAGAAACAATGGGCCTTCTACGGGCCGTATCATCAATGGGCCTTCTACGGGTCGTATCATCAATGGGCCTTATACGGGCCGTATGATCGATTGGCTAAACATGGGCCAAACAGACCGCATTCTGGCCGTAAACGGGCTAGACTTGGAATCGTCTGTTCATGGGCCGACCATAACAAGCCATCGTTAATAGGACGTATTTGATGACGCTATGAAAACGGCCCAACGTATTAACGGACCACAAACGGGCCGATTGTAACCACGGGCTAAATTTGGCCCACAAGCAGAAAATGACAGTAACGGGCCGTAAGTAAACGAATGCTGGAAATGAGCCCAAGAATAAATGGGCTCTCAGAAGGCCGAAAGATAACATGGGCTGGAGACGGCCCAACGGAATAACGGGCCGTTAATGGGTATAAAGTGATACACTATTCATTATGGGCCAGTTTCACCACGGGCCGTTAATGGGTGTATAGTGATACACTGTTCATTACGGGCCAGTTTCTGCACGGGCCGCTAATGGGCCAAGAGTTACAAAGGGCCTCATATGGTGTAACGCCCTCGGTGCGGCTATATCTCCCACGTGTCGAGGCACGACTTAGAGGCATAACCGCATTGAAAGCAATGTCGCAAGTTGGGAAATCATCACACATCCCATGTACATAAATAATATAAAGGGGAATAACATAGTTGGCTTACACTCGCCACGTCACATCAAAGTACATAAATAACATCCATCATAAGAATCACTCATGGCCCGACTACGGCGCCAAAATAGAAAAGACCCCCAACATGCGACAAGGCCCTGAATCTAACCCCGAATAGGCACCACTACTGATCATCAGGAAAAGACACATAGTAACGCTGAGAGTCCCCGTCGTACTCCCACTTGAGCTCGAGCGTGCCATCTGGAGCTGTATCATCTGTCCCTGCATCTGGTGTAATAGTAATCTGTGAGCCACAGGGACTCAGCAATCTCGCACCCTCGCGATCAAGACTATTTAAGCTTAATAGGTAGGAAAGGGGTAATGTATAAGTGGAGCTGCAGAAAGCGACTAGCATATATGGTGGCTAACTTATACGCAAAAGAGAGCGAGAAGAGGAGGCAAAGCACGAGCGAGAAACTAGAGAGCAACCTGCGCAAACATAACTCCAACACCGTGTCCACTTCCCGGACTCCGCCGAAAAGAGGCCATCACGGCAACACACTCAGTTGATTCATTTTAATTAATTAAGGTTCAAGTTATCTACAACCGGACATTAACAAATTCCCATCTGCCCATAACCACGGGCATGGCTTTCGAAAGATCAATCCCTGCAGGGGGGGTCCCAACTTAGCCCATAAGAAGCTCTCACGGTCAACGAAGGAATAGACCTCCACCCAAGACACACCGATCAGACTCGGTATCTCGGTACAACAAGATGATTCGACAGGTCAAAACAAGTCCAGCAACACCGCCCGAATGTGCCGACAAATCCCGATAGGAGATGCACATATCTCTTTCTTAGGGCACACTCAGATTGTCCAAACTTCCGGTAGGCCAGCCCAGAGTTGCCCCTGGTGGCCACCGGCGGCTGACGTTCCGGACCAACACTCAGAGGAGCACTGGCCCGTGGGGGCTAAAATAAAGATGACCCTCGGGCTCCGGAAACCCAAGGGAAAAAGAGGCTAGGTGGCAAATGGTAAAAGCAATGTTGGGCATTGCTGGAAAAGCTTTAATCAAGGCGAACTATCAGGGGGTTCCCATTATAGCCCAACCGCGTAAGGGACGCAACAATCCGGGAACATAACACCGATATGACGGAAACTAGGGCGGCAAGAGTGGAACAAAACACCAGGCGAGAGGCCGAGCCTTCCACCCTTTACCAAGTATATAGATGAATTAAGATAACATAGCAATATAATGATATCCCAACAAGTAAATAAATGTTCCAACAAGGAACGGCTCCAATCTTCACCTGCAACTAGCAACGCTATAAGAAGGGGGCTGAGCAAAGCGGTAACATAGCCAATCAACGGTTGCTAGGACAATGGTGGGTTAGAGGCTCAATCATGGCAATTGGGAGGCTGACAAGCAAGTGGTAGGCATCGTAGCATTGGCAAAGCAAAAGAGCGAGCAACTAGCATAGCAAAGATAGTAGTGATTTTGAGGGTATGATCATCTTGCCTGCATAGTTGTCAGAGTTGACTGGATCCTCAAAAGCAAACTCAACGGGCTCCTCGTTAGCGAACTCGTCTCCCGGCTCTACCCAACAACGCAAACAAGCAACAAGGATACAATCAATCACGTGCAAGGGCAACCAATATTATGCAAAGATGGTATGCTATGCGGGATGCGATGCGGGATGCAAAATGCAAGACGTGACAGGAAATGCATGCACCTGGCCTCAACTTGGAAAACCAAGTGTGCCACTGGATAGAGGGGAAGAAATCCCCTGAAAACGATATAAAGATCATAGGAATCGGAGCTACGGTTTGGAAATGGCAAGCGTTTTACGAAACGAACCGATCTGCGATTTACAGCAAGCAGGCTCCTAAATGCAACGAAATGAACATACTACAGCCACCAAATATGAAAACAAAGAGCATGGCAGGGATGTACAAAATATGCTTAACAAATCACTAGGACTGAGCCATAGGCAAATTCATCCATTAAGGGGTTCAAACAAGCATGGCAAAACTGAATAAGCAAAACAGATTTCAGACTTGGCGAAATTAACGCTAGTCTGAAATTTCAGACCACGATGCTCTCTTCGGAGCAGCAAAACAACATGAAACATAACCTGAACATGGCAAGCAAGAGCATGTCATGGAGCTACTCAACAAGCTTAACAAAACACCCAAAGTGACCTGGGGCCAAAAGGGTTCACAAAATACTCTAGCGAGCACACGAACATAGATGAGACACAATCAGTTTTCAGACTTTGTGAAAACTGAGACATGCTGAAATTATAACTCACGGAGGTATGTAAACGAGCTCGATGCACTCACTACGGTGCAAGTCATGGCAAGGCAAGCATATATCCATAAAGAAGGCGCAAAATGGTAGCTAGACATGGCAAGAACAATGTCATAGCATGCACGAGTCACTAGCAATAGCACCGGCAAAATCGCAAAAGAGTTCACGATCTGCCCAAATTAACAACGATGCAAAAGTTGAGCTCGATTGAGTCAACCTAGGGTGCTCCAACATAACAAGTAAAGACATGGATGGATAAAGCACAACATAAATATCAAAACACCCTTACTGATCATCCTCAAAAGAGGCACGGATCACTAGGAAACAAGCTGGACATATGGCATCATGAACTAAAACATCGCAGACTTAGTGAAAATCACTAAGTCCCTGAAATCAGCAATCTCAGGTACCCCTCTTTGCAAGCTTGCACAAGACACCACACACATCCTAAAAATGCATGGGTGGCACCTCTGGAAAGAAGACAAAATGCTTAACAATTCATCCCAAAGGGGCACAGGCATATCATGCACACAATAATCATGGCAAAAATGACAAAAGTCAATGATGAGCTAACGGATCTGCAATTTAACTCACGATGCGTCCTTCTAACAGCATTTTGGGCATCAAGATGACCTCGAACGCAAATGATGCAATGGAATGAAATGATGTACTCGTCGGGGCGAAGATTTTGATATATTATATGTCCAAAACGGAGCTACGGATGCAAAGTTACGGAGCCTAGAACAGGAGCATATGAACTAAAAGATATCCGGGACTTTGTAAAAAAAAACTACCCCGGCTTAGGGTTTACTGTAGCAACCCCGATCCAGATCTGGGCGCGCCTCCCGAGGTGGCGGCGGCGCTGTTCACGACCGGCGGCCGGCGAGGGCAAGGTGAGGCCGGCTCCGGGCGGCGGCCACCGGAGCGCCGGAGGCGGCGGTGTGCCGGCGTGCGGCCGGGAGGCGGAGGCGGGCAGCGCGGGCGAGCTCGGCCTGGCGGCGCGGCGAGCTCGGCCGGCGAGGAGGCAGTGGCCGGCGCGGGCCCCGGCCCGCCGACGAGTTTGAGCAAGGCGGCGGGGTCGGCTTTCGGGGCGGCGGGGCGGAGGCGATGCCCCGGGTGCGACGGCGACGAGGAACGGGCCCCGCGGGCCAGACGCGGGCCCCGCGGGCCTGACGCGGCGGGAGGCGGTGGCGGTTTGTCCGGTGCGGCCCGGACGTGTCCGGCGCGCCGGATGGAGGAAGACTAGGGTTAGGGTGGTAGGGGATCCGCGAAATTTTTAGGAGGGGGGCTATAAATAGGCATAAGTGGAGCTAGGAGAGTCCAAATGAGGTGCCATTTTCGCTCACGCGATCGTGATCGAATGACCGAGATGATGGAGCAGAGTTTGGTGGGTTTTGGGCCAAATTGGAGGGGTGTTGGGCTGCAACACACACGAGGCCTTTTCGGTCCCTCGGTTAACCGTTGGAGTATCAAACGAAGTCCAAATGACCCGAAACTTGACAGACGGTCTACCGGTAGTAAACCAAGGCCGCATGGCAAGTCTCGGTCCAATCCAGAAATGTTTAATCACCACACACGAAAGAAAGCTAGAAATGGCCACCGAAGGAGAACGAAGCGCCGGAATGCAAAGCGGACAACGGGAAAAATGCTCGAATGCATGAGATGAACATGTATGCAAAAGCAATGCACGTGATGACATGATATGAGATGCACGAAAACGAAAACAACACACGGAGACAAAGACCCGAACCCGAGGAATAAATATAACTTAATGCCGGAAACGGCAAGAGTTGGAGTACAAATTGGGAAAGTCATATCTGGGGCGTTACATATGGGCCGAAAGACGTCATGGGCTATACATGGGCCAGAAGTGAAAACGGGCTGGAATCTATTGGACGGCCCAGATGACGCTACTGGGCCTAATTCGGATAGGGCGTAATGGGCCTTGGGTTAGCGGGCTATAAATGGGCTATATGCGAACTTCCGTTAACAGGCTTTCCATGGGCCGGCCCGCCAGCTTTTGACCAAGTCAAATGGGCCGGCCTTTTCACAGGAATGGGCCACTGTTGGGCCGTGCCACGTGTCGACGTATCATAGGCGCCTTCTGTCCAGTGAGTGGATGACATCTGTCCCAACGATGAGCCGACACATGTTTCCTCTAGCCAATGATGATTTTACACGTGGAAAATCCCCATTGGTCGGGGCTGTTAACGGGTTATCGGATCCAAAACCTGACCCAATAGCTTAACGGCGTTCCGTTACGATGGATGCCATGTGTCGGTCACCCTTGACGAAAGCACTTATGTGACGCGCGATTTATTGTCATGGAAGTGGACACTTCCGTGATGATAATTTTGGTAATGTCATGTAACACTTCTACGACAGCACATGTATGACTATCTTGATTCTGTCATAAATTTGTCATGGATGTACATGCATGACCAAAAAAAGCGACCTACTGTGACAAACACGTATCATTACAGAAGTGTATTTTTTGTAGTGGTAGTTCCCTTTGTCCATCGGTATGTTACTTGCCCGAGATTCGATCGTCGGTATCTCCATACTTAGTTCAATCTTGTTATCGGCAAGTCCCTTTACTCGTTACATAATACATCATCTCGTAACTAACTCCTTAGTCACTTTGCTTGCATGCTTCTTGTGATGCTGTATTACCGAGAGGGCCTAGAGATACCTCTTCATCACACGGAGTGACAAATCCCAATCTCGATTCATGCCAACTCAACAGACACCTTCAGAGATACCTGTAGAGCACCTTTATCATCACCCAGTTACGTTGTGACGTTTGATGGCACACAAGGCATTCCTCTAGAGTCCAGGAGTTGCATGAGCTCATGGTCGAAGAAACATGTATTTGACATTAAGAAGGCAGTAGCAATAAACTGAACGATCATACGCCATGCTAATGGTTGGGTCTTGTCCATCACATCATTCTCCTAATGATGTGATCCCGTTATCAAATGACAACTCATGTCTATGGTTAGGAAACCTTAACCATCTTTGATCAACGAGCTAGTCTAGTAGAGGCTCACTAGGGACACGGTATTTGTTTATGTATTCACACATGTATATAAGTTTCCGGTCAATATAATTCTAGCATGAATAATAAACCTTTATCATGAATAAGGGCTTTATTATTGCCTCTAGGGCATATTTTCATCAGTCTCCCACTTGCACTAGAGTCAATAATCTAGTTCACATCGCCATGTGATTAACACCCGTGGTTCACATCGCCATGTGAGTAACAGCCGAAGAGTTTACTAGAGTCAATAATCTAATTCACATCGCCATGTGATTAACACCCAAAGAGTTCTAAGGTGTGATCATGTTTTGCTTGTGAGACATATTTTAGCCAATGGGTCTACAACATTCAGATCCGTGTGTACTTTCAAAATATCTATGTCTACAATGCTCTGCATAGAGCTATTCTAGCTAATTGCTCCCACGTTCAATATGTATCCAGATTGAGACTCAGAGTCATCCGGATCGGTGTCAAAGCTTGCATCGACGTAATCCTTTACAACGAACTCTTTTCTCACCTCCATAACCGAGAAACATTTCCTTAGTCCTCTTAGGTAACTAAGGATAATTTTGAATTGTCTAGTGATCCACTCCTGGATCACTATTGTACCCCCTTGCCAAACTCATGGCAAGGCATACATCAGGTCTGGTACACAGCATGTCATACATAATAGAACCTATGGCTGAGGCATAGGGAATGACTTTCATTCTCTCTCTATCTTCTGTTGTGGTCGGGCTTTGAGTCTTACTCAACTTCACACCTTGCAATATAGGCAGGAACCCTTTCTTTGACTGATCTATTTTGAACTTCTTCCAAACATTGTCAAGGTATTTGCTTTGTAAAAGTCCTATTAAGCGTCTCGATCTATCCCTATAGATCTTGATGCCCAATATATAAGCAGCTTCAGCGGGGCGATTTCATTGAAAAATTCTTATTCAAGTATCCATTTATGCTATCCAGAAATTGCATATCATTTCCAATCAGCAATATGTCATCCACATATAATATTAGAAATGCTACAGAGCTCCCACTCACTTTCTTGTAAATACAGGCTTCACCATAAGTGTGTATAAAACCAAATTATTTGATCACCTTATCAAAGTGTTTATTCCAACTCCGAGATGCTTGCACCAGTCCATAGATGGATCGCTGAAGCTTGCACACTTTGTTACCACCTTTAGGATCGATAAAACCTTCTGGTTGCATCATATACAACTCTTCCTTAAGAAACTTGTTAAGGAATGTAGCTTTGACATCCATTTATCAGATTTCATAATCATAAAATGCGGCAATTGCTAACATGATTCAAACAGACTTCAACATCACTACGGGTGAGAAAGTCTTATAGTAGTCAACTCCTTGAACTTGTCAAAAACCTTTTGCAACAAGTCGAGCTTTGTAGACAGTGATATTACCACCAGTGTATATCTTCCTCTTGATGATCCATTTATTCTCAATGGCTTGCCGATCATCGGGAAAATCCACCAAAGTCCATACTTTGTTCTCATACATGGATCCTATCTTAGATTTCATGGCCTCAAGCCATTTTTTGGAATCTAGGCTCATCATAGCTTGTTCATAGTTCGCAGGTTTGTCATTGTCTAACAACAAGACTTCCAGGACATGATTACCATACCACTCTGGTGCGGGACGTGTTCCTGTCGACTTACGAAGTTCAGTAGTATCTTGATCTGAAGTTTCATGATCATTATCACTTGCTTCCTCTCTGGTTGGTGTAGACATCACGGAAACAGTTTTCTCCGATGTGCTACTTTTCAATTCGAGAGAAGGTACAACTACCTCATCAAGTTCTACTTTCCTCCCACTCACTTCTTTTGAGAGAAACTCCTTCTCTAGAAAGGACTCATTCTTAGCAACAAAGACCTTGCCTTCGGATCTATGGTATAAGGTATACCCAATAGTTTCTTTAGGGCATACTATGAAGACACACTTCTCCGCTTTGGGTTTGAGCTTATCAGGCTAAAGCCTTTTGACATAAGCGTCACATCCCCATGCTTTAAGAAATGACAACTTAGGTTTCTTGCCAAACCACAGTTCATACAGTGTCGTCTCAACGGATTTGGATGGGTCCTATTTAACGTGAATGCGGCTATCTCTAATGCATAACCCCAAAATGATAAAGGCAAATCGACAAGAGACATCATATATAGAACGCACCATATCTAATAAAGTACGGTTACGACATTCAGACACACCATTACGCTGTCGTGTTCCAGGTGGCGTGAGTTGTGAAACAATTCCACATTGTCTTAAATGAAGGCCAAACTCGTAACTCAAATATCTGCCTCCGCGATCAAATCGTAGTAACTTTATTTTCTTGTTACGATGATGTTGGGGACCGTTGCATGGAAAACAAAAAATTTCTACGCACATGCAAGATCAATCCATGGAGATGCATAGCTACAAGAGGGGGAGAGCATCTTCATACCCTTGAAGATCGCTAAGCGGAAGTGTTTATCAACGCGGTTGATGTAGTCGTACACCTTCATGATCCGTCCCGATCAAGTACCGAACATATGACACCTCCGTGTTCAGCACACGTTCTGCTCGATGACATCCTCGCCTTCTTGATCCAGCAAGAGGGGTGAAGTAGTAGATGAGTTCCGGCAGCACGACGGCATGGTGACGGTGGTGGTGAAGAACAATCTCCACCGGGCTTTGCCAAGCACAACGAAAACTATGACGGAGGATAAACTAGAGGGGCGAGGTTGCCGGCACACGACTTGGTGAATCTTGATATCTCCCGGGTGCTAGCCCCGCCCCTCTATTTATATGTTGATCCCTGGGGTTGTTTCTTAGAGAAGAGCCTCCTCAAAGTCGGTTTGGCACGCAAGGCAAGAGTCCTTCTTGGACTCCAGGACCAGAAGCCATGGTCCTTGGCGTCTGCCCCCCTGGCCTCCGCAAAACGACTTTTGCACCTTCCTAAAGCTTCGTGGGCTTTACTCTTTGGCCCAAATAAAGTGTTCTCATACCCGAACATTTCGAGAAACATCTGAAACCCCTCCCTGTGTATTCCGGAACCCTTCCGGAGACCAAACACTATTATCCCATATATCAATCTTTACCTCTGGACCATTCCGGAGCTCCTCATCATGTCCGTGATCTCATCCAGAGCTCCGAACAACATTCGGTCACCAACTCACATTACTCGTATAATACTATATCGTCAACGAATGTTAAGCGTGCAGACCTACGGGTTTTAGAATGATGTATACATGACCGAGACGCTTCTCCGGTCAATAACCAATAGCGGGACCTGGATGCCCATATTGGTTCCTACATATACTATGAAGATCTTTATCGATCGAACCTTTATGACAACATACGTAGTTCCCTTTGTCTGTTGGTATGTTACTTGCCCGAGATTCGATCGTCAGTATCTCCATACCTAGTTCAATCTCGTTACTGGCAAGTCTCTTTACTTGTTCCGTAATACATCATCTCATAACTAACTCCTTAGTCACTTTGCTTGCAAGCTTCTTGGGATGTTGTATTACCGAGAGGGCCTAGAGATACTTCTCCGATACACAGAGTGACAAATCCTAATCTCAATCCATGCCAACTCAATAGACACCTTCGGAGATGCCTATAGAGCATCTTTATGATCACCCAGTTACGTTGTGATGTTTGATAGCACAAAAGGTATTCCTCCAGTATCCGGGAGTTGCATGATCTCATAGTTGAAGGAATATGTATTTGACATTAAGAAAGCAATAGCAATAAATTGAACGATCATATGCTAAGCTAACAGATGGGTCTTGTCCAACACATCATTCTCCTAATGATGTGATCCCATTATCAAATGACAACTCATGTCTATGGTTAGGAAACCTTAACCATCTTTGATCAGCGAGCTAGTCTAGTAGAGGCTCACTAGGGACACGGTATTTGTTTATGTATCCACACATGTATTTAAGTTTATAGTCAATACAATTATAGCATGAATAATAAACCTTTATCATGATTAAGGAAATATAATAATAACCATTTTATTGTTGCCTCTAGGGCATATTTCCATCAGATGATTCTCCACTTCACTCTGAAATTCTTTGAACTTTTCAAATGTTTCAAACTTGTGCTTCATTAAGTAGATTTACCCATACCTACTGAAGTCATTTGTGAAGGTTAGAAAATAACGATACCCACCGCATGCTTCAACACTTATCGGACCGCATACATCAGTTTGTATTATTTCCAATAAGTCATTAGCTCACTCCATTGTTCCGGAGAACGAAGTTTTAGTCATCTTACCCGTGAGGCATGGTTCGCAAGTATCAAATGATTCTTAATCAAGTGATTCCAAAAGTCCATCCACATGGAGTTTCTTCATGCGTTTTACACCAATATGAGCTAAACGGCAGTGCCACAAGTATGTTGCACTATCATTATCAACTTTGCATATTTTGGCATCAATATTATGAATATGTGTATCACTACGATCGAGATTCAACAAGAATAGAGCATTCACTAAAGGTGCATGACCATAAAAGATGTTACTCATATAAATAGAACAACCATTATTCTCTGACTTAAATGAATAACCGTCTCGCAATAAGCAAGATCCAGATATAATGTTCATGCTCAACGCTGGCACCAAATAACTATTATTTAGGTCTAAAACTAATCCCGAAGGTAGATGTAGAGGTAGCGTGCCGACGGTGATCACATCAACCTTGGAACCATTCCTAACGCGCATCGTCCCCTCGTCCTTTGCCAATCTTCGTTTATTCCGCAACTCCTGTTTCGAGTTGCAAATATAAGCAACTGAACCAGTATCAAATACCCGTGCGCTACTATGAGCATCAATAAGGAACACATCAATAACATGTATATCAAATATACCTTTGTTCACTTTGCCATCCTTCTTATCCGCCAAGTATTTGGGGCAGTTCCGCTTCTAGTGACCATTACCCTTGAAGTAGAAGCACTCAGTCTCAGGCTGGGGTCCGGCTTTGGGATTCTTCACTGGAGCGGCAACTTGCTTGTTTTTCTTCTAGAAGTTCCATTTCTTTCCCTTGTCCTTTTTCTTGAAACTGGTGGTCTTATTAACCATCAACACTTGATGCTCTTTCTTCATTTCTACCTCCGTCGATTTTAGCATCGCAAAGAGCTCGGTAATCGTTTTTTTCATCCCTTGCATATTATAGTTCATCACGAAGCCTTTGTAGCTTGGTGCCTGTGACTAAAGAACTCTGTCAATAACACTCTCAACTGGAAGATCAATGCCTAGCTGAGTCAAATGATTATGATACCCAGGCATTTTGAGTATGTGTTCACTAATAGAACTATTCTCCTCCATCTTACAGCTAAAGAACTCGTTAGAGACTTCATATCTCTTAACCCATTTGCTCGAAATATTAACTTCAGCTCTTGGAACATCTCATATGCTCCATGGCATTTGATGTCTACTACACAACCTTCTTCTTGTAGACGTTGTTGGGCCTCCAAGTGCAAAGGTTTGTAGGACAGTAGCAAATTTCCCTCAAGTGGATGACCTAATGTTTATCAATCCGTGGGAGGCGTTGGGTGAAGATGGTCTCTCTCAAACAACCCTGCAACCAAATAATAAAGAGTCTCTTGTGTCCCTGATATGTCTCCAACGTATCTATAATTTTTGATTGCTCCATGCTATATTATCTACTGTTTTGGACTATATTGGGCTTTATTTTCCACTTTTATATTATTTTTGGGACTAACCTATTAACCGGAGGCCCAGCCCAGAATTGCTGTTTTTTGCCTATTTCAGTGTTTTGAAGAAACGAAATATCAAACAGAGTCCAAACGGAATAAAATCTTCGGGAATGTGATTTTCTCACCGAACGTGATCCAAGAGACTTGGACCCTGCACCAAGGAACAAAAGAGGCGGTCACGAGGGTGGGGGGCGCCCCCCTAGGGCGCGCCCCTGCCTCATGGGCCCCTCGTTGCTCCTTCGGCGTATTTCTTTCTCCTATATATACACACGTACCCCCAAACGATCAGAACAGGAGCCAAAAACCTAATTCCACTGCCACAACTTTCTGTATCCACGAGATCCCATCTTGGGGCCTGTTCCGGAGCTCCGCCGGAAGAGGGCTGTCATCACGGAGGGCTTCTACATCATCATAGCCTCTCCGATGAAGTGTGAGTAGTTTACCTCAGACCTTCGGGTCCATAGTTAGTAGCTAGATGGCTTCTTCTCTCTCTTCGAATCTCAATACAAAGTTCTCCCCCTCTCTCGTGGAGATCTATTCGATGTAATCTTCTTTTTGCGGTGTGTTTGTTGAAACCGATGAATTGTGGCTTTATGATCAAACCTATCTATGAATAATATTTGAATCTTCTCTGAATTCTTTTATACATGATTGATTATCTTTGCAAGTCTCTTCAAATTATCCGTTTAGTTTGGCCAACTAGATTGGTAGTTCTTGCCATGGGAGAAGTGCTTAGCTTTGGGTTCGATCTTGCGGTGTCCTTATCCAGTGATAGAAGGGGCAGCAAGGCACGTATTGTATCGTTGCCATCGAGGATAACAAGATGCGGTTTATTTCATATTGCATGAATTTATCTCTCTACATCATGTCATCTTGCTTAAGGTGTTACTCTGTTTTTAACTTAATACTCTAGATGCATGCTGGATAGCGGTCGATGAGTGGAGTAATAGTAGTAGATGCAGAATCATTTCGATCTACTTGTCACGAATGTGGTGCCTATATACATGATCATGCCTAGATATTCTCATAATTATGCACAATTCTATCAATTGCTCAACAGTAATTTGTTCACCCACCGTAGAATACTTATGCTCTTGAGAGAAGCCACTAGTGAAACCTATGGCCCCCGGGTCTATTCTCATCATATCAATCTCCATCACTTTTATACTGTTTTGCTATTTACTTTGCCTTTACTTTTTACCTTGCATCTTTATATCAAAAATACCAGAAATATTCTATCTATCAGATCTCACTCTCGTAAGTGACCGTGAAGGGCTTGACAACCCCTAATCGCATTGGTTGCGAGTAGCTATCGCTTTGTGTAGGTACGAGGGACTTGAGCGTTGTCGGATTTCGGGTTCCGGCAGACCCTTGTGGTTCGAACACTAGGGTGCGCGTGGAGATTTCGCCTCCTACCTACCTGCACCCCTCCGCCTTGCTAGGATCTAAACTATGGAAAGAACAACACAAGAGACACAGGGTTTATACTGGTTCGGGCCACCGTTGTGGTGTAATACCCTACTCCATTGTGTGGTGTGGTGGATTGCCTCTTGGGCTGATGATGATGAACAATACAAGGAAGAACAACCTTGCGAGGGTTTGTTCTTGGCTGGGGCGATGAACTGCTAGGAGGAGTTCAGTCACCTTTCTCTCTCTCTCTCTCTCTCTCTCTCTCTTTCTGATCGAAACCCCTCTCTAAAGAGCCTTCTCCTTCCAACCCCCTTTGCTCTGTGGGTGGCTGGTCCTATTTATAGAGGCCCTGGTCCTCTTCCCAAATATCGAGCGGGAAGGGAGCCAACAATGGCGGGCTAATTTGAAGGGGGACAACTAGTATCAGCTATCCTGACAAAAGTAGTCTTCGCCTGCGCAAAGCTTCGGTGATGACGCCGTCTCGGGCTCCACGATGATCTCCGTCTCGTAGTCCTCCTGGTCTTGGTCTCATTGCACCGAAATGGCAACCTTTGCCTGATGCCTCGGCACTCTGCGGCTGCGCTTGCCCCCATTGCACCAAAGAGGAAAGGAGGACACTGCGCGGGCTGGCACCCGCCCGGCGCCCTTGGTCGTCATGGCCTGCGTCACGGGCACCTCGTGAGGTATCCTGCCTTGGTCTCTCCGCCTCCTTGTGAGCCAGCCTGACGTGGCCGTGCCTGAGGAAGCTCTGCGTCGTCCGCCCCGCGAGGCTTGGCCCCTCGCGAGGGTCTTGGGCTTGTGTTGGTGAAGACAGGCCGCGCTGGGCCCCCTTTTGAGCCACGCCGCAGGCCGCAGGCAGGCAAGTCTGGGGACCCCCGTTCCCAGAACGCCGACAGTAGCCCCCGGGCCCAAGGCGCGCCCGGACTTGGCCGTGCAGGGAGGCGGAAGGGCAAGAGCAAAGCGCCGCGGGCCCTAACAGCCTGCGGCCTTGGGCGCCGCGTGGCGGTTGATTGGACGTGAGCGCCTTAGCAACCGCGCGAGTTGATAAAGGAGCGGCATCCGCCTAGAATTTGCTTTTTGCTTTCTCCGGTTGCTGCTCAGATCCCCTTTCTTGCGCCTCTCCTTGCTTCCTCCAAAATTTCCAGATCCACTCCGACCGCGTGACCTAGGAAGCCATGGCGCCTCGTCGGTCCCCGGCTGTAGCTTGGTACTTGTCTGCCCTGGACTCGCGGAACGTGTCAGAGGCGAGCCTCGCTCGGTTGCACCGGATGGCGGCGGCGCGGGGCATCGACGGGGCAAAGGTGTTCAAGGCCGGCTCCGCCACCCCTGAGGGTCAAGGGAGCACCTTCTATCCGTTCTTCGTAAGCACCATTGCTGCTGGCCTGGTGCCTCCCTTCTCCGAGTTCTTCTTCTCTGTCCTCCGCTATTATAAGCTACAGGCTCTGCATCTCCACCCCAACTCCGTCCTTCTCCTGGCGATCTTCGCCTATTACTACGAGGCTCATGAAGGGGTGCAGCCCTCGGTGGCCTTGCTGCGCCACTACTTCTACCTCCGGACCTCTTGTGGTCCTGCTTCCGCGTGCGCTAGCTTCATCGCGTATGGTGGCGCCATTGCCATTTCGAACCCCGGGAAAAGGATTGAGGGCTTTAGGAGCAAGTGGGTCTTGGTGGATGCTGGGCGTATCCACCCTCGGCTGATCTTGCCCACGGAGCAACCCACGAGCTCCAGCGATTGGGGTCGAGCGGAGCTCGCGGACCCCCGCGCAAAGCTGGTGTTGGAGAAGATGGACGCGGATCTGAGGCCGGCCAATATGGCGGCGGCGAAGCTGACCGGCGCGTCGTTGCTGAGGGAATTCCTAGAACACCAGCTGGCTCCACTTCGGCAGTACTCACTTCTGATGTGGAGGCCCCATCCGAGCCCCGCGGCCTTGGTCGACGGAGATCTGGCTGCGGTCCTCCAATCTCTGGCCGGGGGCGATGTGGCGAGGTTGGAGGGCGCTCCTACGCCCTTGTTCCTCCGCGACGACTGGGAGCAGGTAGTGGAGTCCATGCCCGTCTTCAACGGGGACGGGCCCGTGACCATGGAAACTCCCGAGGAACCGGTGGACGTGCCCTCCGACGACTCCAGCGAAGAGGAGGAAGGAGGGGAGCGGGAAAAAGGGCCTGACTCCGAGGCGACCGACGGAGAGTCGAGGGCTCCCCTCCCCCGGCGCAGGTCCCGCGTTCTCCGCCTCTCTCCGAGGGATGACGACGAGGATGATGACGAGCAGGACAGCGGGAGCTTGCCCCCGAATCCGAAGAAGGACAGGACCGGGCTGATCTCCCACGGGTCTGCCCCGGCCCCGAGGCGGACCGCAGACGCACCTTCCGCTTCCAAGCTTCCCGAGGTTGACCCTTCCAGCCGGCTTTCGGGCTTCAAATTTGGTCGGAGGCCGCTTGAGCTCAATGGCGACGACCCGTAAGCGCTTGATTCTTGTCTTTATTTCTTGTTCTGCTTCTGAGGCTTGACATCCGCATCTCTTGGATAGGCTGGCGCCCACAGCAAAGAAGCCGAAGGGGCTCCTGAGGTTCCATCCGTGGCAGCGCCTCTGCCCACGAAGGAGGGTGACCGCGACGCACGGGCTTCTCCTGCCCGGTCGTCCTCGCGAGGCCTGGCTGAGCCGGCTGGGGCGAGCTCAGCCCCCATGGCCCAAGTGACTCCCGAGGTGCCTTTGCCTGCTGCCGCCACTACAGCCGTTGGGGCGCAGCAGACTCCGCCTCAGGATGCTGTGGCCGTGCTGCCGCCTTATCCTTCTGCTGTCTCTCTGACTCCTCTTTCCGTTCTGGATCGTGCTGCTGCTGAGCTAGACCGGCTGTGGCAGGATCTTCTTGGCGCCGACCCTCGCTTGGTGGCCGGGCGCTTGGAGCTGGCTTCAGGATGGGTTCGCTCCGACGCTTCGATTCGGGCGGCGCTGGTCCAGGCCTCGACGGCTCGCGATGAGGAAAGGCAGGCCGTCTTGAAGGCTGCTCATGACGCAGCCCTGGGGGAGGTGGTTGACGTCCATGGTCGCTGCAAGGCGCTGGAGGACGAGCTGCAAGGCCTGCGGGACCAGCTCGCGAAAGAGGTCCGCCTTCGCCAAGAGCAGGAAGAAGGCGTGAAGGCTCACGAGGCGGCCGTCGAGGGCCGGGAGGCCAAGCTCAGGAAGCGCCGCGACCACCTAGGCGCTCTGGAGCAGGGGTTGGGGGCGAGGAAGGCCGAGCTGGACGACAAGGCCCTGGTTCTTGCCGATGTAACATCCCAAATTTTCAATTTGGAATGTTATACATAGATCATCATGCATATCATATTTTCTTGCATTTTGTCGATCCTAGAAATTTCACGCAACTCAAGGACCCTCGCAGAGAGTTGGAGATTTCGTTATTTTCATATTTGAGTTTTCTCAAATTTTGAAAAGAGGATCATTGGTTTTTGTCGGAGTTTATTTGCCTTTTGTTTGGATAGGGAAAAATGCGCGTTTTCAAAAATTGCATTTTAGGCTCGGAGAAAAGTTCATTTTGTTCGACTCATTTCTAGGAGTCGGGGAAAATTTCCTTTATTAGTTTTGGAGTCCGGTAGAATTGTTTTCTGTGTTTTTCCGCGCGCAGAACCGTTTTAAAAAAAAACCCAAGCGCCCTGGGCCAAAGGCCCAGCCGGCCGGGCCAGGCGCCAGCGCCAGCGCCGCGCGGCGCGCGCCCCAGGCCAGGGAGCCACCGCCGCTGCCCTTTTGGAGTCCTAGTAGGACTTTAGTCCTACTCCGTTTTTTTCTAGATCTTTCCTATTCCTACTCTAATTCTTGTCCCCCACCCCAAGCAAACCCCTCCCCCGCACCTATATAAATACCCAAGCCCCCCTCTAAATCCCACACCAAACCCCAAGCCCCCAAGCCTCCACCGCGCCCCACACCCCGCGCCGCGCCGCCCCTTGTGCCCCGCCACCGCCGCATCTTGCCGCCGCCGCCGCACCACCGCCGCCGCCGCCCCTTGCCGCCGTCGCCGGAGCCCTCGCCGGAGGTACCGCGCCATGTTTTTTTCTTTTCCTCGATTCGATTTTCTTCTAAATTGTTCCGAGTCTTCTCCGATTCGTTTTCTCTCCGGTTCCTCGCTAAACCGTTCCGGTTTTCTAGATCGGTTTTTTGTTCGGTTTCTTTTCTCGAAACCCTAGATCGGATTCGTTTTCTTTTCCGATTTAGTTGCATAGAGACCGTTCGCCGGACCGTTCGTCTTAACGAACGTGATCACCGGATTATCCTAGGTTAACGAACGTCCGTTCGTTTAACCGTTCTTCTTTTTTTCTTTTCGTCGGATTTATTCCGCGATCGCGATCTTAGATCCGATCTTCTTTCTAGTCTATCTTCTCGCTCGTTTATCGGAATCAGGTGATTCAAGCGCCTGGAGTTTCGTTTCGAAACCACCGTTCCGACTAATCAACTTTAACTAAGTTTTTGCTATGGTAAAATTTGACCTAGTTTCAACTTGCTAGAACCGAGTTGTTTTCCGCCGTTTGTTTTCGGTTTCTTTGTTCGGTTCTGTCTTTCTCTCTTTGCAACTGGAGTTCTTAAGTTGAACTTTCTAGTTCGATCTCTTGTTCGAGTTTTACCTGTGCATTAGATGAGTACTTATTGTATGCTTGTTCTTTGTCTGCGATAGATTACCCGGATTGCGCCGCCTGTTACTTCGAATCTCTAGGACTCGCGGATCATCAGCAAGGCAAGTAACACTTTGATCATACCTTTTCTACAACCCAGTTTTATTGCATTAGATCCACCCTCACACATTGCATGATTAGGATCTAATTACATTGTGGGATGGGAAGTAGATGAGGTAGTACCTATTACCTGTTTATTATGAAACCTTTGGGAGTTACTTCTACGTTTGCTTATTATGCCATGCTATGCTAGTAGACGTGGATTGGGTGAGTGATATCCATGACAAATGTGAGATTGATAATTTTAATGGTTTATCTAAGGTGGCAACTTAAACACACATTTGGGTGGATTAAGGCACCTGATGTCTATCAGGACTTGCCTGTTTTATTTTGGACCGCCACCCAGGCTCAAAGGGATCATAAGATCTTTCATGCTAAATACTTACGTGTGCAGCCACAAGCCATTATGGGCTCTGGCATAGTTGACTAAGTCGTGCGAACTCTTATAGGGGTAGACTAGCAGATGTAGGGGATATAGGTGGTACGGTCTACTCCATCGTAAGGTGCTAGCGCTTCTGAAAGACTATGTCTCGGTCATCCGTTTCTCAAACACCATGTAGTGCGAGAAATCCAACGGAGGCGATCGAGTCTTGTGGGGAAAAGTGCGCAAACCACTGCAGAGTGTAACAAACTAATCATGATTAGCCGTGTCCCCGGTTATGGACTATCTTGAGTATCTAGTACTTGAATATCATGTGAATCTCATCATGTTACTTCTAATTAATATTTTTGGGTTTAATTGTTCACTTTTAATTGGGATTGAGAATGCTATCAACCATTCTCAATGTTTAACAACCACCATGATAGTTAAGTAAATTTATTCCTTTGCAGTAGGGAAAAATTGGCTTTACGCAAAGCAGTAACCATAGAGCTTTCCACCAGCCAAATATGCATATAGTATAGCTATTTCATTCCATTACTCTCTATGTGTTACCTTGCCAGCATATTCCATGTGCTGACCCGTTTCGGGCTGCAACGTTAATGTTGCAGACTTTTCAGACGACGATTAAGGTGCTTTTAGGTCATGGTTCTATACTCAGTGATGCCGTTGGAGTTGATGGACCCATTTACCTTCCAAGTCTTCCGCTGTTATCGATTTTAGATGGCCTTAAGCCATATTATTGTAATAAGTTCTCTTCGGAGACATCATTGTAATAAGTGTGTGGTTGCCACTCTGCTATAAATCCTTCGATGTACTGTGTGGTGTCAGCATTACTGATCCAGGGATGACACCGGAGCACAGTAGACTTGATCCATTCGGGTCGGGTCGCTACAGAGATGGTATCAGAGCACACGCTAACTGTAGGACACGACCACTAAGTTAAAGCCATAGATCACCATTCTCTCCTCATTTTCTAACTCCTCATCTTTTCTACTCTTTTTGGATGAAGGACGCGAAGATTAAGTACGCTCAACCGGATGAAGGCACACCTTTTGGATTTCACTTGAAGGAAGTCACCAAGTACCTAAACATTGGATTACCAAGTTTCACGGGAACCTTCAACACCACTTTGCCTGAAGAGGAGCGCTGGAAGATTCAAGCTCACGTTCCGGGAAGGACATTCGCGCCAATCACGAAGCCCATAGATAGTGTTTTCAATGCACCAACTTGGAGTCTAGGAAGGAGCATGGCAGCCCATATCACCATAGGACGCATTGGAGAAGTTTATCAAGAAGACCTCAAGGACACTATCTACCAGATTTGCGGACGCCGAGATGAACAATGGGAGTGAGTCACCACCAAGAAGGATAGATCCATTGCAGCATTCATCCAGGAGTTAAACCAGCACATTCGACGCCACGAGAACCAGATGTGCAATGATATGATGGAGTTGAAGAATGCGAAGACAAGGATCATCGAGCTAGAAGGACAACTGAAGGCTACACGCAAGGACTACATGGACGAGATTGTAGCTCTAGCAAGACACAACTGCGATATTAAGCAAGAGATTGAAGAACTCAAGAGGAAGTTAGCATCCAAGGAGGAAGACGAGTACGTCGCATGTCTAGATAATTACATCATCATCAACGACACCGATTCGGATCCAAGTGAACCCGACTTTGAAGACGAAGCTGGAGCGGACATCATGGAGTCTTCCACCGGTTCAAATTTTTAGATGACCACCAACTATTAGTAGTATTTTCCCCCATGTAAACACTATAGTTCGAGCACCTTTGCGATAGTTAGATCGATTGTATGGCCTTGTTTGATTGAATGAACTGATTTTGTGTGATTTTGCTCATGTGCATCGGGGTAGTGTTTTCTCTTTAGACCTCACTCTATTCTTATTTCTCATCTATTCTAAACCCTCAGATGCCTCCAAGACGTGACACTGGATTTCCACTGGAGCTCACTCAGTTGATCCAACAGCAGAATCAATTGATGCAGATGTTAGTTCAGAACCAGCAGAACAACAACAACAACAACAACCCACCACCCCCACCACCTGTTGACCACTTAGCCCGCTTCCTTAGGCTGAATCCGCCGGTGTTTTCTAGTAGCACCGAGCCGATGGTAGTAGACGATTGGCTCTGCAAGATAGGAAGGGAGTTGACCACTGCAGGATGCACGGATGGTGAGAAAGTGAAGTTTGCCGCCCATCAGTTAGAAGGACCCGCGGCAGCATGGTGGGAGAATTTCACAGCCACTTTCCCAGTTGACACTGTCACATGGGATCAGTTCCAGCAAGCTTTCCGCACTGCACATGTTTCAGCAGGAGCTATGGCCATGAAGAAGCGTGAGTTTCGCAACTTACGCCAAGGAGGAAGGACAGTTGGCCAGTATGTTGACGACTTCAACAAGTTAGTACGTTATGCCCCAGATGACGTTGCTACGGATGCAACCAAGCATGAGAAGTTTCTGGAAGGATTGAATGATGAGTTAAGCATGCAGTTGATGGTAGCAAGTTTCAGAAACTACCAGGAGTTGGTAGATCGTGCCATCATGATTGAAGGGAAGCAACAACAAATTGAGAACCGCAAGAGGAAGTATGGACAGGGGAAGTATACCTCTGGAGCCCAGCAGAAGCCCCGTTTTACCCCTAAATCGGGATTTCAGTTTCAGCATACCCATGGAGGAGGTAGTTCGCACAACCACAATGGCCACAAGAATGGTAATGGGAATGGAGGAAGCAACGGCCAGAACCGGACCACCCCATCAACCCCATCCAGGAGAGACCTGAGTCAAGTCACCTGTTTTAAGTGTTCCAAGACCGGACATTATGCCAATGAATGTCCTGAAGGCCGGAATGGAAATGGCAATGGAAGCTCTGGGAAGAAGCCGAACCCTTTCAATAGGGGACAGGTGAACCACGTTAGCGTGGAGGAGGTTGAAGATCAGCCGGATGCAGTGATCGGTAAGTTTTTGGTTAAGTCATTTACAGCACTCGTTCTTTTCGATACTGGTGCATCGCATTCATACATATCAAGGGGATTTGTGGATAAATATAACCTGTCAACCCAAGCCCTTAGGTCACGCATGTTAGTAAGCTCACCAGGAGCGGAGTTTATGGCTAGACAATGGTGTGATCGGTTACCATTAAGGATTGGTAACTATGTTTTTCCCTCAGACCTAATAGTATTGGAATCTCAAGGATTGGATGTAATCCTTGGTATGGATTGGTTGTCGATGTATGGAGGAAACATCGATTGTGCTAGTAAGTCAATTTTGCTTACAACGCCAGAAGGAAGAAGGATCAAGTATGTATCCCGGCATGTGCCAAATAGGACACAAGTAAATTGCCTGACAGGAGTCGTGCAGGAGGAAGTACCAGTGGTAAAGGATTTTCCTGATGTATTTCCTGAAGAGTTGCCAGGCATGCCACCGGATAGAGACATTGAGTTTTTGATTGAGTTGTTGCCAGGTACAGGTCCAATATCAAAGAGACCATACAGGATGCCTGCAAAGGATTTGGTAGAAATTAAGAATCAGATTAAGGAGTTACTGGAGAAAGGTTACATACGCCCAAGTTCTTCACCTTGGGGATCACCCGTACTTCTAGTGGAGAAGAAGGATGGATCATTAAGGATGGTTGTTGATTATCGAGGATTGAATGAAGTAACCATCAAGAACAAGTACCCACTGCCAATGATAAATGATCTGTTTGATCGTTTGCAAGGAGCTAAAGTGTTTTGCAAGATAGATTTACGATCAGGGTACCACCAGTTGAAGATTCGAGAGCAGGACATACCTAAGACAGCATTCACCACAAGATATGGACTGTATGAGTATACCGTTATGTCATTTGGATTGACTAACGCACCTGCCTATTTTATGAACATGATGAACAAAGTGTTTATGGAGTTTTTGGATAAGTTTGTCGTAGTGTTCATTGATGATATCCTAGTTTATTCAAAGAATGAAGAAGAACATAAGGAACATTTGCGTTTGGTATTGGAGAAGCTAAGGGAACATCAGTTATATGCCAAATTTAGCAAATGTGAGTTTTGGTTGAAGGAAGTAGGATTCCTCGAACACGTAATATCCGGAGAAGGGATAGCAG
Organism: Triticum monococcum; assembly: GCA_034509565.1. Taxonomy (NCBI): domain Eukaryota; kingdom Viridiplantae; phylum Streptophyta; class Magnoliopsida; order Poales; family Poaceae; genus Triticum; species Triticum monococcum. The sequence goes on along the minus strand of CM067846.1, from coordinate 165,633,854 downwards.
TTGACCCCGCCAAGGTTGAGACTGTAACCAAATGGGAAGCACCAACAACAGTTGGAGAGATCCGGAGTTTTCTTGGACTCGCAGGATACTATCGGAGATTCATTGAGAATTTCTCAAAGATTGCGAAGCCTATGACGGAGTTGTTGAAGAAGGATACCAAGTTCAATTGGACTAAGGAGTGTGAGGCTAGTTTCCAGGAGTTGAAGAAACAATTGGTTACCCCACCAGAGTTGATTTTGCCAGATCAGACCAAGGATTATGAGGTATATTGCGACGCTTCACGTCGAGGACTTGGAGCTGTGCTTATGCAGGAAGGGAGAGTTATTTCGTATGCTTCACGACAACTGAAGCCTCATGAGTTGAACTATGCCATGCATGATTTGGAGTTAGCAGCCGTAGTGCATGCATTGAAGACATGGAGACATTTCCTCATCGGAAATCATTGTGAGGTGTACACGGATCACAAGAGTTTGAAGTACATTTTCACGCAGAAGGAGTTGAATCTCAGACAAAGGAGATGGTTGGAGCTCATCAAGGATTACGATATGAGATTGCATTACCATCCCGGTAAAGCTAATGTAGTAGCTGACGCATTGAGCCATAAGAGCCATGTCAATATGTTAACAACGGAGGAAATACCCCAGGAGTTAGCAGAAAACCTTCGTGAACTAAGTTTAGAGATAGTTCCGAAAGGCTATGTGGCAGCATTGGAGATTCAGTCAACTTTGATGGATAGAATCAAAGAAGCTCCGAAATCTGACAAGGAAATTGCTTCTATAAAGGAGAAACTAAGCAAAGGAAAAGCAAAGGGATTTCGGGAGGATGAGCACGATACCCTATGGTTTGAGGACCGTGTTTATGTGCCAAATGACCCGGAGATCAGGAAGTTGATTTTGCAAGAGGCACATGATTCACCGTACTCGATTCACCCAGGAAATACCAAGATGTATTTGGATTTGAAGGAGACATTCTGGTGGACTGGAATGAAGAAGGATATTGCAGCATATGTAGCAGTTTGTGACGTATGTCATAGAGTAAAGGCAGAGCATCAGAAGCCAGCCGGATTGTTGCAACCATTGCCGATACCCGAATGGAAGTGGGGTAAGATAGGCATGGATTTTATCACAGGACTTCCCAGGACGAAAGCAGGATATGACTCGATATGGGTAGTAGTTGATCGTTTGACGAAGGTAGCACATTTCATTCCAGTTAAGACCACTTACACCAGTGCTAAGTTGGCAAAGATATACATGACTAGGATCATTTGTTTGCATGGAGTTCCGAGGAGTATTGTATCAGACAGGGGAACCCAATTTACCTCAAAGTTTTGGAATCAGTTGCATGAAACTTTGGGAACCAGGCTAGAGTTCAGCACCGCTTTTCATCCGCAGACAGATGGACAGACCGAGAGAGTCAATCAGATTTTGGAAGATATGCTGAGAGCTTGTGCACTAGATTATGGATCTAGTTGGGACGATAATTTGCCGTATGCGGAGTTTTCTTATAACAACAGTTACCAAACCAGTCTGAAGATGGCACCTTTCGAAGCTTTGTACGGAAGGAGGTGCAGGACACCGTTGTCATGGGACGAAGTTGGAGATCGTCAGTTCTTTGGACCAGATTTGATTAAGGAGTCTGAACAGAAGGTGAAGTTGATTCGCGATAGGCTCAAGGTAGCCCAGTCCAGGCAGAAGAGCTACGCAGATTCTAAACGCAAGGAGACAGTTTACGAAACCGGAGACAGGGTGTATCTCCGAGTATCCCCACTACGAGGAGTTAAGCGCTTTGGAGTTAAGGGAAAGTTAGCACCGCGTTTCGTTGGACCATATAAGATCTTGCAACGTATGGGAGAAGTCGCTTATAAGTTGGAATTACCAAAGGGACTGTCAGGAGTTCATGATGTATTCCATATTTCTCAGCTGAAGAAATGTCATGCCGAGATGGCGGAGGTACCGTTAAGGGATACAGTGCCGCTTGAAGTGATTCAGTTGAAGGACAACTTAACGTATGAAGAGAAACCAGTCAAGATTCTCGAGTTTGCCAGCAGAGTTACTCGCAGCAAGGTTATCAAGTTTTGTAAAGTTCAGTGGAACCACCACTCAGAGGATGAAGCCACCTGGGAGAGAGAAGAAGATTTGCTCAAGGACCACCCTCACCTATTTTCTAGCCAACCCGAATCTCGAGGGCGAGATTCAACTTAAGGGGGGTAGGTTTGTAACATCCCAAATTTTCAATTTGGAATGTTATACATAGATCATCATGCATATCATATTTTCTTGCATTTTGTCGATCCTAGAAATTTCACGCAACTCCAGGACCCTCGGAGAGAGTTGGAGATTTCGTTATTTTCATATTTGAGTTTTCTCAAATTTTGAAAAGAGGATCATTGGTTTTTGTCGGAGTTTATTTGCCTTTTGTTTGGATAGGGAAAAATGCGCGTTTTCAAAAAGTGCATTTTAGGCTCGGAGAAAAGTTTATTTCGTTCGACTCATTTTTAGGAGTCGGGGAAAATTTACATTATTAGTTTTGGAGTCCGGTAAAATTGTTTTTCTGTGTTTTTCCGCGCGCAGAACCGTTTTAAAAAAAATCCCGAGCGCCCTGGGCCAAAGGCCCAGCCGGCCGGGCCAGGCGCCAGCGCCAGCGCCGCGCCGCGCGCGCCCCAGGCCAGGGAGCCGCCGCCGCCGCCCTTTTGGAGTCCTAGTAGGACTTTAGTCCTACTCTGTTTTTTTCTAGATCTTTCCTATTCCTACTCTAATTCTTGTCCCCTACCCCAAGCAAACCCCTCCCCCTCACCTATATAAATACCCAAGCCCCCCCTCTAAATCCCACACCAAACCCCAAGCCCCCAAGCCTCCACCGCGCCCCACACCCTGCACCACGCCGCCCCTTGTGCCCCGCCGCCGCCGCATCTTGCTGCCGCCGCACCACCGCCGCCGCCGCCCCTTACCGCCGTCGCCGGAGCCCTCGCCGGAGGTACCGTGCCGCGTTTTTTTTCTTTTCCTCGATTCGATTTTCTTCTAAATCGTTCCGAGTCTTTTCCGATTCATTTTCTCTCCGGTTCCTCGCTAAACCGTTCCGGTTTTCTAGATCGGTTTTTTGTTCGGTTTCTTTTCTCGAAACCCTAGATCGGATTCGTTTTCTTTTCCGATTTAGTTTCCTAGAGACCGTTCGCCGGACCGTTTGTCTTAACGAACATGATCACCGTATTATCCTAGGTTAACGAACGTCCGTTCGTTTAACCATTCTTCTTGTTTTCTTTTCGTCGGATTTATTTCGCGATCGCGATCTTAGATCCGATCTTCTTTCTAGTCTATCATCTCGCTCGTTTATCGGAATCAGGTGATTCAAGCGCCTGGAGTTTCGTTTCGAAACCGCCGATCCGACTAATCAACTTTCACTAAGTTTTATCTATGGTAAAATTTGACCTAGTTTCAACTTGCTAGAACCGAGTTGTTTTCCGCCGTTTGTTTTCGGTTTCTTTGTTCGGTTCTTTCTTTCTCACTTTGCAACTGGAGTTCTTAAGTTGAACTTTCTGGTTCGATCTCTTGTTCGAGTTTTACCTGTGCATTAGATGAGTACTTATTGTATGCTTGTTGTTTGTCTGCGATAGATTACCCGGATTGCGCCGCCTGTTACTTCGAATCTCTAGGACTCGCGGATCATCAGCAAGGCAAGTAACACTTTGATCATACCTTTTCTACAACCCAGTTTTATTGCATTAGATCCATCCTCACACATTGCATGATTAGGATCTAATTAAATTGTGGGATGGGAAGTAGATGAGGTAGTACCTATTACCTGTTTATTATGAAACCTTTGGGAGTTACTTCTACGTTTGCTTATTATGCCATGCTATGCTAGTAGACGTGGATTGGGTGAGTGATATCCATGACAGATGTGAGATTGATAATTTTAATGGTTTATCTAAGGTGGCAACTTAAACACACATCTGGGTGGATTGAGGCACCTGATGTCTATCAGGACTTGCCTGTTTTATTTTGGACCGCCACCCAGGCTCAAAGGGATCATAAGATCTTTCACGCTAAATACTTACGTGTGCAGCCACAAGCCATTATGGGCTCTGGCATAGTTGACTAAGTTGTGCGAACTCTTATAGGGGTAGACTAGCAGATGTAGGGGATATAGGTGGTACGGTCTACTCCATCATAAGGTGCTAGCGCTTCTGAAAGACTATGTCTTGATCATCCGTTTCTCAAACACCATGTAGTGCGAGAAATCCAACAGAGGCGATTGAGTCTTGTGGGGAAAAGTGCGCAAACCTCTGCAGAGTGTAACAAACTAATCATGATTAGCCGTGTCCCCGGTTATGGACAATCTTGAGTTTCTAGTACTTGAATATCATGTGAATCTCATCATGTTACTTCTAATTAATATTGTTGGGTTTAATTGTTCACTTTTAATTGGGATTGAGAATGCTGTCAACCATTCTCAATGTTTAACAACCACCATGATAGTTAAATAAATTTATTCCTTTGCAGTAGGGAAAAATGGCTTTACACAAAACAGTAACCATAGAGCTTTCCACCAGCCAAATATGCATATAGTATAGCTGTTTCATTCCATTACTCTCTATGTGTTACCTTGCCAGCATATTCCATGTGCTGAGCCGTTTCGGGCTGCAACATTAATGTTGCAGACTTTTCAGACGACGATTAAGGTGCTTTTAGGTCGTGGTTCTATACTCAGTGATGCCGTTGGAGTTGATGGACCCATTTACCTTCCAAGTCTTCCGCTGTTATCGATTTTAGATGGCCTTAAGCCATATTATTGTAATAAGTTCTATTCGGAGACATCATTGTAATAAGTGTGTGATTGCCACTCTGCTATAAATCCTTCGATGTACTGTGTGGTGTCAGCATTACTGATCCAGGGATGACACTGGAGCATAGTAGACTTGATCCATTCGGGTCGGGTCGCTACAGCCGAGGACCGCGTGGCCTTCACGGAGATGGAGGCGAAGGCTCGCTCCTCGCTGAGGACGCTTTGCGACAGCAGCCTGGAGAGCCCGCTGGCTGGCACCGAGGACGGCCCCGCCAAGCTGCTTCCCTTCCTGGTTTGTGCTCTTGAAGATGTGGCCCTTGGCCTCAGCCCCATGGCCGAGGCCGAGGCGTGTGTCCTGTCTTCTGCAGCGCTGACGCGGGTCCTCACCCACGTCTACCTTCGCGATCCCGGCGTCGACCTCGACAGCCTGCTGGAGCCAGTAAGCGGCGAGCGTGTCGCTGCCGAGGCCGTGAAGGGTCGTGCGAAGGCTCTGCTGGGGAAGTTCCGGGCCTTTAGCACCAAGCCGAAGCAAGGCGCTGCCGACCCCACTGCTCCATGAGGCGAACCCACTCCGCGCTGCTCCACCACCGACAAGCAACTCCGTTGTGGCTCCTGTCCTGCCTTTAATTCCTGCACATGTATCATGCCTCGGGGAGGCGTTTAAACTTGCGTTTGGCATTGAGATAACAGTGTGGACTGTAATATTTGCTTTTGAATTCCTTGAAATTTGTGCTTTTCCTTCCTACTTGCTTATGTTCTACGCCGACAGAGCCCGGCCCTGCGCATACCTCACCCAGCGTTAGTCCCGACCGGAAACCAGGACGGGACCAAGGAGTGAGGGGCTATGTGACAAGTTAGGCTCCTGAGTCGTGATGCTCAGGAGTCCCCCTTGGCGCACGAACAGCGAATAGGGAGGTGTGATGTGGGTGGATCTACCGTTCTACGTCTGTAGAGCCCGGCCCCGCGCATACCTCAACCAGCGTTAGTCCCGACCGGAAACCAGGACGGAACCAAGGAGTGAGGGGCTACGTGACCAGTTAGGCTCCTAAGTCGCGATGCTCAGGAGTCCCCCTTGATGCTCAAATGGCCTTTGTACCTTGGCTCCGCTCGGGGAGAGACGCGCGACAAACCAGGCCCGGGGGGACCTGGCTGGGCAGCGTGCGTCTGGGTGTGACCCAGGCGCAGCCCCCGTGCCCAGCCCCCCCGCGCGGCACTCCCGAGGGGAGGCGTTACGATGAGGCTAGACACTGAGCTCTGGGCTCCCTGAGGTTGATGCGGCCCAGGGGCCACCCTCAGTTGTTTATCACCAGCGCGGAGCATAGCGCTTCTGTATGTGTACGGGCATAGCCGCTCCTCGGCAGTGTCGTCAGCCAGCGCGGAGCATGGTGCTTCCACTGGTACGTGGGAGGGGGCCCCCTCTGGGAGGAGCCCCCGGGGCGTGTACAGCCCCGCCCTGACACGTGGCTGGCACGGTAGGGCCTAGCGAGGTGTATCTGGGCACCCGTGAGCCAGCGCGGGACTCACGGGGCCCTACCTCTAGGCGGGTTGCGCCTAGCACTGGGCCTTATCTTGTGATGTGTCCCTGCAAATTTGGTTAGATGTCGGCACTCTATGTCCTCGGGTCCCGGCCCTCGAGCTGGTCTCAGCCATCGCTGGTATGCCAGGTCGCGATGCCATGGACAAGGCCAGAGGGTGAGGGCTGGAGAGCCAGTAAGAGCCCTGAGTCGTGATGCTCAGGTACCCCCCCTTTAACGGGCAAGTGGTCGGCATGGAGAAGAAGAGGGGCCGTGGACCGGCATCAAATAATCAAGCATGGTGGGTCTAACGCATAATCGGAAATAAACGCAAATGGGATACATGCCGCTAGGCCTGGCCCGAGCGGCTTGGGGATCATGCAGCCCGAGGGGCGCCCCAACAAGGTAAGCTAACAACATGGAATAAAAAGGGGTACACGCCGCAGGGACGGACCCACGCGGCCTGGGAATAATGCAGCCCTGGGGGGGCGCTCCCAACTGGAAATAAAACTTGAAAGATGTCACCTGATGATGTTGAGGACAAAGTAGCGTTGGTGTAGCAGGCTCGGTGGGCTACGGGAGCCGATCCTCACGAGCCCCCAGGCCCAGGGGCCTCGGGAGGCTCCGGAGGCACTGGCGGCTCCTCGCGGGCCATCTCCATCCCTGCCAGGGCTGCGGAACGCCTGGCCTCTCATGCCTCCATGATGCCCCTCATGAGGCGCTGGTACGTGTCAGCCGCGCTCGGCAAGCTGTAAGGCATGCGAACATGGCTGTGGGGTGGGCCTCCGCGGCGACCCACTCGCGAGGGCCAGAGGCGCTCCAGAGAGGCGACTCGGTTGAGCCCTGGTACGTCGATGCAGACGCGCAGCCCACCATCCCCGCCTGGATGGGGAGCCACTGCTGGTAGGCGGCGGCCGCCTTTCATGACTCTCGACTCCTGTAGCTCCTGAATGGCCTTGCTGACGAACTCCTGAGGGTCTGGATCTCCTTGCCTTGCTCCTTCTTGAGGGAAACGTGCTTCGAAACACGCCTCCATGTGGTGCCCAAGCGCCTCCCTCGTGACCCTAGCTAGGTCGGTGGCCCTCCAAGGGAGAGCCCCCGAGCCCTGCCTGAGGAGGGCACCGGGCGCGCTTTCCTATGTGATGGAAGGAGGTTCCCCTGGGCAGGCGCGGGCCCAGAGGGGCCTGCCTCCTGAGTGGTCGGGCCGGACGATGTCTTCTTCTTCTTAGGGGCGGTCTCGGGAGGCCTCCTGCTTCCACGATCCGGGTCTTCCAGTGACGCAGCCTGAAAGGCTCGTTCCAGGGAACACACCGCGTCCTTCTCTTCACAGGGCACCGTGATGACTCCGCCGCTTCCTGGCATCTTGAGGACGTTGTAGCCGTGGTGAGTTACAGCCATGAACTTGGCCAGCGCTAGGTACCCAAGGATGGCGTTGTACGGCAGGCGAATGTGAGCGACGTCGAAGTCGATGAGCTCGGTGCGGTAGTTGTCGCGTGCCCCGAAGGTGACAGGGAGGCGGACCTGCCCAATCGGGACCGTGGAGCTGTCGGTGATACCGGAGAAAGGCTTGGTTGGCTGAAGCTGGCTGTAGGGCACTTGGAGGTTGTTTAATGTCTCCACGGACAGGACGTTGAGCCCTGCCCTGCCATCGATGAGGGTCTTGGTGACCACCACGTTGCTGACGATTGGGGAACAAAGCATCGGGAGGACTCCGGCTGTAGCCGCACACTTGAGCTGATCTGTTGAGCTGAACGTGATGGTGCACGCCGACCACCTGAGGGGGCGCGTGGCTTCGAGCCTGGGGAGGACTACGTTCACTTCGCGGGCGAACTGCTTGAAGATGCGCTGAGAGGCTGGGGCTTGTGCCCGCCCAGGATGCAGGCGATCGCGCGCGGCTCCTGGAAGCCCCCAGCCCCTTCGTCCTGGTGGCGGTCCTCGTTTCTCCTTGGCTGCGGCAGCAGCGGTGGGAGGCCTGCGTTGCCTTGTGGGCGATCCTCGCGAGGCTGATCCCTCCAGTCTCCCTCGCGAGGCTGATCTCTCCAGCCTCCCTCGCGAGGCGGGTCTTGCCAGCGATCCTCGCGAAGTTGATCGCGCCACCCTTGGCGCGGGCCATGGTCTTCCCAGCGTCCTGCGTTCCTTCCTCCTCCTTGACCGTAGCCCCGATCACCGCGGTCAGGGCGACGGCCGATCCTTCCTTCTCGCACGGCTCGGAGCTCTTGACATTCGTTGGCGTTGTGGGTGTGGAGGTCATGGTACACACAGTACCAGCTGCCCTTGGAAGGTTCGGGCTGATCTCTACCCCGCTTGGTGTCTGGTTCTGCCGCGAGCACGGCAGCCCCCTTGCGCTTCACATCCTTGGCCTTGGGCTTCTTCTCTTCTGGGTCTACGGCAGGCAGCTCGAGGAGGGAGAGACGCCCTTCCTCGGCCCTAGCGCACTTGGTTGCCAGGTTGAACAGCTCCAAGGAAGTGCACAGGTCTTCATGCATCGCCAGCTCCTCCTTCATCTTGACATCGCGCACACCGTCGGAGAAGGCCGAGATGATGGCCTCCTCAGTCACCTTGGGAATCTTGAGGCGTGCGTTGTTGAAGTGCTGGATGTACTTCTGCAGGGTCTCCCCGGGCTGTTGCTTGATGCGGCGCATGTCGCTCATGGCGGGTGGCCGGTCACGAGTGCCTTGGAAGTTGGCGATGAAGCGGGTGCGCATCTCGTCCTAGGAGGAGATTGTGCCTGGAGCCAGGTTCAGGAGCCAGGTGCAGGCCTCGTCCTTGAGCGCCATGGGGAACCCGTTTGCCATGACCTTCTCGTCTCCATTGGCAGCTTCGATGCCCAGCTCATAGAGCTGGAGGAACTCCGCAGGGTCAGCCGTGCCGTCGTAGCGAGGAGGCAAGTCCGGCTTGAACTTGTCGGGCCACGCGACGCTGCATAGCTCGGTGGTGAAGGCGCGCCAACCTGCTGTGGCCACGGGAGGCCTTGGATGACGGGGAGCTTGGTCTTGCATGTCCCCACGCGCTGCAGCTGGGAGCAGCGTGGGGTCTTGACGCGCGGGAGCAGGAGCATGGTCGCGATGTGCTGGAGCAAGGAGCGCCCGGGCAGCTTCTTGCGGGCGAGGGACTTCTTGACAGATCTGCTCTTGCCGCGCTGGCGTCTGACGGAGCGGGTTCCGCCTAGGGGCCACACGCCTTGGAGCTGTGGCGCCTTCCTGAGGAGGAGGCGGCCGGGGCGCCGCCGGAGCTTCATCGCCCGCGCGGGGCGGGGTGCGGTGCAGCGGAACGGACGGCGCAGGAGAACCCCCTGCGGCGCGGTCGAGCCATTCTTCGTAGACGTCATCGACGGGATGGTAGCGCAGGAGTTCGTTTGCCGCGATGAGTGCAGCCTGAGCCTCCATGGGCGCGCAGAGCGCGCGGGACGAAGATCCAGCTGGGGTGAGCGAGGGAGTTGCGGTGCGGCCGTCTTGCCGCACGGACGGATGCTGGGACGATGCTTGCTACTCGTCCCCCGCCGGGCCGGTGGCGGCGTTGACGGCAGGTGACAGGGAACGGCGAGGACGCCCGCCGACAGGGGCCGTCTGGGCGACGTGGGAAGCGAGCGCGGCCCAGCGCTCGGCGTCGGCCCGATGAGCGTCAGACATGGGCATGATGGTCGGAGGAGAACGGGGTGGTGGAAGACGAATCCCGGCGCACCCCTACCTGGCGCGCCAAATGTCGGATTTTGGGTTCTGGCAGACCCTTGTGGTTCGAACACTGGGGTGCGCACGGAGATTTCGCCTCCTACCTACCTGCACCCCTCCGCCTTGCTAGGATCTAAACTATGGAAAGAACAACACAAGAGACACAGGGTTTATACTGGTTCGGGCCACCGTTGTGGTGTAATACCCTACTCCCGTGTGTGGTGTGGTGGATTGCCTCTTGGGCTGATGACGATGAACAATACAAGGAAGAACAGCCTCATGAGGGTCTGTTCTTGGCTGGGGCGATGAACTGCTGGGAGGAGTTCAGTCACCTTTCTCTCTCTCTCTTTCTGATCGAAACCCCTTTCTAAAGAGCCTCCTCCTTCCAACCCCCTTTGCTCTGTGGATGGCTGGTCCTATTTATAGAGGCCCTGGTCCTCTTCCCAAATATCGAGCGGGAAGGGAGCCAACAATGGCGGGCTAATTTGAAGGGGGACAGCTAGTATCAGCTATCCTGACAAAAGTAGTCTTCGCCTGCGCAAAGCTCCGATGATGACGCCGTCTCGGGCTCCACGATGACCTCCGTCTCGTAGTCCTCCTGGTCTTGGTCTTGTTGCACCGAAATGGCAACCTTTGCCTGATGCCTCGGTACTCCGTGGCTGCGCTTGCCCCCTTTGCACCAAAGAGGAAAGGAGGACACTGCGCGGGCTGGCACCCGTCTGGCGCCCTTGGTCGTCATGGCTTGCGTCACGGGCACCTCGTGAGGTATCCTGCCTTGGTCTCTCCGCCTCCTCGTGAGCCAGCCTGACGAGGCCGTGCCTGAGGAAGCTCTGCGTCGTCCGCCCCGTGAGGCTTGGCCCCTCGGGAGGGTCTTGGGCTTGTGTTGGTGAAGACGGGCCGCGCTGGGCCCCCTTTTGAGCCACGCCGCAGGCCGCAGGCAGGCAAGTCTGGGGACCCCCGTTCCCAGAACACTGACAAGCGTGGCCTCCTACTGGATTGATACCTTGGTTCTCAAAAACTGAGGGAAATACTTACGCTACTTTGCTGCATCATCCCTTCCTCTTCGGGGAAAACCAACGCAAGCTCAAGACGTAGCAAGAAGGATTTCTGGTGCCATTGCCGGGGAGTCTACGCAAAAGTCAATATACCAAGTACCCATCACAATCCCTATCTCTCGCATTACATTATTTGCCATTTGCCTCTCGTTTTCCTCTCCCCCCAATTCACCCTTGCCGTTTTATTCGTCCTCTCTCTCTATCCTCCCTCTCTGTTTGCCTCTTTTGTCCGCTTGCTTTTTGTTTGCTCGTGTGTTAGTTTGTTTGCTTGTCATTATGGCTAGTTTCTTATCCTCTCCGTTGTCTCTCGAGAGTGAAGTTCTAAATTTTAAACAAAGGGAGGGGAAAATCTAAAAGATGCTTGGTATAGAATTTGCAATGCTCAAAATAGATCAACCAGAAAACAATCTACCTTAGTTCTTCTTCGAAATTTTTATGTAGGTATTAATCCTTGGAATAGATATATCCTCGATACCATTACAGGAGGAAACTTCTTGGGTAGCCATACTTTTGATTCTTATAATGCTATGATAGATTTATTTGGCTCACCACCTCTTTTGGTTAAGGGAACCATGTTAACTTTGGAGCATGTTATGCAAAGACTTGAAATTATTCAAAATAAAGTTGCTACTATTGAATCAATTGAAAATCTAGATAAAAAGATCCACAATCAAATTACTCAATATGGATCTAAGGTAGGAATGACCTTGAAAAATATTAAGGAAAAGGAACCCATAGTTAATGAGAAGATGAACTTAGATTCTACTAGAATTGATAAACTTGAGGGTATCATCACAAATTTGGGAACCACTTTTTCTTCCGTAAAGAATACTTCTAGTCCTCCTACTAAAATTTCCAAGCTTATGTATGTCCCTAAAAATAAGGGTGAATCTTCTAGTAAGGAAACTGCTGATCTTAAATCTATAAGTATTCATCCCAATCTTTTTGCTATCATTAAGGAACCGTTTATTACAAATGAATTTTTCGATCTTGTGCCTAAAAGTTTGATAATTAATAAAAAGAAATAAATTCCTAAATATGGTAGATGCCTAATTTAAGAATTGCCTACCAAAGATGGCAATACCTAGATCTATTCTTGCTTGTTATGCCTAGCTAGGGGCGTTAAACGATAGCGCTTGTTGGGAGGCAACCCAATTTTATTTTTATTCCTTGTTATTTGCTCCTGTTTAGTAATAAATAAATTATTTAGCCTCTGTTTAGGTTGTGTTTTTTGTGTTTAATTAGTGTTTGTGCCAAGTAGAACCGCTGGGAAGACTTGGGGAAAGTCTTGTTGAACTTGCTGTAAAAAACAGAAACTTTAGCGCTCACGAGAACTGCTGTCATTTTTATTTGAAGAGTGATATTTAGTTAATTCTTTTTGATGAATCTATGGCTAGTAAAATAGTTTATAATCCATGGCTAGTAAAATAGTTTATAATCCATAGAGAAGTTTGATGAAAGTCTTGTTTGCTTATTTTGATGAATCTATGGCTAGTAAAATAGTTTATAATCCATAGAGAAGTTGGAATATAGTAGGTTTAACACCAAAATAAATAAATAATGAGTTCATTACAGTACCTTGAAGTGGTCTTTTGTTTTCTTTCGCTAACGGAGCTCACGAGTTTTCTATTTTGAGTTTTGTGCTGTGAAGTTTTGAAGTTTTGGGTGAATTGTTTTGATGGATCATGGAACAAGGAGTGGCAAGAGCCTAAGCTTGGGGATTCCCATGGCACCCCCAAGATAATCCAAGGACACCAAAAAGTTAAAGCTTGGGGATGCCCCGGAAGGCATCCCCTCTTTTCGTCCACTTCCATCGGTAATTTACTTGGAGCTATATTTTTATTCACCAACATGATATGTGTTTTGCTTGGAGCGCCTTGTATTATTTGTGTCTTTGTTTGCTAGTATAACACAATCATCCTTGCTGTACACACCTTTTGAGATAGCCGTACATGAATTAAAATTTGATAGAATACTCTATGTGCTTCACTTATATCTTTTAAGCTAGATAATTTTGCTCTTTGTCCTTCACTTATATCTTTTGAGCTAGATAATTTTGCTCTATGTGCTTCACTTATATCCTTCGAGCTAGACAATTTTGCTCTGTGTGCTTCACTTAGATCTTTTAGAGCACGGTGGTGGATTCATTTTAAAGAAACTATTGATCTCTCATGCTTCACTTAAATTAATTTGAGTGTCTCTTAATAGCATGGTAATTTTACTAATAATAATATGCTTGGTATTCAAGATTTGTGAAACTTTCTTTTGAGTGTGTTGAATACTAAGAAAAGATTGAAGCATGATAATTGTTTTGAGATATGGAGGTGATAATATTAAAGTCATGCTAGTTGAGTAGTTGTGAATTTAAAGAATACTTGTGTTGAAGTTTGTGATTCTCGTAGCATGCACGTATGGTGAACCATTATGTGATGAAGTCGGAGCATGCTTTATTTATTGATTGTCTTCCTTATGAGTGGTGGTCGGGGACGAGCGATGGTCTTTTCCTACCAATCTATCCCCCTAGGAGCATGCGCGTAGTACTTTGCTTTGATAACTTCTAAATTTTTGCAATAAGTATATGAGTTCTTTATGACTAATGTTGAGTCCATGGATTATACGCACTCCCACCCTTCCACCCTTGCTAGCCTCTCAAATACCGCGCACCTTTCGCCGGCATCATACACCTACCATATACCTTCCTCAAAACAACCACCATACCTACCTATTATGGCATTTCCATAGCCATTCCGAGATATATTGCCATGCAACTTTCCACCATCTAGTTCATCATGACACATCCATCATTGTCATATTGCATATCCCGGTACACCGCCGGAGGCATTCATATAGAGTCATTCCTTGTTTTAGTGTCGAGTTGTAATTGTTGAGTTGTAAGAAAAATAAAAGTGTGATGATCTTCATTATTAGAGCATTGTCCCAGTGAGGAAAGAATGATGGAGACTATGATTCCCCCACAAGTCGGGATGAGACTCCGGACGAAAAAAAAGAGGCCAAAGAAGCCCAAATAAAAAAAGAGAAAGGCCATAAAAAGGAGAAAGGCCATATAAAAAAAATTAAAAAAATGATGAGAGAAAAAGAGAGAAGGGACAATGTTACTATCCTTTTACCACACTTGTGCTTCAAAGTAGCACCATGATCTTCATAGCAGAGAGTCTCTCATGTTATCACTTTCATATACTTGTGGGAATCTTTCATTGTAGAACTTGGCTTGTATATTCCAATGATGGGCTCCCTCAAATTGCCCTAGGTCTTCATGAGCAAGCAAGTTGGATGCACACCCACTAGTTTCTTGTGTTGAGCTTTCATATACTTATAGCTCTAGTGCATCCGTTGCATGGCAATCCCTACTCACTCACATTGATATCTATTGATGGGCATCTCCATAGCCCGTTGATACGCCTAGTTGATGTGAGACTATCTTCTCCCTTTTTGTCTTCTCCACAACAACCATTCTATTCCACCCATAGTGCTATATCCATGGCTCACGCTCATGTATTGCGTGAAGATTGAAAAAGTTTTGAAAAAGTTAGAGTATGAAACAATTGCTTGGCTTGTCATCGGGGTTGTGCATGATTTAAATACTTTGTGTGGGGAAGATGGAGCATAGCCAGACTATATGATTTTGTAGGGATAACTTTCTTTAGCCATGTTACTTTGAGAAGACATAATTGCTTTGTTAGTATGCTTGAAGTATTATTATTTTCTATGTCAATATAAACCTTTGTCTTGAATCTTTCTAATCTGAATATTCATACCACAATTAATAAGATTTGCATTGAAATTATGCCAAGTAGCACTCCGCATCAAAAATTCTCTTTTTATCATTTACCTACTCCAGGATGAGCATGAATTAAGCTTGGGGATGCCTGATACGTCTCCAACGTATCTATAATTTTTGATTGCTCCATGCTATATTATCTACTATTTGGACTATATTGGCCTTTATTTTCCACTTTTATATTATTTTTGGGACTAACCTATTAACCGGAGGCCCAGCCCAGAATTGCTGTTTTTTTGCCTATTTCAGTGTTCCGAAGAAACGGAATATCAAACGGAGTCCAAACGGAATAAAATCATCGGGAACGTGATTTTCTCACCGAACATGATCCAGGAGACTTGGACCCTGCTCCAAGGAACAAAAGAGGCGGTCACGAGGGTGGTGGGCGCCCCCCTAGGGCGCGCCCCTGCCTCGTGGGCCCCTCGTTACTCCTCCGGCGTACTTCTTTCTCCTATATATACACACGTACACCCAAACAATCAGAACAGGAGCCAAAAACCTAATTCCGCCGCCGCAACTTTCTGTATCCACGAGATCCCATCTTGGGGCCTGTTTCGGAGCTCCGCTGGAAGAGGGCCATCATCACGGAGGGCTTCTACATCATCATAGCCCCTCCGATGAAGTGTGAGTAGTTTAACTCAGACCTTTGGGTCCATAGTTAGTAGCTAGATGGCTTCTTCTCTCTCTTTGAATCTCAATACAAAGTTCTCCCCCTCTCTCAAGGAGATCTATTCTATGTAATCTTCTTTTTGCAGTGTGTTTGTTGAGACTGATGAATTGTGGGTTTATGATCAAGTATATCTATGAATAATGTTTGAATCTTCTCTGAATTCTTTTATGCATGATTGGTTATCTTTGCAAGTCTCTTCGAATTATCCGTTTGGTTTGGCCAACTAGATTGGTAGTTCTTGCCATGGGAGAAGTGCTTAGCTTTGGGTTCGATCTTGCGGTGTCCTTACCCAGTGACAGAAGGGGCAGCAAGGCACGTATTGTATCATTGCCATCGAGGATAACAATATGGGGTTTATTTCATATTGCATGAATTTATCTCTCTACATCATGTCATCTTGCTTAAGGTGTTACTCTGTTTTTAACTTAATACTCTAGATGCATGCTGGATAGCGGTCGATGAGTGGAGTAATAATAGTAGATGCAAAATCGTTTCGATCTACTTGTCACGGACGTGATGCCAATATACATGATCATGCCTAGATATTCTCATAATTATGCACAGTTCTATCAATTGCTCAACAGTAATTTGTTCACCCACCGTAGAATACTTATGCTCTTGAGAGAAGCCACTAGTGAAACCTATGGCCCCCGGGTCTATTCTCATCATATCAATCTCCATCACTTTTATACTATTTTGCTATTTACTTTGCCTTTACTTTTTACCTTGCATCTTTATATCAAAAATACAAAAAATATTCTATCTCTCAGATCTCACTCTCGTAAGTGACCGTGAAGGGCTTGACAACCCTAATCGCATTGGTTGCGAGTAGCTATCGCTTTGTGCAGGTACGAGGGACTTGAGCGTGGCCTCCTACTGGATTGATACCTTGGTTCTCAAAACCGAGGGAAATACTTACGCTACTCTGCTGCATCATCCCTTCCTCTTCAGGGAAAACCAACGCAAGCTCAAGACATAGCAGTGCCCAACACACCCAATACAATGGTAAATTGTATAGGTGCACTAGTTCGGCGAAGAGATGGTGATACAAGTGCTATATGGATGATAGATATGAGTATTTGTAATCTGAAAATATAAAAATAGCAAGGTAACTAATGGTAAAAGTGAGCACAAACGGTATTGCAATGCGTTGAAACAAGGCCTAGGGTTCATACTTTCACTAGTGCAAGTCCTCTCAACAATAATAACATAATTGGATCATATAACTATCCCTCAACATGCAACAAATAGTCACTCCAAAGTCACTAATAGCGGAGAACAAACGAAGAGATTATGGTAGGGTACGAAACCACCTCAAAGTTATCCTTTCCGATCGATCTATTCAAGAGTCCGTAGTAAAATAACATGAAGCTATTCTTTCTGTTAGATCTATCATAGAGTTCGTACTAGAATAACACCTTAAGACACAACTCAATCAAAACCCTAATGTCACCTAGATACTCCAATGTCACCTCATGTATCCGTGGGTATGATTATACGATATGCATCACACAATCTCAGATTCATCTATTCAACCAACACAAAGAACTTCAAAGAGTGCCCCAAAGTTTCTACCGGAGAGTCAAGACGAAAACGTGTGCCAACCCCTATGCATAAGTTCACGAGGTCATGGAACTCGCAAGTTGATCACCAAAACATACATCAAGTGGATCACGTGATATCCCATTGTCACCACAGATAAGCACATGCAAGACATACATCAGGTGTTCTCAAATCCTTAAAGACTCACTCCGATAAGATAACTTCAAAGGTAAAACTCAATCCATTACAAGAGAGTAGAGGGGGAGAAACATCATGAGATCCAACTATAATAGCAAAGCTCGTGATACATCACGATCGTACCACCTCAAGAACACGAGAGAGAGAGAGAGAGAGATCAAACACATAGCTACTGGTACATACCCTCAGCCCCGAGGGTGGAATAGTCCCTCCTCGTTATGGGGAGCGCCAGGATGATGAAGATGGCCACCGTAGAGGGATTCCCCCCTCCGGCAGGGTGCCGGAACGAGTCTAGATTGGTTTTCGGTGGCTATGGAGGCTTCTGGCGGCGGAACTCCCGATCTATTCTGCTCCCCGATGTTTTTAGGGTATATGGACATATATAGGCAAAAGAAGTTGGTCAGGGGAGCCACGAGGGCCCCACGAGGGTGGGGGGCGCGCCCAGGGGGTAGGGCGCACCTCCCTGCCTCGTGCCTCCCTCGAAGCTTCCTTAACGTCTACTCCAAGTCTCCCGGATTGCTTCCGTTCCAAAAATAAGTTTCATGAAGTTTCAGGTCAATTGGACTCCGTTTGATTTTCCTTTTCTGTGATACTCTAAAACAAGGAAAAAACAGAAACTGGCACTAGGCTCTAGGTTAATAGGTTAGTCCCAAAAATCATATAAAATAGCGTATAAATGCATATAAAACATCCAAGGGTGATAATAGAATAGCATGGAACAATCAAAAATTATATATACGCTAGAGACGTATGAAGCATCCCCAAGCTTAATTCCTGCTCGTCCTCAAGTAGGTAAATGATAAAAACCGAATTTTTTTATGTGGAATGCTACCTAACATATTTATCCATGTAGTTCTCTTTATTGTGGCAAGAATATTCATATCCATAAGATTCAAGACAATAGTTTAATATTGACATAAAAATAATAATACTTCAAGCATACTAACAAAGTAATTATGTCTTCTCAAAATAACATGGCCAAAGAAAGCTATCCTTACAAAATCATATAGTCTGGCTATGCTTTATCTTCATCACACAAAATATTTAAATCATGCACAACCCCGATGACAAGACAAGCAATTGTTTCATACTTTTGATGTTCCAAAACCTTTTCAATCTTCACACAATATATGAGCGTGAGCCATGGATATAGCACTATAGGTGGAATAGAATGGTGGTTGTGGAGAAGACAAAAACGAGAAGATAGTCTCACATCAACTAGGCGTATCAGCAGGCTATGGAGATGCCCATCAATAGATATCAATATGAGTGAGTAGGGATTGCCATGCAATGGATGCACTAGAGCTATAAGTGTATGAATGCTCAAAAAGAAACTAGGTGGGTGTGCATCCAACTCGCTTGCTCACGAAGACCTAGGGCATTTTGAGGAAGCCCATCATTGGAATATACAAGCCAAGTTCTATAATGAAAGATTCCCACTGGTATATGAAAGTGACAACATAGGAGACTCCCTATCGTGAAGATCATGGTGCTACTTTGAAGCACAAGTGTGGTAAAAGGATAGTAACATTGCCTCTTCTCTCTTTTTCTCTCAATTTTTTTCATTTTTTGGGCCTTCTCTTTTTTTTTTGCCTTTTTTTTCTTTTTTTCGTCCCGAGTCTCATCCCGACTTGTGGGAGAATCATAGTCTCCATCATCCTTTCCTCACTGGGACAATGCTCTAATAATGATGATCATCACACTTTTATTTACTTACAACTCAAGAATTACAACTCGATACTTAGAAAAAAATATGACTCTATATGAATGCCTCCGGTGGTGTACCGGGATGTGCAATGACTCATGAGTGACATGTATGAAAGAATTATGAATGGTGGCTTTGCCACAAATACGATGTCAACTACATGATCATGCAAAGCAATATGACAATGATGAAGCGTGTCATAATAACGGAACGGTGGAAAGTTGCATGGCAATATATCTCGGAATGGCTATGGAAATGCCATAATAGGTAGGTATGGTGGCTGTTTTGAGGAAGGTATATGGTGGGTTTAAGGTACCGACGGAAGTTGCACGGCACTAGAGAGGCTAGCAATGGTGGAAGGGTGAGAGTGCGTATAATCCATGGACTCAACATTATTCATAAAGAACTAACATACTTATTGCAAAAATTTATTAGTTATTGAAACAAAGTACTATGCGCATGCTCCTAGGGGGATAGATTGGTAGGAAAAGACCATCGCTTGTCCCCGACCGCCACTCATAAGGAAGACAATCAATAAATAAATCATGCTCCGACTTCATCACATAACGGTTCACCATACGTGCATGCTACTGGAATCACAAACTTTAACACAAGTATCTCTCAAATTCACAACTAATCAACTAGAATGACTCTAATACCACCATCTTCATATCTCAAAACAATCATCAAGTATCAAACTTATCATAGTATTCAATGCACTTTATACGAAAGCTTTTATTATATCCATCTTGGATGCCCATCATATTAGGACTAAATTCATAACCAAAGCAAATTACCATGTTGTTTAGGACTCTCAAAATAATATAAGTGACGCATGAGAGTTCATCTATTTATATAAAATAAAACCACCACCGTGCTCTAAAAATATGTAAGTGAAGCACTAGAGCAACAACAAACTACTCCGAAAGATATAAGTGAAGATTAATGAGTAGTCGAATAATTATGCAACTATGTGAAGACTCTCTAACATTTAATAATTTCATATCTTGGTATTTTATTCAAACAGCAAGTAAAGCAAAATAAAATAAAATGATGCTCCAAGCAAAACACATATCATGTGGTGAATAAAAATATAGCTCCAAGTAAAGTTATCGATGAACGAAGACGAAAGAGGGGATGCCTTCTGGGGCATCCCCAAGCTTAGGCTCTTGGTTGTCCTTGAATATTACCTTGGGGTGCCTTGGGAATCCCCAAGCTTAGGCTCTTGCCACTCCTTATTCCATAGTCCATCGAATCTTTACCCAAAACTTGAAAACTTCACAACACAAAACATAACAGAAAACTCGTAAGCTCTGTTAGTATAAGAAAATAAATCACCACTTAGGTACTATTGTGAATTAATTCGAAATTCATATTGGTGTAATATCTACTGTATTCCAACTTCTCTATGGTTCATACCCTCCGATACTACTCATAGATTCATCAAAATAAGCAACCAACACATGGAAAACAGAATCTGTCAAAAACAGAACATGCTGTAGTAATCTGTAGGTTCCGGATACTTCTGTAACTCAAAAAATCCTGAGAAATTAGGAAGTCCTAGGAAATTTGTTTATTAATCTACTGCAAGTGGAATTGATATTTTATCGCTGTCTGGTAAAAAATGAAAATTATTCTCGTGAGTGCATACTTTCTGTTTTTTACAGCAAGATCAAATAACAATCACCCAAGAAGATCCTAAAGGCTTTACTTGACACAAATACTAATCTATTCTTCTCCCCATTGTTTTTAGGGTGCCGGAACGGCTCTAGATTGGTTTTCGGTGGCTACGGAGGCTTCTGGCGGTGGAACTCCCAATCTATTCTGCTCCTCGATCTTTTTAGGGTATATGGACATATATAGGCGAAAGAAGTCGGTCAGGGGAGCCACGAGGGGCCCACGAGGGTGGGGCGCGCCCAGGGGGTAGGGCGTGCCTCCCTCGAAGCTTCCCTGATGTCTACTCCAAGTCTCCTAGATTGCTTTCGTTCCAAAAATAATTTCCATGAAGTTTCAGGTCAATTGGACTCCGTTTGATTTTCCTTTTCTACCATACTCTAAAACAAGCAAAAAACAGAAACTGGCACTAGGCTCTAGGTTAATAGGTTAGTCCCAAAAATCATATAAAATAGCATATAAATGCATATAAAACATCCAAGGTTGATAATATAATAGCATGGAACAATAAAAAATTATAGATACGCTGGAGACGTATCAGCGTGCAAAACGCTTTTGAAGTCCCGGCTCTAAGCTGTAAAGCATGGCACATTGAACTATCGAGTAGTCATCATTCCGCATTTGCCAGGCGTTCACAACATCTAGATTAGCGGGAGCGAGTCTGTCACCTAGCAGTGCATCAAGGACATAATTCTTCTGTGTAGCAATGAGGATAATCCTCAAGTTACGGACCCAGTCTGTGTAGTTGCTACCATCATCTTTAAACTTAGCTTTCTCTAGGAACACATTAAAATTCAACGGAACAGTAGCACAAGCCATTTATCTACAACATAGATTTGCAAAGACTATCAGGACTAAGTTCATGATAAGTTAAGTTCAATTAATCAAATTACTAATGAACTCCCACTTAAATTAACATCCCTCAAGTTATCTAAGTGACACATGATCCAAATCAACTAACCCATGTCCAATCATCACGTGAGATGGGGTAGTCATCAATGGTGAACATCTCCATGTTGATCATATCTACTATATGACTCATGTTCGACCTTTCGGTCTCCAGTGTTCCGAGACCATGTCTATACATGCTAGGCTCGTCAAGTTTAACCCAAGTATTCTGCATGTGTAAAATTGTCTTACACCCGTTGTATGTGAACATAGAGTCTATCACACCCGATCATCACGAGGTCTTTGGAAATGACGAACTTTGGCAATGGTGAATACTCAGGAAAAACACTTTTATCTTAAAATTAAGTGAAGGGATCATCTTATAATGCTATCGTCGTTCTAAGGAAAATAAGATGCATAAAGGATAAACATCACATGCAATCAAAATATGTGACATGATACGGCTATCATCATCTTGTGCTTTTGATCTCCATCTCCAAAGCATCGGCATGATATCCATCGTCACCGGGACGACACCTTGATCTCCATCGTAGCGCCCGGGCCTTCTCTCCAACTATTGCTAACGCATAGCGATAAAGTAAAGCAATTACATGGCGCTTAGTGATTGACACACCAGTCATACAATAATTAAAGACAACCCTAAGGCTCCTGCTGGTTGTCGTACTCATCGACATTCAAGTTGTGAACTTATTACAAAACATGATCATCTCATACATTAACATATATCACATCATATCTTGACCATATCACATCACAGCATGCCCTGCAAAAACAAGTTAGACGTCCTCTACTTTGTTGTTGCAAGTTTTACATGGCTGCTATGGGTAACTAGCAAGAACCGTTCTTACCTACAAAAAACCACAACAGTGATTATCAAACTTGTTGTTTTAACCTTCCTTAAGGACCGGTCGTAGTCAAATTCGATTCAACTAAAGTGAGAGAAACAGACACCCGCCAGCCACCTTAGGCAAAACAAGTTGCATCTTAGTCGATGGAACCGGTCTCATGTACGTGGACATGTAATGTTGGTCCGGGGCGCTTCATCCCACAATACCACTGAATCAAAATAAGACGTTGGTGGTAAGCAGTATGAACATCACCGCCCACAACTCCTTTGTGTTCTACCCGTGCATATTATCTATGCATAGACCTGGCTCATGATGCCCGCATAGACCTGGCTCATGATGCCACTGTTGGGGAACGTTGCATGGAAAACAAAAAAATTCTATGCGCACGCAAGATCTATCCATGGAGATGCATAGCTATGAGAGGGGGGGAGCATCTTCATACCCTTGAAGATCACTAAGCGGATGCGTTTATCAACACAGTTGATGCAGTCGTACACCTTCATGATCCGTCATGATCAAGTATTGGATGTACGGCACCTCCGTGTTCAGCACACGTCCAGCTCGATGACGTCCTCGCCTTCTCGATCCAGCAAGAGGGGTGAAGTACTAGATGAGTTCCAGCAGCACGACGGCATGGTGATGGTGGTGGTGTGATGACCCACAAGTATAGGGGATCAGTTGTAGCTCTTTTTGATAATTAAGAGTGTCGAACCCAACGAGGAGCAAAAAGAAATGACAAGTGATTTTCAGCAAGGTAATGTCTGCAAGTGTTGAAACTTATAAGTAGCAGAGTAGTTTGATAGCAAGGTAATTTGTAACAAGGAAGTAAAGATAGTAGTAACAAAAGTGCAGCAAGGTAGCCCAATCCTTTTGATGCAAAGGACAGGCCAAAACGGTCTCTTATGATAAGCAAAGCGTTCTTGAGGGTACACGGGATTTTCATCTAGTCACTTTCATCATGTTGGCTTAATTTGTGTTCGCTACTTTGATAATTTGATATGTGAGTGGACTGGTGATTAGGTGTTGTTCTTACTTGAACAAACCTCCTACTTATGATTAACCCTCCCGCAAGCATCTGCAAGTACGAGAAAAGTATTAATAATAAATTCTAACCATAGCATTAAACTTTTGGATCCAATCGGTCCCTTACGAAATAGCGCATAAACTAGGGTTTAAGCTTCTGTCATTCTCGCAAGGCATCATCTAATGCTACTCCACAATGCATTCCCTTAGGCCAAAATATGGTCAAGTGTCATGTAGTCGACGTTCACGTGACACCACTAAGGGAATCACAACATACATACTATCAAAATATCGAACACATATCAAGTTCACATGATTACTTGCAACATGGTTTCTCCCGTGACCTCAAGAACAAAAGTAACTACTCACAAATGATAATCATGCTCAAGATCAGAGGGGTATTAAATAGCATATTGGATCTGAACATATAATCTTCCACGAAATAAACCATATAGTAATCAACTACAAGATGTAATCAACACTACTAGTCACCCACAAGCACCAATCTATAGTCCCGTAACAAGACTGAATGATAACCCACAAGTATAGGGGATCACAACAGTTTTTGAGGGTAGAGTATTCAACCCAAATTTATTGATTCGACATAAGGGAAGCCAAAGAATATTCGCAAGTATTAGCAGCTGAGTTGTCAATTCAACCACACCTGGAAACTTAATATCTGCAACAAAGTAATATGATAGTAGTGGTAACGGTAGCAAAAGTAATATTTTTGGTTTTATAGTGATTGTAACAGTAGCAATGGAAAAATAAATAAGCGAAGAACAATATATGAAAAGCTCGTAGGCATTGGATCGGTGATGGAGAATTATGTCGGGTGCGATCGATCATGTAACAGTTATAACATAGGGTGACACAGAACTAGCTCCAGTTCATCAATGTAATGTAGGCATGTATTCTGAATGTAGTCATACGTGCTTATGGAAAATAACTTGCATGACATCTTTTGTCCTACCCTCTGATACGTCTCCAACGTATCTATAATTTTTGATTGTTCCATGCTATTATATTATCTATTTTGGATGTTAATGGGATTATTTATACACTTTTATATTATTTTTGGGACTAGCCTATTAACCAGAGGCCCAGGCCAAATTGCTGTTTTTTTTGCCTATTTTAGTGTTTCACACAAAAGGAATATCAAACGGAGGCCAAACGGAATGAAACCTTCGGGAGCGTTATTTTTGGAACAAACATGATCCAAGGGACTTGGAGTGGACGTCAAGAAACAATCGAGGAGGCCACGAGGCTGGGGGGCGCGCCTACCCCCCTGGGCGCGCCCTCCACCCTCGTGGGCCCCTCGTTGCTCCACCGACCTACTTCTTCCTCCTATATATATTCATATACCCCGCAAACATCCAGGAGCACCACGAAACCCTATTTCCACCGCCGCAACCTTATGTACCCAAGAGATCCCATCTTGGGGCCTTTTTTAGAGCTCTACCGGAGGGGGCATTGATCACGGCGGGCCTTGCTACTTCTTGAGCACTGCGTTGGTTTTCCCTTGAAGAGGAAAGGGTGATGCAGCAAAGTAGCGTAAGTATTTCCCTAAGTTTTTGAGAACCAAGGTATCAATCCAGTAGGAGGCTACGCACGAGTCCCTCACACCTACACAAAAGAAATAAATCCTCGCAACCAACGCGATAAGGGGTTGTCAATCCCTACACGGTCACTTACGAGAGTGAGATCTGATAGATATGATAAGATAATATTTTTGGTATTTTTATGATAAAGATGCAAAGTAAAATAAAAGCAAACTAAAAAGCAACGGAAATAAGTAAGTGTTGGAAGATTAATATGATGAAGATAGACCCGGGGGCCATAGGTTTCACTAGTGGATTCTCTCAAGAGCATAAGTATTTTATGGTGGGTGAACAAATTACTGTTGAGAAATTGACAAAATTGAGCATAGTTATGAGAATATCTAGGTATGATCATGTATATAGGCATCATGTCCGAGACAAGTAGACCGACTCCTGCCTGCATCTACTACTATTACTCCACACATCGACTCCTATCCAGCATGCATCTAGAGTATTAAGTTCATAAGAACAGAGTAACGCCTTAAGCAAGATGACATGATGTAGAGGGATAAATTGATGCAATATGATAAAAAAACCATCTTGTTGTCCTCGATGGAAACAATACAATACGTGCCTTGCTGCCCCTACTATCACTTGGAAAGGACACCGCAAGATTGAACCCAAAGCTAAGCACTTCTCCCATTGCAAGAAAAATCAATCTAGTAGGCCAAACCAAACTGATAATTCGAAGCGACTTGCAAAGATAACCAATCATACATAAAAGAATTCAGAGAAGATTCAAATATTGTTGATAGATAAACTTGATCATAAACCCACAATTCATCGGTCTCAACAAACACACCACAAAAGAAGATTACATCGAATAGATCTCCACAAGAGAGGGGGAGATCATTGTATTGAGATCCAAAAAGAGAGAAGAAGCCATCTAGCTAATAACTATGGACCCGAAGGTCTGAGGTAAACTACTCACACTTCATCGGAGAGGCTAGGGTGTTGATGTAGAAGCCCTCCGTGATCGATGCCCCCTCCGGCGGAGCTCTGGAAAAGGCCCCAAGATGGGATCTTGTGGATACAGAAAGTTACGGCAGTAGAATTAGGGTTTTGGCTCCATATCTGATCGTTTGGGGGTACGTAGGTATATATAGGAGGAAGGAGTATGTCGGTGGAGCAACAGGGGGCCCACGAGGGTGGAGGGTGCGCCTTGGGGTAGGGGGGGGTAGGCGCGCCCCCTACCTCGTGGCCTCCCTGTTGGTTGCTTGACGTAGGGTCCAATCTCCTGGATTTTGTTCGTTCCAAAAATCACGTTCTCGAAGGTTTCATTCCGTTTGGACTCCATTTGATATTCTTTTTCTGCGAAACTCTGAAATAGGAAAAAAACAACAATTCTGGGTTGGGCCTCTGGTTAATAGGTTAGTCCCAATAATAATATAAAAGTGAATAATAAAGCCCAATAATGTCCGAAACAGAAGATAATATAGCATGGAGCAATCAAAAATTATAGATATGTTGGAGACGTAACAAGCATCCCCAAGCTTAATTCCTGCTTGTCCTCAATTAGGTAAATGATAAAAACAATTTTTTTGATGCGGAATGCTACTAGGCATAATTTCAATGTAAGTCTTCTTAATTGTGGTATGAATATTCAGATCCGAAAGATTCAAGACAAAAGTTTAATATTGACATAAAAATAATAATACTTCAAGCATACTAACTAAGCAATTATGTCTTCTCAAAATAACATGGCCAAAGAAAGTTATCCCTACAAAATCATATAGTCTGGCTATGCTCTATCTTCACCACACAAAGTATTTAAATCATGCACAACCCCGATGACAAGCCAAGCAATTGTTTCATACTTTTGACATTCTCAAACTTTTTCAATCTTCACGCAATACATGAGCGTGAGCCATGGACATAGCACTATATGTGGAATAGAATGGTGGTTGTGGAGAAGACAAAAAGGGAGAAGATAGTCTCACATCAACTAGGCGTATCAACGGGCTATGGAGATGCCCATCAATAGATATCAATGTGAGTGAGTAGGGATTGCCATGCAACGGATGCACTAGAGCTATAAGTATATGAAAGCTCAACAAAAGAAACTAAGTGGGTGTGCATCCAACTTGCTTGCTCACGAAGACCTTGGGCATTTTGAGGAAGCCCATCATTGGAATATGCAAGCCAAGTTCTATAATGAAAAATCCCCACTAGTATATGAAAGTGATAACATAGGAGACTCTCTATCATGAAGATCATGGTGCTACTTTGAAGCACAAGTGTGGTAAAAGTATAGTAGCATTGTCCCTTCTCTCTTTTTCTATCATTTTTTACTTGGGCCTTTTCTCTTTTTTTGGCCTCTTTTTTTAGTCTGGAGTCTCATCCCAACTTGTGGGGGAATCATAGTCTCCATCATCCCTCACTTGGGACAATGCTCTAATAATGATGATCATCACACTTTTATTTACTTACAACTCAATACTCAGAACAAAATATGAGTCTATGTGAATGCTTCCGGCGGTGTACCGGGATATGCAATGAATCAAGAGTGACATGTATGAAATAATTATGAACGGTGGTAATATGACAATGATGGAGCATGTCATAATAATTGGAACGGTGGTAAGTTGCATGGCAATATATCTCAGAATGGCTATGGAAATGCCATGATAGGTAGGTGTCGGTGTCAAAACCGGCGGATCTCGGGTAGGGGGTCCCGAACTGTGCGTCTAAGGCGAATGGTAACAGGAGGCAGGGGACATGATGTTTACCCAGGTTCGGGCCCTCTTGATGGAGGTAATACCCTACGTCCTGCTTGATTGTTCTTGATGATATGAGTATTACAAGAGTTGATCTACCACGAGATCCAAGAGGCTAAACCCTAGAAGCTAGCCTATGGTATGATTGTATCTTCTCGTACGGACTAAAACCCTCCGGTTTATATAGACACCGGAGGGTGCTTGGGTTACACAAGGTCGGTTACAAAAGAGGTGATATACATATCCGTATTGCCTAGCTTGCCTTCCACGCCAAGTAGAGTCCCATGTGGACACGGGATGAAGTCTTCAATCTTGTATCTTCATAGTCCAACAGTCCGGCCAAAGGATATAGTCCAGCTGTCCGGAGACCCCCTAATCCAGGACTCCCTCAGTAGCCCCTGAACCAGGCTTCAATGACGATGAGTCCGGCGCACAGTATTGTGTTCGGCATTGCAAGGCGGGTTCCTCCTCCGCATACACCATGGAAGAGTTTAGAATACACGGATAGTGTCCAGCCCTGCAAAATAAGTTCCACATACCATTGTAGAGAGAATAATATTTCCACAAATCTAATCTGCTGACACGTTTTGACAGCATGACATCACGCCATGGCCCGGTCATTATTCGGACCATTTTTCTCAACTAGCTCCGCACATAACGCGGGGCGGTTTTCTTGACACGTCTTGTCAAAGCAGAGATCGTGTCCCCCTTATCACGGGATTCTCATCAATACAGACGTGGGTAAGCCAACCGTGCCTATTGGTATGACTCCTAGATCGTAGGCAAGTCCCAAACGGCCACGAGGAGGACGCTTGATATTCACCCTCTTTATAAAGGGGACGAGGCTTTTTCTTTTTTCCCTCCCGTGCTCAATCGAATCCTCCCCCCCCCTCGAGTTCTAACACCCAAAGCCCAGGTCAGGTGCTTCGGACCTTCGACTATGTCCGGATCCAACCTTCAAGGTTGGTGGATGCCTTCCTCTGTCACAGAGGAGGACATCAAGAAGTTGAGAGAGGCCAGATATCTGACCGCTGAAATTTCGCATAGGCTGCCTGCCCGAGGGCAGGTCGTCCCTACTCCCGAACCCAACGAGAGCGTCGTGTTCATCTCCCACTTCCTCCGAGGACTAGGCCTCGCTCTGGATCCCTTTGTTAGGGGTCTTATGTTCTATTATGGGCTGGATTTTTCACGATCTGGCCCCGAATTCCCTTCTTCACATCTGGTCATTTATTGTCGTATGTGAGGCCTTCCTCCGCATTACCCCTCACTTCGGCCTGTGGCTCAAGACCTTCGATGTGAAGCCGAAGATGATCGAGGGGCGGCACGCAGCGTGCGGAGGTGCTTTAATAAGCAAAATCGCTGACGCTCCATGGCCAGAGGGTTCCTTCCCAGAGGTGTCCGAATTGTGGCAGCGGGAGTGGTTTTACATCACACCTCCCCGAAGTGCCAAGTGGGTAGCTGCCCCCACCTTTCGCTCGGGCCCCCCACCGCAACTGATGTCATGGATCAGCAGGGGGCTGAGCTGGGGTCCAGCAAAGGACGTGCCAATACCGCAAAGCCGTATCCAAGATCTCTTTGAGAGAGATTTCAGTATGGTTATGGTAATGCAAGTTATGCTAGTTCGTCAAGTCCAGCCTTGCAAATGCCGGCCCCTCCGCGTGTGGGAATTCAACCCGGAAGGACCGCGAGCTATTCAACCTTTCCTCGGCATGACGCTCGAAGAGATGTACAAATATTTCTTCGGACCCCAAATAGAGTGTCCGGACACCATCAAGGACGTGGGTCTGAGCTGCAACCTCCCCGCTGCCCAAGTAAGTAATCCCATGTCGAACCTACTGTCCTTTTATTTATCATGGCATCATTCTAAGGAGCCGCTCTTTGATCAGGACTGGATAACAAAGGCGATGATGATCAAGTGTTCGACCCCTCTTCCTGATGGCTTGGACAATCCGGTACTGGACAAGATGCTCGAGCCAGTGCCTTATCCAGTGCCCTCAAAGAAAGATGATGGGGGGAATAGAGAGGGCGAAAGCGGGCCTCACTCGCTACTTATTCCAGTCGGGGGAACGAGCGCCTCCGCAAAGGAGGACAACCAAAGGGATGAATCTGACATTCTCTCTCCCCGGGAAGGAAGAGGACTACCTCTGAAGATCCGGAAACTAAGGTTTCCAAACGGGAGAAGAAATCTTCATCAGAGGGTCCTGCCTTGGAGGGTATTCTTGCCGCACAATGTCCGTGCGGGGATCAGCCCTCTACCGAGCTGTAAGTAATTGAAAAGTACTTAATAGTGGAAACATCCTACCTTACTTCCGAAGACAATAACCGATGCTTATAAATTGTAGGGCGGATCTAGCCCTTCTCGGCAGAGTTCGTCTTCGGGGGATCTTCTTCCGGAGATGATGGAGAGCGAAACACCTCCCCCTGACACCCCGCCTCATGAAGCGGGCGACCTTGAAGTGTCGTCGCGAAGGGTATCTCCAGATCCACTAAGGCCAAAGGATAACCCCTTGGCTACCCGGAATCCCCAGTATCCGACTCCTAAGGAGAGCGACAGCAAGGGTCCGTACAGTGTGCGGTCGGACGCGCTGAAGGATCTTCTGGGGCAAGCGTCTGTCTCGGAAGCGCATCGTACACTAATGGGTACGGTAATTGAAAGGATTTCATCCGCTGAAAGCGGTTTGTGTGAAGCCTTTATGAGTCTGCTAAAAGGCTTCGAGGTACGTGAAATAGTGTATGTTTTTATAGTACCGCATACGTTAGGTGTGCCCTGTGAAGATAGTAGCCCCTGAGACTCTGGTTGTCATCGAGAACGGTGGCAACCCGAGGATCATATACCCAGGTAATAATTCGACTGCCTTTATGTGCAGGTGGCTGAGGCTACAGTGGCTAGCCGAACTGATGGATTTACCGAGCTAAAGCGGCAACTTGATGCGGCTGATGCCGATATCGTGCTTGTCAACCAGTGGCTTGACGAGGCACAGGGTGAGTGATTTCTCTGGTGATTGTCACATAATAAGAGTAGCATGATGCCAATATATTTAATATGTTGTGACTGCAGATGGAGCTGCCATCGTGGAGACCCTTCGGGCGGAGCTTGCCCGAGCCAAGGAGCAAGCAAGGAGTAGCAATGCGGCCGCTCTAAAGGCGGCCGAAGAGTTAAGGGCCAAACAGTCCGCGCATTGCGAAAGCAAGGAAAAAGTAGCCAAGATGGCTGTAGAGTTAAAAGATGCCGCTGACCGTTACCAGCTTCTTGAAGAAGAAAACCGGGCGAAGGCGACGAACCTGGAGAAGGCCCTGGTGGCTGTCAAGGAAGCCCGCTCCAAAATTAGAGCAACGAAGGAGGAGCTAAATCAAGCTACAAATATCGTGTCTGGGAAGCCCTTCTTGTTGCGGACTAAGTTCGGAGATCCGAAGTATGCTCCTCTGGACCGGCTATGGAGTTCTGCGGACGACTACGTGGATTTGGCTGCAAGTGCAGCTGATGCGGCCGAGTACTTCAAGGATCAGAATGGTCCCGAAGTGGAAAAGCTGTTCTGGTCACAGTTTCACGCTCCAGTCCGTCCACTTCTGTTGAATGAGCGAATGGCCGAGTGGGCCGAGCTCCATAGGTTGCCCGGACTTGCCATGAGGTCCGTTGTGGATCACCTGTGGCCGGGAGGGCCAAGGCCGAATAGCTACTTTAGTTTAGTGCAACAATTCCTTGGTGCTGTGCCATGCATCGATGCTGTAAAGAGATCAGCGTGCATAGAGGGTGCGTGGATGGCCTTTGCCCATGTCAAGACATACTGGGCGAAGATGGAGGCCACCACTGTTGCGACACAGGGTTCGGCCGTAGGCCGAGTGGCTGCCGAGCACTACTTTGAAGAAGTTCTTGAAGGCGCTCGTTCGATAGAGGCTCAGTGCTCGAAGAATATTATGTTCTAGTGACATGTATTCCCATTGTAAAAACAATGTTTTATTGAATTATCATGGCTGTATTTATACTTTTGCCTGAAAGTACTATGATGCCTCCTGTGCGGCCGTTTATGTATATATGTATATAACCTAGAAGTTTGCAGTCGTCGGCTTCCGCCCCCACGCATATAATGCGGGGGTGTTTGCAGAAAATGCATATCCACACTTGATCCAACATCTTGGTCCATTAAGGAGGTGATAGCACAGCGAACGAGGAAATCAGACTATATTGCTTTAACACTTTCACTTAGCCATAGGAGTTTGACGGTGGGGCTACTATATAGCCCCTGATACTTCTGCGCTCGTCCAAATATGGGGCGCGTACGTACATGACCGGGAAACGTCCCTTCGTTAATGCAGAGGAATCCCGAAGATTCTGATTAGTCATCGAGTGGTTGACCAGTCTCTCGCTATATCATGACAGTCAGTTTTCGGCTTTCTCTACTGAGGTGCTCATCCTGATGAACCAGGGCACAATCGCAGTAGTTCTCCCAGTGCTACCTTAGCCGATATAACGGAACGTAAGGTACCAAAACGTGGGAGCCGGGCAAACCCAACATGTGACCAAAGACATGATTCAGAGCTGATGCATATAGGGCCAAACTCGCGACGCCGAACACTCCCTAAGTTGTTCGGTCTTTATAACATATATTGGGCTAAAAATGCCCTTAGTAAGAAACCCCATGTGTCCAGGTACGTGCAAAATCCTGACATGGCCACATGCCAATAACTCCAGCATCCTTCTCGGTTGTGTGGAGTATCCGGAGGATGTGAGCAACAAGAGACAGTAAAAAAGGTTTACATAGGATCTTAATCTAAAAAGAAATCTTTGGGCGGGTCCCTGCTGCACGTCTGCGCCTGTGTCTCCATTGTGCCGTGTCCTGGACGGGTGTAGCACGATTGTCATCTGTAAAAGGGAAGAACTTAGGTGAAAGTTGCTACGCCAAAAAGAAGAATTGGTTATTATCAATGAACTATCAAAATTCAAGAGAAGCCAAGTTGAGCCGGGCTGGCCCTAATTACACGCGGGAATCCCCTGGTATCGTTTATGAGGGTTTGATCATCAAACCGATCTCATGTATATATGATGGAACGCCAGATTCGTTTAACCGTGCCCATGGTCTTGACGACCTGCCATTTTTTCTGGTTGGTGAGGCCGTCTAGTTTGCGGCTGTTAGAGCCGCCGCATCCTCTTCCGTATGTAAGAAACGTTCGGTATTTCCGCTAACTGAGATGATGCCACGTGGATTGGGCATCTTAAGATTGAGAAAAGCATAATGCGGTATTGTGTTAAAATGAGCAAAAACTGTTCTTCTGAGTAGTGCTTGATAACCACTTCGAAATGGGGCGATGTGAAAAGTTAACCTTTTGCTTCGGAAGTTATCGAGAGAACCGAATACCACCTCTAGTAGAAGAGAGCCCGTACAGCGGGCCTCTTGGCCTGGTATTACTCCCTTGACGGTAGTATTACTGTGGCTTATTTGTGTCTGGTCTATCCCCATTTTGCAGACTGTGTCCTGGTATATTAGATTTAGATCACGGTCCCCGTCCATGAGGACTCGTGTGAAATGGTACCCATTTATTATTGGGTCTAACACCAAGGCTGTCAGTCCTTCGTGCTGGATATTTTTCTCGTCATCCCTATGATCAAAAGTGATCGGGCAGGCCAACCAGGGGTTGAACCTAGGGGTGACGGGCTCTATGGCGCGTGTGCCTCGGAGTGCATGCTTGCTTCTCCTCTTTGTCACATGGATCACGTTTACCATTTTAACCTCTGGTGGGAACTTTTTCTGTCCTCCGGCACTTTGCTGGAGAGGTTCATCCTCGTCTTAGCTTGGTGTCTCTTCCCCTTTGTGTTCGGCATTTAGCTTACCGGCCTGCTTGAAGACCCAACATTCTCTGTGGGTATGATTTGCAGGTTTGTCTGGGGTGCCGTGAATCTGACAGAGTTTGTCAAGAATTTTGTTTAGGCCAGATTGTTCTTCTCTGCTGCCTTTGAAAGGCTTTTTCCGCTGACCTGGTCGGGAGCCCCTGAATCCGGCGTTTACCGCCGTGTTATCTGGGCTACCTTCTTTATTTCGACGCTTGTTTTTGTTGCGTCATGGTTTACCATTGCCATCCCTGACTTCAGATGTGCTTGGGTCGCTGGTGCTGCTACGGGCCAACCAGCTGTCCTCGCCCGCACAAAAGCGGGTCATGAGGCTTGTTAGGGCTGCCATTGTTCTCGGTTTTTCTTGGCCGAGGTGTCTAGCGAGCCATTCGTCTCAGACGCTGTGTTTAAAAGCTGCTAAAGCTTTGGCGTCCGGACAGTCGACGATTTGGTTCTTCTTGGTGAGGAACCTTTTCCAAAGCTTTCGGGCGGACTCTCCGGACTGTTGGATTATATGACTTAAATCGTCTACATCCGGAGGTCGGACATAAGTCCCTTGAAAATTGGCCTGAAAAGCGTCCTCGAGCTCCTCCCAATTTCCAATTGAGTTTTCGGGGAGGCTTATCAGCTAGTGCCAAGCTGGCCCTTTAAGCTTGAGGGGCAAGTATTTAATGGCATGGAGATCGTCTCCACGAGCCATATGAATATGGAGGATAAAGTCCTTTGTACAGACTCCAGGTTCTGTGGTCCCGTCGTACGCCTCTATGTTCACCGGTTTGCATCCCTCCGGGAATTCGTGATCCAGCACCTCATCAGTGAAACATAAGGGGTGTGCGGCACCCCTGTATTGGGATGTGCCATGGTGTTCGAACGGTTGTAGTACTCGGTGTTGGTTTTGTACCGTAGCGCGCTTCCTAGATCCATAGATGGATCTGGTCGCGCCGGATTTTTGATGCAAGTTCTCACGTAGATCGTGTGTTGACTTATGCGCGACTTTGTTAGCCGCTCTATCGCGTTCACAAGGTGGTGGATCCGGCCGGTTAGCCGTGTCATTCTTCGGCTGTATGGGCTCTAAGGCCTCATCGTCGAATTCTGGTAATAGCTTGCTCTTTGGATAGCTATTTTTATGGTAACTTCCACCATACTTTGTTACTTTGTTCCACCTGCTGTTGAGCGTATCTTGTGTGACCTTGAGCCTTTGCTTCTATTTCTTCAGGCTCCTCATTGTGGCAATAAGCCTTCTGTGGAGGTTCTCTTGCTCCAAGTGCGTTTTCGGGATGATGCGTGCATCTTCATCCAGACAGTTTTCTTCCCCAAACAGGGTTTGATGAGGCTTATCCTTGGCATCGTCGTGTTCGGACATCGGATCCGTACTATGTTTGCAGTTTGCATCTTGATTGTGATCTGCCACCAGGGTGGTGCAATCGTTGTTTCTTCTAGAGTCGACTGGACTGTTATTTCCTCTTGCGCTGTTATCACTGTTTTTGCTATGGCGGGTTTTCGAGTGGCGTTGCTGACGTCGGCGCTTGGGTTGCTTGGAGGGGGCATCCTCCTTTGTCTCTTTGCCATTGCCCTCTTTGGGTGTATCCACCATGTATATGTCATGTTATGAAGTGGCGGTCCAGCGCCCTGTGGGCAGTGGTTCCTGTTCGTCTCCTGCATCGTCGTCCATATCGTCGATGTCTTTGGAGTCAAAGTCGAGCATGTCGGTTAAGTCGTCGACAGTGGCTACTAAGTGGGTGGTGGGTGGGCAGCGAATTTCTTCGTCGTCCGCATCCCATTCTAGTCGGACATAGTTCGGCCAAGGTTCTCCTGACAGGGAGAGAGACCTTAATGCATTTAGTACATCTCTGAAAGGTGAGTGTTGAAAGATATCCGCGGAGGTGAACTCCATGATCGGCATCCTGTCGGATTCGACGGGCACGGATGTAGGCGGCTTGGAGTCCGTGGCCGGGGGTAAATCTAGTGGTTCGGCGACGCGGCTCTCGAAAGGGGTGAAGTCAGTATCTGGCTCTATCGCCACTGAGAGTGCGGCCTCCATGGCGGGGTCTATCCCTCCGCTCTCGGATGGCACGATTTGCTCCGGATTAATGGCCGGAGTAGTTGCGGATGCGATCTCCCGAACATTGTCCGATGGCAGAGTTATGTCATGCTCGTCGTGATTGTGCGGCGCGTCCGACATGGGCTCGAATCCGTCGAAGATCAAGTCTCTGCGGATGTCGGTCGTGTAGTTCAAGTTTCCAAATCTGACCTGATGCCCAGGGGCGTAGCTCTCGATCTGCTCCAGATGGCCAAGCGAATTGGCCCGTAGTGTGAAGCCGCCAAATACGAAGATCTGTCCAGGGAGGAAAACCTCGCCCTGGACCGCATCGCTAGCGATGATCGAAGGAGCCATCAAGCCTTATGGTGACGACACAGTGGAACTCTCAATGAAAGCACCAATGTCGGTGTCAAAACCGGCGGATCTCGGGTAGGGGGTCCCGAACTGTGCGTCTAAGGCAGATGGTAACAGGAGGCAGGGGACAAAATGTTTACCCAGGTTCCGGCCCTCTTGATGGAGGTAACACCCTACGTCCTGCTTGATTGTTCTTGATGACATGAGTATTACAAGAGTTGATCTACCACGAGATCCAAGAGGCTAAACCCTAGAAGCTAGCCTATGGTATGATTGTATCTTCTCGTACGGACTAAAACCCTCCGGTTTATATAGACACCGGAGGGTGCTTGGGTTACACAAGGTCGGTTACAAAAGAGGAGATATACATATCCGTATTGCCTAGCTTGCCTTCCACGCCAAGTAGAGTCCCATGCGGACACGGGACGAAGTCTTCAATCTTGTATCCTCATAGTCCAATAGTCCGGCCAAAGGATATAGTCCGGCTGTCCGGAGCCCCCTAATCTAGGACTCCCTCAGTAGGTATGGTGGCCGTTTTGAGGAAGGTATATGGTGGGTGTATGATACCGGCGAAAAGTGCGCGGTATTAGAGAGACTAGCAATGGTGGAAGGAAGAAAAGTGCGTATAATCCATGGACTCAACGTTAGTTATAAAGAACTCATATACTTATTGCAAAAATCTACAAGTTATCAAAGAAAAGTATTACACACATGCTCCTAGGGGGATAGATTGGTAGGAAAAGACCATCGCTTGTCCCCGACCGCCACTCATAAGGAAGACAATCAATAAATAAATTATGCTCCGACTTCAGCACATAACGGTTCACCATACGTGCATGCTACGGGAATCACAAACTTTAACACAAGTATCTCTCAAATTCACAACTACTCAACTAGCATGACTCTAATATCACCATATTTATATCTCAAAACAATCATCAAGCATCAAACTTCTCTTAGTATTCAACACACGCATAAGATGTTTTTACTAATCTTGTATACCTAGAATATTAGGATTATTTAAGAAAATGACCATGCTATTTAAGACTCTCAAAATAATATAAGTGAAGCATGAGAGATCAATAGTTTCTATAAAACAAATCCACCACCGTGCTCTAAAAGATATAAGTGAAGTACTAGAGCAAAACTATATAACTCAAGAGATATAAGTGAAGCACATAGAGTATTCTAATAATTTCCGAATCATGTGTCTCTCTCTCAAAAGGTGTGTACAACAAGGATGATTGTGGTAAACTAAAAAGCAAAGACTCAAATCATACAACACGCTCCAAGCAAAACACATATCATGTTTATAAATAAAAATATAGCTCCAAGTAAAGTTACCGATGGAAGTAGATGAAAGAGGGGATGCCTTCCGGGGCATCCCCAAGCTTTGGCTTTTAGGTGTCCTTAGATTATCTTGGGGGTGCCATGGGCATCCCAAAGCTTAGGATCTTGCCACTCCTTGTTCCATTATCCATCAAATCCTTACCCAAAACTTGAAAACTTCACAACACAAAACTTAAAGTAGAAAATCTCGTGAGCTCTGTTAGCGAAAGAAACCAAAACACCACTTCAAGGTAATGTAATGAACTCATTCTTTATTTATATTGGTGTTAAACCTACTCTATTACAACTTCTCTATGGTTTATAAACTATTTACTAGCCATAGATTCATCAAAATAAGCAAACAACACACGAAAAACAGAATCTGTCAAAAACAGAACAATCTGTAGTAATCTGTAGCTAGCGCAAGATCTGGAGCCCCGAAAATTCTAAAATAAATTTCTGGACGTGAGGAATTTATCTATTAATCATCTGAAAAACTAATTAGCTAAATAGCACTTTCCAAATAAAAATGGCAGCAGTTCTCGTGAGTGCTAAAGTTTCTGTTTTTACAGCAAAATTAACAAGACTTTCCCCAAGTCTTCCCAATGGTTCTACTTGGCACAAACACTAATTAAACACAAAAAACACAACCAAAACAGAGGCTAGATAAATTATTTATTACTAAACAGGAGCAAAAAGCAAGGACTAAAAATAAAATTGGGTTGCCTCCCAACAAGCGCTATCGTTTAACGCCCCTAGCTAGGCATAAAAAGCAAGGATATATCTAGGTATTGCCATCTTTGGTAGGCAATCTATAAGTGGCTCTCATAATAGATTCATAAGGTAATTTAATTTTCTTTCTAGGAAAGTGTTCCATGCCTTTCCTTAACGGAAATTGGAATCTAATATTTCCTTCCTTCATATCAATAATTGCACCAATCGCTCTAAGGAAAGGTCTACCAAGAATAATAGGACATGAAGGATTGCAATCTATGTCAAGAACAATAAAATCTACGGGCACATAGTTCCTATTTGCAACAATAAGAACATCATTAATTCTTCCCATAGGTTTCTTAATAGTGGAATCCGCAAGGTGCAAGTTTAAAGAGCAATCATCAAAATCACGGAAACCTAACAAATCACACAAAGTCTTTGGAATCGTGGAAACACTAGCACCCAAATCACACAAAGCATAGCATACATGATCTTTACTTTTAATTTTAATAGTTGGTTCCGACTCATCATAAAGTTTTCTAGGGATAGAAACTTCCAACTCAAGTTTTTCTTCATAAGATTGCATCAAAGCATCAATGATATGTTTGGTAAAAGCTTTATTTTGACTATAAGCATGGGGAGAATTTAGCACGGATTACAACAAGGAAATACAATCTATCAAAGAGCAGCTATCATAATTAAATTCCTTGAAATACAAAATAGTAGGTTCATTAACATCTAGAGTTTTGATCTCTTCAATCCCACTTTTATCAAATTTAGCATCAAGATCCAAAAACTCCAAAATTTTGGAACGCCTTCTAGGTAAAGGTGGATCATATTCAGCCCCATCATTATCAAGATTCATATTGCAAAACAAAGATTTAATAGGGGACACATCAATAACTGTTAGATCTTCATCTTTATTTTTATAGTTTTCTGGCTTAGCGGCCATCTTATTAACTAAGGTAGCCTGCTTATCCGAAATTTCAGCTATTAACTTCTCAAGACAAGCAATTTGGGATCTCAAACCATCAAATTCTTTAGACATATCATCGAGCTCTTTATTCATATAACTCACAAAGCTTTTTTGTTCCTTAAGCTCGTTTCTAAAGAAATTATTATGCTCAAATTGTAAGACCATAAAACTCCTAACATTGCTTTCGATTTCTCCTAACCTTTTAAGGTGAAAATCACCAAATTGGAGAAGAGCCATCGTGACAAGCAAGCAATCCAACACACAAGCAAATGAGGAATGGGGAAAAAAAGAGGCAAATAGAGAAAGAGAGGGAGGATAGAGAGAGAGAGGGGGCGAATAAAATGGCAAGGGTGAAGTGGGGGAGAGGAAAACGAGAGGCAAATGCCAAATAATGTAATGCGGGAGATAAGGGTTTGTGATGGGTACTTGGTATGTTGACTTTTGCGTAGACCTCCCCGGCAATGGCGCCAGAAATCCTTCTTGCTGCCTCTTGAGCATTGTGTTGGTTTTCCCTTTAAGAGGAAATGTGATGCAAAAAAGTAGCGTAAGTATTTCCCTCAGTTTTTGAGAACCAAGGTATCAATCCAGTAGGAGGCTACGCGTGAGTCCCTTGCACCTACAAAAAAAATCATTGCAACCAACGCGATAAGGGGTTGTCAATCCCTACACGGTCACTTACGAGAGTGAGATCTGATAGATATGATAAGATAATATTTTTGGTATTTTTATGATAAAGATGAAAAGTAAAATAAAAGCAAAGTAAAAAGCAACGGAAATAACTAAGTGTTGGAAGATTAATATGATGAAGATAGACCCGGGGCCATAGGTTTCACTAGTGCCTTCTCTCAAGAGCATAAGTATTTTACGATGGGTGAACAAATTACTATTGAGCAATTGACAGAATTGAGCATAGTTATGAGAATATCTAGGTATGATCATGTATATAGTCATCACATCCGAGACAAGTAGACCGACTCCTGCCTGCATCTACTACTATTACTCCACATATCAACTGCTATCCAACATGCATCTAGAGTATTAAGTTCATAAGAACAGAGTAACGCCTTAAGCAAGATGACATGATGTAGAGGATAAATTCATGCAATATGATAAAAAAAACCATCTTGTTATCCTCGATGTGTCACACCCTAGCTAGACCATGCATTAGAGTGTGCATCATGTTTACTTTCATCAGAAATTTGAAATGGGGAAAGCAGAACCCCAGCACCCCCCCCCTTGAAATCAACTAGGGTTTACTAAAAATAAATTCAATGAACCTGAAATGCCCTTCTAAAATGCTCACCCTTTTTGCCTTGGGTTAAAACCTTTGGGAAAATAGGTGCACATTTTTCTAGGTCAACAGAAGGTCACTGATTCAATTCATAAATATTTGAATTTGGGCATTTAAATGCTATTAAATAATTCAAATGCTCAAATAATGTTGGAACTATTTTTTGGGCCACTG
Source organism: Triticum monococcum (assembly GCA_034509565.1). Lineage (NCBI taxonomy): Eukaryota > Viridiplantae > Streptophyta > Magnoliopsida > Poales > Poaceae > Triticum > Triticum monococcum. The sequence continues at coordinate 165,593,446 of CM067846.1, read as the reverse complement.
AAATAATTCAGCAAGTGTCCATGAATATTTTCAGGATTTTATAAAATGATTTAGTATTTAAACTAAATCAAAACAAAATAACATAAATAGAAAACAGAAATAAATAAAAGAGGGGAAGGCCACTGGGCCACTTACCTGGTCCTACCTGGCCCATCTCCAGCTGGCGGCCCAGCCCACCCCCGCTGCCTCCTGTCGTCTCCCTCCTCGGACAGAAGGACGGGGGCGTGTGCCCGACGCTCGCCGGCACGAGCGCGCGCCACCTCCACCCTGCCTGGCCACCTCCTGCTTCCCGACCCCCCTAGACGAGCGCCACGCCTCCCCTGGAACCCCTCTCGCTCACTCTCTCGTCCCCATTCTCTCCTCTGGCTCCCTCTCACTTCCACCGAGCGGAGCTCGTCGCCGCCGTACGCCGTAGACGCAGCCCCCGTGCTCCCCTCACCCTCCTGCCGAGTCCAGAAGCACCCCCGAAGCCTCCTCGTCCTCCCAATCGAGCTAGAAGACGCCGGGAGGCCCTGTTTCGACGCCGTCGTGGTCATCTTCAACCTCGGGCACCCGAGCTCCTCGCCGTCAATTCGCGCCGTCAAGGTCGTCCCCGAGCCCGCTAGCCATCCCTATGGCACCGCTGTGAGCTCCCGATCCCTTCCCCCTTAACCACGCCGTCGATTTCGCCCCGTAGCTGTTGCCCCGCGAGCACCCGAAGCTCGCCGCCGCTGAGCCTCGACGCCGTCGTGGCTACGGCCGTGCAAGCACGCGTCCGAGTGCACCACCGCATTCAGCGCGTCCCCAGGAGCCTAACGCGCCCACCCGTTCGACCTGCCGTGCCCCCTAGTGCCAACCCCGACCTTGCCCGAACTCCGGCGGCCGCAAAAGAGCCCGCCGCCGTCAGCTCCGGCCACCCCCGCACCTCCCGTTGGTCTCCCTAGATGCGCACGAGCACGAGCTCCTCCCTGGTGCCCCCAGCACGCCAAACCATCGCCTGTAGCGAAATCCCGACGCGGACGCCGCCGCGATCTGAGGTCGCCGGCGGCTAAACGCCGGTAGCCGACGTGGCCGTCATTAGTGGTTAATTAACCCACTAACCACCCCTCTAGAGCCACTGCCATGTGGGCCCTAGTGCTTAATTAGTTAGTTAACTATTCTGTTAGATTAGCACCAGTCTCAGGAGGGCCCCACCTGTCAGTTTGACTTTGCCACGTCACAGTTGACTTGGTCCCACACGTCAGCCACAGAAACCAGCTAGGGTCACTGACCAGTGGACCCCACTGGTCGAGTTTGACCTGGACACTGCCTTTGACTTGCTGACGTCATGCTGACGCAAGGCTGACGCAGTAACTCTTTTCTGGATTTAATTTTATATAGAAAATTCCAGAAAATTGCCTAAACTTCAAAAATTCATAGAAATTCAACCATAACTCCAAATGAGACAAATTATATATGAAAAATTATCAGAAAAATTCAATCTGTCCATCTGTAATGGTTTCATGCATGACAAAACAAGTTTACCCTACTGTTTAAGCAGAATAAGGAAAAGCCTTATAAATGCAATAATTAATGAGCTAATATTTGAATCTTGGATTCAAATGAGTTCACCCCTTTTTGTTTTAGCTTGCATTAGGCCAAAACACATTCATATTACCATGTCATAGCATGCATCATATTGTTGCATATCGTCATGTGTTGATTGAGCTCGGTTGTGTTCTTCGTGGTAGGTTCTGCCTCCGAGGATATTCACGAGTATCCAACTGAAGGGCAGTATCCCATTACCACTCCATCAGGCAAGCAACCATTGATCATTCCGATACAACCCATGTTCTCGCTCCTGCTCTTGTTTACTGCATTAAGACAACACGATTCAAACTGCTGTGTGTGCTACGGTAGTTGAACCCTTATCCTCTGCATGACCTGTCATTGCCACAATAACTAGATGAAACCCACTAGCATGTGTAGGAGTTGAATGAGCCATGTTTTGTGATTCCTACCTTGCTATGCCTGCTATGCTTAGAGTTGTGTCAGGTCTGGTTCATCTGGGTGATGGGCTAGAGTGAAATGCTTGTGTCAGTAATATGTGGGATGTGTTGAACATGTTTTGGTAAAGGTATCGATGAGAGGCCATGTAGGAGTACATGGTGGGTTGTTACATTGAGGCCGTCCATAAGAACTGAGATCTGTATGTGTGATTTAAGATGCAGTTACTACCGTACATTGGGCCCGAGACAAATGGACCCTCTCGGCTTCTTAGCCACCCTAGTACTCTGTCCAGGAGTTGCAAATAGTTTCTGGTGTTTTTAGGATATGTCTTGGCAGCCGTGCATAGCGCTGGCCCTAGGGGTGGGCTATGTTGCGGTAGATACACCGTGGCACGGTGTACCGATGTCACCCATTTGGTGTCTCGGGAACCCTGTTCACATCGTTCGGGGCGGTATGTGGAAACCTCGGCCGGACTCCCTGCAGATGGAACCTGGATAGGCGATAACCTGGACTAGGGGCTTAGGTGTTTAGGTAGGCCATGGCCGACACCCTCGCTGGTCTTCCGCTTGAAGGTTGCCGAGTACATGTCGTGTAGACGGCGGTAAGCGATGAAAGCGTGTATGACGAAGTACACCCCTGCAGGGTATAAAACTATTCGAATAGCCGCATCTGCGGTAAAGGACTACTTGGTTGCCTATACAGTTCATAGACAAGTTAATGGATACTACTAAAAGACTCAAGATAAGTGTGAGTACCGAGGATGGCCCTCTCGCAGGATACGAGGGAGGATCCATGGTGGAGTATTGTGTTGGTGAGTAGTGGACTCGTGTGCGAAAACTATTTTACTAAAAGGTTCCGTAGGATAGCTTAGCCAAGAGTCAAAGCTGGCTTGCTGCATAAACCCCACCACCTTCTTGAGAATGAGCATGTATAGTAGGTTCTGATGTAAGACTTGCTGAGTACCTTTGTACTCATGTTTGCTTATTTATTGTTTTCAGACGACAACACTGCCCCCTCCGATGGGTTTTACGTAGACCTTGACGTCGACGAGTGACTAGCCACCCAGGTGGTGATCCAGGCCATGGAGGGCCCTATGTAGATAGACAGGCTTCGAGAAGCCTTCTTTCTTTCTAGAGTCTGTACTCAGACTAGTTGCTTCCGCATGTGCTTGTATGACTATATGACTTGAGTGTCGGGTCATGTGACCCCTATCTGTATGTATATGTTATGTATGGCTCCCTGGAGCCTTTAAATAAAGTACTGAGTTGTAGAGTTTTGTTGTGATGCCATGTTGTATGTACTCATATCGGGCATATTGTGTGTATGATTGAAATGCTTGGTATGAGTGGGATCCGACAATCTAGTTGTTTGTCCTTCGCAGCCTTTCTTATGGGGAAATGTAGTCTAGTGTTCCTTGAGCCATAGTAGTCCGCTACAGCCCGGTTCACCAGAGTCCTGCTAGCCCAACACTACTGTTCAGGACACTTGACTGGCCGGCATGTGTTTCACTTCGTCCCTATGTCTGTCCCTTTGGGGAAATGTCACGCGGTGATCTCCGGAGTCCTGTCTAGCCTGCTACAGCCCGGGATCCCCAGAGGCTTGTTAGCCCAGTGCTACAGCCCGGAATCACTCGTTGATGACCGACATGTTCGATGTGATTCATGTATGCCTGTCTCCATAGGTCTGTGCCGCTTTGGGTTCACGACTAGCCATGTCGGCCCGGGTTCTCGGTCATATGGATGCTAGCGACATTGTCATATACGCGAGCCAAAAGTCGGAAACGGTCCCGGGCCATGGTAAGGCGACACCCGTGGGATACCGTGCGTGAGGCCGCAAAGTGATATGAGGTGTTACCAGCTAGATCGATGTGGCTTAGAATCGGGGTCCTGACAGCGTTGGCATCAGAGCCGGACTGCCTGTAGGTTCGTTGAGCCAAACTGGTCGATGTCGAGTCTAGAAATGCTTTAGTTATATGTAAGGGAATTGATTGTGGGAGCGAACGTAAGGTTCTTTTACTCCTTTACCCTATGCCTCTGATCTGAGTCATTCTCTTCTCATTCAACGTGGGTTAAGGACTAGGCTCTCTTCTTCTATCAGGTTCACGTGTTACTAATCCGTAGTAGTTTATAGGATTATTACTACGAGTTCCAGTCCAGTTTCTACTAATTTAGTATGTTGCTATTGAACCAGAACCTTGATATGATGCTGTTGAGCGGTATTGTGAACTGTTGTGGATGTCTCAAATCTTTTTCTGAGCATTTACAGCCGTTATGCTGTCCAATTTTCCCTAGGAATTCTGATGTCTTTGTCTTGTGGTTGTGCTTTCAGATGGCCAACCGTTCTCAAAATCAAGTGGTTCGCCTGACCAGGTGCCTCGACGTGCCCGGTCATACCACTATGTTAGTCCGGGTCATGATCGAGACAAGATACCGTTGGTATCCCGAATATACTGTTGAAGAGCAGTTCCCCGACTTTAATCAAAGCCAGTATTTCTGCACCGTCAGGATATTTCCTTCCTATCCTGGATCTACCGAGCCCCTTCACTGTTCCTATGGACTCGGAGTTACCGTTGAGATGGCTGTGCAGGATGCTGCCTACTCCATGATGACCATCTTGCGAGTCCGGACTGGCCTGCTTCGGAACACTGACTTCCGTTACATGCCAGCTTCACTTCCGGGAGCGCAAGGGTATCTTCAGGCTATCTATGCTGACTCCACTCAGGAGGACTCATTAACTCGTACCACCCCTGAGATGCTCGAAGATAAGGACCGAGAGAATCGGGCCTTGAGGTTGGAGCTTTTTAATACTCGTGCTGATCATTGGGCCACATTGACTCGGTTTGCACCTGCGGTGCAAGCTGGATGTATGGATACCAGGGGTCTGTATCCTGTGAGATCAGCTCTGCCAAACATGGTGGATTGGCGTGATGTGGGAGGCATCACCCCACCCCGTGGTCCCCGCAGGCCACCGTTTGTTGGTCCAAGACCTCATCCTAGCCCCTATGGTCCACAGGCTCCTCAGGATCGTCTGTTTCCGGATGATCACGTTGAACTTCCAGGCTATGCAGGTGACTTCTATGAGGACTACTACGGAGCTATCTGAGTTAGTAGTAGTACCACTAGTATTGTAGTAGTTGTATCCCCACTGTCCTGCGTGACTTGTGGAATACGACTTGGTGTGTAATCGATTCCGGAGGTGTAGACAAATAATGTATAGGAACTCGGAATGCCTCCGATGAGATGTAACGTCTACCTTCATAGTTGTACTGTAGCATGGGCTTGTACTAAACTATGTATGACGAGTATGACCGTTGGTGTATATATGGCAGTTTTATATTACCATGGCATACGAATGAGCATCTCTGCATTCCATGTTATCCTTTACATTCTGCACTTCCTTGTTAAGTTTGAGCCATCCTTGTCTAAACCGTTGTCTTGTTTTCTCCTAGGATGGTCAACACCCGCGGCAACCCTGCTGTCCCGGAGCGGGGGGAAGCCAGTGCAGCTAGAGGTGAAAATCTGCCTCACGCGCCTTCTCTGGCCGAAGTGATGCTGGAGGCGGAAAGGAACAAACGTGAGACCAACCGCCTGCTGGAGCGGATTGAGCAGAACACTGCACGCCACCCACGAAATGACCTGGTGTCAATCAATGACTTTATCAAGCTGTACCCACCGAAGTTTAACCATTCCGTCGAGCCCCTCGACGCGGATGATTGGCTTCGCAGCATCACCCACAAGCTACGTTCTGCCAACGTAGCCGAAGCCGACAAGGTTACCTATGCTGCCTATCATCTCGAGGGCCCCGCTAGCCATTGGTGGGAAAACTGCGAAGCTATGCGCCCGGTCGGTCAAATCACTACCTGGGCTGAGTTCAGTGAGGCTTTCTGTGAGCATCACATTCCGGAAGGTCTCATGGATCGCAAGAGGGAGGAGTTCTGCAACTTCACCCAAGGAAGGCTGACTGTGGATGCATATAGCCGAGAATTTGGGAACCTGGCACGCTATGCTCCTGAAGAGGTTTCTACTGACGCCAAGAAGCAGGCAAGGTTCCGCAAGGGACTTAGCCCTGAGCTTCGCCGCGATCTCCGTCTACACGAGTGCACATCCTTTCAGAAGTTGGTCAATAAAGCTATCAGTGCTGAGACAGGCCAGACTGATTGTGATGCTTCACACAAGCACTCCCGTGATTTTGGGTCTTCATCCGGCTCTAGAGCTCAGAAGCGCCGGGTGTGGATTCCAAGCACCGCACTGCCACCTAGATTCACCCTGAGGCCATCCTTTGAGGCGCCTCGTCCCAACCAGCAATTCGCACCGCCCAAGCCCTATGGTGGCCCCGCTACTAATGCTGCTCCACGCCCCACTGTGGTAACATGCTTCAAGTGTGGAGAACCGGGTCACTATAGTCGAGAGTGTCCCCAGAACAACCCCAATCAAGCTAGAAAGTCCGTTGGCCGTGGTAAGCCCGCGGGAAAGACTTTCTACGCCAAGCCGGCCACCACTGCACGTGGCCATGTCAATTATGTTTCAGCCGAAGAGGCTCATGAGGATCCCAACGTCGTCCTTGGTATGCTCCTTGTTAACTGCCATCCGGCATCTGTTCTTTTTGATACTGGAGCATCTCATTCATTCATATCCGAGAATTATGCTCGGTTGCATAACACGACCTTCTGTGGCATGCCCACTTCCATGGTAATTCAAACTCCAGGTTCCAAATGGCAAACTTCTAGGGTAAGCAATGGGAACGAAATTCTTGTCGATAGGCTTGTCTTCCTTGCATCTTTAATAGCTCTCAAGTCCTCCGACATAAACATCATCTTGGGTATGGACTGGATGTTGGCTCATTATGCCAGGATCGATTGTGCCACTAGAACCGTTCAACTTACTCACCCCTCGGGCAGGACAGTTAATGTCCTAACTCGAGTGGCCAAGCGCCAACTTTACTCCCTCAATGCCAACCCTCTTCCAGACCTTGAGGACATTCCGGTAGTCCGAGACTTTCCGGATGTGTTTCCAGAAGAACTGCCAGGTGTTCCACCTGATAGGGATGTTGAGTTTGTAATAGACCTTGTTCCAGGAACCGTTCTAATTTCTAGAAGACCCTACAAGATGGCACCCTTAGAACTAGCCGAGCTTAAGAACCAACTCGATGAGTCCTTGAACAAGGGGTTCATCCGTCCTAGCTCCTCTCCTTGGGCTTGCCCCGTCCTATTCGTCAAGAAGAAGGATGGAACGGATCGAATGGTTGTCGATTACCGACCTGTCAATTTGGTCACCATCAAGAACAAATACCCGCTTCCCAGGATCAAGGACCTGTATGACCAGCTCGCTGGATCCTCAGTCTTCTCCAAGATGGATTTGAGGTTGGGCTACCATCAAATCAAAATCAGAAACGGGGACATTCCCAAAACGGCCTTTGTTACTCGTTATGGCCAATACGAGTACACCGTCATGTCATTCGGTTTAACCAATGCCCCGGCTACTTTTTCTCGGTTAATGAACTCAGTCTTCATGGAGTACTTGGACAAATTCGTCGTAGTATACCTCGATGACATACTCATCTACTCCAAGAATGAAGAGGAACATGCCGAACATCTAAGGCTGGTATTGATGAAACTTCGAGAGCATCGCCTTTATGCCAAATTCTCCAAGTGTGAATTTTGGTTGTCAGAAGTGACCTATCTAGGCCATGTAATCTCTGGTAAGGGTATTGCTGCCAATCCCGAGCGAGTTCAAGCCGTCCTTGATTGGACTCCACCTGAAACGGTCAAGCAAGTTCGGAGTTTCCTTGGCCTAGCGAGCTATTGCCGCCGCTTCATCGAGAACTTCTCCAAGGTTGCTAAACCTCTAACTGAACTCCTCAAGAAAGATAAAAAGTTCGAGTGGACTCCACAGTGCGAGTTCAGTTTTCAGGAACTGAAAAGACGCCTGACATCTGCTCCCGTACTGGTACCACCGGATTTCTCCAAGGACTTTATTATCTATTGCGACGCCTCGTGACAAGGACTAGGTTGCATACTCATGCAAGATCGTCAGGTAATTGCCTATGCTTCACGGAAATTACACCCACATGAGGAAAATTATCCCACACATGATCTAGAGCTTGCAGCTGTAGTCCATGCACTCAAAACCTGTCGACATTACCTTCTCGGTAATCGTTGCGAGATCTTCACCGATCACCAAAGTTTGAAATATATCTTCACCCAACCAGATTTGAATCTCAGGCAAAGACGTTGGGTCGAGTTGATCTCGGATTACGACTTAGGAATAACTTACACCCCTGGCAAAGCCAATGTCATGGCTGATGCACTAAGTCGTAAGTCCTACTGTAACAACCTGATGTTACAACAAAGTCAACCACTTCTCCATGAGGAATTTCGCAAGCTTAATCTTCACATTGTTCCTCAAGGATTCCTATCCACCCTGGTGGCGGAACCTACCCTTACGGATCAGGTCATCAAGGCACAGAAGGTAGATCTGGGAATTTCCCGTATCAAGAGAAACGTTAAGAAAGGAGTAGTGAATTGTTTCTCCATTGATGATCAAGGTGTCGTATACTTTGGGAATCGCCTGGTGGTTCCAAAGGCGCGAAACCTGAGGCGACTGATCCTTAAGGAAGCTCATGAGTCCCCTCTCACCATTCATCCCGGTAGTACTAAGATGTATCAAGATCTACGCCAGAGGTTTTGGTGGACTAGGATGAAGAGAGAAATCACTCAATACATTGCTAATTGCGATGTTTGTCGTCGTGTTAAAGCAGAGCATCAACGGCCTGCTGGCACCCTTCAACCTTTGGCTATTCCTGAATGGAAATGGGACAAAATCAGTATGGATTTCATCACTGGGTTTCCGAGGACCAAGAAAGGAAATAATGCCATCTTCGTTGTGATCGACCGACTTTCCAAAGTAGCCCATTTTCTACCTGTTCGTGAGAGTATCACCGCTAGCCAGCTAGCTGACTTATACATCTCCCGAATAGTGTCTCTTCATGGTGTTCCATTGGAAATTAACTCAGACCGTGGAAGTCTCTTCACCTCTCGATTTTGGGAAAGTTTCCAAAATGCTATGGGAACTCATCTCTCCTTTAGCACCGCCTTCCATCCTCAATCAAGTGGTCAAGTAGAGCGAGTCAATCAAATTCTGGAAGATATGCTCCGAGCTTCTGTTATCTCGTTCGGAATGAGTTGGGAGAAATGCCTTCCATTCGCGGAGTTTGCTTATAACAATAGTTATCAAGCTAGTTTGAGCAAAGCTCCCTTCGAAGTTCTCTATGGACGAAAATGTCGAACGCCTCTTAACTGGTCAGAAACCAGGGAAAGACAACTCTTTGGCCCGGATATGATTCAGGAAGCAGAAGAGCAGGTTCGTGTTATTCGTGAGAAATTGAAAACAGCCCAATCTCGCCAAAAGAGTCAATATGATCGTGAACATAAGCCTATGACATTTGAAGTTGACGAGAAGGCTTACCTTCGGGTTACCCCGTTAAAGGGAACCCATCGCTTCGGTATCAAAGGCAAATTGGCTCCTCGTTACATTGGACCCTTTCGCATTCTTGCCAAACGAGGAGAAGTTGCCTACCAATTGGAACTACCTCCGCATCTTTCCAGAGTTCACGATGTCTTCCACGTTTCGCAACTCAGGCGTTGCTTCGCGGATCCTATCCGTGGAGTGGACCACGAAACGCTTGATTTACAAGATAACCTTTCTTATCGAGAATACCCCATTCGTATCCTTGATCAAGCCGAGCGTACCACTCGACGTCATAATATCAAGTTTCTCAAGGTTCAATGGTCACACCATTTCGAGGAAGAAGCCACTTGGGAAAGGGAGGATCGTCTTCGACTCGAGTAACCCACCTTCTTTCCAGATGATCCTAAATCTCGGGACGAGATTCTATTGAGTGGGGGTGAGTTGTCACACCCTAGCTAGACCATGCATTAGAGTGTGCATCATGTTTACTTTCATCAGAAATTTGAAATGGGTAAAGCAGAACCCCCAGCACCCCCCCCCCTTGAAATCAACTAGGGTTTACTAAAAATAAATTCAATGAACCTGAAATGCCCTTCTAAAATGCTCACCCTTTTTGCCTTGGGTTAAAACCTTTGCGAAAATAGCTGCACATTTTTCTAGGTCAACAGAAGGTCACTGATTCAATTCATAAATATTTGAATTTGGGCATTTAAATGCTATTAAATAATTCAAATGCTCAAATAATGTTGGAACTATTTTTTGGGCCACTGAAATAATTCAGCAAGTGTCCATGAATATTTTCAGGATTTTATAAAATGATTTAGTATTTAAACTAAATCAAAACAAAATAACATAAATAGAAAACAGAAATAAATAAAAGAGGGGAAGGCCACTGGGCCACTTACCTGGTCCTACCTGGCCCATCTCCAGCTGGCGGCCCAGCCCACCCCCGCTGCCTCCTGTCGTCTCCCTCCTCGGACAGAAGGACGGGGGCGTGTGCCCGACGCTCGCCGGCACGAGCGCGCGCCACCTCCACCCTGCCTGGCCACCTCCTGCTTCCTGACCCCCCTAGACGAGCGCCACGCCTCCCCTGGAACCCCTCTCGCTCACTCTCTCGTCCCCATTCTCTCCTCTAGCTCCCTCTCACTTCCACCGAGCGGAGCTCGTCGCTGCCGTACGCCGTAGACGCAGCCCCCGTGCTCCCCTCACCCTCCTGCCGAGTCCAGAAGCACCCTCGAAGCCTCCTCGTCCTCCCAATCGAGCTAGAAGACGTCGGGAGGCCCTGTTTCGACGCCGTCGTGGTCATCTTCAACCTCGGGCACCCGAGCTCCTCGCCATCGATTCGCGCCCTCAAAGTTGTCCCCGAGCCGCCCGCTAGCCATCCCTACGGCACCGCTGTGAGCTCCCGATCCCTTCCCCCTTAACCACGCCGTCGATTTCGCCCCGTAGCTGTTGCCCCGCGAGCACCCGAAGCTCGCCGCCGCTGAGCCTCGACGCCGTCGTGGCTACGGCCGTGCAAGCACGCGTCCGAGCGCACCACCGCATTCAGCGCGTCCCCAGGCGCCTAACGCGCCCACCCGTTCGACCTGCCGTGCCCCCTAGTGCCAACCCCGACCTTGCCCGAACTCCGACGGCCGCAAAAGAGCTCGTCGCCGTCAGCTCCGGCCACCCCCGCACCTCCCGTTGGTCTCCCTAGATGCGCACGAGCACGAGCTCCTCCCTGGTGCCCCCAGCGCGCCAAACCATCGCCTGTAGCGAAATCCCGACGCGGACGCCGCCGCGATCTGAGGTCGCCGGCGGCTAAACGCCGGTAGCCGACGTGGCCGTCATTAGCGGTTAATTAACCCACTAACCACCCCTCTAGAGCCACTGCCATGTGGGCCCTAGTGCTTAATTAGTTAGTTAACTATTTTGTTAGATTAGCACCGGTCTCAGGAGGGCCCCACCTATCAGTTTGACTTTGCCACGTCACAGTTGACCTGGTCCCACACGTCAACCACAGAAACCAGCTAGGGTCACTGACCAGTGGACTCCACTGGTCTGGTTTGACCTGGACACTGCCTTTGACTTGCTGACGTCATGCTGACGCAAGGCTGACGCAGTAACTCTTTTCTGGAATTAATTTTATATAGAAAATTCCAGAAAATTGCCTAAACTTCAAAAATTCATAGAAATTCAACCATAACTCCAAATGAGACAAATTATATATGAAAAATTATCAGAAAAATTCAATCTATCCATCTGTAATGGTTTCATGCATGACAAAACAAGTTTACCCTACTGTTTAAGCAGAATAAGGAAAAGCCTTATAAATGCAATAATTAATGAGCTAATATTTGAATCTTGGATTCAAATGAGTTCACCCCTTTCCATTTTAGCTTGCATTAGGCCAAAACACATTCATATTACCATGTCATAGCATGCATCATATTGTTGCATATCGTCATGTGTTGATTGAGCTCGGTTGTGTTCTTCGTGGTAGGTTCTGCCTCCGAGGATATTCACGAGTATCCAACTGAAGGGCAGTATCCCGTTACCACTCCATCAGGCAAGCAACCATTGATCATTCCGATACAACCCATGTTCTCGCTACTGCTCTTGTTTACTGCATTAAGACAACATGATTCAAACTGCTGTGTGTGCTACGGTAGTTGAACCCTTATCCTCTGCATGACCTGTCATTGCCACAGTAACTAGATGAAACCCACTAGCATGTGTAGGAGTTGATTAAGCCATGTTTTGTGATTCCTACCTTGCTATGCCTGCTATGCTTAGAGTTGTGTCAGGTCTGGTTCATCTGGGTGATGGGCTAGAGTGAAATGCTTATGTCAGTAATATGTGGGATGTGTTGAACATGTTTTGGTAAAGGTATCGATGAGAGGCCATGTAGGAGTACATGGTGGGTTGTTTCATTGAGGCCGTCCATAAGAACTGAGATCTGTATGTGTGATTTAAGATGCAGTTACTACCGTACATTGGGCCCGAGACAAATGGACCCTCTCGGCTTCTTAGCCACCCTAGTACTCTGTCCAGGAGTTGCAAATAGTTTCTGGTGTTTGTAGGATATGTGTTGGCGGCCGTGCGTAGCGCTGACCCTAGGGGTGGGCTATGTTGCGGTAGATACACCGTGGCACGGTGTACCGATGTCACCCGTTTGGTGTCTCGGGAACCCTGTTCACATCGTTCGGGGCCGTATGTGGAAACCTCGGCCGGACTCCCTGCGGATGGAACCTGGATAGGCGATATCCTGGACTAGGGGCTTAGGTGTTTAGGTAGGCCGTGGCCGACACCCTCGCTGGGCTTCCGCTAGAAGGTTGCCGAGTACATGTTGTGTAGACGGTGGTAAGCGGTGAAAGCGTGTATGACGAAGTACACCCCTGCAGGGTATAAAACTATTCGAATAGCCGCGTCCGCGGTAAAGGACTACTTGGTTGCCTATATAGTTCATAGACAAGTTAATGGATACTACTAAAAGACTCAAGATAAGTGTGAGTACCGAGGATGACCCTCTCACAGGATACGAGGGAGGATCCATGGTGGAGTATTGTGTTGGTGAGTAGTGGACTCGTGTGTGAAAACTATTTTACTAAAAGGTTCCGTAGGATAGCTTAGCCAAGAGTCAAAGCTGGCTTGCTGCATAAACCCCACCACCTTCTTGAGAATGAGCATGTATAGTAGGTTCTGATGTAAGACTTGCTGAGTACCTTTGTACTCATGTTTGCTTATTTATTGTTTTCAGACGACAACACTGCCCCCTCCGATGGGTTTTACGTAGACCTTGACGTCGACGAGTGACTAGCCACCCAGGTGGTGATCCAGGCCATGGAGGGCCCTATGTAGATAGACAGGCTTCGAGAAGCCTTCTTTCTTTCTAGAGTCTGTACTCGGACTAGTTGTTTCCGCATGTGCTTGTATGACTGTATGACTTGAGTGTCGGGTCATGTGACCCCTATCTGTATGAATATGTTATGTATGGCTCCCTGGAGCCTTTAAATAAAGTACTGAGTTGTAGAGTTTTGTTGTGATGCCATGTTGTATGTACTCATATCGGGCATATTGTGTGTATGATTGAAATGCTTGGTATGAGTGGGATCCGACAATCTAGTTGTTTGTCCTTCGCAGCCTTTCTTATGGGGAAATGTAGTCTAGTGTTCCTCGAGCCATAGTAGTCCGCTACAGCCCGGTTCACCGGAGTCCTGCTAGCCCAGCACTACTGTTCAGGACACTTGACTGGCCGGCATGTGTTTCACTTCGTCCCTATGTCTGTTCCTTCGGGGAAATGTCACGCGGTGATCTCCGGAGTCCTGTCTAGCCTGCTACAGCCCGGGATCCCCGGAGTCCTGTTAGCCCAGTGCTACAGCCCGGAATCACTCGTTGATGACCGACATGTTCGATGTGATTCATGTATGCCTGTCTCCATAGGTCTGTGCCGCTTTGGGTTCATGACTAGCCATGTCGGCCCGGGTTCTCGGTCATATGGATGCTAGCGACATTGTCATATACGCGAGCCAAAAGGCGCAAACGGTCCCGGGCCATGGTAAGGCGACACCCGTGGGATACCATGCATGAGGCCGCAAAGTGATATGAGGTGTTACCGGCTAGATCGATGTGGCTTAGAATCGGGGTCCTGACACGATGGCAACAATACAATGCGTGCCTTGCTACACCTACTGTCACTGGGAAAGGACACCGCAAGATTGAACCCAAAACTAAGCACTTCTCTCATTGCAAGGAAGATCGATCTAGTAGGCCAAACCAAACTGATAATTCGAAGAGACTTGCAAAGATAACCAATCATATATAAAAGAATTCAGAGAAGATTCAAATATTGTTCATAGGTAAACTTGATCATAAACCCACAATTCATCAGTCTCAACAAACACACCGCAAAAGAAGATTACATCGAATAGATCTCCATGAGAGAGGGGGAGATCATTGTATTGAGATCCAAAAAGAGAGAAGAAGCCATCTAGCTAATAACTATGGACCCAAAGGTCTGAGGTAAACTACTCACACTTCATCGGAGAGGCTATGGTGTTGATGTAGAAGCCCTCCGTGATTGATGCCCCTCTGGCGGAGCTCCGGAAAAGGCCCCAAGATGGGATCTCATGGATACAGAAAGTTACTGCGGTGGAATTAGGGTTTTGGCTCCGTATCTGATCATTTGGGGGTACGTAGGTATATATAGGAGGAAGGAGTATGCCGGTGGAGCAACAGGGGGCCCATGAGGGTGGAGGGTGCGCTTGGGGGGGGGGGGGGGGGGGTAGGCGCGCCCCTACCTCGTGGCCTCCCTGTTGGTTGCTTGACGTAAGGTCCAAGTCTCCTGGATTTTGTTCGTTCCAAAAATCACGTTCCTGAAGGTTTCATTCCGTTTGGACTTTGTTTGATATTCTTTTTCTACAAAACTCTGAAATAGGCAAAAAAACAACAATTCTGGGCTGGGCCTCCAGTTAATAGGTTAGTCCCAAAAATAATATAAAAGTGAATAATAAAGCCCAATAATGTCCAAAACAGAAGATAATATAGCATGGAGCAATCAAAAATTATAGATATGTTGGAGACGTATCAGGCCGCTACATCAACTCCATGGCCCCTCCGATGATGTGTGAGTAGTTTACCTCAGACCTTCGGGTCCATAGTTATTAGCTAGATGGCTTTTTCTCTCTGTTTGGATCTCAATACAAAGTTCTCCTCGATTCTCTTGGAGATCTATTCGATGTAATCTTCTTTTGCGGTGTGTTTGTCGAGATCCGATGAATTGTGGGTTTATGATCAAGATTATCTATGAACAATATTTGAATCTTCTATGAATTCTTTTATCTATGATTGGTTATCTTTGCAAGTCTCTTCGAATTATCAGTTTGGTTTTGCGTACTAGATTGATGTTTCTTGCAATGGGAGAAGTGCTTAGCTTTGGGTTCGATCCTAGTGACAGAAAGGAAAACGACACGTATTGTATCGTTGCCATCGAGGATAAAAAGATGGGGTTTATATCATATTGCATCAGTTTATCCCTCTACATCATGTCATCTTGCTTAAAGCTTTACTCCGTTCTTATGAACTTAATACTCTAGATGCATGCTGGATAGCGGTCGATGTGTGGAGTAATAGTAGATGCAGGTGATAACCCACAAGTATAGGGGATCACAACAGTTTTCGAGGGTAGAGTATTCAACCCAAATTTATTGATTCGACACAAGGGGAGCCAAAGAATATTCTCAAGTATTAGCAGTTGAGTTGTCAATTCAACCACACCCGGATAACTTAATATCTGCAACAAAGTGTTTAGTAGCAAAGTAATATGATAGTAGTTGTAACGGTGGCAAAAGGTAATGGTAGCAAAAGTAATATTTTTGGGTTTTGTAGTGATTGTAACAGTAGCAGCGGAAAAGTAAATAAGCGAAGAACAATATATGAAAAGATCGTAGGCATTGGATCGGTGATAGAGAATTATGTCGGATGTGATCGATCATGTAACAGTCATAACATAGGGTGACACCGAACTAGCTCCAATTCATCAATGTAATGTAGGCATGCATTCTGAATATAGTCATACATGCTTATGGAAAAGAACTTGCATGACATCTTTTGTCCTACCCTCCCGCCGCAGCGGGGTCCTATTGGAAACTAAGGGATATTAAGGCCTCCTTTTAGTAGAGTACCGGACCAAAGCATTAACACATAGTGAATACATGAACTCCTCAAACTACGGTCATCACCGGTAAGTATCCCGATTATTGTCACTTCGGGGTTAACGGGTCATAACACATAATAGGTGACTATAGACTTGCAAGATAGGATCAAGAACTCTCATATATTGATGAATACATAATAGGTTCAGATCTGAAATCATGGCACTCGGGCCCTAGTGACAAGCATTAGGCATAGCAAAGTCATAGCAACATCAATCTCAGAACATAGTGGATACTAGGGATCAAACCCTAACAAAACTAACTCGATTACATGATAAATCTCATCCAACCCCATCATCGTCCAGCAAGCCTACGATGGAATTACTCACACACGGTGGTGAGCATCATGAAATTGGTGATGGAGGAAGGTTGATGATGACGATGGCGATGAATTCCCCTCTCTAGAGCCCCGAACGGACTCCAGATCAGCCCTCCCAAGAGAGTTTAGGGCTTGGCGGCGGCTTCGTATCGTAAAATGTGATGAATAGTTCTCTCTGATTTTTTTCTCCCCGAACACGAATATATGGAGTTGGAGTTGAGGTCAGTGGAGCATCAGGGGCCCACGAGGCAGGGGGCGCGCCCCCACCCTCATGGACAGGTGGAGGCCCCCCTGACGTGGATTCTTCTTCTAGTATTTTTTATATATTCCAAAATAATTATCTGTTGATTTTCAGGTCATTCCGAGAACTTTTATTTCTGCACAAAAATAACACCATGGCAATTCTGCTGAAAACAGCGTCAGTCCGGGTTAGTTCCATTCAAACCTTGCAAGTTAGAGTCCAAACAAAGGGCAAAAGTGTTTGGAAAAGTAGATACGACGGAGATGTATCAACTCCCCCAAGCTTAAACCTTTGCTTGTCCTGAAACAATTCAGTTGATAAACTGAAAGTCATAAAGAAAAACTTTTACAAACTCTGTTTGCTCTTGTTGTTGTAAATATGTAAAGCCAACATTCAAGTTTTCAGCAAATATTATGAACTAACCATATTCACAATAACATTTAGGTCTCATGTTTACTCATATCAGTGCCATAATCAACTAGCGAGCAATAATAATAAATCTTGGATGACAACACGTCCTCAAAACAATCATGATATGATATGACAAGATGGTATCTCGCTAGCCTTTCTGAGACAGCAAAACATAAATGCAGAGAACCTTTAAAGATCAAGGACTGACTAGACATTGTAATTCATGGTAAAAGAGATCTAGTCAAGTCATA